>OW028751.1:25766132-28166132 GCA_932294355.1 Aporophyla lueneburgensis | reverse complement strand
TGCCGCCAATGAACTTGCCAGAAGGGGGTCGAGCATGACCCGGTGGGACCAGAACCCATCGCGCCACTCCCTTTTGGGTTCCTACGCTCTCTGGTAAGGAAACGTACACGGGGTTCTACTCTCTCAGCAATTGGCGGACCAAAGTGAGTGCAGGCAGGCCAAGGAAGCATTACCTACCATCGATGCCCGCCTCACAAAACAGGTCCTTCGGCTACACAAACGACAGCTGCGTATGGTTACAGCAGCAATAACTGGCCATGGGTCGTTTAATAAACATCTATTTGTCATAGGAGCTACAGACAGTCCGCTGTGCAGGGCCTGCATTGAGGACGGCGAGACAGCAGCGCACGTGCTTCTAAACTGCCCGGCGATCGCCACATACAGGGCCAAGTACTTCGGTAACCCAGGTACCCTACGTGAGATAGTCAGCAACATCAAGACGTTGCTGGCCTTTCTCGAGGAGCTGGGGTGGATCGAATAACCGATTTCCCACCCGTACGCAAAAAATACGCGCTCAGACGTGGAGTTGCGGAAACCAGCCCGTTCTACCTATTACATAGGTAGATATAAATACGTTACAAATGTACTTATAGGGGCATTATCAGTTTCTATAAATACAAATAGAAATACATCATAGCTGTAAGGAAAAATTGTTCAACATGTTTCTAATCCCTATGTACACAGCACATAACATAATAGTATTATGTAACAAAACCACACAAATGTTTATATTCTGATAACTAAGCAAGCCACTTCATCCTGCAGAGGATATTATACATAGTGTGTCGATTAGAAAAATAACCTTTAGAACTGCTAAGACGTGATAAAACAGGAATTTGTGGAGCTCACACAAATAAGATTACAGTTAATTACTTATGGCTTTGTTCTTTATTTCCTTACTTTAAGATAAGTAGTCTGGGTTCTAGTAACTTTTATTACTGCTAAATTGCTCTCATACATCATTCATAAAGTCTGATGAGCTGGAAGTTGTGAGTTCAAGCCTTCCCTACATACATAACTTAGGCCTCCTTTCCATAGGGGTAGGCAGAAACTAACAAAACGCCGCCTGCTATAAAAGTTACAGTTCTTTTGGTTCGTTTACGTTCATACATACACGTAAGCCAGTTGCGAGTAATACGCACCTGAACTCTTTCAAGAACATCACCAATAAGGTCACTATATAATATTCTTCTTGTGCATTTCCACTCAAATCTGCCTCGTAATTAATACTCTTTGTTATTCGTCTTTCGTTCGCTCTCTCAACATTATGAAATGAGAAGAGTACCCCTAGGACCACTAGCTTTAGTTGAGGTAACCAGGTATGTCAATAATATGGAAGAAATTGAAAATTCACACTAAGATTATCTTGAAAACTAGAACAAATCTAGGAAATACCCGACAAACATCATTCTCTGGCCCTTATCCTAATTTATTTGGGGTCGGTGAAAAAATATATTTCTTCCATACTTCTGTATTAATCTTCATCTTGGTATTCGCCCTCCGTTCTCGCTATATCATCTTTCACACAGTCCATACAATGTTTTTAGGGTTCCGTTGCCAAATGGCAAAAAACGGAACCCTTATAGATTCGTCATGTCTGTCTGTCCGTCCGTCCGTATGTCACAGCCACTTTTCTCCGAAACTATAAGAGCTACGCTGTTGAAACTTGGTAAGTAGATGTATTCTGTGAACCGCATCAAGATTTTTACAGTAAAATAGAAAAAAAAATTTTTGGGATTCCCCATACATAGAACTGCAACTCAATTTTTTTTTTTCATCAAATCCATACGTGTGGGGTACCTATGAAGAGGTCACACGTGTGGGGTACCTATGAATAGATCTTCAAAAATGGTATTGAGGTTTCTAATATCATTTTTTTCTAAACTGAATAGTTTGCGCGAGAGACGCTTCCAAAGTGGTAAAATGTGTTCCCCCCCCCCCGTAACTTCTAAAATAAGAGAATGATAAAACTCAAAAAAATATATGATGTACATAACCATGTAAACTTCCACCGAAAATTGGTTTGAACGAGATCAGTAAGTAGTTTTTTTTTAATACGTCATAAATCGTAAACCGCATTTTACCTTTCATTCAATCAACTCAAATATAAAAATTAAAAAAAAAAACATTTAATTTCATAAGCATAAACCTTATACATAAACCGAGGATACCTACAGGTTTGTACGGAACCCTCGGTGCGCGAGTCCGACTCGCACTTGGCCGGTTTTTTTAGGCTTCTTCTACTGCAATAGCCATCCACATTTATACTTTAAACATCAATCTTGAACATCACAATCTGACCAGCTTTTCCTCATTTTGGGGTTGGCTTCCAGTCTAACTGTACCTACATATCTGAATACAGTCATAAATTTAAACTTTACAAAATATTAGAATCTTTGCCTCAAATTAACGTTCACAGTCCTGAGTCAAAGTAATACACTTCCACCCGTCTATATGCGCTAACAGTTAAAAACGAAACAATCTTTATTACGCTGATTATCATATTACTAACATAGATAGAGCGAGCAAATTACTGTAATTATCCACTAATTTGTGATCAATTAACATTCGTAATTATAATGAAACGCTAGAAATTAAATGTTTTAATGAAATTAAGGTTTTTTCATGCAGCACAATGAGCAGAATGTTTCATGATATTTTATAGGATAATTAATATTTTTGTTTGCAAGTCTAGTGGTGAAGTATTTAGATAGATATATGGAATACTTATTACTGTGAAGGTACATGTTTTATATTTTTTGAGTATATCAATCTGCGAGTGTTTCCCAAAATAGTTAGCCATGAAATATTGACTAATGTTTGAATTTAGAGTGTTCAGGATACACCCATACACTCAAAACTTGATAAGATAGTCGACTTCCTCTTCCATTCATAGAATTGTGACATTCATCAACCATTGATAAGGATAGTGATATTTAGCCTGCTCTAATAATCCTTAAACCAACCTAATTAGGAGATGGGAGATTATGTTGAAACATTGGATGTAAGATGAAGAATAAAAATTAAATAAAGAGAGAGAATAAAGACTTAATAACTAGTTTTAATATGGCTACCATATTATATTGCATTTAAAAAATGATTGAAAATTAAGATAAGTGTTATTTTGTTATCAATGCCTAATTACCTGATAATTACTACATATCTCAAATCTCCAATACATAAGAGTAAAAATATACTTTGCCGTGGTTTAACAAAATGTTTTTAAGATCTTGTAACAAATGTTTGAAAGAGAGTTTAGACGTAAATTCCAATTAAATGTAAATTCTTGAATGGAATTAGCATTTCATATTAAACACGTGTCGTTGGCATTATCATGGACTTGCAAGGTAAAATGTAAAGAAGTCATCACAAATTATATATTTTCAAAACACCTTGAATTTTGATTCACTATGAGTTTCATCATCACCGTCACCATCATTTCACTCGAAAGATGTCCAATGGTGGACGCATGACCTACTAATGATCATGAGGTCCTGGATTTGATTCTCAGGTTGGGTAAAGTGTTTTTGGGTTTTTCTACAGAAAATTCTAGCAGCCAGGAACAAATCCAGAAGTCTGGATTTGTTTCTGGTTGATGGCAATAGGCTTGCCATATGTTTAATGGGACTTAAACATAACTGGCAAAATAGGAGTGAACAATAAGTACAACTCTGCCCAACCCTTTGGGGAAACAAGGTGTGATATGTTATTTGGACTAATTTCATGGAATATTTCTATTCTGATTTATTATCTCTTAAAACTAATTTGTTGTAGGAGACAACAGTACAATAAATGAATTCTGTCAATATTAGACTTTTGTAGGACAAAGTCTGGTATTGTGTTACCCAAATACCCAGTAACTATTTAGTGGGCAACACAACACTAGACTTTGACAACCCTTGTAGAGGTCAGGGGGGTAGTTGTAAAATACTGGCATTCAGCCTCATCTGGCTAGACTGGAAGGACACCCTGCCATAGTTGGGGAACAGCTCAGCAGATTAATTGTATGATAAAGTCTATTCCATTTTTAAGTTTCTGTTGTGATAAGAATTGAGGCTGGTTTGCACCTTTCAGATTTGACAAATTCTTCTGCACTAAACTATAATGATTTTTTTTTTCTACTACAACTGGTAGGTACCAGCTGCCATAACAATGTGTTAGCATTATTTTGACAGTTTCAAATGTTATATCTTATCAAAAATATATTTTGGAATTAGGATAAAAACAAATAACTTGGGGATTACGGCTGATCTCATTATGTAGGTGTGTGCTGCTGTGGGTTTTATCCCCCTTTTAACTTTTTAATAAGTTTTTTAGACTTTATAAGGTCTCTCATAATGTTCCTAAGTTTTGAAGTTCTGGTGCAAATGGTGTCCTTTGTATTTTGAGTAATGAGAAATAATTAAAACATGGACTGAATATTTAATTACTACAAAATATGTTCACAATCTTCAAAGCTTATATACTGACTTGTTAAAAGATTTTTAACAGATTTTCCTCTAGTAAAATCAAGTGAGCTCTAAGTGAACTGTAAATTTCTCATGAAAAACCCTCCTAATTCACACTTTCTTATAAATCTCGAATTATATTCAGAAGTAGTTATTTATAAATCAGCAAAGTGTGACTAAGCGTCTCAGTATAATATTTCCACTGTTAAATTAGGAGTAATTTAGCAAATATTTTTTAAATTTCAATCTGAGAGAAATGAGTAAACTGTTCAATGAAATAAACTCACCTTATTGTGTGGCAGTACTATGAAGGCGCCTCCGCCGGCGGACTCGACGATTATAGCCAGAAACTTAGGATTCACCGCACAGAACGTAGAGTCCCAAGAACTTTTTGACACTCTTATATTATCATAACATTGCTCACGTTTCAGGGCCTGCCCGTAAACGTGGCGGAACTTAGAACTGCGCACCACCCTAAACGACATCTGTAACGCGAAAAGTAACCAGTTAACAACAATACAAACAACAACTATCCGATTATTTCACTTATAACATAACCTATACGCCACTGTGACCTATATTTTGACACTACAATTATTATAGAACTCGAACTCACGTTCAATTAAATAGAAGAAATGATTATTATTACACTAGAAAATGCAATGAAAACATTTGAATATAACACAATTGTTTAAAAGAAAATAAAACTGAGAGCTACTAAGGATCGAAGGGAGGACGGTTGGGAAAACGAGCAAACTCCATATTTGGTAATGCCTGCAGCCACTACTTTTAGCATGATAATCTCGTTTTAAAAGTAAAAAATAATGATGAAACGGTTATTTATACAGCTAAAATTTCTAGGACAATTATTTAAGTGCTACAAATAATTAATTTACTTAATTTAAAGCTAACTTTTATGTTTAGTTTTGTAGGGACGTTTCGTTATTTTTGAACGCAACTCTTAATTGTCAAATAACTGTCAAAATGAGATACTTTTGGATGCATTCGAGGATAAAGGATAGTAATCGTCTTAATTTAGTCCTTGCAATGTATTCAAATGTTTTCATGAATAAAGTAAAAAGTAAACTTCTTGAGTAAAACAGTTAGCATATTTGTACAGCTCACTTACTTTAGGAACATCCAATCGAGCTCTTTCGGTATATTTGGATGCCTTTGGTGTTTGGGCATGATAACTGTGACAACGTTCTCTCCCGATTCGTTTGGCCACAGGGGCTCTTTTGATATCGGGGCTTGTAAAACTGTTATGTCTTTTGACATTGTTCTATCAAATAAAAAAGGATTAATGTGTTTACTGGAATTAGCACCTAAAATACACTAAATCGTAGACAAAGCAAATAAAATATGAATGGAATAGCCACAAAGTAGCACTCACCCTGTCCGCAGAATCTACTTCCATTATTACAATAATATACTTACGAATTATTTATTAAGTGAAAATGAATAAATTACTTAGATTTTTAAAACTTAAGATCACCACCGAAGAAGTAAGTTGTAATAAAAATTACAATAGGGTAATGAATGTAACGAAAGAGAAGGTAGTTCGTAAAAAGTAATTATTTAGTTTTTCTTTCAATTTGATATAATTTTTCATTCGTTCCGAAATTTATTTAGTTTAATTTGCAAATGTTTCTTTATTTCATGAGGATGTCTAAATTATTATTTTTTGTTTTTGTAAAAATCGTTATAACTATTTTTATTTAATGCTAAAACCTGTCTTTGGACCGTCCTCGATTTTGACATTTTGACAAAATGCTTGTCTGACAGTGACGTATTATTTTATCTGTGGTAGTTCTAGTAAATAGAAGAATCGTGGAAATTGACGATAGCCGAAAATCTGTGAATTTTATTATATTTTATTTATTTTCCGACAATAATACGCACAACATACAATGTTTTAATTCGATTTTGTTTTATATAGTGATATTTTAAAGGTATAATCATGGAAGCTGCAGTTTCAAAGGTAAGTAATCAATCAGATTTTCATGATTTTTTTTAAATTTTCTATTACGTCCTTTTTTTAAAACTATTTTTGGATTTTATTATGAACTCGGTCATTGAATGCCCTAAATCATAACAAGAATTTGCCAAATGAAATTTTTATCCAATTCAAGATTCAAAAACGAGTTACTTTATTCATATTAGTACCTAAAATGTATCTTTTTTCATGCGTTTCCGAATACCTATTTCTAGCAGCCCATTTCAATAGGTACATAATAAGGGTAATTTTCCTCATAAACTATAAACCTACCTTATGCCTTTTTAATTTATTATACTCAATTTCATAATTACACCATATTTCATGTGGTATATATTTTATGGCATCAAGTAAATAATTTAACTCGATGCTGTTTTGTAATTACTCAATGCTATGTCAAGTAGGTACTAAAAATATTCATATTAGAAAAGGTGTGAACTTAGAACCTCTTTACATCTTCCGCTGGTTTATGGAACTTGAATAAATCTTGAAATGAATTGTTTAATTTGGTAGTGATGTCACTATGATTTCTCTTTTGTAATCTTTGCCTCATCAGATGTCTCTTATGTAAATGATTGAAAGTATGTCTCAATTTCATAAATATTTAGAGTATGTTGACCTTTTGTTTTGTAGACTTCTGTGATGGTAAATGTTCATTAACATATTAGTTTCTATATTTTATTAAAATCAATATGCTCCTGCCCATATATCAATTATTTGAGGATAGTGCAGTTCATCTTCTTCCATCCATCTCAGTAACTTCAAACTATCAATAAAGTTGGGTTTTAGTGTACTTTAATGTTGTATAACAGCAGGACATTCTGATGACCTATAAATCACAGTACCAGGAATCAAAAACATATTTATAATATTTTCTTACTATTTTGTGTTAGTCTTTAACACTAAATGCCCCTGGATGTAATAACAATAAAACTTCTATTGAGTCTCATTCAGTTTACTTCAGTGGGATAGTACTGCTCATATTTTGAAGTTTACGGGCTGATATAATAATGGTTAGTAATTTGATATGGCATTAATTTAAATACATCTTGTATTCGCTGGTGAAGGCATCTCATGCAATACATTGTGGGTCCGAAGTTAGGCAAATCTTATCTTATACCTTTAAACGAGCAATTCTTGTATATATGTATATTATAATCTGAATCTCGGAAACGGCTCCAACAATTTTCATGAAATTTAGTATACAGGGGGATTTGGGGGCGATAAATCGATCTAGCTAGGATTCATTTTTTATAAAAAGTCGTTTTATTTGTGTTTTCAATGACCAACTTTATCGATAATCAACTTGAACATAAACTTATTATTTTAAAGAAATTTACCAAAAAATACCGAGCAAAGCTCGGTCATCCAGATATTGAGATAATTAATGCCTGCAGTGGGCCAGCATTATCATTATTTCTGTTTTTATTTATGGACTTCACAAAATATGCTTGGATCTTCAGTTGGTGGGAATTCTTCAAAGGTCAAGTTCATGACAGGAAATATAATCATGTCAAAATATATTGACATGACTGTATGATAACCAGAGTTTATCATCTAATCATTACAGTTGACATACTTGAATTTTTGTAAATATTTTGATAAAGTGCTTGGTAACAAAATATAAGTTTAGCACGTTTTCTATCTTTAATTTAATTAAATTTAGTTAAGCCCCACAAATCATACATATAAAGGCGCCAGCGATGGCTGAGATCCGGTTAAGCCGGGGATACCGCACGGTCTCGTGCGAGGCGGCGAGCCTCCTTGCTGGAGTGCCGCCGTGGGATCTGGAGACAAAGGCCCTCGCGCACATGTGGGAGTGGCGCAAGGAGGTGAAACGCCGGGGCGAAACTCCGCTGCCGCGACAAATCGCGGCACGGCGGACAGAGCTCCGGTGTGATCTCATGGCGACATGGCGGGTACGATGGTCGCAACCCAGTGCTGGGCACGCCACAATTGCGGCGGTAAGTCCCCTCTTTGAGGAGTGGATAGTGAGGCGTCACGGCGTCCTCACCTTCCGCCTGACGCAGGTTCTCACCGGGCATGGGGGCTTCGGTGGGTTCCTGTTCAGGATAAAGTGGGAGGATACGTCCGGGTGTTTCCATTGTGAGGATTGTCTAGAGGACATGGTGTCCTCTCGCGTCCGGCCCGTGTGCGAGCCATGGAACGGAGCGAGAGGGAATGGGAAGCCGTCACCTCCTTCTGCGAAGCAGTGATGCTTGCGAAGGAGGAAGCGGGGCGCGTGAGGGAGTGGCAGTCTCTGCGCCCTCACGTCCCTAGCCGCCGTAGGAGGACACGCCCCGGGCGTCGGGAGTCCATAGCGGACTCCCGGCCACCGTAGGCGCGAGCTTGCGGGCGGCAAGCAACCCGACCAAGCTCGGGTCGACGGCGCGTAGTGTTCCACGCGCGCCTCAAAGAGATGTCAGCAAAACTGAAGGGGTCTGATAGGACCGATGCCTGCCAGGGTCGCGAGATTGTTCAAAAGAGATACCGTGACTCTGGCACATGGGCAACTGAAGGAACACGGGTGGGTTTTAGTCAGTAAAAGTCTGAAATGCCCTCCCACTCCGCCCAGAGCGGGAGAAGTCATTTGATGATTTCCCATCCAAAAAAAAAAAGCGGTGGCTGAGCGATAGCGTCGTCATCATCTTGATTATTGGTGGTACGGGTTCATCGTATAGGTAGTAGAAAATAATAACTTCAGTGCAATAGTTAAATAAAAATAACACTTTAATAATCACTTTTAATCTTACTTTATAATTCACAATATTAACTGGGTAAACCGACAGTTTCATTTTGGAGGAGTGTCCCGGTTGGTGTCCAAATTCAAAGTGAACTCTGCAGTAACCCCACTCTCCAACACGACTCTGTCCACGTGTCGCCTTTTTAACTGATGTTACGGTGTCTACCACTTCCTTGTACTACAATAGTCAAACTAGCAACTATTTAAATAAACAATGGTACCGATTCCCTTGTTCACAAACTAAACTAAATTTAAGTTCAGTGCATCTTTTTCTTTGTATTTCATTAAGAAGAGGACAAAAGAAAAATTTCAGTTTAGTCCTGTCAAATTAATCAGTGCCTGTCACTACTCCATACAAAGTTTAGACGTGATTAAAAACTTGCCTACTAAAATTACGTCAATTTACGTCAAGCGCTGATTAATTTGACAGGACTAAACTAAAATTTATCTTCTGTCCTTTTCTTAATGAAATAGAAAGAAAAAGATGCACTGAACTTAAATTTAGTTTAATTTGTGAATAAGGGAATCGGCACCAATATCGTTTTCCACGACAACAAAGAACAGTGTACCAGTTATCAGCAATCAAGTTCCAGAGTGCACAGCAATACTCCTGGACCAAGTCAGAGGGACTTTTTATGTTGAATCCTTCACCTTACTGCTTCTTTAAATTTTAACAGAGCATAGGACAAGAATACCTTGAAGAATATGGTAGCGGGCTTAGCCCATCTGTGGGACAATCTACACCCATTCCTGCGTTCTTCACAGTTTTATCAAAACATTATAATGTATCCATATTAGGAACTCACAGAAATCTGTATAATTTGTTTTCTAAATCAATCAGACAAGTTACATTAGGCTTCAATAATCAGGATCACCCACATAATGATAAATTGATAACATAACGTCATGCCTTTTTTCTTTCAAGGGTTGGGTAGAGGTGTACCTATAGAGTACCCACAATACGCCAGGAAATGATTATTTGCCACATAATGATTTCAATTTTTCTTAACTTTCCAATGTCAGTGTATAGTCTGTGTCCAAAATATCTGATAAAAGTGTAAACTAATCCTGTTCAGGTTAAATTCTTGTGCAATCACTCACTAAAGAGTCTCTTCTCTCTTCTGTATCTCACTACTTTCTCAAGAGAGTAACATTATTGCAATAAAATAATTAAATTGTAAGTAAATAATCGAGAGAGATTGAGATGGTAGAAAGCGATAAGGCCATCCATTGTATGTTTTATAGTGTTAAATGTATTTTTTGTTAAGTATTTTCTGGTATAAAACAAAGCATATACATATGTATAAATAATAATCATCAACGAAAGTTGAAGTTACAAAATTAACCTCAGTTCTCAATTTGACGTAGTTATGCAAAAAGGATCCAATCCACAACTTGGTCAAAAATGAGTTAAGTGCACCAAACTGATCCAAATTATACATACTATGAGTCAGTAAAAACGACCCAGCTAAAAATAGCTTTATTTTTCGTGTACTTTAATTTTTAAAACCAATGGTATGGCGCTTCTTATTTTTTTTTTCAGTATAAACTATTTAAACATTCTGGTTCTTAACTAGTATTTATACCAGAATATGTTAATATACCATTACTAATAAAAAACGTGTTAATATTCCACAGACAATTTTTTTTTTAAGTAATGAAAAAATACCTCTTGAACTTAAAACGTCAATAACTCAACATTAACTGAATGTGGATTGGATCCTTTTTGCATAACTACGTCCAATTGAAAAACATCTTTAAGGTGCTTTAAAATTATAATTTTATGTTTTTTATGGGTTTTAAGGGTTCTAATATCAAAGACAAAGACTTAAGCTGTAAGTGGCACTTCAAATTAGCATTTGTTTACACTATCAGTAGGTATTATTAGAACAGACGAAGTAAAAAGTCGGTTAATTAGTTTCAAGGCCTTTGCAAATGCGCATTCAGTACATAGGTTTATTTGTCATGCAGCATAGTTTTAATGTCTGAAAAATATTTTGACTTTATGTTCTAGTTTATTTTACCTTATCTGTACCGGTAATCGTAATTGCTTTTACCATTATTGGTAAATTTCCTGTCATTAATGATAGAAAAATTGGACTTTGTATAAGTTATTTTCTCATTGGATGTAGTATTTCCTTGTCTTCCGTTTGGCGTGTTTCTACCATGTGGCTAGGATTCGCTTTGAGAGATCAAAGAATTGGAGTGAGTACATTAGGAACTCTAATACTTATTACTTACCTTACTATAAAATTATTTGAACAACTCTTTAGTCAGTCATCATGGTCGGCTGAAACTAATCCGCGAGAGTAAGTAGATAAGAGAAGTAGATCTTACAAGAAAGCCCTGCCCCAGGGAAACGTTATGGCGCCCGTTCTCTTCAACATTAACACCAACGAATAACTTACTGCTGAACACTGTGAAAGGTTCCTGCACGCTGATAGGTTCATCTTGGCTACCCAAACAGATACATTTACAGACGCCGAAAAAATGCAAGAGGTAGAAATACTTGGCAAATGCTACAAAGATAACGCTTTCAAACCGACCCGCACAAAACACAGGCTTATATACGCTGATAACGTTGCCCTGGCTACGTAAATAAATAAGTTTGAAGACACCAATAAATCCTAGAGACAAACCTCGAAATCCTCGAAAATACTTCAAAGATAACGCTTTCAAACCGAACCGCGCAAAAACACAGAGTTGTGCTTTCCATCTCCGCAACAATTCGGTTACAATTGGACATCACCATTGAGCACTTTACTTTTGATATCGGTGTGGAAATCCTCATGTATATCCTCCGCCCTGGGGTGGGCGGAGGGGTCTGTCAGACTCTTACTGACTAAAACCACCCCGGTGTTCCGTTCCACACCTGCGTGGACCTCACGGGATATAGCACTGATATTTAAGAGCCATTGTCTGAAAACTAGGAAAAAAATCGGTTTCGTACCTACTAATTTCAAGCACCTAGGGTGCTTCACCTCAGTTACTCCAGAGCACTAGCTTAGTACTCTGGTTTTCTGCGGGCGAATATACGTGCCCAGTGTGGCACTGTCCCGCCCACGCGTAGATATTAAGTAGATGTTGCTCTAAACGAAACATGCCGAACAATCACAGGCTGCCTCTAACCGACCCCGGACAGCGCACTTTCTATACTATTGTTACGTAGATCGTAAAGTCTAGAAGCATCATGCTAACTCCGTCTCAGAAAGGGGCAGTGTGACGTAAATCGAAAAGTCTAGAAACATCACGCTAATTCCATCTAAGTACGGGGCAGTGTTAGAAACTACTGGAAATGACACTCTGATGCCATCTGTTGTCAAGTAGCAAGTACTACACTAAATTGTACGTAGACGCTACCGCCATCTATCGTCTAATAGTGGGATTAAACAGTTGGCTCCCGAAAGGACTCGAAGCTTCTACGCTACTTGTGGACTGTGGCACAGTATAGAATGTTCCCGAATGTTCTGCTCGGAATATAAATAGCGGATTGTGGGGCCGACAGGCAGTTCGATTTCGGAAGCGAGCGAATACGATTCGAGTGATACAGTAGCGAAGCGAAACAAGTGATTCCAAGTGACGTTTCTTGTAGTTGCGATATTTGTGTTTATTTAATTAAACAGTTTGTGTGTTTTGGTAAATTGGTTTCCATTAATTTATCCCGAACCCCAGCTCGTAACATTTGGTGTCAGAAGTGGGATAAATTATGCCTGTTTTACCGAAGGAGGATACGGAAGGTATCCGTACCAGGAGTCAGCGCCAGCAGGAGGTGGATCAGAGGCGGTTTGAAGGAACTTCTAGACAGACACCTGGGGGTAATCAGCCGACGACGGAGCCAGTCTCTCAAGCGTCTGGTGTTCCTACAGCATCACCAGCCATGGATCTTTCTGCGCTAATGGCGATGCTGCAGGAGCAGGCCCGTCGACAGGAAGAACAGGCCCGCCGACAGGAAGAACAGGCCCGCCGACAGGAAGAACAGGCCCGCCGCCTACAGGAACAGCTGCAGCAGGACAAAGAGGAGCAAGCTCGCCGGCAGGAAGAACAGGCCCGTCGACAGGAAGAACAGGCCCGCCGCCTACAGGAACAGCTGCAGCTGGACAAAGAGGAGCAAGCTCGCCGACAGGAAGAACAGGCCCGCCAACAGGAAGAACAGGCCCGCCG
Source organism: Aporophyla lueneburgensis (assembly GCA_932294355.1). Taxonomy (NCBI): domain Eukaryota; kingdom Metazoa; phylum Arthropoda; class Insecta; order Lepidoptera; family Noctuidae; genus Aporophyla; species Aporophyla lueneburgensis. Next base: position 28,152,784 of record OW028751.1, on the reverse strand, counting down.
ACAGGAAGAACAGACCCGCCGCCTGCAAGAGCAGCTTCAGCGTGATAAAGAGGAGCAGGTTCTCCTTTTGAAAGATCTACACGCGACATTTTGCAAAGAGATCAAAGCCATGAAGGAGAAGGTTCAGCTACACGAAAATCGTATCTCCGAGGTCGAAATCCAGATGGCTGATATAAAAAAAGCGTTGGAAAATCTGAAGACTGGAGACGGGACTGTGGCTTCTGTAGTTGCTGCACCCTCCGCGCGTGGATTTAAAGTGCCACCCTTCGACGGAACATCTTCCTGGTCAGCATACAAAATTCAATTTGAAGCTGTCATGGAAGCAAATGGGTGGACAACGGGCCAGGCCATGACCGCGCTTACTTTGGCCCTTCGTGACCAGGCTTTAACTGTGTTAGAGGCTCTCGGCAAAAATGTTACCTACGAGCAGCTTGTTGAGGCGTTAGAGGCCAGATACGGTGACGCGCACCTGGAACACGTTTTTCGTGCCCAGTTGAAGGATCGTGGGCAGCGCAGTGGTGAAACCCTGCAGCAGTGGGCCCTGGAAATCGAAAAGCTGGTTCGAAAGGCGTATCGGTCTGCGCCTGCACTCATCGAAGGGACTTTGACTCAAGCATTTATAGATGGCATACGGGATCTGGAAGTAAGGGCTGCTGTGAGACTTGGGCACCATGAGAAGCTGAAGGATGCCTTGGCCCACGCGTTGGAGGTGGAGGCAGTGAGGCATGATCATCGAGCCCATCGCTTCAGAGAGGTTGTGGGATCACCTGTTCGTGACCGTTTGTACAGCCCTAGGTGCTACACTTGTGGAGAAAAGGGCCACCTCCGGTCGAATTGCCCGAAGCGAAACACTGCCAGCGAATATCAAACCCTGGTTAGAAGGGTGTCCGACATCACAGCGCAGCAGCAAGAGAAATTCGTAAGCGATAAGAGTGTGGGGCGAGTATTGGCTGGTGTTAATAGAGTCCCAAGGATTTCGATGTCACAGGCCAATGACGGCATATCCCACGGTAACGCGGACACTTTATCAGGAAGACCTTCTCCTGAGCAGTACAAACATTGTGTCAGACATGAAGCTAAGGAAGTAGTTCCTGTCAGGGTGCTAAGAACGGACCATGGTGACAAATGGAAGGAAACCATACGGCATGCCCAGCAGCGTGACACAGATATCAGGCCAATTCTCAAGTGGATTAAAGCTGATGCTCCCAAACCGAAATGGTGTGATGTTGCAGCGATGAGTAGCACCACAAAGAGTTATTGGGCACAATGGGAGAGTTTGGTGATCCAGGATGGTGTTTTGTGCCGAAAATGGGAAAATGCTAGAGGGAATAACTGTCACCTGCAAATGGTAGTCCCAAAAGCAAAGGTACCAGATGTTCTACAGTACTACCACAGCGGTTGTTCAGGAGGACATAGGGATGTAGAAAGGACTCTATTGAAGATCAGAGAACGGTTCTACTGGATCCACTATCGACAGGATGTTGAGGATTGGTGTCGCAAATGCACCAGTTGTGCGGTGGTAAAAGGATATGCGAACTGCGTCTAAAATTATTCATGTAGATGGATTGGCATGATACTACGGGAATAATGATGCTCGGGACGAGCATGTCTAAGGAGGGGGCAGTGTTACGTAGATCGTAAAGTCTAGAAGCATCATGCTAACTCCGTCTCAGAAAGGGGCAGTGTGACGTAAATCGAAAAGTCTAGAAACATCACGCTAATTCCATCTAAGTACGGGGCAGTGTTAGAAACTACTGGAAATGACACTCTGATGCCATCTGTTGTCAAGTAGCAAGTACTACACTAAATTGTACGTAGACGCTACCGCCATCTATCGTCTAATAGTGGGATTAAACAGTTGGCTCCCGAAAGGACTCGAAGCTTCTACGCTACTTGTGGACTGTGGCACAGTATAGAATGTTCCCGAATGTTCTGCTCGGAATATAAATAGCGGATTGTGGGGCCGACAGGCAGTTCGATTTCGGAAGCGAGCGAATACGATTCGAGTGATACAGTAGCGAAGCGAAACAAGTGATTCCAAGTGACGTTTCTTGTAGTTGCGATATTTGTGTTTATTTAATTAAACAGTTTGTGTGTTTTGGTAAATTGGTTTCCATTAATTTATCCCGAACCCCAGCTCGTAACACTATTATCTATACTAATATTATAAAGCTGAAGAGTTTGTTTGTTTGATTGAACGCGCTAATCTCAGGAACTACTGGTCCATTTGAAACATAATTTTTGTGTTGGGTAGCCTATTTATCGAGAAAGGCTATAGGCTATATAACATCACGCTACAACCAAGAGGAGCGGAGCAGTAATGAAAAATGTTGTACAAAGAAGGAAAATCGCACGTAAAGGCAATTCGACGCGACGGGAAGGGTCGGGGGAGCAAGTTTAATAATATAATAAAGCTGAAGAGTGCGTTTGTTCGTTTGATTGAACGCGCTAATCTCAGGAACTACTGGTCCGAATTGAAAAAATATTTTTGTGTTGGCTATAGGCTATATAAGGTGTATCTATTCATACACGAAATATTTGAAGAGGTGCATCTGTAGCTGGTAAAGAAGCTATAACAACGAAAAAAAAAATTCTGAATGTATTTTTTTCAAAATTTAATATTTATAAATTATTTGACGCACATGAGAAATACTGGCTCCTTCTTATTTTTTACGGCCTGAGACACCGCGGCCATACTCGTGCCGTCCGGTCGCTGCCCTCGCAGTGTCAGGCGGGCCATTCATAGAATTTGGAGTAAAGGTTTTATGCAAAACGTCTCAAGCAGTTTTAAAATTATAATAATTACGAAAATTCAAAAACGCTTAGATAAAAATTTTCTTTTTGCTTCTATAGCTTCTTTACCACCTACAGGTGAACCTCTTAAAATATTTCGTGTATGAATAGATACACCTTATACAACATCACGCTACAACCAAGAGGAGCGGAGCAGTAATGAAAAATGTTGCAAAAACGGGGAAAATCGCACGGGTAGGCGATTCGACGCGACGGGAAGGGTCGGGCGAACAAGAAATTTAACGCGGACGAAGTCGCGGGCAGAAGCTAGTATCCCATAACTGGCATAGCACCTCCCCAAGTCCAAAGTGAAGTTGCAAGTCTGGCAATAGAGTATTTGACACCCAATTATCAACGCAATGGCTAAAAAGCAAGCACGGTTTCCTAACATCGACAGCGTTCATAGTTCCGTACCAGGTAACCCGGTCAACGCGAATTGCAAACTATGACAGGCTACTCTACGAGCATCTTCTTGCAGAGAACCTTTACTTCTCTAGGACCAAGAAAAGTCTTTAATCCCTTGAACTTGCTTCTCTTAACTGCGTAAGATTCGAGCTTGCTCATCCCACAGTTGTGCAATATCCACTTCATGCACTCACATATTCAATGAGGTAATGTGTATATATATCCTATCTGTATATTAATACTTGAAGCAAAAACTTTGTACCCGTTTTTACGAAAATTACTCAGATTATGAAAGACATAGTAAAGCAAATAAAAGTACAGTAAAGCTAAAATGGAGAAAGCATAAGATCTTAATGTACCATATACTGAGAAATAAATAAATCAATGAATTAATGAGAAGGAGTGCAGAAAGATGCATTTAGATGTATTATGGTCGAATAACGACCACTGGGCGTCCACTACTTTTTATTAAAAACGACACCCAATAACCCAGTATTACTTCGATTTCGACTAGTTTGACCTTCTCAGTCGGTTATCACTTACGCTGTCGTTCTCTGTCTTGTAACATCTGCATTATTAGCTTAAATGCAGGGATACAATCTGCCTGGAATTTGTCTAGACATGTTCGACATTTTGGCTCCCCGTCCGGATTATGTCCTGACTTGTCATTTGTCCGGAATGTACGGATAAAGGGTTTAATAAAAAAACAAGAAAGCGCATGAATGATGTTGGTAGGGTGGCGCTGTTGGTAAACATTTGTGCAATTGTTTTATGAAACGTTTTGAAAAAATGGCGGCGATAATTCCAATTTTGGTTCTGTGCCTCCACGACACGGCTACGGAGTGGTACGGCTGTATCTCCAGAGAATCTCTTTCTAAAACTCGATGACGAGACCTATTAACTGCCGATGCCGGGTACTGGAGCTGCACGGTTAGCAACAGATGCAGATTACCGCCGTCACTTTTACGTTGTGTTTTAAAGAGACTCCATTCGATACACTAATTAACAGTATTTCACGTAATAGTTAATGAGCTTCTATTATCTTAATTTAATGAAAGTTTTACCTTTAATAAGTATTGTGTTGTAAAATTACTTTTATAAAAACTGAAGTTCTGTTCGATTTTCGTTACTGACCGTAACTACGGAGTACGGACACGCCCCAACTTTAGCATACATAGACAAACTAGGAAACCAAGTACCTATGCGTTCAAGACAATTACAGGTAATTGTGCAAACGTCGCAAGTAGGGTTCATGAAACAGCATTTTAGTGTATTATTACTTAACATTACATACACATGAATTTACTTGCGTCAGTCATGATTAGTTTCTAATTTATCTTCGCATCCTCTAATCAAAATGTCTGTTATAAATAAAAATAACAAGAATTCTGACCAAAAGGGCATCAATATGATAAGTCTTGTACTAAATTAATAAAGTAGGTACCTACTGGTGGACTAGACTATAATAATTTGTTTTGAAGAAGTAATTCCTTAGACCAGTAAGCCATGTGCCCGGGATTTCCCATCGGTAAAAATTATGGCATTTCATCCCTGATAATTTTATACGGATGTGAATGGGGCTAACCCTTCACAATCAGAAATTTCTCAAATCCTACTTAGAGCTCAGTATCGTTATAAGGAACCCTTTTGCAAAATGTCGTGCATCTATACCCAGCGATTTACGCTGTTCTTTGTCTGTCAGTCATCATTTCATCCTAAAGAATCATGCTGGGCTTACACTTCTTCCAAGAACCAGTATTTGGACCGGTTCTGTTCAGCAGATTCAGGCTTCCTTCATCAGGTTATCGGTCCACCTTGTGAGAGGCTTTCCAACGTTACGTCTTCCGGGACGCGATCACCATTCAGAACCATTCGGCTCTATCGGCCATCTGTTCAGCGAGCAAATGTGCTCTGCTCACTGCCATTACGTTTATTCGGTTACCTACAAATCTCTTAATTTCTGATTCGATCACTTAAGGAAACTTTGGAGTTTCCCATTGCTCATATACTTGCTATATTCCCATAGTCTTTTCCATTGGCCTTTGGGTGTCATTCAGCTTTCTAATGAGGCATATAGTGAGCACCACGTTGCAGTAGCATAAGTCATCATTAGCAACATGCACTAGTCAAAGACTTTAGTTTTGATACATTGTGGTAAATGAGAAGAGAATATAGTTTTACCACTTACTTCCCTACCTGTAACTTTGACTCTTCGTCATTATAATCTCGTGGACGTGGCCCATGATATTGAGCACACAACACACATCGTAAATTAGATGGTTACGTCGTTGAACACGCAATAACAGATTTACCTACTATATCAGTATAGAGTTGACACAGATTTAATCACTGTGCCTCAATTAAGTTTACAACGTTAGATAAGCTAGTATTGTGAGCGTTTATCATTGTCATAACTTTATCTATACGCAAAATTGCGGTATTTTTCTTACCGCATAACAAGGTTATATCATCTGCCTTGCCTTTTTTGAACTATGATGAGTTCGGCTTGCAGTCTAACCGGCTACAGCTGAAGTATTTTATCTGTCCTTACTAGAGAATTGACAGCACCGTTCTCTATGTATTTTACCACTATACTGCGATCGCCAACCCGCCTGCCAAGCGTGGCGATAATGGCAACCAAATTGGTGAAACCCTGTGTCCAGCAGAGGACGTCTTTCGGCTGAAATGATGATTATCATGGTGATCTGTCCTACACTACCCAGTTATTGGGTGATACGACAGGTACTCTTTAGATCCTTGGCTGTCAAACTAAAGGGCCTCTGGGTGCAAACGGCTAGCTGCAGAAGTCTATTCTTCTTTCTCAGCCTTATTTAAACTACTTAGGTACAGACGCCACCAGGTCAAGCTACCCGAAACTGTCAATTTTTCCCAATGAACCTTGAACCTAATGCTCTAGAAATAAAGTCGAAAATCTATCAAAGAAATCTTACAGATTGTAGTAGCTTGATGTGTTGGCGTCTGTACATTAAAACTCCGTCTACTGTTCATAACAATAGAGAGTACAAGTAAATATCGAAAACCAATGAGTGATGATGATGACCTATTAACAGGTCAGGTAGTACGTGCGTCTATTGTTCAGTAGCTTATTGATAAAGTAATATGCGAATTCTATGCCATACTTGTATTTGTATGTTAGGATCGCTAAAATTGCAATAACTACTATTTTATCAAGCTCTTTTCTAAACTTATTGATTTTTTTATCTCATGTCTTGGCACCTTGACTAATAACCTGCAAAAACACAAAAAAATATAACGTTTTTGATATCTTAATATTCTGTTATATACTGTGTGCAAAATCTCTACTTATATCTTATTTTTTCTAATATTTAGTTACGTAATTATAATTGCTGTTATTATCATAACTGCCTTGCTTAAATCCAAGGTTCGAAGTGCGGGTTTTTTTACCGCTTTAACAGAGTTATATGTGCCCAAATAACCCATAAAGTTTTCGGCAACTGCTTCATTGTGTACCGCTAAAGATATTTCCTCACAAAGTCGGATTACATGACGGTACGGCATCGTCAACTGGGATGTGGAGCTGTGGTGAAGCACCTATCGCTCTGTGCCTCAAAAAAATGCAACCAAAGCGATGATCCCGTGTGGCGAAGTGGCGAAGTTTTGGGCAAACAAAATCGAATAGGTACACTTTAGTGTCATCGACACGACAGAGAAGAAGAAAACCGCTAAGGATTGGTTATCTAACTTTATCCAGTAGCTGTTCCTTTTAGGGCATGCAGGTTACTTCTCTTAGCTGAATATATCCGATCTCCTGAAGACTGCCTCAATAGACCAACTTTCGTTCGTCCTGTAACGTGTTTTAACTAGCTCATATGCGCTACTCAGGCATTGTTCAAGTGTTAGCATTGTCATCGCAACAAGATAAGCAGAAAGATCTGCTCGTCATCTTGTTATGAAGATCAATCAACAAATAGGTACAAGTGTTGTTTATCGAAGTCAGTTCACACGTACTAATGTAATCAGCAAGTTGTTTTTAGCTCCCCGGTACAATAAACACTATTTTATTTCGAACGATAAACAATCATATAGGTACTCAATTTATCATGGAGTCGTAATATTAACAGGTCAAGGATGTATTCGGTAATATATTCACAAAGTTGTAACATGCGAATTGTATTATGTAAATGCATAACTTGAATAAGATGCTCATAAAATCAAACAGGTTTTTGAATAGTATTTGGGAGTCAAGCTCTTGAAATTAAGACTGTCAGTTCCGGTGGTCGATTCAAATGTCTTAAGATGTTTCAAGCTCTCTCTCAAATCCTAATTTTTTCCTTGCTTGACCGTACACAACGTGGCTTAGCTTTAGAGGTTTCAAGAACATTCGAAGGCCCCTTGTGATGTAAATCCAGGCCGTCCAAACGATTGACCCACTTTCGGGCCTAATTTCAAGAAATAAATCTTGTGTGACTAGGGAGGTAACTTCTAGGGAGAACTTTTGGTGGAACGAAATTGCTTTTTAGCACTCCCGGCGTTTTCTCTCTGGTACAAGAACCTCGAGACATATTTACGTATTCATCAACAACTGGAAAGACTTGAATATTTTTAATGAACATTTTTAAGTATTCAAGGTTCCCAACACGGTTTTATCTATTAGAATCTGCTCGATACAAACATAACACAAATATAGCAATCAATTTCTGTCCCAAAATAATTGAACGAAATTGTTCCGAATCTACTCGATTGAAGAATTGAGTGGTAGAATGTCAGTGCGAACATACTTCAATATACTCGGTTGCGGTTACTACTCATTTCGATGATAAAATCGAGTGAGTCACTCGGTCACACCATCGCATCGACCTGTCTGATTATTACGTCACGATGTTGTTTGTTTCAACGTTAAACTTTGAAGTTAACTTGTTATGAGTTCTTTGTATTTAATTTCATAATTTTGTATCTTTATGCTTTGTTTATTTGTCTTGGGAGACAATGCAGATGTCTCTATTTACAATGTTATTTGGTTGTTCTTGAATTTCATCTCATCTGTTTCTGTCAATCATTATCATCGGCAATTTTACTGCTGGTTATAGGTCTCTGTAATATAATGATAGTCACGTGCCGCGAAGATGGACGCTCCACCTAGCTATTTTAATCTGACGGCGTTCTACTCCATGCTTTTCTTCTTCTTTTCAAATTGGTGGTACCATCTCTTTACAAGCTTGACCCACTGATATCTTATAGTAAACCTGTAGAATGTATAGCGTACCTCATTGTCTAAAGTTTATAAAATTTACAATGTTTTAAATTTTGGATAGGGTGTATCTATATCTATATAAGGTGTATCTATTACACGAAATATTTTAAGAGGTACACCTGTAGGTGGTAAAGAACCTACAGCAACGAAACAAAAAATTGTATAAATGTATTGTTTTTCAAAATTTAATATTTAAAAATTATTTGACGCACATAAGAAACACTGGCTCCTTCTTATTTTTTACGGCCCGAGACACCGCGGCCATGCTCGTGCCGTCCGGTCGCCGCCCTCGCAGCGTCAGGCGGGCCATTCATAGAATTTGGAGTAAAGGTTTTATGCAAAACGTCTCAAGCAGTTTTAAAATTATAATAAGTACGAAAATTCAAAAACGCTTAGATAAAAATTTTCTTTTTGCTTCTATAGCTTCTTTACCACCTACAGGTGTACCTCTTAAAATATTTCGTGTATGAATAGATACACCTTATATATTTTTGTTCGTTCCTAGAACTTACTTATCCACATACGCCTACAATATGACGATGAGTTATCAAGAGAGTGGTTTTGCTGAACCTAGAATATACCTACTATATACACCTACATACATATCTCACTTAGTTTTTCTTCTTTTTATTTGCTTTTTTAACACGCTTTTTAGTAATAAAAGCTAGTTTAAAAAAGCTTTTCATTTATTAAAATTATTAAATTAGTTGTGCCCGATAGGTAGCAGCATAAGTGGCGTGTTAGACCCAACCAGAATATAACCCATTCCCGATGGAATGAAAAGGAATTCTGTAATGTCTCAATTGTCCATACCCCTGCCCTTTGAGAATCCAATGAGCGCCAATGACGCTGCTATTACTCTGCGTTACCATTTCATATTCCGAAGGGCTTCCTTACGAAGACTCACATTTGACACTTGATTGATATCATTGAGCTCTAGTGCGTAGTATGAAGAATTATGGCGATCCTGTGTAAATAGTAGACTCATGTAGCGATTTATAAGATTACAACCCGTATGCCCGATGGGAATTCCCATTGGCATAAATTTTCAAAATCCCCTGTTTAGTCCATTTAAAAAAAAGTTCCTTGTAACTTTCGTAATACTATACCCGTGACTATACTAAACTCTTGTGCATTGTCCGAGAGTGAATGAATGAATTAAAGATTTTGATTAAGTAGTAGTAACGGTTCAAGTTTTCGTGCCACTATCCCTAATTATTGTAGTACAGCTTGATTTACGGTAAATAGAAAACCAAAGACACGCATTTCCGAACTTACAGTTATTTTTCATTTTGCAGTGTTTTGTTCCGAAATTTTCATGATGAGCAGATAGTTGGGGGAAAACTTCAGCCAATCTATTCTGTAAAAATATAACCATGAAAGCTTAGGTGAAGTTATCTGCCAATAGTGACAATCCCTAGCATACGGTGGGATGACAGCTCACTTATTTTACGACTAGCTTCTACCCGCGACTTCGTTCGCGTCAAATTTTTGCTCCCCTGACCCTTCCCGTTGCATCGAATTGCTTGCCAGTTTTCGTCCATTTTTCGTTACTGCTCCGCTCCTTTATATAGCCTTATAGCCTTCCTCAAAACAGGCTACCCAACACAAAACATATTTTTCAATTCAGTTCCTGAGATTACCGCGTGCAACCAACCAAACAAACTCTTCAGCTTTATAATATTAGTATAGATTATACTCTAACCACATACACACTTCTGCCGGGATCGCGAGATTGTTCGAAAGAGATACCGTGACCCTGGCACATGGGTAACTGAAGGAACACGGGTGGGTTTTAGTTAGTAAAAGTTTGACATGCCCGCTCCGCCCAGAGCGGGAGAAGTCATTTGATGACTTCCCAAAAAAAAAAAATCCACTTACACACTTACATAAACTCACGCCTTTTTCCATGGGGGTAGGCAGAAACTACGGGAATATGTAAGGATTGTATCAGGTAGCGCTGCTACGATCCGTACATATTTCATAATGACCTTATTGATGATGTTCTTCAGATAGGTCAGGTGCGGAGTATACCAGATGTATAAACCTAACTTTATGTCTATGATTCAATCTCTTAGACATTGTGTTCTGCTTATTTCTCAAAGGTAAATAGCGTGACTAAAGTGTGAAGAATATCTACGTCGTTTCTTGTTTATCGGTTATTTTATTTAATACCATTTATTAGTACCTACTTCATACTCAAGCTGTAAAACGACACTAATGACCCTTATTATAAATGACACTTGTCTTAGTGATAATGATTGTCTGAAGTGCTTCACGAGGTACCTATCCAATCATTTAACAGCACTCTTGCTCATTTACAACGCAATAAGATACATATCTGTAGAAGGGAATCCAAGGAACTCGTGAAGGGCTCGTGGCTAAGTTATAATAGCCACACGGATCAATCGATCAGGTTAAGCTACGCTTACCGCGGTTGTTTCGTGGATGGGTGACCAACCTCACATACTGACATCCCTCCGAGCCACGGGACGTAGTTTCTGGGTTAAAAAAAAACGAACTTTAAGTTTCCTCAGAAGTTCTGTACCCGGTTGGTATTTATTGCTACAATGTTCCGTTGCTTGTTACAGACTAAACATCGCACGGCGATGGCGATCCTGGCAATTGCCAACGCTGGCTCGTTGGTAGCGGCTACCAACCTGGTCATCACTCTCAACCCTGAGGACAAGTAAGTTTAAAAATATGCTAAGTCTAGTGACTATTTTATATAAGCCACAAATTTTCAAAGCTCTCATGTAAAATTAGTCTATTTAACGGTCAAACGATTTAATGCTCCCGAAGACCGGTGTAAAGCGACTCTAGTAGATTAATTTCCATATTAAATTATTCTAGCCGTTTTGCGTTGCGCTGCCGTGTTTGCCTTAGCGGGCAATCGTACTATCGGGCGCTTTTTTTCGGGATAGCGTACTTTCGACCAACAGGTTCATCCGTCGAACGATCTTTCTAGAAAATTATCGTCGCACAGGTGAACTCCAGGCAGTCGTGACGCAATCATTACAAGCGCATATAGTTGGGCATTTGAAAAACTTTTTTAAGCAGACCAAAAAGAATCGTCTTGAAACTCATTCTCTTATCAGTAACTTCTCACACAACTCATCTTTTGTAAATATCATCTAAAACATCAACTGTCGATGCCGTATAGTAATATAACTCTATATTATAATGAAATGACATAATACCTTTATAATTACTATACATAACAGTCCGGAAGCTAATTGACCGGTAGGTAGGTGCGACTGCGTAGCATGCGTAAGTCAAGGGTAAAAGGGTCACGCAAGTGACGTCATTGACGGACAGATGCGCGGCTCCGGAAAGGATGTGACAAAGGACATACTAATCATATTACGTTCAGTAGAATATGTAAATTGTAGTGACTTGTAGATTATGAATTGTAACTATATGTATTGTAACTATATGTATTGTAACTATGCATATACACTATTGTGGCCGCTGCTTTGCACGCGTGGATATTGAATATTATCCCACGAACAAAAAGCAGCCTATATTACTTCTTAATATCTGGACGACCGAGCTTTGCTCGGTATTTTTTGGTAAATTGTGTTTAAAATAAGAAGTTTATGTTCAAGTTGATTATCGATAAAGTTGGTCATTGAAAACACGAATAAAACGACATTTTATGAAAATGAATCCTAGCTAGATCGATTTATCGCCCCCAAAACCCCCTGTATACTAAATTTCATGAAAATCGTTGGAGCCGTTTCCGAGATTCAGATTATATAATATATATATACAAGAATTCCTCGTTTAAAGGTATAAGATAACATTAGCTATCTGCTAGTGAAAGTCCCGTCAAAATCGGTGCAGTCGTTTCGGAGATTAGCCCGAAAAAACAGACAAACATACTGTTTTTGTTATGGGTATCGTACTACTGTGTACTTTTTTTTTTTTTTCTGGATGGGAAGTCATCAAATGACTTCTCCCGCTCTGGGCGGAGCGGGAGGGCGTGTCAGACTTTTACTGACTAAAACCCACCCTTGTTCCATCAGTTGCCCGTGTGCTGGGGTCACGGTATCTCGCTTGAACAATCTCGCTACCCCGGCAGGACTAGTATGGATGTGTACGTATGGATTTCACAAAAAGCGCATTACAGACAGACGCTTCAAATTTATTTATTTTAGTGTAGATACAGATTTCTGCGATACGCATTTTCTTTTTGCACAATTTAAATTTTTTATAGAATTATATAGACTGATAAAGTTTTGTGCTATTTGCTCTGGGTAGACCCCCAGAGCCAATAGCACTAAGTCCGACGTCGAGTATATTCATTGTCGGACTTAGTGAGTAGACCCCCGTGGGCCTGTCCACAAGTAGTTGATACGGCGTGGGCAATACCCATAGGTAACTTTAGCCGAAACAATGGATTTCGTGTTTAGGAAATCGACCTCCGCCCGAAACGTTATTTGTTCAGAAAGCATTGACAAATTCGTATGTCTATGAAATTTGACGACGAAAAAAGGCTAGAAGAATGTCCGAGAAGCGTCGGGTACGCTTCTCTGAAGTGTTATTAGGGTGCCTAAGGAAGGACCAAGTGAAAAGAAAACTGACGCCTGTACGTCTTGCGTGATTGTTACTGCGAAACTATGTATTAAACTGTGCAATTACTTAATTGAGTGTCTATCTGCGCATAACGTAGTGCACGCTGTGTTTCTTTCAAAATTCAAAGTGTTTTTGCAATTTACGTTCCGTGTCAGGCTGTATTTTGAACAAAATATGATTCGCGACCATAACAAATAAGGCTTTATGATAAAAATCATATGACAATACAAGAAAATTGGATTTTCGTTGGCAAACCGGAGCTTCCGCTGTAAGTAATGGGGCACTAAGACAATGTACAAATTGCCAAGCAATAGTGTACCCATAGTCGAAGGTCAAAAACATTAAAATCACTTATCGGAACTGGGCTAAACCCTGACTAGCAAATCATATGCGTACCCCCAAACCTTTCCTACCACTCACTATTCTGCAAACAGCGCTGTAACATTACAAACTCCCCAAGCAGTCGGATCAAAAGCAATCAAGCTCTGTCAATAGTTTTACAAACTTTGAAATAAGTTTCCTTTTGCCCCAGACGTCTCAGCCTTCGGTTTCAGTCAATCGAATACCTATTGAGCCTCAAGCACTTGAATATCGGTACAAACGCCGCGCCAATATCAATACGATTCCATTTTGGAAACGAATTGGAGTCTGTGTACAGTTGACAAAACAAAATAACTGAGCTAGCTGCCACTACAGTGGGCGTAATCCGGGCGTTACTATGCATAGTTGTACAACTTCGATCAATAAGAGCACAAAAATATTTGTGCTCTTATTTTTCCGGCCGTTTTTGAAGCGCTCATCGGGAATCTAGTACATTTTTGATCGAAGTTGTACAAGGATCAATTTGCAGTGGGGCCAAAATCGGAACTTATGCCGCCATTTTGTTTTTAGGTCAACAAGGAACCTTTGTAGTTTCGCCATGTCCGTCTGTCCGCAGTTTAGCTCAGAGATTCATAGTACTAGAAAGCTGTAATTTGGCATGGCTATAAATATTAGCCACGGCAAAAAGGTGGTAAAGAAAAATAAAACCAACTAACCCATGGTGCCGGGGTGTCGTAGGATAGGTCTTTAAAAAAATAGGGGTATTTTGGAATCCATTTTTCGATTAAGGGATCCGTGTGTGAAATATTAAGCTTTAAAAGTGGTAATGTAGTGCCTTTCCAAGCGTTTCTTTGACGCTGCTATGAAACACCCCAATTCCCTGATTGTGGTAGCTACACTCCATCCCGCATTTGTAGAATTCGCCAACCATGGCATACCCTAGAAATTTCTGACGACGCTAAAACCCTTCTCCAGAAGATTAGCAAGCGTCCCAGTCCATGTCCGCCCCACTCTTGCTCGAGCCAGTTAGCGCTACTGAGACTGTAGCTTTCATTCGCCCCTAAATAATAATCATTCCTGTCCCTTGCTACCCTCTTCCAGCGACACTCTAAGCCGAGGTCGTCCGTAAAAACGTTACATACTGGAAATATGTTCATTCCTTGCCAGGCGAAACTCCTTTTTCTGGCTGCAAATGCTATAACAGAACCTTATCATTTCATTGTCCAGTAAACATGTCAGCTTAACCAGACATTCGAACAATTAAACGTTTTCCAGAACCTCGTAATACACACTCGAATAGTTTTCAGTTCAGTGCCTTTATATCGTAACGTTTCCGAAACGACATTCTGCAAGGTTTGTTCGCGGGAAATAGAGATGGGTCGTACTAGGTAAATTTTGTACTAGGTGCACTATTCCACCTAGTCCACCTAGTCCATGGAATACGCATACTTTATAGATGCTTAGTCTTTGCGTACCACCGATACGCGTAGATTCGTACGTCAGCAGTAACAAATTGTACTTTCATAATTTCCGCAGGCTTAGGACTATCAACGTAAAATTAAAACATGTTGGCCTTTGTCCGTAAAATGATCACAAGCGACACTTCTTTTTTTGGGAGCCATTTTTTAAAACAAAACTTGAGAGGTGTCAAGGGACACCCGGATGGAACGAAGTTTCTTTCCAGGATTCATGATTGTTTTTTTTTTATTATTTATTATGTACAAAAAACCTGTATACACTCAACAAAAGTATTATCTCTCTCTCTCTCTCTCTCTCTCCTTCTCTCTCTCTCTCTCTCTCTCTCTCTCTCCTACGTTCCGAAACAAAATATATACAGTCGAATTGAGAAACCACCTCCTTTTTTTAAGTCGGTTAAAAAGTATTGTTACAACTTTTTCTCTTAATTCCGTCTAGCCCCCTTTCGCAACGCGCCATAAGGAACTTCGTTCCAATAAACAAATTAATTAATGTCACAATAAAAATAGATCTAAGTTCTTAATGATTTATAAAAATTTTGTTACAAAAACCGATCACTTAATAAGTCCGATAGTACGTGTTTGCGACGTCGACTCAAGCGAGATCACATTCGCATGAGTCCGTATTTGATACTAGACTTCATCATCATAGTCTTCATTAGTATCGAGTATTGTCAAAGTACCTATTCTATAAAATACTCCTATTCCGGACTAGTATCGAGTCTCGAGACTAATCCGACAGACAAGGATGGAAGGACTGCGGAATAGTGTACTTAAAAAAGGACAGTCTATATTTTAGCACAACACAGTGCGTGTCATGTTACTTTTATGCCATTGAATTAGGGTTCAAATTCAAGTGACTGACACACGAATGATTTTGTCAAACATGAATGAGCTATGACTATGCTGCTATCTCGCTTCGCCGCGTAGTCGGTACTTCGATTCGCGCGGACCGCGGCGCGGGTGCTGTGTACTGCGTAGGCACAGTGAGACTAGGTGGATCTAGTATTTTAAAAGTTGGAATAGGTGCAACCTAGTCTCTTTACATACCTATTCCCTGTACCTATTCTAGTATATACGCCTCATCTCTAGCGGGAAATCGAACTTTATTGGCTGTTAAAAGTGCATGTTAAAATAAGGTAAAGGAAATTTTATATGCATGAAGTCCAAATTAAGGTTGATAACAAAAACCTGGATTCCTGTTTTCCTGTACAAAAGCGCAGTATAACGCGTCTGTCGAATAATAAAATATATTTTTTTGCAAAGAGTGTAGGTATTACAAATCAGATGTTATAAATAATGTTAAAAGTCCTAGTACGGCGTGCAAAATACTATGAGCATTATAGATATACAAATTATAAAATAAAGTAACTTACGAGGTCTAAATCTAAATAAATTTATACTGAAATATAGTAAATTCTCGGCAAAAAAAAGCGTAATAAAATGTATACAATAGTCAATATGTAATTTTTTTTTTTAATTTCCCAAATGTATGGTCTTTAACACTTCGTCTGTAAAATGTTTTTTCGACGCCTCCCGTCTGTAAACGTGGGAATTTTAAGTCCGGTCCTTTTTTAACCTGTTAATCTGCTTCGAAAAAATTCATAAAAATTCATGCTAATAATGTATGAAACCTTCAATTTAATATATTGATCATAAAATTGTAGGGAAATTCATTTTTGCATATATTTTTTATAAAAAAAATGGAGCAACTTGCTGAAAAAACGGAGGTTTACTAAAAAAATCGCAACTTTATGAAAAATTAAGTATTGTTACGAGCTGGGGTTCGGGATAAATTAATTTAAACCAATTTACCAAAACACACAACACAGTTTAATTAAATAAACACAAATATCGCAACTACAAGAAACGTCACTTGGAATCACTTGTTTAGCTTGTACTGTATCACTCGAATCGTATTCGCTCGCTTCCGAAATCGAACTGCTTGTCGGCCCAACAATCCGCTATTTATATCCCGAGCAGAACATTCTCGAACATTCGACACTGCCACAGCGTAGAAGCTTCTAGTAACTTCCATCGAACTGTTTAATGCCACTATTCGACAATAGATGGCAGTAGCGTCTACGTACAATTTCGTGTAGTACTTGCTACTCAATAACAGATGGTGTTAGCGTGTCATTTCCAGAAGTTTCCAACACTGCCCTGTCCTTAGATGGAATTAGCGTGATGTTTCTAGACTTTTCGATTTACGTCACACTGCCCCTTTCTGAGACGGAGTTAGCATGATGCTTCTAGACTTTACGATCTACGTAACAGTATAAACACATTTAATTATCAAACCGCGACCGTTGTTCCATTATACTGACACAGAAAAATGTATGTTATTTAAAATAAATAATAGTTTAAAAAACGAAAAACATGCTTCAATCAAAATAATGGAAAAAAGCGTGGGGGTGTCTGATATCAATAAAAAAATACCTTTAATAGCACCCCACGCTTTTTTTTCCATTATTTTCTACTTTTTAGTTTGGTTTTCTATGGAAGCGTGTTTTTTAGTTTTTTTTTAAACTATTATTTATTTTCTATTTTTTAGTGTGTTTAAAATTTTGAGACGTATGTCAGCGTATTTTTCGAAGACAGTTTTTTTTTTGCTGTCCTGGTAACCCTGGCAAGGATAATGGCACAAATTTATGAAATTATTGCATTGTCGGTCTTTGACAGGTGTGCAAAGTTTGAATGAAATCTGGTCGTTTAAAGTAGGTCAAAACGCGCTATAAGGAATCGGTTACAAACAAACATACAACTGAAGCTAATATAAAGCATGTAAAAAAACCTTCTCATTCTGTACTTTTAATCATAAGAAAAATAAGTTAAAATTAAAAAAGAAAACGTTTTCATTAACCTGCGAGTTCAGTATACGGCGTTTGTAAACCTGGGTATTTCGTGTCCGTTCCGATTTTCAACTGCGCACTGTTACTGCATAGAAGGGCTGAGACCTTCAACTTTAGGCGTCAAGTCCATTTCCTGTTTATTTATTTTTTTAGGTAGGGATAGTAGCTCTATCTATCAGCTCGTTAGAAAATTATTGAACTAAACAGTTTTGGCTCGGACACGAAATACCCAGGTTTACAGACGAAGGGTTAATATTGTAAGGTATTTCAATATAAACAGCACACAAGTAGTCATAAACACGAGATCTCAGAAACAAAAGTTACACAGCACCTGTGTAAGTTTTGGTTCTGAGATCTTGTGCACGTTTTTCTAAACACAAGTATCTAGTGGTTGTTACTTGTATCAACTACATGCACCCTGAAAATAGGCCAAGATACAGCACATCGATTCCACATGTCATGGCTCGGTCACGGCTGCCAAAGGCCAAATTTCATGTAGGCTTCGTTAGACCAGCCTATGTTATTTATTGTACGAATCCTGGAGATAAATCCACTTAGAGCATCACTTGGTTCGGGAACCCTAATAACTTTCGTGAACGTTGCTTAGCCATTTTCTTTTCTGGGCGGGAATCGTCGCAGGACGTCTTCCGCTCTGACTGGATCGGAAGGGCGTGTCAGACTTTTACTAACTAAAACCCACCCGTGTTCCTTCAGTGGCCCATGTGCCAGGGCCACGGTATCTCTTTCGAACAAATCTCGCGATCCTGGCAGGCGTTGCTTGGCCTAAAGTTGGAACCCGTTCCTCCCTTCCTCGGACTATCTCTGAATTCTAAGGCTGTATTTCTTATCATAGTCGGTACAGTAAAATGTAACAGCAGATACAACAAGCTCTGCAATCGCATAAAACTATACACTTACTATATTTTAGCTTATTATCCTTTATCTCCGTTAATAAAATCTTCCATGTTTGTTTTCCCTACAATGTGGGTCGAGCGTCGAAGATCCGACCTTGACATACTCTAACAGCGTCAATATTTGCACTGATACACGTGTGATTAACGCTTTTGATACAACACGCGAGGTTTTCGGAGAACTCTGACGTCATTTCTGAACTCCGTTGTAGGTATAAGTTGCTAATACGAAAATGCCGGATGATGCTCGTACCTTGAAGATTGGTGTATTGTCTTACCGCTATGTAACTGGGGCACATCTCGAAAGCGAATAATATTCCCTGGGGTACAGGCAGACGTTTTATGTTTTGCTGGTGTTGTTTTAAGTTCCATGGGGCTTGTGTTAAGCTACGCTTTCCGTAGTTGGTTCGTGGATGGGTGACTATCTTTGCATTCCAAAACCCCTCCGTGCCTCGAAAAGCACGTTAAGCCGTTGGTCCTCATTAATCACAGACATATCATCTGTCATTCTTGGATCTTTGGCACTCGTTATGGGTCGTCAAAAGGCCAAAACTCTGGCAACTAGTCCAAAGGAGGATCGTGTCACTCAGTAGCTGGGTTTTAGAGGTCAGATAGGCATTCGATCCATGTAAAATGCTGACATTCAGCTCCATCTGGTTGGATTGGAAGCCGACTCCAACATAGTGGCGATGTTTTAAGTTCCAAGACAAGCCTATTTCCATGGCACTGTCCCAATTTCCCGAGTTAAGAGCCCAATTATAACGATATCGATCCGAAATCGCCACGGTCCGATATATTCCTAATTTGTAAAATCTTGGTCCAACCTTCTGAAGAACTTGAGGACCTTGAGTCAAGGCCCTCAACGATTCAAGTGCGACCTTCTCCTCAGGCCCGTATCGAGAGCCTTGATCTCAGTGTAACTTGTGGCGCAAGAATAATAAATTATACACTTCGTGGTTCGCGTGGCACCCCAAGTCGCTGTTTAGATTTTGAAGATATGGATATGCCAATTCCTAAGTTTGCCGCAGGAATTCCAATGCGGTTTTTGTCTTATCGCAGTTAGAAAATCTGCTTTCGCTTTTCCGGTCACTTGGTGCGTTTTATAAGATCATTTCGTGAGCGATACCGAAATTTTAAACCAATTTCAGTGTCTTCAGTATAATATTTTGCAGGAGATAACGGGGGTTGTGCTTTAATGGGATATTAAAAGGAAAGCCAGCAAGTAAATGCAATAAAACTAAATATATTACAAAAAACCCTAATATAATAAAATAACATTCGATTTAGTTCTGAAGGCTAATAAACTAGGTCCTCCCGCACACATGTGCACACATGTGGGAGTGGCGCGAGGAGGCGAAACGCCGGGGCGAAACTCCGCTGCCGCGACAAATCGCGGCACGGCGGACAGAGCTCCGGTGTGATCTCATGGCGACATGGCGGGTACGATTGTCGCAACCCAGTGCTGGGCACGCCACAATTGCGGCGGTAAGTCCCCTCTTTGAGGAGTGGTTAGAGAGGCGTCACGGCGTCCTCACCTTCCGCCTGACGCAGGTTCTCACCGGGCATGGGTGCTTCGATGGGTTCCTGTTCAGAATAAAGCGGGAGGATACGTCCGGGTGTTTCCATTGCGAGAATCGTCTGGAGGACACGGTGGAGCATACGGTGGAGGTGTGCCCTGCCTGGGCGGAGCACCGCCGTGTCCTCGTGGAGGCGATCGGCGGCGGCGACCTCTCGCGTCCGGCCCTGGTGCGAGCCATGGTACGGAGCGAGAGGGAATGGGAAGCCGTCACCTCCTTCTGCGAAGCAGTAATGCTCGCGAAGGAGGAGGCGGGGCGCGTGAGGGAGTGGCAGTCTCTGCGCCCTCACGTCCCTAGCCGCCGCAGGAGGAGACGCCCCGGGCGTCGGGAGTCCATAGCGGACTCCCGGCCACCGTAGGCGCGAGCTTGCGGGTGGTGAGCAATGGGTAGCTCGCCGCCCGGTAAGGACCAAGCTCGGGTCGACGGCGCGTAGTGTTCCACGCGCGCCTCAAAGAGATGTCAGCAGCAGTGAAGGGGTCTACTAGGACCGATGCCTGCCGGGGTCGCGTGATTGTTCGAAAGAGATACCGTGACCCTGGCACATGGGCAACTGATGGAACACGGGTGGGTTTTAATCAGTAAAAGTCTGACACGCCGTCCCGCTCCGCCCAGAGCGGGTGAAGTCATTAGATGATTTCCCATCATGAAAAAAAAAAAAAGGCTGATAAACTAAGTTTTCAAGGCTTTCTCTCACTTACTATCTTGGTTTGCTCGACCGGGTCCACAGTAACGGTTCTCATAAAATCTTAAGTTATCACCTAACGCAGTGTGTAATTGTGGAATGCAATTGAGTACTAAGTATATACTTTGGAAAACTGGTTCCTGGCTAGGCTAATTTGCTGTTGCGTTACTGATCATAGACCGTTGGTCTCTTAGTCGCAAGCATGACGTCGGTGAATTTTCCATTAAGGAATTCTCAGGAACAGCCCAGACCCTGCCGGGGTCGCGTGATTATTCGAAAGAGATACCATGACCCTGGCACATGGGCAACTGAAAGAACACGGGTGGGTTTTAGTCAGTAAAAGTCTGACACGCCCTCCCGCTCCGCCCAGAGCGAGAAAAGTCATTTAATGATTTCCCATTAAAAAAAAAAGGAACAGCCCGGACTATAGGCGTTGTTTGTAAAGCCGTTGGTCCTGCACCCTATTTCTCTCTGGTTGTGTCGGATCGCCGTTGATCAGATTATGAGAGTCAGAGAAGAGTGCACCTGCGCGCACAATTGTACAGTATTATGTACGCCGATTATAATCTTTGCTGAGATTGGTAGCCGTGGTCAAAATACAGCTGATACCAGCATAGTAGGCACATGCAGACATGCGCCTATTATGTATTACTGATTATAGAAATGGTAACCTGCAAGTTTACAGGCACTCATACTTTTCAGAGGCTCGGAAGAACCCAACTTTAGGTCAACTTTTAGGAATTGCTATTAATTCGTTCTTCTCCCTTCTTTCCAGGATAACAGCAAAACGCGGCGGTGCGCTGACAGCCCTCGGCTTCGTCTACTTCATGACTTTGTTCGAGCTCTTGAATGCGCTGGCGCTGTCCACCGGCGCCGGCGCGCGCATCCGACACAAGTACCGGCTCAGCTGCGGTGATGTGCTCGATATTACTAACAAGTACGTGTGATACCTTGGAAGGTGGAGAACATTCCAATTCCCGTCAAGCCTCGTATTCATCATCATTATCTTTCCCAATTTATTCGGGGTCGGCGCTACATGTCTTTTTCTTCAATACTTCTCCATTAGTCGTCATCTCTACTCGTCAAGTCTGACATTCATGGTAAACAACTGCGCGCTGCGCAACATTGTTGCTGGGAATATGTTTCAGACAACGAAAGTTGAACTGTTGCCAGGTTAATTTTTCCCCAAAGACAAAAGCAACACTGTAACAAAGTTGTGCAACTTTTGTTCACTAAGAATATGATGCTCCATTCTCAAGATCTATTAATATAAGCAGTAAAGGAAACCCTGTAACTAACATCATCCCAAAAATGTTGACTTCACCTGTGCGAAGTGCACTCGGCCCACTGATGAAAAAATTAACGTGAAAAATTTGGTGATATGAGCATTGCACCTATGCTAGGAAATTAACACTATTGACAGTTCACCATTTATCAAGCTCATTGCGCCTTAGCTTTCTTGGTATTTTTTTTTTCTTTTACAGAATTGGTCGGTAGGCACTTCTCTTTCTTCCACTTAATACGTTCTTCCTCCGTACTGTTCAGGCTGGTGTCGGCGGTGCAGGCGGCCCTGTGCTGCGTGACGGGCGCCATCGTGTGCCTGTGGTCGTGCACGCGCGACTTCATGCGCTCGTCGCACTACATGTCCGAGGCCTACGCGTGGTTCGGAGCCGCCTACTTCTTCTATGACATCTGGAGCATGTATATGGTGAGTGCTAGGGGTACTTTTAGTTTTGAGGTTTGAAAAGTGTTGTGTCACAGACTATCTTGAGCAGGTACTTAACTGATTTTATTTACAAACAATTTATTAAGTACCTTTAGTACATCTTTACTAAAACTAAAGTTGAAGAGTTTGTTTGTTTGAACGCGTTAATATCTGAAGCTACCAGGAGGATTAAAAAAAACGTTTTGCATCCGATAGCCCAATCCTCGAGGTAGGTTATAGGCTACTTAACATCATGCTAGTACCCTAAGAAACCCAGAAAATAGCAAAGGAGCCAGAAAGAACGTCAAGCGAAAACGAAGTCGTTGCGCAGTCAGGCGATATGATTCGACGGAGTTGATCAGGGGAACAACAATAATAAGGCTGCAAGTATTAGTGTAATATACCCCCGATAATAGTTGATACTATACAGGGTTATTTGTAAAACACCGGCAACCTCTCAGGACTATGTTACTAACATCATAATCAACAACTTTTGTTCTATGACTTTTAAAAATACATCACATTTTAGTTCATCAGAAGTCTATGCGAACCTAAAGATAGCGATAGTACATTGGCGAGGGGAGCAGGGTTGGGGCGATGGGGGTGCTTGAACTTGACCTATTTACGGGCGGCCAATTTTTGTATGAAAGTAAGAAAATGAGAAATAATAACCCTGTATAACAGTGGGGTATTATTTCTCATTCTTGTCACCCCTCTTCTCACATCACATCTTCTAAACACTGTTTAGACGGTGCAACAGTTATGGTTGCTTCAACTTATGGTATGTAAGCAATAAAATCGTGTAAATCAGGCTTTAATCTACTGTTACAGGTTCACGTCCAAATGAACGCGGGCGCAGACGTGGCTGCCCTCAAGCGTCGGCCCTCCAAGAACGGCTCAGCGCCCCTGGCTGCAGGAGACGTCGCAGTGGTCAAGAAGGCACACGGCACTTCCTTCTTTGACTACTGCAGACACGAGCCTGTCATCCTGATGCACCATCTGTTCATCGGTGGCTTCGGGTTCCTGGTTATTGTGGTGAGTGTAGATATAAGAACAGCTCAGCGTGGTAGATGGTCCCGTCATGCCGACTCAATTTTCAAACGAAAAACAACTATATGGTGATATAAATTAGTTTTTGGGTTAAAGCATTCAAAAAGCTAATAAAAGTACTGATTCCTAACTGCAATTAGAATTGCCATTCACAGGTGTTATGGCTACATTTTCATCAGATAGTTTTGAAAACACGTCTTCCAAAAATGTACAAAAATTATAAAAAATGTTATACAATAAAGAAATATGTATTTCAAAATTCGAAAATACCTTTATGTAGCAATTATTATTTAATTTTGAGAACTTGAAAAGTACCTAGGTAATTTCTCTTTATTCGTTTTTGAAATGATTGTAAAGTTATTTTATTTATCTTATGTAACTAGTCTGTATTGTCCCACTGCAGGGCAAAGCCCTCCCTCTCCATTTTCCACACAGTTCTGTCTTTGCTAGTGCTTGCCAGTCCATTCGGTGGGAGTAAAGCTCGACCCACCATCTTCGTCTCGGCCTGCGATATGGCGTCATGCGTGTAGTGGGATCCATCCAATGGGTGGTTTTCTGAGCCCAGTTTAATTATAATACTTTGTAATTGCTATGTCCTAACAGGGTTCGTCTTAGATGCTGGAACCCTTGAATTTAACATTTACTTATCACAAGGACAATATTTGAGTATTTGTACAACCCATAATGATATTACCATTTCTGTCCACAGTACCTGCGCGGCAACCTAGGCGACTGTACATTCGGCTTCGTATACCTGATGGAACTGTCGACGCCGTTCGTGTCGTTCCGCGCCATCCTGTCGCGCATGAAGCTCAAGTCGTCGCGGCTCTACGTCATCAACGGCATCGTCATGCTGCTCACGTTCTTCGTGTGCCGCGTCATCAGCCTGCCTTACGTGTGTCTTATCTACAGCAGGGTTATGGGACTGTCATATATTGATGTGAGTTGATATTTGTTTTTTAAGGTGGGGATGTGATAAGGTAACCCACGAAATTCAAATTTTCTGGTTGCTAATTGCAAAAAACTAAGAAATTTTTGATTTTGTTAGCTACACTAGCGGTTTTGTCTAAAGGTGTCTATGTATCTATGATCTTTAATTCTTCTTTAAACTAGAAGGGTAATCGTTTTAAGAACAAAAAAAATCATTCTCATTCGAATGGCTATCTCAATCTGTAAAAATACTATCCATTTACAACGGTACAAAAATGTTAAAGCGCGTGGCTAAAATCCGAACTAACGCCGCGCGCCGCCATCTTGTTTTTTCTGTGAATTGTAATGTTACCGACAACGAATCTCTGTCAGTATCATTCAGGTGCCAAGAGATCCTTGTATTATATCAATAAGATCCGTGTCGCACTTTTAACTCTGTTTATTATGTCTTTGAAACAGGTTCACATTTGTAACGAAACTAGAATCCTAGTTAAATACGAACAAAAATTAAAACAAATGTTTAAATTTATTTTTTTACATTCACAGGCAATAAAATCTCTCCCAACGGGTTGCAAAATCTCAATCTGCATACTGTTGCTGCCGCAACTGTACTGGTTCTACCTCATGTCGACGGGCGCCTTGAAGATCCTGCTGGGCTCCAGCAGTTCGTCGGCCCTCAACGTGGACCAGGTGAAGAGTAAGCGCAGCTGATGCGCGTCGCGCCGCCGGGGACATCGCCACGTCACGCGCTAGGGCTCCGGCAGGTATATGTCTTGTGCTGTGTTGTATGAGTAGATATCCCAGACTAATGCTAGGTACACACGCAGTGACTGGATGCCGCCGGCTCGGTAATATGTGTGTTCAGAGGATGAAATCGTTAGCAAGTTGCTGTGTGTGCCCAGTATAACGCTACTTATATTTGTCGATGTCTCACGAAATTATATGAGCTTTAGTTCTGCCGCTCGGTTCTTGCTAACAATGTCCGATTCCACGACCAGGTTTGAGAAAAAAACTTTGGATGTGACTATGTGTGTGTTACTTTTGCTATTGTTGATCATGTGCACACACACATAAACCATGCTACAATAACAAATACATGGTATATACAGAGCGATCTTAATCGTTTTTTTTTTCTTTTTGGATATCTGCTCATATAATATGATGTTATATTATGGCATTGTAACCTTTGTGTATAGCAAAGTCAGAATAATATAATTGTCGTACGAAAATAGTTTTCATCATATATTTTTTCATAAATGTGCCCCAAATATAAGGTTACGCTGCCCAGCTAGGACGAATGGTTACACTGTTATTTGTAGCTTCGTTTTGGAGCTTATGTTGGTGCCAATGTGCCGTGTACTGGATATATCGAAAGATGGCGTTAGTAGAGGACAACGGGTTTTTATGTAAGATTTAACGCCAAACTTTATTTATTACTAACGCGAGTCAGGTACCGCGCGATGTCTCCCATTGGTCAGTGGCCAACATACATAGCTCCCAAAATTGGCTCCAACATTGGCTCCAAGCAAAGCGCAAACTGCAAGCTTTGTTGGTGGCTCCGTCTGTTGACGACTAATGTAGTTGATGTTGTTTGTGTCCGACGATAGATGGCGCTGTGATTAATTTTGGTCAAACACCAAAATTCAGTCAGGCTCATCGAGTATAGTCGTTTAGGTAGATGTATAATTATAAATTGATATGGCCACGTTAAAGAATATATATTTCTAAGTCATTATTGTATACAGAGTTCGTAAACGAATGTCTCGAATAAAAATATATTTTGACTTCGAATAGTTACCGATAATCTCGAATGTTGCCTCAATTTTGTCTAGAATTTGGCTTTTGAATTATAATAGACGTTTTACGGCGTAGCCGGTACTGATGCCTGACAACAAAGAAATGCTAGAAGAAATACATTATGCGACGTCAAAATGTTTTATTTTATTTTCTTATTTATATTTCGAATGTAACTACATATTTCGGTTATTACGAATGATTAAATTGTCTTAATAACTGCTACAATCTATTTCATCGCAACAGACATAGCCATATGCCTAATTATTTCTTCCATTTTACATAATTGTTGCATTTGGATTTATTACATTTAATAAGACAACTGACATGGCTTCCTATCGAGTCTTCTATCTCAAAACTGATTTCTAATTTTATAACTTTTGTATTGATTACGCATTTTCTAACTTAAATAAATTGGATTTATCCAAAACTCTATATTTAATTTATAATCTTAATATCTTTTTATTGATTAAAATATCCAGGTTAATATAGCTAGACAAACTGGAATCGAATATCAATTCTGTGTCAAGAACTTTCAAATAAATCTAAAATATATGTAATTTAAATTTAATATCATGATAATAACTATCCTGAATTTTTAATACCATGATATTTAATAGAAGTATCACGATAGTAAGATATTGCAAAAACCATGGGCATTTTATAATAGTAATTCAAAGAGCTATTAAATTTTATATAGTATGTGTATATATATATGTGGCTTATATACAAACTATGTGTCTACTAATAACTTTGACAGCACAATGTATGCCATAAGTGTAGCTTACTGCTACATTATGATTGTTTGCACCGAACTCACTTGATGTCTCTAGGTAATACACGTTTCTTATTGATTGTAAGGTTTGATATACATCCATAACACATTTTCATTCACAACAGGCCACTATTTCAGTCAATTTGATCAATTCTGATTTGAAAGAAAACTGGTCTAATGTTATCGATAAACTAAGCTGGAAATTAATCTGAAAGAGTCCAGGAGGCATACCGTACCCTCATAGGTCACATAAAACAATAAGTAACATGGTATACAAAATGTCAATCGGTTCGCATTTGACATTACACGTTGAATAATGGCAGCATTCGTTCCAATTTTGGCGTCGCGTCAAAAGATCTTTGTACGTATATGTTCTATAGACAAAATTGTGGTGTAGTTTCCACTAAAGCCGTTAATGAAGATTAGAATTTAAACTTCCATGTGTCTCATTGACTGGTTGACTTGTTCCAGTCAAGTAGACACATAAAAGTTTAAATTCAACTTTTCATTAAAAGGCTTTTATAAGGATGATATTATCTTACTATCAAAAAGAGACCTAAATAAAATATGGAATGTACACTTAAGAAATCAATGCACAAAACTATATATCTGTCTATGTTACTGAAAATCTATGTAAAGGCATAACACCAACTTGTAGGTAGTTCATAAAAAAGGATTTATTTTTGTAAAAAAAAAACTCGGATTGTACAGGCCTATTGTTATATAAATAAAAACTGTCTATTTAAACCTACTTGTCTATGTAAAAGGTAATAAGTGGAAGACTATAATAGTTTTAAATAAGTAATCTTTAATCTGTATTTCTTGAAATTTTCTCTAAATAGTGTTATAAATCTTTCCGTAGATGCTCATCAAAATCATGTAGTGCCGTTTCACTTATTACCAATTTGCATATTATTTAAAAAATATAAACTAATCGAATGAATCCCAATTTTCATAGCCTATTTATTCTATTAAATCTGTTTCTAAATCTCATGTCAAAAAAAATTACATTAATACTTCGTATTACGGCCCCTAAAGAATTGAATGACTTTAAAGGACATTTATTTGTTCATGTTTGTACGCTTCTTGGCAAAACACAGAAAACATAACTAAGCATATTGTAACATCTCACACACCATGGTGTTACAAAACTTTTATTTGTAAACACAGGTAGTTACATGTAACTACCTGTGTTTACAAATAAAAGTTTTGTTTTTCTTATTCTTAAAAAAACAGGTAAGTTCGACAAGATATAATAAGTATTTACTGTTAATCTTAACTAATGTCTGTGTCATTGTTATTGATAAGTAGACGCGCAAAGATTTAGCGCCAAAAATATATTGTGAAAAATATGAAGAAAAATAAAAAGAATCTCTGTTTGTAAATTATGTTAGAATTGATAACGTGGAGGCTAACTTTATTATTTCTCTGTTTACACGGTTCCAGTTAGTATAGCCTGATGCTAACTTCATGTCGGCTCTGAAGACGAGGCGAGTCAATGTACAGTAGCACAATCACGTGTCAGCGAGTAGCGCACTTCAGAGCCCACATGAAGTTTGACACGTATAGTCACCAAAAGAAATCACTAATCAGGGTTGTTGGATGTAGTTAAACTAAGAAACCGATATACAAATGTTAATTGAAAACATTTTTGAATCCACACTTCTACACTAATATTATAAATGCAAAAGTAACTCTGTCTGTCTCGCTTTCCAGCTAAAACTACTGAACCGATTTAAATGAAATTTGGTACACAGATAGTTTAGAGCCTGAGAAAGGACATAGGTTACTTTTTATTCCGTGACGTTACGCAGACGAAGTCGTGGGCAGAAACTAGTATTAATATATAAACTCCTTGTAGGCATATAAATGCCTTCTTTCCATGGGGGTAGGCAGAAGCTACAAATGAGGAACGTCATCTGCTACGTGTGCATCTACTATACATACGTAAACCTTTTGCCTAGTTTACGTTCCAATATCGAGTCGAGCACGCCGGTTGCGAGTAATACGCAACTGACCTTTCTCAAGAATATCACCTATAAGGAGTATGTCCTCCTAGAGTATTCTCCCTAGGCGTTTCTACTCACATCTGCCTTGAAAATATTCGAACAAAATTTAATTTAATAAATAGAAAACAAAAAGGTCAAAGGTCACTGATTAAAATAAATTTTATTCGAAAACGTCCATCGATTTCTTACTGCACTTCAACTATATCCGACTACTGTGGTTACTTACCTCTTTTGGTTAACGTACCATAGTTTAGTTCTCGTTTATGGTTTGTAAATTGTGTCGTGACTGGCGACTGGCGTAGTTATAATTAAATTGGTTGCGAACTCGATTTGAAATAGGCACGCAATCTACTAAAGACTGGAGACGTGTAAATAGAACTTAAGGATTATTACTAAACTGTATCTTTGATGGGTTTTCGGTTTATAAGTATAAAATTAATTCGTTGTACGGTGCGTTGTGGCTTTTTTTGTTGTTTTCTAGCTATAGCGTATTAATTTATTTGTTATGTCTGTATGTGTGTGGATGGGAACTGAATTCTTCCGATACTACCTTACTTCCGGTATGCCAAATTAAATTCATTCCAATATTCTATACTCTGCAACTTGTTCCATACAGAGTTGTTTACTTTTCGCATTTTATAATAGACATAAGACCTTTTATGTAACATTTTGAGGCTTATTTACTTCTTAGATTGCGGAATTGCAAAGTTTCTAGAACTTCGATATCTCGATATTTTTTCTAATCAATGTTTTTACTGACATAGATTACTCAACATAATGCCGAAAATCATTTCAATAATACGATACTTTTATTGAATTCATTTATTTTTATATCCTTATTTAACCAGCATTTATTACTTGTATACTAATTAGTGATAATAATTGTAAATTCCAGCGTCGATACATCGTTTATCTGTAAACGAATCTTAGAACATTTAACTTATTAATGCGGGTTGTACTGAACTTTTTGGTCGCAAAGTCAGTATGTGCGCAAGATTCACCAGCACATCAAATCTGGACCTTATTTTAAGTGTTCCAACGTCCAATTTGTATTGTTCTCAGCGGCCAAAAAGTTTAATGTGACCCATAATAGATTACGGTTTTTATATTAAAATAAATGAGCTTAAATGTAATAGGGTTTCATGCACTTAGTGAAATATTTGAAGTTTGTGTGATGGTTTAAGTCTGAATGTTATGTTCCTATAGAGGCCTATGAAATAGGTTCTGTGGCCTAATTTTAGAGAATGAGTAAATTATTGTTTTTGAGTTATTTAGATGTGGTTGCGGGTTTCACACGGCCTACTGCATCGAAACACGATTTAAAACTTTCAACATCACACTGTAGATCTGTGTCGCTTTCATATTAAAATTAACTTTATAATCTGAACAGACGAATTTATAAATAATATATTCATGGTGTGTCTAGGTAAAGAAAAGGTGCTTGCTTACAGTCTTATTTTATAAATTGGTTACTTTGAATCTAATCGATTAATTTATAGAGCAAATCAGATAGGGGGATTTTTTTGGCCTGACGAGCTGATTATCTATACCACAAAAAATACTTCTCTGTATTCAAAATAATAACAATAAAGTCTTGATGCAACAGGCCGTCAATATTAACCTTTGCTTTTTATAATTATGAGTATATTGCAGCTAAAATATTGTAACAACACTAATTGTAAATGGTGACTTGAAGTTATTTGAATTTGTTTTGTTTCTAGCAATGCATGAGGTGTCGTGTGTACAATATGTACGAAACTAGTGTTACCAGTGTTAAAAAATCTAATTATGTAGTTTATTGTTTAGGCTGGCAAGCTGGGCGAGTGGCGGATGTGTGCTATAAGTTATATGTAACAAGGTACTAACGTTTTTAGACAAAATAGTCATTAAAAATATTGTAATTGCTTAAATGTGTTCGACAAACAAATTGTAGAAGAATTATCTAAACTAATATTATAAAGCTGAAGAGTTTGTTTGTTTGTTTGATTGATTGAACGCGCTAATCTCAGGAACTACTGATCCGAATTGAAAAATTCTTTTTGTGTTGTGTAGCCTATTTATCGAGGAAGGCTACCTATAGCCTTCCTCGATAAATAGGCTAATATCCTAATAAATAACATCACGCTACAACCAAGAGGAGCGGAGCAGTAATGAAGTGTTGCAAAAACGGGGAAAATCGCACGGGTAGGCGATTTGACGAGACGAGAAGGGACGGGGTAGCAAGAAATTTTACGCGGACGAAGTCGCGGGCAGAAGCTAGTTTATGATACAATAGTTCGGTCTCTTAACTAAATACTATTACTGTAACATATCGACGGTCCCAATTAACAATGGTACCGATTCCCTTGTTCACAAACTAAACTAAATTTAAGTTCAGTGCATCTTTTTCTTTGTATTTCATTAATAAAATTACGTCAATTTACGTCAAGCGGTGATTAATTTGACAGGACTAAACTAAAATTTATCTTCTGTCCTTTCCTTAATGAAATAGAAAGAAAAAGATGCACTGAACTTAAATTTAGTTTGTGAATAAGGGAATCGGCACCATTGTCGGTTATGCATTTTTACCAATATTCACTTTTTTACATAAATAGAATCACAATAAAAAAAATCTATCGTACGTATTTTTTTTTTTTGAAAATCATGATATTTAGCCAGTTTTAAAGGTAATATTGTCGGTTTTACGCGCAACAGTTTTAGTAATAATACAAACTTTGAACTGCTCTGCTGAAAAGTAGTCTTTTTGCAGAACCGACATTTTTAATAGGGACCGTCGTCGATATTTTCATGTTGGTTCTATGCTAAGGTTACACTATCGATTTTTGACGACTGAGTACGTGTTCAATTAAAAGACAAAATTTTATTGAATAAATCCTAAACCTGTCAAATATAAGCTCACATGTCCATTGACGTCGTAAAATTTCGGCGGGATTTTGTCACGCACTGCTTAGCTCCAAAATTTGAAAATCGAACAGAAGAACCCACTGTTCCATTTTTGACGCTCTGAAATTAACTCTGTTGGATTTTAAATGCTCGGTTCAACACCGAAAGTTGAAAATCCCGCTGCGATATTATCACGTCCTTATGTATGACGACGTATATTGTTACTGGACGCGTAGTTACCGTCGTGGTTAGATCGTCTAGTCGAAGCATTCCTATCGATTCTCAATAGATTAACTGTATAAGATTCGTGAAGGCCTTGATTCGAATATTGTTTCCGCTCTTCCAGCCTCAAGGTAGGGTGACTTATGAATGTAATAGCGTCTCGCGCCGCCCAGTTCGCAGCTAGTCAACGTGACGGTATATGTGATAACTTGTTGCAATGACTGTTTTATATTAAATGTATCCGATATTGACTCCATGTTTTATTTGTTTTCCTTTCCTGTGTATGTTCCTTTGCTGTTGCTTGTCTAGACCGGCCGATGCGTCACTCAAAGTGAAATTACAATAGGGAGGGGGGGTGAAATAGGGTGGCAAGACAGTCACCGTCAAAAATATTGGGACGACACTGTTCAAAAAGATCTCAACAACTAATAAAGTTCTTGTCAGAGCGACAGCTGTCGTGTACCTACTGTCTTTGTGAAACATTCCTTGTGCTATTAATATTTGATTTTGATTTTCATTGCTGTTTAGATGATTTTGAACAGCCAGTTCGTCCCGTTATTATTGACGCAGACTGCATATCGACGATCAACATGTTGCTTACAGTGGATTTAATAGGATAGGGGTCCCTGAGATTGCGCGCTTAGTATTAGATTGGCTATAAATCAACAAAAATACAAACTGTCATAATCATCTTTACTAAGTTTAATGAACACGTTATTGAAGTTACCTTACGTTATGCTTAATCAAAACTTTGGCACCATTTGTTTGGTTTATAAAAGAAAAAATGGGAAATGCGCAGTCTTACAGTCACATGGAGGTAAAATTGCGCACTAAGGTTGATAAAATTACGCATATCCATCAAAGGCTTTTTAAGTCATTATATCAAATTGCAAAATTATTTTGACAAACAAATATCACATTTGAAAGCACCAATGCCAATATATGCTGTACAATCTTCATGCCGATCCAGTCCATTTCATTGCAACCGACACATGACCAATTTTTTTTTTTGGGCTGCTTTGCTGGTATTTTTGCAGGTGTTTTTGTGGTCTTACTATATTCCTTCTTAATCTTTTTTTTTGTATATTTTTTCTTCATTCTTCTTTTCAAGTTGTAGTTTATAGGGTAAACTGCTTAGTATTTCCGACTTTTTGTGCTTCCTCTTATTATTTCCCACTTGTCTTATGTCTGATTTAGGAAATGGAGATATATCTGTTATTTTAATGATATTTGGATCATGTTGTATGTTCGACACCAGGCCAGAGCCCCGACCATAGGATTCAAATAGCGCAGTGGAAGTTATGATGGTGGGGCCCTGGAGACAAGAGTGGCGAGCGAACTGTCCGCCGTGCGCGGAGCTGAACAATATAATATTCAAATAACTCACCTGATGGTAGAAGAACACCTGCTCTGGAGCCTACCTGGATTTATGTATGTAAGTGAGTGTGTATTGTATTGTGTAGTGACGTTATGAGTATTCTCCAGGATACCATCCACCGCAGTTCTTCAAAAGGGGTTATTACACAAACAAACAATTAAATCATGACAAATTGTCCACAAGCGGATCCATTTACAAGGATTACTTTCAACAAAAAGTCGCGGAATACAAGCGGCGACGATGCTCCATTTTTCAAGACCAAAACAAAAGAAAGTGTCAAACTGACAAATTACAGATTTCACTCCGCTCGTCTAGAAACGTAGGCGCACAGAGTAACCAATACAAACGGGACGGAACATCTACCCCCCGCCGGACGGGCCTTCCCGACCGCTAATCAATTGGCAATCTTGACAAGGTTGCGTTTTCTACTTGACGCGCTGCTGGAGGATGTGCAAATACTCCAAGCTCCAACGCTTCCAAAACTCTGAGCGAGCGGCTGCACCAACTGAAACCGCGATAGCCGATTTTGGCTCACATCGACAAAAGGGTACTCGGGCAGAGCGACAAGTGGCTGTCCAATCAAAAAATGGCCCGGAGTTAGGGCCTCCAAGTCGTTCGGGTCCGAAGACAGCGGGCAGAATGGACGCGAGTTCAATACAGCTTCAATGCGGCAAAATACCGTAGCTAACTCCTCAAAGGTGAGAACGGTGTCTCCCAACAATCAGCGCCAGAGTGCCTTTGCCGCTTTCACTGCGGCCTCAAAAAATACCCCCCCCCAATGGGGGCAGGCTGGCGGGTCGAAACAATAACAAACAACAAAAACAACCAAACAACAACAACAACCAAAAACAACAAACAACAATTTAACCAAATGGCCCTCCTTAGGCAACAAAAGGGGGTGACGGGCCCCATAAAGAAGGCTAGAGTGCTTCAACCGTCCCCCAACACGCCTAATACGCAGAAGACCCGTATCGTCCAAAAAGGGGTCCAACTTACTAACGGCTACCGACAATTTCCAAAACTCTCGCTGCAGAATGGCCAAGAGCGCATTGCAACCGGCATGCGAGTTCTTAATGTGACGATCAGTCACCAACAATTCAACAACTTGTCGAGGGAGCTAATCGATTCAACAAAAATCAGGGTCAAACGGAGGGTCCTTCGTTCCAACAGCGAGCACCTTGAGCCCGGGAAAAGGACCCGACATCCTCCAAATCAAAGGCGTTTCAGAATTTTGAATCTGGGACACTCGGTTCGCAACAAAGACCTCCTGGTAGTGGACGGACGTCTTCAACCAACACAAAACAATTTGACTGTCCGTCCAGGCGTAAGAAGCCCGAATGTCCACAGTTCCACCCAAAGTGTGAGCAACGTGGTTCAATAGACGCACAAGACGCGCCGCCCCTGACAATTCTAACTTAGGGATGGTCAGTGCCGTCCGGAGGGGGGCCACCTTGCTCTTGGCCAAGACCAGTGACAAATTCACCTGGCCTGTCGCGCAGACGGTGCGCAGACAAACAACAGCTGCATAACCGTGCGAAGACGCATCACAAACAAGGGTAGCAGTGTAGCTCCCAGGGGGGAGGATAGCGCGGGGTAACACGACCTCGTTGACTGCAGGGAGTGCGGATACAAATTGGAGCCAATCTTCCAACAGGGTTTCCCGAATTGGCTCGTCCCAGCCAAGTCCCGCAGTCCAAAGGCGCTGAAGAAAACAATTTGGCCCAAAACCATACACAAACAAAACAAAGACAAAAGGCAAGGGTCTGGGGGCCCCGTGGGCCCCGTGGGCCCCCAGACCCTGACCGATGCCGTTGGCAACAAAACCGTATCGATCTGAGGGGTACCTTAGCGGGGCAGGCGCCAAGTTCCAAACAATGCCTGGGCGGCGACCGATCGCCGCACCCAGGCTCAAGTCTTTCCCGACGAGGATGGAGGTCAAATTCCTCGTACGCGCGGTGTCCCGAGCCACGCGCCATCGCTGGAAGGGCATATCCCACCGGATGCCTGAATGGCGGGGGGCGTGACTCCAACCGGGGACGTTCCGCCAATGAAGGGGAGGGAAGGCGGTGCTGGTCTGGCCAGCGCTGGCTAGCAACAACTGCGTAATCGCCTTTACGCGGGGAGACCAAATGGCGGTCACGCGGCTCCCGATCAACTTGCGCGGGGGGTGGAGTGCGGCGCTCAAAATTGCGGGCCTCTCCCCGGTTTTGAACCGGCGAGGCAGAAGCCCGGTGATCAACTCCATGGTACCCCTCCGTGCGCGAACCTCCATCAGAGGCTGGTCTGCCAGCGTGGTTCGCGTTAGCGCACAAAATGTCCAAATGGGACCCCCTACAAAATCTACAAGGGTGGGGGTTGGGGCAGTCCCGATTGAAGTGAGCCCCCAAACAAGAGAAGCACAGACGGCGTACATTGGCAATTCGGCGGCGGGCACTCACGTGCAATTTCAAAAAGGCCGCGCAAGTTGCCATGCCATGCCCCGTGTCCCTACAAAACTCACAAACAGCACGACTCTGGGTGCCAGCAAAACGAGTGGCGGGGCGACTATCAACAGGCCCGCGGGCCCCAGTCCGTCCCTGGTCTCGTGGCCGGGAAGACGGCTGGCGCGACTCGGTGGCAACGCTAAATTTATCCACAAACCGACACTCATCCTCCAAAAATTTGATGAGGTCACCAAATGGGGGGAGATGTGTGACACTATCCCCACCATACTTTTGCTCGAAACGAGCCCTCAAATCGGCAGGAAGCCGTTGCAGCACAACGTGCACCAAAGGTAAGACCAATGGTCCACCGGCAACTCCAATCGCTTTAAAGCGTTGGTCGCTGCCACCAACGGGTTCAACAGGTCAGTACGCAATGCTGACAATCCAGTAATGACCGGTAACCCCAAAATCTGTTCAATATGAACGTCAGCCAAACAACGTTTGTTTTGGTACCGCCGGGAGAGTAGTTCCAAAGCGGTAGGGTAGGCTGAGTCAGTCACAGACAAATGCTGTACCAAGGCTCGGGCCCCACCTTCCAGGACAGACAACAAATAGGCCAACTTTTGGGCGGGTCTGAGGTCCGAGCGTGCATCAACCAAACTTTCAAAAAGGTTTTGGAAACCCAACCAATGGTCCAAGCGACCGTCAAAGTGTGGCAGTTCCAACGTAGGCAGTCTACTCAATAGTCCGGGACCTGAAACAACCGAGGTCTCCGGCTTGACCTGGACAGGTGTCCGGCTCTCCAATATTTCCCAATAACATCCCCCAGGTCCAAGATCTGGTCGTAGTCAGCAAGGACCTTATCACGTGCTGCCTGGTCCAGCACTTCCAGATCCACTTCATAAATGAACTCGTTGTAGCGGGTGAGCAGAGCATCAACGTTGCCGAGTCTCACGTTCAACTGCTCGAACCGAGCAAGCGTGAACCCTTCAAGATCCGGGCGCTCAGCGGTCGCTGCAGCTGAAGTGAACCACCGTAGCTGTGTGGTCAATCCACTGATTGCCTCTCTCACCGCTTTGTATGCCATTGCACAAACAATACAATTCAAATAAACTAAACAAAAAATAATCAAATAACAAAGTTCAAACAATATAACCAGGAAAACCAAAGCAAACAATCAAACTGCCAACTTAAGACAACTACAAAAATATTGGTACCAGTCCAATGAACAACAATAAACTTTTATTTCAATTTAAAATAAGGTTAATGCTCAAAAATGCCAATTTCAAATGTTAATTTTCACAAACAACCATGTCAATGGTACAAAACTCCTATATTTAATGTCTTCCAGACATTCGTGCGCGCGCGTCCGTGCGCGGAGCTGAACAATATAATATTCAAATAACTCACCTGATGGTAGAAGAACACCTGCTCTGGAGCCTACCTGGATTTATGTATGTAAGCGAGTGTGTATTGTATTGTGTATTGACGTTATGAGTATTCTCCAGGATACCATCCACCGCAAACACCGCTCCAATAGGCCCTGCTACCAAAGGCATGCGGTCAATCAAACCTCCAACACGCGGTCAATCACTGTCACTTAATCTCAGAGTATTTCAATCAAAGTACAAAGATACACCCGTTCTAGTTCTTCAAAAGGGGTTATTACACAAACAAACAATTGGATCGTGACAAATTGTCCACAAACGGATCCATTTACAAGGATTGCTTTCAACAAAAAGTCGCGGAATACAAGCGGCGACGATGCTCCATTTTTCAAGACCAAAACAAAAGAAAGTGTCAAACTGACAAATGACAGATGTGACTCCGCTCGTCTAAAAACGTAGGCGCACAGAGTAACCAATACAAACGGGACGGAACATTGTAAATAGCTACAGGATGGAATAGGTGAAGTGTAGAAGGAGCTGGAAGAGTTTTATCATGACTGACTTCTGGAGGTGACACAAGCTGCATTTCGTGAAGAACGTGACTTCCAGATTCAGTTTCCTTGAGCACTGAAGAATCTTCAAGAACATGTCCGGCTTCTATTTCATTAGTTTGACAACTTTCTAGACCTGGAGACACTTCTTGATATTTTTGTACAGTAGGCTTTTCCTTTTGAACTTCTATTACATTAGATGCGGAAGGGTTACCATCAATTTCTCTTTCAGTGACAGAGCAAGGCAGAAAATCCGCTTCAGTAAAGATGCCTGGATTATACGAGTATACCCCAGAGACTTTAAAACATTCCGTAGCGCAGGCAACTGTCGCGGATTTGTTAAATGCTGGGGTAAATAAAGAAGTTATTTGAAATGTTGTGATAGCTCTGCCAGGATGGTTTCTCATCCACTTCTCACATTCGCTCGAAAAATATATTTTTAATGCACTATGAATCTTTGTCCAAGGGCTGCATTTTGTGGCTGCTGTGAGGTGGCAATGTCGGCGCTACTATCTTGTTCTGTCGATAAAAATCTACAGCTTTAATTTTGCAATGCGAGACATGATTATCAAGCACCAGTAAAATTGGATTTTCTTTCGTTGGCCTCGTATGATCTTTGAAATGTACCAACCACTCTAAAAATAGGTCACCATTAATAAAACTGGAGTCGGCCATCCAAATGGATTCTGGTGGAGCACCATCAAGCAGTTCTGCTTTCGTCCTTTTTCGACCGCCGGTGGAAATAAATGAAATGGCCAGTTGCGCTCATTGCAGTAATGACTGTTACGTTAGTGCCCCGTTCAGCACTAGATATTTTACTAACGGCGCGTTTACCTTTCATGGAAACGACTCTTGGAGGACTGTTAGGCACAGTAGACATACCTGTTTCGTCCATGTTGTAAATGGATGTAGGAGGAAACTTATACTTGTCCATAAACTCTGCAAGGTTTTTGTAGAATCTGTCACACTGGGACTTGTTAAAACCCATTGTTCTAGCAATGCTCGTAGAGGTAGGACGTCTCAATGAAAGATCTGGATGTCTGTTGAGGAAACCACGTAGCCAATGTTTACCTGCCATCTTTAATTCGTTGTTGAAACGGTGGGGAATTTTGTTTTTTTTTCTGCAAACTCGTAAGCTACAGTTCTTAAATCTTTTGCAGTCATTCCTTGAAACATATTATCCAGTTTTGATACATACTCACAAAATTGATCTTCTATAATCGGCGAAAAAGTTGTATCATATCTTCCCAGTTTTGTTGCAGCTTCTGTTCTTTTTAAACGATATCTTAATGCTTTCTTTCATACCGTATGATGACGCTACCTTCCTCTTACTTTCGCCGCTTTCTATTCGTCTTCTTGCTTCATCTAAAATACTTTGAGGACACAGAGAACGGTCCGTGGTCCTTGATCTTTGCTTCGGCATCCTATAATAAAAATAATAATACAATTGTAATGCAATTATTAGGACAAACGTGAAAGAATGCTTTTTACTAGAGGTGAGGCGTATATACTGGTACAGGTATATATACCAAGTATGTGCTTCCCAGTACGCAGCCCGGGTACAGACCGGAATACTGGGTAAATACCTTGAAGGTATGACGTCATACGTATAGGCTAGTACGAAACGGACCGCTACCATAAGGTATCAGCCAGTTCGTGCAGCATCGGTCCGCCGAAACGTCCGGAAGCTACCCGACCGCTTACGGCAGAATCTGAAGCGTCATTCGTGCTTTAGGAACGTTCGGACGATCTAAATCACTTAGAAAAAAAATATACATATGTCTACGTCCTTACGGAATATAATTGCGTAATAATGTTATTGCATAAAAAATATTACGAATTACTTTTTTATCATATCAAAGAGTTCTTTAAAAATATATTGCGTTTAATAAAGTGATTTTTAACTACGCAGCTACTCTAGTTAGTCAGTTTAAATAAAATTAATGTTATTTTGCATATAATATTTAGCACTCACTAATAACTATCTTCATATCTTTTAATTGAAACGTCATACCTACATAATATTGGAGGTATGCCATACTTATAGCATACGTTTACTTAACGAAATCATAACACACCCAAATACTTACAGGTATGTTGAAACCCGGTTTTTATACCAGGTATTTGGCGATACCCATACCTTGAAGGCCGGGTATGGAGATTGGCAGGTATATCTCACCTCTACTTTTTATTTTTACAAATACCTACCTGGAAGGTAAGATTGCGCGCGCAATGTTACCTGCGAGCTCCGCGCAGTCTTACCACTTTGCTCTTAGTCCACTGACATGCTATTTAACGCCATCTATTAACAATCAGCGGAAAAACTGCCAGCCAGACGATATTTAGGTTAGTGTAACCGGTAAAATCCGTGGTTTGATTATAAAAAGTACATCATTATTTCGAATAAACATACATAGTTTCAAAAAGACAAAAAATTACATCAAAAGTGATATTAAAAAGAACAAACTTAACTGGCACTTCCGTTTATAAGCTGTTTTTAATTTTTTCTCGCAGTAAATTGTCACACGCTAGCGCACCGATTCAGTCTCAGAAGATCCATTGGCTAGATCCATGATGGATCTAGTGATAATTATTGTTCTCATTGGATCCTGCACCCTAATTGCGAAACGCACAATTTATCAGAATCTGAATGGAATTGAAGATTATTTCTAAACCATTGCGTCATTTGTTCGAATAAATTGTGGCTCAGCAACGTAAATAACGCAATGAATGTTGTTTAACTATGAATATTAAACCAATTCCTACCGATAAAAAGTTCCGCAATTACCCCTCTGATTTCAAGATGTGGATCTAGTGAGATTTTTTTTCGTTCAGTCTCAGAAGATCCATTGGCTAGATCCATGATGGATCTAGTGATGATATTTTTCTCATTAGATTCAAGATGTGGATCTAGTGAGATTTTTTTTTCAAATGACCCCTGTGCCAGACCCGTGATGGATCTTATTATTCTTATTCAACCTGCATACATTATGAATCTTTTTGATATGAGAAAATATGGGTAATAAATTAATATATCTGTCATATTGACATTGCAGTTTAGTGCGATATAAAATTGTTTACGGAAAACGAAGTGCATCTTTTACAGATAT
The DNA here is from genome assembly GCA_932294355.1 of Aporophyla lueneburgensis. Lineage (NCBI taxonomy): Eukaryota > Metazoa > Arthropoda > Insecta > Lepidoptera > Noctuidae > Aporophyla > Aporophyla lueneburgensis. The sequence continues at coordinate 28,111,739 of OW028751.1, read as the reverse complement.
TGCACATTTTATATCAAGAATCATCACTGACTTCCCTCAACTGCGACCGTTCAGAAAGATTTAGAAAAAGGTCATCACCTAAACGCGGCAAAACGAGCATTCAAAATGACGCTTTTATATTATTCGCACAAATGCAGCTCGCAAATGGCGAAATTGGCATCGGCCACTTTTTAGAAAAATTAAGCTATGTACCTCAAATGGTTCACTAATGTTTCACGAAAACACCATTGACAAACTTTTCGTTCACAACCAACGTTTCATAAACTACTTAGGTATTTCACAAAAGACTTATTCCAAAAATGTTTTATTTTTTATACACTTGCTTTACAAACATTTATTTGGCAAATGCTTCTCTTAACAAATGTGTCGGATAATATTTAATAATTTATGCATTTTTCATGTAATATTTAGATTATTTTGAAAAAAAATACGTTTATACTAAATATCATTTTATAATACATTCTAAACCACTCAAAGTGATAATGACGGTATTTTATTGTATAATTTAATAGAACTAACTCCCTCGAATTTAGTCGTTTCTGGCACTCGCCAAGCGGTGCCGCTGCCGCGGCACCGCTTGCTTCGCTCGCTCGGCTCGTGCGTAGGAGGTCACGGTTTTAACTTAACCTAACCTCCCCAAACCATGTCGGATCTGCCCCGAACGGTATTTCAAGGCTTAAAAAACCCACAACCTAAATATCCTAATGATCAAATGACTTTTATTCCAAACGTAGTTTTATGAGATAAAATGAAAAATAAAAGGATTTTTTTGTCAAATAATACGTTATAAAAAAAAGTTTATCGGATAATTATTTTTTTAAGTGAATTATTTGACAAACTTGTTGTTGTATAATGATGAAATGACAAATCATATTTTTGCCAATCGTTGCTTATCTAGTGAAAATTTGTGAATTAATTTTTGGTGAACTGACAGGACACCACCCCAAATACTTATCGTAATTTTTCTATGTCGTTTTCCCCCTTCTTACAGTTTTGTTAGTTTTTTATTTTCCACTGTGGCATATTTGGGTTATTTATTATTTAAAAAAATATATGTAAGGTGTATCTATTCATACACGAAATATTTTAAGGGGTACACCTCTAGGTGGTAAAGAAGCTATAGAAGCAAAAAGGATTTTTTTTATCTAAGCGTTTTTGAATTTTCGTAATTATTATAATTTTAAAACTACTTGAGACGTTGTCTGCGTCAGGATGACTGGACCAAGAGCGATTTTGGAAGTTTGAGTAATACCAAGTTTTAGTACCTATTTGGTACCAGACATCAAATAATTTGTACCTCGCTAAAGACGGCAAATTATTACGAGGAAAGTGGCCAGCCATTCTGACTTCAGAATGGCTGGACCAAGTCTGTTTCACCTAGTTGTAGGCGTTATAACTAGTTCGTCTGTTTGTTAAAATTTAGTACCTCATTTGTACCTCAACATATGTTTTTCTTAAATTTTTTCGATAAGCCAAAAAAAAGTTACACCTAGTAGAAATTTTGCATGTAATCTGGAGCACGTTGATTTCTCCTAGTTGTAGGCGTTATAATTAGTTCGTCTTTTTGTTAAAATTTAGTACCTCATTGGTACCTCAACATATGTTTTTCTTACATTTTTTCGATAAGCCAAAAAAAAGTTACACCTAGAAGAAATTTTGCATGTAATCTGGAGCACGTTGGTTTCTCCTAGTTGTAGGCGTTATAATTAGTTCGTCTTTTTGTTAAAATTTAGTACCTCATTGGTACCTCAACATATGTTTTTCTTACATTTTTTCGATAAGCCAAAATAAGGTTACACCTAGAAGAAATTTTGCATGTAATCTGGAGCACGTTGATTTCTCCTAGTTGTAGGCGTCATAATTAGTTCGTCCTTTTGTTAAAATTTAGTACCTCATTGGAACCTCCACATATGTTTTTCTTAGATTTTTTCGATAAGCCAAAAATAAGTTACACCTACAAGAAGTATTGCGTATATAAAATAATGTATATTTTTGTACTAAGAAAATTACCGAAAATAAATCATAACACACATAAATAAATTACATATATTTGTACATTAATAATATTCATTGATTGATGCATTAATATTTTTTTGCATATAAATAACAGTGTGCATACATTTTGTTTTTAGTAATTATTGTGATTCTACTTGACATGTCGTCGTAACATTGCCATTTGAACCCTCTGCGACAATGTGATTTGTAATGTCCCACGCCTTTCGGAGTCGAAAGTGGCACAAATTCTATAACAAACAAAGGGTGGTACTCTATTCATTTTAATGTTAAATTTTTGGGTAAATCATTAATGCAAATTTTGACGTCGGAATTGGGCCCAAAAGCAGCAATATCTTTTAAATTATAATCTAAGCACCTTATGCCTTGACAACCAGAAAGTCTACAACTCGACATATTTTTGGTACTGTTTAGCATGAAATTTGCAGATTCACTTAAGACGGCGCCGACCAAACAAGGCGCGCGTCAAATAGGTATTAACTACAGCGCGCTAGTGATATGTGTCGTCACGCACACATTGACAAGTTTGCTCGAGGCCCGCATTCAGATGCACGACAAAAGGTAACCTAGGATTTTAAAAATTTTATTCGGTGTGTTGAGTGACTTGATAATTATTTCGATGATTTATGTAGGTACCAATATAAATCCAAAAATTAAATTATAATATAATATATATAAAGTTTGTAGTTTACAGGACGGGTAATGTAGGTATAACTATAGTACAATATAGGAAAATACCTAAATTATCCGTCTCTTACTACTCATCCGTTTGTTAAGAAATTTTAGTATTATGAATTTTACTTGCACGTTCGGGAATTTTACTCGGTAAGTAGGCAGGGTAGATGGGTAGGTGGTAGGTATTGTAATAATAAAACCAATTTTGATATAAAAAATCTATAATTACCTAATGTAATGGAAACCTTGCCTACTTTACAAAAACATACGATAAGCATAGGGAAATGTGGTATATACTATGTAGAGTGTAACGGAAAGGTGTTGCCATATTATAAAAATTGCTTCTGCCCATGAAGATGAACAACTTTTTTCAGGGAAGGTAAATTAAATTTAACGAATAATGTTACCATAAGCTGACTAAAATTTGTGAGGGGAAATTTTCTGTTTTTTTTTTTATTATTGAATATAAAAGATAGGAAAATATCATTCATTTTAAAAAATGATGGATATTCCAACCATAAGGACAATTATTATACGTATAAAACATGCTTATTTGTAGTTTGGACTTGATACTGATGGTGGATGTGTTCATGCGATTTATTGCGCTTTTCCTTTTGTTGTTTCTTATAGCGAAATTGAAAGGACCGGGTATTTTATTGCATTATAAAGAGTTTTAGTTAAACAAATAGTAAAGAAAAAAACATTATAATTTTAAGATACTAGGAATTACAGTAATTAAACACATGCAAAGTAATAGCAACAAACAAATTAACACATTTCTAAGAATTCCAAGGTAAGTACGGAATATTCAACTCTTTGCGGCAATTTATACGTACATAATAGATCGTGAATTGTTGCTATCGGTGCATCGCTCCACGATGAGACGTGACCACTGTCCGAGCTCTCATGGACGCCTGAATTTTCGACCCATGTACGTTAAGAACGACTCAAAACAGCGCGTGAATCAAAACAAAAGTTAATAATAAAATAACTAAGTGACATTTCGAAAATGTAATAACCATAAATTGTAATATGATAGTTAGAGATTAATATGAATTCAAGTTTGTGAAAAATTTAACAGTTTTCTATCAAAATTCAACTAAACACGAGCATCCTATTCTAAGAGTTTTGTTCAAATTTACGAATTTTTGTTTATTAAACTATCCAATATTTTTAATTTTTGCCAACTATAATCGGTTAACACATTCATTGCGGTGTTTATTACATATTTTTTATGGTAATTATGGTAAAAGTATTGTTTGTATCACTATAACAGTGACGACTTTTCTGGATTATTTTGCTCTGCTCCCCCTTAAGGTGTTTTTGTTAAAATCATGTGGCAAAAAAGCACATTTCCTACTAACTTTGTTTAAACGACAGTCCACATTTGAAAAAGTTTACTAACTTCTTTCAGATATATTAAAAAAATATTTTGAAATAGTATATGATAGAGATAAAGTTTACGTGAACTGTGAATGCAATGTTGAATATATATTTGAAAAAATATTGATAGAAAAACTATACAGTCCAGAGATAAAAGAATCTTGTACAAATGTGGACTGTCGTTTATAAAAACAAAGTAGGAAATGTGCTTTTTTGCCACTTGATTTTAACAAAAACACCTTAAGTGAGTCTGCAAATTCAATACTAAACAGTGAAAGAAATATGTCGAGTTGTAGACTTTCTGGTTGTCAAGACATAAGGTGCTTAGAATAGAGTACCACCTTTTGTCTGTTATAGAATTTGTGCCACGTTCGACTCCGAAAGGCGTGGGATATTACAAATCACATTGCCGCAGAGGGTCCAAATAGCAATGTTATGACGACATGTCAAGTAGAATCACAATTACTAAAAACAAAATGTATGCAAACTGTTATTTATATGCAAAAAAATATTAATGTATCAATCAATGAATATTATTAATGTACAAATATATGTAATATTTATGTGTGTTATGATTTATTTTCGGTAATTTTCTTAGTACAAAAATATACATTATTTTTTATACGCAATACTTCTTGTAGGTGTAACTTATTTTTGGCTTATCGAAAAAATCTAAGAAAAACATATGTGGAGGTTCCAATGAGGTACTAAATTTTAATGCAAAATGGACTCATTATAACGCCTATAACTAGGAGAAATGAACGTGCTCCAGATTACATGCAAAATTTCTTCTAGGTGTAACCTTTTTTTTGGCTTATCGAAAAAATGTAAGAAAAACATATGTTGAGGTACCAATGAGGTACTAAATGTTAACAAAAGGACGAACTAATTGTAACGTCTACAACTAGGAGAAACCAACGTGCTCCAGATTACATGCAAAATTTCTTCTAGGTGTAACTTTTTTTGGCTTATCGAAAAAATGTAAGAAAAACATATGTTGAGGTACCAATGAGGTACTAAATTTTAACAAAAAGACGAACTAATATAACGCCTACAACTAGGAGAAATCAACGTGCTCCAGATTACATGCAAAATTTCTACTAGGTGTAACTTTTTTTTGGCTTATCGAAAAAATTTAAGAAAAACAATGTTGAGGTACAAATGAGGTACTAAATTTTAACAAACAGACGAACTAGTTATAACGCCTACAACTAGGTGAAACAGACTTGGTCCAGCCATTCTGAAGTCAGAATGGCTGGCCACTTTCCTCGTAATAATTTGCCGTCTTTAGCGAGGTACAAATTATTTGATGTCTGGTACCAAATAGTACCAAATAGGTACTAAAACTTGGTATTACTCAAACTTCCAAAATCGCTCTTGGTCCAGTCATCCTGACGCAGACGAGACGTTTTGCAACAAAACATTTACTCCAAATTCTATGAATGGCCCGCCTGACGCTGCGAAGGCGACGACCGGACGGCACGAGCATGGCCGCGGTGTCTCGAGCCGTAAAAAATAAGAAGGAGCCAGTATTCATATGTGCGTCAAATAATTTATAAATATTACTATAGCTTCTTTACCACCTACGGGTGTACCTCTTAAAATATTTCGTGTATGAATAGATACACCTTATTTATATAAGTTCTGTATGAAATAAACATATTTTTGTGTGATTTAATGTTTTAGATTTATCCTTACTGCCCTTTCCCCATCTCCTCATTAATTGCATCTTCGATTTGGAACTCAAAGAATCATTTTCACCAGGACAGGTTTCAGGATAGTATTTTATTGAAATTAACTTTTTTTGTAACATTTATTTTTGTTTTAGTAGCATATTTTTTATTCATAAACAAAAATTCTCATTAGATCCATTTTACTTATTTTTTTTTTATGTAAATAGACCTAATGAGAAAAATAATTATCACTAGATCCATCGTGGATCTAGCCAATGGATCTTCTGAGACTGAACCATCCTTTTATGCAGGGATATAACTGTCACGCCACTTTAAATAATGAATCACAAAACGACGGAGTTGTAGTATTCACTAAGATCTCTTTGCGGTGTACTGTGCACGAACCCACTTTTAATGGAGCGAACTGCCTTGTTTGTATCACGGATGATACTGTTATCGTCTGTTTGTATCGCTCCCCTTCACATACTAATTTGGATCTCTTTTACGATAGCCTAGATAGTTTAGCGTGCACTATGAATCGCTTCCACAATGCGGTTCTTATCGGAGATCTTAACGTCGATATTAAACCTAGTAGCCGTGACCGGAACTCAGACCAGTATCTTACACTTACTGCCACCCTTTTTTTTTTTGGATGGGAAATCATGAAATGACTTCTCCCGCTCTGGGCGGAGCGGGAAGGCGTGTCAGACTTTTACTGACTAAAACCCACCCGTGTTCCATCAGTTGCCCATGTGCCAGGGTCACGGCAGTCCAGGGAAGCTATGCCATCCCCGGATGGCAGGCTAACCAGACGCCTGCTACGCCTAGACAGGGATGGTCTGCGTCTGATGACGGGCACCATCACAGGACACTGCCCGCTAAACAAACACTTTTACACAATAGGCATAACGGACAGCCCTCTGTGCAGGGCCTGCATGGAGGCTGAGGAAACCGTGGCGCATGTACTCTTCGAATGTACAGGCGTCACCCAGATTAGGACAGATACCCTCGGGACACCCAAATCTTACACGGACGTTCTTAGCAGACCAGGAGACATTACTAACTTCTGGAGGGAGGTGGGCTGGTTGGAGTAAATACCAACGGCCGCCATGGCCCACGCACAATGGTCCACTTAAAGGACTAAGTGCGGAAACCAAAACCCCATAACATTGAACACAGAACAGGGTCACGGTATCTCTTTCGAACAATCACGCGACCCCGGCAGGCATCGGTCCTAGCAGACCCCTTCAGCACTGCTGACATCTCTTTGAGGCGCGCGTGGAACACTACGCGCCGTCGACCCGAGCTTGGTCCTTACCGGGCGGCGAGCTACCTATTGCTCGCCACCCGCAAGCTCACGCCTGCGGTGGCCGGGAGTCCGCAATCGACTCCCAACGCCCGGAGCGTCTCTTCCTGCTGCAGCTAGGGACGTGAGGGCGCAGAGACTTCCACTCCCTCACGCGCCCCGCCTCCTCCTTTGCGAGCATTACTGCTTCGCAGAAGGAGGTGACGGCTTCCCATGCCCTCTCGCTCCGTACCATGGCTCGCACCAGGGCCGGACGCGAGAGGTCGCCGCCGCCGTTCGCCTCCACGAGGACACGGCGGTGCTCCGCCCAGGCAGGGCACACCTCCACCGTATGCTCCACCGTGTCCTCCAGACGATCCTCGCAATGGAAACACCCGGGCGTATCCTCCCGCTTTATCCTGAACAGAAACCCACCGAAGCACCCATGCCCGGTGAAAACCTGCGTCAGGCGGAAGGTGAGGACGCCGTGGCGCCTCTCTGTCCACTCCTCAAAGAGGGGACTTACCGCCGCAATTGTGGCGTGCCCATTACTGCCACCCTTGGGTTGCTCCCAGCGCACCTTCGTCCTACCAGATCAGGAAACTGTTTAGATCATGTTCTTTTAAAAACAAAAAAAACCGCAAGTGTTTTGATAGTTCAGACACATCACCGACCACCTGCCAATTATCCTGTCGCTCAGAATCAAGGGTTCTATAATCAGTAATAGCTCATTTACATCTTTCCGTTACAACTTCCCAGCAATTCAACAAGACCTTGAGAGTACTGATTTCAGTCTGGTGTTGAATGAGATGAACCCCAACTTAGCCACGGAATTGTTTGTAAGGATACTTCAAGAGGTTATTGCTACCCATACTCTATGTATACGCACCCAAAATAAGATCCGTGTTATTAAGCGATGGATGACTCAGGGTTTGGTTAGGTGTATACGTAACCGTGACAGAATGAAAAAAGATCCTGAAAATACGGTACTTCAAATCACTTACAAAAGATTTCGCAATTACCTTAACACATTATTAAAAAAACTAAAGCGAGCATTTGACAAAAATGAACTGCAAAAGGCTAGAAATAACCCTAAAGCAACCTGGAGGGCAATTAAAGCGATTACCAACTCTACTTCTTAACCGCATTCTCCCAAAGAGCTTCTTCAACTTACTGATGATCCTAAAACTTCAGCGAACTGTGCACTTTCTTTTTCATTTTTCACTGATATCGGTAGTAAACTAGCCTCTCAAGTTACTCCCGTCACTAGATTTAACCATGATGTTAAAACCCCTCCACTCCCTCCACCTTGCCATTTTCTTGTCATACTGCCAGTAGATGAGACACAAGTGGAGAGGCTGATCAACGCCTTGCGTTCTGACTGTGCCACTGGCTACGGCAACATTTCAGCTAAAGTGTTGAAACAATCGAGTTCTATCTTAGCAACACCCATCACGCATATCTTCAATCGTGCTATTGATACTGGAGTCTTTCCCAACGTCCTCAAAAAAGCGGTCGTGCACCCGGTTTTCAAGAGTGGAGACAGAGCCAATGAAACTAACTACCGTCCAAACTCCGTACTAAGCTCTTTATCCAAGATCCTAGAGAGGATACTAAACAATTGTCTCGTTGCGTATCTGTCTAAACACAAAATCATTGCCATCAATCAGTACAGTTTTAGACAGGGTATCTCAACGGAGGATGCTGTAGTTGACCTCACTAAAACATTAGTTAACAACCTGGACAAAGGTATGAAATGTTACGGTATCTTCCTTGACTTGTCCAAGGCATTCGACACGGTTTCCATTCCTATCTTGATCTCGAAAATGGAAAGCGTTGGGATACGTGGCGTCGCATTAGACATTTTTAAAGATTACCTCTCTAATCGTACTCAACGAGTTAAAATCGACTCTACAAATAGTGATGATAGACTTATCAGCTTTGGTGTACCGCAGGGTAGTATCCTCGGCCCCCCTCTCTTCTTGCTCTACATCAATGACCTGTGCCACACAAAGATTCCAAATTGCGACATATTCACGTACGCTGATGACAGAGCTTTGATAGTTCATGATACTGACTGGGACAGGGCAATTAAAAGGGCAGAACAGTCGCTTCACTTTGTAATGGAGTGGCTCTCAGAAAATTTACTTACCCTTAACGTAGCAAAGACAAAGGTCATTAGATTCTCTCTACCTAATACCTTGGCTCCTCCACCGGAATCAGGTCAAATTAAAGCCCACATATGCTCAGGTGAGACGCCCAATTGCAACTGCCCATTCCTGTCATTGGTCCCTGACATTAAATACTTAGGAGTCCACTTGGATCATAAACTTAGTTGGCAACCCCATATCGAAGCCCTCTGTACAAGAATCAGAAAACTAATCTATATATTTAAGGAGCTAAGGCACTCTGCTGGTCCCGATCTAGCTTTAATAGTTTACCAGTGCCTAAAAGTTAAATATTAGATCGTATGCCGTAAAAAAAATAATGGGAGTAGGTATAGGTTGGCAAAAAAGAGTCTGTCGTGGTAACCATTGGAACTAAAATATTTTTTTGGTGGCAGCACTGCTTTGTTTATCATCAACAAGTAGCTAATCTGTCATTGTGTTATGTTCCCAGTTGTATTTTACTTATTTCTAATTAACTATTAATTATTAATGCTTTTGAACATATAAAAAATGAATAAAACAATAAGGAGTAGTGGTGTGAGCTGTGATATACTAAGTTTTCGTAAGAAATTTGGCGGAATCTGAAGCGGAACAAATTTTGTCTCCGATTGACAATGTTTATGAAAGAACTGCCGACACGACAGGTATTTATCCAAGAAATTTATCTTTTATTCAATGCCAGTCATTGTTTTTCCTTTCTAATACTAATTTTTATCGGTATTATAAGTTTCAGGCCATTTTATTGTTTTGTTTACTAATAGATTATTGAGGTTATGTTTTCTAGTTTAACAAACCGCGTGTACGTTAATTCTTGATGTTTGATACTTGAAATTGAAAAATGTACCTACATGGAATTAATATGATTGTCTTTATGTTTTTTTCAAGGTAAATCTCACAGTACAATTAGAGAAATTGTTAATGAAGGAGAAAACAATTAAGGATTTTTTTACACCAGAGGAACACCAAAACAGTTGGCGGAAGAAAGAATTAGACGATTTTGTTCTGTGTGCAATTAGACAAAAAGTTCAACACTATAACAAAACAGCCAAGTATTTTTTTTTTTTTTTTTGTTAATGCTATTATCGCATACCACAGTAAAAAAGTATAATTAATATTTATTATTTTTCAGGTGCCTATTCTACGTAATATATTACCTATAGTTTGAGGAGACGGGTTGTAATGGGAGCCGTAAACGTGTAAGAAAGATTTTTACACTATTTTCATAAATAAGAAATGTAAAACTGACACATAAGTGTTAATGGAAAAAATCTATCATAGCACCGAAAAGGAATACAAGAATGATATTACGTCACGTTTTTATTTTTAAATAAAATCTAAACTTTAGCGTGTTATTTCATTTTCATTTTTCAAAATCAAAATCAAAAGTCATTTATTCAAACTAGGCTGAGAGTCAGCACTTTTTGAACGTCAAAGTTACACAAGACAGTCCCCCCAAAACGCCCGCCCTTCGACACTTCCTAGTGCTTTAGCTGGGAAGAAGAAGTGGCGGAACAAACTCCCCAGCAGCACAGCTGTCTGTTAAGTTAGAAGAACTAGATTCTATACAATATTGTGTAAGTAATTAATACTATAAAACAAAACATACATTATTCACCATATGTCAGCTAGCACACGCCAATATATCACCAACAAACCATTGAAAACTAAACTCAAGCTTAAATAAATAATAAAACAAAATCGTAAACAGAATTTAAAACGTAAATAAAGCCTCCAAACATAAAGGGAGTGCCCGCTTACATATTCAACGATGCAAAATGATACATATACATACAGCTAAGTGGAAGTTACAATAGTTAAACTAGGACCTCCGGAGTAAAATAAAAAAACACTTAATACAAGTAACAATAACAAAAACCATGGTCAGCAAGACGACCAGCCACCACAAGCAGCACCCGTTCACGAGCATAACGCAAAGGTCAGCCATTACCCACCTCGCCATATTTGAGGGAAGGTGGTCCCGACCCCCGACGCTACCGCAAGCAGTGACATCTAAGGGAGCATGACGAACTTGCTGCCGGTTGGTCAGGCAAGAATATTATGAACAGCTGACGTGGTCGCTAGCTAACTGCATGTTGCAATACAACTCTTTTAAAATCATTTTAATGAGTAGATTATGTCCACAGCAAATGAAATTAAAATAAAATAAAAATAAATTAACAAAATCAGTTAAATAAAAAATAAAATTATATGAACTACCCATATAAACTGTCGGTAGGAAAGCGAATTCTGGATTGAAAGAACATAAACATTGTCTTGAGTTAATCACAGCGACCAACTATTCCTATCGTTTAAGTAGTCGTTGATAGAATAGTATGCCTTTGAACAAAGGTTGGATTTTACTTTAGCTTTAAACTCATTAAACTGCAAATCTAGCAAAGCAGAGGGAAGCTTGTTATAAAAGGTAATACCAAGACCAACAAAAGAATTATGAACCTTATGAAGCCGGTGAAAGGGAGCTCGCAGTTTATCCTTATTTCTAGTATTAATATTATGAAAATCACTATTTTTAGTGTACAAGTGTATATTTTGCTTAATATATAAGATGTTGGCGAAGATGAATTGTGATGCCACCGTAAGAATACCAATATCTTTAAACAAATCTCTCAGAGAAACTCTAGCACCTAGTTGGTAAATCGCTCGAACAGCTCGTTTTTGAAGAACAAAAATATTTTGAATGTCCGCGGCTTTGCCCCACAGCAGAATGCCGTAGGACATTATGCTATGTTAAAAACTTTTTACAAAAAAAACAACCGACTTCCTTAAAAAACACTACAAAGTCAAAAATAACTTTAATTTCGAAAGTCGGTGTCTTAGGCTCTGTATTTAAGGTTTTTGCCACCGACTTCCGAAATTAAAGTTATTTTTGACTTTGTAGTGTTTTTTAAGGAAGTCGGTTGTTTTTTTTGTAAAAAGTTTTTATTTTTTGACTTTTTAGTTGTGGTAGATACTCCGCACTAATCTAATCGCGTTATTCGTTCATTTGTCGCGCAAATACGTAATGAAAATTTAAGACTTATATGGTTTTCACATGGACCCCATTGTCCAAATAGAACCAAATTAAAATGAGACCATTCGGAAAGCACCAGCTTTCAAATAAAAAAAGAATCATCAAAATCGGTTCACCCAGTCAAAAGTTATGAGGTAACAAACATACGGTATTCGTTCATTTGTCGCGCAAATACTTAATGGAAATTTAAGACTTATATGGTTTTCACATGGACCCCATTGTCCGAATGGAACCAAATTAAAATGGGACCATTCGGGAAGCACCAGCTTTCAAATAAAAAAAAAATCATCAAAATCGGTTCACCCAGTCACAAGTTATGAGGTAACAAACATAAAAAAAAAAAAAAATAAAAAAAAAATACAGACGAATTGATAACCTCCTCCTTTTTTTTGAAGTCGGTTAAAAATAACTAAAATAGACTAATCGAGCTGTATCAACGTCCGTGTACTGTCTAACTTTCCTTACGGCGTAGGCGGCCGAACTGAGCCTTCCCGCTAGGCTTGATATATGTGATCCCCACTGAAGTTTGGCGTCTACTGTTATGCCCAGAAAAACTGCCGAGTGTACAGTATCAAGCACCTGATTATTTAAAACGACATTGGGTCCCAGATTCCTAACATTCGGTAAGGCGAACTTTATACATTTCGTTTTCTTAGCATTAAGAACTAGGTTATTTGTGGTAAACCAATCCGTAGCCATTGAGAGCGCATTATTCACGTCGTCGAAATCATTTCTGTTCCTGTCTACTTTAAAGATAAGTGAGGTATCATCAGCAAATAGTACCATGTCACAGATATTCTTTAAATAGAATGGTAAGTCATTTATATACACTAAGAATAAGAATGGACCCAGTATTGAGCCTTGAGGTACACCGAACTGAACTAGTAGCCCGGAAGATTTTACACCATTGATATCTACACATTGGTGCCTATTTTGCAAATAAGAACTTATGTGATATACGTATATACATTGAGAGCTTCGTTTTGAACACCATAATGACGTAGTTTACGCAAAAGTGTGTCATGGTGAACGCAATCAAAAGCTTTGGAGAGATCACAGAAAACTCCGATAGCATTTTGCGAGTTCTCCCATGAGTTGAAAATGTGTTTCAGCAGAGCAACACCCGCATCTGTTGTCGAACGACCTTTTGTAAAGCCATAGTGCTCATTATGAAGGAGGCTATTTAAATTAAAATGTCTTAGTAACTGCTTGAGTATTAACTTTTCAAATATTTTACTAAATGCAGGTAAGATAGAAATGGGCCTAAAATTGCCAACGTTATTTATATTACCTGTTTTAAATAATGGTATGACTTTACTACTCTTCATGAGGTCAGGAAAAGATCCTGAATCAACACATTTATTAAAAATTACAGCTAGATAAGAGGCTACGATGTCTATTATATTACTTAACAGTTTAATGGAGATGCCCCAGTAATCTCCAGTGTTTTTAGACTTAAGTGTGTAAAAAATATTAACCACGTCATGAGGCGTTACATGTTCGAAACTAAATAGGCGACTACATCTGGGGACGCTACTATGCAAAAGGTTTTCAGCTTTAGACCGGGACGAATTTAAGGAGCAAGTCGTAGTTATAGGTATGTTGGCAAAAAACTCATTAAATGCCTCAGCTACGTCGGCAGCTTTATTAACCAATTTGTCATATGAATAGTGATAATGTTATGTACCCCGCATAGACATACCTGACGCCTTCATTAGTCAACTGTTCAAGTTTATTCGATATTGCCCGTACCTTTCGAATGCGACATGTTATAGGTACTCTCTGACTTCCGATTAGTTTCCGACAGTAAGCAGCTGTAAGTCGCCTTCTTGTCGACTATAAACTGTCAGCATTAACAGGATTCGTTCAGTATCATTCATGTCAAATTTGATACAGGCATACCAACCATCGAATGGTTGTGAATACCCTAGATGGTGGCCGCAAATGCGATTGCTGAACATTATGTCTTGTGTATCGGGTTCAATCGGCAATCCCTGAGTGTAATTAATTAATTTTTAAATTGAATAAGTTTGCATTATGTTATTATGATGGCACTCTTAGATAAAAAGTTAATCCAGCGAAATAATGCGCAATCTACTAAATACATTGAAAGTAAAAGACTGTGTGCCTATCAAGTCTTGAAATCTTGACTGATGAGAATTTCCGGGATCTCGTGTTTGTGGATCAAAATAACAAGTATCTTATCACTTTTAGTCCTAGTATACAGGGTGGCCATACCTGCTAAGCAGGCGCCCTCATTTTTTCCAGACTCTTTTTTGCCAAGCTGTACTCCACCTAAACTATTTATTAATTCTAATTGTTTTTCTAAACTTATTATTTCTATTTTGTGTCATAGGTCATCGAAAAAACGTGTCTTTTTAATGACTCGGCCATAACGTGAAACTAACGGTGCAGGCGCACGGGTACCGCTGTCTGCGACTGCACTGTCCCTCGATGAATTATGACTCTTATTCTGACTGTCATCAGTTACATTTCATGCCTTATCGGCTTCTTCTGTATTTATTAAAAAAGCTGGTTTTAATCTATCAATAGAAATGCACGTGTTAGATATTTCATTTTCGTATTTTATAATTGTTGGGTAGATAACGAAATCTATCACATTAAAGAAGCATTGCACCAATATAGAAGTACCTAATTTGACTAGATAAAGTGTTTACAAAAACTGACTCGTCTTAAATAGTAAAAATAATTATGATTTTAGTACTAGAAATAATTAATAATTATTTAATTATAGTTGTAGTATATCGTAGGTTTTATATTGCCATTTTACTTTATTAAGCTGATCCAAACGACTGGTACAATGCTGTCAGTTTATATTGATATTCTTTTAATGATTCGTAACTACGAAGAAGTTACGAATCAGTCCTTGTTAAATTGCTAAATTACCTTAAAATGTTTTTAAACTGTTTCACCACATAACAATGGTTTATCATTATCTGTGTTAGAAGTTATTAAGCCAAAATGTGTAATGGTCTGTAATTTGTTCAAAATGGCGGGAGATGTCTGACGATTTTGTTAAATTGACGTTTGTAGGATATAAAAAGGATTGTAATTACTTTATGGGGACAGTTCCTCGGAAGATGTGTAGTTGGTTAGTTCTAGTGCTGTGGTTGTGTGGAAATATCGAGCAGAGATCACGTAAGTTAAGTAATTTGATATTATGTAACGCTTATTGCTTATTATGAAAATGTTGTTGTACCTTTTATATTGTTGCCGATATTGATAATGTTTTAAATCATATAAAATGGAATATTCATACTCTTTCTTTGCCTAGCTATTGTTATTGTTGTGATTATGTTGATGCTATTCTGAGATCTCTTGGACAATAGTCCAAGAGATAAAATGAAATGTATTTAAGATAATAATAGTTTATGGCAATGTAAGAAGTGAGTTGATATAATAGTTTAATACTGTTTCCATGGAGTTTCTTGTCCTTCTTCTCCATGAAGACCTAGTTTTGGAACGGACAACTAGCTTTCTGATTAATTACTGACAAGCCTAATTGAAATAAATGCCTAGTCTTGTCTTTCTGTGCCTTATTTAGTGAAACCCTTTCCCAACAAACCATATTAATAAGAACCTTCACACACAGTAAATAAGCCGTAACCATTCTGATACACAAAGTTTGATATTAGGTATATATACATAATACTTATAGTTATATACAGATATAGAATTTTCTATTATCAGAAGTGACGATTGCTCCCTGTCCTTCTAAAACCGCTTACTAATGAATTTTATTTTGTTATTTATTTTCATGTTCGATGGTGGGGCTAATAACGATCTTTTGGAAATGCCACTGCTGGTTGGCTACCTTTGACATCGGTGCTGCGGTGCTGCAAGTTGCTGTGTGAGGTTTGAGACTGCGGAACCTTAACTTTTTGTAAGAATATCTGGAAGTTTTCCGGAAATAAGAAGTAAATGAAATCGGTGAAGTCCTTAGAGGCTCTCTTTACATAAATTAGAACGAAATACACATGGATAAGGGAATTTGGTCCATGCTTGGATTATTGGGAATGAAAATATTTTAACAACTTAATAGTCGTAGAACCAGTAACTTTAAAATATTATTAGAGGATATAGTTTTGAAAAAATAGGAAAGAAGTATGATGTAAGTGTTCACGAAAGTGAAACTTCGCTATCTCAGTTGTTTAGAATACAATAATAAAATTCTTTATTTGCACAGAAATAAGGTACTGGTTACAAATGATTTTCAACTAAACTGCCTAGCCACTTTTAAAATTAACCACAAATTTAAAAAAAATGCATTGTGAATCCGTTCTTCGTACAGTTTTTATGGAACACATACAAACAACAAGAAATCGTTACGTTAGGGCCGTAATACATACTTGGCTGGTCACTTATTTTATTATTTACCGTAGCATTAGAACAATATAAGGAGAAACCGTTGATTAGGTGACAAATAAATAAATACATGAAATCACTTTTAGAAAAAAAAATAAGATACTAAAACGTCATAATGTTGACTTATTGTTTTCTGCATTTTTAATTTTGTCTTATCTGAGTTTGCCATTTAATTTTCAAACATGTAAACAAATTAGTTCAAAAATAATAATCTTGATACCTACACGTAAAGCTAAATAGATAATCAAGTTTCTATAACATCAATTTGAAATTAGGATTTAAATACACTATAGATAGACTTATTACTCCGAAATAAGATATATTTTCGGTTTAAAGACATTTATTTCTCAAAAACAAGAACATTACGGTTCACTTAAAATATTGAGAAATGTAAATTTTATATAAAACTAAAAGTAAATGTGATTCTCTGGGCTCACAATAAGAGAATTAGGCAACAAAGGTGACGATTAATATTGTTAGTGTTGTTTTCTAACGTATTCTTCTAGGCCTTTATTAAATTTAAATATGGTGTCACTATTGGTTATATCGTCAGGTAGTGCATTATACAGTTTTGCTCCCTCGTACAATATATTTTCCTTCCATAGTTAGTTCTGGGTCTATTTATTCTATTTTAACCCATTGAATACCGTAATTACAGACACAATTAAAAACCATTGTGGCTATACCAAATGTAGTATCTCAATGACTTAGAGGTTAAAAGTAATTAATTCTTCACAGCTTGTTCAGTATTTACTTCGGAACATGTCACAGACGGTATATGCCCAAGGTAGTTCTAGCATTTTGAAATGAACCTAAAAACGGAATAAGTATGAAAAAATATTTGAGGTGGTAGTAAACCCAGAATTAATTGATAACACTTTGTTTAATTGTAAAAGTGGTTATGTAGATCACAGTACTTAATGTAATCTTATTTTTATTTTTGGGGGTTACAGTATTTAAAGATATTTAGAATTAGCTTGTAAGCTTTTTATCATAGGGACATAGCTAATGATGAAATTTTATGATGAATTGGATTGGAATTATCAGTGCTCACAGGGATGAGGCTTGAGACAAAACTTTATTATTTACGTTTGGTTAAACTGAAATGACCGGATTTATAAAACAACACAAATAAATAAAAAAAAAGGAATTGATGTGAGAAATGATTAAGCTACACAATTAGAGGTTAATTTAATTGTGAAATAAATAAAAACCTTCCGCTGGGGTCATAGGCCTGGTGTTAGGGGACTCACGTACAGCGGGTGAGGCCATAACATCACTTGGGTCAGAGACCAATAAAAACTTTCCGCTGGGGTCATAGGCCTGGTGTTAGGGGACTCACGTACAGCGGGTGAGGCCATAACATCACTTGGGTCATAGACCAATGAAATATTTCTGCTGGGGTCATAGGCCTGGTGTTAGGGGACTCACGCACAGCAGGTGGGGCCATAACATCACTTGGGTCATAGACCAATGAAAAAAAAAACTGCTGGGGTCATAGGCCTGGTGTTAGGGGACTCACGTACAGCAGGTGAGGCCATAACATCACTTGGGTCATAGACCAATGAAAAAAATCTGCTGGGGTCACAGGCCTGGTGTTAGGGGACTCACGCACAGCAGGTGGGGCCATAACATCACTTGGGTCATAGACCAATGAAAACAATATAGATGTTCCTCTTTATGCTTTTGTGGCCTGTACTTCGAGGCGAAGTACAGTTCAGCATGGCCGTGTAAGGCTATTTTCAAATTATAAGCATTTTGGTGCATTTCAGTTTAACCGAATGTTCAAACTATACATTGACAAAGATTGATATTATGATTTATTGGATAATTATTTTGTAACATGAAGAAAAACTTATTTTGAATATTAATGTAATAACATAATGTAACAGCTGTAATGGCCGTTTATAGGTATGGTCTGATCTTTTATATCTTCTTCAGTTCTCAAATTATTTCCTTAATCATGTCAAGATGTGTCGTACCTCCTTAAGCTACGGTACTGAGCAGAATATGAAATAGAAAATTACATTCAATTGCATTACAACGATAACCGATGAATCATTCCAAATGCTTTATTTTCAGTGGCCTGACCTTTTGATGAAATATAAATTAAATAAAAATAATTTAAATAAAATGGATACAAATATTTATTACATGTTGAGTCGGTAAAGCTGAACTAACATATATTCAATCCGACTGTACAAGTACTTTATAAACGATGTTATTTGAGGGATATTTAAATGCCATTCAAATGTTCGTGGTCATTTTACTTGTATTAGGTTCTGATGTTTACAAATTATTTCAAAGATAATTTTAACGTAGAAAACAATACCAAGTATAAATATACAGAATAAATAGTTGGTGGGTTGTTTAACGTCCTGAAAATTCAACTTTTGGTCCCTTGTTGCTGTGTATCGTGATCACTGGCCCCTTTTAAGCGGACAGTCAGGCTCCCTTGACTCTGTTCCAAAGTAGCTAATACCACCTGCTGAAATTAATGTGTGGACGTGGCTTCTTTATTAATTTTGATATCAATTTTATTATTAATTCTTTATTTTTTTGCCAAAGTAGTGAACATCACATAATACGAAAAAAAAATACTTTGGTGTGTGAGGTATTACTTAAAGTTATTGCTTCCAAAGGAAAGAACTGGTCAGAGTGGCAAGGTCAAAAATTTGTGAAAATGTTAATAGTAAATGTTTGTTAAATACGGTTTTCGGTAATAATGTCAGAATGACCGAGCGATGAATTATTCGAATTATTTTCATGATCACTGGCTAGTGCTTCAATTCAACGGCTGTTGAATAGGAAAGGATTTTTGAATTGTTGCTATAACAATTGCTTTGTAAAACTCAATTATACTGGTAAGCGATTTATTATTTGTCAAATTGTTAATGTATTTAGCCTGTTTCTATTACATTAGGGAGGTAAAGGAAAATATGAACGTGTCGAAACATAGGTAGATAAGTTATATTAAGCTCCGAGTATTTAAAATGAGAATTAACATTTTACTCTGTTGAAATCAAGAATTGTTTTTGTAAGGTGGATTCATGGGTACTTCGAGGACGGAGTACTTATCAGTCTGGCCGTGATAGATTCATTGTTTATTGGATAATCAAGTGCTGTCGTTTATGGAGACGGTACATTCCTAGGTACTTCGAGAACGAAGTACTTGTCAGTCTGGCCGTGTTAGATATTTCATTTTCGTATTTTATAATTGTTGGGTAGATAATGAAATCTATCACATTAAAGAAGCATTGCACCAATATAGAAGTACCTAATTTGACTAGATAAAGTGTTTACAAAAACTGACTCGTCTTAAATAGTAAAAATAATTATGATTTTAGTACTATAAATAATTAATAATTATTTAATTATAGTTGTAGTATATCGTAGGTTTTATATTGCCATTTTACTTTATTAAGCTGATCCAAACGACTGGTACAATGCTGTCAGTTTATATTGATATTCTTTTAATGATTCGTAACTACGAAGAAGTTACGAATCAGTCCTTGTTAAATTGCTAAATTACCTTAAAATGTTTTTAAACTGTTTCACCACATAACAATGGTTTATCATTATCTGTGTTAGAAGTTATTAAGCCAAAATGTGTAATGGTCTGTAATTTGTTCAAAATGGCGGGAGATGTCTGACGATTTTGTTAAATTGACGTTTGTAGGATATAAAAAGGATTGTAATTACTTTATGGGGACAGTTCCTCGGAAGATGTGTAGTTGGTTAGTTCTAGTGCTGTGGTTGTGTGGAAATATCGAGCAGAGATCACGTAAGTTAAGTAATTTGATATTATGTAACGCTTATTGCTTATTATGAAAATGTTGTTGTACCTTTTATATTGTTGCCGATATTGATAATGTTTTAAATCATATAAAATGGAATATTCATACTCTTTCTTTGCCTAGCTATTGTTATTGTTGTGATTATGTTGATGCTATTCTGAGATCTCTTGGACAATAGTCCAAGAGATAAAATGAAATGTATTTAAGATAATAATAGTTTATGGCAATGTAAGAAGTGAGTTGATATAATACTTTAATACTGTTTCCATGGAGTTTCTTGTCCTTCTTCTCCATGAAGACCTATTTTTGGAACGGACAACTAGCTTTCTGATTAATTACTGACAAGCCTAATTGAAATAAATGCCTAGTCTTGTCTTTCTGTGCCTTATTTAGTGAAACCCTTTCCCAACAAACCATATTAATAAGAACCTTCACACACAGTAAATAAGCCGTAACCATTCTGATACACAAAGTTTGATATTAGGTATATATACATAATACTTATAGTTATATACAGATATAGAATTTTCTATTACACGCTTGTCTGTTGATTAAATCTATAACATAATACTTATCAGCCCTGCTTATGACGCGGTATGGGCCATCATAAGGGGGTTGCAAGGGTGTTCGCTGCCAGACTAGACCCCCTACAATAGCATTTCAATAGCGCAGTGGAAGTTATGCTGGTGGGGTCCAGGAGACAAGAAGTGGCTAGCGAAACTAGTCCGCCGTACGCGGAGCAGACAATCAAAACAAACACTTACAATACAACAAAAGAACTTACCTGTGGTAGACGGACACCTGCTCTGGTGCCTACCTGGAGTTATGTATGTAAGTGAGTATATATGTATAGTGTTGTGACGTTATGAGTATTTTCCAGGTTACAAGCCGCAACAATGAGGCTGGAGGCAATCACAGCATTTGGTTTCCAATAGCGTCACTTTGCTTAACCTTCAAACTATTTCACCAAGATATATCCAAAATTCAACCCGTGTTATTACGTCAAATTGGGGTTATTAACAATCAAAGCAATTGGATCACGACTAATTGTCACAAACGGATCGATTTAAAAGGATTACTTTACAACAGGTCGCGGAATTCAACACGGCGACGATCCACCCTTTTTTTGAACCAACAGAAGTGTCAAGTGTCAAAATCAAACTGACAAGTCAGATGTCACCCTGTTACACGTTTAGAAACGTAGGCGCATAAAGTAATAACGGTACGGAACATCTACCCCCCCCGGACGGGCTTTCCCGTCCGCTAATCACTTGGCAATCCCGACAAGGTTGCGTTTTATCAGTCCACCTGACGCGCTGCTGGAGGATGTGCAAATACTCCAAGCTCCAACGCTTCCAAAACTCTGAGCGAGCTGCTGCACCAACTGAATGCGCGATAGCCAATTTTGGCTCACATCGACAAAAGGGTGCTCCGGCAGGGAGACAAGTGGATGTCAAATCAAAAAAAAAAAAAAATGTCCCGGGGTCAGGGCCTCCAAGTCGTTCGGGTCCGAAGACAGCGGGCACAATGGACGCGAGTTCAATACAGGTTCAATGCGGCAAAATACCGTAGCTAACTCCTTAAAGGTGAGAACGGTGTCTCCCAACAATCTGCGCCAGAGTCCCTGTGCCGCTTTCACCGCGGCCTCAAAAGTACCCCCCCAATGGGGGCAGGCTGGCGGGTCAAAACAATAACAAACAACAAAAACAACCAAACAACAATAACAACCAAACAACAACAACAATTTAACCAAAATGGCCCTCCTTAGGCAACAAAAGGGGGTGACGGGCCCCATAAGGAAGGCCAGAGTGCCTCAACCGTCAACAACCAAACAACAAAAGACCCGTATCGTCCAAAAAGGGGTTCAACTTACTAACGACAATATCCAAAACTCTCGCTGCAGAATGGCCAACAGCGCATTGCAACCGGCATGCGAGTTCTTAATGTGACGATCAGTCCAACCAACAACTTGTCGAGGACAGCTCCTATCGACTCAACAAAAATCAGGGTCCTTCGTTCCAACAGCGAGCACCTTGAGCCCGGGCAAAGGACCCGACATCAAGACTGGCGATCGAGGCCAATCATCCTCGGGGTGAGTCAGCCAGTCTGGTCCCCACCATAGGGGGTAAGCAAACAAGCGGGGTGCCATGCACCCACGTGAGGCCACGGCGCCTGGGTTCAAATCTCCAGGCACGTGCCTCCAAATCAAAGGCGTTTTACAATTTTGTATCTGGGCCACTCGGTTCGCAACAAAGACCTCCAAAGAGTGGACGGACGTCTTCAACCAACACAAAACAATTTGACTGTCCGTCCAGGCGTAAGAAACCCGAATGTCCCCAGTTCCACCCAAAGTGTGAGCAACGTGGTTCAATAGACGCACAAGACGCGCCGCCCCTGACAATTCAACTTAGGGATGGTCAGTGCCGTCCGGAGGGGGGCCACCTTGCTCTTGGCCAAGACCAGTGACAAATTCACCTGGCCTGTCGCGCAGACGGTGCGCAGACAAACAACAGCTGCATAACCGTGCGAAGACGCATCACAAACAAGGGTAGCAGTGTAGCTCCCAGGGGGGAGGATAGCGCGGGGTAACACGACCTCGTTGACTGCAGGGAGTGCGGATACAGATTGGAGCCAATCTTCCAACAGGGTTTCCCGAATTGGCTCGTCCCAGCCAAGTCCCGCAGTCCAAAGGCGCTCAAGAACAATTTTGCCCAAAACAATACAAACAAAACAACAAAACAATAGACAAAAGGCAACCCTGGGTTCCCTTGTCCAAAATGGCACGGAGCACAACAGAGGACTCTGTTGGCCCCCAGACCCGACCGATGCCGTTGGCAACAAAACCGTGTCGATCTGAGGGGTACCTTAGCGGGGCAGGCGCCAAGCCGCCAATGTCCTAACAATGCCTGGGCGGCGACCGATCGCCGCACCCAGGCCCAAATCTTTCCCGACGAGGATGGAATTCAAATTCCTCGTACGCGCGGTGTCCCGAGCCACGCGCCATCGCTGGATGGGCATATCCCACCGGAGGCCTGAATGGCGGGGGGCGTGACTCCAACCGGGGACGTTCCGCCAATGGAGAGGAGGGAAGGCGGTGCTGGTCTGGCCAGCGCTGCCTAGCAACAAGTGCGTAATCGCCTTTACGCGGGGAGACCAAATGGCGGTCGCGCGGCTCCCGATCAACTTGCGCGGGGGGTGGAGTGCGGCGCTCAAAATTGCGGGCCTCTCCCCGGTTCTGAACCGGCGAGGCAGAAGCCCGGTGACCAACTCCATGGTACCCCCCCGTACGCAAACCTTCATCAGAGGCTGGTCTGCCAGCGTGGTTCGCGTTAGCGCACAATATGTCCAAATGGGACCCCCTACAAAATCTACAAGGGCGGGGGTTGGGGCAGTCCCGATGGAAGTGAGCCCCCAAACAAGAGAAGCACAGGCGGCGTGCATTGGCAATTCGGCGGCGGGCACTCACATGCAATTTCAAAAAGGCCGCGCAAGTTGCCATGCCATGCCCCGTGTCCTTACAAAACTCACAACCAGGACGACTCTGGGTGCCAGCAAAACGAGCGTCGGGGCGACCATCAACAGGCCCGCGAGCCCTAGTCCGTCCCTGGTCTCGTGGCCGGGAAGACGGCTGGCATGACTCAGTGGCAATGGCAACGCCAGAGTTGTCCACAAACCGACACTCATCCTCCAAAACTTGGACGAGGTCACCAAATGGGGGGAGATGTGTGACACTATCCCCACCATACCTTTGCTCGAAACGAGCCCTCAAATCGGCAGGAAGCCGTTGCAGCACAACATGCACCAAAGGGTAAGACCATTGGTCCACCGGCAAGTCCAATCGCTTTAAAGCGTTGGTCGCTACCACCAACGGGTTCAACAGGTCAGTACGCAATGCTGACAAACTAGTAATGACCGGTAACCCCAAAATCAATTCAATATGAACGTCAGCCAAACAACGTTTATTTTGGTACCGCTGGGTGAGTAGTCCCAAAGCGGTAGGGTAGGCTGAGTCAGTCAACGACAGGTGCTGTACCAAGGCTCGGGCCTCACCTTCCAGGACAGACAACAAATAGGCCAACTTTTGGGCGGGTCTGAGGTCCGAGCGTGCATCAACCAAACTTGCAAACAGGTTTTGGAAACCGTACCAGTGGTCCAAGCGACCATCAAAGTGTGGCAGTTCCAAAGTAGGCAATCTACTCAATAGTCCGGGACCTGAAACAACCGAGGTCTCCGGCTTGACCTGGACAGGTGTCCGGCACTTGTATGCCATTGCACAAACAATACAATTCAAATAAACCAAATAATTAAATAATCAAATAACAAAGTTCAAACAATCAATTACAAAATAACTACAAGCAAACAATCAAACTACCAAACTGTTAGTCAACTCAAGAAATAACAAAATATTGGTTTCAATTCAATTCAACAACAAACTTTTATTTTAATTCAAAACCAATATCAACGTTCGAAAATTCTATTTCATATTCAATTCAAATTTCAAATTCAAATCCAATTCCAAATGTTAAGTTCACAAACCATTGTGTCAATGGTACAACAATAATAAACCTTTATTCCAATTTAAAACAATGGTAATACTCAAAAATTCCAATTTCAAATATTAATTTTCACAAACAACCATGTCAATGGTACATCTTTACATATTATAAAATAAAGTCACTTCGCTGTCTGTCTGTCCCTATGTATGCTTATATCTTTAAAACTACGCAACGGATTTTGATGCAGTTTTTTTTAATAGATAGAGTGATTCAAGAGGAAGGTTTTGTTAGGTATATGTATATAACATGCATAATATAGTAAAGAAACGCTGATAATTTTAGAGGTTTCTAATGTGATGTCATAAATAAACACATTTTTTTGCGCTTACATTGCGAACGCTGGCTGAACCCTACGAAATAGCTCAAAATAATGTACTACAGTATTGTACACCTTAAAAAGTTCTACAAAAAAGTCCGCGATGGTTTATGTCTAACTCTTAGGGATAACCCTTAATAACCATTTTTATCCTTTACTTTTTACGAGAAATAATGGCTTATTTATGAATGCGATTTTAAGCAATACAGCATTAATCCTTATGCAATTAAGTGCCTTAAATAAATTGTGCATTTCATGTAGATCAAAATTGCCCTTTACAGCATATCATTAAAATTAATATTTGAGAAGATATCAGAGATTACAATAAAATAGCCGCAGAGCGGCTAGCGGGCCGTTCCGCGTCCGGCCATCTCGCTTGGTAACGGTCGGGTAGTGCAGGATTAGTAGGATTGTAATTCATATTACTTGGGCTTCATAGTATTTCATATCATCATGTGTGTTCGAAGCACTCAAAATAAGCTAATTGTATTATTCCAAGAGTCGCGAAATATGGCTTAGATGTTTAGATTTTTGGATGGATTTGGATTTTTGGTTATCCATGATACTTACCATATATAACATACCATAGATATTTTATCCCGGTAGTAGTTCATATTACTTGGGCTTCATAGTAAATGCATATCATCATGTGTGTTCGAAGTACTCAAAATAAAGCTAATTGTATTATTCCAAGTGCCGCGAAATATGGTTTAGAAGTTTAGATTTTTGGATGGATTTGGATTTTTGGTTATCCATGATACTTACCATATATAACATACCATAGATATTTTATCCCGGTAGTAGTTTCCCGGGTGATATTTTCCGACAGCTATACGGGCAAAGCCACTGGCCAAAGTAATATTCTTATAACTATGTTTAATTTGGTGTCTGGTAAATAACTGAGTGTTTATATAGGTAGAATAGGAGCGTTAAGAAAAATCAGGAAGACTTATATTCAATTCAATCCAACCCTATGTCGCAGTCTTCTTACTCTGAATACTATTAGTTTTATTTTAAGTACATCAAACACACAAGATATGTAAGGATCGTAGCAGGTGGCGTTCCGTAGTTTCTGCCTACCCCCATGGGAAAAAGGCGTAATTTTATGTATGTATAACATGGATTAATACATTCTTACCGCGGTAGTACGTCCTCTTACGATAATTTCCGACATCTACGCGGGCGAAGCCGCGGGCAAAAGCTAGTACTCAATATTTTAATGTCTTCCTGACATTCAACAGAGGTCAGACACAAACAAGGGGTTGTAACATAGCCCAATTCATTCAACTCTACTAGCATATGCAACCCGGGCCGACATGAGTTACTCGTCTCAACAAAGAACAATGTCAGGTTTCGGCCTACACAACTTTTAAAACTAAATTCACACGAACACAAAGTTTTTACCTACAGCAATTTAAATTTTTAATTTCAACTTACTAGAAAATATTTAGTTCTTTTCGAGAACTTTTCGAAAAGAAAAGCATTTTAATAAGTAATCATTTTGTTCATCATGTTCCAGGTTTTTCTTTTTTAAATAAAAGTTCAGGTAGTTACCTGTTCTGCCACTGTAATCGATTATTCTAAATAATTAAAGCGATTTACTCTTTACTTTTTGTTTCACACTGCACAATTGTGTTTTATTTATTTTTTAAACTAAATAATACGTTCATCGTGTTGATTATAAACACATTTCGTAGTTTTAAAACAATATAAAAATGAAATTCAATAAATCGATTTTCTTGACCTGTGTTCGATGACTTAACCGTAATGAAATAGCAACCCTGTTAGCTTCTGTCAAAATCACGCGCTTAAACTGACAGTGAGTTGATACAAACATCTTCTTGTGTTTTTGCCGGTGTTTTTCTGTGTACAGTTGTTTACTTCTCGAATCCCTCTTATAGACTTATCGTTTTATAATCCATACGACACATTTTGTGACAATGTCCCAACAACTACGTTGTAGAATTGTGGTTGTATTTTTTGTTTAATTTACTTTGTGTAAAAATACATAACCTCCAATCCAAATGTCTGAATAACTTCTTTTTTTAAAGTTCAATGTAAACGTGGAAATCACAGAAAAGCTTTTGAGATTTAAATACACAAAAATACGTAAGAATTTTCTCTGTCCATGACAAATTAATACTGAGCCAAAGTTACAATGGACATCTGACATTGTTCTTTACAAATTATTTGAAATAAACAAGCAATCATAGTTATCAAACATTTACAGCGTATTACTACTTCCCTTATAGAGACTGCCAAGTAATTAGCCTACTGTAAATTAGCAATTTGGTGGCTATATGTCTTATAACCACGCTCTGCTACCAAAAATGTTCGCTGCCAGACTAGACCCCCTACAATAGCATTTCAATAGCGCAGTGGAAGTTATGCTGGTGGGGTTCAGGAGACAAGAAGTGGCTAGCGAAACTAGTCCGCCGTACGCGGAGCAGACAATCAAATCAAACACTTACAATACAACAAAAGAACTTACCTGTGGTAGACGGACACCTGCTCTGGTGCCTACCTGGAGTTATGTATGTAAGTGAGTATATATGTATTGTGTTGTGACGTTATGAGTATTTTCCAGGTTACAAGCCGCAACAATGAGGCTGGAGGCAATCACAGCATTCGGTTTCCAATAACGTCACTTTGCTTAACCTTCAAACTATTTCACCAAGATATATCCAAAATTCAACCCGTGTTATTACGTCAAATTGGGGTTATTAACAATCAAAGCAATTGGATCACGACTAATTGTTACAAACGGATCGATTTAAAAGGATTACTTTACAACAGGTCGCGGAATTCAACACGGCGACGATCCACCCTTTTTTTTGAACCAACAGAAGTGTCAAGTGTCAAAATCAAACTGACAAGTCAGATGTCACTCTGTTACACGTTTAGAAACGTAGGCGCATAAAGTAATAACGGTACGGAACAAAGGGTTTACGCACTGTATCGTTGCGCACAAAAACATATTTGCAAACTTTTAATTCCGGATGTACCAAAGACATTAAATTATATAGACGGGACATAACGAACAAACTCGTAATCCAATACTTCTGTCCAAGTGGTCATATGGCGTTTAGTCTAGGATGGCAAGTCTGCATGTCAACACGCATTTGTGTCCGTTTGACAAGAAAATAAAAACATTTCTTAAATAAGTATGCCGAGTTGCGCTTTACGATATTACAAATCACGCTATGGTAAAACCCTAACTTCGGTTTATTTTCGAAAGTATTTTTAATATTTCTCAGTAATTTTAATAAAATAATATTCATGGATAGTTCTAGAACATACGATAATTTTGTAATAAACGCCCTCTATTGCTGAGTAGCTTTACTACTGCCTTGCAGAGATGTTATGATGTTTATCGACTTTGTTATCGATAATATTTAATTAGGTTAGTAAAATTCAAAACTATTTGAACTTATTTAAGTAATTTAGATAAAATATCAATTTAGCAACAATAGTGCTGTTCGCTCACGTAGATATTTATTTTAGAACTCTGTATGTATATATTGTTTGTTTTGATGTACCTATGTAAGTAGTATTCTCATATTATTTGTTTTACTTTCTTAAGTGAACTCTTATTTTCTCTTTTACTTTTACACACGCTGACTACATCTTTTTATCTTCTCTTCTATCAGAGGTATGCTGGAAGATATTTTTTTTAGAAATAAGCATTACTTTTGAAAGCACATGTATTTTGCTATTCTTATCTGTTTGTATATGTGCGTACGTAAAATTGGTTTCTGTTATTTTGGTTTCCGAATGTTAATAAAGTTGAACGTGAAAAGTGGACAGTTTGTTCAAAAAGTACGTAGAGAAGTAAATTGGCTTCCATCTGCTTCGTCAAAATTATGTTCCAAGCATTTTAAAAGCGAAGACATTTACTTTGGAAGACGGGTCGATAAAATTTAAAAAAATGGTCGGTACCTTGTACTACAAGAGAAGTTAGTAGCACGTTTATAATTTTTTTGTAGAGTTTCTTTATGTGTGTATGGTAAAATAGAACACTGCCTATAATTCCCACTACTCACTTGACTTTTGATATCTGTCTGCTCGAATATTTTAGACCTTTTCCTCAAGAAAAAAATAAAATGTTGAAATATTACTTTCGGCAACATTAGCAATCGAGTTTCGCAACCAGTTTTCAGCTAAAGAAGATACGAAGGACCAACAAAAATAATACCGATTCAGTACAACGGTCTTAGTACAGTTTAGAGTGAGTACGAATCACACTCAGACGTTTCTTTTTTTTTAATTTCAGGATATTGAAATAAATCCCGAAGCCACCAGACTTACTACACCAGTAAATGCAAATGTAATGTCAACAAAACTGATTATATTTCATGGGACCTAAGTCCCATGAAATAAAACAAGTTTTATTAACTTTTGCCTTAATTTTAATTAAGCTTTAATTTTAATTTGTCACATTAACATTAGTGATCGGTGAAAGAGTCTGTGAGGTCACAGACTCTTTTCTGAGTTTGTTTCGGCATTTCTTCTCAGAGTAGTCAGTTAGGAAACGAGGACCGCATGTAGTTTAAAAAAAAAATAAGATTGACATGTAAAAGTTTTTAGAAGTGTCAAGTGCCCATAATAATGATAATTTAGTAATTAGTCTGTAAAAAGATTTTTATAAATAAACTAGCTTTTGCCCGCGGCTTCGCCCGCGTAGATGTCGGAAATTATCGCAAGAGGGCGTATTACCGCGCTAGGAATGTATTAATCCATGTTATACATACATAAAATTACGCCTTTTTCCCATTGGGGTAGACAGAAACTACGGAACGCCACCTGCTACGATCCTAACATATCTTGTGTGTTTGATGTACTTAAAATAAAACTAATAGTATTCAGAGTAAGAAGACTGCGACATAGGGCTGGATTCTTCCTGGTTTTTCTTAACGCTCCTATTCTACCTATATAAATACTCAGTTATTTACCAGACACCAAATTAAACATAGTTATAAGAAAAGTACTTTGGCCAGTGGCTTTGCCCGTATAGCTGTCGGAAAATATCACCCGGGAAACTACTACCGGGATAAAATATCTATGGTATGCTATATATGGTAAGTATCCAGGATAACCAAAAATCCAAATCCATCCAAAAATCTAAACATCTAAACATATAAGGAATAATACAATTAGCTTTATTTTGAGTACTTCGAACACACATGATGATATGCATTTACTATGAAGCCCAAGTAATATGAATTACAATCCTACTAATCTGCACTACCCGACCGCTACCAAGCGAGATGGCCAGACGCGGGACGGCCCGCTAGCCGCTCTGCGGCCATTTTATTATAATCTCTGATATCTTCTAAAATATTCATTTTAATAATATGCTGTAAAAGGCAATTTTGATCTACATGAAATGCACAACATATCTAATGTATATAATTGGATAAGAATTAATGCTGTATTGCTTAAAATTGCTTCGTAAATAAGCCATTATTTCTCATAAAAATTAAAGGATAAAAAATGGTTATTGTGGGTTATCCCTAAGAGATAGACATATACCATTGCGAACTTTTTTGTAGAACTTTGTAAGATGTACAATACTGTAGTACATTATTTTGATCTATTTCGTAGGGTTCAGCCAGCGTTCGCAATGTAAGCGCAAAAAAATTAGTTTATTTATGACATCACATTAGAAACCTCTAAAATTATCAATGTTTCTTTACTATATTATGCATGTTATATACATATAAACCTTCCTGTTGAATCACTCTATCTATTAAAAAACCCACATCAAAATCCGTTGCGTAGTTTTAAAGATATAAGCATACATAGGGACAGACAGACAGACAGCGAAGTGACTTTATTTTATAATATGTAATGATAACTTGTGAACATTGAATTTAGTAATCATTCCAAATCGTTTGGGATTTTCAAATTGAAAAAAAATGTAGTCACTTTTCAATATTATCGATATATTATATCGATAGAGAATTGATGAAATTCAACCTTAATCAAGTTTTTGTATTTGAATGTTTGCTATTCAAAGCTAAATGGCGTTACTGACGCTGGAGAGTTTTTTTGTACAAAAATGTTTTTCATAGCCGTTCTAATTTTGCTATACTATGCTAGATGGCGTTACTGAGTCATGGGATCACAATTTTTCTTTGACATTTCTTCAGATGGCCTCTCTATTTGTCTTAAATCTCTTTGGGATGTACAAAGGTATTCCGTATCGCACCATTCCGCGAAGACGATCGGAACTTACTAATCGTCTCTTCTCTCGTAGCTTTCCTACGTATGTCTCTATATCAATATTTTTATCATGACCAGTACCTATCGTAAAAATCTCCTGGCAATCTGATATTCCGACCGTAAGTTAATTCTGATGCACTATAACCCGTATCACCTCTGATAGCGACTCGTAATCCTAACAAAACTGTTTGCAAATCGTTAACCCATGAGTCTGTACTCATTGTAGCCATTAACGCTGCCCTATGAATGTTTGAAGTGGAGTTTTTGACTTTTACCAAAAAAGAACAATCCCGGTAGTCCGTAGTCGCAGTTCCGGTAGAAAGTCAGTAATCTATGATCAATAATAAAATAACTAAAATCACAATACACGAACTGTTCGTTTTTGAGGAGTTCCGTCTAACTCCGAAGGCCTACATCAGATCTTTACATTATGCCTGTCGAACCATCACGGGAGAACATCCTTTCGAATAAAAAATAACATTGACGGAGATATCAATGAACATACATAATTCATCTTATTTGAAGTCTATAATAAATAAATATTGTTTTTAGAATAAAGTAACATTACAAACAAAACAAAATCACCAAAATACTAAAAAGAACAAAAAACGTACATGAAAATTATAACATTGAAATATTTTGTACGTAACATTTTTGCGCTAACGGTACTACGGCTCAGTGTTTCCAAATGGCGCCGGGCAAACGCCGCGCGTGTGTTAACTCTCTTCGTAATTATTACCTTTTTTGTGCAAATAATATGTTTGGAAGTGAAATACGGTGTTATATGAATGCCTAAACATATGTGTTTTCGTAATATAGTGTTATTTAGGTGAATATGTGTGTGAATTCGGTGTATTGTGATCAAGTTTCAAGGTCATGTGAACTAAAAATATCAAAATGAAAACATATCACGTCGCTGTGAAGTCAGGTTAGTTTTAATTTCTTAGATATATATACCAATAAACAGGTAAACTCATAACGAATCCACGAAGGTATAATTTATATTGTGTTAATATCTGTATAATGACGAAATCTTCATTTTTCTGAAGGTCTACCCAAAATAATTAAATACCTACAAAATGCTTCGACAGTTGAGGGATTTTCAAGCAATGTTTGAGGACGCTTGACGGGATAGATATGACTGATTAGAAAGTGATTTCATTTTAATACATACCTATAAAAAAATTCAAATGGCAAAAATAAAAAAATACAAAAATCGTTAAAAAAAATTTGCATACTGTACTTTGATCGTCATGGCGGAAATATCTGCGGACTTATACTCTTTGAAAAACGATTACGATGTAAATACGCAACCATATTATGATCTAGAAGCCTAAATATGTTCATAGATAAATAAGCTAGCAACTTATGTGTATTTAAAACTATATAAAAGAATATTTATTATAAAATATTACGAAAGCCGGCAGCCATTGTGCACGAAATGAGTACGTTCCAAAAGTTTCGTTCCTTTTTCACTGATATATTTATTACTTTTCGAAAAAGTATAACTCAATACGGAATCTACACTTATTTCTCAGTAATTCTACATAATTTGTTTTTAACAATACTCACCGTTTCCTTTGTGATTTCATTTTATTTGCTCCTGGAGAGAGGCACCAATTCACAACAAAAACTGTTTACGCCGCAAAATGTCAGACGATTTTATTTTTTTATTTATGGTTCCGAATGGTGTTGTGATCAAATAAATGTTACTAAAATCGGTTAACAAGGACTCATGACGTCATGCGGTCGGCACTTAACGGAGTTTTTTGTTCGCGCGCTGGGCACGCAAACGGATATATATGACTGATTAGAAAGTGATTTCATTTTAATACATACC
The DNA here is from genome assembly GCA_932294355.1 of Aporophyla lueneburgensis. Lineage (NCBI taxonomy): Eukaryota > Metazoa > Arthropoda > Insecta > Lepidoptera > Noctuidae > Aporophyla > Aporophyla lueneburgensis. The sequence goes on along the minus strand of OW028751.1, from coordinate 28,078,394 downwards.
TATAAAAAAATTCAAATGGCAAAAATAAAAAAATACAAAAATCGTTAAAAATTTTTTGCATACTGTACTTTGATCGTCATGGCGGAAATATCTGCGGACTTATACTCTTTGAAAAGCGATTACGATGTAAATACGCAACCATATTATGATCTAGAAGCCTAAATATGTTCATAGATAAATAAGCTAGCAACTTATGTGTATTTAAAACTATATAAAAGAATATTTATTATAAAATATTACGAAAGCCGGCAGCCATTGTGCACGAAATGAGTACGTTCCAAAAGTTTCGTTCCTTTTTCACTGATATATTTATTACTTTTCGAAAAAGTATAACTCAATACGGAATCTACACTTATTTCTCAGTAATTCTACATAATTTGTTTTTAACAATACTCACCGTTTCCTTTGTGATTTCATTTTATTTGCTCCTGGAGAGAGGCACCAATTCACAACAAAAACTGTTTACGCCGCAAAATGTCAGACGATTTTATTTTTTTATTTATGGTTCCGAATGGTGTTGTGATCAAATAAATGTTACTAAAATCGGTTAACAAGGACTCATGACGTCATGCGGTCGGCACTTAACGGAGTTTTTTGTTCGCGCGCTGGGCACGCAAACGGATATATATGACTGATTAGAAAGTGATTTCATTTTAATACATACCTATAAAAAAATTCAAATGGCAAAAATAAAAAAATACAAAAATCGTTAAAAATTTTTTGCATACTGTACTTTGATCGTCATGGCGGAAATATCTGCGGACTTATACTCTTTGAAAAGCGATTACGATGTAAATACGCAACCATATTATGATCTAGAAGCCTAAATATGTTCATAGATAAATAAGCTAGCAACTTATGTGTATTTAAAACTATATAAAAGAATATTTATTATAAAATATTACGAAAGCCGGCAGCCATTGTGCACGAAATGAGTACGTTCCAAAAGTTTCGTTCCTTTTTCACTGATATATTTATTACTTTTCGAAAAAGTATAACTCAATACGGAATCTACACTTATTTCTCAGTAATTCTACATAATTTGTTTTTAACAATACTCACCGTTTCCTTTGTGATTTCATTTTATTTGCTCCTGGAGAGAGGCACCAATTCACAACAAAAACTGTTTACGCCGCAAAATGTCAGACGATTTTATTTTTTTATTTATGGTTCCGAATGGTGTTGTGATCAAATAAATGTTACTAAAATCGGTTAACAAGGACTCTATTACTTTAAATATAGCCATATTATGTTGCTACATGCGAATAAACGTCAAAAAATTACATCCAATGGCAACCGATTCCTTATGATCCAACGGGTGCACACGCGACATTTGGAGCATTTTTTCTTATGATCCCCCGGGGGCTCATAAGGACGCTTAGATGGCGTTACTGAGTCATGGGATCACAATTTTTCTTTGACATTTCTTCAGATGGCCTCTCTATTTGTCTTAAATCTCTTTGGGATGTACAAAGGTATTCCGTATCGCACCATTCCGCGAAGACGATCGGAACTTACTAATCGTCTCTTCTCTCGTAGCTTTCCTACGTATGTCTCTATATCAATATTTTTATCATGACCAGTACCTATCGTAAAAATCTCCTGGCAATCTGATATTCCGACCGTAAGTTAATTCTGATGCACTATAACCCGTATCACCTCTGATAGCGACTCGTAATCCTAACAAAACTGTTTGCAAATCGTTAACCCATGAGTCTGTACTCATTGTAGCCATTAACGCTGCCTTAGGTGATCTATGCCACCTTTCGATAATGCCGTTACTTTGCGGGTGGAATGCAGTAGTTCAGATTTTATCTATACCCAGTATTTTCATTAATTGTTGAAACAAATTGCTTAGAAATCCAATTATAGCAACAAAATATTGCAATTTTAAAATTTCATTCCTCTATTTTTACCATATAACGCGGCCGCCATTCCAAAGTCGATGACGTCATCGCCCGATTTCTTTTCTTTTAGCTTTAATTTATTGTTAGAAACGATTAAAGCTATGCTATAATGTGTAATTGAGAGGTAATTTAATTAAGTTTTTGGAACAGTTTTCACATTTGCAATCAATTGTGCAATTCATAAGTTAAATCCGTTTTTTGTGAAGCACTGTTGTTTTTTTGTTGTAAACTACTGTTTTTTACCTATCTTTTTAACAGGAAATATTTACGACTTCTTTTCATTTTGAACACTTGTAAATATTTCTTAGGGTAGCGTCACTCTTGAACTAACTAAATGAACACACATTTATCAAACTGTGACATATTTATGACAACAAAAAACAAAGGTGAATGAATGTTGACGTTGTGTAAACATTCTAAACGGCCACTTGAGACGCGATAAGATTATCGTCTTTTGTTTATGCTTTGACTGCTTAGTGTACTGTGTTTATTATGTAATCATTGTTGTGGTGTAATAGTGATTAAAATTAAATGATTTTTATATTAAAATATGTCTTTCACAAAAAGGCCCTAGGGGTATAAGCATAGTGAATTTGCCCTTGAAACATATTGGCACGATACTTAGAGGATTTTTAGGTATCAACAGATAATAAGATCCTGAAAGTTTCAGATCTCTAACCCATTTGGTTTTTGAGAAAAAGAAAAAAAAAGAAAAATCTGACAAAATCAGAAAAAAATTATTTTCTCAAGAACGCGTGAATCGATTGATTTGAATTTTGGATATGTTTTGGAAGCTGATAGTAGCTTCTAGGAAAAAAATTAACACCTTTAACGGTTGATAAGAACCTTGAAAAAAATTGCACTTTTTTTTTAATTACGATTTTTAACTATGATACAATTTTGGCACAATCATGAAACTATTTTTTTTGAATTTTCCATTCATTTTTCTATAGACTTACATGCTTTTAAGATTTTAAAAAAAGGTACGCCATGTTGCAAAAAAATAAAAACCATTTTTTGTGCAAATATTTGCTTTACGTATTTTAAGCCTGCATCTTTATTTGTGTCGCTCGTTTATGTTTTTTATTCTTATTTGAAGTAGACATGTCTAAACCAATAGTTAAATCTTAAAATATCAGTGAATTTCAACTAAAATATTATAAACATTGTACGCACGGCGACAAATCAAGCGATAGCAGCAATGTTTGATGAAACAGATAATCATACCATTCAATACGTAAAAGACCAGTCAAACATACGCGAAGCTCAAATTCAGTCTCGCCATATCAATAAGAAGGTTTATAGATGTTTTATTGAGTATAAAAATAAAAACGCTATTGGTCCCAAAAGCATATTGAGGCATATCTGTGAGTGGGCAAATGGTCTTAGAACAATTAGATGCTACTCTCACGTTGCTGGTATTGTTTATTATTTGTCACACGAAAGATATTTGAACAGATTCTGAGGCCTGCTGAAATACTAAGCAAATTATTTGATGCAGACAATGTTTCGCCTGTGTTTTTTTTATCTATGGCAAATCATCAAATGACGTCACGTCACCCACTCTGGGCGGAAGGGCGTGTCAGACTTTTACTAACTACAACCCACCCCCTTCAATTGCCCATATGCCAGGGCCACGGTATCTCTTTCGAACAAATCTCGCGACCCTGGCAGGTCGCCTGTGATTGAAGATGATAGTGATGAAGACCGCTAAAATGTGATTATAAACTTTTTTTTTGCAAATATACCTTTCAAACATTTGTTGTTTTTATTTATAATTTATCAATTAAAATCTGTTTCTTATTTTAGAAGTGTATACATTGCTACATATCAAGCTATACATTTCCAGTTTTAGCTGACCTCCTATTGTATAAGCTTTTCGTACAATGAGAAGTCCACTTTGACTGGAAATGCTCGATTTGTCGCTTTGTGTACAATATATATAATATTTTAGTTGATTTTCACTGATATTTTAAGTTTTAACTATTGGTTTAGACATGTCTACTTTAAATAAGATTAAAAGACATGAACGAGCGACACAAATAAAGATGCAGGCTTAAAATACATGAAGTAAATATTTGCACAAAAAATGGTTTTTATTTTTTTGCAATATGGCGTACCTTTTTTTAAAATCTTAAAAGCATGTAAGTCTATAGAAAAATGAATGAGGAATTCAAAAAAAATAGTTTCATGATTGTGCCAGAATCGTATCATAGTTAAAAATCAAAATTAAAAAAACAGTGCATTTTTTTTCAAGGTTCTTATCAACCGTTAAAGGTGTTAATTTTTTTCCTAGAAGCTACTATCAGCTTCCAAAACATATCCAAAATTCAAATCAATCGATTCACGCGTTCTTGAGAAAATATTTTTTTTCTGATTTTGTCAGATTTTTCTTTTTTTTTCTTTTTCTCAAAAACCAAATGGGTTAGAGATCTGAAACTTTCAGGATCTTATTACCTTGTCGATACCTAAAAATCCTCTAAGTATCGTGCCAATATCTTTCAAGGGCAAATTCACTATGCTTATACCCCAAAGACATTAAATTATATAGACGGGACATAACGAACAAACTCGTAATCCAATACTTGTGTCCTAGTGGTCATATGGCGTTTAGTCTAGGATGGCATGTCTGCATGTCAACACGCATTTGTGTCCGTTTAACAAGAAAAGAAAAACATTTCTTAAATAAATATGCCGAGTTGCGCTTTACGATATTGTAAATCACGCTATGGTAAAACGTCTGGACCTAACTTCGGCTTGTTTTCGTAAATATTTTTCAGTAATTTAATTAAATAATATTCATCGATGGTTCTAGAACATACGATAATTTTGTAATAAACGCCCTCTATTGCTGATTAGCTTTACTACTGCCTTGCAGAGATGTTATGATGTTTATCGACTTTGTTATCGATAATATTTAATTAGGTTGATAAAATTCAAAATATTTGAACTTATTTATGTAATTTTAATATCAATTTAGCAACAATAGTGCTGTTTGCTCACGTAGATATTTATTTTAGAACTCTGTATGTATATATTATATTTGTGTTTATGTACCTATGTAAGTATTATTCTCATATTATTTGTTTTATTTTTTTAAGTGAACTGTTTTTATATTTTCTCTTTTACTTTTACACACGCTGACTACATCTTTTTATCTTCTCTTCTATCAGAGGTATGCTGGAAGATATTTTTTTAGAAATAAGCATTACTTTTGTATGCACATGTATTTTGCTATTCTTATCTGTTTGTATATGTGCGTACGTAAAATTAGTTTCTGTTATTTTAGGTTTCCGAATGTAAATAAAGTTGACCGTGAAAAGTGGATACAGTTTGTCCAAAAAGATCGTAGAGAAGTAAATTGGCTTCCATCTGCTTCGTCAAAATTATGTTCCAAGCATTTTAAAAGCGGAGACATTTACTTTGGAAAGACGGGTCGATCAATTTTAAAAAAAGGATCGGTACCTTGTACTACAAGAGAAGTTTATACATTTTTCGTAGTCGTTCATTATGTACCTATGTATGGTAAACTAGAACATTCCCTATAATTCCCACTACTCACTTGACTTTTGATATCTGTCTGCTCCACTATTTTAGGCCTTTTTAAAAGTTAACAAAACTGATTTTATTTGATGGGACCTAACTTAGGTCCCATCAAATAAAATCAATTTTGTTAACTTTTGCCTTAATTTTAATTAAGCTTTAATTTTAATTTATCACATTGACATTAGTGATCGGTGAAAGAGTCCGTGAGGTCACAGACTCTTTTCTGAGTTTTTTTCGGCATTTCTTCTCAGAGTAGTCAGTTAGGAAACGCCGACCTCATGTAATTAAAAAAAAAAAAGATTGACGTGTAAAAGTTTTTAGACGTTGACACGTCTAAAAACTTTTACACGTCAATCTCATTTTTTTTTACTTGACAGTGCCCATAATAATGATAACTTAGTAATTAGTCTGTAAAAAGATTTTTATAAATAAATAACTTGTAAACATTGAATCTAGTAATCATTCCAAATTGTCTGGTATTTTTCAAATGTGAAAAAAATGTAGTCACTTTTCAATATTATCGATATATTATATCGATAGAGAATTGATGAAATCAGCCTTAATCAAGTTTTTGTATTCGAATGTTTGCTATTCAAAGCTAGATGGCGTTAATGTCGCTGGAGAGTAAAATTTTGTTCAAAAATGTTTTTCATAGCCGTTCTAATTTTGCTATACTATGCTAGATGGCGTTTCTGAGTCATGGGATCACAATTTTTCTTTGACATTTCTTCAGATGGCCTCTCTATTTGTCTTAAATCTCTTTGTTATACCCCTAGGGCCTTTCTGGGACTTATAATGATAAAAATGGGACGAAAATAATAAAACTTGTTTTTAATTTGAATGATACTCGTTTTATTCTGAATCAAATTACATAAGTGTCATTCACCGAATAGGAAAACTTGTACACATTACGAAACAGTCACAATCTTGTATGGGTTTCATAGTAAAATATCGAGAAATTGGGGTTTAACCACAAGTGGTCCGAAAAGAGGCGGGATCTCGTCAAGGCCGTGTGACAAACTGAATAATTTGACGTTTGACAGAAGTGACAGTCGAATGGCTGACCTCGCAATTGTGATTGTTCTTGATGTACTTAATTGGTACCGGAAAACCACCGATATTTGTAGAAAAATGTTATAGCGTCCTTAAGGGTTGTAAAAAATCATTTAAGTATAACACTTACAGGGACGACTGATTCGTCAATTTTTAGTACATTTCTTACAATTTCTGATGTATCTACCTTCTACCTATAAGTTTTGGTTTATTAAATATAGTTCAAAATAATGATCTCTCAGTTGGGACGATCGACAAAAAACATGATTTGGTTTCATTTTCTCTTGAGCCAGTAAGATTTCAATCACGATTTTTGTTTCACAAATTTTCCCAGAAGCATAATTTGCAATAAACATGATAATTATTCATACTTTTTCAGTATTAGGTCGTGTTTTACAAGATCACTAAACCGTTATAAATCTTAAACGTGGCTTTGAAACGAATCGAAATTTTGTTTAGCAGCTTTCACAAATCCTTCACAATTAATTAAAATGCAAATTATAAACACATAGGCAGTCAGTGAACGAAAATAAACATGGAAGCATTACTTCAAGGGAACTAAGCGCGAATCTTGACACAAAATCCCAAACAAACTCACACATCGAAAACCCGTCGCTGATTCGCGGAACCACACAAAGAATATTATTACTACTTTGAATGCACAGTTAAAAACGGACCTTATTTCCTGATTTATTGGAAATAAAGTACCATGTAACGTATAGACCACTATCGACATTTCTACGACGCCGCTTCGTCGCCCGGGTTGTTTTATGTAATAAGGTGCAACGCAAATAATTAATCGTGATATTGATGGTATTAATAAATATAATTATGATAAAACATTTATGTTTTATGAACTGAATGTCAACAGTGTTGTTATAAGGTCTGTAAATAGAGTAGTGTTTAGGGAGTAATATGTAGATAAATAAACTCACGCCTTCTTTCCATAGGGGTAGGCAGAAATCAGAGAAATTAGTATTGCTGAATCATGAACCAAGTGAACGTGAATCCCAATGTTATTACTGTCTTTGACATTTGACTATTACCTACGTGCCTCGGAAAATTGTTAGTTTATGTCTCCATGCGCAGGGACTGTTAGGCTTGTAGGTCTTCGTAGGTTCCTTTAACTTATCATATATTTTCATGTACCGTCACACCCTTGACAGTATTGCGGCCTTACGTGACGTTTGTTAAGGGTGGACGTACATTTTGGTCCTTCGAGCATTTGAATCACGCGGTCCCCTTGCCCACTGTAGGGATATACGTTGACAGACTGACACTTCGGAGAACTGAGGGCTGGTGTACTCAACAAAGCATCAGTTTTCAGTAATCTGAAGTACATTGTACTAGGGTATTCTGTCGGAAAGCCTCTCGTTGCGGATCGGTCACTGGCCTCCCACAAGCGGGTCTCACCAGCTGATTGAGAAGTCGCACGGATATAACAAGAGCGCAGATACCACTAGTACTGACTTAACTATTAGAGTAGGGTAGGGCATCAGGGAAGAAGAAAGAAGAGCACTATGGAGATACAGGAAGTTAACGAACTAATCAGGAGCCAGGAAGCGGATTACAACGAGATCAAAAGGGTATTGACAAACATAAAAAAGGACTCGCCCACAAGAAAAACAGAAAAATACATCAACGAAAGAAAGAAAACCTTAGACCAAGTTTTTCAGCGAGTTCAAGGAAACCACTTAAGACTACAGGAACAGGAGGTGTTATCAACTCATAAATATATTACTACAAACTACTTTGGCAACATTAAAAAATGTTACGACGAAGGGATAAAGTACCTTCAAGAGTGCGAAGAAAGGCTACAACATGTGCAAAGTGTCTATGAACCACGATTATTAGACGAAGATGAAGATAAGGACGGAGTCAGTAGCCCAAAACTGTTTATACAGCTATTCCGAATGTCGCAGATAGCTAAGAAAATAACTCAGGCTAAGGAATCCGTTATACAAAACAAGCCTATATGGCATTTACAAACACTACTACAAACTTTACAAAAACAATGGCTAGAAATCGAAGAAACTCACATCGGACTACTAATGGCCGAAAGTACACTGGACAACAGCTACTTCAGAGACAATTGTTTCGAAAACACTCAGAAAGATTACGATATTACTACGGAGTTATTGGAAGAAAGAATCTTTCAAATCTCAGACGAAAAAGTGATTACAACTAAATCCTCAGGGAAACTTCCACGAATAAGTATTCCCATATTCACGGGGGACTATGACTCTTGGAATACATTCCAAGACTTATTCAGAAAAATAATTCACGAAGATAAATCAATTTCTTCAACAGAAAAAATGCAGTACCTAAAAACACACGTAAAAGGCGACGCAGCAAGATTAATACGTCATTTAACCATAAGCGAAATAAATTATGAAACTGCTTGGAAGTTGCTGACGCAGAGATATGAAGACGAGCGCATGATTGCTACTAAGTTTATTGACAAATTAATAGATTTACCAAAAATGCAACGACCAAATGCAGCACAATTACGAGATATGCATGACACTATAAATGAATGTCTTGAGGCACTAAAAAATCAACGCTTAGACACATCGTCTTGGGGCCCTCTATTGATAAGAATAGTCAGTAGAAAATGGGATGAAGAAACAAATACGAAGTATGAAGATCAACTGCAAAACCGAAATAAAATACAATCCTTTGACGAGATGATGAAATTCATGGAAAACCGTTTCAATTGCCTTAAATCTTTTGACGGATCTACATCATATACTAACAGACAAATGTCACGGGATAAACAAACAACAGAAAAATATAAACGTTGTTGGTTTTGTCAAAAGAATGATCATATTATTCATCACTGCCCTAGTTTCAAGGCGTTATGCGTCAACGATCGATACAAGGCCGTCGTGCAAAAAAGAATGTGCAAACGTTGCTTAAATCACGATGACCAGAAACAATGTGTCAGTGCAGTTTATAAACAATGTGAAATTTGTCAACATAAGGGACACAACGCATTATTGCATCAATCTAGGCCGTTTCAAAACAATGACAAATATAAAAAATATATACCAAAAAATACAGGTACAGAGAAGACACAAAATATAGCGACATCGAACTTATCTGCTACTAACACTGACGCTAAAAATACAACTTTACTAGCTACTGCCATAGTAAGAACTACCTCGTTTGATGGGATGCCACAGTTGCTGAGAGTATTATGCGATCAGGGATCAGAAGCGTCATTTTGCACTGAAGAAGTAGCACAATTGTTGTCTTACCCACGACAAAAAATCCAAGTCGAAATAAAAGGTATCGGAGATGAAAAACCAAAAACGTCAAACTACACAATCAACATTACTCTACAACCAAGACACTCTAGCGATTACAAACTGCCAGTAACGCTAATAGTTCTACCAAAACTAACAAGTTCATTACCAAGGAATGATTTACAACAATTACAAGAAAAAATTTTGGATAACGCACTTATAGCAGACCCAACTTATTATAAAAAGGGCCCAATTGACATAATATTAGGTGCCCAAGAATATAGCAGAATATTACTACAGGGTTTCGGAAGACTAAGGGACGGAATTATCGCTCAGAACACAGAGTTAGGGTGGATTTTATCCGGATTTTATCCCAATGAAACGAAGAATGGAGTAAAAATACTGAGTATGGTGGCTTGCACCGAAGATGTACGACAACTTACCAAATTTTGGGAACTAGAAGAAATTCCACAAAACTACAAACTTACACAAGACGACCAGACCTGTGAAAACTACTATAAAGAAACAACAATAAGAAACCCAGACGGAACCTATACGGTACGACTTCCTTTAAAGGATTCAAACTTGAACTTAAACTTAAACGGTGAATCACGCAGAAAAGCCGCTGCACGACTACTACAACTAGAACGACAGTTCGCAAAAAATGAAAATTTACGACAACAATACATTGACTTCATGAATGAATACTTACATATGGGTCATATGAGAAAAGTAGATACAACGAACTACAACTCGGGAAAATACTACATACCACATCAGGCAGTAATTAAGGAAGATTCGCTGACTACAAAATTACGCGTAGTTTTTGATGCGAGCAGTAAAAGCAGCACAAAAATGAGTCTTAATGACAATATGTATAAAGGACCACGATTACAACAAGACTTATCCACTATACTTCTACGGTGGCGAAAACATAAGTTTGCCTTTATGGCAGATATTATGAAAATGTACCGTTTTATAAAAATTAATGAATTAGACTTCGCACATCAAAGGATACTATGGAGATTTTCACCCAAACACGCAATTAGTGAATATGAACTTAAAACGGTAACTTACGGTACAACTAGTGCCCCCTATCTTGCGGTACGAACATTGCAACAACTTGCGATAGACGAACAAAACAATTACCCAATCGCGAGTAAAGCTACATTACAAGATTTCTACGTGGATGATATTCTATCCGGAGATTCCCAGAAAAGTGCAGCAAAAGAATTACAGCGCCAATTAATATCAATGTTAAACAAGGGCGGTTTTAAACTTCGAAAATGGTCGTCAAATAGTTCGGAGCTACTGGAAAATATACCAGTAGAAGACAAAGACGATCAACTGCTCAAACTACCGTTAGACGAGTCCAGGAAATCATTGGGCATAATATGGTCACCACGGGAAGACAGTTTTTATTTCCAAATAACTATATCGGAAAATAAAAATCCAACGAAAAGATTTATTATGTCAGAAGTTGCGAAAATATTCGATCCCCTGGGCTGGTTAGCACCAATTATAATTGAAATGAAGCTGCTCATACAAGAACTCTGGACGAACGACATTGGATGGGACCAACCTGTTGATGACATACTCCAGAAAAAATGGGTTGAATTACAAAAACATCTTAAAAGTATAGAAGAAATTAAAGTACCACGATGGTGTTACATAACAGACAGCACAGAGATTGAGCTATATGGTTTCAGCGACGCTTCCGAAAAAGCGTACGGAGCGGTGGTATATAGCCGTGTAAAAATAAATAACATCTACTACATTACATTATTACAAGCAAAATCGAAAGTGGCGCCAAAGAAACAGAAAACTACTCTACCTCGACTTGAGTTGTGCGCTGCACTACTACTAGCTGGGTTAATGGAAAAAGTAAAGGAAGCGCTTAACTGCAAGAATATTACGATATCTTGTTGGACGGATTCTATGATCACCTTAGGCTGGATAAGAGGAGAGCCTGAACGGTGGCAAACGTTCGTAGCCAATAGGGTGTCACAAATTAAACAACTCTTACCAAACGCAGAATGGAACCATGTTATTTCTGCCGATAACCCGGCTGATATCATTTCAAGAGGTCTTGAGCCGGAAAAAATGGTTAACTATTCCAAATGGTGGAACGGTCCACATTGGTTAAAAACCAATCAGATCCCTATCACGAAACATATGCCGCAGCCGAACCAAGAAATCAAATTGTGTCACACAACTACAGCTGAGATTGAGAAGAGTGATCTCTGGAATAGATTTTCCAGTTTAGATAAAATGTTAAGGGTGTTGTCTTACTGCTACAGATTTGCAAACAAACAAACAACAAATAAACCAATTACTTGTAATGAACTAAACGTAACAACAAAACGAATACTTCTGAAAATACAACAGCAGGAATTCAAAGATGAATTAAAAACCATACAAAGTGGACAACCCTTGAAGAAAAATAAATCATTATCCACTTTAGATCCATTTATAGACAAGGATGGACTACTAAGAGTTGGAGGCAGATTACAAAACTCTGATTTGCCTTACAATCAAAAACATCCTATACTTATACCATATTACCATCATGTAACGTCATTAATTATACAAGACGCACATTTAAAAACGTTGCATGGTGGCAACAAATTGACTTTGGCTTATTTACGACAAACATACTGGATCATTAGCGGGAAAAGGAAAGTGAAGAGCTTAATTAACAAATGTGTGAGGTGCATGCGATACAAAGCAGACACAAACTCCCAGAAAATGGGAATACTACCAAAAGCACGAGTAACGCAATCCTACCCATTCAGTTATACTGGAGTGGATTATGCGGGACCAATACAAACAAGAACTATGAAAGGGAGAGGCCACAAGTCTTATAAATCATACATTGCTGTTTTTGTATGTTTAGCAACAAAAGCAATACACCTAGAATTGGTGGGAGATTTAACAACAGAAACATTTATCGCGGCGCTACGCAGATTCATGGCACGAAGAGGTCACGTATCACACATGTACAGTGACAATGCAACAAACTTCGTTGGAGCAGCCAATTTCTTACATCAAGAAATATTACAAATCACGCAATCGCCGCAATTTCAACATGCAGTAACAAATATAGGAACACAGTGGCATTTTATTCCTCCATCATCACCACATTTTGGGGGCATCTGGGAAGCTGGCGTAAAGTCAGTGAAACATCATTTACGTCGAGTAATCGGGGATTCGACACTGACATACGAGGAAATGACAACCTTTCTCCACCAAATTGAAGCATGCTTGAATTCAAGACCATTGTGTGCGCAAACCGAAAATATTAATGACAACACAATATTAACTCCAAGCCATTTTCTTATTGGACGAGAAGCAGTAGGAATACCAGATCCGATCGAAAACATTAATACTGACCTAGTAAACAGATGGAAACAGATTCAAAAGATGAAGAAAGATTTTTGGAACAGTTGGACAAAAGATTATCTACATCAACTTCAGCAAAGATACAAATGGAAACAAGCACATGAAAATGCTAAAATTGGAACTTTAGTACTAATAAAAGAAGACAATATAAATCCAAGCAAATGGCCATTAGCAAAAATCACGGAAGTTCACCCAGGAGAAGATGGTGTAGTTAGAGTAGTAACTCTTAAAAAATCAACAGGCGCTTGTCTTAAAAGGTCAATTCACACGTTGATCCCGCTACCTGTGAACGAAAACAAAGAAATTGGAACAACGAGTACAGATAGGCAAACGTCTACGCAATGTAACATATCAACAACCACAATAAACAAAAAAGGTATACGATCACCGAAAAGCTGGATTAAGGGTTTACTAGTACATACAATAATTATTCTATTAATTGGCACCGTGTCGACTACGCCCACATACACATTAAAAAGTTTAAAACCAGGACTATATGTAGAAGACATAGGAACCACAACCATTAATCGAGGAACGTTCAGAATAGAAACGGATTACGAGAGAGGAAGCTTGGAACTAGACCAGAAAAAGATCGAAAAAATAACAACACAATTTCAACAACTTTGCAAGGACACTCAATACATCATAGATGAAACGCATTGCAACGAATTTTATCACCATTTAAACGAAGAAAAAACGAAATTTGAGACAACAAAGGAATACCTAACAGAGATAAAGAAAAATAGGAAGAAACGAGGTTTTTTGGGACAACTTTTAACATCGGTGTTCGGAGTTAATGATGAAGTATACAGGGACATAGATACATTAAATAACAATCAGCAGAAGCTTATAGACGCTGCTAATCATCAAACAAAGATAATGTTATCTACCATCGCAGGTGTAAACCAAACTGAAAAACAAATCCACAAAAAGTTAGAGAAATTCCAAGCAAAACTAAATGAAGCAATATCGTTCATGAATACCCACAATGTTTGGTATAAATCGATTGACAAAAATCACATCAAGATACAAGTAATGCAAACCTACGAGTTAGCAAACAATTTTATAAATGAAATTATGGACTACTATAAAGGATTACTTGAAATTTATTCACAAAAAGCAACTATATACAGTATACTAACACCAAAACACATCAGCAACATAATAAAAACGGCTAATCAAAAACTACCATCAAATTTAAAAATTATTCAGAGTCAAATAATACATACTGAGATGAATGTAAATACTACGCACATAAGAGTGTACGCTTACTTCCCAATACACGATATAACAAAATACACTCTGATACACGTAACGCCAATTCCAGAGAGAAAAACAGATGGATCATACGAGTGCTTAACTATTCAGCAGTCATTCATGGGTTTCGATTACAACAACGAGCGTTACTTTGAACTAAATCAAGAAGAATTTAAAGACTGTCTTCATAGTAATACAGAGTTTGTCTGCTATCCTGTAGCTGTCAAGAACATGCAATTAAATAAAAATTGCATAGTTGAACAACTCTTTAGAACAGAGAACTACACCCATACTCAATGCACGACAAAGACCTACAAAATATCGACTGATGTTGTATGGAAGCAATTATACATGCAAAATACTTGGCTCTTCATTACAACAAAACCGGTTGCCATATCAATTGTGTGTGACGGTCAAAGAAAAAAAATTACGATTCAAGATGTCGGAGTTCTACATATCTCCGAGAATTGTATCATTAAAACACTTAACAACATACTTGCTGCAAGAAGAACAACAACTATAACAGTAGGGTAAGGGGAGGTATATTGGTGATATAAGTAATTTGGTGATATTTTTTAAACAGAGTACCACAGAGTTCCCTATGCAAACACATTCAAGAGACAGCGCTAGGGAGTTGTTACGAGTGTGAGGAAGACAGATATATATTACGCGCTTCACTGCATCGTTCTCGCGTTTAGTAAACAAACTTTTCTCACAATCGTGCATCAGTGGCGCCATTGCTTAGCGAATGTGGGCTATGTTTACGTATTTCGGTAAAATTAATAGATTTAATTGGTGTTTTAGTGATAAAACTTTCTAAAATCGTTCAATAAACTAACGATTAATAAAAAACAGCTGTAGGGAAGTCGTGATTCAGTCAAGGTAAGTTTTTATTCCTTAAGTTGTGTCGGTTGTTTCTTAGTTTTTTTGCCAATATTTTGGATACATTTTTGAGAGGTTAACTTTAGACCTATTTTAAGCTTGTAATTAAAAATATACTAGAGAAGTCTATTATAAAGTTTGAAAGGTACTATGTTAAGGAATTCGTGAATGTAGTTTATTTTGAATTTGAGGTTAGTTTTTTTTATCACCAAATTACCTGTACAAGGATTTTTGATATCACCAAATAACCTATTTTTTTGTACCTCTAGATTGGTAATGGATAAAGAGAGTAAATATAGAAAATATGACCAGCAGCAACTTCAAAAAGCCGTCAGTTTAGTAAGAAATGAAGGTAAAACCATTTATAAAGCTGCTAAGGAAGCAGATGTCCCATGGAGCACCTTAAAGCGTTACCTAGCGAATGAAGAGGATTCTGTACGAAAAATGGGGAGGCCTTATGCATTATCTTGTGACTTAGAGTTGAAACTTTACAATTATATTATAGAAATGCAAGAATTGGGTTTTGGGCTTACCGTTTATCAAATTAGAAAATATGCCTATGATCTTGCTGAAGTGGCTGGACGGGAGAACTTCTTGCCATCAGCTAATCGCGTTGCAAGCAAATGGTGGTGGAACAGCTTTAAAAGTAGGTACAATTTATGCTTACGTATACCAGAAAATCTTTCAGCATATAGGGCTTCTATGGCTAATGAGATCATGATCAAAGACTTCTTTTCGAAACTAGATGATGTTCTTACGAAACTCGCTATCAAAGACAAACCACATCTAATTTGGAACTGTGACGAGACTGGGTTATCGTATGTAGTGAAACCATCTAAAGTTGTTACTGGTATTGGAAAAAAGTACGTTTATAAAAGATCCTACGCTGAGCGAGGTCAAACTGTGACAATGTTAGCATGCATTTGCGCTGATGGGACATGGATTCCTCCTATGATAATATTTAAAGGTGTTAGGTGGAACGATACACTTAAAAATGATGCTCTTCCCAACGCATTAATCAAACTATCTCCCAAAGGATGGATAAATTCGGAATTATTTTTAGAATGGCTAAATTTTTTTTTAACTGCCATATCACCTGAACGTCCTGTAGTCCTGCTGATGGACTCACATTCTGCACATATTGGAGCAGAAGTTCTTAAAGTTGCGAAAGATAACCAAGTTCATCTATTTACTTTCCCACCTCATTGCACTCATCTATTGCAGCCTCTTGACGTAGGTTTATTCAAGCCACTTAAAAGTTACTGGCGCGACAGCATGAATAGGTACATGAGCAATAATCCTACAGATGCTCCAAATCGCAGTAACTTCCATTCCATTATGAATCCAGCATTCATAAGCGCCTTTAATAAAAAGAATATTGAGAATGCTTTTAAAAAAACAGGCATTTGCCCTTTAAACGGTAATGCGATTTCAAAGGAAGCGTTACGACCTTCAACTTTAACTGACACAGCACCTGCTGCATGCCCTGCTTCTGCAGCTCCATCGTTGATTAGCACATCATCTGAAGGTTCTTCTTCAAGTCCTATACTCACATTGGATCACATTTTTAAAACACCCAAAGCATTGAAACGCCCAGAAAAGTCAAGAAAAAGAGATTCTAGCGCGAAATGCTTAACACTGACAAGTGCTAATATAAATGAAAACCTTCAGCCTCAGGCCTTAACATCGGGAAAATCTGGTCAAAAGGCAAAAAAAAGTAAAATGCAAGAGATTGAAGATGATTGGGAGTGTGGATTATGTGAGGCCTTGTACTCAGCTGATGTTAAAAAAAGGAATGGAGCCAAATGGATCCAGTGCTCGTATTGTTTGACCCCATACCACGAGATCTGCGCATCTATCGAAGATACTGATCCCGAGGAACAGCTATATTATAGATGTGATCGTTGCATGGAATGATATTTATGAAAAGGCCAAACAATTTTTTATTTTAAGTTCAAAATATTTGATTATATAGCCAAATTATATACTATCACCAAATTTCCTACCCTATATCACCAATCTACCGGACTGTGTCGCCAACTTACCTAAGATTTCTTATGTATTCAATAAAAAATTATTCTCAAAATTATTAGATTTTTGTTTAACAAACTATTCCCAACGTTTACTTCAAACAATAAATAATGTAATAAAATAAAAGTGACTTTTTGTTAAGTTGCCTAATTCCTATGGAATTAGTTTGTTTCTTTTTATCACCAATATACCTTTCCTTACCCTACTAGCTTCTTATTTTAAAACAACGAACTTCTCCCTTAATACGCAGATCCTACCATCAAATATAAAAGATATATCCAAAGAAGAATTAGTTTTAGACAAGTCAAAAGGAGTTTTCGACCATTTAGCCACATCCGAAATAAATTTACAAACTCAGCTAGATAACACGATTTGGAAACAATTAGAGTCTCATACATACATCACTAGCATCAGTACTTCACTTGTTATTATAAGTTTAGCATGTGTTCTAATTTATTTCGGTCCACAGGTATTCAATAAACTTCGAGCCACCATTGCAGCAAGAAGGAAAACTGCGCCACCTGTGCAGCAACCAACGATCTGCACACCACACACGCAACCAACACAACAGCGGTACAGCATACCACACAGCGGGCCCACCCAGTCACAACAAATCGAAACTGAACAAGGCCAGGCCAGACCTTACGAGACCATCGAGCTGTACCAACTGGAGTCCCGTTCCTGAGAGTCGCCAGAATGTTCAATGTTACCTTTGGACATTGACTCAGCACTCGGCCTGGCTGACGCGCGGCCCAGTTAAAAGAATGATTTGGTTGCATCTTACACGCATAGGACACATAGACTTTGTATAATAGTGTGTGTTAAGAAATAAGTAGTATATAAGCAGAACATTTTGTAAATAAATCAGATTTGAATTTTATATTCTTGTCTCATTACCCCTCACTGTGGCCAAGACACCTTTAGCCATCTCTGATCAGTCTCGTGAGTCTGCGGGACTGGCAGTGAGTGTACCCTTCCCGAACCTGGTATTCCTGTCTACTATCCGTCTGTAACCTTAGGTCGCATGGTGCAGACATCCTGAACTTATTTATATATTTATTTATCACACACTAGGTATATGGTAGGTTAGGGCTGTAGGGCTTATAGGGCTTAGGGTCGTAGGGACTGTTAGGCTTGTAGGTCTTCGTAGGTTCCTTTAACTTATCATATATTTTCATGTACCGTCACACCCTTGACAGTATTGCGGCCTTACGTGACGTTTGTTAAGGGTGGACGTACAATGCTATTAAAGGAACTTTTATGAACCTACACTGGCTTAGTATATTTTACACTAGCTTTTGCCAGCGGCTTCGCCCGCGCGGCGGTCGGAAAATATCCCGCGGGAACGTACTACCGGGATAAAAAGTAGCCTATGTCCTTTCTCAGGCTCTAAACTATCTGTGTACCAAATTTCATTTAAATCGGTTCAACAGTTTTAGCAGGAAAGCGAGACAGACAGACAAAGTTACTTTTGCATTTATAATATTAGTGTGGATAATACCGTCTCAATATAAAAAAATCAATATAAAATATGTCTTAAAAAAAATTGTCATTATTGTCAGGTAGAAAAGTAAATTGTTTGGCTGCATAATATCATCCCCATAGACTTAGTGGTATAATTCAAAACGACTTCATTTTTAATAGAAATATAATAAATAGCGATGTAAATACAACACATGAAAACTAATTCCAGCATTAGTTTTATGCAAATGTGATTTATTTACACACCACTTCATTGCACAAGAAGGCCTTTCACGCAAAAACCGGTAAATAATAGTCGACCGCCGCTGTTGCCTACTGTTGACGAACTAAAAGCGTGGCCGGCGCAATTGGTAAGCCCCGCCCACCGCGGCGCAATCTGCGTTGGGTCATTTTTTAGAGCTAGGAATGCTTCCATGCTTATTTTCGTTCACTGTAGGCAGTATATTCTTGGATACGCGTTATGATTTTTTCTTCAGTTGTCCAGATTGAGAGATCCAGTGAGTTCTTACTTTCGTTATTTAGGTTTCAAAAATTGTATACCTTACGATGAAGTTTTCACAATTATTTTCTAAATCCTCTTATAATTTGGTTGGGATTGGAAGAGTTTTTCGAAAAGATCTCTCAATCCACACGCACATAGATTTGTACCGCGTTTTATGCTGGCGTAGCATGACAATCCTATCTCTATTCTACCAAAAATAGACAAAGTTCTTTCTATGGTGGTCATGCTACGCGTGCTGGTGAAAATTACATTTAATAATTTCTTTCATAATATTAAATAGGGAACAACCAAACAATTATTTATTATAAAATGTCCCAGATATTCATTGGTCAACAAGTAACCTAACTCCTTTCCAATCTCATCGCAAAATCTAGACACGCGGCAGCGTGTCAAGCCAAGTTCAAGTAACAGAACTGGCGAGCAGCACCGTGTCTAATATTACATGAACCATTTGGAGTCACTTTTGACTCCCTCATAACTCAAGAACTGTTTCACCTAAACGTGTCAAATTTGGCTCATATAGTGAAACGTGCAATATACATATGTGCTCCAAATTTCATAAACATATCTCAAACGGTTATTTAGATATTAACGTCCAAAAATCCTCATTTTTATCACTGACTGACCTACAGATCAAAACTCTAACCCAGTTCTAGATGACCTAGAAAGTTCAAATTTGGCATGCAGATAGGTAATTAGGTGAATACAAAGGAATAAATCAGAAACTGGTAAATTTTTATCATTTTATTATAATTTTTCACTTAATTGATTCTATTAGGAACACTTATAACAAAAACCATTTGGTATTAATCTATATATATAAAAATGAATCCCTATTTCCCTTGGTCACGCCATCACGCGTGAACGGCTGGACCGATTTCACTTTTGTTTTTTTTTGTTTTGTTTGTTATTGTCAGGAGAAGGTTCTTATGAATGAAAAAAAATATAAAAGTAAAGAAAAAAGTGAAATCGGTCCAGCCGTTCATGCGTGATGGCGTGACCAAGAGAAATAGGGATTCATTTTAAACTAACATACTGTATATAGAAGATACCAATTTGAATTAAATAGTTATTGTTAAGACAGGACATCGTCTCGGGTCAGCTAGTTTTGTTATAAATAAGTACCTACTAATAATTTATGTACAAAAAGTAATGATATCCCATCAAAAACATAAATGTGAAATGAGAGCCAAGTTCAATATTATGATATATGCTTTGGTTGTTGACTTCTACGACAAAAGAAGTGAGATCTAAATGGGTGCCAAGTTCAGTGGTTAGTCCTGACTTGGCTAGTTTTCATATACGAATTATATTATAGCCTTCGCAAGTTTTAAACTTGTTACTTGTCGGTTCTTATTTTATTATTCCGAAAATTTGGCTTGCTGATAGAAACTAGCCATCGAACATAATAATTCGTATATGAGAACTAGCCAATTCAGGACTAACCACTGAACTTGGCACCCATTTAGATCTCACTTCTTTTGTCGTAGAAGTCAACAACCAAAGCATATATCATAATATTGAACTTGGCTCTCATTTCACATTTATGTTTTTGATGGGATAGGTACCGTAAAATGGGGGGAATAGGGATCCAGGGGTGAATAGGGAAAAAACCAGGAACCGTTTTTGATGCTAAATATTAGTTTGTGAATCGATCCAACTTTTACAATTTTTTGAGGGATAATAGTAGATTATTGGAACTTTTCTATGGCAACATTGAACAAGCGTGAAATTAGCTGCAAACTGTCAAAAATGTCAGTTGAAAATAGTGTAAACAAGACGCCGGTTATTACAGTGTTTAAAACTTTGCTGTGTAAAAGTTATCTTGTATTAAGCGAATACGAGTGTTTGTTTTATACGTTATTTAGTGTTTGGGCCATCATATACATAAAAGGTAAGAGTTAGTTATTAATTAATATGACTATTATTTAGATTTTTAGAATGACATGAGAAATCTGCATTTTTTGGGGTGAATGGGGACGTCTCAGGTATGAATCACAACGAAAGCGGGGTTAATCGGGATGAGGATGGGACGAATAGGAACGACTTACGTATGAATAGGTATAGCTTTATAGGGTTGTCACTAAGCAGACTTAACAATTTTTAAATTGTGTTAGATTACACAATTTAAAAATTGTTAAGTCAAGGTAATAATTAGGTTTTTTATTCCTTTATATTTTATATCGATTTTTTTTTTTCATAAATTAGCGAGTATTACTGCGTCGTTAGTATAGTGATTGTAAGTGCAACTGCCGAGCAGGGAGTTTCGGGATCGATTCTCGGGTCGGGCCAAGTTTTGTTGGAATTTCGATATATTGTACGGAGTCCGAAATTGTGTCCGGTGTATCGTAATAGGCTCGTCCCCTATTTGTTGGAACTGACAACATTACTGACGAACATTGGGTGTCACATTTAATACGTGCCTCAGTTTTTTTTTTTTTTGGGATGGGAAATTATTAAATGACACCTCCTGCTCTGGGCGGAGCCGAAAGTTTATTTTAGTGTTGATATATTGAGTGGAAAAATTTATATACAATAATGCAAATTTATTTTTTCAGATATGCCTCGCGTGTATATCTCAAAAAGTACAAAACCTTATAAGAGGTATGATCCCTTAATATTAAAAACTGCAATAGAAACGTATGATACTGGAAATAAATCTCTAGTTGAAATAGCTAAACAATTTAATATTGCTAAATCTGTTTTGCATCGACATGTAACGAGAACAATGAAGAGTCAAGGTGGACAAAGAGCACTAAGTGATGAAGCAGAAAAATACATAATAAAATACATTAATATTTGTTCTGAGTGGGGGTATCCACTTGATACTTATGACTTACGGATAATAATAAAGGGATATTTAGATAGAGTTGGTATAGAAGTTAAAAAATTTAAAAATAACTTACCTGGCGTGGATTATATAGAATGTTTCTTAAAGCGTCACAAGAAGGAAATTTCAGAAAGAATAAGCCAGAACATTAAAAGATCTAGAGCTGCAGTATCTCCACAAATTATAGAAGAATATTTTAGGCAACTTGAAAATTCCTTAAAGGATGTACCTTTATGTAACATCGTGAATTACGATGAATCCAATTTAGCTGACGACCCTGGAAAAAAGAAGGTTTTGACTAAAAGAGGCGTCAAATACCCTGAAAGGGTTATGAACCACACAAAGTCATCGACATCGCTGATGATGGCTGCATCCGCCGATGGAACACTGTTGCCCTGCTACGTAGTCTATAAAGCTGGCAATCTTTACAATACCTGGACTACAAATGGCCCCCCTAACTGTAGATATAATCGCACTAACTCAGGCTGGTTTGACGGTAATACGTTTGAAGATTGGGTGGAAACCGTAGCCCTTCCATACTTCAATAATAAACCTGGGAAAAAAATATTGATAGGAGACAACCTGTCGTCACACCTGTCTTTAGATATAATTAAAAAATGTCAAGAACAAGAAGTTCATTTTGTATTTCTGCCACCGAATTCAACGCACCTGACGCAGCCACTTGATGTAGCCTTCTTTAGGCCTGTGAAAATTGCGTGGCGTAACATTCTTTTTACGTGGAAAAAATCTGAAGGCCGGGTAATGCCCACAATACCAAAGAATGTTTTTCCGAAATTACTCAAGCAGTTACTAAATAAAATGGAACCAAATACAAAACAAAATATTTTAGCCGGTTTTATGAAAGCAGGAATAAGCCCTCTGAATAAAGACAAAGTACTCAATAGATTGCCTGGAAATAACTTAAGACACGAATTTTGTATGGACGAAAAAGAAGCAATTGATGAATCAGTGTTGTCATTATTAAAGGAAATGCGATATGGGCCAGAAAATACTAGAACTATTCGTAAACCAAAGAAAATAAATGTTATACCTGGAAAAAGTGTAGAAGACAGTGATTATATAGAAAGCGATATTTCAAGTTCAAATGCACTCTCGGATGTTGATTCACAAGTTGCGAGTACGTCTAAAAAATCAAAAAGAGACCTAAGTCAAACATACAATAAAAAGAAAAATCCAATATCTACAGGAAAAGAAAATGTAATAGCGGAAGTACCAAGACTAAAATGTAAAGGGATAGGCAAGAAATCTAAACCACAAAAATGTAACAATAATTTAAATAAAGAATTTGAAGTATTACAAGAGAAACAAATTTTAGAAGAACAACAACAACAAAATTTTGATATTGACGTAACTGACATCGACAATATACCTGTTTTATTACTTGACGACAATTTTACTGTAACAGAAGAATATCCTGCTGTACTAGAAGACAATTTAACTGAAACAGAAGATAATTTTACTGTAACAGAAGACCACCGCCAAAAAGAAACACAACCAAAAATACGCATTTTATCTGATGTTATATACAAAGGAAATATGAAAAAACCTATTGAACTTAAACCTAGTGCTAATCGCCTCAAAAAATCTAATTATTATGAGAATGACTCGGAACCTTTTTTAAAACCTAAGCCTAGTACAAGTGGTCGCAGAAGACCTAGTTACTATAAGGATGACATGGAAATTCTTCGAGATCTGCACCCTAATTGCGAAACGCACAATTTATCAGAATCTGAATGGGATTAAAGATTATTTCTAAACCATTGCGTCATTTGTTCGAATTAATTGTAGCTCAGCAACGTAAATAACGCAATGAATGTTGTTTAACTATGAATATTAAACCAATTCCTACCGATAAAAAGTTCCGCAATTACCCCTCTGATGGACTCAGATGATGAGTAATTGTTTTCTTTTTTTTTTTAGTTTTTTTTTTCTTTTATACCAAACCATATATCGCTCATTTGGTGCAACAATGACGTATTTTCAGTTTTTTTTTTAAAACAAGCTAAGTATGTCAAAATGTGCAGAAAGACTATTTGCATCGGGAGAAACATCGACAGAATTGAGTTTGTAGTGATTTGCCGCGAGATGGTGCGAGTGTCATTGTTGAATTGAGCGAAATGGCGCCATTTCTGTTGCTATAACGTCACAAGGGCCAGTTGCGCGGGGCGCCCCGCTGAATGTGGTTGTGTTTGGGAACTACAACGACGTAAAGGTATTTATGACATTTAATCCGATGATTTTTGGTGCAACAATGCCGTAACTGAGCAATTGCGGCGTTGTTGCTCCAAAAATATTAAGTGTTTTGGTGAAACAATGACATTATTGCGTAGTTACGTCAATGTTTGTCCAAGTAAAATATCTTCCTGGTGAAACAACGAAGGAATTTTGTAAATGTGTCAATATAGCTCCAAATATGTTATTTTTGTTAAGTTCTATGACAAAATTGAGCAATTGCGTCGTTTTTTCTCCAGATAAATTATTCAACTGTTGAAACGATGTCAGAATTGTGTAATTACGTCGTTATTGCTGCAAATAATGTATGCTCTTTTTTGTAAATAGACGCAACTACATAAATATGTCATTTTTACTCCAGTGTTTTAGGTGTATTGCTAATATGGTTTTTATAAGTTTAGTAAAGAATTTGCCTATACCTCTGGGACTAAATTAATTTTTGCTTTCAGTTAAGAACAATATTATTAATGATGGACAACCGTGCAAGAAGATTGGTGAAATATTGTACAATGGAAGAGAAAGTACCACCATTTGCAAAACCGAATGCTTCAGAAATTAATAAACGATGCATAGATGGTAAGTATGCAGTATGTAAGTTAATTCTTATTTAATAAATCGCAATCAAAAGCACGTACTTCTTACACCTATTGAATGTAGGTAAGTAGTGATTGATTGATCAGACCGTACTTTCAGTTGTGATTTATTAACACATACTTATTTTTTGTTGCAGCTAATGACAAAGATACATTCATACCAAAAAATAAAGTAATTCGTAGTGAAAATAATATGCCACTAAATGATGTGCCTGTCTTAGACATACACGCATCGAACTTTCAAACTCAACCAATTGATTCACCACCTTCTGTTAACCAAGCTATGGATTCTGATATGACATTAGAAACAAAGTCATTGACTGATGATGATGTACCGGAAATTATTACACAACATGACGCAGATTTTTCTCCCGATGACAGTGGAGATGAATACCGTCCTTAAAAAGTTAAACGTACATGTCCAGTAATAGGTAGAAAACGAAGATCATTATCATCGAGTTCTTCATCTTCTTCAAGCTCTTCCTCATCATCGGGCTCCTCCTCGTCATCGAGTTCTTCATCATCTGCACAAAGTGTTTCAATTTTGTCACAGAATCAACCTTTTGAGAATCCCTGTACTGTAAACGAGAACGATTGTCAAAATCCACCAGAAGAAATTTCCTCTAACAATAGTATTCGTAACAATGAATCTACGGACATTGATCAAAATCCAAAATCACCTAATAAGAAAACAAAAAAAAGGTTAAGCAATCCAGTGGTTTGGAAGAAAAACCAACGTGCTCAGCTAAAGAATTCAGGTCAGGAGTATATTTCTCGGACGGGAAAGATAATTCCTGCAAAAGTGATAAAGCCCCCTTGCTCTAACAAATGCAAATATAAATGTTCAGAACGAATCTCGGAGGAGCAAAGATGTGATATTTTCAAAATGTATTGGGATTTATCTTCTCTTCAAAGACAGCGTGATTTCTTGAATTCTACAATAACTGTGCTACAATTGGCACAACGTCGTTTGAAAACTGGTGTAGAAAAGAACAGAAAACCTAATACTTATTGTTCTTTGATGTGTAATGGCAGAAGTTTTAGGGTATGCAAATTATTTTTGTTGAATATACATTAGGGATTTCTGAACGTACTTTACGTACCGTTATCGAGTCCAAGACAAGTAATGAATCTAAAGGCGTAGCACCAATTGACAAGCGCGGCTGTCATGAAAATCATGGAAATACTAGTTCTGAGGTAAAAGAGTCGGTTCGGGTTCATATAAACTCAATAAGTAGAATTGAGAGCCACTATCTGCGTGCCAACACTACTAGAGAATATATTGATGGTGGCTTAACAATAGCTGAATTGCATCGCGATTATAAGAGATTAAGAGAATCCGAAAACAAAGAGGCTGCAACTTACGATTCATATTTTCGCATATTTAATACAGAATTTAATATTTCTTTTTTTGTGCCAAAAAAAGACCAATGTGATGTCTGTGAACAATATAAAAACGCTGTTGGAGAGGAAAAAGAAAAACTAGAGGCTGACTACACAGAACATTGCCGGCAGAAAGTACTAAGTCGAATGGAAAAGAAGACTGACATAGAAATATGTAAGAATACTGATAGTAATGAAATAGTCGCAATTTATGATCTTCAAGCAGTTATGCCAGTGCCAGTAGGCGAGTCCTCGTCTTTTTACTACAAATCGAAACTGAACTGTCTAAACTTTACAGTATGTACGAGTACCTATAATTAATCAAAATTTTGTGTTGTGCTTTTTTTTTTGTCAATAATATAATAATAATTTGATAATCGTCTTGTTTTATAGGTATCAGATGTAAAGGACCAACAAACCTATTGTTACTTTTGGCACGAGGCTATGGGAGGTAGAGGAGCAGTTGAGATAGGTTCCTGTGTCTTTAAGTATTTGCAACGTGTAGCTAATAGTCACCCTGGTTGTAATATCACATTTTATAGTGACAATTGTGGTGGGCAACAAAAAAACAGGTTCGTTTCATTGGTTAAGAAATGTTTTTAGTAGGTTTGGGTCGTGTCTAATATTGTTTTTTTTCAGGTTTATATTTTCCATGTACTTGTATGCAGTCAAAACTGTGCCAATTAACAAAATCACACACAAATTTTTAATAAGGGGACATACTCAAAATGAGGGAGATACCGCCCATTCCCTAATTGAAAAGGCAATAAAAAGAGCTAAAAAGTCAGGCGCTATTTACGTACCTGATCAGTATGTACAAATAATAAGATCTGCAAAGATAAAAGGGAACCAATTTATAGTTGAAGAACTGAACTTCGATGATTTTTATGATTTGAAAACATTATCTAACGAAATTGAACTTAACACTGTTAAAGATGTGGAAGGGAACACCATAAAAACCTCAGATATCAAAGTAATAGAATTTACAAAGGACAATGATGCAGTATACAACTATAAACTCAAATTCGACGATAACTGGAGTGAAGCTGAAATAAAAAAAAAGAAACAAAGATCTACTAGTCAACGAACAACTAAGGCTATAGAAGATATCAATGTGGTTCAAGCGTATACTGCAAAAAGAGCAATTTCCGTAAACAAGCAAAATGATTTAAAAGAACTGTTACAGAAAAATATTATTCCTCGGTATTACTCAGCTTTTTATGACAGTATTTTGTAAAGGTGTTTTTTCTATTTTTTTAGTATTTTTCACACTTATCTCTTAATATTAAGTAAGTAAACAGTCTGTGACTTTGTGCCAATTATATAAACGTTCTTAAATAAACGTATAAGTTGATTAATTCAATTATTTAGTTTTATTTTGTCATAAATGTGAAATTTCCTAGCGAACGCGTTATTTTTTTTAATTGAATACTGAAGCAACAGTGACGTATTTACAGGTACCTTCTTTTATTTAAGTATATAATCTAGGTTATGTACAATGTACCGAGTAGATTGGGATACAAACTACACAAATTGAACTTGCTTTCAAAATCACGACGATTGTAATAAGTCCCTTCAAAATACCATACCTTCAATATAAATCTTTGATTGGCCCTCCTGTAAAATTTCTAAAACTGTAATTACGTCATTGTTGCACCGAATGAGCGATATGATCTCATTAACCGGCGGTACCTGTATACCCGTAGGATTTAGAATTATTTTTTTATGTTTAATAAAACTGATTTGTTAAGTCTATGTCTACAATTGGTTTTATAAGATAACGTTTTTATTTACATTGAAGTGTATTTTAAGAGTGAGTTGTTAATTAATGACTTTTAATGTTTTACTTGCTAAAAGCGTGTGTTCCGTTCTGGCCCGGCCACGATGCCAAACAACGTCATAGTTATGGCAGTAGACTGTACGGATATGTACCTTTTGGTACTGGAAAGAGAAATAATAGTACCTCATTATTTCATGACTTATACACCATTTTCAGTGGCCGGGCTACAGCGTATCCGTCCTAGCACGGCCACGATCACATCGACTGAAATCAAGAACTTTCATAGATGGTTAATGTCTGAGATAAATGTACGTGTTATGTACTTTAAAATGCAGTTACATTTATTTGAAAGAAAGCCTTTTAAATCTATGTAATAGTCACTTACATTTTTCAGGTAAAATACGCCTGACAAAAAATCAATAGTAATACGTCAACTTACAATAACTACTCAATTTTTGTAGGCGCTTAATACGCAAAAAGAGATTCCACTTTCACCTATTTACTTACATATAGTTACTTACAGAAACTTATTATATGTAGTTCCATTACAATAAATAATTAATAAGATAAAAGTGCACTAAGATATGTTATGATTTAAATATTCAAAAAAACTTCTCTTACTGTTTTTTGTGACTGAGATAGTAGGACAAAATCCTACTTATCCTATACTACTTATAATATTATAAACGCGAAAGATTGTATGTATGGATGTATAGATGTATGGACGTATAGATGTATGGATGTTTGTTTCTATTTCACACAAAAACGACTGATCCGATTTAGATGCAATTTGGCACACAGATCTAGACACGAGGCAGCGTGTCAAGCCAAGTTCAAGTAACAGAACTGGCGAGCAGCACCGTGTGTAATATTACACGAACCATTTGGAGCCACTTTTGACCCCCTCATAACTCAAAAACTGTTTCACATAAACGTGTCAAATTTGGTTCATGTATTGAAACTTGCAAGATACAAATGTGCTCTAAATTTCATAAACACATCTTAAACAGTTATTTAGATATTAACGTCCAAAAATCGACATTTTTATCACTGACTGACCTATAGATCAAAACTCTAACCCAGTTCCAGATGTTCTAGATGTTAAGATATTAATTATCTGTGAACATGATGTCTGTCACATCTTTAGTTTTGTTCACTCTCTGGGATTTTGGATTTTGCCTAAGATGGCTGTTTATAAGAGTGTAACAATAAAAGATAATTGTATTAGATTAGATGTCTTGTTTTATTATAGTAACCACTAAAGTTTTCATAGGTTATGGGCCCAGACGCCAAATAGTGTCGAGTAGGAAGTAGATTGTCGAGATTTTCAAAGATTTAATTTTATGCAACAAAAGCGTAACGAAGAAAAGAAAATGGCCGGGCAGCAAACTAAGTTGTTTTACAATTTTCCCCAACTAAATCCAGAAGCTTTCGACAATTGGATGTTCAGGGTGAATTGTATTTTAGAAGAAAAGGGATTAAGTGAAGTTGTGTCGTTACCAAAAATCGAAGACTGTAATAAACAAGACGATGCAAAAGCAAGAAACATTATTGTTCAATGTCTAACGGATCAGCATCTAAATCTGATAAAAGAATGCGTTAACGCAAAGGATATGATATCCACTTTGAAAAGTACATTCCAAAGAAAAAGTGTAATCTCCAAATTAAGTTTGCGAAGAAAACTTCTAAACTTGAAACAGCAAGGAAATCTTCAAGAGTATTTTTCAAACTTTGATAACTTAATCAGAGATCTAGAGGTATCAGGAGACAAGATTAATGATACAGACAAAGTATGCTATCTATTAACAGGACTGAGTGAA
Source organism: Aporophyla lueneburgensis (assembly GCA_932294355.1). Lineage (NCBI taxonomy): Eukaryota > Metazoa > Arthropoda > Insecta > Lepidoptera > Noctuidae > Aporophyla > Aporophyla lueneburgensis. The sequence goes on along the minus strand of OW028751.1, from coordinate 28,048,425 downwards.
GAATACAACCACATAATTACAGCTTTGGATGCGGTGAACACTGAAATAAAAATAGATTTTGTAAAAACTAAATTACTTGATCATGAAATAAGAAAAGAAACAGTTACAAACGAGCCACATACATCTTTTATATCGAATATAACCTGCTATAAATGTAAAAAGAGGGGACATAAGTCCTATGAGTGCTACAGTAGAGGACGAGGCAGAGGAAGAGGATATCGAGGACCAAGAACTCGTGGAGGAACTGCTCATCCTGCTGAAAGTCAACCAATTTTTATTGCCTCAAATGAAGCACTTGTATGTAATAGTAATGATGGAATATTAACATTTGTTGTGGATTCAGGAGCTACTCAGCATTTCATAAAAGAATCTTATGAGAAATACCTCACAGATGTCAAGCAACTGTCACAGAAATTAGAAATCAAAATTGCTAATGGCCAAATACTGACAGCACATAAATCAGGATATCTTGATGGATATTACAAAAATGAACCATTAAGACTGGAAGTCATACTTGTACCGGGAATCAGTAACAATTTAATGTCGGTCAATAAATTAGCAGAACGAGAAAAGCAAGTAATTTTCAAAAAGGATAAGTTAATAATAACTGCAGGTAAAAAGAAATATTTTGGAGAAAAGAGGAATATGTTATATACCTTCTCAATAAAAATAAAAGATAAAGATGAATGTAATGTGATACAAGAAGATAATGACTTATGGCACAAAAGAATGGGTCATATGTGTAGAAAACATCTAGCTATATTAGGATTGCCATACAGTAAGGAAGTGTGTGAAGCATGCATGAGGTCAAAATCAACCAGACTACCATTTAACAGATTACAAAGTCCAAGGTCAAGTAAGATAGGAGATTTAATACACACTGATATTGCTGGACCAGCAAGAGTAGCAACTAAACAAGGATATAAATATTTCCAAACAATAACAGATGACTATTCTCATTATACTCAGACGTATTTGTTAAAAAGCAAAAATGAAGCCACAGATAAATTAATCAATTATATAATAGAACAAGAGAGGCAAGATGGGATAAAAGTGAAAAGGATCAGATGTGATAATGGAGGGGAATTCACAGCGGAAAGTCTCAAAAAGTTTTGTTATGAAAAAGGTATCAAAATTGAATACACGCAGCCATATAGCCCACAGCAAAATGGGAAAGCTGAACGTATGAACAGGACAATATATGATAAAGCGAGAACCATGTTAGATGAATCAAATCTACCAAGACACCTATGGGGTCAAGCAATCTTAACGGCTACTTTTCTTATCAACCGATCGCCATGTTCTTCAATAAATTATCAAGTACCTGCGAGGATCAAGAACAAGGAATTAATTTTAAATAAAATCAAAGTTTTTGGATGCAAAGCATGGGCACATATTATGCCCAAACAGGATAAATGGTCAAGACGAGCAGTGCCAGCTCGAATGATAGGATATTCTATGAATGGATATACCTTATGGAACCCAAAAACTGATGAGATATTTGTCTCAAGAGATGTAAGATTTGATGAAACAAACATAAAATTGAGGGGGAGTGTTAAGATATTAATTATCTGTGAACATGATGTCTGTCACATCTTTAGTTTTGTTCACTCTCTGGGATTTTGGATTTTGCCTAAGATGGCTGTTTATAAGAGTGTAACAATAAAAGATAATTGTATTAGATTAGATGTCTTGTTTTATTATAGTAACCACTAAAGTTTTCATACTAGAAAGTTCAAATTTGGGAAGCAGATAGGTAATTAGGTGAATACAAAGGAATAAATCAGAAACTGGTAAATTTTTATCATTTTATCATAATTTTTCACTTAATTGATTCTATTAGGAACACTTATAACAAAAACCATTTGGTATTAATTTTGTTATAAAAAAGTACCTACTTATAATCTATGTGCAAAAAGTAATGATATCCCATCAAAAACATAAATGTGAAATGAGAGCCAAGTTCAATATTGTGATATATGCCTTAGTTGTTGACTTCAACGACAAAAGAAGTGAGATCTAAATGGGTGCCAAGGTCAGTGGGATCAACTTAGGATAATATATTGTAGCCTAAGGTCTGACTTGGCTAGTTTTCATATACGAATTATAGCCTTCGCAAGTTCTAAATCTGTAACTTGTCGGCTCTTATTTTATTATTCCGAAAATTTGCCTTGATGGTAGTAGCCATCGAACATAATAATTCGTATATGAGAACTAGCCAAGTCAGACCTTAAGCTACACTATATATTATCCTAAGTTTATCCCACTGACCTTGGCACCCATTTAGAGCTCACTTCTTTTGTCGTTGAAGTCAACAACTAAGGCATATATCATAATATTGAACTTCGCTCTCATTTCACATTTATGTTTTTGATGGGATAGTTTATAACCTGGAGTAACACATAGGGTACTTTTTATCCGGTAGTATGTTCCCGCGAGATAATTTCCGATCACCACGTGGGCGAAGCCGCTGGCAAAAGCTGGCATAATAAAATGAATAAACGTGGGAAAAGTTTGTCAGTGACTCTCGACGAACAGAGTGATCAATTTTTATAAATACGAAGACCTGCTAGCAGATACCAATAATATGCTACCAACTACTGTTCTGTTTGTTAAAAAATTTAACGATGCAATACTAAAAAAGAAAACTCATTAATGGAACTGAAAATATTTCTTCGGAAAATTACACGAGTAAAATCATATTGTGTGTACTTAAAATTTTACAAGTATTGAGAAAAAGAGTAGTTTTTATTGAATTTTAAACAGCATAAGTCTTTGTGCACTTTTACGTTATATAGTATTTACCTTAACAGAACTATAACAAGTTCAAGTCAGTATGTAACTATATAAGTTCATTGGTAAACGTGGAATCCTTCTATTGCGTATTAAACGCCTACAACACTTGAATAGTTATTGTAAGTTGACGTATTGCTATTGATTTTTTGTCAGGCGTATTTTACCTGAAAAATGTAAGCGACTATTACATAGATTTAAAAGGCTTTCTTTCAAATAAATGTAACTGCATTTTAAAGTACATAACACGTACATTTATCTCAGACATCAACCATCTATGAAAGTTCTGGATTTCAGTCGATGTGAGCGTGGCCGTGCTAGGACGGATACGCTGTAGCCCGGCCACTGGAAATGGTGTATAAGTCATGAAATAATGAGGTACTATTATTTCTCTTTCCAGTACCAAAAGGTACATATCCGTACAGTCTACTGCCATAACTATGACCTTGTTTGGCATCGTGGCCGGGCCAGAACGGAACACACGCTAAAAGCTATTTTATAATAACTTGATACCTACATTAGATGTTTGCTGATTTTGAAATGTTTATACATGCTCATTAATAAATGATTTGCAAAAGGTTTGTTGAGTACAAATAAATAATGGAAGTAAAATTGGATTTTATTTCAGTGACTAAATAGTAATCAGAAACTAGTATTATGTTAAAATGTAAAAATTACATAGTCGTAATAAGTAATAATTTTGAATAAATTAAATAAATAGATAATACACAAGTGGCAGCTCTAAAGAATTTCTCTATTGACCTTGTTTTCGTCCCGATTGACCCCAATTTCTGGGTGAATAGGGATAGGCCATATTTTAGCTTTTTTACGCATAAACTGAAATGCTAATTGTATAACTTATATTTGATCACAAAGATACAATCACTACTCAATTATTACGATCGCCTTACAGCGAATTTTCTTTAAAAAAACGCCTTAACTTTCTTTATGAAGTTCAGATTTGTCCCTTTTCACCCCAATTTACGGTAATACTATATCACGTTTTACAATTTGTTCACACTGTTTATTGGAACAACTAATATTAGGAAATGTTAAATCAACACAGGGCTGTGGTAAGGTGGTATTGCATGTTGTCAATGGAATGTTCCGGTGTAGGTACATTAGATGGTGTTTGACACTGCTCACAGTTGTTTGTGAGTTTACCAGCACATTTATTGCCAACACATATTCCCTCAATTTTGAACTAACTAAGTAAATGAATAACAATCATAAAAAATGAAAGAGATTTTTTGTATAACAATAATGTGATAATTTTGAGTTATTATAAATGAACTTATAATTAGTAATTTATTACTGTAAATTAATAACAATAATAAAAAGGAAAGAGGTTTTTTGTATACTTAACAATAATATTATTATAAAAGATTTATGGAAGTTTAAGTCTGTGTGAGGGTGTGTGTATGCATTGTATTTGAAATCAAGTATGTTTATAAAATAATCACTGATGATAAAATGATAAGGGTGTGTGTGAGTATGTAAGGTGTGTTATGTGACTGTGTTTGTGATTTGGCCTACTTTTTATGGTATGCCCGGAAACAATGTTCAATGCATAGATTGACCTCGCACTGCATGCACTTCCAAAAGGTCCGGCGGTCGATCTTCTGCTTGGCGCATAGCTTGCACCGGGTTTTTTTGGAACCAGTCCGAATCGGAAAATGGTCGTGATCCACAGTAGTCCTATTACTGCCGACCCTTTTATAATTCTGTATTGGCATCGGCCTCGTAGTCAGGTCAAGTCGTCTGTGTGCCTTTAACAAATTTTCCGCCAACAATGTCCTGTAGCGCCGGTGTGATACATTTGGGTTTTTAGTCCCAAAAATTATGAAAGTATTAAAAATAGCGGCGTTGTACAAACGCCGAAACAACTTCTTATACCACACACGAGTTCGGGTACGTTCCATTGGGTGAGCAGACAGAAACTGGTCTTTTCTGTCTACTCCCCCCATGCTTTTGTTGTACTCCAGGACAATGTTGGGCTTGTAGGTTAGTTTGCACTTATTTGCAGTTCCAACTCGTAGCTTATGGTATGTCGAGATCATGCTAACTAAATTAGCATCCCTCCATACCATTACTGACAAGTCAGAACAGTAGCTGACCAATACTTCACCTTGTCGTAGGTCTGTCTTCGTCAAAGTCTTAAGAGAGTCTGGAACAAACTCTCGGTGCAGTCGTAACGTCCCGAAAACGTCAGTCTTCTGTCTTTTGAGACATCGCGCTAATAATGGACTATTATAAAAATTGTCCATTATTAGCGTATGTCCCCGGTAAAGCAGCGGCTCAACTAACTGGTACACAATAAGTGCAGTCGCGTTAGTCGGTCGTAAAGTAGTACTGTCAGTCGCTAGTCCTGTAGCTTCAGGTCTATCAGATGCCAATGCGTCCTCTTCGTCTCCTTCAACAGTCTGGTCGGATGTGTCATCTGCCTGTCGGTCTGTCGTCGGACTTGTGTCTTCTGTCGGTTTATCGGTTTGTTTATTTTTTCCAGCGTATACTATAAATTTCCACAGATAGCCGCTGGCAGACTCACACAGTTCGTACGTTTTCACGCCAACCTGTGCAGCCTTCGTCGAAATCTTTTGAGAGATGCTCAGTTTCCCGTACCACTTCAAAAGTGATTCGTCAACAACTATCTCTTTCGATGGATAGTATAAGCTGGAAAACTTTTTGTTAAAATAGTCAATCACCGGGTCTATTTTCCACAATTTATTAGTCAAGTCAGACGAGTCATTGTTGACGAAATGAATCATAGTTTTCAGTAAAAAAAATCGATTGTATGACATGATATTACGGAAATATGGCATAGTGCCGAAACCATTAAATTTAAAATAAAGTTCTTCTTCGGGTAGGGGATAGAGTCCTTGCAGAATCAAGATTGCCAAGAAAGTTATCATTTCGTCTCGGTCAGTCGGTACCCACTGTTGCAGTCGGGTGTTGGGAGTCATTTTTTTTTGAGTATTTAAAAGGTTAATCCTCTGTCTGGCATAAAGATTGGTCTCAGTACAAAGCATGTCAATAAATTCCACATCTATCATTTTATAAAACACGTCGAGTATCGTGGTCTGGTCTGTCATTTCAAAAGTCGGTCCTGGAGTGCCAGTAAACGTCTCTTGTCGGCCCTGGAAGATTCCCTCATCATTACACCAAGTAAAATCGTACGCGTTTGCGGGGGCAATATTACGCAGGGCACTGTCATTCGTTGCGTCCTCGGTGTCCAAAATTTGTTTTTCGAAAGCTGAGAAGTCGGTCGATGGTGTATGTTCAGCCAAAGCGTTATATTGTGTCTGGGGAGAGTCGTGGTCTGTCTCATGGTCAAGGTCATCGTCACTCTCAATGTCTATCCATTCTTCAATCGTCCGTTCCAAATTGTCATGTATTCCTGTAAAAATAAATTACTATAAACGTTTGTATGAAGACATTAGCTAATTGTTTAATATTTTTTAGTATAATATTTACCAATCGCAGAGGCCAATGGTCTCTTATGTGTAGGTGTACTGTGGTCCTCCGATTCGGCGCCCACTGCAACCTCCATTCCTGTATTAATATATTTATCTTACTTTTTATCATGTGTGTGGGTTCAAGTTGAACCCTCGTCGAAAGCGGCCGTCTGTGCGCGCGCGCAACACATGTTGGTTCGCCCGACTTCGAAATCAATACGCGTTTTTTGTGTGTGTGTCTCTCTGTGTCGTAATTTGTAAAATCTGTGTGTAAAATCGGGTGGCTACAACGTGTAACATAATTAACGCAAGACCTCATATAACCCCATTAGACTATTGAGTTAAAAGCATAATACAATAACCAAAACTTACTCCTTTTAAAGCTAGCAGTTATAATTAATAAAATTGGGCTGACCCTAACATCACTCTACGCATTTAAAATTGTGTCTTATTGCCTTCAAATAAGGTTGAATTATCTTTGGCCCATTCGGCGGTCTTGCGTCTATTCTGTTACACCTTGTATAAAACAAAACACTGTAGTGAAGACTGACTGCCGGAGGACGAGTAACCCATGGCGTTAGACCCGGTGAGACCGTTCTTAATATAACAGGGATTCATTTGCTAAACTGCGTACGACGGGCCTTGATATGCCGCGCGCGCGCACACAACGTCATCTCAAGCAGCCGTTGCGGACTCGTGTCTTCACACCAACAAGTTCACGTTATTATTCTAACACTAAATATGACAACGTTAAAGACGCCGTACACACGGCTACGTATCAAGCTATGGATTTCCAGTTTTAACAGACCTCGCATCGTATAGGCTTTCCGTACAAAGAGAAGTCAGTTTATACTGGAAATGAATGGCTTGATTTGTCGACGTGTGTACCATGGTAACAAATTCCTTAAATTGTTTTGCAAAATGCCAAGGTCACCGGAATTTAGATGTACATGTGGACTGAAGAGATAAAAAAAAAATACCCCGAACTCTTGAGTTTGCACCAGATGTTTTTGCTCTACAGATAGCGATACAAAACAAAAAAAGGGTCAAGCTCACAAATTAGACAGTTTCAGCCCCTTACTGACATAAATGTGTTTAACTAAACAAAAGCAATTACAATGTTTATAATCGTACTCATCTCAAAAGACGGGAACTGTTAGACGGGAACTGTTTGTCTTAAGATATCTCACCAAATAAATAATCTAACGGGCTTAACATTTGATCACAAGAATATCCGTCAAGATCTCGCTACATATGTTTTGGAACATTGTCAGGATGATAGAATTCGCCTATCACTTCTAAATAATATATAGGAATTTCTCCCCAACAGCATTCTCTTCCAGGAACAAAAGATAACAAAATACCTAACCGTGCAATTAATTAAACATTCTGGTACATCGAATATACCATCATCACCGCGTCCGAATTGTACCTCGTAAATGTGAATGTACACATAAACAGAACGCAGAAAAACACCGATCGGCGATCGAGAATCCGCCAATACATATATATACACATCCTCTACACGAAGCACTATGATATAGACATGCGCAAAACAGTGCCTTTCAAAGTAATGTCATATGGCATGACATTTCGTCCCGAGTAATGTTTCATTACACCATGACTTCAAACATGACGCGAGATGACGCACCACGCGCGATGGTTTTTGTAATGAAATGCCGCGTTGTAAAAGATATACATCATTACATGAGATATCGCATTACCTATATTGTGATGTGATGTGACATGGGTCAAACGCAATGCGCCCTCGCTTCGCCGGAACGTATATTTGATTTTGTTTCATATTCAAATAGTCGATTTTCTTTCATATTTAACCCCCAATATAAGGAATAATTGAATTAAAACGATAGACATGGTTTGCAATAGTGATTATAGACCATGACTCGAACTGTCATAGTGTCATACAGTTCGAGTCATGATTTGAAACATCACGTAGGCAGTCCGCGGTTTCAATAAAACGTAAACCTTATTTGAATAACAATACGGTTCTAAATAATAGTTCACTTATCTCGCAGCCAACCGACTGGAGCATGTTCCTTCTCGCTTGCACACACAGCAAAGATTACCGAGATATTACGAAGCTTACGAACACCGAACAGCGCGCCGCGGCCCGCGCGCCATGTTTTAGGCTGATTTTAGTCTCACGCTCACCGTCAGCGCTCATAGCTCAGCGCGTAGTTTGTCAGCGCTGAGGCTCAGCGTGGCTCGTTTTAGTCTCGTACTGACCGCCTTACTGTACAGACGACGACCAAAATGCGGAGTGTGTTAATTATTGCTGCTTTGTACTATCTATCCCAAAAAAATAAAAACCGGCGACGACGAAGACTCCATGTTCATCCATTAATTGAGCAGAGAGCCGTCGCAGGAGACTTTGTGTTGTTATATGGCACTTTGGCTTTGTTTCTTGCATCTTTATTTTTGTAGAGTGGATCGGATGCATCCCACAATTTCTTCCTCAGGCGTACCTCATCGATAACTCGACCTGTATCCACATCGCGATTCGCCATGATTGTACGCGCTGACGACGTCCGCTCCGCTCGACACTGGAACGCTCACTGAAAGCAGAGGCGCTCGTGCGATCGTCAGCGCGTACAGCTACGCGGGGCCGACGCGCGACGCGTACGGCCGCGTAGCTATCAGCGCTGACCACCGTGCGCGCTGATAGCTACGCGTCTTTCAAAAACGCTTCCTAGAAGTTCATGTATCTCGGCCCATCAGCGCTGACGGTGCGCGTGTCGTCGGCGTAAGACTAAAACCAGCCTAAAACCAGCCTTAGTGTCATGTGCCATGGTTGATTGAATCGAGTCATGTGTAACGCTACAGTACGCGGCCGAGATATATGACGCGCAATGCATCACTCGCATTACTTACACAAGTCTACTATGATAGCTGGGTCCTGATCAAAGAAACAATACAACAACAACTGGATAAACAAAACGCAAAGTTCAACCAACGCATCATACCACCACACAATATACCAGACCTTTAGATAACCAGTACAACACATGAGAAGTATATACATGAAAACCGGGCAAGTGCGAGTCGGACTCGCGCACCGAGGGTTCCGTACAAACCTATAGGTATTCTCGGTTTAAAAATAAATGTTTTTTTTATTTTTATTTTATATTTCAGTTGTTTGAATGTAAGGTAAATTGCGGTTTACGATTTATGACGTTTTAAAAAAAAACTACTCACTCGATCTCGTTCAAACCAATTTTCGGTGGTAGTTTATATGGTAATTAGGGATTGCAATCCCGCAGCTCACTCAATCCCGCGGGATTGATATGCGGGATTGATCAATCCATATTTGAAATTATTCACAGTAGTTCAACTTTTTGCCCCGTTTGTATCTATACTAATATTATAAAGCTGAAGAGTTTGTTTGTTTGATTGAACGCGCTAATCTCAGGAACTACTGGTCCGAATTGAAAAATTATTTTTGTGTTGAGTAGCCTATTTATTGAGGGTGGCTATAGGCTATATAAAATCACGCTATAACTAAGAGGAGCGGAGCAGTAATGAAAAATGTTGCAAAAACGGGGAAAATTTATTCCTTTTGAGAGTTTCTATTGCGTGCGCTGCGTAAACGGTTAAAGTAACGCAAAAATCATGTATCACGGAATTATTCCTTTTAAAAAGTTCTAAAAAAAAGTCCGCGAGAGCATATGTCTATCTTTTAAGGTTGACTCACTATAACTCAAAAGGAGCGAGCAGCAACGAAAAATTGGACGAAAACTAGCAGGCAAATCGATGCGACGGGAAGGGTCAGGGGAGCAAAAATTTGACGCGGACGAAGTCGCGGGCAGAAGCTAGTGTAAGATAAAGTATTAATTTTTTGATCCTATAGGGCTTTAAGATCGAAAAATTAATACTTTATCTTATTTAAAATTATGTTATAAAATCGAATTGAAACTACAGGTTTTTGTTTAAAAAATCAAGTATATCAAGTCAACGTCGTGCTCGAGCCACTCGCTTTCTTACGCAAAACTTCACGAATGTTTTAGCGGTAAATTTGCGGGATCCGCGGATCCGCGTTTTGAAGGTGCGGGATCCAGCAGATTAATAAGTGGAGCGGGATCCCGCAGGAATGCCGGATCCCGTTTTGCGGGATTGCAATCCCTAATGGTAATGTACATCATATAGTTTGGGAAAAAAGTGGCTGTGACATACGGACGGACGGACGGACGGACGGACGGACGGACCGACAGACGGACGGACAGACGGACCGACAGACGGACGGACGGACCGACAGACGGACGGACGGACCGACGGACGGACGGACGGACGGACGGACGGACGGACGGACGGACGGACGGACCGACGGACGGACGGACGGACAGACAGACAGACAGACAGACATGACGAATCTATAAGGGTTCCGTTTTTTACCGTTTGGCAACGGAACCCTAAAAAGCCACAAAACGTCAGCTTCAAACGAACAGTCCCCAATTAGTTATCTCATTAACACCGTGCGAACAACAAGAAGCAACACTACCTACACCGTTATCAGACATAATCGCAGACGATACTGCATGTACCTACACCAGAAACCTGACCACCACCGCAAAAAGTACATTTGCCCAGATCTGAGTATTACAACTTAACCTCCTGAGTCCGAGGGTATGATATTGTGGTTTATTGCCTTGATTTTTGCATCATTGTACTCAGAGAACTCATTGTCAGGTGTCATGACACAGTCGCGAGGTACACGATTCTTCATAATAGTCCCAGTAGCATTGAAACCACGACGGGTTAATTCTTGCATCAACTTCATAGATGTGAAGTAGCGATCAAAGTATAAATAGTGACCCGGAACTAATGACGCTGTCAAGTACAAAATAGCAGACTCTCCTAAACTGAAACCATCATAACCTGGAAACGTCGTTGCTCCCTCGTATACCTTCATGTCACAAATACATCCGTTAGGATTGGCCAAAACAAATACTTTTAATCCGACGGGATTGGGCTTATTAGGGCAGTACTGCCTAATGCTACACTGACCTGAGAATGGTATAATTATCTCGTCAATCGAGAGATGCTCAAACTTTTGTTGAACGTGACATCCTTCACAGATACGATCAAACAGAGGTCTTACTTTCCAGATTTTGTCAATTTTACGCTGACTGTCTGGGACATCGTTATCAAAGACAACCTTCAACCTGGTTCTTAACAAAAAAAATCTGTCACGGGTCATATTATCTGTCACAATTGGAAGTCGCCAAGCTTTCTCCCAATACATTTTGATTTTCGGATAGCCAATAGTGGCCATGACCATGGTAATACCAAAGAATATCTTCAATTCCCTCAATGTGAGCCCTAGATTCTGAGTCTTCATCATTTCCGTTTGGTTTGTTGCTGTTACGATTTTCTCTAAAATGTTGTCATCTATGTAATCTTCAAAATATTGAAACATTTCAAAATGACTAAAATCTCTCTGGACATAATTAGGACAGAGTAAGTTGTGTATAGTTGGACTAAACCCTCCTGTCCATGTATTAGTTGTTTGATTGTTACCTTGCACAATCCTACCCCGTACTCGCATCGAACGTCCTCCACCCCTTGCGCCTCTGCGTGAAGATTGCCCTCTTCTTACTCTGGACTGCCGACGCCCCCGAATCAATGAAGATGATGAAAGTGGTGGTGTTGATAATAATCGATCATCATCAAGTAGATGAATTGATTCTTCTGAATCGGAGCTATTATAGCCATCACAATTAGAATTGGGCCGTACTTCAGGTGGCTCATATAGGTCGTCATCATCAGAAGCACTAAAATCACCCTCACTTCTGTCTAGCTCGTCAAGAGTTTGATCTTCATATAAAACTGAAACAAAAAAGTTAACCATATTTAAAAACGAGTGTTCTAAACTAAGTACATCCAAACTGACAACATTACACACTCAGGAACCTCATGTACTAAAATAAGAACATTGATAAAAATCGATCATGGAGTTAGGTTATTTGAGTAAATCGGTGAAATAATTGTGAGTGATTGCTGTACAAACATTAGTTAACCTGTACAAACTTCCAAAAACTAACAGATTGCAAAAAAATATATGATTCAATTGGATTAACTTACCCCGTCGACCCGGCGGCGGCGCACGCGGCTCTCGTTGTTGCGACGCCATTATCGGTTTGACAGAAGGGACTGAGTGGGGAGATACTTTTTTTAAATGAAATAAAAATGACAACGTTTCGTTTCACGTAAAAAATTTGATGCTAAACTGGTTCACTTCGGCTAAATATTTTATTTTATTGGTTGTTCTAAATTTAGAACTTCAGTACTCAGGAGGTTAAAACGATCGCGGCGATACAAAACCGACCAAAAAAAAAAAAGAAAAAAAAATTGTAGACGCTGAACTTTCACGTAAGGGCATTCATATAGCCAATCTACGGGAAACAGGGATGAATGCAAGAACGTATATCTCCACACACTACGAATGACACCTCTCAGGAATTGCGGGTAACACACCGGGGCCTTGCAATTTTATTAAGAAAGGATGCCCAAAATGAAGCAGTTTACAATAAAAAGTATACCGACGCGATGTAAGCTAACCTTGAGGTTGGCATGGGAAGAGACAAGCCAACTCCCCTGTACATAATAAATTCACATCCCAACAGCTGTACTTAGAAAGCAATCAGATCCCAAACGTATTAAGCTTGATTAGACGAAAAACAAGGAAAGGTGCGCTGCAAATACAGCACTTCAACGCCCATATTGGTCGAGGTCGAAGTATCCAACGCAAAGGTTTGATGCAACACATGCTTCAGCATGAAGATTCCAACTACAACGGCGAACTATTGATGAATATTGCCAACAGGGAAACACTTCAAATAGAATACAATAAAATAATGTGGGGACTGCCAAGATCAAATATCATACAACAGTAAACAAAAAGGAAAAAAAAAAACCAAACAAAAACAATGACAAGGTATGAATGAAACAACGGTTGAGACCAAGTATGTCAATCATAAACAATTCAACTGTGCCGCGCTGAATAGAAATTCTACCAAACCAAAATACCAAGACTGTATAACAAAAATCTAGCAAATGTAGTAATCACCCCAACGAATGAAAACATCGAATTACCCTGGAACATTCTAACGGAGATAACTCTGACTCTTCAGACAATTTACTCAAGGGACCACCGATTAGCCCTTCCTAACCTACAGAAGGCCAAATTCCTACAAAGCAAGCAACCAAATAACTCCAATATGCATAATCACGTAAAAGTAAGCCAGACAACACTCCAAAAGGTTAAATATCTGAACAAGAAACATGCAGACAACGACGCGTGATAAACCTGCCTCACCGGACTAGGGGAAAAATATCACCCCGCAAAACACATGCAAACGCTCAACACATTCCACAGGAAAAAAAAGCAACAAAAAAACCGAAAAGGGCAGGGTACCGATATCCAAATGGGAGAAAAGAAAAAGAAAAGGTCCGAGGGCCTTCATATACCAACGGTTAATAAAACAAAACTGATAATCGAAGGAAAGACCGACGACGAAAGAAACAAAGGAAATCATCATCATTCCCGGTGGTATTATCATTTTCGGATGACCTTATCCTCACTACAGATGAGCTGGAAGAACTAAAACGCATCCAATACCACATTATGATTTGATTGACCAAGCTAGGAAAAAGGAAACCAGGAAACTGCGGACATAAGAAAATGCATCAAATCTTAATCGGTAAAACCGCAACGAAACGCGTCAAGAACCCTAGGATGTGCTACCTAGCACACGGTGAACCACACCACGCATGCACGCAGCAATGCAGTACAAGGCCAAATCTGAGAAGGTCGAGCGACCTACTTACAAATGGAACGACAACCTAAAACAAGACATGAAATACGAGTACTTCGACATGGGAATCAAGTTTTGGACGGACACAGCTGGAGACATTATCGTACCTTCTATGATATATGGCAAGTATCAGCACTCATAAAGGCGAACCGAGAAGATATGAACGAGTTATTAGAGAGACTCGATCAACAAACCGAGACAGAAAAAATGCATCAAATCTTAGACGGGAAAACAACAAAACGCGTCAAGAACCACAGGATGTGCTACCTGGCACACATTTTCAGACGCTCTGAACGACACCTGTTTCATGCAGCAATGCAGTACAGGGCCAAATCTAAGAAGGTCGGACGACCTATTTAGATTTACTCATGGAATGACAACTTAAAGCAGGACATGAAATACTTCGACAAGGATATCCAGTTTTGGAGGGACACGGCTGGAGACGGAAATAAGATCAAGTAAGTGGCTGGTGATATCTACAACAACAAAAAAAAACCAGAAACTGATATCAGCGCGAACTCAGAAGACGGCCAAGAAAACAACAACACGGAACATAGCGAAGCCTCGACATAGAAAAGAGCCAAGAAAACGGTTAACCCCACCAAAAGATGCATCGGTGAAGCTCGACCTGGATAAACATGCCGGCGACGACGTGAAAAGATGCCCTCCTACAGACAAATATCACCCTTCTCTCCACTAGTCCAATGCTTACTTAAGGCTGCATAGTCGGTAGGCTCGTAATCCTTTCCTATCCTATGGGCACTCTTCCCTATCATTACAGCGCCCAGGGGGGGCGCTGTACTTCTTGATATGCAATGGCCTATGTAGCACCATGAATCATGACGCTTCAGGGGCTAGTGCAAATCTCGGGGTTCATTCGATTAATCGGGTCTGGTCAAACCACGCTGGGATCGGAGCAATTCATTTCATTTCATACTTTTTATCATGTGTCTGAATGTACGAACACACACACAAAATGGTAAAAAGTGAGATAAAAATAATGCATGTTTAAGGGAGAGTTGGGTGTGCATTTGTTTGTATTAAAATTAATTAAATCTCTTCAAAAGTGGTTTACTCATCCTCTGAAGAGATTTCATTAATATAATATCCCCTTTTTTGGGGGCCTTGACGCTGTTCCCAAGCCAACTCAGTCGACAAGCGATTTGGGTCGCTGTCCAAGGAACTAGGTGAATTGGGAACACACAACATCAATGGCATACCCATCCTGAAGGCTCCAGGATCTCCAGCGCCTTCACCTGCTGGCCTGAAAATAGCAGAAAAGAAGAGTGGCCTGGACTCAGCAGTAGATAACAGTTTTACTTACCATATTCTATAAGGTCGTCATCATCTGCTTCTAGAGAAAAAAAAAATGTAATTATTGCAATTGCTTTAAATATAATACAGCAAATATTCTTATACAGGATCAGTTTTTATCCAGTGCGCAAAATGTAACCATGAATTAAAAAAAAAATCCTTTATTGTTCAAGAACTGCTATATACAAATTGAATTAGCACTGGCCTCCACACTAGGATTCCCTGGATTCAGCATATCATTCTAGACCCCCCAGCGTGGAAAATTTTCGTCAGTTTTACAAAAAAAAATCAGCTGTTCCATACATTTTGACCCCGTAGGATTTGCATTTTTCTATGAAACAGCTGTTTTTTTTTGTAAAACTGATGAAAAATTTCTGCGCAAGGGGGTCTAGAATGATATGCTGAATTCATGGCTACAATTTACGCACTGCATAAAAACTTATCCTGTATAGATACCGAAGAATATACATACCAATAGATAGCGGTCTAAAGGGAGCAGATGGTCCTGCTTCTGGCTCCCAGGACGGCCCTGCTTTGGGGACTGGCAGCACCGAAGAGGGGCCTGCTTCAGGCTCTGAAGAAGGCCCCACCTCGGTGACTGGCGGCACCAAAGAATGAGTATTCTTTGGTGCCGCCAGTCGCCGAGGTCGCCGAAGCCGGGTGGCTTCGGCTACTAAAGGCTCCCCTTCAGCCGCCGAAGACGGCCCAGCAACCGAGACAAAGCGGCACATTTCCCGCTCCGGAGATGGTTTCCTAAATAACATTTCAACATTGAAATCATAGAACAAATGAAAAACTTCTAAAAGAAGTGTTACAAAAACTAACCGTGTACGGCGTTTCCGAGGAGGAGCGTCAGGAAGGAGCACTCGCTTTGTTTCCACAACCCGTTTCCTCTCCAGCAGCTTCTTCTTGTCGGAAGGCGACAACGCCGCGACCCTTCGCTGCATCACTAGCCTTTGACCCTTATTTCACTTAATGTTACTGTAATAAAAATTCAAATTAGTATCATGTCTATAAGAATACGAATAAATATAAAACAACGATACATACTGCTCTTTACGAGCTCTTGGCCCCACCACGTCTTCTTCCGCGTCCTCGTCCACGACCACGCCTGCGACGGTTTTCTTCGTTTCTTTGCCTAAAATGATATAGCTTTATTTCAACTACTTTTTAACGATAAAACAATTGGTACTTAAAGCACAAGCATATTCCTTTATCTGCAAACTTCATGCGATACAATACCTTTAAGCTTTAAACAATATCTATGTGCGCCGCGTTGTCGCAAAGATTGGTGCGAGGGGCACAAGCACAACGAGAGTACGACCGCTGAGATGCCAGACAACTGTATTGAACACCTGTTGAACACAATTATAAATCTTAAGCCCCGTCCATACGCTTGGCAAACAATGGCAAACAGCAAACAACAAACAGCAATCACCAATATGTGGCTGGGTGTTTGTATGTGTTTGCCTGTTCCTGTTTGTATTCGCCACTGTTCGGGATCGGTGTCGGTTTTTCTTCACAGATCAAAGACTGTTTGGCGAACAGTTCGCGGTGTTTCCATACGCTTGGTAAACGGTCAGTGTCGCGCGCGAGCTTACGGGTGGCGGACGTGTCTCATTGATACCACGTTAACAACAGTTTTTGGCGCGTTATCATGTCCGATTGGTCAGAAGATACAACTCTTTGTTTCTTAGAAGCATATCAAAATGAGCCATGTATTTGGAATTCAAAAGACATTAACCACAAAAATAGGCAGAAGGTACACGATGCGTGGACCCGCATTAGTGTGATAATGAATAAAAATGTGAAAGAATTAAAAAATAAAAAAGAAATATTAATGGCTACGTTCAGGAGACACTTCAAAAAGAAACAAGACTCGATTCGTTCTGGTGCAGGTTAGTTTTGACTATTATTTTTTTGTCATTACATGGAATTTATAGCTGCTTTTTGTTTTGAGAGATAAAATGCTTAATTAGAAGCTTATTCTTGGCGCTACTATCGCCATACAGCCCGAACGATAGATAAAAAATTTCATTAAATGTTGAATTTAACGTATAATTGCGTACCTACCTACCTATTCCAATACTTTTTTTCTTTTTCTTGAATCTGATAATAAGTAAATAAAGTAAAGTAAATATGTCTTATGTTTTAGGAGCAGACGATATCTACAGACCCATATGGTTTGCTTATGACCTAATGGAATCATTTTTGGGGCCGGTGTACACAAGCACAAATAATATAAATACAGAGGTAAGTAAAACTATAAATATTTTTCGTAGTGGTTTATTTAATCTAATAGGTACATATTGTATCAAAATAGATATACACAAACTTTCTTTGCTAATAATATGAACGAAGTAATATGCACTTATAAGTCAGTACTACAACTTATTCTACAAATCATAAAGAAAGTACCCATTATAGCATTGATGTAGTAGTAGAAAAACGTAGGTAAGTCACCCGCAAGGCAAGCGGTCGAAAAACATGGCACTGAATGCATAATTGCACACAAAGTAGGTATAAGACACTTATTACCTCTGTCGCATTCACGTCAGTCCATATCCTTATTAATACGTTGGGCAAGTGACTAAGCTGAAGTAGCGCGTATGACCTATCTACGTTTGTTTACTAGTAGGTATATCAACGACCTATAGCGAACTATACAATTTCAAATATTAACCGACTTCAAAAAAGGAGCTTATCAATTCGACCCGTATGTATGTAATATTTTCAGAACTGCCCAGTTTTTGTATAGGTATGTACATATCAGCGTCTGAATAAAAGTGCCAAATTTCAAGTGTCTGTATGTAGGTATGTATGTTTTTATGTTTGTTCCATATCTCCGGAACTACAAGTACAATTTAAGTGATTCTTCTTTTGTTATACTAAGTATTGTTCAACGTAAGGAATACTGCAAGTGTCATCAAAATCGGTTCAGTAGTTTTTGAGATAGCATATTTTATTATAATAAAAATTCCCTATGTCGACCTACAAAAATATGATGTGAATTCTTCTCTTATCTGTTTGGCGTGTACGGCTGACCTACGGGGTATGTTTGGAACATCCTGAATTGCATTATAACAACTTTCGTAGTTTCGCCAAGATCCACGTGTTATTAGTTGGCCATTTCCATCAATTACATCAAAAGTTCCTGGAGGGGTATATCTTTCCGGGGAGTTTTTCCTTAGGAAGTTGTGTATTAGCACACAGGTCATTGTAATTTGTGATACAGTACTCGGATCTAAATCAATTGGGCGACGATAAATTCGAAATACTGATGTTAAAACTCCAAATGTGTTTTCTACTACCACCCGAGCTTTCGATAAGTTCTGATTAAATATTCTTTTTGGTGAACCGACGTTATGCTGTCCTGGGTAGGGTTTCATAACATGCTCACTTAATGCAAAAGCGCCGTCGCCTATGAAAACGTACGGCACATCAATGTTCGATCCAGGAAGTGGGCATGGTGTAGGGAAATCTATTTCGTTTCTAGAGATCTTTTGCCATAGTAACGAATTATTAAAAACGCCACCATCACTGATTCTCCCTTGGCATCCTATATCTGCAAATATAAATTTGTAATTGGCATCAACTAAAGCCAAAAGAACGATGCTAAAGGTTTTCTTATAGTTAAAATACTCGGTTCCGCTATGAGGTGGATTTTCTATAAGAATATGTTTGCCATCTATGGAACCCAGACAGTGCGGAAATTTTCTTCTATATCCTTTTTCAGTATTCATCCAAGCATCTTTCGTTGATGGCATCTGAAATAAAAATTGAAACAATATGAAATACAACGATAATGACCAAAACTAATAAAATTTTCTTATTTTTTAGGAAGTGCCATCACAAGAAATGCTCGATGAAAGTGCAGCTTTAGCGGAAGAAGGAGAAGACGTAGATGGTACTGATTCAGGGCACTCATCAACTTTGCAAACACCAAAACTACGAACTTCCCGTCGTCGTCCTGCTAATGATATAGCGGAACGGCAGATGTCTTCAGCTTTTGGGCAGTTAACCAATGTGTTGGCCAAAAGGCAAAATGAACCTCAACCGCCACTAAAGGAAGAAGATGACTGCGAACTGTATGGAAAATTGTTAACCCAAAAGTTGCGAGAATTGCCTTCTGATGACAGAAAATTGATGATGTATGACATAGATACTTTATTTGTTAATAGAATTAAGGAGAAACAGAGGTGTCAAACCATATCTTCCTATCACTCAGTCCCATACCAAATGCGCATTACTTCACCAATGCCAAACCGGCCATCTACCTCCCAAACATCCTATTCCGAACCTTTTCCGAATACATCCCCTTATCTCAACCGTCCATCACCTTCCCCATCGTCGTACTCTGAACCATCATTTTCACACCAACCATCCACTTCCCAAATGTCATATTGTGAAACTTTACCAGTTAAATCGCCTGCACAAAACGAACCATCGAGTTCTCAAAGCATTCAATCCCATTATATCTCCCAACCGGACAATTATACAACTCCCACCTATGCTCCCACCATCCAAATTATATCCAACGAACTAATTGCACCACAAACAGGACAAAATATTATTAATCAAGCATTGCTTAAAGCTTACGAAGACTTTGATAAGTGTAAAAAATAAATAATACTATTATTCATTTTTAAGGTTCCGTAGTTTTCGTTGTTTCGGTTTTCATTTTTCATAGTTATCGCATTTAAAGTAAAAATAGAAATAAATAAAAAATTTATGAACAAAAATTTATGGTCTTTACCATAAATTTTTGTTCATAATTTTTTTTTTTTTTTTTTAGTTTTATTTTTTTTTTAAAGTAATAAATTGAAACAAAAAATGCCTTACCTTTATTTCGTCTTTCAGAACTTGGTTAATAGCTTTGCAGACTTCAGGTATGATTTTTGATATTATTTGGGGGGATACTTTGAATAAATAGTGTAAAGTTTTATAACTGTCACCAGTTGCGATGAATCTTAATGTTATTGCAAGACGATATTTTGCTGGTATGGCGTCTCTGAAGTCTGTATCTTGCTTCGAAATTAGAGGTGAAATTTTGTTTAGCAAATATTCAAAATCTGCAAAACTCATACGACAAAAGTTGTGAAACTGTCCAGATGGTTCATAGAGCAACTCATTAAATTTTTCTTCTATAAATTCTCTAAAACAAAAAAAAAACGTGAATTATGGTCTATCGGTTTAGGTGGTTAACTAAATTATGGTCTATCGGTTTAGGTGGTTAACTAAAGCAGGTAAATACCCAGTTGCAAAGATTTTTATATACAATTTTTAGTCAAATTTTAGATAAAAAGAGATGCCAAGATTGTTTCATCATCAATCATTTTAGCCGATGGACGTCCATTGTTGAACATAGGATCGCAAGATTGTTTACATTT
This sequence comes from Aporophyla lueneburgensis, assembly GCA_932294355.1. Lineage (NCBI taxonomy): Eukaryota > Metazoa > Arthropoda > Insecta > Lepidoptera > Noctuidae > Aporophyla > Aporophyla lueneburgensis. The sequence continues at coordinate 28,027,641 of OW028751.1, read as the reverse complement.
AGTTAATTACCTAAACCGATAGACCATAGAATTAAATAATATCTACACTGAAAATATACCCTATTTGTATTACTATGTATATTACTTACCTTGTACGATTTTTGTGAATTTTTATTATCCACCATCGCCTTCGTTTTCTTCTTTTGAGTTCATTTTGTTTAAATTTAAAATAAAAATAAGTCAAACCGAAAGTGATAGCTGCTACAAGCTCGTCGTCCGCCATGTTTGCCGATCCACAAAATACTGTCCCGTTCGTTAAGCGTGAGGATGACTGTTTGTGTTTGATGATTGTAGTCGATGTTTGGAACTTTGTTTGTCGTGTTTGGTGTTTGTAGCTAACACCGAGCGTATGGACGGGGCTTTATAAAATGTTTACGAAGCTACCAGGTATATCTATAAAAAAAAGTACGACAGTAAACTAATTTTGAACTATTCTTCCGTTTTCACACATTTTTGAGTAAACTCAATACTCATATTTCTTTGTATTAGCCAATCAACCGGCAGCCATGTTTGTCATCGCAAACACACTTCCAAAAGGCGGAATATTGCAATTTTAAGATTCTAAGGCCCGACTTTTCAATCCTCAAATAAAACTTCCAATAGCTACCTAAAAAATAAAGTTATTAAACTCTTTGTTCGTCGGCTAAGTGGTTGTCAGTTTTTCAATCGTTATTTTATAAAAAACTAGCTTCTGCCCGCGACTTCGTCCGCGTCAAATTTTTGCTCCCCTTACCCTTCCCGTCGCATCGATTTGCCTGCTAGTTTTCGTCCATTTTCGCTCCTTGAGTTATAGTGAGTCAACCTTAAAAGATAGACATATGCTCTTGGGACTTTTTTTTTGAACTTTTTAAAAATAACAATCCCGTCATACATGATTTTTGCGTTACTTTAACCGTTTACGCAGCGCACGCAACGGAAACTCTCAGAAGGAATAAATTTTCCCCGTTTTTGCAACATTTTTCATTACTGTTCCGCTCCTCTGAGGTGTAGCGTGATGTTATATAGCCTATAGCCTCCCTCGATAAATAGGCTACCTAACACAAAAAGAATTTTTCAATTCGGACCGGATTCGATTCGGAGATTAGCGCGTTCAATCAAACAAACAAACTCTTCAGCTTTATAATATTAGTATAGATAATTAGTTGACCCAGCGAACTTCGTATCGCCTCAGATTCAATAAATGTTGTTATAAACGTACCAAGTTTGACAACCTGGTACGCGGTGGTGATCTGGTAAGCGTTTTCTAGCTGACACTCATATGTTAGGTTAGCTCCTACCCAGTTATGATGACCTGGTACTTCGAAGGCATAAAGCGTTTTCTAGCTGACACTCCTTTGTTTGGTAAGCTCCTGTCAAGTTATGATAACCTGGTACTTCGAAGGCAACGTTTTTGTCATAGTACCACGTTTTATAGTGACTTGTATTCTCTTTGACGTTTTATGTGACGTCTCACGGGAACGCGGTCGTAAAAAGGGGAAAAAAAAAAAAAAAAAAAAAACGGGATAAAAAGTATCCTATGTCCTTCTCCTGGCTCTAAACTACCTCCCTGCCAATTTTCAGCTAAATCGGTTCAGCCGTTCTTGAGTTATAAGTGAAGTAACTAACACGACTTTCTTTTATATATATAGATATACAAAAAAATTAAACAAGTTTTATTGACGTTGATTGTTGACATAACCACAGATTACACAAATACACATATCTCACTACGTCTCAACCCTTAGATTAAGTACCTAGGTATATAATCTAAGGTCTCAACCTCACTCAGGAAAAACTTTTAAGCTTCTAAGTAAGCGTTCACAGCTTATAAAGGTTTTATTGGTTGTAGTTTCCCTTTTCAGTGCTTATCTGAAATTATTTTATAAGTTTTATGGATATTATAATTAACAAAATTTCAACAGTTAAAAATAATCTACTGTATTCATTACACCTGCAAAGAAATATTTGCCGGTAAAATTACGGTCTTTATCTTTTTGATGCAGCAACATTTACACTAAATATGATCCTGATTTGAATTGAATTGCGTCTGATTGCGCTAATTATGTGTCACCATTTTACGAAAATTAGAGGAATTGCTAATATTATATAGAGGACCTTTGCTCTAAAACAACTTATTGAATATCTAAGTACCTGGATGCCAGCTTTGCTCGGTATTTTTTTTTTTTGGTTAATTGTATTTTTTGGAATTATATTTAAATACAAATAACATTTTGTTATTTTTCTTCCAATAAAAAAACATACGTTTATGTTTAAGTTGATTTGAGTTGAGTTGTTTTTTTTTGTTGTTTTTTTATGCTTATATGGTTTGGTCATGTTGAGAGGATGAATGAAGGACGACTCACCAAAGGTATTTACAAGGCAGATGTGAGTGGAAACACCGGGAGGGGACGCCCTAGGAGGACATATAGTGACCTTATTGGTCAGGTGCATAGGGCAACCGGCGTGTGTGTATGACCAATTGTATGAACCTTAAAGAGGCAAAAGGAGTGTGTAGAGATCGTAGCAGGTGGCGTTCCGTGGTTTCTGCCTACCCCCATGGGAAAAAGGCGTGATTGTATGTATGTATGTATGTGTTGATTAACTATTGAAAATTCAAATAAAACAACATTTTCTAAAACTGAATCTTAGCTAGATCGATTTATCGCCCCCGAAACCCCCTGTATACTAAATTTCATGAAAATCGTTGGAGCTGTTTCTGAGATTCAGATTATCTACATATAAACAAGAATTGCTCGTTTAAAGATATACCTAAGATATATTGAACATCAAAGCAGAAACTTATGGATGGGTACCCAAATGCACGTAGTCGTCATTACTCGATAATCTCTAGCTGACTTATTACTTACTAACTGACGGTTTTACAGGAGAAGGAAATAACACGTAACACATTGGTACCGCTTCTGTTGTCACAAAATTCTCTAAACTAAACTAAACTAAAAATCAGTAAAATTTGGTTTGTTCCTGTCAAATGACGATTTCCTGTTCTGAAATAGACTAAAAGTGACACAACTTAACTATATTATAGTTTGACAGCACTAAGATTGCACTGAGCTATTAGTTTAGTGAAAATGACAATTTTGCTATTCTGAGTTTGCCGGTTTTCACCAAAAATTTTGGCAATAATAATTTATTTTAACTAAATCTGACAATTTTTAATCGCGATTAAAAAGGTGTGAAATAAAACTAGTGGTCTTGAACTAAAATTCACACTAACGCCTCGCCTTCACGTGCAAAAACAGTACTGTATTTTTTGTTTTCATTTCTTTTGCTTTTATCTCGAAAATGGCGTGTCCTATCACAAAAATAATGACATTTTGGAACCCCTTATGAAGCCCCTACACATATAAATCTCAACACGTGGGTCTCAGATTTCATCTGAGACGTGGGTAATATATTTGGGCTGCCCCCTTGCACGAGTTCGTCTCTCAAAAACTTCATTGCGTAGCGCATACAAGTACCACGGTGCGAAGCCAAAAGAAAAAAAATACCACGTTGAGTCACGATCGTCAAATTCGATTTTAGTTGTGAAAAAATAAAATTTTTAGAGTTTTTGTCGCAGAATAGCGTTAGAATTCTCATAGCCAAAAACTAAGGAATTATAAAGATAGTTTAGTTCGGTGTACAACAGAATCGGCACCATTGTATCATTTAAAGGTACACCACACACCTTATTAATTTTAAATAGGCACGCCTCTAAGTAGAATTGACTCTAGTTGCCTATTCCAAAGAATAATCACAGTTGCAGAAGATCGGGCAAGAAACTCTATCGCTACTCTTAAAAATGTTTTACAATATTATAAGTGGTACTCAATATTAAAGAATATTATAGTAACAAAACTTACATGAAGTGGTAGTCATCAATGTGCCCTATATTGCTGACCACTTTTAACACGTCCGTCTTCAATGCTGGCCCCGAGCAAATAGGCATAGTTACTTTCTGTGGTTACTTTACTCTTTGGAATAGGCCGAGAGCAACCCCGTGTTCCCGTTGTCTACCTCGTTATTTCAAAACTAGTGTTGCCAGTATTATCCATCAAAAGGGCCCAATAATCGACTAAGACAATATTACAGCTTGGTAAAAAAGAGTCTGGAAAAAATGAGGGCGCCTGCTTAGCAGGTATGGCCACCCTGTATACGAGGACTAAAAGTGATAAGATACTTGTTGTTTTAATCCACAAACACGAGATCCCGGAAATTCTCATCAGTCAAGATTTCAAGACTTGATAGGCACACAGTCTTTTACTTTCATTGTATTTAGTAGATTGTGCATTATTTCGCTGGAATAACTTTTTATCTAAGAGTGCCATCATAATAACATAATGCAAACTTGTTCAGTTTAAAAATTAATTAAATTATACTCAGGGATTGCTGATTGAACCCGATACAACCGAACAAGACATAATGTTCAGCAATCGCATTTGCGGCCACCATCTAGGGTATTCACAACCATTCGATGGTTGGTATGCCTGTATCAAATTTGACATGAATGATACTGAACGAATCCTGTTAATGCTGACAGTTTATAGTCGACAAGAAGGTGACTTACAGCTGCTTACTGTTGGAAACTAATCGGAAGTCAGAGAGTACCTATAGCATGTCACATTCGAAAGGTACGGGCAATATCGAATAAACTTGAACAGTTGACTAATGAAGGTGTCAGGTATGTCTATGCGGGGTACATAACATTATCACTATTCACATGACAATGAAAATGAAATAACACGCTAAAGTTTAGATTTTATTTAAAAAGAAAAACGTGACGTAACATCATTCTTGTATTCCTTTTCGGTGCTATGATAGATTTTTTCCATTAACACTGATGTGTCAGTTTTACATTTCTTATATAAGAATATAGTGTAAAAATCTTTCTTACACGTTTACGGCTCCCATTACAACCCGTCTCCTCAAACTATAGGTAATATATTACGTAGAATAGGCACCTGAAAAATAATAAATATAAATTATACTTTTTTACTGAGGTATGCGATAATAGCATTAACAAAAAAAAAAAAAAAAAAAATACTTGGCTGTTTCGTTATAGTGTTGAACTTTTTGTCTAATTGCACACAGATCAAAATCGTCTAATTCTTTCTTCCGCCAACTGTTTTGGTGTTCCTCCAGGTGTAGAAAAAATCCTTAATTGTTTTCTCCTTCATTAACAATTTCTCTAATTGTACTGTGAGATTTACCTTGAAAAAAATATAAAGACAATCATATTAATTCCATGTAGGTACATTTTTCAATTTCAAGTATCAAACATCAAGAATTAACGTACACGCAATTTGTCAAACTAGAAAACATAACCTCAATAATCTATTAGTAAATAAAACAATAAAATGGCTTGAAACTTATAATAGCGATAAAACTTAGTATTAGAAAGGAAAAACAATGACTGGCATTGAATAAAAGATAAATTTCTTGGATAAATACCTGTCGTGTCGGCAGTTCTTTCGTAAACATTGTCAATCGGAGACAAAATTTGTTCCGCTTCAGATTCCGCCAAATTTCTTACGAAAACTTAGTACATCACAGCTCACACCACTACTCCTTATTGTTTTATTCATTTTTTATATGTTCAAAAGCATTAATAATTGATAGTTAATCAGAAATATGTAAAATACAACTGGGAACAACAACACAATGACAGATTAGCTACTTGTTGATGATAAACAAAGCAGTGCTGCCACCAAAAAAATATTTTAGTTCCAATGGTTACCACGACAGACTCTTTTTTGCCAACCTATACAATTTAGTATACTATTTTAAAACCTAACACTAAAGAATTCCCAGCAAAGAAAATAAAAAAACAGCAGTAGAAAAAAGACTGTAATTTTACCGGTAAATATTTCTTTGAAGATGTAATTTAACCATAGAAACCATTTAAGCTCTGAGACACATGGTCCTACGACGCACCGTTTCCGAGTTATAGGTTGGCAAAAAAGAGTCTGTCGTGGTAACCATTGGAACTAAAATATTTTTTTGGTGGCAACACTGCTTTGTTTATCATCAACAAGTAGCTAATCTGTCATTGTGTTATGTTCTTAGTTGTATTTTACTTATTTCTAATTAACTATCGATTGTTAATGCTTTTGAACATATAAAAAATGAATAAAACAATAAGGAGTAGTGGTGTGAGCTGTGATATACTAGGTTTTCGTAAGTAATTTGGCGGAATCTGAAGCGGAACAAATTTTGTCTCCGATTGACAATGTTTACGAAAGAACTGCTGACACGACAGGTATTTATCCAAGAAATTTATCTTTTATTCAATGCCAATCATTGTTTTTCCATTCTAATACTAAGTTTTATCGGTATTATAAGTTTCAAGCCATTTTATTGTTTTATTTACTAATATATTATTGAGGTTATGTTTTCTTGTTTGACAAATCGCGTGTACGTTAACTCTTGATGTTTGATACTTGAAATTGAAAAATGTACCTACATGGAATTAATATGATTTTCTTCATGTTTTTTAGGTAAATCTCACAGTATAATTAGAGAAATTGTTAATGAAGGTGAAAAAAATTAAGGATTTTTTTCTACACCTGGAGGAACACCAACACAGTTGGCGGAAGAAAGAATTAGACGATTTTAATCTGTGTGCAATTAGACAAAAAGTTCAACACTATAACGAAACAGGCAAGTATTTTTTTTTCAACCGACGAAAAAAACGGAGGAGGTTATCAATTCGACGCGTATATTTTTTTTTTTTTTTATGTATGACCACGCATAACTTTTTACATAGTGGTCCGATTGTGACAATTCTTCTTCTATTGGAAAGGGTATACTCCCAAGGTGGTCCCATATCAATTTGGAAAACAAAATCGAACCCTAAGGGTCGGAAAACAGAGGATGATTGATTGTTCACTCACTGATTGTAATTAGGGTTGTAACAGAGCTTCGCCTCCGCCTCCGTTACTGCGGAAGTTCCGCAAGAAATCGTATCTTCGCTTCCGCCTCCGCCTCCGTAAAACTTTTGCGGAGTTGTAACGGAGGTTTATTTACGAATCATAGAACAATAAAGCGCGTGTAGCGACGCTCGACGACGATTCAGCCGTCAGGCCGCGTATCGCGCACGAAATGGTCAAGTCAAGAACTCAAGAAGCAACGAGTGCGCGGCGGGAACGCGGTTGGGGTGGGGGCGGACGTATGTCATTTGTCAAAGTATGATACACGACTGTATCTGTGATACACGACAAGAATCAACCTATCGAAATGCTTGGATGAGTTGGACGTAACGTACGAAGTTTTACCGATGTAATTCTAATTGAACCTTGATTGGTTTACGTGATTTAGTGCAAAATCATTGTTATGTTTATTTACGTCACACGATGAAGCCGTTAACAAATGAGATTTGGCAGTTTTTTGTAGAAATAGATAATAATTTTGCAAAATGTTTTCCTTTTTTGTTAAGAACATATTTTCTAAGAATATGAACCTAATTGTGATAAAAAAATGAAATTTTCATGTTTTTGAGGTGTTTCAACACAATGTCATGTTTTTATACCATATTTTTTCACATTTTTTAATAAAACCATATATTTTTAGTAATAATATAATCCCAGAATTAGGTTCATATGGATTGGAATTGAATAAAAAATACACATAACTTCAGAACGATTGGTCATTTACTTTTTGAGCTAGAATGCCCACCAGTTAAAAAAAAGTCGTTTGGAGAAAAACGTATTTGAAATAAAATATTGCGAAATCCGTACATTGCCTCTTAATTTCATAACGATTCCTAAGGTGTAATTTCTAAATAGCTTCCAAACATAACTTTGGAGATATCGTCGTTTTAGTCACTGTCTAGTCTAAACTGGTTTCCCCCCTTAAAGGGCATTCCAAGTCAATGCATAAAGAAAAATACGAAGAACTGTGTGGAGTGGAAAAGAAAGAACCCTGGTTATAATTAACCACAAATTACATTTTTTTTCTACATCCACTTTCACCTCCGCCTTCGCCTCCGTTAACCTCCGCATCCGCGGAGGTGAAACTCGTCGCCTCCGCATCCGCCTCCGCCTCCGCTAAGAAGGCCTCCGTTACAACCCTAATTGTAATGTATAAACACGCATAACTTTATACAGAGTAGTCCGATTTTGATAATTCTTTTTGTGTTGGATAGGGTATACCTTGCCAAGTATTATTAGTACATTAAAGCCACAAAAAAATTTAAAATAAAAACTTTTTAACAAAAAATTAAACCGCCGAAAAACTGAAAAGCATAAAATAATACTTAAACCTTAAAATTTTGAGTCGGCGCTGAAAAATCAATGAACAAGGATCACTCAAAGCGCCGACTCATAATTTTAAGGTTTAAGTATTATTTTATGCTTTTCAGTTTTTCGGTGGTTTAATTTTTGATGCCATTATCGCATACCACAGTAAAAAAAAGTATAATTATATTTATTATTTTTTAGGTGCCTATTCTACGTAATATATTACCCATAGTTTGAGGAGACGGGTTGTAATGGGAGCCGTAAACGTGTAAGAAAGATTTTTACACTATTTAGATTTCATAAATAAGAAATGTAAAACTGACACATCAGTGTTAATGGAAATCAGAGAGAGAGATCATAGCACCGAAAAGGAATACAAGAATGATGTTATGTCACGTTTTTCTTTATAAATAAAATCTAAATTTTAGCGTGTTATTTCATTTTCATTGTCATGTGAATAGTGAAAATGTTATGTACCCCACATAGACATACCTGACGCTTTCATAAGTCAACTGTTCAAGTTTATTCGATATTGCCGGGTAAGTAATAGATGATAAAAACGAAATCTCTAATATTAACAACATATAACAACGGAACCTATAATTTTATTTAATATAGCGATTAGTTAATATAATGAACGATTAATATAATTTTAAAACAACTAATTTTTATAAGCATAACATACATTAAAAATATAACATCGTTTGACATAACATACATTAAATATAACATCGTTTGACATACCACACAAAACATATAAAACTTATTTGGTCTAATATGAATAGTAACCTAAGTAGATATTAAACATAACTAGTAATTGATTACCACCTGCGCTAAGATAAGTCAACGGAGCCCCGCTTCACGGGGCTCCTATTTCTGGGTGGTTTAAAAAAAATAACCACGAAGGCTAAGGCGGGAGCTCCGCCCCGCTTCGCTCCCGCCTTAGCCTTCTAATCTAACCTATCTGAGTCGGGGTACTCTGAGTCGGGGTGTTAACCATAATGACGTTTTTTTATATTAAATATGTTAAACGTTAGACCTAATGAATTTCGATTGAATAAACAATATACGTATTAAACGTTAGACCAAATGATTTTCGATTACATAAACGTTATATCAAACAACGTTATAATCATTAAGTTTTAGAATAAATAAATGTTATATGGAAAGAAATTATATCAACAGTTGGTATATCTCACGTTGATTATATCTTATGAACGATAATAAAATGAAATTAGACCAAATGAGTTTATACGTTATGAGACGCACCCGATATTGCCTGTACCTTTCGAATGCGACATGTTATAGGTACTCTCTGACTTCCGATTAGTTTCCGACAGTAAGCAGCTGTAAGTCCTTCGCCTTCTTGTCGATAAACTGTCAGCATTAACAGGATTCGTTCAGTATCATTCACGTCAAATTTGATACAGGCATACCAACCATCGAATGGTTGTGAATACCCTAGATGGTGGCCGCAAATGCGATTGCTGAACATTATGTCTTGTTCGGTTGTATCGGGTTCAATCAGCAATCCCTGAGTGTAATTTAATTAATTTTTAAACTGAACAAGTTTGCATTATGTTATTATGATGGCACTCTTAGATAAAAGGTTATTCCAGCGAAATAATGCGCAATCTACTAAATACAATGAAAGTAAAAGACTGTGTGCCTATCAAGTCTTGAAATCTTGATTGATGAGAATTTCCGGGATCTCGTGTTTATGGATTAAAACAACAAGTATCTTATCTCTTTTAGTCCTAGTATACAGGGTGGCCATACCTGCTAAGCAGGCGCCCTCATTTTTTCCAGACTCTTTTTTGCCAAGCTGTATGAGCTTTCTAATTATTCTGTAAAAAAAATCATAAGATTAGTTATTTCGACACTTTTTATGTATGTTTTAGTTTATTACATATATTTTAAAAGAATTTACCGACTATTGCCGATAATTGAAACCAAACGTAAAACGATGCTATTGTTTGTTTTTGTTGTTACTCGTTAGTGATTATGATGATTAGGGTATTTAGGTTGTGGTTTTTTTTTAAGCCTTGGATTACCCTTCGGGGCAGATTCGACATGGTTTGGAAGGTTAGGTTAGGTTAGGTTAAAACTCTGACCTCCTGTGCCAGAAATGACTAGATTATGTTTATGAGCCCTATCGGTGAAGTGTCCTGTCGAGCGTTGCTACTTCCCTTCGTTTTATTCAACGTTGTCAACTTCTTCCGGCTTTAAAATCGATGTCGATACAGTGGGCAGTTGCGAAAATTTTCCTTCACAGGGACGCTCTATACCTCCCACTTCCCACCCACCCCTTTAATCGATGACTGGCAAATCGAAGTCCAACCCATTTAATTAGCCTTATAACCCAAGAAACCTGGATGTCCAACATTTCAAAGGATATGTCCATTTTTGACGAGCCACAATTCATCGGCTGAAGTTAGTCGCAAATGTCATTCGTGTTTCGACTTACCAAGTGTGCGCAGTTTTAACTCCCGCGCAGTCTTGGGGAGCCCTACCCTACATAATTTTAAACTAACTTATGAAGTGAAAAAAATAAATAAACCCTTGAATAGTTGTGCCATTGCGGTTAATAAGTATGGAAAAACTATTATTTTATACCAAAAAATTTCAACGCAGCGGGGCCAAAATGATGTGCTGAATTCTTGGTTACAGTTTAAGCGCCGATCTGCCAGTAATTTTGTTTACACTACCATACAACAACGAGTACCACAATCTCTGCTTACAACTGCTACGGCTTGTAGGTACACTCAACCGCTTGACAGTTGCACTGCTAAAATTGTCCTTACTGCTTGGACATAAAGGCGCTGTCAATATCAAATAATTATTACCATGGATGAGTGGTTGAGTGTCACGAAAAATTGTGTATAGGTTGGCAAAAAAGAGTCTGTCGTGGTAACCATTGGAACTAAAATATTTTTTTTGTGGCAGCACTGCCTTGTTTATCATCAACAAGTAGCTAATCTGTCATTGTGTTATGTTTCCAGTTGTATTTTACTTATTTATAATTAACCTTCAATTATTAATGCTTTTGTACATATAAAAAATGAATAAAACAATAAGGAGTAGTGGTGTGAGCTGTGATATACCAAGTTTTCGTAAGAAATTTGGCGGAATCTGAAGCGGAACAAATTTTGTTTCCGATTGACGATGTTTTCGAAAGAACTGCCGACACGTCAGGTATTTATTCAAGAAATTTATCTTTTAGTCAATGCCAGTCAATGTTTTTCCTTTCTAATACTAAGTTTTATCGGTATTATAAGTTTCAAGCCGTATTATTGTTTTATTTACTAATAGATTATTGAGGTTATGTTATCTAGTTTGACAAATCGCGTGTACGTTGACTCTTGATGTTTGATACTTGAAATTGAAAAATGTACCTACATGGAATTAATATGATTGTCTTTATATTTTTTTCAAGGTAAATCTCACAGTACAATTAGAAAAATTGGTAATGAAGGTGAAAAAAAATTAAGGATTTTTTCTACACCTGGAGAAACACCAAAACAGTTGGCGGAAGAAAGAATTAGACGATTTTGATCTGTGTGCAATTAGACAAAAAGTTCAACACTATAACGAAACAGCCAAGTATTTTCTTTTTTTTTTTTTTGTTAATGCTATTATCGCATACCTCAGTAAAAAAGTATAATTTATATTTATTATTTTTCAGGTGCCTATTCTACGTAATATATTACCTATAGTTTGAGGAGACGGGTTGTAATGGGAGCCGTAAACGTGTAAGAAAGATTTTTACACTATATTCTTATATAAGAAATGTAAAACTGACACATCAGTGTTAATGGAAAAAATCTATCATAGCACCGAAAAGGAATACACGAATGATGTTATGTCACGTTTTTCTATTTAATTAAAATCTAAATTTTAGCGTGTTATTTCATTTTCATTGTCATGTGAATAGTGATAATGTTATGTACCCCACATAGACATACCTGACGCCTTCTTTAGTCAACTGTTCAAGTTTATTCGATATTGCACGTACCTTTCGAATGCGACATGTTATAGGTACTCTCTGACTTTAGATTAGTTTCCGACAGTAAGCAGCTGTAAGTCACCTGCTTGTCAACTATAAACTGTCAGCATTAACAGGATTCGTTCACTATCATTCATGGGCGTACCAACCATCGAATGGTTGTCAATACCCTAAATGGTAGCCGCAAATGTGATTGCTGAACATTATGTCCTGTGTATCTGAGTGGAGCTGCATGATTACTGACAAATGCGTGTACTGATTGGACAGGTCCACTCAAGCTGTGTGTTCTTTCCTTAAAAGACCACTTCAGATACCAATCCACATGGTCTTCACATGATCTGATCAAGATTATGTCTGGACTTTAAAAGAGACTGTGACCTCTGAGTTTGTTTCGGCGTTTCTTCTCAGAGTAGTCAGATAGGAAATGCCGAACTCATCTAGTTTAAAAAAAAAATGATTGATGTGTAAAAGTGTTTATACAAACCTACTTGCAAAAATAAAGTCATTTATCATTATCATTTATCGGGTTAAATCGACAATCCCTGAGTGTAATTTAATTAATTTTTAAACTGAATAAGTTCTCATTATGTCTTTATGATGGCACTCTTAGATAAAAGGTTATTCCAGCGAAATAATGCGCAATCTACTAAATACAATGAAAGTAAAAGAGTGTGTGCCTATCAAGTCCTTGACTGATAAGAATTTCCGGGATCTCGTGTTTGTGGATTAAAACAACAAGTATTTTATCACTTTTAGTCCTAGTATACAGGGTGGCCATACCTGCTAAGCAGGCGCCCTCATTTTTTCCAGACTCATTTTTGCCAAGCTGTAGATATCATCATCTGCCTACCTATCGCAAAAATTATAGGGTGGGGTCGGTTTTCTTTCATTTCTAAATAAGCGATCAATCTGGTAAGGCATTTCCCCACTATATTTGGGTCAGTTTCCAGTCTTACCTGGATACAGTTGAGTACCACTACACAGACTACACTACCAGTATTCGCAGAGCGACTGCCTATCTGGGTGTTAGTCAAGAGCATCATCTTACAGTTAAGAATCATATTTGGGATTTTGTGAAAAAATATCGTATTAATGGCAAAATGTCTTAAGAGTATTTTCTTGAGCATGCTTGTGAAATGTTGTACATTTTAAGTCACTGATGAATTGTGGCTCGTTGAAAAATGGACATAGCCTTTGAAATGTTGGACATCCAGGTTTCTTGGGTTATAAGGCTAAATATATGGGTTGGACTTCGATTTGCCAGTCATCGATGTAAGGGGTGGGTGGGAAGCGGGAGGTATAGAGCCCCCTGTGAAGGAAAATTTTCGCAACTGCCCACTTTTTGAGAAATATATTTTTAATATTCCAAACTAACTTTCGAATTTTCGTGTATCGACATCGATTTTAAAGCCGGAAGAAGTTGACAACGTTGAATAAAACGAAGGGAAGTAGCAACGCTTGACAGGACACTTCACCAACAGGGCTCATAAACATAATCTAGTCATTTCTGGCACAGGAGGTCAGAGTTTTAACCTAACCTAACCTAACCTTCCAAACCATGTCGAATCTGCCCCGAAGGGTAATCCAAGGCTTAAAAAAAAACCACAACCTAAATACCCTAATCATCATAATCACTAACAGAGTAACAACAAAAACAAACAATAGCATCGTTTTACGTTTGGTTTCAATTATCGGCAATAGTCGGTAAATTCTTTTAAAATATAGGTAATAAACTAAAACATACATAAAAAGTGTCGAAATAACTAAACTTATGAATTTTTTTTACCGAATAATTAGAAAGCTCATAACTCGGAAACGGTGTGTCGTAGCACCATGTGTATCAGAGCTTAAATGGTTTCTATGGTTAAATTACATCTTCAAAGAAATATTTACCGGTAAAATTACAGTCTTCTTTGCTGGGAATTCTTTAGTGTTAGGTTTTAAAATAGTATACTAAATTGTAATATTGTCTTAGTCGATTATTGGGCCCTTTTGATGGATAATACTGGCAACACTAGTTTTGAAATAACGAGGTAGACAGACAACGGGAACACGGGGTTGCTCTCGGCCTATTCGCTCGGGGCCAGCAGGGGCCAGCAGCCCAGCATTGAAGACCGATGTGTTACAAGCAATATTGGTGATCACCTCTTCATGTAAGTTTTGTTACTATAATATTCTTTAATATTGAGTACCACTTATAATATTGTAAAACATTTTTAAGAGTAGCGATAGAGTTTCTTGCCCGATCTTCTGCAACTGTGATTATTCTTTGGAATAGGCAACTAGAGTCAATTCTACTTAGAGGCGTGCCTATTTAAAATTAATAAGGTGTGCGGTGTACCTTTAAATGATACAATGGTGCCGATTCTGTTGTACACCGAACTAAACTATCTTTATAATTCCTTAGTTTTTGGCTATGAGAATTCTAACGCTATTCTGCGACAAAAACTCTAAAATTTTTTTTTTACACAACTAATATCGAATTTGATGATCGTGACTCAACGTGGTATTTTTTTTCTTTTGGCTTCGCAACGTGGTACTTGTATGCGCTACGCAATGAAGTTTTTGAGAGACGAACTCGTGCAAGGGGGCAGCCCAAATATATTACCCACGTCTCAGATGAAATCTGAGACCCACGTGTTGAGATTTATATGTGTAGGGGCTTCATAAGGGGTTCGAAAATGTCATTATTTTTGTGATAGAACACGCCATTTTCGAGATATAAGCAAAAGAAATGAAAACAAAAAATACAGTACTGTTTTTGCACGTGAAGGCGTGGCGTTAGTGTGAATTTTAGTTCAAGACCACTAGTTTTATTTCACACCTTTTTAATCGCGATTAAAAATTGTCAGATTTAGTTAAAATAAATTATTATTGCCAAAATTTTTGGTGAAAACCGGCAAACTCAGAATAGCAAAACTGTCATTTTCACTAAACTAATAGCCCAGTGCAATCTTAGTGCTGTCAAACTATAATATAGTTAAGTTGTGTCACTTTAGTCTATTTCAGAACAGGAAATCGTCTTTTGACAGGAACAAACCAAATTTTACTGATTTTTAGTTTAGTTTAGTATAAAGAATTTTGTGACAACAGAAGCGGTACCAATGTGTTACGTGTTATTTCCTTCTCCTGTAAAACCGTCAGTTAGTAAGTAATAAGTCAGTTAGAGATTATCGAGTAATGACGACTATGTGCATTTGGGTACCCATCCATAAGTTTCTGCTTTGATGTTCAATATATCTTAGGTATATCTTTAAACGAGCAATTCTTGTTTATATGTAGATAATCTGAATCTCAGAAACAGCTCCAACGATTTTCATGAAATTTAGTATACAGGGGGTTTCGGGGGCGATAAATCGATCTAGCTAAGATTCAGTTTTAGAAAATGTTGTTTTATTCGAATTTTCAATAGTTAATCAACACATACATACATACATACAATCACGCCTTTTTCCCATGGGGGTAGGCAGAAACCACGGAACGCCACCTGCTACGATCTCTACACACTCCTTTTGCCTCTTTAAGGTTCATACAATTGGTCATACACACACGCCGGTTGCGAGTACTATGCACCTGACCTTTCTGAAGAACATCACCAATAAGGTCACTATATGTCCTCCTAGGGCGTCCCCTCCCGGTGTTTCAACTCACATCTGCCTTGTAAATACCTTTTGTGAGTCTTCCTTCATTCATCCTCTCAACATGACCAAACCATCTAAGCATAAAAAAACAACAAAAAAAAAACAACTCCACTCAAATCAACTTAAACATAAACGTATGTTTTTTTATTGGAAGAAAAATAACAAAATGTAATTTGTATTTAAATATAATTCCAAAAAATACAATTTACCATGTGTTGGTTGTCCAAAGATATTTATTTACCAAAAAAAAAAATACCGAGCAAAGCTGGCATCCAGGTATGTACAAAGGTCCTTTAGATAATATTAGCAATTCCTCTAATTTTCGTAAAATGGTGACACATATTAGCGCAATCAGACGCAATTCAATTCAAATCAGGATCATATTTAGTGTAAATGTTGCTGCATCAAAAAAATAAAGACCGTAATTTTACCGGCAAATATTTCTTTGCAGGTATAATGCATACAGTAGATTATTTTTAACTGTTGAAATTTTGTTAATTATAATATCCTTATAACTTCTAAAATAATTTCAGATAAGCACTGAAAAGGGAAACTACAACCAATAAAACCTTTTTATGCTGGGAACGCTTACATAGAAGCTTAAAAGTGTCCCTATACATATTGTAGTCTTTGCTTAAAAGTTTTCCGTGAGTGTGGTTGAGACGTAGTGCCTTGACGTAGTGAGATATGTTGTGTAATCTGTGGATATGTCAACAATCAACGTCATTGTATAGGTAATTTTTTTGTATTTTTTTTATAAAATAACGATTGAAAAACTGACAACCACTTAACCGACGAACAAAGAGTTTAATAACTTTATTTTTTAGGTAGCTATTGGAAGTTTTATTTGAGGATTGAAAAGTCGGGCCTTAGAATCTTAAAATTGCAATATTCCGCCTTTTGGAAGTGTGTTTGCGATGACAAACATGGCTGCCGGTTGATAGGCTAATAGTCAAAGAAATATGAGTTTACTCAAAAATGTGTGAAAACGGAAGAATAGTTCATAATTAGTTTACTGTCGTACTTTTTTTATAGATATACTGGTAGCTTCGTAAACATTTTATGAGATTTATAATTGTGTTCAACAGGTGTTCAATACAGTTGTCTGGCATCTCAGCGGTCGTACTCTCGTTGTGCTTGTGCCCCTCGCACCACTCTTTGCGACAACGCGGCGCACATAGATATTGTTTAAAGCTTAAAGGTATTGTATCGCATGAAGTTTGCAGATAAAGGAATATGCTTGTGCTTTAAGTACCAATTGTTTTATCGTTAAAAAGTAGTTGAAATAAAGCTATACATTTTAGGCAAAGAAACGAAGAAAACCGTCGCAGGCGTGGTCGTGGACGAGGACGCGGAAGAAGACGTGGTGGGGCCAAGAGCTCGTAAAGAGCAGTATGTATCGTTGTTTTATATTTATTCGTATTCTTATAGACATGATACTAATTTGAATTTTTATTACAGTAACATTAAGTGAAATAAGGGTCAAAGGCTAGTGATGCAGCGAAGGGTCGCGGCGTTGTCGCCTTCCTACAAGAAGAAGCTGCTGGAGAGGAAACGGGTTGTGGAAACAAAGCGAGTGCTCCTTCCTGACGCTCCTCCTCGGAAACGCCGTACACGGTTAGTTTTTGTAACACTTCTTTTAGAAGTTTTTCATTTGTTCTATGATTTCAATGTTGAAATGTTATTTAGGAAACCATCTCCGGAGCGGGAAATGTGCCGCTTTGTCTCGGTTGCTGGGCCGTCTTCGGCGGCTGAAGGGGAGCCTTTAGTAGCCGAAGCCACTCGGCTTCGGCGACCTCGGCGACTGGCGGCACCAAAGAATACCCATTCTTTGGTGCCGCCAGTCACCGAGGTGGGGCCTTCTTCAGAGCCTGAAGCAGGCCCCTCTTCGGTGCTGCCAGTCCCCAAAGCAGGGCCGTCCTGGGAGCCAGAAGCAGGACCATCTGCTCCCTTTAGACCGCTATCTATTGGTATGTATATTCTTCGGTATCTATACAGGATAAGTTTTTATACAGTGCGTAAATTGTAGCCATGAATTCAGCATATCATTCTAGACCCCCTTGCGCAGAAATTTTTCATCAGTTTTACAAAAAAAAACAGCTGTTTCATAGAAAAATGCAATACCTACGGGGTCAAAATGTATGGAACAGCTGATTTTTTTTATTGTTAAACTGATGAAAATTTTCTACGCTGGGGGGTCTAGAATGATATGCTGAATCCAGGGAATCCTAGTGTGGAGGCCAGTGCTAATTCAATTTGTATATAGCAGTTCTTGAACAATAAAGGATTTTTTTTTAATTCTTGGTTACATTTTGCGCACTGGATAAAAACTGATCCTGTATAAGAATATTTGCTGTATTATATTTAAAGCAATTGCAATAATAACATTTTTTTTTTCTCTAGAAGCAGATGATGACGACCTTATAGAATATGGTAAGTAAAACTGTTATCTACTGCTGAGTCCAGGCCACTCTTCTTTTCTGCTATTTTCAGGCCAGCAGGTGAAGGCGCTGGAGATCCTGGAGCCTTCAGGATGGGTATGCTATTGATGTTGTGTGTTCCCAATTCACCTAGTTCCTTGGACAGCGACCCAAATCGCTTGTCGACTGAGTTGGCTTGGGAACAGCGTCAAGGCCCCCAAAAAAGGGGATATTATATTAATGAAATCTCTTCAGAGGATGGGTAAACCACTTTTGAAGAGATTTAATTAATTTTAATACAAACAAATGCACACCCAACTCTCCCTTAAACATGCATTATTTTTATCTTTCTTTTTACCATTTTGTGTGTGTGTTCGTACATTCAGACACATGATAAAAAGTATGAAATGAAATGAATTGCTCCGATCCCAGCGTGGTTTGACCAGACTCGATTAATCGAATGAACTCCGAGATTTGCACTAGCCCCTGAAGCGTCATGATTCATGGTGCTACATAGGCCATTGCATATCAAGAAGTAGAGGGGGCGCTGTAATGGTAGGGAAGAGTGCCCATAGGATAGGAAAGGATTACGAGCCTACCGACTATGCAGCCTTAAGTAAGCATTGGACTAGTGGAGAGAAGGGTGATATTTGTCTGTAGGAGGGCATCTTTTCACGTCGTCGCCGGCATGTTGATCCAGGTCGAGCTTCACCGATGCATCTTTTGGTGGGGTTAACCGTTTGCTTGGCTCTTTTCTATGTCGAGGTTTCGCTATGTTCCGTGTTGTTATTTTCTTGGTCGTCTTCTGAGTTCGCGCTTATATCAGTTTCTGTTGTTTTTTTTTTTGTAGATATCACTAGCCACTTACTTGATCTTATTTCCGTCTCCAGCCGTGTCCCTCCAAAACTGGATATCCTTGTCGAAGTATTTCATGTCCTGCTTTAAGTTGTCATTCCATGAGTAAATATAAATAGGTCGTCCGACCTTCTTAGATTTGGCCCTGTACTGCATTGCTGCATGAAACAGGTGTCGTTCAGAGCGTCTGAAAATGTGTGCCAGGTAGCACATCCTGTGGTTCTTGACGCGTTTTGTTGTTTTCCCGTCTAAGATTTGATGCATTTTTTCTGTCTCGGTTTGTTGATCGAGTCTCTCTAATAACTCGTTCATATCTTCTCGGTCCTGATCGGTTCGCCTTTATGAGTGCTGATACTTGCCATATATCATAGAAGGTACGATAATGTCTCCAGCTGTGTCCGTCCAAAACTTGATTCCCATGTCGAAGTACTCGTATTTCATGTCTTGTTTTAGGTTGTCGTTCCATTTGTAAGTAGGTCGCTCGACCTTCTCAGATTTGGCCTTGTACTGCATTGCTGCGTGCATGCGTGGTGTGGTTCACCGTGTGCTAGGTAGCACATCCTAGGGTTCTTGACGCGTTTTGTTGCGGTTTTACTGATTAAGATTTGATGCATTTTCTTATGTCCGCAGTTTCCTGGTTTCCTTTTTCCTAGCTTGGTCAATCAAATCATGATTTCGTCAAATCATAATGTGGTATTGGATGCGTTTTAGTTCTTCTAGCTCATCTGTAGTGAGGATAAGGTCATCCGAAAATGATAATACCGCCGGGAGTGATGATGATTTCCTTTGTTTCTTTCGTCGTCGGTCTTTCCTTCGATTATCAGTTTTGTTTTATTAACCGTTGGTATATGAAGGCCCTCGGACCTTTTCTTTTTCTTTTCTCCCATTTGGATATCGGTACCCTGCCCTTTTCGGTTTTTTTGTTGCTTTTTTTTCCTGTGGAATGTGTCGTTTGCATGTGTTTTGCGGGGTGATTATTTCCCCCTAGTCCGGTGAGGCAGGTTTATCACACGTCGTTGTCTGCATGTTTCTTGTTCTGATATTTAACCTTTTGGAGTTTTGTCTGGCTTACTTTTACGTGATTATGCATATTGGAGTTATTTGGTTGCTTGCTTTGTAGGAATTTGGCCTTCTGTAGGTTATGAAGGGCTAATCGGTGGTCCCTTGAGTAAATTGTCTGAAGAGTCAGAGTTATCTCCGTTAGAATGTTCCAGGGTAATTCGATGTTTTCATTCGTTGGGGTGATTACTACATTTGCTAGATTTTTGTTATACAGTCTTGGTATTTTGGTTTGGTAGAATTTCTATTCAGCGCGGCACAGTTGAATTGTTTATGATTGACATACTTGGTCTCAACCGTTGTTTCATTCATACCTTGTCATTGTTTTTGTGTTTGGTTTTTTTTTTCCTTTTTGTTTACTGTTGTATGATATTTGATCTTGGCAGTCCCCACATTATTTTATTGTATTCTATTTGAAGTGTTTCCCTGTTGGCAATATTCATCAATAGTTCGCCGTTGTAGTTGGAATCTTCATGCTGAAGCATGTGTTGCATCAAACCTTTGCGTTGGATACTTCGACCTCGACCAATATGGGCGTTGAAGTGCCGTATTTGCAGCGCACCTTTCCTTGTTTTTCGTCTAATCAAGCTTAATACCTACGTTTGGGATCTGATTGCTTTCTAAGTACAGCTGTTGGGATGTGAATTTATTATGTACAGGAGAGTTGGCTTGTCTCTTCCTATGCCAACCTCAAGGTTAGCTTACATCGCGTCGGTATACTTTTTATTGTAAACTGCTTCATTTTGGGCATCCTTTCTTAATAAAATTGCAAGGCCCCGGTGTGTGTTACCCGCAATTCCTGAGAGGTGTCATTCGTAGTGTGTGGAGATATACGTTCTTGCATTCATCCCTGTTCCCCGTAGATTGGCTATATGAATGCCTCTACGTGAAAGTTCAGCGTCTACAATTTTTTTTCTTTCTTTTTTTGGTCTGTTTTGTATCGCCGCGATCGTTTTAAGTTGTAATACTCAGATCTGGGCAAATGTACTTTTTGCGGTGGTGGTCAGGTTTGAAAATGAAATGAAAATGAAAAATTGTTTATTATTTTGACAAGTAAAACTTAACAACTAGTGTTTGGAGCCTCCTTTTAAGCAGAAAAGCCTGTTTTAGGAGACTCCGCTCTTCCACAACTTATAATTATATTTTACTTGTTTTATACAAATGTAGGTAAGAATTAAGCAAAAAAATAAAAAATAAAAATAAAATGAGAAATAAAGCTAAACATGCAGCACGCAGCACGCACGCAGGCATGCCAGTGAGTGAGTGAGAGTGTGTGAATATGAAGGCGTGTGAGTGTGTGAATGTGGGAGTGAATGTCAGTGTGAATGATTCATGAGGTAGAATGGTACAGCATAAACATAGCCCTATTATTTATTCCAGCAGCGCTTCCGTCTCATCATAGGTACGTGGTTTTATCCAATTTGTTACAATGGTTTTACATTCTGTTTGTTTTTTATTATAAACGTAAATCTCTTTGTTAAGTTTATTGTAAAGTTGAGCTTAGCGTTTCTTGTACTGTATACGGGCGAACTTAGTTTTAGTTTGGGGAACTTGCGCTATTATATCTTTTCGCCTTTTCAATGTTAAGCTGGTGTCAAAAGGAAGAGTTTTGTGTTTCTTAATAACAGTTTTAATTATATATAGTTTTCGGACCGAGAGTAAATTACTTATTTGGTAAAGAGTTTGTGTTGGAAATCTAAGGTTTTTAAAGTACATTAGCTTTATTAGAGACCGTTGTCCCCGCTCAAGGTCTAAGAATTTGGTCTTAGCCGCACCTCCTCACATGGGGATGCAGTACACTAAGACGGACTGTACTAACGCTATGTATATTTCATTGAGAAGGTTTCTTGGGGTATTTGTGGGGGAGGGTACTTTTTTTGTTACAATATACCTCAGCGTTTTGAATATCCAGCTCAGTTTTCTGATTCTGTTAGTAACCTGTTCAATGTGGGGGTACCATGATAGTCTCTGGTCAAGAATAACACCAAGATATTTAGTTTGAGGCGCTTTGAGTAATTTTGGACATTTACAATTATTTGCACCATCGCACGCATGCACTCTTATGTTAAAATCTGAATATGGTTGTGTTTTGTGTGATATACTGAAACATATGTAATTCGATTTAGCTGTGTTAAGAGTGAGCAGGTTATTTTTGAGCCATTCAGCTATTTGCGTTACTCCAGATTCAGCACTTCTAGCAACATCGTGCCAAGAATTCCCATAAAAGACAACAGCAGTATCGTCAGCATAACAAAACACTTTAGCGTTACTGATTTTTAGGTTACAGAGGTCGTTAATGTAGAGCAAGAACAATGTAGGGCCCAGTACACTTCCCTGAGGAACTCCAAATGTGACACTTTCATCGTAACTAACATGTTCTCCCACCTTTACCCTCTGTTTCCTGTTTGAGAGGTAGTCCTTGAACATTTTGAGTGGAATTCCTCTCACACCTGACGCTTCCAATTTATTTATGAGGATGGGAACAGAGACGGTGTCAAACGCCTTTTTTAAGTCCAGAAAAACAGTCAAGCATTTATTACCACTATCCAGATTATCAGTCACTAACGAGCTGAGTGCAGTAATTGCATCTTCGGTTGATACTCCTTGCCTGAATCCAAATTGTGAACTACTTATGATGTTGTATTTGTGAAGAAATTGTACGAGCCGATTGTTGGTTAGTTTTTCAATAATTTTCGATATGGCTGGTAAAATGGATATGGGTCTGTAATTATTGATATCGTCTCTGTCCCCGCCCTTGTGTACAGGAATGATGATAGATTGCTTAAGAGGCGCAGGGAAGACACCCTTTGCAAAACAAAGATTAACTAAATGACTTATGATAGGGACAATTTCCTGCCTAATGTGTTTCAGAAATCTAGTGGATACATTGTCCCAGCCAGGAGCGCTGTCAGATTTTAGGCTCATCAAGACCCTGCTCACTTCTTCGGGATCAGTATCTAAAAGAACAAACGAGTTCATTTGTGTCGATGGTGTATCCGATTGAGAAGAGTTTAAATATTGCGCCGAGGTTTTAATTTTTTGAGCTAACTCTTTACCAATATTTGCAAAATAATTATTTATAAAATTCACAGACTCAGGTGCATTAGGTCTCATCTGTAGTAGTTCTGTGTTGTGGCTCTTAGAGTTATTTGTGAACGTTAAAGTTTTAATATTTTTCCAGAGTAATTTTTTGTTTGTGACGGAATTAGCAAGTAGCTCCCTTTCAAATTTTCTTTTAAATTTCTTAATTAGGTTATTACAAAAGTTGCGATATCGGCTGTAGGTTATTTTTAAGGTGTCATTAAATGGGTCATTACGGGTTCTTTTTTGGAGTTTGTTGCGGTTCTTAATGCATCTTAATAACCCGGCAGTTATCCACGGCTTAAGAGGCCTCTCACAAAATTTGAACGCTCGAGTTTAGGTAAAAGACGGCAATCTTATGTATGTGTGCGTAGCTATCCACACATGCACAATACAAACAGTGTAACGCAAGTGTCGAGCCGGTCTAAACAATTTTGAGCCGTTAGAATTATAATGCGGTATTTAGATATTTATGAAAATACTTATTTTTATTTATCCAGTCTAATAAAGATTTCTAGACTAATAAAAAAATACAACTATATGATATGTAAAGTATACTATAAAAATAAAAAATTAAAACAATTACATATTGGTGCCGATTCTGTTGTACATCGAACTAAACTAACAAAACTATCTCTAAAATTGCTTCCTTTAGCTATGAGAATTGTTACGCTATTCTGCAAGAAATAATCTCTTTTAAAAATTATTTTGACACGACTAAAATCAAATTTGACAATCGCGACTCAACGTGGTATTTTTAGGGTTCCGTTGCCAAATGGCAAAAACGGAACCCTTATAGATTCGTCATGTATGTCTGTCTGTCTGTCTGTCCGTATGTCACAGCCACTTTTCTCCGAAACTATAAGTGCATGCTGTTGAAACTTGGTAAGATGTATTCTGTGAACTGCATTAAGATTTTTACACTAAAATAGAAAAAAAAACAATACATTTTGGGGTTCCCCATACTTAGAACTGAAACTAAAAAAAAAATTCATCAAACCCATACGTGTGGGGTATCTATAAATAGGTCTTCAAAAATGGTATTGAGGTTTCTAATATAATTTTTTTCTAAACTGAATAGTTTGCGCGAGAAACACTTCCAAAGTGGTGAAATGTGTGTCCTCCTCCCCGTAACTTCTAAAATAAGAGAATGATAAAACCAAAATAAAAATATATGATGATATTTTTCATTACCATGTAAACTTCCACTGAAAATTGGTTTTAACGAGATCTAGTAAGTATTTTTTTTTTAATACGTCATAAATCGTAAACCGCAATTTACCTTTCATTCAATCAACTTAAATATAAAAATAAAAAAATAAACATTTAATTTCATAAACATAAACCTTATGCATAAACCGAGAATACATACAAGTTTGTACGGAAACCTCGGTGCGCGAGTCCGACTCGCACTTGGCCAGTTTTTTTCTTTTGGCTTCGCAACTCAGTACTTGTGCACTACGCAATGAACTTGCTGAGATGCAATGGCGCGCGCAAGGGCGCATCCTGGACGTGTTTTATATGGAATTTTTCATTTTTGTTTGAAAAATAAAACAAAATATTACCCACGTGTTGAGATTTATATGTGTGGGGTTTTATAAAGGGGGTCGAAAATTTCATTATTTTTGCGATAGGACACGCCATTTTCGAGATATAAGCAAAAGAAAAAAAAAAATACAGTACTGTTTTTGCACGTGAGGCGAGGCGTTGCCGTTGGTGTGAATTTTTGTTCATGACCACTAGTTTTACTCCACACCTTTTTAATCGCGATTAAAAATAGTCAGATTTAGTTAAAATAAATTATTTTAGTCGCGGGCGGTCGCGCGTGAGGGAGTGGCAGTCTCTGCGCCCTCACGCCCCTAGCCGCCGCAGGAGGAGACGCCCCGGGCGTCGGGAGTCGATTGCGGACTCCCGGCCACCGTAGGCGCGAGCTTGCGGGTGGCGAGCAATGGGTAGCTCGCCGCCCGGTAAGGACCAGGCTCGGGTCGACGGCGCGCAGTGTTCCACGCGCGCCTCAAAGAGATGTCAGCAGCAGTGTAGGGGTCTACTAGGACCGATGCCTGCCGGGGTCGCGTGATTGTTCGAAAGAGATACCGTGACCCTGGCACATGGGCAACTGATGGAACACGGGTGGGTTTTAGTCAGTAAAAGTCTGACACGCCCTCCTGCTCCGCCCAGAGCGGGAGAAGTCATTTGATGATTTCCCATCCTGAAAAAAAAAAAAAAAAAGGCGAGGCGTTGCCGTTGGTGTGAATTTTTGTTCATGACCTCTAGTTTTACTCCACACCTTTTTAATAGCGATTAAAAATAGTCAGATTTAGTTAAAATAAATTATTTTAGTCAAAAATTTTCTACAATCTATTCAAATAATGCTTTACTTGATAATAAACGAAACTCTTATCTTATACAAAAAAAAAAAAATGCGAAGAGTAGCAAAATGTTGTAGTCGTAGTATATTTTTGCGTTCACGATACGAGTACCCGTAAACTGAGACGCGGGAAAAACTGGCACGGGTCCTTCCCCGTTGGGCGCTTGCGCCGTACTAAACGCTGCCCGCTTGTGCATCGTAATTTATTCTAATTTAGAGTGATTTCAAAATCGATATTATGTCTAATTAAATAAACAGATTTAAATAAAACTTGAGAATTCGATTTGTTATAGAGCATACTTTATATTGACATGAATTTTTTAATGTAATTATGCTTTATTCAAACCAAAAAAACGCGATAAACTTGCGAATAAATCGTAAAAATTGCCATAAGACTTAATTTTTTTTACTGATTAATGTTATTAAAAATCAATATTCTTGTACTAAATGTAACAACTAGATTATATTTTTGTTGTTTTGTGTATTTTTTTTACCCGAATTTCTACATATTAATGATAGAAATAGGAGTCTGAAATTGACCCTGCGCTGATTTTTAAGAAAAGTAGTTGTGGGAGATTAATTACTACAAAGTAAACAAATAAGTTTTTGTAAATGTGCTACTAAAAGTGACAAAACAAAAGATTGATCTATTTTTTACATGTATTCGTCAATGCCAGAGTATTTATGATGATGAGATGAGAGGTAAATAAGGCGACTAAAATCTTAGATATTCGCGCAAAAATGTAAAATGGCTCTTAACGGCACGCTTGCTACGGGGGATTATTTTGATAACAGTACTGTGATTAATAGACTCAGTTAATTTGTATAATAGGAGGTCAATTAATTGATCCGGGTCATTGCAAAACAGTAATTCTGAGATTTTATTTTCTTTGAGATGTTTTAGGGCCTGTTCGAAATCAATAGACGAGGTAGTTTTGTTAGCAATTAGATTGGTTTTTAGCTTAGATAATGATAGAAGAGTAGTGAAGTGATCGGTGATGGAAGTGTGTAGTATAGCAATCGATACTGATATCTTTTTTTTGTTTATTTTAATCATAAAGTGATCTAAACAGGTCGACTCGCGCGTAGGTAGAGTATGGCCAGGTAGTATGCCGTATAGTGATAACATATTCAGATAGTTTACCCTATTTCTGTATTCATGCGGCGGTTCAGTGTCTTTTGTTTTGAGATTGATGTTAATGTCTCCCGCTATAATTATACTTTGATGTGACTTAAGAGCATTGAGGTGTGTACTCAGAGAATCTATAAAACAGTCTGTGTTTGTGTTGGATGGAGATCGGTACATGCACAAAACAATATTATTAAGTATTTCCAGCTGAAGACACGATGCCTGAGCTAGAGTTATTTCTTTAACTTTGGGTTTTAAAGATTGTTTTACGTAGACAACTACGCCGTCATTTTGATTTAAATAGCGTGTGGTGGAAAAGCAGAGGTAATTGTTAAGTTGCGGGATGGGTTTATTAGAGTGTAATCTGCACTCGGTTAAGATAATGATATCCGTTTCAAACTTTAACGTGGATAATAAAATTGATAAATCCTCAAAGTTGCGGAAAATGCTCCTTATATTCTGAGAAATAATGGTCAAATCGTTTTTACTGGGTTTAATATGGTTGTGTAGTTCCGTACAGTCACATTGGAATGTACGTGCAACTTCGACATAGTCGATCTCTTCAAGAGTTTGTAGGGTGTCATCCATTTGTATTATTTATAGGCTGAATAGACGTCGCCACACTGAAAGCATTAGAGCTACTATAAACGAAAGTGTAGAAATAGTTACTATGCATAATAAGGTGATTGGAATTTTGATGAGAATGCTGGGTTATTATTATTTTTGTATCACAGAATATGTTTGTGTATGTATGAGTGTATGGTATATTGGTGTTGGAGTGACTTACAACTATACATGTAAAAATAAAATATGGTAACAGGAGGTAAAGTATAAAATTATCAAAACTTAACGATTCGACTTTCGACAAAATTATTAGAAAACAAAAAACCGGCCAAGTGCGAGTCGGACTCGCGCACCGAGGGTTCCGTACAAATCTGTAGGTATTCTCGGTTTAAAAATATATATTTTTTTTAATTTTTATATTTCAGTTGATTGAATGTAAGGTAAATTGCGGTTTACGATTTATGACGTTTTAAAAAAAAACTACTCACTCGATCTCGTTCAAACCAATTTTCGTTGGTAGTTTACATGGTAATGTACATCATATATTTTTTTTAGTTTTATCATTCTCTTATTTTAGAAGTTACGGGGGGGGGGGACACACATTTTACCACTTTGGAAGTGTCTCTCGCGCAAACTATTCAGTTTAGAAAAAAATGATAATAGAAACCTCATTACCATTTTTGAAGACCTATTCATAGATACCCCACACGTATGGGTTTGATGAAAAAAAACATTTTTGAGTTTCAGTTCTATGTATGGGGAACCCCAAAATTTATTGTTTTTTTTCTATTTTAGTGTGAAAATCTTAATGCGGTTCACAGAATACATCTACTTACCAAGTTTCAATAGCATAGCTCTTATAGTTTCGGAAAAAAGTGGCTGTGACATACGGACGGACAGACAGACAGACAGACAGACAGACAGACAGACATGACGAATCTATAAGGGTTCCGTTTTTTGCCATTTGGCAACGGAACCCTAATAAAGTGGACAAAGCTATTATGACAAACACAAGATTATAAGATATCACTTTGCAAAGTGTATAATGTAGACAGTGTTGTTCACTATGCGCTAATAGTCATTGGCCACCTATGAGCTTATGTATCTGCTCTTCACTTCTAATTAGTATGGTAGGCGATCCATCATCCTTCTTAACATAGATTTTACCGTACGCTGTCCAGCAAAATTTATAAGCACCTGATTTCGTTAGGTCTCGGGCCAGGAAGTGCAGGCGGGTCCCCTTAGGTGTTAGGTGATCGGATAAGTAAATGGGTGTGTCTTCTTGGGATTTAAATCCTAGGTGCTTGCAACTCAGTCTAGTCCTGTGTTTAACGTAATACGCTCTGCTCATTCTCATTACATCAGACTTGAGGAGGGTGGAGCCTGTTTCAACAATAATTGGTTGATTCACGCTGTCATTATTTTTTCCACGTAGCCTGTATATGTCCTTAACGTCAGATTTGTCAATCTTACATTCTAGGTTCCGAGAAAGACAGATAATCATGTCCACGAGATCGTCCTTTGTTTCATTGTTTCGCCTCGGAACATTCTTGATTACGAAGTTAGCTTTCCGACTTCCTATCTGAATTTCATCAATTTTGCCCTCCCAATAGGGTTATGTATTTCTTGTCCTCCCTATTCTGGTTCTCAAGCTGAACAACTCTTTTGTTGAGTTCTTCGTTTTGTGCTGTGAGGTAGGCTATCGAGATTTCGATTTTAAGGTTAGATTGCTGAATTTCTTTTAGGGTTGAGGTCATCTGTTGTATCTCATTGCCTTGTTTAGTCGAAAAAAGAGACATCATTTCCTTGATTTCGTTTTTAAACTCATCCAGTTGCTCACAGATAGAGATATCTTCTCTACTTCTCTTGGTGCGTTGGAATACATAGTTAGGGGGCGTCTTATGATGGTCTTTTCCCACCAAGTTAAGCTCAGACTCAGACACAGATTTGTCCTTCGGGGAATCCATTAGTACTAGGAGAGCAGAGACGAAAGGAGGTATATGTTGCTACTTACAATATGGCTGCGTGCGCGCATTGGCCGAGGAGTGGCTTCGACACCGATTAGCAGGTAAGTAAAATTGCACACAATTGGGTGATTAGTGTCGTCTGCTAATTAGGGGGCGGGGTCAGATTTCCGGAAGTTCTCCAATCAATTAGCACTGGGGCGTTTTAAATATTGTAAGTGTTCTTACGTGTACTTGGAGGCGGAGCTTGCGCAGCTTAGTCAAGTTGGGTACCAGGCGGGCAGATGTGTTGCAGGTTCCGGGGCTTAGAATGTTTTGTGATTCTTGAACTACCACCAATATTATGCACTCCTATTATTTTCAACGAATTTATTTGGATGAATTTATTAATTATTATTTAAAAACAAGTCTGTACAGAACCGATGGACACGTTAGCACCTAACGGCGGTCCGGGGGAAGAGGTTTCTGGTGTAGGTACATGCAGTATCGTCTGCGATTATGTCTGATAACGGTGTAGGTAGTGTTGCTTCTTGTTGTTCGCACGGTGTTAATGAGATAACTTATTGGGGACTGTTCGTTTGAAGCTGACGTTTTGTGGCTTTTTCGTGTATATACTTCTCATGTGTTGTACTGGTTATCTAAAGGTCTGGTATATTGTGTGGTGGTATGATGCGTTGGTTGAACTTTGCGTTTTGTTTATCCAGTTGTTGTTGTATTGTTTCTTTGATCAGGACCCAGCTATCATAGTGCTTCGTGTAGAGGATGTGTATATATATGTATTGGCGGATTCTCTCGATCGCCGATCGGTGTTTTTCTGCGTTCTGTTTATGTGTACATTCACATTTACGAAGTACAATTCGGACGCGGTGATGATGGTATATTCGATGTACCAGAATGTTTAATTAATTGCACGGTTAGGTATTTTGTTATACTTTGTTCCTGGAAAAGAATGCTGTTGGGGAGAAATTCCTATATATTATTTAGAAGTGATGGCGAATTCTATCATCCTGACAATGTTCCAAAACATATGTAGCGAGATTTTGACGGATATTCTTGTGATCAAATGTTAAGCCCGTTAGATTATTTATTTGGTGAGATATCTTAAGACAAACAATTCCCGTCTAACAGTTCCCGTCTTTTGAGATGAGTACGATTATAAACATTGTAATTGCTTTTGTTTAGTCAAACACATTTGTGTCAGTAAGGGGCTGAAACTGTCTAATTTGTGAGCTTGACCCTTTTTTTGTTTTATATCGCTATCTGTAGAGCAAAAACATCTGGTGCAAACTCAAGAGTTCGGGGTATTTTTTTTATCTCTTCAGTCCACATGTACATCTAAATTCCGGTGACCGTGGCATTTTGCAAAACAATTTAAGGAATTTGTTACCATGGTACACACGTCGACAAATCAAGCCATTCATTTCCAGTATAAACTGACTTCTCTTTGTACGGAAAGCCTATACGATGCGAGGTCTGTTAAAACTGGAAATCCATAGCTTGATACGTAGCCGTGTGTACGGCGTCTTTAACGATGTCATATTTAGTGTTAGAATAATAACGTGAATTTGTTGGTGTGAAGACACGAGTCCGCAACGGCTGCTTGAGATGACGTTGTGTGCGCGCGCGCGGCATATCAAAGCCCGTCGTACGCAGTTTAGCAAATGAATCCCTGTTATATTAAGAACGGTCTCACCGGGTCTAACGCCATGGGTTACTCGTCCTCCGGCAGTCAGTCTTCACTACAGTGTTTTGTTTTATACAAGGTGTAACAGAATAGACGCAAGACCGCCGAATGGGCCAAAGATAATTCAACCTTATTTGAAGGCAATAAGACACAATTTTAAATGCGTAGAGTGATGTTAGGGTCAGCCCGATTTTATTAATTATAACTGCTATATTAATACAGGAATGGAGGTTGCAGTGGGCGCCGAATCGGAGGACCACAGTACACCTACACATAAGAGACCATTGGCCTCTGCGATTGGTAAATATTATACTAAACAATATTAAACAATTAGCTAATGTCTTCATACAAACGTTTATAGTAATTTATTTTTACAGGAATACATGACAATTTGGAACGGACGATTGAAGAATGGATAGACATTGAGAGTGACGATGACCTTGACCATGAGACAGACCACGACTCTCCCCAGACACAATATAACGCTTTGGCTGAACATACACCATCGACCGACTTCTCAGCTTTCGAAAAACAAATTTTGGACACCGAGGACGCAACGAATGACAGTGCCCTGCGTAATATTGCCCCCGCAAACGCGTACGATTTTACTTGGTGTAATGATGAGGGAATCTTCCAGGGCCGACAAGAGACTTTTACTGGCACTCCAGGACCGACTTTTGAAATGACAGACCAGACCACGATACTCGACGTGTTTTATAAAATGATAGATGTGGAATTTATTGACATGCTTTGTACTGAGACCAATCTTTATGCCAGACAGAGGATTAACCTTTTAAATACTCAAAAAAAAATGACTCCCAACACCCGACTGCAACAGTGGGTACCGACTGACCGAGACGAAATGATAACTTTCTTGGCAATCTTGATTCTGCAAGGACTCTATCCCCTACCCGAAGAAGAACTTTATTTTAAATTTAATGGTTTCGGCACTATGCCATATTTCCGTCATATCATGACATACAATCGATTTTTTTTACTAAAATCTATGATTCATTTCGTCAACAATGACTCAGCTGACTCGAGTAATAAATTGTGGAAAATAGACCCGGTGATTGACTATTATAACAAAAAGTTTTCCAGCTTATACTATCCATCGAAAGAGATAGTTGTTGACGAATCACTTTTGAAGTGGTACGGGAAACTGAGCATCTCTCAAAAGATTTCGACGAAGGCTGCACAGGTTGGCGTGAAAACGTACGAACTGTGTGAGTCTGCCAGCGGCTATCTGTGGAAATTTATAGTATACGCTGGAAAAAATAAACAAACCGATAAACCGACAGAAGACACAAGTCCGACGACAGACCGACAGGCAGATGACACATCCGACCAGACTGTTGAAGGAGACGAAGAGGACGCATTGGCATCTGATAGACCTGAAGCTACAGGACTAGCGACTGACAGTACTACTTTACGACCGACTAACGCGACTGCACTTATTGTGTACCAGTTAGTTGAGCCGCTGCTTTACCGGGGACATACGCTAATAATGGACAATTTTTATAATAGTCCATTATTAGCGCGATGTCTCAAAAGACAGAAGACTGACGTTTTCGGGACGTTACGACTGCACCGAGAGTTTGTTCCAGACTCTCTTAAGACTTTGACGAAGACAGACCTACGACAAGGTGAAGTATTGGTCAGCTACTGTTCTGACTTGTCAGTAATGGTATGGAGGGATGCTAATTTAGTTAGCATGATCTCGACATACCATAAGCTACGAGTTGGAACTGCAAATAAGTGCAAACTAACCTACAAGCCCAACATTGTCCTGGAGTACAACAAAAGCATGGGGGGAGTAGACAGAAAAGACCAGTTTCTGTCTGCTCACCCAATGGAACGTACCCGAACTCGTGTGTGGTATAAGAAGTTGTTTCGGCGTTTGTACAACGCCGCTATTTTTAATACTTTCATAATTTTTGGGACTAAAAACCCAAATGTATCACACCGGCGCTACAGGACATTGTTGGCGGAAAATTTGTTGAAGGCACACAGACGACTTGACCTGACTACGAGGCCGATGCCAATACAGAATTATAAAAGGATCGGCAGTAATAGGACTACTGTGGAACACGACCATTTTCCAGATCAGACTGGTTCCAAAAAAACCCGGTGCTGGCTATGCGCCAAGCAGAAGATCGACCGCCGTACCAAATGGAAGTGCATGCAGTGCGAGGTCAATCTATGCATTGATCATTGTTTCCGGGCATACCATAAAAAGTAGGCCAAATTACAAACACACAGTCACATAACACACACGTCACCTTACATACTCACACACACCCTTATCATTTTATCATCAGTGATTATTTTATAAACATATTTGATTTTATATACAATGCATACACACACCCTCACACAGACTTAAACTTCCACCTCTTTCCTTTTTATTATTGTTATTAATTTACAGTAATAAATTACTAAATATAAGTTCATTTATAATAACTCAAAATTATCACATTATTGTTATAAAAAAAATGTCTCTTTCATTTTTTATGATTGTTATTCATTTACTTAGTTCAATGACTATCAAATATAATACCTCAGAAGATCTCATGAGGGAATATGTGTTGGCAATAAATGTGCTGGTAAACTCACAAACAACTGTGATTAGTGTCAAACACCATCTAATGTACCTACACCGGAACATTCATTGACAACATGCAATACCACCTTACCACAGCCCTGTGTTGATTTAACATTTCCTAATATTAGTTGTGCCAATAAACAGTGTGAACAAATTGTAAAACGTGATATAGTATTAATATGCGATGAGATTGGAAAGGAGTTAGGTTACTTGTTGAATGAATATACGGGACATTTTATAATAAATAATTGTATTGTGTGGTTGTTCCCTTTTTAATATTATGAAAGAAATTATTAAATGTAATTTTAACACCACGCGTAGCATGACCACCATAGAAACTTTGTCTATTCTTGGTAGAGAGATAGGATTGTCATGCTACGCCAGCATAAAACGGTACAAATCTTTCTACAATCTTTAATCTTTCTACAATCTGTAATTTTGTCTATTCTTCCGTCGACAAAACCCATTTCTACGGTGGTCATGCTACGCGTGGAGGACACTACATTAATAATAATTATTTATGGGTAATAGGGGAAATGTGAAGAAAGGAGAATTACTCCAATATTATAGAACATTATGTAATCTTAAGAAAAATTGTGTTGTTTACATTCCCATATAGTAACAGTTTGCCATAGGAAGAAAATAGGTTAAGATATGAAAATAATATGACATTGCATAATTTGACATTTAATAATACTTTATTTCATCTAGTAGATACCAACAATTATGTTGGTAATAATTTGTATTTGACAAAAGATAGACTTAATAATGTTGTGTTATCTTTCAAACTATCACAGAAGACAGATATCAGTATCGCTATCATTTTTTCTTTCTATTACAGCCAAGAATTTGGCTAAACAACTTGCTTCTTTTGAGCTATGCAATGACATGTTAAACTATACTGCCAATAATTTGGCAGCAATAAATGACATTGATTCTCATTTAAATTAGAAACGAAGACAATAGAGGCTACCTCTTCCAAAAATTTATAGTGTAAAAGAATTAAAAAGTATCAACCTGGTGCATCAAAACATTCAAGGGTTTTTGAAAAAAGATTTAGAAGTAGATATTTCCTGAAATGTTACAATATAGATATTCTTTATATGACAAAACGTTGGCTTAAAAGCCACCAGTTCATGTTCAATTTTAGTAACCACCAGGTTGGTAGTTCGAAAATCGAATAAATGCTATACATGGTGGCTCTCTAATCTTAGTAAATAACCAGCTTAAAGGGCCCCACCGGGTTTCCATATGAAATCTGCACTGGCATCTTTTTTGACATTGGTGCCTTAATTATGTTGATAGTTGTTGAAAAAAAATTTTGGGCCAATTATCAAACCCCTAGCTTCTTTAGTTTATGAAAAATAAGGGTTGCAACCTCAAACTTGAATGTTTTTTTTTCTACGAAACTACAATAGATTTTAAAATGAAACCATCGCGTCATGAAAGCTACTTAATAGATTTACATTTCACATTTTTCTCACGTTTGGAAGAAGTGCAACACGATACTTCAACTGATACAAATAACGCAATTGTGTAAACTTGTCGATAGCGCAGAATGTTATGAGTCTAGTATATGATTATAATTCCTATGATTACAGTACGCACGGCCACACATTTCCAGTATAAGCTGACATCTCATTGTACGAAACCCCTATGCAATACGAGGTCAGCTAAAACTGGAAATATACAGCTTGACCTGTAGCCGTGTATACCTTATTGAAAACTTTTACTGTTTTGAATATGTTCCACCCATGACACATCTATGTAATTGTTATGTATTATAGTTGGATACATACGTAATTTATGTAATTTATTTGGTTGGTGTACCTCGAAAAATAACCACGAAAAACCACCCTTAATTTTTAAAACACATTTGGTTCTGCCTTATTTGTGGTAGAGAAATTATGAGAAAAATGTGAAGTGTAAATCTATTAAGCAGCTTTCATGTCGCGTTGGTTTCATTTTAAAATCTGTTGTAGTTTCGTAGAAAAAAAAACATTCAAGTTTGAGGTTGCAACCCTTATTTTTCAAAAACTAAAGAAGCTAGGGGTGTAATAATTGGCCCAAATTTTTTTTCAACAACTAGCAACATAATTAAGGCACCAATGACAAAAAAGACGCCAGTGCAGATTTCATATGGAAACCCGGTGAGGCCCTTTAGGCTGACCCCACATTAGGCGTGCGCGATCCTCGGGCGCGAGCGCCGCGCGCGCGTCGCGAGCGCGTCGCGAGCGCGCCGCGAGAGCGTCGCGTTTAGCTGCCCTGCTGCGCGCTCGCGGCGCGCTCGCGGCGCCCTCGCGGCGCGCTCGCGGCGCGCACGCGGCGCTCGAGTCGCGTTCTTACCCCTTCGCCCGCTACAATACTCAATACTTTATTGCATTCCACAATGCTTAGGTGGTAAAACATTTTATTTAGAAACAGTTGTGGACCCTGTCGGGCACAGCAAAGGAAAATACAGTAGGTAGAGAGGAGGATCTATTGATTATCTTATAATGTAACTTATTCTAAAATAGTCATTAAAAATAGATGAAATACATGCTTTGCGATATGGGACATGACTACAAAGGAGTATAGTGATCGTATTGCAAAAAAAAGGTGTGGGAAGAAATCAGCACTTTATTTATAAAAGACTAGCTTCTGCCCGCGACTTCTTCTGCGTAAATGTCGTTTATCGCGGACGCAGACAAAGTCACGGAATAAAAAGTAGCCTATGTCCTTTTTCAGGCTCTAAACTATCTTAGTACCAAATTTCATTTAAATCGGTTCAGTAGTTTTAGCAGGAAAGCGAGACAGGCAGACAGACAGAGTTACTTTGCATTTATAATATTAGTGTGGATAGTGTGGATTTTGAAACTAAAATTGTCCAAATTGTGACTGACTTAGCTGTAGGGGGTTAAACGCAAAGGCGAGCGCCGCGTGCGCGCCGCGAGCGCTCCGCAGGGCAGCTAAACGCGGCGCGCTCGCGACGCGCGCGCGGCGCTCGCGCCCGAGGATCGCGCACGCCTAATGTGGGGGAGGCCTTAGAGATCGTAAGGATATTATGAGTCTATCTGTTGAGCGAACAATTGAAATAGCCTGTTTTGAATTGGAGCAGTTCATTATATTAACCGATTCGTTGCGGATAGCACGTCTCCCGTTCCATCATCATCGTTAGATTTCGAATGTAAACTAAAACATTCAGGCCTAAAACATAAAAAATGGTCAAAATACTGTTTTTACGCATGGCTGAAAACACGGGAGGCGTGTCATCTAATTGTATGGCGTTTGGCACGGCAGCCGTATCACGTTATCTTTGTTCAGCGCCACAGCTATAAGTTTGACAAATTGGACATGGCAACGAATCGGTTAAGTGTGTACAGACCTCCTTCAGGATTGTATGATTGTTTTGAAAAATTTATGGATGAAGTGTTGCACAAAATTTCTAAATCCAATAAGTCTATCATTATTTGCGGCGATTTTAATGATAACTTTTCTGGGTTAAGTACTAAAATTATAAGTTTGTTTCAGTCATACAATCTTGCTAACCAATTTTTATTTATACACATGTTAAAGCAATTCATCACTGTTAAACCCAAAATCTGCTAATCGCTTGGAAATATTTAAAACTAAACTTTCAAGTAATCTACCACTTGCGTCGCCTAATGATGACCCTAATAAGCAATTTAATCATTTTTTTTAATGTATTGCGCACAATTTGATAATGTATACATTCCTAAGAAATTTCGGTTAGTATTAACGCTTCTTTCAGTGACTGAGCCACCACTGGTATAGGTACATAAAAGTAGAAAAAGACTGTATGAATTGAGGTTTGGAACAAAAAGTGTCATTTACAGTTTTTAACTTTTTGAGTAAATTGAGAAAATAAATATTCAAGTTGATCTAAGCAATTTTTATTATTTTTTATTGACCATTTATGTGTCAATTATTGTATACAATTTAACCTTTTGAGCGCCACGACAAAAAAGCAAAATCGTACCCTCAGCGCCAAGCTATAAAATTTGCCATTATTACGATATTTTTTGACTGCCTCGTTGGTCTAGTGGTAGCAAGCGCCAAGCGCCACTGCTGAGCATGAGGTACTGGGTTCGATTCCCAGGTCGGCCCAAAGTGTTATTGGGTTTTTCCATCTAGAATTTCTCAGTAGCAGCCCGGAGTCTGGATTTGTGCCCGGTTCATGGCAATGAGCTCGCCCTCCATTACATGGGACTTAAACATAACATTTGAAATGTGGGTGTAATATAAGTAGGTACACCTGCCTAACCTTCGGGGAAATAAGGCGTGATGTTAAGTGTTTGTTTTTTTTTTTATAAAATCCCAAATACGATTTGTAAGATATGCTCTTTACTAACTTCTTATGATTCTGCCATTTGACGTTCATCATCATCATCATTTCAGCCTTAAGACGTCCACTGCTGGGTTTAGGCCTCCCCAAATTTGGGGGCTTTGCCATAATCGCCACGCTTGGCAGGCGGGTTGGCGATCGCAGTATGGTGGTAAAATGCATAGAGAACGCTGCTGCCCACCACACGGAAGCAATTCATATTGTGTGTAATGAATTGTGCGCAGATCGTGTGCGTTACGATTGCTCCGCCAGATTATCCAAATATATTTTTTTTTAGCCAAAACTTTTGTCGAAATTTGTCAAAATCGAATGGCACAAACCAAAAATTTGTCAAAGTAGAAATAAAGAAGTTACCTATAAGGGTTTTAAGTTGGCCGCGCGAACGTAACGTGGAGGATTGCGCGGCCATGGAGATCTCAGCAACTACTTGGGCTAGAGATCTAATTCTTTTTGTCAATTGAAGACTGAATTTGTCAAAAATTGTCGAAAAAAGAATTACATGCTCTAGATTAATATTTATGTCCGTTTCCACCGCGCGGCCAACTCTTAAAAAATAAAAAAAAAAAATAAAATTCATTTATTTCAGGCATAAGAACCCATATTACAAAAATTTTGTTAAAATGTGACAATGCTGTAGCAGAAAATAATGAAATATCATCAACAAAATAGAAATATAAGTCACATAGTTGAGATAAAATACAATGTCAAAACAGGCAACAGAGATGGAATTTAAATAAAATAAAATGTCAAATTTACGGGTCACAGGATTAGAATTTAAACAAAATGTCAAATTTAACTGCATCAGTATTGGGATTCAATTAAAATGTCAAAGTTTATACCGAACTCCCCGAAAATTTGATGAAATTTTGCCAGGAATTAGTTGTAATTTGTTACAAAACACACCTCTTTTCCTGAATTTGTTACAAAAAAAAAAAAAAGACGCTACGACCAAAAACAGTTGGCCGCTAGAACCGCCACTTGCCGTAGTGATCGTCCGTGATTACACAGAATCTAATTATTGCAGATAGGCGAATGATACATCAAAAGAAAGGTCTTAATTTGTTGTATTTGTTACAAAAATAAAATGCATCAAAACTTAAATGTACAAAAAGTTATTCTATATTTAGTTTTCAGGTTAAGTGTAGGTGTAAGTGTGTGTCTATTAATTTGATTTTATGGTGAGATACCTACCTAGGTATCTCACCATAAAATCAAATTAATAGAGGCTAATGTGCATGGATAATTAGTTGCTAATTTGTTACAACAAATAAACAAGAAAAATACTAGAAAATAGGTTCAATATTTTTTTACAGCCGATTTCAGTTGGCGCGCGGACGGCAGTATGCCTAAAATACAATGGCGTTTATTTCGTTATTAATAGTAGGTTCAAGCTTAGTTCTAGTACTAATCGACAGGTATGGTAGCCTAGTTTGGATAAATGTGGCGAATATAACTACAGGCTTTATATTTTAGGAGATATTCACTTATCAATAAATATATCACATTTTTGAAACATAAGTACAAGTTTTTATTTAATAGTAATTAATTTTGCAGATTGTTCAGTATAATTGCTCGTCCCCAGTTATAGGTATTCCCAAATCAAATCGAAATTATGGTTACCCTACTCGAACATTGTACAAGATGAAATAATTATTGAGATTACTCTCGTTGGAAACTGTTCGGAGGGTAAAACGATAAGTCATTCTAATGAGAGTAATATGCCGTATAAATGGATGTTCATACCGAACTCCTAGCAGTTATAGGTAATGAGATATCAGCGTTCAAAGTAGCGTTACGATTGCGCGGCCACGACTTTTTTGTTTTGGACTTATATCTTCTGTTTAATTACACTTTAGTATTATTTATTGCTTTAGTTAGTTTCGCCAAATTAAGACATTCCTTCTTGTAACAGTTTTACGGCATAAAATCTTAAGATTAAAGAAATAATCAACAACAAAGAAACGACAAGTGCACGATTGCGCGGCAAAATATTAATGTCCGTTTCCACCGCGCGGCCAACTCTTAAAATTTGATGAAATTTTGCCCGGAATTAGTTGTAATTTGTTACAATACACATGTCCGTTTCCACCGCGCGGCCAACTCTTCAAATTTAATGAAATTTTGCCAGGAATTAGTTGTAATTTGTTACAATACACACCTCTTTTCCTGAATTTGTTACAAAAAAAACTAAGGCGCTACGACCAAAAACAGTTGGCCGCTAGAACCGCCACTTGCCGTAGTGATTATCCGTGATTACACAGAAACTAAATAATGCAGATAGGCGAATGATACATCAAAAGAAAGGTCTTAATTTGTTATATTTGTTACAAAAATAAAAATCATCAAAACTTAAATATACAAAAAGTTATGCTATATTTCGTTTTCAGGTTAAGTGTAGGTACGTATCTCACTATAAAATCAAATTAATAGAGGCTAATGTGCATGGACAATTAGTTGCTAATTTGTTACAACAAATAAACAAGAAAAATACTAGAAAATAGGTTCAATATGTTTTTTACTGTCCATTTTAGTTGGCCGCGCGGACGGCAATATGCCTAAAATACAATGGCGTTTATTTCGTTATTAATAGTAGGTTCAAGGTTAGTTCTAGTACTAATCGACAGGTATCGTAGCCTAGTTTGGATAAATGTGGCGAATATAACTACAGGCTTTATATTTTAGGAGATATTCACTAAAATATAGTAGTATGAAACTGTATTAGAGTAGAGTGACCATAAATTTTCATAATAAAGTGAGACTGAATCACCATTATTGGAATGTTCAGTAGTCTTATCTTAATTTTTTAGGGTGAAACTCTTTAAGACATCCTATAGCATACTTTATAAAAGTCAAATTCACAAATCGATAAAAATAGCTTTATTCAAAATCAGCATACAGGCAAAAATCAAGTAATACAAGTCAACAAAATTACCATAATAATATACAAGGCAGGTTCAAGCTTAGTTCTAGTACTAATCGACATGTAACGTAACCTTGTTTGGATTTTGGCGTAAATAAAATTAGGCCTACTATATTTTTAAAATTATTCTAAAATTGAAATAAGTACCTACCTGTAAGAAAATGTGTCGACATTCTGTGTCTTACATTAGTTTCAGTTAATTTATAAATGTTATGGCAGTTTATTAAAAAAAAAAATATTGAGTTTGAGTGTTAAGGATTATAGTAAACTGAAGTTGTTATTATTATGAAACGTTTTTTCATATTTCGTAGTCAAAAATATAAATGTGTAAGTGTGTGCAAACGTGGCCAGTTGAGCGCCTTATTTTTGTTCCTGATCCTTTATCTAGTGCTATTATTGATCGAAGATTTTAGTAGTAAAATTGCGGTGGATGAACGTAAGTCCGTGAAAACGTGGACTAACCCAGTTTAAGATAAGATAGTATTTAAGAATCAGTCATTCCGGAAATCACACAAAATATAAAGTAGAAAGCGAATTTCTCATTCATACCTAACCTAAAACTACATACCTAATATTAATTTATTTCAACATGTAATATTCTTAATCGCTCGTCTATATAATTACGCATAATTGCCAACGTTAGATAAATGATTAATTACGAGAACGTTCAAACGGCTTCGTTTTGACAGTGAGGATCACGACCTCTAGTCAGAGACACCAGACATCTGGATAATTAGCTGGTTTGATTAGATGAGACTTTCCCTAATGTCTGGTGAGGATTTGTGAAGAATTAGCTGCAGAGTCAGCTGCTATGTGACAAATAATGTAATTTAATATTTTGTAATGATAATTCCTTTGCACTATTGAACTGAACAGACAGCTGTGCTGCTGGGGAGTTCCTTGCGCCACTTCTTCCCAGCTAAAGCATTAGGAAGTGGTGAAGGGCGGCTGTTGTTGCGGGAGACTGTCTTATGTAACTTTGACGTGCAAAAATGCTGACTCTCGGCTTTATTCAAAATCAGCATACAGACAAAAATCAAGTAATATAATTACTTGATTTTTGCCTGTATGCTGATTTTGAATAAAGCTATTTTTATCGATTTGTGAATTTGACTTTTATAAAGTATGCTATAGGATGTCTTAAAGAGTTTCACCCTAAAAAATTAAGACTACCGAACATCCCAATAATGACGATTCAGTCTCACTTTATTATGAAAATTTATGGTCACTCTACTCTAATACAGTTTCATACTACTATATTTTAGTGTATATCTCCTAAAATATAAAACTTTTAGTTATATTCGCCACATTTATCCAAAGTAGGCTACCATACCTGTCGATTAGTACTAGAACTAAGCTTGAACCTACTATTAATAACGAAATAAACGCCATTGTATTTTAGGCATATTGCCGTCCGCGCGGCCAACTCAAATCGACTGTAAAAAAAATATTGAACCTTTTTTCTAGTATTTTTCTTGTTTATTTGCTGTAACAAATTAGCAACTAATTGTCCATACACATTAGCCTCTATTAATTTGATTTTATGGTGAGATACGTACCTACACTGAACCTGAAAACTAAATATAGCATAACTTTTTGTATATTTAAGTTTTGATGTTTTTTATTTTTGTAACAAATATAACAAATTAAGACCTTTCTTTTGATGTATCATTCGCCTATCTGCATTATTTAGTTTCTGTGTAATCACGGATAATCACTACGGCAAGTGGCGGTTCTAGCGGCCAACTGTTTTTGGTCGTAGCGCCTTAGTTTTTTTTGTAACAAATTCAGGATAAAAACTTTTTAACAAAAAATTAAACCGCCGAAAAACTGAAAAGCATAAAATAATAAACCTTAAAATTATGAGTCGGCGCTTTGAGTGATCCTTGTTCATTGATTTTTCAGCGCCGACTCAAAATTTTAAGGTTTATTATTTTATGCTTTTCAGTTTTTCGGCGGTTTAATTTTTTGTTAAAAAGTTTTTATTTTATATTTTTTCGTGGCTTTAATTTACGAATAATACTTGGCAAAGTATACCCTATCCAACACAAAAAGAATTATCAAAATCGGACTACTCTGTATAAAGTTATGCGTGTTTATACATTACAATCAGTGAGTGAACAATCAATCATCCCCTGTTTTCCGACCCTTAGGGTTCGATTTTGTTTTCCAAATTTATATGGGACCACCTTGGAAGTATACCCTTTCCAATAGAAGAAGAATTGTCGCAATCGGACCACTATGTAAAAAGTTATACGTGGTCATACATAAAAAAAAAAAAAAAAAAAAAAAAAAAAAATACGCGTCGAATTGATAACCTCCTCCGTTTTTTTTCGTCGGTTGAAAAGAGGTGTGTATTGTAACAAATTACAACTAATTCCTGGCAAAATTTCATCAAATTTGAAGAGTTGGTCGCGCGGTGGAAACGGACATCTATATTTTAGTGAATTTCTCCTAAAATATAAAGCCTGTAGTTATATTCGCCACATTTATCCAAACTTGGCTACGATACCTGTCGATTAGTACTAGAACTAAGCGTGAACCTACTATTAGTAACGAAATAAACGCCATTGTATTTTAGGCTTATTGTCGTCCGCGCGGCCAACTAAAATCGACTGTAAAAAATATATTGAACCAATTTTCTAGTATTTTTCTTGTTAATTTGCTGCAACAAATTAGCAACTAATTGTCCATACACATTAGCCTCTATTAATTTGATGAGATGGTGAGATACGTACCTACACTTAACCTGAAAACTAAATATAGCATAACTTTTTGGATATATA
The DNA here is from genome assembly GCA_932294355.1 of Aporophyla lueneburgensis. Taxonomy (NCBI): domain Eukaryota; kingdom Metazoa; phylum Arthropoda; class Insecta; order Lepidoptera; family Noctuidae; genus Aporophyla; species Aporophyla lueneburgensis. The sequence goes on along the minus strand of OW028751.1, from coordinate 27,983,998 downwards.
AGTTTTGATGATTTTTATTTTTGTAACAAATATAATAAATTAGGACCTTTCTTTTGATGTATCATTCGCCTATTTTCATTATTCAGTTTCTGTGTAATCACGGGCGATCACTACGGCAAGTGGCGGTTCTAGCGGCCAACTGTTTTTGGTCGTAGCATCTTAGTATTTCTTGTAACAAATTCAGGAAAAGTTGTGTGTATTGTAACAAATTACAACTAATTCCTGGCAAAATTTCATCAAATTTTAAGAGTTGGCCGCGCGGTGGAAACGGACATCAAATTTAACGGTAGAAATAAGATAACCGATATGGTTGCGACTGTAACGCTGCATTTTTTATGAACACATCGTAAATTACATTATTTTTAGCGCTGGTTCCATTGGTAATTGTTCCAATAGTACAGCTTGGCAAAAAAGAGTAGAAAATAATGGGGGCACCACTGTGCTGTTCGTATGGCAACCCGTATAGCGTAACAATCTGGTCTTGATAATTAGCTGTATTTTTGGTAAACATAAGTTCATGTCCACTTTATTTATGAATAATTTATTCAAATCAGTAATTTAACTGAACAAAGACGTGTTCTTGTCATATATCTGATAACTAAGTACATAAAAATAAATATTTAGGTATACTCCTGTTTACAACATCTATTAGAAAAAATAAAAAAGGCATTATAATTTATAACATTATTTTATTTTATTGCAGTAAATCTTCCTCTAAATATTCCACCCCCATCACATCCATGTACTGGCTAGAGCTGGCCGCAAACTCATCTGAGTCGTACTCAGATTCAGAGGTACTGCTGCTATCATCTTCAAGATTTATGACTAATCTCTCTATTTCCTCATACAGAGTCAGTTGCCGCTCACAGTACTCCTTTTCAATTTTTATTACGTGCTGGAAGGAATTCTTCCAATCCTCTTCGGTAATAGCTTGAAATGCACGTTCAGCTGTTTCCTAAAAAGATGAAATATTTAATTATACCTCTATCAATATTAAAAGTAAAACATTATCACACACTTTTAATAAGTCAGCCTTTGTGTCGATCGATCCCACATTTTGGGCTGCAATTTTGTGTTTTGCTATCCCTCAGATTAGCTCGATTGGATTCAAGTCACAGTGATAAGGTGGAAGTCTTACCACAGTATGCTCTTTAAGTACTCTACCCGTTTCGCGGCTATATATGGTCGTTCCATCAATGCAGTTCTTTCGGACTGACATTTTTTGTATTTGAAACCTAGAGCTATAAGTACTTTCCGCAAATGCTCACGGCTTCCGTCAAATTCTAAATCTTCTCTTACTACTAGTAGGATTCGTAAGGTTGGTACCTGAAAAAAATAACCATGTAAAGATTTTAAAAAATATACTGTACCTATGTAAAATACATTATGACAGAATTAAAAAATTGTTTGCAGTGACTACAATCACAATCCTACTCATAAATTATAAATGTGAAAGTTTGGATGGGTAGATGTTTGGATCCTTATTACTCCATAATGCAAAATCAGCTGAAACAGATTAGGAAATTTATAACGGAGATAGCTTATACCCTGGATCCTTATACAGTCCTTTTGTGATAGCAGATGCAACCGCAGGGCACTGTTAGTGTGTGTGTAATTTATTCAGTTTAATTTTAATACCAATATACCATAAAATAATTATGAATGTACCTGTTTTCTCACGTTGTAAAAAAATTGAATTTTTTGTCTAATGGCACATAAATCAAAGTTATCTAATTCTTTTTTGGGACGACCTTTTCTGTTTTTTCCGGGTGTAGAAAATACACCTTTGTTTCTGTCTCCTTCCAGCACGACTCTTCTTATAGTGCTAACAGATTTACCTGAATTAAATAAAAAACATACATGTACAAAAAAAAAATGCATTATCTTCTGTTACCTATGTGATATAAACAAGGTAATAATTTATTTTGTTATGTAGTCTATGGCACCTTAATTTCTGGTACATTTCTAATGCAAATTTTACAACAAATACATTATTACCTTGTAATTACACTCAAAAAAGTTAAGTAGAAATCAAATTTACATTTACTTATAGCAGAGTACAAGTCACTCAAGTATCAATATTAATCCAGGCGCGCTATACCAGAGTAATGCAAACAAAATGTAAACATAACCTATGTGCTCGATGTTTATTGTTCCAAATTTCCACTTATTCGGTATGCAAGCAATTCAAAACAGGTTTGGGTTCATCAATTAACACTTGATTCAACTAAAAACAACAAAACAAACTCTTACATACCTGTCATAACAGCGGATCTTTGGTAAATGTTGTCAAGATCGGAAAGAATAGTTTGGGCCTCATGTTCCGCCAGACAACGCCTGTACACATTATAAATAATCTCCCTGCCAGCACTGCGAATGGTTTTATTCATCATTTTTCACTTTTTACCTAATATAATCACCGTTAGATGGTCGAAATAAAAATTCTACGAAGTCGTGAACTTTGTTTATTAGAAACGTCATTATTTTGAGAATGTTGCCAGCAGACAAAAAAATTAGTTCCGTTTCTAGACTTTTTTGCCAAGCTGTACGTGCCTGAATTCGGACCCATCAGAGAGAATACACTTATCAATATATCTAATTTTTGAAACATACAAGTTTTTATTTAATAGTAATTAATTTTGCAGATTGTTCAATATAATTGCTCGTCCCCAGTTATAGGTATTCCCAAATCAAATCGAAATTTTGGTTACCCTACTCGAACATTGTACGAGATGAAATAATTTTTGAGATTACTCTCGTTGGAAACTGTTCGGAGGGTAAAACGATATGTCATTCTAATGAGAGTAATATGCCGTATAAATGGATGTTCATACCGAACTCCTAGCAGTTATAGGTAATGAGATATCAGCGTTCAAAGTAGCGTTACGATTGCGCGGCCACGACTTTTTTGTTTTGGACTGATATCTTCTGTTTAATTACACTTTAGTATTATTTATTGCTTTAGTTAGTTTCGCCAAATTAAGACCTTCCTTCTTGTAACAGTTTTACGGCATAAAATCTTAAGATTAAAGAAATAATCAACAACAAAGAAACGACAAGTGCACGATTGCGCGGCAAAATATTAATCTAGAGCATGTAATTCTTTTTTCGACAATTTTTGACAAATTCAGTCTTCAATTGACAAAAAGAATTAGATCTCTAGCCCAAGTAGTTGCTGAGATCTCCATGGCCGCGCAATCCTCCACGTTACGTTCGCGCGGCCAACTTAAAACCCTTATAGGTAACTTCTTTATTTCTACTTTGACAAATGTTTGGTTTGTGCCATTCGATTTTGACAAATTTCGACAAAAGTTTTGGCTAAAAAAAAATATATTTGGACGATCTGGCGGAGCAATCGTAACGCACACCGCAGATCATATTATGAATTGTCAGTTTGTGACCATTTTACGGTTTTTAATATGATTCATAATATTTACATATTATAATTCTGCCAACGTGGTCTTTTTAGGCCCACTGTTCTGACGATCCGTAATGACTGTCAAAAAGCCATGAATGTCAGCCGGGACCAACGGCTTTATATGTTATCCGAGTCACGGAGTGGTCTTGGTATGTAAAGGTGATCACCCATCCACAGACCAATCGCGATAAGCATATTCAACCACAAGCCCCTCAAAAATTGCTCAGACATGTTTAAGGACGCCAAGGTAGAGCGCGAAATTCCAATATTCTTTTTTTTTGCAATTTGGTAATCAGTGTCAGGCTGCCTCTTGAACAAATATGATTGGCGATTTTAACACGTACGTATTCACAGAATTAAAACCATCAAGAATTTAATCCCATTGAATTACTATTTCATGAAAAACGCCGAAGAATTGGGTGTACGATACCCCAGCAAGAAAGTGTCTCCTAGAGATAAATGAGTAGAACGTATAATGTGTGCCTTATCTGCTGTAAATGTGCCCCCACATAAAAAATGTGTGCCCCCTGTCGTTTTGAAAAAAAACGGAAAAAACGATTCTTGCTGGGGTAACGTTTTTCTAGCAGGAAAATTCTAAACGAATGATCGGAGAGAGGAAAATTGTGCATGGCCAGAGACCTTATATGTGTGCCAAAATGTGCCCCGAAAAATAAAATCTGTGCCCCTTCAGGTTTTCGAGATATTGCATTTCCTGCTGGAGTAACGTTTTGATGAATCGTATATCTCTAAAACCATTGCATGTGCCCCTGTAGAATAAACATACACGAGTAGCTCTTAATGTGTGCCCCTTTGTGCCCCAATTAGATTTAAGAAAATATTTATAGTTTTCAAATTATCGCGGTTTTATGAAAACTCGAAAAAACATCACAGCGCCTAAATGAGACAAGGCACAAGTTCGCTAAAAACTGTATTTGGTCCTTCTTGACGCTAATAACAACCATACAAAGTTTCAAAACTGTTCATGCATGCGTTTTTGAATAATCTTGCTAAAAGTCAAAACGATTGTGTCTTAACTTTGAGGGCAAAATACAAGGAACCGGCTCAATCCCAGATGTGTAGGTGGTGTACGTTACCCTAGCAACAAAGTGTCTCTTAGAGTTATATGAGTAGAACGTATAGTGTGTGCCTTATCTGCTGTAAATGTGCCCCCAAATATAAAAAGTGTGCCCCCTGTCGTTTAGGAAAAAAACGGAAAAAACGATTCTTGCTGGGGTAACGTTTTTCTAGCAGGAAAATTCTAAACGAATGATCGGAGAGAGAAAAATTGTGCATGGCCAGAGAGCTTATATGTGTGCCAAAATGTGCCCCTAAAAATAAAATCTGTGCCCCTTCAGGTTTTCGAGATATTGCATTTCCTGCTGGAGTAACGTTTTGATGAATCGTATATCTCTAAAACCATTGCATGTGCCCCTGTAGAATAAACATACACGAGTAGCTCTTAATGTGTGCCCCTTTGTGCCCCAATTAGATTTAAGAAAATATTTATAGTTTTCAAATTATCGCGGTTTTATGAAAACTCGAAAAAACATCACAGCGCCTAAATGAGACAAGGCACAAGTTCGCTAAAAACTGTATTTGGTCCTTCTTGACGCTAATAACAACCATACAAAGTTTCAAAACTGTTCATGCATGCGTTTTTGAATAATCTTGCTAAAAGTCAAAACGATTGTGTCTTAACTTTGAGGGCAAAATACAAGGAACCGGCTCAATCCCAGATGTGTAGGTGGTGTACGTTACCCTAGCAACAAAGTGTCTCTTAGAGTTATATGAGTAGAACGTATAGTGTGTGCCTTATCTGCTGTAAATGTGCCCCCAAATATAAAAAGTGTGCCCCCTGTCGTTTAGGAAAAAAACGGAAAAAACGATTCTTGCTGGGGTAACGTTTTTCTAGCAGGAAAATTCTAAACGAATGATCGGAGAGAGAAAAATTGTGCATGGCCAGAGAGCTTATATGTGTGCCAAAATGTGCCCCTAAAAATAAAATCTGTGCCCCTTCAGGTTTTCGAGATATTGCATTTCCTGCTGGAGTAATGTTTTGATGAATCGTATATCTCTAAAACCATTGCATGTGCCCCTGTAGAATAAACATACACGAGTAGCTCTTAATGTGTGCCCCTTAGTGCCTCAATTAGATTTAAGAAAATATTTATAGTTTTCAAGTTATCGCGGTTTTACGAAAACCCGAAAAAACATCGCAGCGCCTAAATGAGACAACGCACGAGTTCGCTGAAAACTGTATTCGGTCCTTCTTGACCCTAATAATAACCATACAAAGTTTCAAAACTGTTCATCTATGCGCTTATGAATAATCTTGCTAAAAGTCAAAACGATGGTGTCATAACTTTGACGGCAAAATACAAGGAACCGGCTCAATCCCAGATGTGTAGGTGTAAACCAAAATCATGTGCCTTTAGTCAAAAATGTATGGTGAAAATATTTAGCTTGGAATGATTCGCATTAAGTAAATATAAACCAAAAACCAAAATATGTAAGCAACGGCTGGTTATCCGACCAAATTTGAATGACTACTAAAAAGCGACGGATTCATACATATCGATGACCTTCTTTACTTAACTCACTAACCGGTTCACACGTGTTGTGCCTGAGTACACTGAAGTAGAAAAGTAATAAGTAATAAAATAAAGTTGTAATTGGATTATATTCTACTAGCTGTTTCTATGACCATAAACATTATTAAGTACATTATAAATAGTAGCCTAAGTGCTATTCCAAGGTAAGCTATCTTCTCCATTCTAAATTTCATTAAAATACATCCAGTAATTTATGTATGAACGAAAGATATGGCACATATCCAGATATTTGCCATTTGCCAGGTCTTTGACTCAAAATTTGATTGGTCCCGATGTTTAAAAAAAATATAGTTCATGAAATGTGTGATGAATACCTAGAGGTAGCAAGGTTGTACAACCTAGCACTGGCTTGCAAATTGCAAAAAACGTAATATAATTTGAATTTCGCGGGTTGGTTGGAGCATTCACCTTAACCAAATAAATCTTGGTACCTATAGTTTTGAGAGTTGTATTTAGTGTATTCCTATAGTCAACCGCACAATGATCTGTGTTTCAACAACGTGTTTCCATTTTTTATGTCGTAGAGATAGAGTTGCAAATGTTTTTGAGTTTGTATACTGAACTTATATTTAAGTTGCTCGGTAGAAGCAACTCTGAAACTATTGAGCGTTGCGTGAATTCCTTTTGGGTAATTACTCAGTTACTCAAACATAACAACATATATAAAAATCATTGAAATCGGACGCGGACAATCGTGGTGGTGGAGAAAAACGAATCTGTGATTTAAATAATAATGACTACACAACGTGCTAATAATTTCTAATACTTATAGGTAGGAAATTTAATCTGTGATTTGATGCAATAATTACTTTAAGAATTAAAATTAAGGGAATAAAAATAATAATTTCCACATCAACAAGCTGTTTCATTTAATATGGTCACTATGGGTTTAATATATTTTTTAATTAGCCCCCAAAACTTTTGAACGCGACTGTACGGACAACAGCTTAGGTATAATACGTCCAGTAAAGAAGGTCATCGATATGTATGAATCAGTCGCTTTTTAGTAGTCATTGGAATTTGGTCGGATAACCAGCCGTTGTTTACATATTTTGGTTTTTTGTTTATATTTACTTAATGCGAAACATTCCAAGCTGAATATTTTCACCATATATTTTTGACTTAAGGCACAAGATTTTGGTTTACACGTACACATCTGGGATTGAGCCGGTTCCTTGTATTTTGCCGTCAAAGTTATGACACCATCGTTTTGACTTTTAGCAATATTATTCAAAAACGCATGCATGAACAGTTTTGAAACTTTGTATGGTTATTATTAGGGTCAAGAAGGACCGAATACAGTTTTCAGCGAACTTGTGCCTTGTCTCATTTAGGCGCTGCGATGTTTTTTCAGATTTTCATAAAACCGCGATAACTTGAAAACTATAAATATTTTCTTGAATTTAATTGGGGAACTAAGGGGCACACATTAAGAGCTACTCGTGTATGTTTACTCTACAGGGGCACATGCAATGGTTTTAGAGATATACGATTCATCAAAACGTTACTCCAGCAGGAAATGCAATATCTCGAAAACCTGAAGGGGCACAGATTTTATTTTTGGGGGCACATTTTGGCACACATATAAGGTCTCTGGCCATGCACAATTTTTCTCTCTCCGATCACTCGTTTAGAATTTTCCTGCTAGAAAAACGTTACCCCAGCAAGAATCGTTTTTTCCGTTTTTTTCCAAAACGACAGGGGGCACACATTTTTTCTTTGGGGGCACATTTACAGCAGATAAGGCACACATTATACGTTCTACTCATATAACTCTAGGAGACACTTTCTTGCTAGGGTAACGTACACGTGTAGGTGTAAACCAAAATCATGTGCCTTTAGTCAAAAATGTATGGTGAAAATATTCAGCTTGGAATGTTTCGCATTAAGTAAATATTAACAAAAAACCAAAATATGTAAACAACGGCTGGTTATCCGACCAAATTCCAATGACTACTAAAAAGCGACGGATTCATACATATCGATGACCTTCTTTATTGGACGTATTATACCTAAGCTGTTGTCCGTATAGTCGCGTTCAAAGTTTTGGGGGCTAATTAAAAAATATATTAAATGCACCTTGCCTTTAATGCACCAATGCACTTCCTAGTCAGTCAACACTTTGTACTTATTATTCACTAGCTTCTGCCCGCGACTTCGTCCGCGTCAAATTTTTGCTCCCATGACCCTTCCCGTCGCATCGATTTGCCTGCTAGTTTTCGTCCATTTTTCGTTGGTGCTCGCTCCTTTTGAGTTATAGTGAGTCAACCTCAAAAGATAGACATATGCTCTCGCGGACTTTTTTTTAGAACTTTTTAAAAGGAACAATTCCGTCATACATGTTTGCGTTACTTTAACCGTTTACGCAGCGCACGCAACGGAAACTCTCAAAAGGAATAAATTTTCCCCGTTTTTGCAACATTTTTCATTACTGCTCCGCTCCTCTTAGTTGTAGCGTGATGTTATATAGCCTATAGCCTCCCTTGATAAATAGGCTACCCAACACAAAAAGAATTTTTCAATTCGGACCAGAAGTTCCTGAGATTAGCGCGTTCAATCAATCAAACAAACAAACAAACAAACAAACTCTTCAGCTTTATAATATTAGTATAGATAATAGAGCGACTTTACACGTAACTGTCTCTGTCACACTAACACCGTACGCGTACTAGCTGTCTCACTTTCTCCAAGCTAGACAAAGCGACTCCTTGCAACACGACGTCAGTGGATGCCGCGGGGCCAGAGATATATACAGCGGTGTGGGGAGGCGAAAAAAGGGAATCTTCTATTAAGGTGAATGCTCCAACCAGCCCGCAAAAAACTCAATAAATTATGAATTTCGCGGGCTGGTTGGAGCATTCCCCTTAATGATGAAAGACTTACTATTAATTTATCTAACCTACGGCTTATCAATAAATATTTATATAAATATATATATAAAGACAAATACGGGCTTTTTATTTATATACAAAAAAGAGCTACCTCTTTGTAGTAGTATGTATTCATCTCACATTTCATGAACTATTTTTTTTTTAAACATTGGTCCAATCAAATTTTGGATCAAAGACCTGGCAAATATCTGGGTAATTACCATTTGCCATATCTTTCGTTCACATATAAATTACTAGATGTATTTTAATGAAATTTAGAATGGAGAAGATAGCTTACCTTGGGATAGCACTTAGGCTACTATTTATAACATACTTAATCGTGAGTAAAGTCATAGAAACAGCTAGTCGAAAATAATCCAATAACAACTTTATTTTATTACTTATTACTTTTCTACTTCAGTGTACTCAGGCACAACACGTGTGAACCGGTTAGTGAGTAGAGTAAAGAAGGTCATCGATATGTATGAATCCGTCGCTTTTTAGTAGTCATTGGAATTTGGTCGGATAACCAGCCGTTGTTTACATATTTTGGTTTTTTGTTAATATTTACTTAATGCGAAACATTCCAAGCTGAATATTTTCACCATACATTTTTGACTAAAGGCACATGATTTTGGTTTACACCTACACATCTGGGATTGAGCCGGTTCCTTGTATTTTGCCCTCTAAGTTATGACACCATCGTTTTGACTTTTAGCAAGATTATTGAAAAACGCATGCATGAACAGTTTTAAAACTTTGTATGGTTATTATTAGCGTCAAGAAGGACCGAATACAGTTTTCAGCGAACTAGTGCCTTGTCTCATTTAGGCGCTGCGATGTTTTTTCGAGTTTTCATAAAACCGCGATAACTTGAAAACTATAAATATTTTTTTTAATGTAATTGGGGCACTAAGGGGCACACATTAAGAGCTACTCGTGTATGTTTACTCTACAGGGGCACATGCAATGGTTTTAGAGATATACGATTCATCAAAACGTTACTCCAGCAGGAAATGCAATATCTCGAAAACCTGAAGGGGCACAGATTTTATTTTTGGGGGCACATTTTGGCACACATATAAGGTCTCTGGCCATGCACAATTTTTTTCTCTCCGATCATTCGTTTAGAATTTTCCTGCTAGAAAAATGTTACCCCAGCAAGAATCGTTTTTTCCGTTTTTTTCCAAAACGACAGGGGGCACACATTTTTTATGTGGGGGCACATTTACAGCAGATAAGGCACACATTATACGTTCTACTCATATAACTCTAGGAGACACTTTCTTGCTGGGGTAACGTACACAAGAATTGGTGCGAACGAGAGTTACCTTGAATACTATTTGACTACTCTTCGAAATCAAGAACCCATATGTTTAAACTGCCTGAAACATAGCTTAGAATATATAGCTTAGATACGCCTTTATAGGCTCAACAAAGTTACATGTTTTAAGTCACGTACAGCTGTGGTCACAATCGTTTTGTCACGTAAGTTGTGAGTCAGAGCGACACTGTCGGTTTTGTCACTGCCTATGTAAACAGTAGTGTGTGTAATAATGTGACGTGAATATGACGTGCCTACGGAAAATTGTAGGGACCTATACGTATTTTGCTTGTGTGGCGATAAAATAAAGGCAATTCTGATATAATACGGTAAGCTGTATCTATGTTCCATCTTATTTTGAACAATCTTTTCATCATTTACATCAACATCATTTCAGCCGAAAGACGCCCACTACTGGACATAGGCCTCCCCCAATTTGGTGATTACAGTACAATATGGTGGTAAAATGCATAAACGAGTATAATACTGTTGCCCATTCTCTAGTAACTCTCTTAGACGCCTTTTACGACACACACGGGAAAAAATGCGAAGTTGCTGTTTTTTATGTCCCGCACCCTTCGATCAATAATAGCACTAGATAAAGGATCAGGAACAAAAATAAGGCGCTCAAGTGGCCACGTTTGCACACACTTACACATTTATATTTCTTACTACGAAATATAGAAAAACGTTTCAGAATAATAACAACTTCAGTTTATTATAATCCTTAACACTGAAACATAAAGCATAATTACGATTGCAAAATATTCTTATTTAAGTCCTTTTGTCATCGGAGAAAGGTAAAGCAATTAAAAATCAAGTCATTTTTATATAAGTACAACATTATTTATTCTAAACTGAAACTTAAAATCTAAACAATAAGGTTGGCAAAATAAACTTATTGATGAAATAAAAATAACGTTGGCAATTTTAGGCCCATTTCTATCTTACCTGCATTTAGTAAAATATTTAAGTTAATACTCAAGCAGTTGCTAAGACATTTTAATTCAAATAGCCTCCTTCATAATGAGCAATATGGCTTTACAAAAGGTCGTTCGACAACAGATGCGGGTGTTGCTCTGCTGAAACACATTTTCAACGCATGGGAGAACTCGCAAAATGCTATCGGAGTTTTCTGTGATCTCTCCAAAGCTTTTGATTGCGTTCACCATGACACACTTTTGCGTAAACTACGTCATTACGGTATTCAAAACGAAGCTCTCAATGTCATAAGTTCTTATTTACAAAATAGGCACCAATGTGTAGATGTCAATGGTGTAAAATCTTCCGGGGTACTAGTTCAGTTAGGTGTACCTCAAGGCTCAATACTGGGTCCATTCTTATTCTTAGTGTATATTAATGACTTACCATTCTATTTAAAGAATATCTGTGACATAGTACTATTTGCTGATGATACCTCACTTATCTTTAAAGTAGACAGGAATAGAAAGATTTTGACGACGTGAACAGTGCGCTCTCAATGGCTACGGATTGGTTTACCACAAATAACCTAGTTCTTAATGCTAAGAAAACGAAATGTATAAAGTTCGCCTTACCGAATGTTAGGAATCTGGGACCCAATGTCGTTTTAAATAATCAGGTGCTTGATACTGTACACTCGGCAGTTTTTCTGGGCATAACAGTAGACGCCAAACTTCAGTGGGGATCACATATATCAAGCCTAGCGGGAAGGCTCAGTTCGGCCGCCTACGCCGTAAGGAAAGTTAGACAGTACACGGACGTTGATACAGCTCGATTAGTCTATTTTAGTTATTTTCATAGCATAATGTCCTACGGCATTCTGCTGTGGGGCAAAGCCGCGGACATTCAAAATATTTTTGTTCTTCAAAAACGAGCTGTTCGAGCGATTTACCAACTAGGTGCTAGAGTTTCTCTGAGAGATTTGTTTAAAGATATTGGTATTTTTACGGTGGCATCACAATTCATCTTCGCCAACATCTTATATATTAGGCAAAATATACACTTGTACACTAAAAACAGTGATATTCATAACATTAATACTAGAAATAAGGACAAACTACGTGCTCCTTTTCACCGACTTCATAAGGTTCATAATTCTTTTGTTGGTCTTGGTATTACCTTTTATAACAAGCTGCCCTCTGCTTTGCTAGATTTGCAGTTTAATGAGTTTAAAGCTAAAGTAAAATCCAACCTTTGTTCAAAGGCATAGTATTCTATCAACGACTACTTAAACGATAAGAATAGTTGGTCGCTGTGATTAACTCAAGACAATGTTTATGTTCTTTCAATCCAGAATTAGCTTTCCTACTGACAGTTTATATGGGTAGTTCATATAATTGTTTTTTTTTTTAATTTTATTTTTATTTAACTGATTTTGTTAATTAATTTTTATTTTCTTTTAATTTCACTTATTGTGGACATAATCTACTCATTACAATGATTTTAAATGAGTTGTATTGCAACATGTAGTTAGCTAGCGACCTCGTCAGCTGTTCATAATATTCTTGCCTGACCAACCGGCAGCAAGTTCGTCATGCTCCCTTAGATGTCACTGCTTGCGGTAGCGTCGGAGGTCGGGTTACCACCTTCCCTCAAATATGGCGAGGGGGGTAATGGCTGACCTTTGCGTTACGCTCGTGAACGGGTGCTGCTTGTGGTGACTGGTCGACTTGCTGACCATGGTTTTTGTTATTGTTATTTGTATTAACTGTTATTTTATTTTTACTCCGGAGGTCCTAGTTTAACTATTGTAACTTCAACTTAGCTATGTGCATCAATGTATGTATATGTATCATTTTGCATCGTTGAATATGTAAGCGGGCACGCGCTTTATGCCTGGAGGCTTTATTTAAGTTTTACGTTCTGTTTACGATTTTGTTTTATTATTTATTTCAGCTTGAGTTTAGTTTTCAATGTTTTGTTCGTATATTGGCGTGTGCTAGCTGACATATGGCGAATAATGTATGTTTTGTTTTGTTTTATAATATTAATTACTTACACGATATTGTATAGAATCAAGTTCTTCTAACTTAACAGACAGCTGTGCTGCTGGGGAGTTTGTTCCGCCACTTCTTCTTCCCAGCTAAAGCACTAGGAAGTGTCGAAGGGCGGGCGTTTTGGGGGGACTGTCTTTTGTAACTTTGACGTTCAAAAAGTGCTGACTCTCAGCCTAGTTTGAATAAATGACTTTTGATTTTGATTTTGATTTTAAGGATCGTAGCTGATGGTTTTCTGTAGTTTCTGCTTATGTATGCATCGCCCAATGCAACCACCACAAGGTGTTAGACTACAATTACATAAAGTACTGTTTCCGACCTAACCACTGACCTAAAGCCCTGAAAACCAGAATCAAATGTGGCAGCCATCGGGTAAGTGCTGAGACAATGAAGAACCTCAACGAGTCCCGGAGAAATCATTGGAACTCTCTTAGCACCCGCAGCGAAATTAACCAGAGAAATAAAGCGAAGAATTAACTTTAGCGGAGGTAAGAAAACCATTGTTTCCCTCGCTAATTATACTTGATGTTCTACGTAGACAATATCCTATACAGCACCATCATATCCATACTAATATTGTAAATGGGAAAGTGTGTGTGTCTGTTCGAGCGACGAATGGACGATTAAGTGGAGATAGTTGAAGGGATGGAGAGTGACAAAGGCCACTTTTTGTCTCTTTCTAACCCACCACTTCCATAAAATGGGGGGTGGAACGCGCTAATCTCAGGGACTACCCGTTCGTATTGAAAATTTCTTTTTGATTCGGGTAGCCTATTTATTGAGCAAGGCTATAGGCTATATAACATCACGCTACGATCAAAAGGAGCGGAGTACCAACAAAAAAATTGACGAAAACTGGCAGGCTACGATGCGACGGGAAGGGTCAGGGGAGCAAATATTTGACGCGGACAAAGTCACGGTCAGAAGCTAGTAGCTTATGAAGACACAAGAGACGAAAATCACGAATACATTGTGGTACCTAGTACACATACCTATCTACCCACATAAAAACTAGTCACGAGTCATTTTATCAATTGCTAAGATCATAGTCGAATAGCAATATTTGATAATCATCATAGATTATGGTTCGACTATCGAATATATCAACTTACCTCTATTATTGAACGTTTGTTTTCCCCATTATTCATTTACATCCGCGAAATTTTCACTGAACTAATCATGGCGGTGATGAAATAACATTAATCGGAGCACAGTCAGAAAATACGGAAATATCGAAGATCTTTTTGATGATTGTACGGATAATGATCTTCATTAGGGTCACTGATTGCTAACGATATATCGGGACATTCCCGACTGATATAACGAACTAAATCGTAAAATCGTCTACATTAATTAAATATTTAGCACAATGGGTATGTAAATAGGTAACCTTAAGCTAGCAGACTCACCGAACCAGAAATATGGATGACATATAGATCCCTAGATTATCTATAGACACTGCTCTGGACAGACGATAAAAGATAACTAATATTCACCAAGGGGCCTATGATTGGTCCCTAAAACACACCGAAGGTTAAGTCAAAATAAGCAGATAAATCGTTTTGTGTTTTGCATCGTGGTTTTAATAACATGTCTTAAGGCTTGATTCAGACTTCTCACAGATCGTCGCTCCACTTGGCCTGAGGGCGTCCTACCTTACGTTTGCCGATTCGCGGTCTCCACTCAAGAACATGTCTACCCCAACGGTCATCGGTTCGACGACTAATGTGGCCGGCCCATTGCCACTTCAGTTTGCTAATCTTTGCTGTAAGCTTGACAATATGCCGGAGGCTCTACACGGGGGTCGTGCGGTCCATGGCCCTCTACGGGGCACCGGTGTGGGCGCCCTCATTGAGGCTGCGCCCAGCGCGCCGGTTGAGTGCGGCCCAGAGGGTCATGGCCATCCAGTTAATCCGGGGATACCGCACGGTCTCCTGCGAGGCGGCGAGCCTCCTTGCCGGAGTGCCGCCATGGGATCTGGAGGCAAAGGTCCTCGCGCACATGTGGGAGTAGCGCGAGGAGGCGAAACGCCGGGGCGAAACTCCGCTGCCGCGACAAATCGCGGCACGGCGGACAGAGCTCCGGTGTGATCTCATGGCAACATGGCGGGTACGATTGTCGCAACCCAGTGCTGGGCACGCCACAATTGCGCGCGCGCGTGCCCAGTGCTGGGCACGCGCGCCTCAAAGACATGTCAGCAGCGCTGAAGGGGTCTGCTAGAACCGATGCCTGCCGGGGTCGCGTGATTGTTCGAAAGAGATACCGTGATCCTGGCACATGGGCAACTGAAGGAACACGGGTGGGTTTTAGTCAGTAAAAGTCTGACATGCACTCCCGCTCCGCTCAGAGCGGGAGAAGTCATTTGAAGATTTCCCATCCAGAAAAAAAAAAAAAATATAAAATGCGTTTAGGTATTCCTGAATCTTCATATAGCCTGTAAATTAAAATGAATTGTTTGCTTTTAAATGTTTTCTGCAGCAGAGGCTTGTGGTTAAATAATAGCAACGGCGCGGATCGTTGGTAGGTAAAGCTATGTCGTGGATGGGTGGTGGGTGGTCCACTACATATCGAGACCCCTCCGTGCCCCGGAAAGCACGTTAATCGTCGGTCCTAGCCTTCTTTTGTAAATCTTTGACAGTCGTTAAGAGTCCTCAATAGCCCAAAAGTCTGACAACCAGTGTTACCAAGAGGTTTCGTGTTACCAAGAAACTTTGGACTACCCAGTAATCTTGTGGTTGTGTAGGTCAGCGCTCCATGTAAACTAATGATATTCAGCTGCATCCAGTTAGACTGGAAGCTGACCCCAACATAGGAAAAGACTAGGCATATTTAATGTTTCCTGCAGATTTCCGTTAGAATTTCTGGTGACTTTATATCCAAACCCTTTAAAATTGAGTTGATTAGATAAGGATAACTATCGTGTTTTGAATTGTCGGCAAATGTTAACAAAAGTTCAATTAATTAATCCATATCTTATCGTGATAATTAATTGATATTAATCTCAATAATTACCGTGATTAGAGCTTCTAATCCTAAGTGGAAGTTAATATGGTAGCCGCGTTTTCGGCAATCATCAGTCGTATCTAAGATGCTAATGAAATCGGGCTTGCTTCTGTTACTGGTGACTGTTCTTCAGGTAAAGTTATGACAGTACTAAGAGTATTCAATGTTTTTGCTATAAAATATAGGGGTATAATAGGCAGGTACTACATGTACCATTGATTCCTAAGGGACTTTAAAAGTGAGAAGCATCTTATACTAAACATCAAATCGTATATTGAGTGCCTCTAGACTAGCTAGATGCATCCCTAATTAAAGCTTTGCCTAATAAAGGCTTCGTACTTTTCAGGTATCCGGACGTTACAAAAACGTGGAACCAGACTTCATCGAGAATGTAATCAAGCGCGGTAAGTAACTCTGGATATACACCAGTTTCTTCCTGTCTTATGGCGGTTCACATGGATATGTCAACTCCTGCAATTTTTCTTTTAGAGAATATATTAATATCACAGTTTTTCATGTAATCAGAGTCCAAGGCGCTAGAATCGTCGCCGTCGGGATCACGTATAGTGTCAGGCTGGGAGGCACAGCCAGGCCAGCACCCTCACCATGCTGCCCTTCGTATGGTGAGCCCCATCGGTGGCGTGAGTGGCTGTGGAGGCTCCATCGTGTCTAAGGAATGGGTTATCACTGCTGCGCATTGTACTGCCGGGTAAGAAGGGTTCAATACGTGTTACGTTCTATAACATTCTTCAAATTAGCACTACTAATAGTTGCTAGCTGTTACAGGACCTTACTTTCTCATTATAAGGTCCATGCATTCTGATTAAAACTTTGATTTCATTCACAGCCGCCTAACTATCGTAGTCCGCGGAGGCGTGGTGTCTCTCACCAACCCGGAATACATCTTCGAGACCACAGAGTACTATAACCACCCTCAGTACAACGACAACTTACCAAGCGTGGTGCAGCCACACGACATCTCACTTGTGAAAGTGCCCCGCCCCTTCGTTTACAGCAGTGAGTATTCTTCTTAAGTTTCATCATCATTTTCATACAGCCGAAAGACGCCCACTGGTGGATATGGGCCTCTCAGGTCCTCCAAACATCGCGACAGTGCCTGTTCCTGCACTTTTCACAAAGATCCAACAGTGACAAAATGCGCCATTTAACACGACACAAAAGAACATAATTATACAAAAACCGGCCAAGTGCGAGTCGGACTCGCGCACCGAGGGTTCCGTACAAACCTGAAGGTATTCTCGGTTTAAAAATAAATGTTTTTTTTTTATTTTATATTTCAGTTGATTGAATGTAAGATAAATTGCGGTTTACGATTTATGACGTTTTAAAAAAAAACTACTTACTCGATCTCGTTCAAACCAATTTTTGGTGGTAGTTTACATGGTAATGTATATCATATATTTTTTTTTAGTTTTATCATTCTCTTATTTTAGAAGTTACGGGGACGACGACACACATTTTACCACTTTGGAAGTGTCTCTCGCGCAAACTATTCAGTTTAGAAAAAAATGATATTAGAAACCTCATTACTATTTTTGAAGACCTATTCATAGATACCCCACACGTATGGGTTTGATGAAAAAAGAAATTTTACGTTTCAGTTCTATGTATGGGGAACCCCAAAATTTATTGTTTTTTAGGGTTCCGTTGCCAAATGGCAAAAAACGGAACCCTTATAGATTCGTCATGTCTGTCTGTCTGTCTGTCCGTCCGTCCGTATGTCACAGCCACTTTTTTCCGAAACTATAAGAGCTATGCTGTTGAAACTTGGTAAGTAGATGTATTCTGTAAACCGCATTAAGATTTTCACACTAAAATAGAAAAAAAAAACAATAAATTTTGGGGTTCCCCATACATAGAACTGAAACTCAAAACTGGTTTTTTTCATCAAACCCATACGTGTGGGGTATCTATGAATAGGTCTTCAAAAATGGTAATGAGGTTTCTATTATCATTTTTTTCTAAACTGAATAGTTTGCGCGAGAGACACTTCCAAAGTGGTAAAATGTGTGTCCCGTCCCCCCGTAACTTCTAAAATAAGAGAATGATAAAACTAAAAAAAATATATGATGTACATTACCATGTAAACTACCACCGAAAATTGTTTTGAACGAGATCGAGTGAGTAGTTTTTTTTAAAACGTCACAAATCGTAAACCGCAATTTACCTTACATTCAATCAACTGAAATATAAAATTAAAAAAAAAAAACATTTATTTTTAAACCGAGAATACCTACAGGTTTGTACGGAACCCTCGGTGCGCAAGTCCGACTCGCACTTGGCCGGTTTTTTTGTATTTTCTATTTTAGTGTAAAAATCTTAATGCGGTTCACAGAATACATCTACTTACCAAGTTTCAACAGCATAGCTCTTATAGTTTCGGAAAAAAGTGGCTGTGACATACGGACGGACGGACAGACAGACAGACAGACAGACGGAAGACAGACAGACATGACGAATCTATAAGGGTTCCGTTTTTTGCCATTTGGCAACGGAACCCTAAAAAGGAATGAAACCCACGCGCTGCGATGCCACTGCCATTGCAGATATCAACCATCAGTTGGTTCGTCTGATTGGTTGACACAATTTTTTCGTGATACCACTGCAGAAGTAGTGCTGGTTTAGCATTCTGCAGTGGCTTATAACTAGTTTCTCTTAGTATTGTGTGTTTAATTCAGACATGACATCTCCTCCCAGGGTTACTGAAGGCCATCCGCGTGCAGTCGCGTGCTGACGCGTACCGCAACTACGACAACGAGCAGGTTTACGCCAGCGGACATGGCAGGACATGGACAGGAGGTCAGTATCTCTTAAATAACCAATGTTTTAGATTTTTTTCTTTGATTATGCATATCAACAGTTCTTAGAACAGTAGACTGACTAAACTACCAATCTACTTGGAGTACTGTCTGTAATAGAAGCTATTAATTACCATAACTCGAGGACATGAACTCTGGAAGGAGTTGGTGGGGTGATTAGGAACTCTGTTCACTTATTTTTATGACTTGATGTCATCGCCAGTAGGGAAATACGTCAAGTGCTATCAGTAACTGTCATGCAGCGATAACAATCTTCTGTTTTATTAATCACAATAATTTCAGTAGGGAGAATAAAGATAGGCTTTGATTATATTAAGATCTAAATATGATAATACGAAAACAGCATAATCTAGATCGAAAACCCAGTGGCGTAACTTTGTACACATAAGAAAAACAAAAGCTAACAACTGAGAGTATAGTCACGGTAATAATATCTTAGTATATCTATACTGTGGTATAGTAGGCAAACCCTTAGACTAGGGAAAAAAGTCCCTAGTCTAAGGGCAAACCACAAATACTCCTATATCGTAGTTTTAATAATAAATCCCCCCTAGGTGGGTGGGTAGGGTAAGGGTAGGGTATGACGCTCTGGGCAGAGCGGGAGAAGTCATTAGATGATTTCCCATCCGAAAAAAAAAAGTATAGCAGGTAGGTAAACTAAAACAACATATCGCCGTTACAGATTTTTTTTTTCTGGTTAGCGTAAAAATTTCTCATAATATTCTAGGATCCGTAACCGAGGTGCTGAGATGGACATACCTACGTGCGATCTCTAACCCTTCGTGTGCTGGCACATTCGGGACCAACCTCATCATTGACACCGCCATCTGCGCACGATTCTACAATGTCACATCACAGTCTACTTGCCAGGTAAGATCTGTGCCCTACCTAGGCCAAATTTCCTGATTGCAATACACAGCCGTCTGACAAAATATTATCATTGACATCGCTGCCACTAGCCGGCTGTGCCAAATCATATCATGCCGACCCGAACAAGTGTGTTGATAGCTAACAGTTTTGTACGCGTGAAAGTGGCATTTACTTTCTCGATTCTGAAAGTTCTAATCCATTCTGCGACGGCTACATTATTCATGTATTCTGTTTACTTACCTGCGTATTTTCTTGTTACTAGGGTGACAGCGGTGGCCCACTGGTGCATGTTGGCTCCGACGGCGTTCCGATCCTTGTCGGAGTAACCTCCTTCGTTGCAGGCGGAGACTGGGGCTGCCACTCTGGCTTACCAGCTGGTAATATTTGCGTGTATTCTATGCCTGATTAATTTGTTCTCAGCCATACCGTTGAGAATGCTTATCATTCATGTGATCTACAATTAAACACATAATTTATTTCTACCAGGTTTTATTCGCCCGGGACCTTACCTATCATGGTTCGAAGATATAACGGGTATTGACTTCGAAAATCTACAAGAAGATGATGACAGTGTAGAAGATACCCCTGCGCCGCCTGAGGACTCGGAAGAAGGTGACGATAGTGTAGAAGATACCCCTGCACCACCTGAAGACTCTGAAGAAGAAGGCTCTGGCTCATCAGAGGATTCATCTCCTGAAGAAGATAAGCCTGAACCAGAGGACTCAGAAGAAAAAGAAGAGGACAAAGAAGAAGACTCAGACAGCTCAGAATCTAATGATGACGAAATGTCACAACTTCTAAAACGCCTCGAAGTGAAAGTCAAAGTCAAGGTCAGGTTCAACAAATACAAAGTTAAGAAGGAATTAGAAAAGGAAAAAGAGATTAGGAAACATCATTGATTTAAGTGAATAAAATAAATTGTAAAAGTTATTTATAGATTTTGTTTATTTACTTTTTTTTTGTTTACTTGACCTTTGTATGCGTAATGAAACGTAATCAAAATAGTTGTGGTGTTACCACATTTACTTTCTTAAAAAAATATGAGGGGAAAGAGTTGAAGGGGCCAAAACAAAAAAAAATGAACACAAGTAGTTCTATTACAAAGCTGACGCTTCAAATAAGAATTTTGGAACTTTACAGCACCTTCATGTTTCTATCATCTAAACTGCAATAAATAGATTAAATTATCCAGCCAAATAGTTTTATTTCTTGTTTACCCAGATTTGTTTCAAAAGCTAGCAACATCTACCCGTGTGTCATCTCATCTTATGTCTTTTACGTCATTCTCAACTTCTCAAGTATTGGAATCTCAAGCATGTAACTTTTTGTGATTTATCATACAATTTATGAATAAACATTCATTTTGAAATGAAATGGAGGGAACGAATACTAAAGGTAAGTTTTGGAGCTTGATATAACTATTATTAAAGTGTATAAACTGAATATTTAGTCATGTTTTGGGTGCAGAACCTGTCATGAGAATGTGTGGGCGATTCTTGTAAGTTATCATGAATTATCTTTTGTTTGTCCTGCGCCTCGCCTTTTGTAAATTAAGTCTAACTTGCTGCTGATCCGTTTGAAATGAACTAATATCGAAAAAGCCTAGAAATATAACATAGAAACTATTCTGAAATAGCTTCAGTTAGTTTTGAATAGTTATGTTTACTTCCGCGTCGTAGAATCTAAGTTGAAGGATAAATCGTAATTTATATTTCGTCTCATTATATCCAAAATATTAGAAAGGTATTTGACATTCAGCAGCAACCATTTACGAAAAAATTTAGGTTTACAATAGTCCAATAGATTAAGATCTTTGACTCAGGTAGCCAATTTAATTTATTCAAAAACCACAAATAACAATTAACGTGACTATTAAACTGGTTATTTGCATCAACAAGGCCGATTGTGGCCTCTAAAATGGTTTTAAAACCATTGATCTTGATTTATTATAGATATGGTTCTGCTCACCATAAAAGTTTTTTTTATTTATAAGAATAGTGTACTCCGCTCTTCCATTTTTAATTTAGTGCATACAACACAGTTTATTGGTTGTTGAGTCTTCCTTCACAGCCTAATCTCAGAAACTAATAGTAAAATAACATCCAAAACTTTAATTACATAAGTAAATATTTTACTAATACTACTAAAATTGCTTAGAGACTTGAGCCTGGAATCAATATAACTAAGAAACATTTTAATTGCTTAATGCTTTTACAAGCCCTAAATCCATAAATCATGTAGGATAATTTAGACCAGAGTTACTACAGTAATTAACAGAGGAGAGACTTTTAAAATAGGATTATTGATCATACAACATGTAACTACTTGTACAGTGCTTAAAAAGTTAATACATATAAAAAATATTTTACCAATACTCATTGTAAGTATTCAAATGAATTAGCAGACAGCAAAAGTAATTTGATTTCCATTTCTAATATTTTACTGAAACAATTCCTTGATAAGACAGCACTGCACTGCCCATAATCTTTAAAAAACATTTAGCAAACATCTAGCGATGGACTGCTATAGGCTGATGATGAAACATCTATAACTGCTTGGTGCACGCCACTTGGCGAAGTACTTAGGTAATCCACATACTTCCTGTATGATTTTCAGCAACACCAAAGCATCACGGGCTTTATTTGAGTAGCTGATGTGGATTGAATTATTTCATTGGCATGGAATTGCGGACACCCTTATTAGCTATTATTTGTAAATTTATTTCATTAATTACTACCAGTTCGCCCCTTTTTAAAGACTCAAGGAAGTGGGCTATTCTTTACCTATTCATTTCTAACATCTTTTTGAATATTCACTTCATTATCATGACAACTTTCAGAGTCCCTCAGCTGTGCAGGGTGCTTGAACGACATTGGTGATGATGACTATGTGTCTGCACTCAACCAGGATTGGCATCAAGACTGCTTTCGGTAAGCTCTTAATATAAGTTATGAAATTGATGCGTTTCAGAACTGGAGCCATAACTGTCTCTTTGAGAAGATGAGGTCTACACAGAACTTAACATCTGCATTCCCGAAAAAGTATAATATAGCAATTGGCTTTGGCCCATTCTTCCCCATAAATCTGACGCAACACCAAGATACGTAAAAGTGTAAAAAAGAATTTATCATTTATGCTTTCTTCACAAAGCTGACTTAAACTTAATGCGTGCAAAAAAGGTCTCGGCTGCATTCTGTTGTTGTGAGAGACTGGTGCAAGATATAGGTTTTTGGAAAAACCTGTGATATAGGTCACCAGGTCTCTGTTCTGGTCTGTTCCACACCTAGAATTAGCTTTAGCTAAAGTTAGGTAAAGGTGTTCCTATAGGACAACCACAATTCCCCAGTTATCTTCAATCCCTACATGGGATTATATATCGATAGATACATAACATGCTCCTACATTGAACCAAAAATTGGACATCCAAACACGTGATATCCAGTAACCCACACTGAGCCTGCCTGGTAGATTATAGCCCATTCCATGTCACAGACAGAAGTCTTGTGTCCCTATTGTGAGCACATTAGGGGCCGTCCATTATTCACGTGATGTTTTTTTTGGCATTTTTTAACCCCCCTCCTCCTTGTTGGTACATGATGAGGCTAAAGCCCCCCCCTCTATATCACTTGTACTTATATTAATAAATACACGTATCGCCGCTTTTCGGTTCAGTAACGCGCGTTTGCCGAAAAACCACACACCCCCTACGCCCTTGTGATATTTCGTGATTTTTTATGGACCCCCCCCCCTTTCGAGCCTCACGTGATTAATGGACAGCCACTTATAGGTTGATTGTGATGACCAAAGTATGATATACTTTTAACAAAAATTCACTGAAGTCTAGTGATCCATAGTAAACATCAAATCAACATTAGTAATGTTAATAAAACAAAAATAAATTCCTCTGTTTATTTTCCAGAAAGATTTATCCCAAAGATAGACCATTCATTATGTGTCACACTAATTTTAGTTCGATTCCGTGACATTAAATGGATAAACAGCTAATATTAGTAACAAAAATAACAGGAAAATTGAATCATAATTTATTTATTTATTTTATCTAACAACTTTATGCCTATTTAAAACCTACAGTCAGTCCCAGGAACTAATATATTGTTCATTGAACTAAAAAAAAATCTGATTTACAAACTCCTCATAAATACAAGCTAGTAAGTATATTTGTTTTTAAAATACACATAGAATTAGAAGCTATCTGTTGTCTTGACCTTACGTAAAATAGTTCATTGTTGGCAGAACTGGTAGGGACATAAACGCTATATCATTTCAGCCGAAAAACGTCCACTGCTGGACATAGCCCAAGATTGGCAGGCGGGTTGGCGATCGCAGTATGGTGGTAAAATGAATAGAGAACGCTGCTGCCCATGCTCTAATAAGTCCCTTGATCGCCTGTTACGACACCCACGGGAAAATGGGATGGTGCTACTTTTTATGTTCGACACCACGCGGAAAACGCATAACGAAATGCGCGCGATTCCGTACATGATTCCGAACATTCCCACGTTAAAAAATTTCGTTGGTCATTTAAAATTTGCTGCTCCATACATTTCGACCGCGTAGGTATTGCACTTTGCTGTGAAACAGCAGATATTTTCTACAGTTTTCTCGTTGATTTCCCTGCCACACTGTAACTTTTTCACAATGCAAATGAACTTTTTCTTATGTCTATAAGACATCAAAACATTTTGATTAAAGAACGTAAACGAAGCAAATGGAGTATGTGAGAATTGTAGCAGGAGGCGTGTCTGTAGTCCTACCCCGTGCCCATGGGAAGGTGTGAGTTTAGGTGTGTTCATACAAAATATCATAGCAATGTCATTTCCAGTTTGAGTAAGTCCTAAAGCTATTCTACAAAACAACATGCCATTTCTTGGTGACTAATTTGATAACACAACAGCATGAAATGCTTCAAGGGGGTTCACCTACCAAAGGTTATATATAGGCAGCCATTATTCCTTTGGCCGCCGTACGTGTTTTATATCTTCCCACATAGTTACGTGATGACGTCATAAATAACCCGTCATGCTCCAGACAGTTATGGGGTCACATCTTTATGGCTTCCCATAAACTTATGCCTAATAGACTAGCTATCAACCGATTGGTGCGAGCTTACATTTTCCTTGGTATCTTTGACAGTATTCAAGGGATATTATGATACCTAGGAAAGGTACCTATTTACAGCGTAGGTAAACATGCCTCCGATTTCAACAATGACAATTTCCAAGAATAAATTGGTCTTTGGAGTTACGAATAGGTCGTTAGTGAGTTTATGTAGCAGTTTGGAGTCAAAGATTTCACTGATCTCTGAAAGGTGGGCGGGGAATAAGTAACTCGTAACTTTGGAAAGAATTGCCAAATTTAAGTGGCAGTGAGCAGGGCTCGCCAAATAGATGGCAGATACGGCCGAAAGGTTCTGGAGTGGCGTGCGCGTACTGGAAGACGTAGCGTTGGCAGGCCTCCCATAATGTGGACCGATGACCTCTCGAAGGCCGCAGGAATCCGACGGATGCGAGAAGTTCAGAACCGGTGGAAATGGCGGTGCTTGGGGGAGGCCTATGTCCAGCAGTGGACGTCTTTCGGCTGAAATGATGAATGATGATAAATTTCGGAAATCTGTTACAGATTTATTTACAAAGTAGAATAATGTTACAACTAGCTCGCCGAGCGGACAACCCCTGTTCCGGCTTACAACTTCGACCTTTAAAGCCCCAAGTCGGGAGATGCTTGTCCACACACATGACGCATATCCCGTCACGAACAGTGTCATAAATCCAAATTCGCAATTATATCCACTGAATTTTAAACGTAGGTCTTAGCGCCTAAAGTCGAATATCGAACAATGTTGTTTTATCGACGTGCTGGGATGCACTGTTGGATTTTCATTGCTCGGTTCAACGCCGAGAGTTCAAAATACAGTGCGCGATAAAATCCCGCCTTGAAATTTTTACGTCCGTTCTAACGTTGTATTACATTTGTACCCGATTAAAAGCCTCCATAATTCGCATGGGTGGCGAAATGTGTCATAGTCAATGTGAGACAATAGTCAAACAATAATTTAGTTTTTTTTTTGTATATTTTCTCTTTGTATTTTCCTTATATGTACTTACCTATCTTATTTCTGATTATTTAATTGTGCTTTAGTGCTGTGCTATTTATTTTGTGAGCACTAAATAAATGGTTTATAATATACAACTCTGCGGGCACTGCTTAATCCTTCGGGTAATACTGGCGCGATGTTACGTTATGAACGGGTCATTCACCCTTGCGTCGATTTATTTGTCTAGCGCAAGAAAAACAAATATCCTGTAAGCACTTTTGGCAGCCTCCCTATTACATGAACTTGAATATCACGCCAACAAATAAGTTTCCTAAGCTATTCGATATTTTACGAAAACTTGCCAATTTTTTTTCCGCAATTCAGAGCTAAGCAAAGGTCGTCATCCTTGCCTTGACCGAAAAATAAGGTGCCAAACATCATTATATATTTCTATGGTGCCCAGTTTTATAAATGAAGAAAGTTCTCAAGTGAAGACGATTAAGACAGTCCGGTAGTTTCATCATAATCATTTCAACCGGAAGATGTCCACGGCTGGACATAAGCCTCCCCCGATTTGGGGGGTTTGCCATAATCTCCACGCTTGACAAGCGTGTTGGCGATCGCAGTATGGTGGAAAAATGCATAGATAACGCTACTGTCCATTGTCTAGTAAGTCCCTTAGTCGTCTCTTACGAAACCCACAGGAATATATAGGATGTTGCTCCTCTTTACGTCCGTCACCACGCGGAATTGTCGTTTAGTTTGCGGGAAATTTAGTTTTCAAGAACGCATCTAGAAAGAAAGAAAGAAAAATATTTTATTTTGAACACGCACAGGACATAAAAACAATGAGAAGAACATAGAAACATTTACATTTAAGCTACAAATAAAAAAATATTACAGATCGATATAATAATAAAAGAGTAAGACCTGTGCGAGGCCAAAAGGGCTCCTATCTCAGAATAATGCTGCGATATTTGTACAAAACAACTACCGCAGCGCTGGTACTCCGATAGGGCCCACTGTGATGCCACGGACACACTTAAGGACATGACAATGTATCCCACAATGAAAAAGTACTACATATAAAAAAAAAAAAATCTTCTCATTCTTCATCTTTATGGACCAAAAATCAATTTAAGTTACTTCACATCTTTCACGTGATTACCACCATGAACCAGCTGCTTGTCATAATTTTCAACAGATTTGCACTGCATATAAGTATATCGTGTTTTATTATACTGGACAATGTACATACCATCGGCAAAAATTATGATCTTCCGTACAGACTTTTATCCCCTATTTACCCCTTTTAACGTATGGAAATAAACCCCCTGGCAAAAGTGGGCAGATAAGGTCACTTATGTTTTATTAGGACTTGTGCCAAAAAATAAAAACACTTCTAGATCCCGCGTTTTAGGCAGTGCGTTGTATGTGAGTAAATGAATGAATAAATAAAAAGATTTTTAGTAGAGTTAGGCTGCAGCAGACTGGACTGGGAGTCACCCAGTTCCAAAACGGTGTGGACCAAGTGAAGCTATTTTGATTGTAATGCGCAGGTGCTCGGTATGCGACGCTCAGCTGTCGACGTGGTACTTCGAGAAGGCGGGCCTGCTGTTCTGTCAGAACGACTACTGGGCCCGCTACGGCGAGAGCTGCCAGCAATGTGCACAGGTAATATAAACTTCAATCGCGGACAGCAGCGGTGGATCACCTTTCACCCTTATGCATTAAGCAATAAGGTTGAAAAGTGGTGGCCATGAATATAAGCGTGTGTCTATCCTCATATAATATCAATGTATTTACCGTCGCGCATGGGTCCACCCTTTATGGCAGAATTTTTTTCGTCATAATATTATTTTGCATAACAGCGGATGGCATAAACTTCATTTCGCAGAAAATCGTTTGGCATACACTCATTTATCATACATTCACAACGCATAATTTTATAAGTCAGAATCATCTTTAGGCATAAATTTTATTCCATAATAATTAAAAAGTAGAACCATCATATCGCAGAAAGTTCGCAGTCAGAATCGTCTCTTGGCATAATTTCATATCGATAGTTATTAAAAGGCAGAACTATCATATCTCAGAAACTTTAAACTTAGAATCATCTTTTGGCATACATTTCGTATCTAAGAAGCATGCAGCATGCAAACAAGCATGCAGCATGCAAGCAAGCATAAAGCATGCAAGCAACCAAGCATGCAGCATGCAAGCAAGCATGCAGCAAGCAAGCATGCAAGCAAGCATGCAGCATGCAAGCAAGCTTACAGCATGCAGGCGAGCATGCAGCATGCATGGTTTCTGTCACGGCTTCGGCGCTGCGGGGCTCCGGCGGTCCCACGCGAGCTCATCGTCGCAGATGGTTTTACGCTCACCACCTGCTCCTCAGCTCGCTGGCCGCCTCGCCACTCCGCGCCTACGCGGGCTTAAATTACACTCTAGGGGTAGGGCAGACAAGACTACGTGGAGTCGGTTCTGCAGCGATTCGTTTCTGTCAATAATTTTTGTAGCACATCATATACTGACTTTTTGAGACACTATTTCATTTTATTTAAGGTTAAAATGCAATTTAATAGAAATGAAAATATGCCAAACAAAATTATTCTAAATGAAATTCTGCCATCTTCATAGTATGCCAAGTGAAATTATGCCAAATAATCAAAGCTCTAAATAAATGTTATGCTAATCGAAATTATGTGGAATTTAAAGTCTGCCAAAGGTAATTATGCGAAATAAAATTCTGCCATCTTAAAAGTATGCCAGCGTAAAGTCGGATATATAAACAGTCGGCCAAACAATGATTATGCTAAACATTTTTTATGCCTTACAAATAGTCGTTTAAATAAGATTATGCCAAGTGTGTTATGCCAAATAAAATTCGGAGCATCAAGTTTCTGCCAGATAGAGGGAACCCGTCGCGCATAATATCTTCTTGCATACTTCCCTATTAGCCGTCATCTTTTTAGTCAGAGTCACCCCATTTCTAGCCATATCATTTACATTCACACAGTAGGTATACACAGTTTTTTGGTCTTCT
Source organism: Aporophyla lueneburgensis (assembly GCA_932294355.1). NCBI lineage: Eukaryota > Metazoa > Arthropoda > Insecta > Lepidoptera > Noctuidae > Aporophyla > Aporophyla lueneburgensis. Next base: position 27,954,982 of record OW028751.1, on the reverse strand, counting down.
ATACTTCCCTATAATACTCATTTATTTATTTGGATTCGGCACAGCGTTATGTTATTTTGTTACACCCATTTGTCAGTGGTCATAAAACACAGAATACACTCCCAACCTAGCCATATCTTCTTTCACATAGTCCATCCGGTTTTGAGGGTTCCGCACTTCAACAAGAAAAAATGTTGCCTTAGTGATCCTATCATTTCGTGATCCCTCCGTCTGTCTGTATGTCTGTCTGTCTCAATACACTTTTTTTTTCGGAAGGCGAGGAGGTATTGAGCTGAAATTAATATCAATACATAAGTTTACGGTCCCTTAGAGCTCTAAAAAAATCAAGTTTCTAAGTCAACGCAGTACAAAATACGACCATTTATGCGAAACAAATTTTTTGATACTCGCAAATAAATCAATACCGGTTACTTCCCGTTGAACTAGAGCCATGAAATTTGGCAAGAAGCAAGGTCTCTCAGCACATGTAAAGGAAGAAGTCCGCCAATTGACCGTACCGAAAATCCACACTTCCACACTAATATTATAAATGCAAAAGTAACTCCGTCTGTCTGTCTTTCCTGCTAAAACTACTAAACCGATTTAAATGAAATTTGGTACACAGATAGTTTAGAGCCTGAGAAAGGACATAGGCTACTTTTTATCCCGTTAGTATTTTCCCGCGGGATAATTTCCGACCTCCACGCGGGTGAAGCCGCTGGCAAAAGCTAGTAGTTAATATGTGGTTTTATTACAAACACAATATTTGCGGTAGCAAGTTGAAGAATTGACCGTGACGTATGTCAATGTATCGGAGTGCGTTTTTGAATTTCAATGTTAAGTTTGTTTTTGGGATTAAGTCATCCCAAATACGGAACCGCGAAAAAACCTATACCAATATACTTGAAGTACCTGACTCTTATAATAAGGGTTAGGTACTTCAAGTAACAATTTTGCCAGCGGTCTTAGACCCCCTCCCACAAAAAAATATCCGACTAAGTATTTTAATTTTGATTTATCGCGTTTAAATGTTGAAAATCATTTATAATATAAGTATCGATATCTAAACACTGCAAAGTAATCTTCTGCAGAGTTTTCTTAGTAAAATTAATTTGAGTATGTATATGAGGGAAGAGAGACGATGAATTTTCTTACGAATGAGTATTTATGTTGAGTATGATCTATATTTGTGTGAGCAGGTGATAACCGGGCCGGTGATGGCGGCGGGCGAGCACCGCTTCCACCCGGAGTGCTTCGCGTGCGTGGCGTGCGCCGCGCACATCGAGGACGGGGAGCCCTACGCGCTGCTCGAGCGCTCCAACTTGTACTGGTGAGTTTTGTTACAACTGGCGGCACTTCCACCAACTTTTCATCATTTGCCGAACCTTTTTCCAACAATCTAGGGGTTGGCTTCCGATTACCGACCAAAACTTAAAGATACTCGCTGAATAACGAACCTCCTCCCAATAATAAACGTCGATTAAAAAATGTTGTGTTCACTTCGTTTGTTCTTACCAGAGATGTCATGTTAGGGAGCTCCGTAACCGTAACCGAAACTATCGGATATCCGATATAAAAATTTATCCGTAACCGTAACCGAATCCGAAATAAAAGTTTCGGATAATATCGGATTTGTTATTACATTTTTATTTTAGGTAGATTAGATAACACTCAATATATATTTATAATCATTTTTATTTTAAATAGCTGTAATAATTACTCACAGACTGATTATAATTCCTACCAAATGGTGACATATAAATAAAACCATTTTATTAGCTATTTGTATTTTACTTTTGAAATTCCTTAAAAGTTTAATATCCGTAACCGAAATTATCCGAAACTAACGGATAATCCGAAATAGTTTCATATCCATATCCGTATCCGTATCCGGTATAATAATCATTCCTACATCCGTATCCAATCCGTATCCGAAATTTCATATCCATAACATCCCTAGTTCTTACTTTATAGCTTCTTTGTAAAACTAATAGCTGCGTCCGTAAACAGCAGCGCCCACAAGTTAGACACACAAATAAGCTGGACATTCGTTCTTTCTCGTCCTCGTAACACAAGGTTCAGCTGAAAACAAGCGTCAGGTGCATGGTTGGTATTTTTTCTTGCATACAATACCAAGTTGTTATCACTAAGATTTTTTTTTCACTTTTTGATTTCTGTTTCTAAACCTGGGTTATTTTTTTTTCTGTCTCTTCTTTCCAATCCTCAAGAAATATTGTCTGTAACTGTTCAACAAAACTCATAAAGTCCTTGTCCTCATGTAGCGGTAGTTGCTACGGCAGCCGCGCGCGCGCGGCGTCGCACTGTATCCGCGCCGTGAGCGTGCCGCCCGCCAGCCTGCGCCTCGCGGGCGGCGCCGCGCACACCATCACCGTCAAGGAGTAAGTGTCTACTACAACATCACTGTCAAGGAGTTACTCCACTTTACTATCACTGAAGGTGCTCTTCCGAAGACAATAGGCAACGTCGCAACCGCAGGAACGGCTAGTTTCATTGTAACTCTATGAAAACGTTTACTTAAATGTCGATGTCGCCACCTGCATTCCGCAACGTAATACAGTAGTGCTGTCTTTTTCTGTCACTGACAGAGTGACTTGACGTATTTTTTTGTTAGACAAATGACTGTCGCGAAACTGAAGAAGAGAAATGTTGCAACCGTCAAAGTTGTGTCGCGTTCTGAATTAAAATTGATTTAGAGATTGGGCGACGGTGCCGATTACGGTTGCCTTCGGAAGAACTCCCTTAACAGTAACCGGTGTAGGTTCATTGTACAATAACATGGTTATCAACGCTTAGTATTATAAATTGAATATTGGGATCGATATATTAACACTTTGTAATTTTAACTTTCATGCACTTTAACGCAGCCAAAGCGCCAGGATATTTTTTTTAATTTTCCTACCATTATTCAATTTGATTTAAGTTGAACTGCACAGCATCAGTACAACTGTACTGCTGCTGAAATTGACATTCAATAGATTAATTTGGCCTCTTAGAAAACTCTCTAAGAGGCCAAATTAATCTGTTGAATGTCAATTTCATAAAGTCATGACATTTTAGGCCAGCTCTAACTTCTCTAAGTTAATTAACCAACTATTATAGTCTTGTAAATATTTATTTGTATCTCATATTCTAAACAGCAATGATTCAAACTGACGATGGATGATGAATTGGTGATCTGCAATTACAAAAATCATTGTAGATAATTTGAACTTTGCGGGCTACTTCCGAGTGAAATTCAAATATTCGTACATTACTTCTGCAATTTGTAGGTCACTATCAGTTTGTATTTGGTTGGTTGTAATTATGAGTACAGTACTACAAGTACCTTTAAGCAGCATTTTTAAGTAAACAGTTGTAAAAACGTTTACGATAAAAAAAAAAAAAACTATAAGCGGCGTTAGTTCCAATTTTAGCCACGCCCCAAAATACCCTTATTGAACTAAAAACTACTGTACACCTTGCTCCATTTTATTCGCTCATAATTTATAAGATATCAGTGTAACTTCCATCATAATACGGCAACTCTAATGCCGCTTGGCCACTAACCTGGTAGTAACCCGCTAGCGGGCGGTGCGGCGGCAAGCTGTCGGCGGCGGCGCGGGCCATCCTGCGCGCCGTGCTGTCCGTCTGCATACAGCTCACGTGCCATAGGTACCGGCCTAGCTTCGTAAACTGTGCTAGGATGGCATGTATACTTCGATTCAGAATCTTACATAATTTACTTTTCATTGCCACTTACTCAAATCTCCAAGTATTTGTCTATACGCGTCGGGTATCATCGTCTAAATTCGGAAATACGAACGCACGAAGAAGAGTTTTAATATAGAGCTACTATAACCAACTATATATGTATTTGCCTATTACCATGTGTAGAATCTTGTTATTCCGTATTTAAGTTGGATAATATCACTTCACTGGCTAATCACCACATCAAGCGCGACCGTGCAGACAATCTCTGTTTCCCGCCATTGCTACCGACTGACAGATGACATTAGTGACAGGAGCTGCAACCGCTTATGTGCATGAGATAGTGTTTATATGTATATCTATGGAATAGATACACTACACCATGGTTACAAAAGGCGACTAAGGGACTTCTCAGAGAATGGACAGCAGCGTTCTCTTTGCATTTTACTACCATACTGCGATCGCCCCTTTGGGGAAGCCCATGTCCACTAGTGGACGTCTTTTCAAATTATGGTGATGACGGTTACAAAATTAAAGTTATAGCCCGAATAACTATTCAAAACTTTTGAGTATCTGTTTAAGCTGATTTTTGGGTGACATGTGGTATGTGGATCTAAAACTTTAGGATTATCTAAGATTCTGAATAAAAGTTAAGCTTGTTAAAGGATAGTGTGTACGCATGGTGTAGTAGCTAGTGACTTTGGTATATTTGTAATATCTATTGTAAGTTTGTGTGAAAATTGTATTAGCATGTGTTGGTTAGTATTCGTAAATTTGCATTGTTGTATCTTCCGATGTCTGAAAGCTTAACGGTAAGTATATCGGCTTCACATATAATCATTAAAGTGTAGACAAAATGACTGCCTCGTTGGTCTAGCGGTCGAAAGCGTACTAACCGCCCATGAGGTCCCGGGTACGATTCTCGGGTCGGGCAAAATGTTATTTGGGTCTTTCCTTCTGAGATTTCTCAGTAGCATCCCGGAGTCCTCGGTCTGTGTCCGTTTGATGGCAATAGGCTTGCCCCCTATTGCATGGGACTTAAACGTAACTGGAGAAATGTGAGGTACCATAGTGCATAGGTTTACCTCTGTTAAATTTTTCGGAGAATACATATGTGATATTATGTTATAAATTGACGCTGAAATGGTGTAATCTAAGCGATATAGTAGCCCTATGTCGCTTAGTCAATCTTGCCTTCAATAATCGATACACAAAATGTAAATAAAATATGTAAAAAGAATAACTATGGAACTAATTTGCCCATTCTTCTCCAAATACGAAACTACCGTTTGGAAGGGGCAACTACAATCAATTCTATTTTTATTTGACTTTGACTTTGCAACAACCGATCACAGTTAACATGACATTTCAAAGCATAATAAATTAAATTGGTCGCGAAAAGTCTTTCGCTGTTACTGCAAAGAAACCGTCAGTAGATGAGCTTTTCGTTGACAGAAAAAAAAGCATTATTAATTCATAAGGTCAATTAGATAAAAAAGCTATAACTACAGCTTTATCGCGACCTTATTTTATATATTACTATATACCTTAATAACCTATGGTTAGGTGCGACTAGATCTAGCATTGCAGTTACAAGTTCATTGACCTGATCAAAACGTATTAATTTAACACATTAAACCTTTACACATTTCATTGACAATAATTTCCTTATTTCCAAGGCTATCTCACCACAGACTTGTTTTTAGTATAATATATAAGGGCCTTCTACACAATGTGTTGGTATAACTTTCAACGTTGAACGGAGTTCGACCATACAGTATCTTATACAAATCAAATAGGAGTTTTTGTTTAACATAAGCTTCATCTCGCACATAACACTCTATGCCAAAATGCGAAGGATATAAAGAAACTTCCTATTCCATTGATTCATAAGTTGGAAAAAATCATCTGCTGGAAAATGTCAATCACGCAATGAATGTTGTTGACTTTTCAAAATGAGATAATGCCTAGTAACCCGCAGATCTACAATATTATCAAATTTGAATAAAATAACTAAAGTGTTGGAAGAATTTCTGACGACAGAACTTTGAGAAAAGCATATTATTTCTATAGCTCCATGTATACGAGTCCTTATGTGCCCGCATGACTGATCGATGAATCACTCTCAGTGATTACTAAGTACTTATTAATGTTTAAAAATAAATATTGAACGATAAAACAGTCACGGTCGCCTGATTGATAGAAAGTGACAGTGATTTGATATAAATATTATATACATATTATATAGAGTTTTAATTAACACTTTTCTCCATCACTGACTTATCTTTCAGTTGACCCCTGAAGTCTTTCAAAGACCTGTATTCTGGACTATTCTAATCTTACTTTATACGCACATTAACAGTGTTTTTTTGTGGGTGGGAATTCAGCAAATCGCTCATTGAATACAAAAGGGCCACAAATAAAAAACATAAATTGTGTAGGACGGCCAAAACAAAATTCAGAACACGAATTTTTAAAATTATTATTTATTATTTATTTATTTATTTATTTATAACTGCTTAAACTATCATTAATTTTTATTATTATTTTATGTTCTTTTTTATAATCACATAACGTTTTAATATAATATATTAATAGGTTGTGTGATCATAAAAAGAAAATATAAAATAATAATTATTTAAGGGAATTAATGTTTTTTGATTTGTGGCCCTTTTGTATTCAACGAGCGAAATGACGTCTCCCGCTCTGGGTGGAGCGGAAGGGCATGTCAGACTTTACTGACTAATACCCACCCGTGTTCCTACAGTTGCCTATGTCAGGGCCACGGTGACTCTTTGTAACAAATCTCACGAACCTGGCAGGAGACCTGGAATACCTGACTATTCTAATCTAACTTTATACGTACATTAACATTAGCTAAAAATAGTTTTAACAAAACATAACGTCTCTATTCCATGTAGTAGGTGCAAGAGCACAGTTCCCTGATGTAAGTCTCATGCAGTCAAGGGCGAACTAATGTTGTTAACAGTGCAGAAACCCAAACTCCTGGCTACTGTGATGCCTCGCCGGACCAAGGCCAGTTAACTGACGGGCCGCACCAGATGTTGCTATGCATGTCCGGGCCTGTCGCGGTCCGTGCAGTGTATTCACACGGCCCGTTAAATGACAGGCCGTGTCAGCCGTTGCTACGCAAAATAAAAAATCTGGCAAATAGATTAGAACAATTAAATGAAAAGTCATTTATTAAAATTAGACTGAGAATCTGCACTTTTCGATACCAAATCGCCCGCCGTTCACCACTTCCTAGTGCTTTAGCTGGGAAGAAGTGGCGCAACAAACTTCCCCAGCAGCACAGCTGTCTGTTTGCCTGAGAGCCAGCAGAGAATTCCCACAGCCCGTTAACTGACAGGCCGCGCCAGACGTTGCTACGCCTATCGAGGCAGCTCGTGTCGAGCATTCCCATATTAACAAAGGAACAAGAACGCGCCTGTACAGGCTACGAGGCTACGAGGCACGTGCAAACCCGCGCCACGTCTTTATACTTACCAACTCCTGGCGGCATGTCGACCCGTTGTGGCGATGGCGCGGCGTGGCCTGTACGAAAGCGGGCTGTGGGAATGCGGCATAAGAATTCCCTACTGGAAAGCCCTTGAACACATTTCTACCCGGGGATTTAATCAAAGCCACTCTCTGCATTCGCACTCGAGCATACTAAACCAATGAGACAGCTATTCATTAAAATTAAATAGCGCTTTTCCTTACGCCTGAATTTCTGAAAGTTGTCAGCCCTGTATGTATACAAGTGTCTATGTGTACGTAATTTATTTGTGTCTTTCACACTAACGCATTTTGTAAACACATCATTTCATATTATTTCACACCGATTGGTCGATAACTGCATTCGTTAGTCATTATGGTTTCCTTTTGAAGGTCGGTTTGACAGGACTCTATACAATATTTTGGAGTTAAATGTGTGTTTTGTGTGTTTGGGATTATTCAGTAGCTAAATATATGTTTTGAGTGATAAGTTAATATGGTTTAATCATGGTGACTGTTAATTTAAGGTAATTTTTGAAGTGTTATTTGTACCTAATAGATTAAATAATGTTAGTATTGCGGATAATATGCTATTTTAGGCATTGCAAACAAGGCAAAATTATAACAATAATAACCATTTTTTTTTTCATTTTTACCTTTATTTGTATTAGTTGGAGTTTTGCATGTTATTTGTTTTGTGTTCAGCTTGTAGCATTTTTAAAGCTTATTTAACACTAAATGTGCCTTAAGTTACATATTGTGACTTATTTAAATTGAGAAAAAACATGTTAAAATAAATGTCACATTAAGAGACAGAGCGATGTTGCATTTTATAATAAGTAATGATTATAAAATGTCTCATAGGTTTTTTTACATTACGACACGAATTAAAATGAACGATGATGACCTAAATCGCGAATATCCTTGATACACACTTACAATTAATATTAAGTTTATATTGACAAGGAAAAGTATCACATACATGTAACAATTTGTTTAATGCTTTCAATATGACTGCTGTTTTACCGAAGTTTTGGCGTAGTTTTCAAATTCAGTTTTATGACTGTTTTTACACACTTTTTTAACGATGTCTTGTGGCTGTCTTACTGCACTCTGTCAGCATTTGTTTGGCAAACAAGACAGTTACTTGACACTTATGCTTCGGTACTTGACTCTTGCATGGACTTAGTTGCTTACAGCTCCGAAAAGCGATTAGAACAGTAATTTCTGCATTACCGCATGCGTCGACAAGAGTCAAGTTTCATACTAGTCAAGCCATGGAATTCCCATTGGTATATACGACGAAATTCCATACAAATTTTCAACCCCTATTAAACTCCATTAGGGGATGAATTTAGAAAAATCCTTGCTAATTGCTACTAACCTTTGGACTCCGGTCTGAAATAAAGGATTCCTATACTATTGTTCACCTATGTTATATGAGGAACTTTTGTCCTACTAGAAGCATGTTTGGTACTAGAATCCTTTGTATAACGAAAGAGTGCACTAAGAAAGGATTTTTGAAAATAGATTCCCTAAAAGAGTTAATAAGGGGATGAATAATCGTAGTTTTACCGATGGAAAATCCCATCGGACATGGTCTGATTTAGTAAAACTATCGTACGCGCGGCGTCAAATCAAGCTGTACCCTTCCAGTATAAGCTGACTTCTTAATGTGCGAAAAACTTATACTTTGCCAGGTCAACTAAAACTGGAGTTATATAGTTTTATATGTCGCTGTGTGTACAGTACATTGCACTGGGAATGGCCTTAAGCTTTATTTAATACTGCAAGTGTTATTTAATGCTGTGGTAACCGCCACACAGCGTCCGCCATTTACCGTCGAATGACAAGTAGATATATAAGCAAGTAAGTTGGTATGTTTCTATAGAAAGCGTTTTTGGCAACGTAAAGTCGAACCTGTTTCTAGGAAACCATAGCTTAAGTATATATTTCACACACACCCATATATACGGATTCCAGGATCGATTCGTCATGCGGTGTGCTCACACTCCACATCGGAGACAGGATCCTCGAGATTAACGGCACTCCGGTCAGGAACAGACCGCTAGATGAGATCGAAAGGGCGCTGGGCAGACCGGATGCGGTCATACAGGTAATATAAATGACTGACATGCCCGACTAACATGTTCGTCCACCCGTAAGTCATAATAATTTTATTAATCAAATAAAGCAAACAATGTAGATGCAGTCTATGCATGCATAATTATTTCACGGTATAAATCTTAATTACATACGAAATAAAATGTTATGTATGTAAGTAGATCTTACAAGACACTTTTGCACGTCAATATTTAAAAAAAAAGCCGGTGCCGGTGGGCATGTCCAAGCTGACTGTTCCCTGAGAAGAAACGCCGAAACAAACCCAGAGATCATGGTCCCTTTTAAAGTCCAATCATTATATTATTAGAATTTTATGTGAGTTTATCAATGCATGGTTATGTCTGGCAGAGCCTTTTGAAGAAAGAGGCATTGCAACTTTGAGCTGATGTATTACAAACTTTTATATTATCAACAACTGAATGATAGTTCTATAAAAGTAGGTAAGATTTTAAGGTCTGTAAGGAAGCATTCATTCTCCTCGGTTTGTTTATTCTCTGACTACAGTTTAAATGACCTTGGCGTGATGAAAAGAACACCAAATAATCTTAACAAAAATATGTATCTTTCCATTTCCAGCTAACCATCGAGCACACACCAGAACCAAACACAAAACGCACACAGACAAACACGACACAAACACAAACAGACGAAGACAAGACGAAACCCGACAGATCTCCGGTCGAACGGATAATCAACACCAAAGATGACAAACAGAGACATTCCTGCGAGAAAGAGAGGAGAGATGTCGAGGGGAGGAAAGAGAGACTGTTCAATAAGAGAAAGGGTGGGGAGGATGGGGGGAAGTGGGTGAACAAGAGGAGACAGACGCCATCGTCGCCGTTACTGGGAGATAAGGAGAAGAGTAGTAGTATGTCTAAGTTGCTTGACGCGTAAGTATTGTTTTATCGTCTTCTGTTGATATTTTTATTCGGACTGACTCGTTTGTCTAATGCTCGTATGCGCTTCTGCTGAGATTGAGTTCCGAGGTCCAATTTCCAGGTTGGTCTAGTGGGCACAGTCAGCGTCAATAATATCCAACGAACAGATACATATAAACTCAATGAGACAAATGATGTTTCAGGATTGAAGACAGCACACGATAACTGTCATTCTCACAAGAAGTTTATCCAATTGAGATAAAGATTAATTTTGTTAGTTGTTGAGATCATTTTAGATAGGCTATGCGTGTCGATATTTTTGACGTTGATGTACATCCATTGGAAATGTCTCAGAAGCAGCCCGGAGTCAGGATTCGTACCTCGCTGATGGCAATAGGCTCGCCCACATGTTTACATCAGACTTGATTATAACTGGCGAAATGTGGGTGTATTTTAACGCCATCTGTGAAGGGTTTAGCAGAGGTGTGCAAAACCCTTCACGGATGGCGTTATGTTATTTTAATTCTTACGGAAATTGTGTCTTATTAGTGCGTTCCGTTCTACCCTGTGATGCTTTAATTAACCGCAAGAGTAGACAGTGTTGTATAGCTGTAAAGAACATCTATATTTACTTTACTTTTAAGTGGGCTTTTAGTTCTTTATTGTCTTTTTTTTTAGTTCTACAAAATCAGTCGATGGTCTTTTATTGAAAGTTAAGGAATGAATTTAACATCATTATCAGGATTTCAGCCAAAAGATGTCCACTGCTGGACATAGGCCTCCCCCAAGCACCAACACTTTGACCAATTCTGTGCTTCTCGCATTCAGCGGATTCCTTCACCCTTTACCAGGTCTCCGCCCACCCTGTGGGAGGCCTTCCAACGCTACGTCTTCCAATACGCGGTCGCCACTCCAGAACCTTCCGGCCCCATCAGCCATCTGTTCTGCGAGTAATGTGCCCTGTCCACTGCCATTTGGCAATTCTTCGGGATATATCGGGTACCTTGGTTCTCTGATTTCATCGCGTAGGGTAACTCCAAGCATAGCCCTCACCATTGCAATGAACTTATAATAGATGTTTATCCCCAGCGTGGACGGCGAGGAGCCGAGTGGAGTGCTGTGTGACCTGAGCCGCGCGCGCTCCTTCCGGGCCGAGCCGGCGCCCGGGCAGAAAGTGTTCCGAGCTAGCGATCTACTGCAGGTAACTATTATCATCTTGATCTCCTCGATCCTCATCCTACTAACCAGTTTCGTCGGCTGTCAGTTTCAATCGATTGTGAAGTTGAGAACGTTATTGGGTTGTAGACCATTGTCTATTATAGTAAGTACCTGGTACAGACAGTCCGCTGTGCAGGGCCTGCATTGGGGACGACGAGACAGCAGCGCACGTGCTTCTAAACTGCCCGGCGATCGCCACATACAGGGCCAAGTACTTCGGTAACCCAGGTACCCTACGTGAGATAGTCAGCAACATCAAGGCGTTGCTGGCCGCCCTCGAGGAGCTGGGGTGGATCGAATAACCGATTTCCCACCCGTACGCAAAATACGCGCTCAGACGTGGAGTTGCGGAAACCAGCCCGTTCTACCTATTACCTATTAAGTACCTGGTACTTGTTGACAAGTCTACACTGTCCTCCCATACCTATTAATACTGTAATTTGAAAACATTGTAAAAGCCAATTATTTTAAAAAGAGTACCGTGGAGTTTCTTTCCGGCTCTTCTCCATAGGAATCAACCAATTGGAACCGTGCACCTAGCTACTGACGTCCATGTAGGTTTATGTGACATAATTATAGTAATATGATTTGGCTTCGATCAGTCAAAATTAGCCAGGTTTCAGCATTTCAGCTATCCGTAGAACGTTTTTGACTTTGTAGACTCAGATTCTCCGATTTACTGACCATTTTCTATATTGCTAAGTACCTGGTACTTGTTGATAGGTCTACACTGTCCTCCCATATCTATTTACAACGTTGATAGAGTTTTTGCTTAATTTGTAACGTGTATAGTTGATTGACTTTTCGGCAAGTAATTACTATATTTCTGTGTTTTTAAAAGGGTGAACTGCTGGGCTCTGGTTTCTTCGGCGAGGTGTACAAGGTGACTCACCGGGATACTAACGAAGTGATGGTGCTCAAACAGCTATACCGAGTGGACGAGGACGCGCAGAGGAACTTCTTAAAAGAGGTAACTACAAATTTACTACGGCCTGTTCCAAAACTATTTGATGAAAGTGTAAACGAATCCGTTTTCAGGTTAAATTAACACACACCATCACACGTTCATACTGCATTTCGAAGGTTTTTACTTGATTTTTCACCACTTTTTACAAAAAATATTATTTAAATAACACATTAATAAGTGTAATTAAAAATTAATCGACGAAAATTTAGTTTATAAATCTAACTTCAATTGTCAAATTAAAAACATCTTCGTAAAAAGTAAATAACTTATTAAAAACACATTAATTCGAAAAAGCGACGAGCTCATGGCTAAATAATAATAGCCGCACGGGTCAATCGCAGATTAAGCTATGCAAGCCGCGGTCGGTTTGTAGATGGGTGACCATCTATAACATAATTTATCGAGGGTCCTCCGTGCCTTGGAAAGCACATTCAGCCGTTAGACTCGCCTGTTATTTGTAGATTTCTGACACTCATTACCTACGTGTAGTCAGAAGCCCGAAAGTCTGACAACCAGTCTTACCGAGTATCATATTATCCATTAAACTGGGTCCGATAGGCAGTCGCTCCATGTAAAATCTAGGTATTCAGCCAACATACTTGGGAAAAGACATTGATTTATTACAAAATAAAGTGCATCAATAGGTGAAGTTTTTAGAGGATCAATGAGTCATTTCTCTTACCGTTACCCCCCACAGGTGGCAGTACTTCGCTCGCTGAAGCACCCGAACGTGCTGCGCTTCGTTGGCGTACTATACAAGGACAAGCGCCTGCACCTCGTCACCGAGTACGTGGCGGGCGGCACGCTCTACCAACTGTTGCAGGTGAGTGTGTACAAGGACAAGCGCCTGCACCTCGTCACCGAGTACGTGGCGGGCGGCACGCTCTACCAACTGTTGCAGGTGAGTGTGTACAAGGACAAGCGCCTGCACCTCGTCACCGAGTACGTGGCGGGCGGCACGCTCTACCAACTGTTGCAGGTGAGTGTGTACAAGGACAAGCGCCTGCACCTCGTCACCGAGTACGTGGCGGGCGGCACGCTCTACCAACTGTTGCAGGTGAGTGTGTACAAGGACAAGCGCCTGCACCTCGTCACCGAGTACGTGGCGGGCGGCACGCTCTACCAACTGTTGCAGGTGAGTGTGTACAAGGACAAGCGCCTGCACCTCGTCACCGAGTACGTGGCGGGCGGCACGCTCTACCAACTGTTGCAGGTGAGTGTGTACAAGGACAAGCGCCTGCACCTCGTCACCGAGTACGTGGCGGGCGGCACGCTCTACCAACTGTTGCAGGTGAGTGTGTACAAGGACAAGCGCCTGCACCTCGTCACCGAGTACGTGGCGGGCGGCACGCTCTACCAACTGTTGCAGGTGAGTGTGTACAAGGACAAGCGCCTGCACCTCGTCACCGAGTACGTGGCGGGCGGCACGCTCTACCAACTGTTGCAGGTGAGTGTGTACAAGGACAAGCGCCTGCACCTCGTCACCGAGTACGTGGCGGGCGGCACGCTCTACCAACTGTTGCAGGTGAGTGTGTACAAGGACAAGCGCCTGCACCTCGTCACCGAGTACGTGGCGGGCGGCACGCTCTACCAACTGTTGCAGGTGAGTGTGTACAAGGACAAGCGCCTGCACCTCGTCACCGAGTACGTGGCGGGCGGCACGCTCTACCAACTGTTGCAGGTGAGTGTGTACAAGGACAAGCGCCTGCACCTCGTCACCGAGTACGTGGCGGGCGGCACGCTCTACCAACTGTTGCAGGTGAGTGTGTACAAGGACAAGCGCCTGCACCTCGTCACCGAGTACGTGGCGGGCGGCACGCTCTACCAACTGTTGCAGGTGAGTGTGTACAAGGACAAGCGCCTGCACCTCGTCCAATTCTCCTACACCATCCGCACTCATCCAGCCCCAAATATTTACGGAAATTCGACCTGATTCTCTATTTGGGATTACATGATCATCTTTATACCGTGTTGAATTATATCGCCAAAGGTGAAGACGTCCATGCTGACTGGATTTAAACGTTTTTTCATCACAAAACACTGTATTAGACCAATCAAACTCTAAGTGCTCTCTGGCGAAGTTCAGACGAGCAAGTCTGTGAGCATCCGTCAAATATATTTTCTTGGCGTAATGCCTGTGGTGCAACCCCATGTAATGTAGATGATTCCTTATTGTTTGGGCACTCACATCGAACATCTCCGCAAAATGTTTTGTGGGCTTAAAACCATTGATTTCATATTCCCGTCTCATGAATTCTCTATCGTTATTGGAGAGTGCAGGCCGGCGACCACTTCTTCTGTGATCCAACAAACTTCCCTCCTCTCCTTCACGACGAATCCAAAAGCGGACAGAACGCCTTGATATATTCAAATTCCGGGATATCGCACTGATACTGGTTCCCTCATTAAATTGGGCAATTATTTGTGCTCTTTCGGCAATGGTCAAGTTGGCAGGCATTGAGATGATTTTATATGCAGTTGATTGAAAAAACACGGAAAATATATCGATTTTTTGCATATATTTGACAAAATGTCAATTGTCAGTTTTCTTTTTCAAATGGAATTCGGTTGTCTATTTAAATAGTTTTTATTACTTTTGTTTGGAAACATTTCAATTGCTTTGTAGAAACTAATGTCCTTTTCATTTATACTAAAGGTTAAAATGTCATGTACTTATATGTGACATATGACGTATGAATACTAAATACATAGGTTTACGTCATGATAATGTTGTCTCTTTCAGTAATATCTTTTTATAACGAACCTTGTTGTAATTTTCGATGACCGGGAAACTAAATCAAAACTGGTACACCACTTTCTTGGCTGACCGTACAAGGACAAGCGCCTGCACCTCGTCACCGAGTACGTGGCGGGCGGCACGCTCTACCAACTGTTGCAGGTGAGTGTGTACAAGGACAAGCGCCTGCACCTCGTCACCGAGTACGTGGCGGGCGGCACGCTCTACCAACTGTTGCAGGTGAGTGTGTACAAGGACAAGCGCCTGCACCTCGTCACCGAGTACGTGGCGGGCGGCACGCTCTACCAACTGTTGCAGGTGAGTGTGTACAAGGACAAGCGCCTGCACCTCGTCACCGAGTACGTGGCGGGCGGCACGCTCTACCAACTGTTGCAGGTGAGTGTGTACAAGGACAAGCGCCTGCACCTCGTCACCGAGTACGTGGCGGGCGGCACGCTCTACCAACTGTTGCAGGTGAGTGTGTACAAGGACAAGCGCCTGCACCTCGTCACCGAGTACGTGGCGGGCGGCACGCTCTACCAACTGTTGCAGGTGAGTGTGTACAAGGACAAGCGCCTGCACCTCGTCACCGAGTACGTGGCGGGCGGCACGCTCTACCAACTGTTGCAGGTGAGTGTGTACAAGGACAAGCGCCTGCACCTCGTCACCGAGTACGTGGCGGGCGGCACGCTCTACCAACTGTTGCAGGTGAGTGTGTACAAGGACAAGCGCCTGCACCTCGTCACCGAGTACGTGGCGGGCGGCACGCTCTACCAACTGTTGCAGGTGAGTGTGTACAAGGACAAGCGCCTGCACCTCGTCACCGAGTACGTGGCGGGCGGCACGCTCTACCAACTGTTGCAGGTGAGTGTGTACAAGGACAAGCGCCTGCACCTCGTCACCGAGTACGTGGCGGGCGGCACGCTCTACCAACTGTTGCAGGTGAGTGTGTACAAGGACAAGCGCCTGCACCTCGTCACCGAGTACGTGGCGGGCGGCACGCTCTACCAACTGTTGCAGGTGAGTGTGTACAAGGACAAGCGCCTGCACCTCGTCACCGAGTACGTGGCGGGCGGCACGCTCTACCAACTGTTGCAGGTGAGTGTGTACAAGGACAAGCGCCTGCACCTCGTCACCGAGTACGTGGCGGGCGGCACGCTCTACCAACTGTTGCAGGTGAGTGTGTACAAGGACAAGCGCCTGCACCTCGTCACCGAGTACGTGGCGGGCGGCACGCTCTACCAACTGTTGCAGGTGAGTGTGTACAGTTGGCCAAGAAAGTGGTGTACCACCCTAAGGTTGAATATCGCTTGCAGATTCATAGGTGATAAAGATTAGTTTCGCTTGCAGATCGATCTGACAACTTCTATTGCTGTCTTTATCTGATTATTGATAACGACTATTACTGTTTGTAACGTGACAGCTGTTCTTAGTTTGAACTTGATGGAACCAATGACGTCGTAAAATCAACGGCGGGGGGCTGTAGATTTTGATGACAAAATTGTATCTACAAATTCAGAATTGTAATCAACAAGTTACATAAAATTGTAAAGGCACAAGGCGAATCCACAAACCTACAATTTCTGTAAACTTGTAATTACAATATCAATAAAAAACAAGCTAAAAATAGATTTATCCTTTTATTAAATTTCTACAATCAATTTTAAAATACTTATAACAAACAAAAACATAGCATATATAGTAATATTTAGAAGATATTGAATTTTTTTTGAAATTAGAAACGGGTGTAACCGCCGTTGGCCTCTATAACCTCTAAAAGACGAGACCTCATTGAACCAACAAGCCGTGAGCAAATATCGGTTCCCCGCATTTCCTCCCAAATATAATTACAGTGACTAATAAGAGCTTGTTTGGTTCTTTCATTTTGATGCGACCATCGTTGGACCATAAGGCCCCAAAGATTTTCTATCGGGTTGAGGTCCGGCGATCTTGAGGACCACTGAATTACCCTTACGTCAGTGTGTGAACGAAACCAGGCTCTTACGATCCTCGCATTATGAATTGAACAATTATCTTGAACAAAATCAAATTGTGGCACTTCGTTCTCCGGGTAAACATTACGGACTGTCGGTAGCATTGCATTCTGAAGCACGTCGATATAATTTACAGCCGTCGCTCGAGGAGGTAGAGAACACAATTCTCCTACACCATCCGCACTCATCCAGCCCCAAATATTTACGGAAATTCGACCTGATTCTCTATTTGGGATTACATGATCATCTTTATACCGTGTTGATTTATATCGCCAAAGGTGAAGACGTCCATGCTGACTGGATTTAAACGTTTTTTCATCACAAAACACTGTATTAGACCAATCAAACTCTAAGTGCTCTCTGGCGAAGTTCAGACGAGCAAGTCTGTGAGCATCCGTCAAATATATTTTCTTGGCGTAATGCCTGTGGTGCAACCCCATGTAATGTAGATGATTCCTTATTGTTTGGGCACTCACATCGAACATCTCCGCAAAATGTTTTGTGGGCTTAAAACCATTGATTTCATATTCCCGTCTCATGAATTCTCTATCGTTATTGGAGAGTGCAGGCCGGCGACCACTTCTTCTGTGATCCAACAAACTTCCCTCCTCTCCTTCACGACGAATCCAAAAGCGGACAGAACGCCTTGATATATTCAAATTCCGGGATATCGCACTGATACTGGTTCCCTCATTAAATTGGGCAATTATTTGTGCTCTTTCGGCAATGGTCAAGTTGGCAGGCATTGAGATGATTTTATATGCAGTTGATTGAAAAAACACGGAAAATATATCGATTTTTTGCATATATTTGACAAAATGTCAATTGTCAGTTTTCTTTTTCAAATGGAATTCGGTTGTCTATTTAAATAGTTTTTATTACTTTTGTTTGGAAACATTTCAATTGCTTTGTAGAAACTAATGTCCTTTTCATTTATACTAAAGGTTAAAATGTCATGTACTTATATGTGACATATGACGTATGAATACTAAATACATAGGTTTACGTCATGATAATGTTGTCTCTTTCAGTAATATCTTTTTATAACGAACCTTGTTGTAATTTTCGATGACCGGGAAACTAAATCAAAACTGGTACACCACTTTCTTGGCTGACCGTACAAGGACAAGCGCCTGCACCTCGTCACCGAGTACGTGGCGGGCGGCACGCTCTACCAACTGTTGCAGGTGAGTGTGTACAAGGACAAGCGCCTGCACCTCGTCACCGAGTACGTGGCGGGCGGCACGCTCTACCAACTGTTGCAGGTGAGTGTGTACAAGGACAAGCGCCTGCACCTCGTCACCGAGTACGTGGCGGGCGGCACGCTCTACCAACTGTTGCAGGTGAGTGTGTACAAGGACAAGCGCCTGCACCTCGTCACCGAGTACGTGGCGGGCGGCACGCTCTACCAACTGTTGCAGGTGAGTGTGTACAAGGACAAGCGCCTGCACCTCGTCACCGAGTACGTGGCGGGCGGCACGCTCTACCAACTGTTGCAGGTGAGTGTGTACAAGGACAAGCGCCTGCACCTCGTCACCGAGTACGTGGCGGGCGGCACGCTCTACCAACTGTTGCAGGTGAGTGTGTACAAGGACAAGCGCCTGCACCTCGTCACCGAGTACGTGGCGGGCGGCACGCTCTACCAACTGTTGCAGGTGAGTGTGTACAAGGACAAGCGCCTGCACCTCGTCACCGAGTACGTGGCGGGCGGCACGCTCTACCAACTGTTGCAGGTGAGTGTGTACAAGGACAAGCGCCTGCACCTCGTCACCGAGTACGTGGCGGGCGGCACGCTCTACCAACTGTTGCAGGTGAGTGTGTACAAGGACAAGCGCCTGCACCTCGTCACCGAGTACGTGGCGGGCGGCACGCTCTACCAACTGTTGCAGGTGAGTGTGTACAAGGACAAGCGCCTGCACCTCGTCACCGAGTACGTGGCGGGCGGCACGCTCTACCAACTGTTGCAGGTGAGTGTGTACAAGGACAAGCGCCTGCACCTCGTCACCGAGTACGTGGCGGGCGGCACGCTCTACCAACTGTTGCAGGTCACTCCCAACATATTATCTATTCATCAATGTACTATTGACTTGTGAGGTTCTTGTGGCTAAGTAATTACAGGCGGACGGGTCGCTCCATCAGGCTTAGCTACGGTTGTCTTGGTTGGTCTGTGGATGGGTAATCTTTACATACCAAGACCTTCCGTGCTTCGGAAAACACGTTAAACCGTTTGTATCTGCTGTAATTCGTTGATATTTGACATTTGTTACGGGTCGCCAGAAGCCTTAATATTTGATAACTAGTTTTCAAAAAAAAAAAAAAACTGTTCTGTCCCGTTTATTATCTGTGCGCCTAACGGAATGCGCGTGTAACGAAGTGACATCTGACTTGTCAATTTTTGACGTTGACACTTGACAGCTTGTTAATTTGCCGCTAAAAGAGGTCCGTCGCGTTTTGGAACCCCCGCGACGCTTTTGTTGAAATTAATCCTTTTAAATCGATCCGCTTGTGACAATTAGTCGTGATCCAGTTGTTTGATTGTTAATAACCCCTAATTTGACGTAATAATACGGGTTACGTTTGTTAAAACTGAAGTTCTTGTAAAGGGATGGCGGTCCAAATTGCGCGTGCGACCCTGTTGTAAAGTAATCCCTTGGTCGTTTTGTGGACAATCTGTCATGACCCGATGGTTAAGTGTTAGTGACGCTATTGGGAACGAGTGATTTGAAGACCGCGTGCCATGAAGACATCTGGCGGATTGTTGCGGATTGTTCCTGAGAATACTTACTCATAACGTCACAACACAAAACAGATACACTCACTTACATACATAACTCCAGGTAGGAACCAGAGCAGTTTCCTTCAACCAACAGGTAAGTTCTTTTGTTGTACTGTAAGTGTTTATTTGATTGTCTGCTCCGCGTACGGCGGACAGTACGCTCGCCACTCTTGTCTCCTGGACCCCACTATCACGCTTCCACCTACTCAATTGAAATCCTATTGTACGGGGTCTAGCCTGGCAGCGTACAAAAAACAAAAGTCATTTATTCAAACTAGGCTGAGAGTCAGCACTTTTTGAACGTCAAAGTTACAAAAGACAGTCCCCCCAAAACGCCCACCCTTCGACACTTCCTAGTGCTGTAGCTGGGAAGAAGAAGTGGCGGAACAAACTCCCCAGCAGCACAGCTGTCTGTTAAGTTAGAAGAACTTGATTCTATACAATATTGTGTAAGTAATTAATATTATAAAACAAAACATACATTATTCGCCATATGTCAGCTAGCACACGCCAATATACCAACAAAAAAATTGAATACTAAAGTCAAGCCGAAATAATAATTTTATAAACAAAACTTAAAAACTAAATAAAGCCTCCAGGCATAAAGGGCGTGCCCGCTTACATGTTTTACCAGCGGGTATCGTGTCACTCAGAAATTGTGTTGAGGGGGTAGAAAGGCAGTCGCTCTTTATAAGGTGTATCTATTCATACACGAAATATTTTAAGAGGTACACCTGTAGGTGGTAAAGAAGCTATATTAGCAAAAAGAAAATTTTTATCTAAGCGTTTTTGAATTTTCGTAATTATTATAATTTTAAAACTACTTGAGACGTTTTGCATAAAACCTTTACTCCAAATTCTATGAATGGCCCGCCTGACGCTGCGAGGGCGACGACCGGACGGCACGAGCATGGCCGCGGTGTCTCGGGTCGTAAAAAATAAGAAGGAGCCAGTATTTCTTATGTGCGTCAAATAATTTATAAATATTAAATTTTAAAAAAAAACCTTAGAAATTTTTTTTTTCGTTGCTATAGCTTCTTTACCACCTACAGGTGTACCTCTTAAAATATTTCGTGTACGAATAGATACACTTTATATATAATACTGGTACTTAGCTGCATCCGGTTAGACTGAAAGCTGACTCCAACATAGTTCTTCATAGTCCAAGCGTCGAAGTAATCGGCGAAAAATATCTTCCCTTGGACAGGCATTTGCTGCAAATATATTTTTTTACAAGGCAAACTATGAAAAAATTCATAATATGGTACCTACAGAAAACTTTTACACATGAAAACTCTGAAGACGCTGTATCCTTGTTCTATGAAAAATTACACACTCCTCTGACTAGTTCTAAATCTTCCACTTTTTCATTCTGGTCCCCAGATAAATACATTTAAAAAGAATCAGAAAGCTCGATCAAGTGGAATATAAAAATATATCTGATTATGAAATATTCACATCACATAGAAGCTAGTTTCAAGAAAATGTGCGTTCAGTGTTTTTCTACGTACATTAACTCGGTAGAAGTTAGCCTGCACACTAATGTTAAACACTTCTGGACATACCTAGCAAACCGAAAAGACAAACCGTGTATCTCAGCAAATGGTCACTTCAAAGCCACCCAATCCTTTTTTTTGGATGGGAAATCATCAAATGACGTCTCCCGCTTTAGGGTGGAGCGAAAGGGCGTGTCAGACTCTTACTGACTAAAACCCACCCGTGTTACTTCAGTTGCCCATATGCCAGGGCCACGGTAACTCTTTCGAACGAATCTCGCGACCCTGGCAGGAGCCACCCAATCCTGTGAACTGGAAGTAATATACGATATGTTCTAAAAAAAAATCCACTCAGTTTACAAACCTGCCTCAACACTCTTGTCCCAATGGCAACCCTCTTTTTTGTTCTCGAAGCGGAAATCCTCAGTGATATGTCTGACAGACTCTTATTGACTTAACCAGTCAATTACCGTAATTAGAGACACAATTAAAAAACCATTATGTCTGTACCAAATGTGGTATCTCAGGGACTTAGAGATTAAACCACTCCGGTGTTCCGTCCCACACCTACGTCGGGGACCACGGGATCTAATGCGTCTTCCGCGATCCCCGACTAGTGCCGGCCCGCCTCTGCGGGCCTCCTCACGTTAGGGGTGTTAAACTCTCCCCCATTCATAGAGAGGCGCGCGTGGAACACTACGCGCCGTCTCGGGTCCTAAGGAATATGGAGGCGACGGATGACGGATCCAGCAACAACACGGATTCGTTAAACAGCGATCCACTACCACAAATCTTGTCCTTTTTCAACTTTTTGTTTGATAGTCTCGATAATGGCCTGCGAGTAGACGCAGTTTATACAGATTTTTGGAAAGCTTTTGACAAGGTGGACTATGAACTATTGCTGGATATAACTTCTTTCAACGGAATTCGAGGTAACTTGTTGCGATGGTTTGCATCATATATTTCAAACCGCTGTCAAAATGTGGTAATTAACGGATACAGGTCAAGTACTATCGAGGTTACATCCGGTGTTCCGCAAGGCTGTATTCTTGGGCCTTTATTACTTAATATATTTGCTAACGACATAGGGGTACTTGGAAGGCGATATTTGCCCATCTGTCCGGACTCCATTATTCTCCTGCTCTTGTGACAATTCATTTGGGATCGACGCAACATTTATTTTTCTTCCATATTTCTCTATCTGTATTAATCATCATCTAGGTAGTAATCCGCATTTTAACCATATAATCAAACGAATGGAACATAACTTTTTGAAGAACCTACAGTAAATTTCAGAGTGCCCCCACACTGAAATTTACTGTAGGTTCTTCAAAAAGTTTACTGAATACATGGTTTCAGTTTGACGGTCGATGGTTCTGCCATCCTGTTTCCCGCCATTTACGAGTAGGCGTACGCAGATAACTAAGGCTGCAATCCGAATTGAGCTGTAATCGATTTGAACGTGCTTACATCCGTTCACAATTAGTGTGTGATAGCACTTAGCCGTCATAATCGTGTTAATGTGAGCGCTGTGAGCAATTGTGTCCTAATTTGGAATGCGCAATGCCGTGACCTCAGCGTGATTTGACTTTGTAGATGTTGCTAGAAATGTATTACATAATTATTTTCTTAATGTTGCATATATATACTGACGAAACAGGGTATCCTTAGTGTGGGGACCTGTTTATTGATGTATTGTATGTATATGGTGCAATTTTGAACAATATATTAATGTTATAATATTTTCACAGGACACGCGAGTTCCCTTGACGTGGCGGGACCGCGCGCGGCTGGCGCGCGACGTGTCGTGCGGCGTGGGCTACCTACACCGCATGAACGTCATCCACAGGGACCTCAACTCGCACAACTGTCTCGTCAGGGAGGTACGCTATGTGCGATGGCATGATTTCGATATTCATTTTACTTACTACTTACGGCGAGAACGCTAACGGGTGACGATATTCGATATTTGTTACATTTTTGCGTTACTGTCAGGTTTTATGATCGTCAAAATTTGTATTTTCACATACCTACCTACCTTTTTGCTGTAAAAAATATTCTGTTACGTTTCCAAATTCCAATCTCTTTATTGACCAGAGGTTTACAATGACATTCAATACCTACAATATTTTTGCCGCGCTAGAGCCTTTAATGGCAATTTGATATTATCAAGCAAGTGGTGTGATAAATATGTGTTGTTTGTGCAGGACAAAACAGTGATCGTGGCCGACTTCGGTTTAGCGCGCATCGTGCAGCGCACCGCCAGTAGCACGCTGGACCGTCAGCCGCACAGCACGCTGCGCCGCAAGAGATACACGGTATGTACTGCTGGTATACATCACACGCACCGACGGGCTGTACCTCCTGCAGTACCCTGGACCGTCAGCCGCACAGCACGCTGCGCCGCAAGAGATACACGGTATGTACTGCTGGTATACATCACACGCACCGACGGGCTGTACCTCCTGCAGTACCCTGGACCGTCAGCCGCACAGCACGCTGCGCCGCAAGAGATACACGGTATGTACTGCTGGTATACATCACACGCACCGACGGGCTGTACCTCCTGCAGTACCCTGGACCGTCAGCCGCACAGCACGCTGCGCCGCAAGAGATACACGGTATGTACTGCTGGTATACATCACACGCACCGACGGGCTGTACCTCCTGCAGTACCCTGGACCGTCAGCCGCACAGCACGCTGCGCCGCAAGAGATACACGGTATGTACTGCTGGTATACATCACACGCACCGACGGGCTGTACCTCCTGCAGTACCCTGGACCGTCAGCCGCACAGCACGCTGCGCCGCAAGAGATACACGGTATGTACTGCTGGTATACATCACACGCACCGACGGGCTGTACCTCCTGCAGTACCCTGGACCGTCAGCCGCACAGCACGCTGCGCCGCAAGAGATACACGGTATGTACTGCTGGTATACATCACACGCACCGACGGGCTGTACCTCCTGCAGTACCCTGGACCGTCAGCCGCACAGCACGCTGCGCCGCAAGAGATACACGGTATGTACTGCTGGTATACATCACACGCACCGACGGGCTGTACCTCCTGCAGTACCCTGGACCGTCAGCCGCACAGCACGCTGCGCCGCAAGAGATACACGGTATGTACTGCTGGTATACATCACACGCACCGACGGGCTGTACCTCCTGCAGTACCCTGGACCGTCAGCCGCACAGCACGCTGCGCCGCAAGAGATACACGGTATGTACTGCTGGTATACATCACACGCACCGACGGGCTGTACCTCCTGCAGTACCCTGGACCGTCAGCCGCACAGCACGCTGCGCCGCAAGAGATACACGGTATGTACTGCTGGTATACATCACACGCACCGACGGGCTGTACCTCCTGCAGTACCCTGGACCGTCAGCCGCACAGCACGCTGCGCCGCAAGAGATACACGGTATGTACTGCTGGTATACATCACACGCACCGACGGGCTGTACCTCCTGCAGTACCCTGGACCGTCAGCCGCACAGCACGCTGCGCCGCAAGAGATACACGGTATGTACTGCTGGTATACATCACACGCACCGACGGGCTGTACCTCCTGCAGTACCCTGGACCGTCAGCCGCACAGCACGCTGCGCCGCAAGAGATACACGGTATGTACTGCTGGTATACATCACACGCACCGACGGGCTGTACCTCCTGCAGTACCCTGGACCGTCAGCCGCACAGCACGCTGCGCCGCAAGAGATACACGGTATGTACTGCTGGTATACATCACACGCACCGACGGGCTGTACCTCCTGCAGTACCCTGGACCGTCAGCCGCACAGCACGCTGCGCCGCAAGAGATACACGGTATGTACTGCTGGTATACATCACACGCACCGACGGGCTGTACCTCCTGCAGTACCCTGGACCGTCAGCCGCACAGCACGCTGCGCCGCAAGAGATACACGGTATGTACTGCTGGTATACATCACACGCACCGACGGGCTGTACCTCCTGCAGTACCCTGGACCGTCAGCCGCACAGCACGCTGCGCCGCAAGAGATACACGGTATGTACTGCTGGTATACATCACACGCACCGACGGGCTGTACCTCCTGCAGTACCCTGGACCGTCAGCCGCACAGCACGCTGCGCCGCAAGAGATACACGGTATGTACTGCTGGTATACATCACACGCACCGACGGGCTGTACCTCCTGCAGTACCCTGGACCGTCAGCCGCACAGCACGCTGCGCCGCAAGAGATACACGGTATGTACTGCTGGTATACATCACACGCACCGACGGGCTGTACCTCCTGCAGTACCCTGGACCGTCAGCCGCACAGCACGCTGCGCCGCAAGAGATACACGGTATGTACTGCTGGTATACATCACACGCACCGACGGGCTGTACCTCCTGCAGTACCCTGGACCGTCAGCCGCACAGCACGCTGCGCCGCAAGAGATACACGGTATGTACTGCTGGTATACATCACACGCACCGACGGGCTGTACCTCCTGCAGTACCCTGGACCGTCAGCCGCACAGCACGCTGCGCCGCAAGAGATACACGGTATGTACTGCTGGTATACATCACACGCACCGACGGGCTGTACCTCCTGCAGTACCCTGGACCGTCAGCCGCACAGCACGCTGCGCCGCAAGAGATACACGGTATGTACTGCTGGTATACATCACACGCACCGACGGGCTGTACCTCCTGCAGTACCCTGGACCGTCAGCCGCACAGCACGCTGCGCCGCAAGAGATACACGGTATGTACTGCTGGTATACATCACACGCACCGACGGGCTGTACCTCCTGCAGTACCCTGGACCGTCAGCCGCACAGCACGCTGCGCCGCAAGAGATACACGGTATGTACTGCTGGTATACATCACACGCACCGACGGGCTGTACCTCCTGCAGTACCCTGGACCGTCAGCCGCACAGCACGCTGCGCCGCAAGAGATACACGGTATGTACTGCTGGTATACATCACACGCACCGACGGGCTGTACCTCCTGCAGTACCCTGGACCGTCAGCCGCACAGCACGCTGCGCCGCAAGAGATACACGGTATGTACTGCTGGTATACATCACACGCACCGACGGGCTGTACCTCCTGCAGTACCCTGGACCGTCAGCCGCACAGCACGCTGCGCCGCAAGAGATACACGGTATGTACTGCTGGTATACATCACACGCACCGACGGGCTGTACCTCCTGCAGTACCCTGGACCGTCAGCCGCACAGCACGCTGCGCCGCAAGAGATACACGGTATGTACTGCTGGTATACATCACACGCACCGACGGGCTGTACCTCCTGCAGTACCCTGGACCGTCAGCCGCACAGCACGCTGCGCCGCAAGAGATACACGGTATGTACTGCTGGTATACATCACACGCACCGACGGGCTGTACCTCCTGCAGTACCCTGGACCGTCAGCCGCACAGCACGCTGCGCCGCAAGAGATACACGGTATGTACTGCTGGTATACATCACACGCACCGACGGGCTGTACCTCCTGCAGTACCCTGGACCGTCAGCCGCACAGCACGCTGCGCCGCAAGAGATACACGGTATGTACTGCTGGTATACATCACACGCACCGACGGGCTGTACCTCCTGCAGTACCCTGGACCGTCAGCCGCACAGCACGCTGCGCCGCAAGAGATACACGGTATGTACTGCTGGTATACATCACACGCACCGACGGGCTGTACCTCCTGCAGTACCCTGGACCGTCAGCCGCACAGCACGCTGCGCCGCAAGAGATACACGGTATGTACTGCTGGTATACATCACACGCACCGACGGGCTGTACCTCCTGCAGTACCCTGGACCGTCAGCCGCACAGCACGCTGCGCCGCAAGAGATACACGGTATGTACTGCTGGTATACATCACACGCACCGACGGGCTGTACCTCCTGCAGTACCCTGGACCGTCAGCCGCACAGCACGCTGCGCCGCAAGAGATACACGGTATGTACTGCTGGTATACATCACACGCACCGACGGGCTGTACCTCCTGCAGTACCCTGGACCGTCAGCCGCACAGCACGCTGCGCCGCAAGAGATACACGGTATGTACTGCTGGTATACATCACACGCACCGACGGGCTGTACCTCCTGCAGTACCCTGGACCGTCAGCCGCACAGCACGCTGCGCCGCAAGAGATACACGGTATGTACTGCTGGTATACATCACACGCACCGACGGGCTGTACCTCCTGCAGTACCCTGGACCGTCAGCCGCACAGCACGCTGCGCCGCAAGAGATACACGGTATGTACTGCTGGTATACATCACACGCACCGACGGGCTGTACCTCCTGCAGTACCCTGGACCGTCAGCCGCACAGCACGCTGCGCCGCAAGAGATACACGGTATGTACTGCTGGTATACATCACACGCACCGACGGGCTGTACCTCCTGCAGTACCCTGGACCGTCAGCCGCACAGCACGCTGCGCCGCAAGAGATACACGGTATGTACTGCTGGTATACATCACACGCACCGACGGGCTGTACCTCCTGCAGTACCCTGGACCGTCAGCCGCACAGCACGCTGCGCCGCAAGAGATACACGGTATGTACTGCTGGTATACATCACACGCACCGACGGGCTGTACCTCCTGCAGTACCCTGGACCGTCAGCCGCACAGCACGCTGCGCCGCAAGAGATACACGGTATGTACTGCTGGTATACATCACACGCACCGACGGGCTGTACCTCCTGCAGTACCCTGGACCGTCAGCCGCACAGCACGCTGCGCCGCAAGAGATACACGGTATGTACTGCTGGTATACATCACACGCACCGACGGGCTGTACTTCGGTCAGTGCCGCACCATGATTGGCATCATTTTCCTGCCCTTATACCAATTTACCTGGGGTCAGCCCAATATGTTTTTTCTTCCATTCTTCTCTGTTAGTCTTCCTCTCGGTAGTCACCCCCTTTCTAATCATATCATCATTCACACAGCGTATCGATCATTTCTTTGGTCTCACCCTTGTCTTATAGCGATCGACATTCATACCCAAACCTTCCTCACAACATGTTTCTCATTGCTTCGTATCACGTGACCATACCATAACAACCGATTCCACACAACTTTTCAGCTATTGGTGCCACTTTCAGACTTCCTCTAATTAACTCATTTCTTATTTTATCCGTTCGTTTAACACCACACATCCCTCTTAACATTCCCATGCTGATATAGAAAATAAAGAAAGAAAAATATTTATTAGGGACTCGGGTAGGAAATACAAAACTAAAACGGAACATTCAAAACTAACAAAATAATCTTGAAAAAGACCCTAGTGAGGACAAAAAGACTCCTACGTCAGCATAATGTTACGATATTTTAAAAATAAATACTTCAGCGCTCTTATTCTGATAGGCTCCGCTGTTGTAATCTATACTTCTATACTTACTAATATTATAAAGCTGAAGAGTTTGTTTGTTTGTTTGTTTGATTGAACGCACTAATCTCAGGAACTACTGGTCCGAATTGAAAAATTATTTTTGTGTTGGGTAGCCTATTTATCGAGGGAGGCTATAGGCTATATAACATCACGCTACAACTAAGAGGAGCGGAGCAGTAATGAAAAATGTTGCAAAAACGGGGAAAATTTATTCCTTTTGAGAGTTTCCGTTGCGTGCGCTGCGTAAACGGTTAAAGTAACGCAAAAATCGTGTATGACGGAATTGTTTCTTTTAAAAAGTTCTAAAAAAAAGTCCGCGAGAGCATATGTCTATCTTTTAAGGTTGACTCACTATAACTCAAAAGGAGCGATCAGCAACGAAAAATGGACGAAAACTAGCAGGCAAATCGATGCGACGGGAAGGGTCAGGGGAGCAAAAATTTGACGCGGACGAAGTCGCGGGCAGAAGCTAGTTATACTGATAAATTGACAACCAGGCACTAGTTTTCTGGCATTTATGCGGAACTGAGCCTATTTGGCGTCCGGTAAGGCACACACTACACCATTATAAATAAGATTTTTAATAATTAATATACGTATGTGTGTGTGTGTGTTCCAATACACATAACTTTTCAGAATAAATTTCTCATATGCTGGTAACCGCGTCTAAATCCGTTGTTTGTTAAGATTTAGAAAAAACGCGGTCACACAACCTCAACAAATTTACTTGAATTTATACTATCTTTGTATATCTATAATCTATGAAATGTTTTGTTGTCCCAGGTGGTCGGTAACCCGTACTGGATGGCGCCGGAGATGATGAACGGCAACGTGTACGACGAGAAGGTTGACGTGTTCTCCTTCGGGATCGTACTGTGCGAGGTGAGTCCACAACTCGTTACCGTCAGCAGGGACTGGTCATCTCTTTTTTCTTGAACCGGGAGGGGACGTCCTAGAGGGACATGATATATAATGATTTTATTGATCACTAGATGTATGAATGCAATGAAAGCAAACGTAGTATGTTAGGATGGTAGCAGGTGACGCTCTTTAGTTTCTGCCTACTCCCGTACAACACATTCTTCTACCGTACAGCGTGTGTCACTCTGTTACCATTTTGAACTGTTAAGGCACTTCCGCTTGTGGATTTGCCCACGTTGTATATCGATAAAATGCCTAAGCCCAAGTTTTTCCCCAGGGTTCCAAGTATCCCCATACCTAATTCTATCAAAATCGGTCCACCCGCTTCGGAGATTAGCTGGAACAAACAAACAGACACACAAAATTAAAAAAAAGTTTTTGTTATTAGTACCTATATGGTTCCTAAGTATTTACCAAAAAAAAAAAACTTAATTTGCCACTACAAACACACACTTCAATTTATTTGTATAAAAGGATAATAAAATTGACTTAAATTATTTTAAACTTTTGATTCACCGATTGTGCTTTCTATAATGCATCTGCACTGCGTAGTTTTCTGAGTTTAACAATGAATCGGTGACAGGCAGCATACTGACGACGTAACAAAACATAGTCAAAGGAGAATGCTCAAAAGTGGTACCAAAAAGTCTCACGCATCAAGACCAACATTTTGGAGTAATTAGTTTCATATTTTTTTACGACGTTACACATCGGGGATTTAGTTTTTGAACAGGGAATTTATTTTTAAGTTTAAAAGTATGGATATTGTTTTACTTCCTATGAATGACGTTCCGTTTCACTTCACGTGATAAATGATTACCTTATCCTTGATTTTTGAAAGTGCCATGTTCACTGTAAAAATAATACTCTGCCGATTCTACATAAATTTAAAAAAAACTAGAATAGAATATCTATTTAAAAGATTATCATTATTTTATCTGGTTTTATTATGGTTAATTACCCGTTCCCAACTGGTAAAAAAGATGTAGAATGCAACAGAATAGATTTATCTGTGCATCTGACATTTTGCGCATGTAGTCTGTAGTCTTTGGTTTGCGCTAGCGAGTAGCGAGTACCGTCTGTGTTTTTGAGATTGAGATTGAATAATTATTGAATTATTTTGAAAAGTAGAACTTGTTTGTATTTTGTGAACTTTTTTGTGAGTAATTCATTGAGCAAATATGTCGAGTCGGTCGACCGATTGACATCGTCGGTCACCCGGCAAAACCGGCGATGTATCAACAGTCCATTTTTGATACCCAGAAACCTACCCACATATCATTAGAACAAGCGTCTACTCCAATGATTAACTTGTTACAGTCTTGGATAACTTCTACTCAGGTAAGCAGATCTTATTTTACTCTTTGAATATATAGGTACTTATGAATGTCAGGCACCTATTTCCTGACTAATCTTTTAATGAATGTACCAGCTTACAAAACATTATTTTTATAGAATGAATGAAAACATTTTTGGACTCGCACAGGAAATATCCAACAAATAAATAACAAAAAAAAAACGAACCTGTTTGCGGCCAAAAAACGCTTTAATCTTAATCACTTGTAGGTGTAATTTCTTTGAATATGTTACAGAAGATAGATAACGTCATAAAGGGTAAAAGCACACTTTTTTTACTCATGGTTTTAATTGCAGATATCATCAGAATGTGTGCTTTGTACAGAGTGTTTGAGACTGCTTCAAGATCGAGTAAACACAATCAGTGAAGGAAGTTTATCTTTGCTTGCTTCTGGTCATAGAAAATTATGTTGTTCTTGTGGCAATTCTATTCTACGTGCAACTAGACCATATCCTGTAAGACAAGATCGACAAGAGAGAAACATTTTAGTTAGAAATATTCCGCTTCATTTGGTAAATATTTTTATTTATGTTGCAACATAAAAATGAAACCTAATTATTATCTATTTTGACACAATTACTGCCTGATCATTATGATAATGATCAGATTCCTAGTTACATCACATTGCAGTAATACTTTTATCAAGTCTATTACCCATTGTGAAATGTTTTGTATTACATGTATAATCATGTTATTTTTATAGATATTAAGATTGAAAAGAGTATGTGCTGCTTGCTGGAGGTCAGCTACAAGAGAAGTTCAACGTCGTGATGTGTACAACTGCAATCGCCCAGGTCTGCCAGATGCTGGACCATGTGGAGATCTCAATATTCCTAAGCCATAATTCACGTTTAGATGGCTTAGGTACTATGATTGACAACAACATATTTAAAACGGTTAGCTCTTGAGACCTACCAACTCAAACAGGCTAGATCTTATTATGGGGAACACATCCGTCGGACTGGTATTTATTCAGTTGAGGTGAATAATTCTATTGATTATGATGTACCTTGGATTTTAGGGCTAAATAATTACCTCTTAAGAGGTAGGATTAATTCGAGACATGTCAACAGTCGTACTTATCACATGTATTTATTGATTAGCAGAGATGATGCTGTGTGGCCAACACATTAGAAACCATAGTAGGTTATTGCTGCAGTCGCCTCGTCGGTAAGCGAACAGTGGGCTGCTGTGCTCATGTTATGACGATAGTATAGTATTTGAGCTGGGGACGGTATAATGACATAACTTCGCCAGCAACGGATTTAGATGATTTTTTTCAGGAGTATGATGTATGATTTATGTAACAGTTTTTGACTTTGATCCCTATTAAAAACCCAAATGAACTTGTTTGTTTCATTTTTCTATCACTTACCTATCAATCTGACTGGTCACCCTTATTTATGATAAAGTATTATTGGTATACCCATTTGGTATGCCAATAATACTTTACTTTATTTATATTTTATTGGTATGCCCAGTGGTAGCGGCGGCCCAGTGGTAGCGGCCGCGACTTACGAGTAGTACGTCGTGAGTTCAAACCCAAACAGGCGCTATACTTTGTGTTAATTATATCATCACCACAGCTCGCAAAACGGTGAACGAAGACATCATGAGTAAACCGGCATGTCTTAGAACCAAAAAAAATTGAAGCCATGTCACATCTACCAACCCGCACTGGGCCCGCGTGGTGGAATACGGCTCCCTCTCACTAAGAGGAGGCCTGTGTCCCAACAGTGGGAACATTATAGGCTGCTGTTTTTTTATTAGATTTACGACTGCGCAGCCATTGTAGCCAACTTCAGGGCGGCCAAGAAGTTTGGCAAGAATTATACCCACGTTACCGGCTCACAGTGTTGATAATATAAGGGTCGGTCAAATCACCGAGTTTCACATGTGCCTGGCTGGAGGCTATAGTTTAGTCTCCACCGGGAAGACTGGTTAAGCAGATAGTGACTTGTATCCAGTAGGTAACTGTGAGACTCATCGTATTAAAGAAAAAACGAGTTTCAGTCACGAGCCCTGTGGTGGGGCTAGACGTTGCTATAACTCGTAATTCTTACTAACTTATATACGTGGATTACGCTTTTTTAGAGCAATAATATCTGTCCATGTAAAACGTGTCTAAGTAGATATATGAAACAAGTCGTTGGCAGTGTCGAACAGAACAGACCTAGTTTTTAGGTTATTTTGATTTTACAAAATAACTCTGAAACCCGGGTTTATTTTTCAAAAAGAACTTTTGTAGGAGTTAATATGATCAATGTAGTATATAAAAAACAAAGTTTGATTTTGATGCAACATGGTACGGGATTCCATACATCCATGAGCATTGTCCTTTACTACAAACAGGATTTTCTATCGGCAACTTCTCAGGAGCGTTAGAGAATGAGTTTCCAAAAACGATGTTAAAACTAAGTTTTATTAAAAACAGAAGCCTAAGCTCAAACTTCCACATTTTAAACTTCATAAATAATGAAGATCCATACAAACTTCCATCACCTTTTTCACTGGAGGATGGTGTTCCTCTTCAGTATATAAGCTTTTATGCAAAAATATATGCCCCAAGACTCAGCAGTTTACGCTGCGCGTTCTCTGTGAGTGAATTAAAAAAATATGGTTAAAAAAACTAAAATACACGCTTTCATAGAACAGAACTCAAAAGTAGAAAATAATGGAAAAATGCGTAGGGTGTTGTTTGAAGTATTTTTTAATTGACATCAAGCAACCCACGCTTTTCCATTTGTTTGGCTAGCTAACAAAAGCGGGTTTTTATTATTTTTTATTTTGCTATCCTGGTGATCCTGGCCAAGATGAAGGCCCTAATGTGAAATGAAATGATTGTAGTGTCATCAGTCCTTCATAAGTGTGCAAAATTACTAATTAATCCGCCGTTATGAAGGGAGTGAAAATCACGTTTAAAAAATCCGTTACATAGATACATACTAGTGATGTAACGAATATACATTTTTAAGCATTCGCGAATTCGAATGCGGATGCGAACATCTCCCATCGATATTCGCGAATACGAATGCGAATGCAAATATTTCACTTTTGAATTTGGCGCCATCTATGGTTTTATTTTGGCACCTTCCTCAGCGCGCAAGTCACATGCGCAAAGGGCCTCACCGGGTTTCCATATGAAATCTGTACTGGCGTCTTTTTTGACATTGGTGCCTGAATTATGCTGTCAGTTGTTGAAATAAATTTTGGGCCAATTATCAAACCCCTAGCTTCTTTAGTTTTCGAAAAATAAGGGTTGCACCCTCAAACTTGAATATTTTTTTTCTACGAAACTACAATAGATTTTAAAATGAAACCAACAAGACATGATAGCTACTTAATAGATTTACATTCCACATTTTTCTCATAATTTTTCAACCACATATAGAGCAGAACCAAATGTGTTTTATAAATTAAGGGTGGTTTTTCGTGGCCATTTTTCGAGGTACACCGACCAAATAAATTACATAAATTACGTATGTATCCAACTATAATACATAACAAGTTTGTTCTCTAAGTTTGTCAGGTTGTTTTCTAAGTTTGTCAGTGTTGTCTGCCATTCTGAAGGTTTCAACCATATAAAAATGTTTGAATTATACACAAACAAATGACAACTATTTTTGCTCGATAGCGCAGTATAGTCTAGTATATGATTATAATTCCTATGATTACAGTACGCACGGCCACACATTTCCAGTATAAGCTGACATCTCATTGTACGAAACCCCTATGCAATGCGAGGTCAGCTAAAACTGGAAATTTACAGCTTGACCTGTAGCCGTGTGTACCTCATTGAAAACTTTTATTGTTTTGAATATGTTCCACCCATGACACATCTATGTAATTGTTATGTATTATAGTTGAATACATACGTAATTTATGTAATTTATTTGGTCGGTGTATCTCGAAAAATGCCCACGAAAATCCACCCTTAATTTTTAAAACACATTTGTTTCTGCCCTATAGGTGGTTGAAAAATTATGAGAAAAATGTGAAATGTAAATCTATGAAGTAGCTATCATGCCGTGTTGGTTTCATTTTAAAATCGATTGTAGTTTCGTAGAAAAAAAACATTCAAGTTTTAGGTTGCAACCCTTATTTTTCGAAAACTAAAGAAGCTAGGGGTTTGATAATTGGCCCAAAATTTTTTTTCAACAACTAGCAGCATAATTCAGGCACCAATGTCAAAAAAGACGCCAGTGCAGATTTCATATGGAAACCCGATGAGGCCCTTTGTCATTGCTTGCATCTAATTCCACACATTGTCAAGCCGATCCGAAGGAAGATCTACGCAGTCAATGTATAATATCGAACTTTCTGAATTAGAAAAATGCGTTGAACCTGCTGGGTTCGTAAGACTCGTGAAACACTTATGTCGGTCCTATAATTTAAAGTGTCGTCGGTATTTTACTTCTTTTATCTGCGACGAATTATAAGGCAAAGTAAGCCAGAAAATCCTTGAATTGCTGGAAATCCTTTGAAAAAAATTCACTTATTAGTGATATTTGGTCTGATTCCTCTTCTGGGGTCTCACTTCTGAGTTTGACATGTCATGGGATAACTGAAGATTTCGAAAGAAAAATTATAGTTTTGAAGGCAAGCGTTTTCAATGAGAGCCGCCATACCGGCAAAAATATTGCTTGTAAACTTATTGTCGTCATGGGAAATACCAAAAGAAAAAGTAAAATGTTTAGTTTGGGATGCAAGCTCAAACATGAAAAAAGGAGTTTCTTTATGAAACATTAAACATATCGATTGTGCTTCACACAAAATTCAAAACATCTTAAAAGAAGGGCTGAAAGCACAATAAATTAAGGAGTCATTATGGCTTTATGCGTTCACAAATAATAAAATTCCCCAACCGACTTCTGAAGTGTCGAAGGGCGGGCGTTTTGGGGGGACTGTCGTGTGTAACTTTGACGTTCAAAAAGTGCTGACTCTCAGCCTAGTTTGAATAAATGACTTTTGATTTTGATTTTGAGTGGATGCTTATTGAAAAACTAGTGAGTTTGTTAATACCATTCGAAGAAGTGATCAAAGACTTAAGTGCGGCTGATGTTTCTATATCATTAATCCCATTAAACGCCAACTTAGAAAGGATTCTTTAATGATTTTGATTCAACCGATGAAATGATTGGTGACACGACAGCCGTTGTAAAACAGGAGCTCCTTAGTAAATTTTCTGGTTTAGAAAATAAAGTATTATTTATAACGGCAACCTTCATTGATCCAAGATTAGAAAATAATAATTCCTTGTTTGCTTTACCTTTTTGTTATTAAAATCTCGTTTTTTTATTCCGACGTTCATATTCGCAAAACATCCGCGTAAAATTTACGAATACGAATGCGAATACGAATGTCAAGAAATAGGCGAATATTCGCGAATACGAATGCGAATGCGAATATTTGTTATATCACTAATACATACATACGTAAAGATTCAAGTACAAGATGCTGAAATACTCTTGTCCCGCAGATAATAGGGCGCGTTTCAGCCGACCCGGACTTCTTGCCGCGCCGCACAGACTTCGGGCTGAACGAGCCGCTGTTCGTGGACAAGTTCTGTCGCGTCCACAACTGTCCCGAGCCCTTCTACAGGATCGCCTTCCTGGCCTGCCATCTGGATCCTGATACTAGGTACTGTAGAATATTTTAAACTATGGAGGGACATAAGGGAGTTTAAAAGTTTTATTAGAATTTTTTAGATATATTTTTTGCGTCAATATTTGTAATTGAAGATTATTCTGTCGCTTTCACATAAATTATACAATTTGTAATAGTATTCATGGAGGTTCTTGCTTATTCTTCTCCATAGGTACTTGTTAAATTTTAGAATGGGAAACTATTTTCTCGGTTTCGTTCGTTCTTTAAAATTTACGACAGCCTGAAGCATAAACGTTGATAAATGATTGTCGTTTACCCCACAGGCCACCGTTCGAGGTGATCGAGATCTGGCTGGAGAGCATGGTGATGTACTTGTCGCAGCCTGGCCCACTGCCGGCCACGCTGCTGGCCGACATCGTGCAGTACTCGCGCGGCTCGGCGCAGCGCGGACAGGGCTCGCCCGACTGCTGCCAGCACAGGTACGCATGTCACTAGTGTGATGTACTGGCCCAGCCTGGCCCACTGCCGGCCACGCTGCTGGCCGACATCGTGCAGTACTCGCGCGGCTCGGCGCAGCGCGGACAGGGCTCGCCCGACTGCTGCCAGCACAGGTACGCATGTCACTAGTGTGATGTACTGGCCCAGCCTGGCCCACTGCCGGCCACGCTGCTGGCCGACATCGTGCAGTACTCGCGCGGCTCGGCGCAGCGCGGACAGGGCTCGCCCGACTGCTGCCAGCACAGGTACGCATGTCACTAGTGTGATGTACTGGCCCAGCCTGGCCCACTGCCGGCCACGCTGCTGGCCGACATCGTGCAGTACTCGCGCGGCTCGGCGCAGCGCGGACAGGGCTCGCCCGACTGCTGCCAGCACAGGTACGCATGTCACTAGTGTGATGTACTGGCCCAGCCTGGCCCACTGCCGGCCACGCTGCTGGCCGACATCGTGCAGTACTCGCGCGGCTCGGCGCAGCGCGGACAGGGCTCGCCCGACTGCTGCCAGCACAGGTACGCATGTCACTAGTGTGATGTACTGGCCCAGCCTGGCCCACTGCCGGCCACGCTGCTGGCCGACATCGTGCAGTACTCGCGCGGCTCGGCGCAGCGCGGACAGGGCTCGCCCGACTGCTGCCAGCACAGGTACGCATGTCACTAGTGTGATGTACTGGCCCAGCCTGGCCCACTGCCGGCCACGCTGCTGGCCGACATCGTGCAGTACTCGCGCGGCTCGGCGCAGCGCGGACAGGGCTCGCCCGACTGCTGCCAGCACAGGTACGCATGTCACTAGTGTGATGTACTGGCCCAGCCTGGCCCACTGCCGGCCACGCTGCTGGCCGACATCGTGCAGTACTCGCGCGGCTCGGCGCAGCGCGGACAGGGCTCGCCCGACTGCTGCCAGCACAGGTACGCATGTCACTAGTGTGATGTACTGGCCCAGCCTGGCCCACTGCCGGCCACGCTGCTGGCCGACATCGTGCAGTACTCGCGCGGCTCGGCGCAGCGCGGACAGGGCTCGCCCGACTGCTGCCAGCACAGGTACGCATGTCACTAGTGTGATGTACTGGCCCAGCCTGGCCCACTGCCGGCCACGCTGCTGGCCGACATCGTGCAGTACTCGCGCGGCTCGGCGCAGCGCGGACAGGGCTCGCCCGACTGCTGCCAGCACAGGTACGCATGTCACTAGTGTGATGTACTGGCCCAGCCTGGCCCACTGCCGGCCACGCTGCTGGCCGACATCGTGCAGTACTCGCGCGGCTCGGCGCAGCGCGGACAGGGCTCGCCCGACTGCTGCCAGCACAGGTACGCATGTCACTAGTGTGATGTACTGGCCCAGCCTGGCCCACTGCCGGCCACGCTGCTGGCCGACATCGTGCAGTACTCGCGCGGCTCGGCGCAGCGCGGACAGGGCTCGCCCGACTGCTGCCAGCACAGGTACGCATGTCACTAGTGTGATGTACTGGCCCAGCCTGGCCCACTGCCGGCCACGCTGCTGGCCGACATCGTGCAGTACTCGCGCGGCTCGGCGCAGCGCGGACAGGGCTCGCCCGACTGCTGCCAGCACAGGTACGCATGTCACTAGTGTGATGTACTGGCCCAGCCTGGCCCACTGCCGGCCACGCTGCTGGCCGACATCGTGCAGTACTCGCGCGGCTCGGCGCAGCGCGGACAGGGCTCGCCCGACTGCTGCCAGCACAGGTACGCATGTCACTAGTGTGATGTACTGGCCCAGCCTGGCCCACTGCCGGCCACGCTGCTGGCCGACATCGTGCAGTACTCGCGCGGCTCGGCGCAGCGCGGACAGGGCTCGCCCGACTGCTGCCAGCACAGGTACGCATGTCACTAGTGTGATGTACTGGCCCAGCCTGGCCCACTGCCGGCCACGCTGCTGGCCGACATCGTGCAGTACTCGCGCGGCTCGGCGCAGCGCGGACAGGGCTCGCCCGACTGCTGCCAGCACAGGTACGCATGTCACTAGTGTGATGTACTGGCCCAGCCTGGCCCACTGCCGGCCACGCTGCTGGCCGACATCGTGCAGTACTCGCGCGGCTCGGCGCAGCGCGGACAGGGCTCGCCCGACTGCTGCCAGCACAGGTACGCATGTCACTAGTGTGATGTACTGGCCCAGCCTGGCCCACTGCCGGCCACGCTGCTGGCCGACATCGTGCAGTACTCGCGCGGCTCGGCGCAGCGCGGACAGGGCTCGCCCGACTGCTGCCAGCACAGGTACGCATGTCACTAGTGTGATGTACTGGCCCAGCCTGGCCCACTGCCGGCCACGCTGCTGGCCGACATCGTGCAGTACTCGCGCGGCTCGGCGCAGCGCGGACAGGGCTCGCCCGACTGCTGCCAGCACAGGTACGCATGTCACTAGTGTGATGTACTGGCCCAGCCTGGCCCACTGCCGGCCACGCTGCGAGCTATATGTTACGAATATTTTTAACCCCTTTGACGTCACAGAATCCGTAATCGGGTTGGTAAAGTTTACCACCAAGTTCAGCATTTATACAGATGTAGGTCTAAGTAAATAAATGAATGTAACTAAGTAAATGTACGAGCGAAAATGGTTTATATTTCGGACGAAAACAAAAAAAAACAAAATGTTTGTTTATAGATTTTTCCTTGGTAAAAGTTTTAAATATCTTATAGACACAATATTTACTAATTAAACAATCTGAAAGGTCAGTGTGAGTGGAAACATCTAAACTCAGTCGGACTCAACTATAAGCCCTCAAATAGATACGTATGCTCCAAGAATTGTTCATTTTCAGTGAAGGACCTTCCCCACCAGAAGTGAATTTTTTTCTTCTTCATATATTGACATTGTTTCTGTTCGCAGAAAGGACAGTTGTTGCTCTCGTCTCAGTAAAGCGGAGAGCGAGCTCAGCGTGCCAGACGCCGGAGTACTTAAGGTAACACTAACCAGTCATTTAGACCCAGTCTAAAGTAGGAAATATTAAGATAGGTAGTTTTGGATACAAGCTAAAAAGCTTGCTAAGTCTGGTTGTGAAAAAGTGTTGTTCATAAACACAATACGTTTCTGCCAGGGTCGCGAGATTGTTCAAACGAGATACCATGACCCTGGCATATGGGTAACTGAAGGAACACGGGTGGGTTTTAGTCAGTAAAAGTCTGAACGCCCTCCCGCTCCGCCCAAAGCGGGAGAAGTCATTTGATGATTTCCCATTTTTCCCGAAAAAAAAAGCACATTACGTTTTGGAGCCTAGTCGTGAGCACAATAAGTAAATCTTTATTTCTAGAATTTAGGCTACTACGTGAAATCTTGCTGCAATCAGACCCTCAAACTCGTGCAACACATTGAGGATGGTTTCGAGACGGGTATGGTCACAGGTGCTGTATTCGAGTACTTGTCAGCTGTCTACGATACAGTTAACATCAAACGTTTGTTGTGGAAGGTGGAGACCTTGATTAGCGATCAAAGTTTTGTTCGAATACTCCGAGACCTTTTCCATAATCGCCGTTTCAAGGTCCACCTTCTCTCGGAAAAAAATTGTTGGAGAGCACAAAAAAACGGCCTACCCCAAGGTAGTGTCTTGGCACCGCTCCTCTTCAATATATATACGAACGACCAACCATCGAGCCCAAAAACATCCCGCTTCCCTATGCGTCTGCATAGAAAAGCGGGACGTTGCCCTCACCTCCCAAGCCTCCACCTTTGATAACGCTGAGGTCCACTTGTCAGACGTTCTTAATAACTTAACGTCATATTACCACGCTAACTAACTCAAACCAAATCTGAGTAAAACAGTCTTGCATATTTCATCAACAGTGAAGCGGGTCGAAAATTTTACATCGTTTGGGGTGGGGCGCCTATTAAGCACAGCAACTTTCTGAAATATCTTGGTGATATTCTGGACAGGTCATTAACCCGTTGAATGCCTCTAATTACAGACACAATTAAAAACCATTGTGTCTAGTCTATACCAAATGTGGTATCTCAGGGACTTAGAGGTTAACATTCCGCAAAAACTGCAAGAATATCAAACAGAAGGTATACTCTCGCAACTATCTCCTACAACGACTTGTCTCGTTAAAGTGGGGTGCTTCGCCTGACGTTTTGCGGACTACTGGGCTGGCGCTATCTTTCTCTGCAGGTGAATTCGCGTGTCCTGTTTGGAGTCGTTCAGCACATGCAAAGTTAGTGGATACAGCTCTGAATGAAACGTGCCGCAAATGCTGTATCTACTGGCTGGAATAGCGCCACCAGAACACCAGCTTGCAGAGCGCTGGCAAGCTCAAGTGAAAGAGCCAAGATGGTTTCTGACACACGACACCCTTTGTACGATAACATCCTCGTGCCACAAAGACTGAAAAACCGCAACAGCTTTATGAAGTGTCCTCCACTTACTGGCAAACGGTCTAAGGAACGAATAAGCCTGTGGCGACATGGTGGCAACCCCGAATGGGTTTGGTAGGGAAGCCTGCTGAAAATCTCGCATCTGGGCACGAGTTGCCTTCGCTTTTCTGGAAGTCTTTAAATAGGCTCCGGACTCTGGTAGGCCGGAGTAAAGAGAACCTGTTCACGTGGAAATACATAGATGGATCCGCCCTGAAGTGTTAATGTGGTGCTGTCTCACAAACAATGCGGCACTTAATATGCAACTGTCTTTTTTATTTTCTTAAATTTATCTCTCAGTGAATAGCTACAATTTAGGTTATAAGTTGCTCTAATAGGACGTATCTGCAGCAAAAACATAGCCGGCTGCAGTTCCCCACTGCAAAAGCTATACGACATTGCGTAGGCTGCTGAGCTTTACCGCTTCGACAGTTTGATTATATATATGTGGACACTACTGTAGTTTCGAGTTCAAAGTAATACCTAAGATCACAGTAGCATCCACAAGATTCAGTTCCGCCCCATTAAGTAGACCATTAGTTTTCACCTGCTTCAGGTTAGGTGTCAAAATTCTCGTACAAAAGTAAATGATTAATACTGACCCAATGCACTATTTCAAATCTGCAAATAACACTATTTCATTACTGTTCTTTATAAGGCAAGGTAGATCATTAATAGATATGAGAAATAAAAAGGGCCAAGAATTGAGCCCTGTGGAACTCTCATAGTGACAATTGAATCCGGGGATCGCTTTCCGTTAAACTTCCACTCTTTGGATCCTACTATCCAAATAAGAAGATCCAAGGCGTGTGTTTCTAACACCATAGTGATGCAATTTTCTGACCAGCGTACTATGAGAGACACAATCAAAAGCCTTAGAAAATTCATAATAAATACCAATAGCATCTTGTGACTCTTCCCAAGCCTTAAAAGTATGGGCAAGAAGCTCAAAACCAGCGTCGGTAGTCAAGTGACCCCTTGTGAAACCGCGTTGTTTACTGTTTGATAAATTTATGTTTATAAAATGTCGTAAGACATTTTGTCTTTGATCTAGCATCAGTTTTCCGAATATTATACTGAAAGTGGGAAGCAAAGACATTGGTCTTTAGTTCAGATTTAAATAAAAGTATTATTTTACTACTCTTAATTAGGTCAGGAATTACACCACAGTCAATACATTTATTAAAAATAATTGCCAATTCAGGCTCTACAGTGTTCCTACCAGGGTCGCGGAATTGTACGAAAGAGTTATCGTGGCCCTGGCATAGGCTACTGAAGGAACATGGGTGGGTATTAGTCAGTAAAAGGCCGACACGCCCTTCTGCTCCATCCAGAGCGGGAGACGTCATTTGATGATTTCCCACCCAAAAAAAGGCTCTATCGTGTTGATTATGCATTTTGCAAACTCTACGGAATTTCCTCATAGATCAGCAGTTTTTTTTAACATTAAGGTTATTTGAATTTTTACTAATTTCTCTAACACTAACTTTAAATCAAATTATTTTATTTTACATAAACCTACTTCTGAAA
This sequence comes from Aporophyla lueneburgensis, assembly GCA_932294355.1. Lineage (NCBI taxonomy): Eukaryota > Metazoa > Arthropoda > Insecta > Lepidoptera > Noctuidae > Aporophyla > Aporophyla lueneburgensis. Next base: position 27,911,939 of record OW028751.1, on the reverse strand, counting down.
TGTCAGAAGCTAGGTGCACTGTTCCAATTGGTTGATTGCTATGGAGATGAGCCAGCAATAAACTCCACGATCACTCTTATAAAATAGGCTTTTACAATGATTTCAAATTCCGTTTTTAATAGATATGGGACGACAGAGAAGGCCTGTTAACAGAAAATAATATAAAAATATCAGGTTACCATGGTTACAAATACCGGTACAGGTACTCGGTAACAGTAGGTGAAGAATTTAGTTTTCCGACTAAGCTGTTCCGTTACGTGTTACTGGCCCATGCGCCTGTTGCGTCCGCAGCCTGTACGACCCTGACATGAAAGGATAAAATAGCAAGCATTCTGACTAACTTAGAAATCTTCAATCCCTCATTCCAGTCGAACTCCAACGCGACTCTCGCGGTCCCGGAGCGTAGCTGGCGACTGGGCAAGTGTATGTCGGCCACACACATCGGGGCGCGGCCTCTCGTCACCGTCACCAACCTCAGCCGCAGCCACCACGCGCTGCACACTGCGGGCTACATCCTGCACGCGGCCGGCAACAAGATCAACATTACTAAGGTACTGTATGTCACACACACACACACACACCGTCACCAACCTCAGCCGCAGCCACCACGCGCTGCACACTGCGGGCTACATCCTGCACGCGGCCGGCAACAAGATCAACATTACTAAGGTACTGTATGTCACACACACACACACACACCGTCACCAACCTCAGCCGCAGCCACCACGCGCTGCACACTGCGGGCTACATCCTGCACGCGGCCGGCAACAAGATCAACATTACTAAGGTACTGTATGTCACACACACACACACACACCGTCACCAACCTCAGCCGCAGCCACCACGCGCTGCACACTGCGGGCTACATCCTGCACGCGGCCGGCAACAAGATCAACATTACTAAGGTACTGTATGTCACACACACACCGTCACCAACCTCAGCCGCAGCCACCACGCGCTGCACACTGCGGGCTACATCCTGCACGCGGCCGGCAACAAGATCAACATTACTAAGGTACTGTATGTCACACACACACACACACACACCGTCACCAACCTCAGCCGCAGCCACCACGCGCTGCACACTGCGGGCTACATCCTGCACGCGGCCGGCAACAAGATCAACATTACTAAGGTACTGTATGTCACACACACACACACACACCGTCACCAACCTCAGCCGCAGCCACCACGCGCTGCACACTGCGGGCTACATCCTGCACGCGGCCGGCAACAAGATCAACATTACTAAGGTACTGTATGTCACACACACACACACACACACCGTCACCAACCTCAGCCGCAGCCACCACGCGCTGCACACTGCGGGCTACATCCTGCACGCGGCCGGCAACAAGATCAACATTACTAAGGTACTGTATGTCACACACACACCGTCACCAACCTCAGCCGCAGCCACCACGCGCTGCACACTGCGGGCTACATCCTGCACGCGGCCGGCAACAAGATCAACATTACTAAGGTACTGTATGTCACACACACACCGTCACTAACCTCAGCCGCAGCCACCACGCGCTGCACACTGCGGGCTACATCCTGCACGCGGCCGGCAACAAGATCAACATTACTAAGGTACTGTATGTCACACACACACCGTCACCAACCTCAGCCGCAGCCACCACGCGCTGCACACTGCGGGCTACATCCTGCACGCGGCCGGCAACAAGATCAACATTACTAAGGTACTGTATGTCACACACACACCGTCACCAACCTCAGCCGCAGCCACCACGCGCTGCACACTGCGGGCTACATCCTGCACGCGGCCGGCAACAAGATCAACATTACTAAGGTACTGTATGTCACACACACACACACCGTCACCAACCTCAGCCGCAGCCACCACGCGCTGCACACTGCGGGCTACATCCTGCACGCGGCCGGCAACAAGATCAACATTACTAAGGTACTGTATGTCACACACACACACACACACCGTCACCAACCTCAGCCGCAGCCAAAACGCGCTGCACACTGCGGGCTACATCCTGCACGCGGCCGGCAACAAGATCAACATTACTAAGGTACTGTATGTCACACACACACCGTCACCAACCTCAGCCGCAGCCACCACGCGCTGCACACTGCGGGCTACATCCTGCACGCGGCCGGCAACAAGATCAACATTACTAAGGTACTGTATGTCACACACACACACACACCGTCACCAACCTCAGCCGCAGCCACCACGCGCTGCACACTGCGGGCTACATCCTGCACGCGGCCGGCAACAAGATCAACATTACTAAGGTACTGTATGTCACACACACACCGTCACCAACCTCAGCCGCAGCCACCACGCGCTGCACACTGCGGGCTACATCCTGCACGCGGCCGGCAACAAGATCAACATTACTAAGGTACTGTATGTCACACACACACACACACACACCGTCACCAACCTCAGCCGCAGCCACCACGCGCTGCACACTGCGGGCTACATCCTGCACGCGGCCGGCAACAAGATCAACATTACTAAGGTACTGTATGTCACACACACACACACACACCGTCACCAACCTCAGCCGCAGCCACCACGCGCTGCACACTGCGGGCTACATCCTGCACGCGGCCGGCAACAAGATCAACATTACTAAGGTACTGTATGTCACACACACACACCGTCACCAACCTCAGCCGCAGCCACCACGCGCTGCACACTGCGGGCTACATCCTGCACGCGGCCGGCAACAAGATCAACATTACTAAGGTACTGTATGTCACACACACACCGTCACCAACCTCAGCCGCAGCCACCACGCGCTGCACACTGCGGGCTACATCCTGCACGCGGCCGGCAACAAGATCAACATTACTAAGGTACTGTATGTCACACACACACCGTCACTAACCTCAGCCGCAGCCACCACGCGCTGCACACTGCGGGCTACATCCTGCACGCGGCCGGCAACAAGATCAACATTACTAAGGTACTGTATGTCACACACACACCGTCACCAACCTCAGCCGCAGCCACCACGCGCTGCACACTGCGGGCTACATCCTGCACGCGGCCGGCAACAAGATCAACATTACTAAGGTACTGTATGTCACACACACACCGTCACCAACCTCAGCCGCAGCCACCACGCGCTGCACACTGCGGGCTACATCCTGCACGCGGCCGGCAACAAGATCAACATTACTAAGGTACTGTATGTCACACACACACACACCGTCACCAACCTCAGCCGCAGCCACCACGCGCTGCACACTGCGGGCTACATCCTGCACGCGGCCGGCAACAAGATCAACATTACTAAGGTACTGTATGTCACACACACACACACACACCGTCACCAACCTCAGCCGCAGCCAAAACGCGCTGCACACTGCGGGCTACATCCTGCACGCGGCCGGCAACAAGATCAACATTACTAAGGTACTGTATGTCACACACACACACACACACCGTCACCAACCTCAGCCGCAGCCACCACGCGCTGCACACTGCGGGCTACATCCTGCACGCGGCCGGCAACAAGATCAACATTACTAAGGTACTGTATGTCACACACACACACACACCGTCACCAACCTCAGCCGCAGCCACCACGCGCTGCACACTGCGGGCTACATCCTGCACGCGGCCGGCAACAAGATCAACATTACTAAGGTACTGTATGTCACACACACACACACACACCGTCACCAACCTCAGCCGCAGCCACCACGCGCTGCACACTGCGGGCTACATCCTGCACGCGGCCGGCAACAAGATCAACATTACTAAGGTACTGTATGTCACACACACACACACACACACCGTCACCAACCTCAGCCGCAGCCACCACGCGCTGCACACTGCGGGCTACATCCTGCACGCGGCCGGCAACAAGATCAACATTACTAAGGTACTGTATGTCACACACACACACACACACCGTCACCAACCTCAGCCGCAGCCACCACGCGCTGCACACTGCGGGCTACATCCTGCACGCGGCCGGCAACAAGATCAACATTACTAAGGTACTGTATGTCACACACACACACACACACACACACACCGTCACCAACCTCAGCCGCAGCCACCACGCGCTGCACACTGCGGGCTACATCCTGCACGCGGCCGGCAACAAGATCAACATTACTAAGGTACTGTATGTCACACACACACCGTCACCAACCTCAGCCGCAGCCACCACGCGCTGCACACTGCGGGCTACATCCTGCACGCGGCCGGCAACAAGATCAACATTACTAAGGTACTGTATGTCACACACACACCGTCACCAACCTCAGCCGCAGCCACCACGCGCTGCACACTGCGGGCTACATCCTGCACGCGGCCGGCAACAAGATCAACATTACTAAGGTACTGTATGTCACACACACACCGTCACCAACCTCAGCCGCAGCCACCACGCGCTGCACACTGCGGGCTACATCCTGCACGCGGCCGGCAACAAGATCAACATTACTAAGGTACTGTATGTCACACACACACCGTCACCAACCTCAGCCGCAGCCACCACGCGCTGCACACTGCGGGCTACATCCTGCACGCGGCCGGCAACAAGATCAACATTACTAAGGTACTGTATGTCACACACACACACACCGTCACCAACCTCAGCCGCAGCCACCACGCGCTGCACACTGCGGGCTACATCCTGCACGCGGCCGGCAACAAGATCAACATTACTAAGGTACTGTATGTCACACACACACACACACACCGTCACCAACCTCAGCCGCAGCCACCACGCGCTGCACACTGCGGGCTACATCCTGCACGTGGCCGGCAACAAGATCAACATTACTAAGGTACTGTATGTCACACACACACCGTCACCAACCTCAGCCGCAGCCACCACGCGCTGCACACTGCGGGCTACATCCTGCACGCGGCCGGCAACAAGATCAACATTACTAAGGTACTGTATGTCACACACACACACACACACCGTCACCAACCTCAGCCGCAGCCACCACGCGCTGCACACTGCGGGCTACATCCTGCACGCGGCCGGCAACAAGATCAACATTACTAAGGTACTGTATGTCACACACACACACACACACACCGTCACCAACCTCAGCCGCAGCCACCACGCGCTGCACACTGCGGGCTACATCCTGCACGCGGCCGGCAACAAGATCAACATTACTAAGGTACTGTATGTCACACACACACCGTCACCAACCTCAGCCGCAGCCACCACGCGCTGCACACTGCGGGCTACATCCTGCACGCGGCCGGCAACAAGATCAACATTACTAAGGTACTGTATGTCACACACACACACACACACCGTCACCAACCTCAGCCGCAGCCACCACGCGCTGCACACTGCGGGCTACATCCTGCACGCGGCCGGCAACAAGATCAACATTACTAAGGTACTGTATGTCACACACACACACACACACCGTCACCAACCTCAGCCGCAGCCACCACGCGCTGCACACTGCGGGCTACATCCTGCACGCGGCCGGCAACAAGATCAACATTACTAAGGTACTGTATGTCACACACACACACACACACCGTCACCAACCTCAGCCGCAGCCACCACGCGCTGCACACTGCGGGCTACATCCTGCACGCGGCCGGCAACAAGATCAACATTACTAAGGTACTGTATGTCACACACACACCGTCACCAACCTCAGCCGCAGCCACCACGCGCTGCACACTGCGGGCTACATCCTGCACGCGGCCGGCAACAAGATCAACATAAGAAACGGTAAATTTACATATTTTGGGAAATGAGAATTGGATAAATGTGGATTTAAAAAGGTTCAAAGTGAGACGGTTAGACCTGAGCCAATGGTTTAATTTATGCAATCCCAATTTGGCACTTCTTTGAACTTCGTCGCCATTAAATATTAATGCCATATCGTCCGCTTAGGTAAAGATCTTATAAGTGGCACTTGACACAGGTCATTTACATAAATCAAAAAAGACTGGGGCCAAGAATTCTGCCTTGTGAGACGCCAAAGATAACCGAAGCAACAGAGCTAACGTATTCTTTTATCTGAACTCTTTGCGTACGGTCACAAAGAAGATCCTTAAACAGTTTTAGAGCAATTCCATTAACACCCATATCTAACTTGTCCACAAGGAAAGGAATCATGTGGGTGTCGAATGCTAAGGGCAAGTCGAGAAATATGCCGACTCAATTCTGTTTTAGATCCATTTTTGTGTGACGTAATCTACCAATTGGTTAACGGCATCTTCGATGCATTTTCCCGACCTCAAGCCAAACTGGGCTTCTGACAGTATATTATTGTGTTGCAGAAAGTTTGTGCGCTTTTTATTTAACATCTTTTCTAAAGGGACTTCTCGATCACTTTCGGGACAACACACTAGGTAAGACTACGGATCTCAAATAGTTTAAGAAACTAGGCTGAAAGAGAATCCCAACCGGTAGCACAGTCATTCTTGAGATCCATAATCAACGTTTTGACTTCGGCTTCGTCTGGCAGAAGTACTGTGATTGAATTTGGGACGGGGGTTATGTCAAATTTATAACTATTTTGAGTTGGTGTTATTTTATCTGCTAGCTGCTTGCCAAAACCAGAGAAGTGGGTGTTTATCTCATTTACAGCCCTTGAACGAAAACTCATTCCAAGTCATCTTCCCAGGTGGACGACATAACAAAATGGCTGGACCCTCCCCCCCTCAAGCGCACTTCCCCGGACACGCAGCTCAACAAGCTGCAGGAGAACAAGTCGCGCAAGGTGGAGCCCTGCGAGTTCGACGGAGCCCTGCCCGCCTTCCTGCGCAACCAGTCCGTGGAGGGGCTGGAGTCGCAGTACAAACAAGAGGTAAAACATAAAGAAAATATTTTATACAGGGAATGCTTATACAGGAGAAATCGGGACGAACTCCACTCTTCTCTTTTCTAAAAGATTGCCGAAATTCAGCAAAAGATAAGACCACATAACTGGAAGGCGGCAGGGCGGCCTTTGGCCTGCAGCGGTACGCAAAATTGAAGGAGATCCTTCTACTGATCCTTCTAGAGCTGTACTCACTTGTTCTTAATTCATTCCGCAATTAGCTTCTAACGTTTCATAAGTGCCCTTGCAGGCTTATGTGAAATAAAAACATTTTGATTTGATTTGATTTGAATTAAAAATAAATCGCAACATATTTTTTTATGTGGTGTGCACTGCACAGTGACTATTTAAAGCTTGCACACGACGCGGCTGCGACCACAACAGGTCGCACGACTGGTCGCAAGTCTGGTCGCACGACTGGGCGCACGACTGGTCGCACGACTGGGCGCACGACTGGTCGCACGACTGGGCGCACGTCTGGTCGCACGACTGGTCGCATAGGTCGCAAGACTGGTCGCACGACTGGTCGCAAGACTGGTCGCACGACTGTGCGCACGACTGGTCGCACGACTGGGCGCACGACTGGTCGCACGACTGGGCGCACGACTGGTCGCACGACTGGGCGCACGTCTGGTCGCACGACTGGTCGCATAGGTCGCAAGACTGGTCGCACGACTGGTCGCAAGACTGGTCGCACGACTGGTCGCAAGACTGGTCGCACGACTGGGCGCACGACTGGTCGCAATTGCGGTCGAAGCGTCTGACGCACCACTTGTGGCCGGTCGCACAAGGCTAATCGGCCGCAATCTCATAGCTATTACAATAATTCAATACGTTTCCGTGCTGAATTTAATTTCAATCAATTTTATCGAACGCATATCACAAATCCAAAACCTGAAAATTCTGTAAGTTTAAATTGTAATTTTCTACACGATAGCCTGTTGAATCGTTGTGAATAGCTAAGTTGATGAGTAAACAGTCTTCTTAGACGGAATTTCTGCAGCCAACATTGCGGCCGGTTTAGCGACTAGTCCAGGGTGCTTACTCTCGAATATAATTCCAATAGATCGACATTAGTCAAACGTCAGTTGGTTGAGTTAAACGTCAGGGATTGGCTAGACTCAGTGAGTCCAGCCAATCCCTGACGTTTGACTGACAATTCCAATGTCGAGCTATTGGAATTATATTCGAGAGTAAGCACCCTGGTCGTAACTGCATAGTGAGCGAGGTCTTGCGGCATAGACTAAAAAGAACAAAACATTTTGTAAAATAAAAATATATTTGTTACAGGTCGACAACCCATTACCGTTCTGTAGACACATCAGCATCCCCAACAGTAGCACTGTACCAGACGACGCGGACACAGACTCCTCAGATGATGATGAGGAGAACATCAGCACGTGGCATCGGAACGTGCAAATATTCGATAAAATGGAAGTCGACCCCAAGAAGACCATGGCAACTATCGTCAAGAAAGGAGAGAATTTACTATCTAAGAAGTCGAGTTACGATGTCACTGATGTTGTGTTAAGAAACCCTGAATGTTTGACTCATGAAAGAAAAATCCCCGAAGTAGACTGCAGAAGGTTTAATATCGACTATTTAACTAAAAGCCCAGTTATGGCTGCCGGCGTCAAAAATATAAATAAGACTGTGGAGAAAGAGAAACCGCAGGAAAAAACGGGCTTTTTCCAAAAGAAGCTGATGTCACCAAAGTTCAGTAGACTGTTCAAGCCGAATACTGCCGAAGTGGACAGAAATAAAGACGCAGAGGACAAAGACAAGTCCAGGAGCAAGTTCTTTGTTCAAAAACCTTCGTCACCAAGTAACATGGGACGCTCCCACAGGGTCAGACCCTCAGAGTCAGACAAACCAGTCCACCACGACGTTCTGAAGTCAGACATCAAACTAGCCAGTATGGGCAAGCCAATGACGCCGATATTCCGGCGGCATTTAGCTGAAAGGCCCGATTTCGCAGACGGGAGGTTCAGTTACAGAGACCGGAGATCTAAATACGAGCCGAAATCTACCGAAGACTCTAAATTCATAGACTTAGGACGCAATAGAATTAAGGCCCCTCTCAGTACGTTAGAACAGGGCACAAAACTGACCCCTTTGATACGGAGCTCACAAATGAACAACATAGCGGCTTTAGCCACGGTGCCTGAGAAAAAGCAAGTAGACAAGAAAGTTGCTGACGAGCCCGGTCTGCCCAAGCGTCGTGAGCCAGGCATCTCGCGCAGTAACTATGTGAGCCTGGCCAACCTGAAGATCAACGGCAAAGCGAAGAATATCGACGACAAGTGTAGGCAGGGGCTGGACGAAGACTCGCCTGTCGAACGAGTTATATAGCTCAGTTGGATTTTATCGGCTGTTGATGACGAAATGAGCGCTTTTCCACTGGCACACCTCTAACATGGAGGCAAAATTTTAGGTAATTTCATACAATATATGCCTACATCTTAACTGGACCTTCACCGTTGCCATGTCAGTAGAAAAACGCCCATGGTCTAGTTTGGCCAAACATTCGATTATTGCTGCAACGACACTTGGCATATTTGACCAAATATTCGCGTTTTATCAATGCAAGTTTTACTCTATAGATATCGAGATAAAGTTAATTTTGTATTAATGAAACATCGTGAATATTTGCACAAATATACCCAGTGTAGTGCCAGCATAAAGCATTGTGCCCATCTACAAATATATTTCAAGTCTTGCCACGTTACACTAGTTATACAATTGTTGATTCGTTGTACTTACCACGAATGCTATGTTTTACGGACTTTTGTAATCGCTTGAGAGTATGTCGTGTTCTCGCGGTGAAAGTGACAAATGACCAGTGAAGGCTTTGCAATTTGCTAAAATTGTCCAAAAAACCCTGGGGGTAGTCTATTATTTTTTTCATATTTCTTGCAATAAAATCGTGACGCTTAAAAAAATGACAGACAAGGTTCTTTGTCCAACAATTCTCGATAAACTTCAAATGTTAATTTAAAGTAAAATGTATTTTATCTTTTACCAATAAAATCAATGCAAATGTTTAAGCTTACATTGAGTATGAATGATGCATAGATGGTAGAGGTTCAATGCTCGTACTCTATACATTGGAACTATCCAGGCGTGGTAGTGCCTTCCGAAAAGACTGCGTTCTATAAGAAAATTATTGTTCAACAATCTAAGCAAAATAGTTGAAATGGATCAGCAAACTAACTATAGACCGGGGAACAGTAATAATACATAAATACTTCAATATTTTCTTGCTTAAATTGTCGGAAACTATCAAAATACATTTTGTATTAAATTTTGATACCGATTTCATTTTATAATTCTCTTCCATATTTGTTTATCCATGCTTTTATATTCCATAATCTTTTATAAATATTAATTTTATAAAACTTATTATTATATTATAAATATTTTGATTTAAACAGCTAACCGCATTGATAGATTTAATTTAATTTCAAATATCTTTTAATGTAATAAATATGAAACAAAAATTAACACGTATATGCAAGTATGAATCCTGCGTTGAGCTTTGAATATAGTGTCAATTAGTGAAAATATTTAAGTTTTCTACAAGATGACGCTGTAATTTGGTATAATATAATATAAATGAATTAATATTATATAGTTTTGCAACACTGTGTTGAAAAGTTCACACAATTGTGATCGGCTCCTTTTACTATGGTGACCATTGATAGGATAATCTCGAACTAAAGTTGTTAGCACAGGATTTTCTAGAAGTGCTGAGAACCTGGAAACTGATTCAATATTGTAAATAGTGATCTTGGTTTCAAATGCTACAGTTATAATTTATTTAAGATACAAAATAAATTGTTTTACAAGCAATCGCGCCATACATTGTGTCCAAATGTTTGTCCAAGGAATTTGCATGTTCGTTTCATTGACGATTTTTACATTGTGTATATTTTGTTACATTTTTTTTTTGAAAATTATTTTAATGCACTATAAAATATGAATAGGTACAGACGCCAACACATCAAGCTACTACAATCTGACAGATTTCTTTGATAGATTTTCGACTTTATTTTAGAGCATTAGGTTCAAGGTTCATTGGCAAAAATTGACAGTTTCGGGTAGCTTGACCTGGTGGCGTCTGTACATGGTTTCAAAATATAAACTCAATTTTATACAACAAATTATTTATTACAGCTAGTTTGAAATCTTATGCCGACCGGATATTAGATCGGAATCATCCTAAAAATGGTCACTATTGGAATAAAACGCACCAAGTATTTAATTTGGCTAAAGTCGAATAGGTGAAATGGTGACTGTACATCGAAACTTTAGTTCTGCTTGTAGTATGTTTAACCTTATATATTTGTATTATAGATTATTAACGAGTATTTGATTAGGTGCTTTTGTTGAAAACACTTGTTTTGCTAGTTATGAAAATATGTTTAAATTAATTAATAAAAAAATTGGATAACTTTTAAAAGTAACGAAATTTAGTTTAATTACTAAATTAAACTATTTTTACTTAATAAAATATTTGGATCAGTATTCGCTTGACATGTTCAGAGTCAAAATGGACTCTAGCTTGGAGTCTCTAAGATTCAATTTGCAACGCAGTTAGCTTCACGCATTTGTTATAGTGTCTTAAGTCGATATACGGAAATATACACACGTTGTTTTCTATAAGTAGTTACATTTGTACCGTTTTTATATTGTAGACAAAATGTTTGAACATTTTTACTTTTCTGTAGGGAATGGGCGGCCACGAGACCGTTATATATACGCTTTATAAAGCTCAGTATGATAACAACTTAAATAATTCTAATATTTCGCCATTTATTCCCGTCTATCTTATTAGTATAAAAATCTTATTTGCAATAGCAAGAAGTCCCAGTAAATTCTGTCCAAGGAGTCTACATGAACGTTATAATGATTACAAATGAAATATGAATATTAAAAAAAATATTATCTATCTATCTAAACTAAGATCTGAACGCAAATTTGTGCCATTTATATGCCAATGTAACAGGCAGCATTTGCTGTCTGAACGTTACAGTCGATGGGAGCTTCGCTCAGGTATAATAGAAAATAGAGGCATCGAACAAAAATTTGGTAAGCCTGGGAGGTGCCCTTATTTATATATTTAAGAACAAAATGTCCTGAAGATCACTGTGGGGAGTAAAATTGCCCCCAAAAATTGTATTCAGTTCAGAGGTTCTCCTTAAAATATTTGAGTGACACATCCATCTTCTATCTACCTAAGAATTTCAAGTCTATGTGAAAACATACAAAACCACGACATTAGCATAAGTTATTGGACAATACTTTAACTGTATTAATTTATTAACATTTTAGATATTATCATTATAATGTAGTAGTGTTAAGTTTAATTCTTAGATTTTTTTCGTGAAGTCTGATTTGTACTTTTGTAACACAGGGTGCCATTTTTAAATGTAAACGATGTAAATGATGCTATGATTGGAATTTAGAAGTAATTCGAAAACGGCGTGGTTTAAGCCGCGTCCTAGTTAAAACGTCATTTCATCGCGCTAATAATACACGATTTTCGGGGTCATATTATGTCGGTTTTTGTTCGGTAAACCTGAACGTAAAGTCGCGCCGACAGAGGGCGCTTTCTATTATCCTATAGTTTTTTTTTCTAGCGTTCTAGTCGCGTTTTTTTTGCAACGTATTGCTCCTTTTAGTTAGTTCTTACTATTTACGAAGAAAATCATTGAAGTCTATGACATTAAAATATAATATTTAAACATGTAAAATGCTGGTATTTTGGTATTCAAATACTGGACATAGCTATCCAGTTAGTCCGGCAGCCAATTCCAACATCTGGAAAAAGGAAGTAATTTAATTTCAATCATAGCGTTGTTAGAAATTAACATTAAATCAGGAAAAATTCAATCTCATTTTTATTAATTGTAATTCGGTTACGTCCGACACTAGGTCGAGCTCATATTTACCTTATCTGTGATACGTTATGTTTGTAAACGCCGCAATAACAAGTATTATAGGTGTCTTTTAGTTTTTAATATTGAAAAATCTTTTTATTTTATAAAATAATTATTAAGGTGTGATTGAACGCCAACGAAGTCAATGGACATTCGCAAGAAATGACAAAATCATTTACAGTAATATTATATTTGTTGCGCTTTGTTAAATTTTTGTCATCGTGTTGATTGGCGCTTGGCGTTCAATCATAAAGATATATTTAACACAATATTAACAGTGGTAACAGCGATTATTCCGTCTCCTGCATTCCAAGCGGTTTTGTATATTTTTCTTTTGTATCTGTTTCTAAGTACAAATGAATAAAGGAATATATTCAGATTTTGTATTTTATTACACATACCCTTTTTTATGAGAAATAAAAAAAGAAATAAAGCCCTCCCGCTCTGGGTGTAGCGGGAGAGCTTGTCATACTTAATGACTAAACCCACCCGTGTTCCTTCAGTTGCCTGTGCCAGAGTCACTTTAACACTATCGAACAAATCCGCAACCCGCAACCCAGGCAGGTACACATGGGAGTGATATGAAATTTCGAATGACGTTATTGCGACGCACGCTATTTCAATAAGTTTTACCAGTGGTACGCTATTTCGAAAACACATAGTCGAAAACCGCTATATCGAATGACGTTGTCTCGAACACGCTGATTCGAAAAACTGTTAGAATGGTACGCTAGTACGAAAGTCTTGTTATCCAAATCTACTGTTGCGAGTAGCATATTCCAATCTGAATTAGTCTGGGGATCGAACCCGCGACCTCAATAAAACCTTTGTATTGGGTTTTAGAAAAAAGCAAAAAGACAACAACAATGAAAAGTATTATTTTTATATAGTAGTATTTAACTTTTTAATTTCCTACGTATAGTAATCAACAAAAAATCAACTAATCAAAATTAAAGGTGGTTCGCATTACCAAAAATAACAAGGCTGTCTTATTGATGACAAAATGGTCGATTCGGTCAATCGGAATGAAAGATGTATAGGAATCCAAATACCAATAGACTTGGAGGTAGTTCTACAAAAGTATCATAAATTAAAAATACGTACAAATTCAAGTCAACCTTCATTAATTTGTTTTTATTGTTGTGATGGTATTTAAATAAATAGGTATTTGTATTTTATTAGCTTATTAAAACGGGAAACATGCTAGGGATACATGGAGAAATCATAATAAGTACTAATACAATATTAAACATTTATACTCAGTGTTTTATTATCGTAGCGTACGTAGTTATGTATCCCACATGGAGAAATCATAATAAGTACTAATACAATATTAAACATTTATACTCAGTGTTTTATTATCGTAGCGTACGTAGTTCTTGGTAATCACTGGGTCACGACTTCGAGCCCCAGACTAATTCAGATTGGAATATGCTATTCGCAACAGTAGATTTGGATAACAAGACTTTCATACTAGCGTACCATTCTAACAGTTTTTCGAATCAGCGTGTTCGAGACAACGTCATTCGATATAGCGGTTTTCGACTTAATGTGTTTTCGAAATAGCGTACCACTGGTAAAACTTTACGCACGCTATTTCGAAAAGTTTTACCAGTGGTGGTTTTACCACGTTTCGGCTGGTTCATAAATTCAAAGTCGCTCAGCAAGCTATGGAACGAGTTATGCTTGGAGTATCTCTGAGGGATAGAATACGGAATGAGGTGATCCCGCATAGATCCAAAGTTGTCGACAGAGCTCATAGAATTAGGAAGCTGAAGTGGCAATGGGCCGGCCACATTAGCCGTATAACCGATGACTGTTGAGGTAGACGTGTTCTTGAGTGGAGACCGCGAATCGGCAAACGTAAGATAGGACGCCCTCAGGCTAGTTGGATGCGATGATCTTCGCAGGGTGGCTGGTAGCAGCTGGCTGAGAGTTGCCAGAATCGAGCTGAATGGCGTGCGATTGGAGAGACTTATGTCCAGCAGTAGACTACTATAGGCTGATAATGATGATGATAATGAAAATAATACTTCTCATTGTTCTTGTTTTCCAAACCCATCAAAGATAAGGCTTTATCAGGGTCGCGAAATCAATCCCCAGACAAATTTTATTGGAATATGCTATTCGCAACAGCGGATTTCGATACCCAAGACTTTTGAACTTGCGTACCATTCAAACAGTTTTTCGAATCAGCGTGTTCGCGATAATGTCATTCGATGTAGCGGTTTTCGACTCAATATGTTTTCGAACTGGCGTACCACTCGTAAATATTTTCGAAATAGCGTGCTTCGCAATTACGTCATTCGAAATTTCATATCACTCCCTATTAAAAGTGGCTACTTTTCGTCCTATTCTGTTTCCAACAGATCAACTATACAGTGACTGCAAAGTGCTAAATGTTCGGCAACATTTTATACTACAAACAGTCATCCTACAACACCGCAACACTCCATACCGAATACTAGAAAATAAAAAACGTAGTAAACGCCGAAAAGATAGGATATGCACCCTGCCGCGTGTACGCTCAACTTTTGACACGAGATTCTTTCATTTACTTGGTCTCATCATCATTTCAGCCGTAAGACGTCCACTGCTGGACTTAGGCCTCCCCCAATTTGGGGGGCTTTGCCATAATCGCCACGCTTGGCAGGCGGGTTGGCGATCGCAGTATGGTGGTAAAATGCATAGAGAACGCTGCTGCCCATTCTCTAATAAGTCCCTTAGTCGCCTTTTACGACATCCACGGGAAGAAATGGGGTGGTGTTATTCTTTATGTCCGGCACCACACGGTAGTTACTTGGTCTGTTTTTGTATAACAAAATAAACGAGGAATGTCAAATCTACCGTCTACCGTATTACAAATGCAAAAAGATTGTACAATCGTACCGCCAAAATAAGTCATATACCGAAACTGAACAAATCTTAAAATAGGTGGTGAGTATGGACAAGCAAACACACACACACACACACACACCCAAACACACACATGATATCACACATACCACACATGATATTACACACACCACACCCAATCACACACAGACACACACACTCACACTCACATATTTATCCTATATTATTTTAATTTAATAAAACTTTTCTAAAAGTAACATCAAAAGCACTATATAACTTTACGACATTGTACCTTAGGGGACCGGACTGCTTCTCCTTCATAACCTAGCTAGGAGAGCAGTGCTCACCTACACGTTTGTATAAATAGTACTTATTTTGTATTACTGTATTTCTAACGTGTACCATAATCCATTGTTTTGAGTAAATAAATAAAAAAAAAGTAGAATCGCTGCTAGATGCGCCAGAGAAATTCTTTGTTTGGATGATGACGAATTGACGATGATGCTGTATGGTTCGATGAAAAAGATGTTGACACAACGAATGTTCCTGGCATTAACAACCCAACCGAGAACGAAGTGGCTACTCTACTATGCCAGTTATAAATAATTTTAAAGGAGCCCACTCCTTTCAAAGTCTATGTATGTACTCTAGATGATTAAGTTTGATCTTAAATGAATATAATTAATCGTTTTTTGTTTTGTTAATTTCTTGCAATGTTTGATTGATGTTAATTATATTAAAAACCATTGAAATTGAATTCAAACAAATTACGGAACTGCTGTTTTAATTCAATACAGTGGACCCCCGGCAATCCGGCACCCCCTGTAATCCGACATGTCTATTATTGTTGAATATTTTTTTGACATTCTTCGCTAATGTAGATAATGCATGACTGAACTGGAAATGGATCTATAATTTGTCGAATTACAAGGTACTCTTTTGTAAAAAAATTCGGACTATAGGGGGTCTTTTTAGTACTCTATAATGTGACGTCACACTAGGGAGGGGGTCTCACAAATGTGACCAGCTGTGACAAGGACGGGGAAGGGGTCAAAATCTGAAATTAGTTCGACGTAATTTATGGCCCCTAATTATGATGTAATATGTCAAAATATTGTAATTATTTTGACAAAATATTTTGATTTGATTGATTGTTGTGGTTAATTAACGCGGAATAAAGCATTCTTCGGGATTTAAGTTAGTAAGGAATGTGGCTGAAGGATGGCGATTTGTAAAAGAAAACACAGATGAACCGTAAAATACTTTTTATTTGTAAACAAATTCGAAATCGGGTATTCAAATATAACAGTTAGAACGTACCTAAGGAACATAGACAATATATAACTCAAACGATATCAGTACTAGTTTAATAACTACAGAATACAATACAATCTATCGATAAAAGTTTGTCGATATCGATAGAAGTCTACAATCATTCGCGAAATTCTTAAAATCACGAAGACCTACAGGATCGACAGGCTTTGAGCTTATTTGCCAGGTAAGGTATACCCGGAATGTTTCCGATAGTAGTTAATGTTTATTAGTGTTGTTTTCGTAAATTCTCGCCCCTTCGTGATTTCCAGATCATTTCTCGAAATATAAAAATTAAACTACTTTAGATAGGAATAGTGTGCACAATAATATTGTCATATATTGGACATCGAGATATAGTACCCAGAGGATCGAGTTTATCAAGTGGAAGATGACGTAGGTACTAGAATGTTCGCTATTCATAGAAAATGGGTTTTTACAAGAATTTAGTAATCATTAATTAATAATATTGATATTCTAATATTATGAGATTTCATCATTTAACAAAACAATAGGGCGTCATAATACTGCAGGTAGTTGCTGTTAATCATTATTTTATTTCCAAAGCAAACAAATAATTGAAAAATTATATAATGATGAAAGATTTCATTTTTAAGGAGATATTAAAATACTTATCGTTTATTTAGTTCTTAGAGGCTTCTTGCACACAGTCGGATTCAGAATATCCGATTCCCAAAAAGCAATCTCCCAGAAATTCTAGTTGTAGTAGATACTGTGGCCCTAATACGCAGGCGCGGATTAAACATAACGTAAATTATTAATCAAAAATACAACTTGGATTTCATTTTCCACTCAAACACAATTCATTTCACCCATAGATATAAATAAAGTCTTAAAATGAGCCTCTATTCGCAATATACTCTAATGTGGTTAGTTTTTATTTTGCTTTTCATTTTGGGAATTGGATATTATATCGTGTAAAGTTCTCGGTGTTTACTGTGTGCATGCCAGTATTTGATTATAACCAGAGAATAATTAAAACAGCAATATAGATAATCACAACGCGTTGATAGGAATAATACTCGTGCTGTACGGACATGCTTACAACTAACAGAGAAGTACGATGCGTCGAAAAATAACAGATTCTGTTCTATTCGAGAATAAACTGCTTTTTCTAGCTAATCTATTAAGTGCATTTATTAAATATTAAGTAACTGCTCTATAGGAATAATTATAGTGGAAGAAGGTGCTTATATTCTGACTGCAAGGACCCTGCATTTTGTGGCATTACTATGCAGTTGGTACAATGTCATAGGACCAATGAAATCAATTTTTTGTTCCAACTTGCGTAGCGGCATCTGTTTGACTTCAGTTGGTTTTGATTTTGCGACTGTAGTTACTAGTGCCGTGGCCCGTGCAGTTACATTCAGCATTTGACAGTTACCTTGCAGTCAAAATACAGTAATACTTTTCAGGCCCGTATTAATAAACCATTTTCATGTTAGTGACTATGGATTGATTTTTTGATTGAAAGTGCTAAGCTCGTAGCCAAATTCTGAGCTATATTTAGATTGCTATCGACACGCTAAGATGTTAATGACTTAACAATTTTGCATTTTTTTTTAAATCAGTCATTAAATGCGTATCTAGTCCATTTGACAGTTCTTGATCGAGAATGGTTTATCAACAAGAGCCTAAAACAGTAAAAGAAAAAAATCATGCAAAAAAATTATTTAAACTAGAAGTCTCAATTCTAGTTGTCCACAACACCGACGCTAGTGATTCTCTAATCAACAACTAAACACTATGTTACAAGTTCGTACTACCCTCTCTTCGTAAGTTACAATGTATTGATTAAAAGCTCCCGTAAACAGGCGCGACGCGACTTTCGTAGAACGATATCTGAATGAAAACTTCATGTAAATTGTGTGTCGCCCCTGTCTGATGAAGCCTTGACGACCCTTGTTAACGATGTGTCACGATCCCTCACTTGTTTGTGGACTGTTTCCAATGTTGATGGATAAACCAAAAGCAAGAATATATTAAAGGGTCTGGTCGTAGAGCTGTTTGAATAAGATGATTGAGCTATACGATTACAGAATTGATGCAGGCTGTCTTTTGAAATACAGTACATTTCTAAAAACGAATTGCCACGGTTAATATTCAGGGCGCTGATGCGGCTGCCACGTTACTGCAGTGCATCAGAGATGTTTACAAAAGCCCGAGTCGACAGCTTCTCAGCTGTCGTACGGAAGAAAAGTGCGTCTCTGCTCGCTAGATTGCGTGGCAGTAGCAACAGCCTCCTGAAGGTGATAGCTGACAGGCCTGATGAGAGCCCTATAATGGGACATCTCATCAAATGAAATTTCAAGCTGCTATATCCAAATGAGCAGACAGATTGGGTATTAGCTAAGTGCGTGTAAGTTAATTACTGCAACTTTCTTTTTAGAAACAGAAACAAAGTTGAAAGAATGCGTAGATGCAACGCATTCTGTACATCATACTAATTCACATTGTTGAAAAACGATGCGATAAGCTTAACGATTAGCAATAAGCTTCAAAATTATTCAGATTCAGAGATTCTGATTAATAGTGTGTTACGTAATTAGAGTGCTGCAGAAAAAAAAACATAGTAAACGGGAAGAACAAGTGACTCGCGGACTCGTTAAGGGTATTTTACACTCCTTATAACAAACAAAGTCGTTCTTACATTAGCTTACCTATCAACATCGTCAGTCCCATTTCATTGACATTTTCCTCTCTATTTTGTAAAACTATATCAAAAACCATAACACTGAGTCTATAACTAACTAGTCTATATAAATCAGGTATACTTGGTAATTTAGACATTACTTAAACATAGTATCAGACATGTATTTTTCTTAAACTACAACTAGTATTTGACTAAGTTTAGGTGAGCTGTGTGTCTTGAAGATGAGAGCTTTCCGATACACGATCTAGTTAATAATACTTTAGAAATGTTTGAGCATATTTTTAATAATGAATAAGTAAAATAAGACTTGATTATTGAAACAATAAAATAATTTAATAGAACCCCAAGAGAACTTTATATGGAAAAGCAAGAACTATTTCTAAACTTGAATAGCTCTCATCTTTCAAACAAACACAAATATTGAGACATTTCACATTTAAAGAATTCCAATTTCTTTCATAATTAATTCTATGAAATTCTTTGAATACAAATGCCATTTAATTTATACTCCCACCATCCTAATTATATAAATGTGTTAGTTAAAACATGCAAGTGCTTGATATGTGCGATAAATTTGCTAAAATTGTGAATTATATTGCTGACTGTACCTTAAGACTAACAAACTGAGATTGTACGTCCAAGGACGTTAACAGTCTTATTTATGAAACAAACAAGGTCCCTTGTTTGACCAGGGTACTTAAAACAAGCATGAAAAAAAAACTACTAAAATGTAAACTAGTATGAAAAATAAAATATATGGTTTATAAGATTTCATCTAAATACAAAATTATAAGCGACGAAACAACAATATAAAACTCAAATACGTATACAGGCGTCTTCTTGACGTGGCTACTTGATTGCGAACCATTCCGAAGAATGTTGATAGATTGGCAGACATTATACGTAGACTTTTAGGGCATGGAGACGACATATTTAAACCTAAACTACTACTATTTCTTATTTTGTGCCTTTTTTGGAAGGTAAAGTTAAAATTTTATGCACAAATGATAATTTCCTATACTATTTTACGAATAGTAAGTTTTATCTTTATATGCCGTCTCTAGCCCAAATGCATAGAAATATTAGCCATTTATTCATACATCGATGCAAAGCCATTTAAATAAAAAAATCTAAGTAAGTAATAAATAAATTTTACAAAAAAATCAACTACATTTTATTATCATTATTCGTTTAGCACTCTATTTTTAAATTCGTTCCAACTGCTCCTACGAATTGACCTTGTAATTTGATTCTAAGGTCAAATATTGCTTTCTATGGTAGTGCCTGGATCAACCATTCCTAAACTTTCTCACATATATCACCATACATTCCCATAAGAATCACACGTTTTCACGACATAAGTGCTTCCAAATAATTAAAGGGATATTTTTAAACACGTAATTTTTTTATTTAAAGTATTCGATATTATTTGTGGGATTTGTGCATTTTTTGTGAATTATCTTTTTTTAAACACAATGCTACAAGATTTTTGTTTCACTTTTTTTTCAATCTCGCAAAAGCGCTTCCGAATATCCCTCTTTTAACATAAGTCTGCCCTGAGGCCTAACTCCCCCCACTACATCGTTGGATCCTACCACTTTTCGCCTCGTACGGCCTTCCGCATCTGTTTAGCACCGACTTACTACATACAAACACCACCTATTAGGACTCTAACAGAAACTAAACAGTTAAAGACTAGTGATTCGAGGCAAGGTGTGGCGAGATTCTGTGTTCCATACAAAATTCATAAGATGCTTCAATTTATATGATAAAAATTAAATGCTGTTCTTTGGTAAGGGCATCACTTGAGAAGGGTTGGACCGATTTGGTTATTTTCTGTTTCAAAATGTTCGCAACAGTACGAATTACGTTTTTACGGAAAGAAAAATTGGAAGAACGAAGACAAAATTAAAAACTCGGGAAAAATTTAACGTAAAGGACGTTAGATTTTTTTTTATGGGATTTTTCTATAAGTTATTGAAATGTTGACAGGACCACGTCAGTTGGGACAAGTAATATTGAATAAAAGCATTTACTGATATTTAATAATCCGAGAGCGGACTTTCGAATCTCGATTTAATATCCTTTAAAATGGATTTATTTTACTTTTCTGGACTTTAAAGAAGATCTGGACTATACAGGCTGTAATAGTCGTAAATTTTACCAGGAAGAGATTTAAATCGGTCACATGAAAAAAAAAACAGTTACGAAAGTTTAGTTAATTAAAAGTCTGCAAGGCTACTTTTTGTATGGAAAACAGAAGTTTTTTACGTTCCTCGCCACAACCTCGTGGTTGGCGTGAGATCAGGAAGTGCTCAGTGCCGTCGCGCTCACTGTTACAAATCTAGTAATATTGGCACATGGTTACGATAATCTCATAGTTTACTATAGGGCACTAATCATACTAATTCATTTATAATTGTTTTAGGAAGTAGAACCTCTCATGTCTTTGTAATTGTTTTTAGGGGTTTTTCTAGGATTCTATGATTTTAAGTATTATTTATTCTCTTTAAATATTGCCAATTTATATCGTTCTACCTAAACTTTTGTAATTTAGAATATATTTTTAAACTTTTTGAATAATTATAACATTTTTTAAATATAAATTATTGCACATAGAAGACGATTAATTAGGCCCGGATAACTTATTCATAATATTTGAATAAAAATAGACATCGAAACACAGCGGTTAAGCTGTTATAAAACACCATATACAAACAAGAAACTCAACATCGAAAAAGCAAAAATATTACATACAAAATGTCACAAACTCTGAGACACTTTGATATATTTTTATAAAGTTCTATCATAAATAAACTTCCATTCGAATCATTAGATCCATTCGAAGTAATCAGAAGAGTTCATTTCTTCTCGAAAATTCAAGAAACCTAAATAGTTTCTTGAATCCATCTTATTGGATATCAATTTCTCATTTCACCGTTAACAATTAAAATAGGTTCCACAAAAATTCTAAGTCCAACCCAGGATACGGGATGTAATGTCACTTAAGATTTGTTAGACATGAGAGAGCTGGGGGCGGTTCAGCGGGGCGGGGAGGCCGCGGCGAGGCGCTGTCGGAGTCTCGCGAACTTGCCGTGCACCAGCCGCAGTTGTGTTCGGAGCCTGGAGGACAGCTCACGCTGCAACGCCTGCACTTCCACCAGCTCGCGCCGTAGCTGCTGGTAGTCCGAGCGCACCTGTGTGTACAGCTTAGTGTTATGAGAGATCGTGATGGGTAGGTCAGCTCCGGCTAACGCAAGCGAAGAGCTTGGCTTTTGAAGAATGTCACACCTTAGAATTCTTTCTTTTTATTGAAACTTGCATTATTTTGCAAAGTTTCAGCGGTCATTGTGTATTAAAGGTTTTAATTCTGTTAGTCGGAGTTGACTTACTATTTTATAAAATTGACACAGTCAAAAACTTTCCATAGATTTGTTGTTAAATGATTTAAAACATAAAATTTCTCATCTTTTGATCGTCAAATAAAATTCTTGAAGTATTTAGTTGTGTTATTATCTTAAAAACAAGATTTTTGTCTGTGTCAATAGTACGCACCAGATGTAAAGAAAACAACTAATGGCATGAATATGGTGTCCCATATCTGAAGTATCCTGATGGGTTCGTGAAGAAGAAGTAACGAATAGGAGAGAGAAAATGAACATAATATAGAGAACGGAAGCTGGACAGTAGACATAACATATACATGAACATCATCTAGTTTGTTACAATTACACGAGACGGCTCGTTACTGCCAAGGAGGATTGTATTTCTCAAATATAAAATAAACAATGTAAGGCCTAGGCATGAAGAAGATTTTTCCTGTACTGTGTCCATCAGTCTTGATTTTCCATAAGAATTACCAGTGATTTTCGAACACTTGGAACATCGTAAGAAATCAGAACAACATAGCAAGGATATTTTTGTAGTTTCGATAATAATCTGTGCAAGATCATCATCAAGAGTTGGTAATCTCAATGTACTGAGTTGAGCTACATGATTACTGACAAAAGCTTACACTGAAAGGACAGGTCCACCCAAATCTGTGTGGATTTTGTGTTGTACTTCGTAGCACGACCATGAACGCAATCGCTATATAACTTTAGATGGTAATACATATATATATATATATATATATATATTTTTTAATTTATACTATTTTATAACACTAATTAGAAATTTTGTGGCTCTCAATTATCGTAGATATACAGGTCGTACTGGGTAGATTCCTTTCCAGCACGACCACGCTAAGATTGTAGCTGGCATTATAACTTTAGATGGTAATAAAATCCTTTTAATGTGTACTATTTGAGACGGACGAAGTCGCGGGATAAGCTAGTCAAGTATAAAAATCATATATGTATAGGCAGAAAATGTTCTTTTTTGCTTTTCCAACAATTTACGACAATTTAAAAGTAATGAATTAGGAGTACATAATGAGTACAAATTTTTAGGCATTCTCTTGTTTCATCAACTTATAAGCCAGCTGAAATTTTAGGGCGGTCGTGCTGGGATGGAATCCAGCCATCTGTATATCTATGATAATTGAGAGGTACAAAATTTTTAATTAGTGGTATAAAATAGTATAAATTAAAAGGATTTTATTACCATCTAAAGTTATAATGAATGCGTACATGGTCGTGCTACGAATTACAACACTGGTTTTTTCCTCAAAAGTCCATTTCAGATCTGATCAAGACAATTTCTGGAATTTAAAAGACATTGACCCCTTTTAAATATGACGAGTAAAAGTGCTTTCATAACCCCATTTACGGATTTAATGTCAGTATTCATCAGGAATTGTCCCCTTATCAGTAACGAGCCGCCTCATCTAATCAGACGCATATCGAAGTCGCGACACTGAAAGTCCGCAACGCCTAGTTAAGCCGTAAAGCGGCCCCGACTTCAGAGGCTTTGGACCAGGCTTCGGCTTCGTACCACAGCCAAGCCCAGCTGACAGCTATATATCGATAAGCATGACCTTGTGGCTTGTCGGTTTTCATTAAGAAAGTTGGAATAGTTTTTTAAACTTTTATTTTTTATTTGGTTATTGTTGCACTGAGTGAACTGGGGACAAATGGATATGGCAAATACAAAAAAAAAGTACTGAAAAATAACTTAGTACTTTTATTTTGTTTGTTTTGCAAGTTTCTACTAAAGTAGGCCGCTGCAAACATAATCTGGCGAAATGGTGTATTATCTGAAGTGTCGAATGTAAGTTCACCTGCACTCTTGACGATGTGAACAACGCCTCTAACGTCATAATAAAAGATCATATTGCAACTTTTATTATGGTATCAGAGGCAGATCTGATGGTTGATGCAGGAAATGATGTATTTCTTCTTTTTCTTCTCATATCAACGGTACATCAACATTAAATTGTTTGGGATCAGTCAGCCATGTTTATTGCGGATCATCATAGGTGAAGGTGAACAGATAAGGTAAGTTTGGAACACAGTAGTGATAAATTGTTTTTTTTTTAGACAGTACTTTTCCATGACAATTCACATTCCAAATATTCATATAACTTTTTTGACATTATTGGAATTTAAGAAAAAAAAAATAAAATAACAGCTGACTCAGTGCAACAAATACCTATTGTAAAAAGTTGGTACTTGAAATCCTAATTGTACCTGTAAATAATTACCTACTATGATAATAGAAAAACAACAAGCCATAAGCAACATGACTGTATAATCAGTAATCTGACCTGTCACGACACTAACGCATTGGCTGAAAAATAAATATTATATTTATACATACATATTATCATCTACATATTGGGTTGACGGGCGCGGCATTTGGCTAGTGGGCGTATGCATAATGTACAAACGCCAGAACATAAAGCTACTATAATCTGTCAAATCTCTTTAATAGGTTTTCAACTCTATCTCTACAGCATTAGGTTCAAGATTGATTGTGAAAATTTGTCAGTTTCGAGTAGCTTGATGTGCTGGCGTCTGTACAGTATACGGACAACGTTTTCAACAGTACAGGAAGAAGATAGTAAATACTCTTTGAAAATAAGTCTAAATACCTATTGTATTTAACAAATGCTCTAGCCAGTTATAACGGCCGCACAGGTCAATCGATCAGGTTAAGCTATGCTTGTCGCGATTGGGCCGCGGATCGGTGACCACCGTTTTGTACCAAGACATAAGCCATCCATGGCCTCAGAAAGCACGTTAAGCCGCTGGTCCCGACTGTCATTCGTGGATCATTGACGGTGGTTACGGGTCGTCAGAAGCCCAAAAGTCTGGCAACCAGTCTATTTAAGGAGTATCGTCCTGCTCATTAACTGGTTTGTGGAGTTCAGGCAGTCGGTCCGTGTAAAATACTGGTACTCAGCTCCGGCCGGTTCGGCTGAAAGCCAACCTCAACTTAGTTGCCCGCCTTGGACAGATGATGATGATTTTAGCCACCCACTCACAATGAGTCCACGTGGAGGGTTACGGCCTATTACATTTCATAGAGTGCAAGCTTCTGTCCCAGCAGAGGGAGCATAATATTTAAAAAAATAATGACTAAAAAGCTATTGGTACCGATTCCCTTGTTCACAAACTAAACGCGCTTGACGTAAATTGACGTAATTTTAGTAGGCAAGTTTTTAATCACGTCTAAACTTGTATGGAGTAGTGACAGGCGCTGATTAATTTGACAGGACTAAACTAAAATTTATCTTCTGTCCTTTCCATAATGAAATAGAAAGAAAAGATGCACTGAACTTAAATTTAGTTTAGTTTGTGAATAAGGGAATCGGCACCATTGTATGTTTTGTTTAGGTTCTGGGCCTAAAACAGTCTCTTCGTTTTTATTTGATTAAATGCTGACGAATATCTTTTATTACCTACTAAAATACTGGTATTAGGATACCTACATCCCGGTACACTGGAAGCCGACCCCAACATAGTAGGGAAAAGGCTGGCAGTTGATCTATATTTGTACCTATTATTTACTATAGATATGCGTAAAATATTCGAGCTACTGTCTTTTTCCTGCACTGTTTGTTATTAATAGTTCATTGTGTCAATAAAAATATTAATTACGTGTTATATCTTAAAGTGTCAAAGCATCCTAACATGCGCAAGTACCAAATTGGTCACACTATCAGTGGAGTCATAGAGAAGTGACTAATTCATGGTGAGTAATGCGACGACATTGGAATTTATATGAGGCACATATTGAACGAGACAAAAGTATCACTAAACAGATAAGAGGGCCTCCATTAATTACGTGAGGCGTTTAGGGGGTCAGGGGGTCAGGGGGTCAAGCTGAATCTCACTCTATCTCACGTGGGGGAGGAGCGGGGTATTGGCAAACATCACGTATGTAATTATTGTTTTTTCCCCAAAAAATACTGTAAAATTTTAATAGTAAAAATATTTGAGTGGAAAAACATGTTTTAATTATTTAATTTAACCCGGTTTACTGGCAAGGAAACCTATAAAATGCTGAATCCTATAAAATAATACGTACGCGGTAATATGGCACAGTAGCCCCTTGATTTTTATCCCACCACCGGCTAGTCAAGCTAGTCAAAAACGCAACGCATAAAATCAACACAAATAAGCACAAATTAACGTATTTACACTAAATTGCGCATTTTGATAAATCTCACGTGAGATTATAGGGTCGAGCCAAATCTCATGACATCTCACCAAGGGGGTGGAGGGTTCGAAAAATCGACAATATTACTTCACGTAATTAACGGACGCAACCTAATAAGTCCAGCTTAGAACCTGAAGAAGACTTATGATAAATTGTTTCGGAACTGCGTTTGTTTAATCTGTTCCGTTTTATATACTCATGACTATTCTCTTTAGGCATGAAAGAGATATCAATAAATATTATATACTTTACTAGCTTTTGCCAGCGGCATCTCCCGCATATTATATGTATAAAACTTCCTCTTGAATCACTCTATTAAAAAAACCGCATCAAAATCCGTTACGTAGTTTTAAAGATCTAAGCATACATAGGGACAGACAGAGGGAAGCGACTTTTTTTTATTCTATGTAGTTATTCTGACCATTTTTGTTTTTTTTAAGTGTCATTCTCAACTCCACATGAGTCATATTCCTGCTCTGTAGAATATGTGGATGCTTAATTATTTACGTCAGATGTTCTTGTCTGTACAATTCACCGTATACATTAGAAAACTTAGCGTTATTATGCTAATTTTATTTGCAAAAGCGCGCAAATTAAATCTTGTGCCTCGGACCTACTTTTCCACTAAATTACTTGTGAATATGGCAAGAATATTAAAAGTAGGTAATTTATAAATGTAGTGGTTGCAAAAAGGAGTTATTTAAAAAGGCGGAAAAGGGAACAGGACTTTATCATAAGTAATTTCAAGTATTTACTAGAAATTTAAATATCAAATGTTCATAATTTATTATAACAGTGTATTTATTTTCAATTTCCTTGTTGTTATAATTCAGAGTAAAATACTTGCAACTATTGTAAATTAACCTTTAAGAAAATTATCTTAATTTTACAATGTTTAAGGCATACAATAAATACAAATAAAATTAAAATAGAAACCCTGTCAAGCCCATACAATAACATTGTTAGGTAATCAAAATCCCAGCAAACAAAGTTACTGCAAAGTTCCACTCTTACCTCGGAGACGGACTTGAGCAGATGCATGATGCACATGTCCTGCGTGTTGATGGGCGCCACCAGCTCCTTCTCCACATTGTCCATCTTCCACTCCATCAGGTCTAACTGCTCATCTGTCCGCTTCACCTGATACAGGTTTAAAAAATTTATGAGACAGATGTGAGCATGCTGATTTTACTCCCGAATAGATGACAAAACAAGTTGTGCAAACCGGCAGAGTAAACCCATTTTGAATTTTATAAGGAATCACTGTACTAGATTTTTAGAAGGTTGAATTTAAATATAATGTAATGGACACTCCAAAGATAGAAAACTGTCAAGGCTGACTGCCTACCAAATATGGGTCCCTAAATTATTTAAATATGAATGTAGACCAATCTAGTTATGAAATCATAAATTCATGCATTCACTGACAAATAATGCACAGCCTAAATTGCTGTTGTATAGCAGCATGAAATTTTGCACAAGAGTTCCATAAATAATTTAGTTGGGCACTTAGAACAGATTTATTTAAACTCAACCTTTAAAGGGGTTAAAAAGGGGATGAAAGTGTGTACCTATTTGTAATTTTTGCGGAATCCTAAATGTACATGTGTGTGTGTGTGTGTGTTAAACACAACAGCGGCTGTGAGAGCTGTGATAATTAAGCATCACATGTCAGATCAGAAGACACAACTAGACAACAAAAAAATATCTGAAAAATATGATTTTCTGAATGAACCCAAACGGCAGAAACTTATTCTAGAACTATATGTAATATTCTACGTTAAATACATTGCAGTTAAGGCTTGAGCGTACAACATTATGTTAATATTTGAAGAATGAGGATGTGTAAACAAAGTGTTTACATTTTCTACTTACAGGTACTGACGGAAAAATTGTTAGTATCGTGAAAAATGACGTCACGTTATGGTGCTATTTGGGCAAAGGATACATGCTTCCTTCAGCCCTCCAGCTGTGTAGGTATTCCAGCAGTTTAGGTATAGTGAAGATGCGGCTCTGTGACCTACATTTCTATCCCCGATGAACTGTACTTTATTAGCTAATAATATCAATAAATAAAACCGCAGACTCACCGTTTCTTCGAGTTCTTCAACAGAAATTTGTTTTTCAGTCATGTTTGGGACACACCTATAATTTTTTTAGTCAAATTCTAAAAGAAAACAACAGACTTGAGCAAACCGACCATTTTCCTTCCGTAAAAATGACAAAGTTGACATTTTACATTCTACAGAAAATGTCAAGAGTGGAAGCGAATATAAAACGCTGCTAAACGTCAGTGTCTGAAACGTTAGTTGAAATTAAAACGATGAAACAAAACGTAACTTTGAGCGGGAAACATTAAATTATAATGGTTAAAACGTATATTATTTTACTCTTTGGTTAAAACTTATAAATATAATATTATAATAAATCGTTCTTGTCCTGTAAATTCACAGTTATAGTTGAAATTAAAACGTTGAAACAAAACGTAACTTTGAGCGGGAAACATGAAATTATAATGGTTAAAACTTATAAATATAATATTATAGGAAATCGTTCTTGTCCTGTAAATTCACAGTTAAAGCACATCTTTGCAAATCACAGTGATGCAAAATCAGAAGTGTGACTATGAAAAGAAGATTGCGTTCGTTCTTTCGAGGCCTGTTTACTATTTTGTACGTGAGTATAGTGTGCACAAAAAACTAGTTTTTTTTTTAAAAGTAAGGATGTAGGTATCTACTTAATTGCGATGTGATAGGCCGATCTTGGCTCAAGATCACCGGTGCAATTCCCGATGATCTTATAGGTAAGTTCCCTTATAGTTATAACCCTCCGACGGAAATACTGGTGAAATTAGTTTTTATTTTACTTGCTTTTTAATATGTTCTTACGGGAGGGAATCTGAAATTCGAGTTAGAGCAAATACAGTTAGTAAGGTTCTTGGTTGTAACCAAACATGCTGGCGCTCCTTGTTCAGTAAGATAATCATCATCATCATTTCAGCCGAAAGACGTCCACTGCTGGACATAGGCCTCCCCCAAGCACCGCCACTTCGACCTGAGGGGTAATTGCGGAACTTTTTATCGGTATGAATTGCTTTAATATTCATAGTTAAACAACATTCATTGCGTTATTTACGTTGCTGAGCCGACAATTTATTCGAACAAATGACGCAATGGTTTAGAAATAATCTTCAATCCCATTCAGATTCTGATAAATTGTGCGTTTCGCAATTAGGGTGTAGTTCTGTGCTTCTCGCATCCAACGTATTCCTGCGGCCGTCACCAGGCCATCGATCCATCTTGTGGGAGGCCTTCCAACGCTCCGTCTTCACGTACGCGGTCGCCACTTCAGAACCTTCCGACCCCATCGGCCATCTGTTCTGCGAGCAAGGATAATAAAAAATAGTAATTCATTAAAAAAAATCATTCGAAACAGTCGTCACTGTTAAAGTAATACTTTATATTATCAATACTTTTACCACAATTACCATAAAAACATATTTAATAAACACCGCAATGAATGTGTTAACCGATTATAGTTGGCAAAAACGAAAAATATTGTATAGTTTAATAAACAAAAATTCATAAAGTTGAACAAAAATCTTAAAAAAGCATGCTCGGGTTTAGTTGAATTTTGATAGTAAACTGTTAATTTTTTTCACTAACTTGGATTCATATTAATCTCTTATTATCATACTACAATTTATAGTTTTTACACATAGAACAACACGGACCACCGCAACACGGACCACCGGCGGACCGGAGGGGAGACGCCATAGCGATTTTTCCCGATACAAAACTGTCTGTCATTTTTTGCGGGGGGAAATCTGCTCTACCCACACTTTCTCAAATTCTCACACAAAAATAATCGTCTGTTACTACGAAACTCACACATAAAAATTAAAACATACACTAACAATTTCACACACACATAGATACATTTTGTGTCGTAACAGTACAATGAGATGACGCAACTACACTGACAAGTTGCTTACAGCCGTGGTTGCAACTACTGTCGATACGCATTATCGATAAATTCAAGAACTCGGTTCGGAATATTACGTTTAAAAAGTGATACAAAGATAGATATTATAATAAAGATTGACTTTATTTATTATGTACTACAATAATTATCATTTAACAAATAAAATTAAGGTTTACGTCATTTTAAAAACTAGATAGAATTGTATCTATCACTGGTTTTTAAAGTGGATTAGTTTTGTATAAATATGAATACATTTTTGTGGGTCTGCTTTTTGACTTGATTGACGAAGTACACGGAGATGTCAACGAATCAGGAATAGTGAGAGTGGCACTAATGGCATCATAGATGATAGTCTGTCATTTGGTAGAGTGAATGATTTTTGATGACTCTGGAAAATCTGGTTTAAAACTGTTAATTTTTCAAGTTGAGAAATCTAAGCTTCATTTCGCCACTATGACTAATGTGTAGTAGATCAGGTAGACTGTACGCTGTTTTACATTTTTTTATAAAAAACTTCCGGGACAAATACAGTGTAGCGTTAGAGTCGGTTTGGTGCCCTCGACTAATCTCCTCCTATTGTTCGCCAACACATGAAAGTCAGAGGTCTTGAAATGATTTGAGTAAATGACACTATTGCTTGTGGGAATCCAGGTTAGTTTATTATTACAAAATTTCTTCCATGTATCCCTTAAATTTGGATCTAGAAACCTGCAATAAATAAATTAAAAAAGGATTGTGTGGTTTTTATGAAACCACGATAAAAGTGAAACTATTTTTCACATTATAGACATTGATTCAGTCGTCCACGAGAGCTCGGAGAGTGGTCACGTCGCATCGTGCTGCGACGCACCGGTAACGATAATTCGCGATCTATTGTGTACGTATACGTTGCCGCAAAGAGTGAAATAGGGTAAGTGACTTTGTGTTTTTTTGAGTATGACTTATATTTAGTAGGCATAATTAAATTTTACTTTTTGTTGTTTTTTTTCTGCTTCCATATTACTATAACATGTTTCTTAAATATTTGTTTTAGTAAATATGGGAAAGCGTAAGGACAGCTATTGTAAGAAAAAAGTTGGCGCTCATTTCCGTAAAAAAAGCCGTTATCATAAAATGTACGTATTTATATTTTATGATATTAGTTCCAGTTATTTTTTTTTCTCTAACATTCGATATGAGTGTCGTGGCTTTTGGGGGTGGTGTTTGCAAATCTGGCATTCAATTTGAAATCCAAAATGGCGGATGTAGCTTTTTCTCAAATGTTCGTTATGGGTGTCGTGTAATGGGTTTTGGGGGGTGGTGATAGCAAATCTGGCATTCATTTTAAAATTCAAGATAGTGGATTTAACTTCAACTTTTCCGTTATACTCTATATATTATATATACCACATTTACCTATGATTTTCGCATGTTTTTGTAAATTAAGCAAGGTTTCTATTACATTAGGTATAATATTTTTTTTATTACAGACTGGTTTTATTATTACAATACCTACCACTTACCCATCTACCCTGCCTACCTACTTTACCGAGTAAAATTCTCGGGCGTGCAAGTAAAATTCATAATGCCAAAATTTCATAGCAATCGGATGAGTAGTAACTGATAATGTAGGTAATTTCCTATATTGTACTGTATTTATACCTACACTATCCGCTCTATAAACTATAAACGTTAATTTTTATATAATACAGATTATTAGATTTAATTTCTGGATTTATGTAGGTACCTACATAAAATCATCGTAATAATCAATATGCGTATTTTCAAGTCACTCTACACAGCGAATCAAATTTTAAAAATCCTAGGTTAACATTTGTCGAGCAAACTTGTCAATGTGTGCGTGGCGACGCACACTTGCCGCGCGCCTTGTACGGTCGGCGTGGCTGTCTGTGTTCATACAGTAGCAGTTAAGTTATTGCTGCAGTTTAATAGTGTGACTGCACTTTGTGTCGATTTGTGCGCGACGGCTGAGCGTGGGGTACTGGGTTCAATTCCCAGGTCGGGCAAACTGTTATTGGGTTTTTCGTTGTTAAGAAATTTCTTAGTAATAGCCCGGAGTTTGGAATTTTGGCGGTGTGATACTCCCCTGCCGCGGAAAGCACGTGAAGCCGTTGGTCCTGCGCCTGATCTCTCATCGGTCGTGACGGATTGCCATCCCATCGGATTGTGATAGTGAGGGAAGTGTGAAAGCCCCGTTTTTGCACTATAATATCTGCCGTGCCGATAGCTCCGTTGAGATTGGCCTATATTATATTAATGTCAGGCAGTACTAAGCCCACTTTCAGAGGCCAATTTTAAGCTCTGGACAAACAGGCGAATCCCGCACGGGATTCGCCTGTTTGTTTTTCCCGCAATTTTCACACATCGGGGCGGGAGATTTAACATTGTATCAGTTGGTATAAAGTAAAAATTATTTGCATAGATTGCATATAGAAAACACAGTTTGCTATGGCCACTCTGCGCTATGCCACAGTGTGCTGCAGTGTGCTTGGTAATAGACTCACTCGAGACGACTGACAAAAAACCGCGATATTTATTGGCACTGAATCTTCAACGTTCTGCTCAGCGCCTACAGTTGAAAATACAACAGTATGTTGTTTAGCACGTCTTGGAACTTAAAACTCGAAGACGAGTGACATCTTCCAATCTGGAATAGGCCCGCGTGGTGGATCTAGGCCCACTCTCTTTCATTGAGAGGAGGCCTCTATCCCAACAGTGGGAACGGCATAGGCCGGTATTATGCTTGCTATGTTTATTCAACGCGCTGGGACTGGGATGCACTCTGTTTGGATTCTCAATGTTCAGTTCTACACTGAATGTGCATCTGGATTGAGGGCCCATTTTTTGAACCCTTGCGTACCGAAATAAGATTTATACGGAAATTAGTTAAAAATAGTAAAAACTTAAAGCTTAAAGGGTCATCAATTTCTTAAACGAGAATTAAAACTTTTATGATGAAATAACTTGGGCCCTCAATCCAGACGCGTGCATAAAGTGGCATAGCCTAAATCTCAGTAAGTACTATCTCTGGGTTAATAATTTTTGTTTAAGAATTTAGCTAAGAATTTCTTAAATATTTTAAGAAATTCCCAAATCTGTAAAATATAACATTACCGATTTATGGCAGCATATTTAGGGCCCTCACTTCATTATTGTTTGTACTGAGGAATCTGCAAAACATGATTATATCTGAAGAAATACATAAATACGACTTTAACATGTTTTACTTACACACCTATGTGAATTAGTTAAAAAGAAATAAGGACACAAAACTTCATTGTTAAGAAGTAAATGAAAGTCGAATTTTACTAAAAAGTCTGAACTGAGAGCCCAATATTTTCGGCTTTATTGACTAGGCTCAACCTCATAGATTAACGCAAATTAGAATAAAAGTTTTAACTATTTCTTAATTAAATTGTAACATATCGATCGTTCTTCTAAATGTCATACTTTAAGAGAAAATTGATTTTCAACTTTTTGAAAGAGAATAATTTGTAGAGTGACCATAATGTTCAAAGTGCCTGTACATTTTGTAAAGTGCATTCGGCAAGTCATAATTTCCAGCTAAAAGTACTATATACCTACTAATTACAATTTGGTTTTCCCTATTTTTAATGTAATTTATATTTATTGTAATGTTACTCTTTAAGGTATCTAATACTATGAGCCAAGTTGCCTAAAGCAAATAAAAAAAATATATTTAAAAAAAAAACGAAAATGGAAATGATTATTTTTTTAATCAGAGGTATAGTTGCACTCATCACTAAAAATTACTTCGCTCTCTCGCAATTTCGTATTTTTAGGATATAAGACTATTTTAAGGTTACATTTATGTGAAGTAAATAGTTTTTTATAATTATACCGATCGTGTTTTATTTATCACAATGAATTTGTTTGATCTGGTGCTACAGTGATCCATAGATACGATGACTACTTACATGTATAACATACTACTAGTCGGTTAGTTTGCCTTTCATTTTATGCAAACACTGTTGAAGCTAAATAAATGTTCTAGTTTTATTTATGTTTATAGAAATTACATTAAAAATAAGGAGAGCCAAATTGTGATTAGTAGGTATATAGTACTTTTAGCTGCAAATATTATGACTTTCCGAATGCACTTTACAAAATGAACTGGTACTTACTTTGAACATTATGGTCACCCTACAAATAATTCTCTTACAAAAAATTGAATATCAATTTTCTCTTAAAGTATGACATTTAGAAGAACGAACGATATGTTACAATTTAATTAAAAAATAGTTAAAACTTTTATTCTAATTTTCGTTAATCTATGAGGTTGAGCCTAGTCAATAAAGCCGAAAATATTGGGCTCTCAGTTCAGACTTTTTAGTAAAATTCGACTTTCATTTACTTCTTAACAATTAAGTTTTGTGTTCTTATTTCTTTTTAACTAATTCACATAGGTATGTAAGTAAAACATGTTAAAGCCGTATTTATGTATTTCTTCAGATATATTCATGTTTTGCAGATTCCTCAGTACAAACAATAATGAAGTGAGGGCCCTAGATATGCCGCCATAAATCGGTAATGTTATATTTTACAGATTTGGGAATTTCTTAAAATATTTAAGAAATTCTTAAACAAAAATTGTTAACCCAGAGATAGTACTTACTGAGATTTAGGCTATGCCATAAGAAATTTATGACCCTTTGCTTTAAGTTTTTACTATTTTTAACTAATTTCCCTATAAATCTTATTTCGGTACGCAAGGGTTCAAAAAATGGGCCCTCAATCCAGATGCACATCTACACTGACAGTTGAAAAACGAGTACGCGAGCAATCGGTTCCCTCGTCTCATTTAGTGTAAGTATATTCTGTGCTTGTTCCGTGCGGGACACACCCGGTGGTTGGAGCTATAAGGTTTAATTTTTGCCATTTTTTTCCTACTGTGTTGAATTCCAAAAGGAGGGATAGAAACTTAGGATTTCTTAATAATTGTATTGAATAGTAAAATAAAACCAAAACTAAATTATATACACATTTATTTTTTGTCTTTAATTTTTACACATTTAAGAAATGTAGACGAGATTTAGTGACACTATGGAACCATTTTGGCCATTATACGTCCCGATATTACCCTTTATACAAACCTATGGTTGCGTCGTAGCAACTACATATTAAATTCACGTGTCGATTATATTAATATCCACTTACATAATTATACTGCACTAGGAGAATATTGAAATCGAAAACACGTTTGAGTCCATTGTTTATCGTCACTATTTTTGTTAAACTTGCAGAAAACGGAACATAGAACAATGCTTCGATTTTAGTACTTCCCTAGTGATTCTAAGGTATTTTAACACTTAGAACATTTAGTTTTGACACTTCTAATTGGAACATTATTAAAATAAGCCGTACAAATTAATTGAGAGTAAAGTAACAGCTATAGGTACAGAATATCTTTGAGTAATTTGATTTTATGAAACATATTTAATACTTAAATTCAGTTCGAGACAATACAGAGGCTGCATGAGGTCAACAAGCTTATGTATAGACAATAGGATCTTACGTAGAGTATGAACAGCGAACGGAACATTATAATTTGTGTTTGGGAATGTAACTAGAGTGAACGTTGCAACTTCTATATTCTGTCGAATCGATTTAGTTAGATTACAGACTAGCAATTCGATTATAATTTAAAATCACCATAAGAACATGTCTACCTACGATCAAAACACATTTTTTTTCGCGCCTCGCCTTAGCGCTTAATATTTTCATATTTAGAAAGACTGGTGGGAACATAGAATACGATATTGCACGTGCATTCGATACAAATATAATATGCTAACATCCGATAAACATACAATAATTAGTATTTATATTAAAACTATGTTACATCCTCGGATTGTCTGCAACAGTCGATAAGAGAAGTAATGTAAAAGAAACTATAACATCGAACAATTAAATAAACAAAAACACTAGGATATTTGTACAAAAAAATTAAAATTCCATTTAATTCGTATACAAGAATGTACCGCGATATTGACTTGGTCATGTATAACAATTGAAAGTTAAAAAAAAATATGAAGCGCTCAAACGGCCTGAGGTTCACGGTCGTAAAGTATGAATAAGTAAAAATACGTAAAGTACTTAAAATAAATCTTATGCACTCGTGCATGTAGATCATTCTCACTAAACTTGTGTCGTGACGTCATCACATACGGCGTGCGTGCGCGCAACTCATCATTATCAGCCTTTAGCAGTCCACTGCTGGACATAGGACATTCAGCTCGATTCTTGGGTACTCATACTTAAATAATTTTACTTGTCGTGACATGTTACTCTATGAAATATAAATAATGAAATACCTAATAGGCTATATTGACTATAGACATATTTCTTCACAAGTCAAAGTATGGGGGCAAGAATAAAGGGAATTAGCTAAATATACCGTGCGGGTGACAACATCAATTTGACATAGCAACCAGCAATCTGGCACGTACTAGGTTAAGACATATCTCACAAAATCATGACATACGTCTTGCTAAGCTAGTTGTACCGCAGTATCGTCACGCATGCCGTAGCGTGACGTCACAACACGCCACCTTACAAAACCACGCCGTCTCGAAACCGACGCGTCCCCTTTCAGTGTTTGCGAACTTGCCTATAATATCATAGATGGACTGTGTGTGTTATTATCAATCAGTTCCAATACAAATTGACTAACGATATGTAATACTTGAACATAAACATTACAGGGCAATGGTGTCGTGATATGGGTGGAGTTATTTTGTAGTACACAGCTGAGGAACAGGACTATTTTAATGTAGAATATTCTTAGGATACTATTTTAATTTTGTGACTTTTAATTGCTGAAGACAAAAATTAGGCCTCTAATTTTGAAGCCGTACTCAAATACTGCGACAGCTACATACAAAAAACAACATGTTTAGGCCTCCCTTAGACACAGCGACCCACTACTTACATTAACAATAAATACGTCGCCGCTACTCGCTCCACACAGTCCGATTCGATCGTCAGTTGTCAAACACTCAAAGGGTGTTCTATTAATCAGTCGTAGGTCCGCGACTCAGTGAGTGGCTGAGTGTGCGCCGGAGAGTAATAAACAAAGAGAGAGAGGAACTATGGGGCGGTTCACTTGAGCGCGTCCGTCTGCTCGAACTTCTGCTCGCTCACTGACACCGCGTCAGACGAGAGCGCCTCCTTCAGCGGCTCTACACAGTTCTTTGGAATCAGCGTACCTGGAATGACAAGATTATGTTGTGTTATTTTCTACTTAATAAAAATCTTGAATTCCTTGATAGAAAGCACAGCCTAAATCGCGGGGCGTCGAAGCATGATTTGTTTCAGAAGAGTTTCTCCTATCACGAAAGAATTTTTAAATATTCATCCCTTAACTAAGGGAGTTAAGGTAAGAAAGTTTGTAAGGAATTTCAACATATTTGTCGATGGGATACCATGAGGTAGGGTTTTTTTCATAACTGTAGTCTGCAAGCCTAAAATAATTTTAAAAGTGGTATTAATAATAATCTATCTCTGAATTAATAGACAAATCACAGATGAGACTTGTGAGATCTTAAGAAGGATTAACATATAGCAATCTCTATACGAACAGGTAAATAGACAAACAGAGTTGCTTATGCATTTATAGTATTGTTAGGTAGATTGAAAAGACTTGAAACGACACGATAACGCCATCTATTATCAAGCAGCAGGTACTACATAAACAATTATCCATAGACGATACCGCCATCTATTATCGAATAACGGAATTTAAATTATCGTTCTGGCACTATCTAGAAACTTCGCCGCAAACTGTGAACTGTGGCAAAGAATCGCGAGTATTCGAGAATGATCAGCTCATATAAATAGCGGATTGTTGGACTGGGAGGACCGTTTGGTTGCGAACGTGATACAAGCGAAACAGTGAAGTACAAGCGAAACAGTGAAGTACAAGCGAGACAAGTAATTTTGTGGAACGTTTCTGATTACTAAGGTATTTGTGATGATTATTTGATTAAACTAGTTTTGTGTTGTGGTGAAATTGGTTTAAATGTATTAATCCCAAACCCCAGCTGGTAGCAAGTAGTGTGGTGTGGTGTGTAGTGTAGTGTAGTACGTACCGACGATCTTGAGCCCGTCGTCGGCCTTGATGCGCACGACCTGCATCTTGTTGAGGTGCGCGCGCGACGCCAGCACGTGTGCGTATGTAGTGTGGTGTGTAGTGTAGTGTGTAGTGTAGTACGTACCGACGATCTTGAGCCCGTCGTCGGCCTTGATGCGCACGACCTGCATCTTGTTGAGGTGCGCGCGCGACGCCAGCACGTGTGCGTATGTAGTGTGGTGTGTAGTGTAGTGTGTAGTGTAGTACGTACCGACGATCTTGAGCCCGTCGTCGGCCTTGATGCGCACGACCTGCATCTTGTTGAGGTGCGCGCGCGACGCCAGCACGTGTGCGTATGTAGTGTGGTGTGTAGTGTAGTGTGTAGTGTAGTACGTACCGACGATCTTGAGCCCGTCGTCGGCCTTGATGCGCACGACCTGCATCTTGTTGAGGTGCGCGCGCGACGCCAGCACGTGTGCGTATGTAGTGTGGTGTGTAGTGTAGTGTGTAGTGTAGTACGTACCGACGATCTTGAGCCCGTCGTCGGCCTTGATGCGCACGACCTGCATCTTGTTGAGGTGCGCGCGCGACGCCAGCACGTGTGCGTATGTAGTGTGGTGTGTAGTGTAGTGTGTAGTGTAGTACGTACCGACGATCTTGAGCCCGTCGTCGGCCTTGATGCGCACGACCTGCATCTTGTTGAGGTGCGCGCGCGACGCCAGCACGTGTGCGTATGTAGTGTGGTGTGTAGTGTAGTGTGTAGTGTAGTACGTACCGACGATCTTGAGCCCGTCGTCGGCCTTGATGCGCACGACCTGCATCTTGTTGAGGTGCGCGCGCGACGCCAGCACGTGTGCGTATGTAGTGTGGTGTGTAGTGTAGTGTGTAGTGTAGTACGTACCGACGATCTTGAGCCCGTCGTCGGCCTTGATGCGCACGACCTGCATCTTGTTGAGGTGCGCGCGCGACGCCAGCACGTGTGCGTATGTAGTGTGGTGTGTAGTGTAGTGTGTAGTGTAGTACGTACCGACGATCTTGAGCCCGTCGTCGGCCTTGATGCGCACGACCTGCATCTTGTTGAGGTGCGCGCGCGACGCCAGCACGTGTGCGTATGTAGT
This sequence comes from Aporophyla lueneburgensis, assembly GCA_932294355.1. Taxonomy (NCBI): domain Eukaryota; kingdom Metazoa; phylum Arthropoda; class Insecta; order Lepidoptera; family Noctuidae; genus Aporophyla; species Aporophyla lueneburgensis. The sequence goes on along the minus strand of OW028751.1, from coordinate 27,871,547 downwards.
GTGGTGTGTAGTGTAGTGTGTAGTGTAGTACGTACCGACGATCTTGAGCCCGTCGTCGGCCTTGATGCGCACGACCTGCATCTTGTTGAGGTGCGCGCGCGACGCCAGCACGTGTGCGTATGTAGTGTGGTGTGTAGTGTAGTGTGTAGTGTAGTACGTACCGACGATCTTGAGCCCGTCGTCGGCCTTGATGCGCACGACCTGCATCTTGTTGAGGTGCGCGCGCGACGCCAGCACGTGTGCGTATGTAGTGTGGTGTGTAGTGTAGTGTGTAGTGTAGTACGTACCGACGATCTTGAGCCCGTCGTCGGCCTTGATGCGCACGACCTGCATCTTGTTGAGGTGCGCGCGCGACGCCAGCACGTGTGCGTATGTAGTGTGGTGTGTAGTGTAGTGTGTAGTGTAGTACGTACCGACGATCTTGAGCCCGTCGTCGGCCTTGATGCGCACGACCTGCATCTTGTTGAGGTGCGCGCGCGACGCCAGCACGTGTGCGTATGTAGTGTGGTGTGTAGTGTAGTGTGTAGTGTAGTACGTACCGACGATCTTGAGCCCGTCGTCGGCCTTGATGCGCACGACCTGCATCTTGTTGAGGTGCGCGCGCGACGCCAGCACGTGCTCCACGCGCGCCCACACCGCCAGCACCGAGCCCGACAGCACGTGGTGCGTGCGCACGCGCAGACCCACCTGCAACACACACAATGACACAGATATAGTGGGTCAAAAAAAGGAGGTACAAAACACATCAAATACCCGTTATCTATGAAATGGGACGGTAAACGAGTTGTTAAGGGGATTTAAATTTCAGTTATACATATTTCAAAGTTGATATCGTGAAAAAATTAGAAAAAACAAGAATTAAACTTTGACCATCAATATCTCCATCTCCGTTACCAGAAGCTACGTTCCCAGGTACGTCCTGCAGACAGCGCGCCAGTACGCGTGGCCGCACACGCGCTGCGTCTATATCGTCATCGTTCGTATCTCCGAAGCTAGCCGACTGTTACGAGCTGGGGTTCGGGATAAATTAATTTAAACCAATATTCCGAAACACACACTGTTTAATTGAAAAAACACAAATATCGCAACCAAAAGAAACGTCGCTTGGAATCACTTGTTTCACTTGATTTGTATTCGATCACTTCCGAAATCGAACTGCCCGTCGGCCCGACAATATTCGAATTAGAATCAATATTAGAATTTTCTGCTCGGGATATAAATAGCGGTATTTATATCCCGAGCAGAAAATTCGCGAACATTCGACATTGTGCCACAGTTCACAAGTGGTGTAGACGCTTCCAGCAACTTCCATTAAACAACTTTTTACTGTTTAATCCCACTATTCGACAATAGATGGCGGTAGCGTCTACGTACAATTTCGTGTAGTATTTGCTACTTGATAACAGATGGCGTTAGCGTGTCGTTTCTAGTAGTTTCGAACACTACCCCGTCCTTAGATGGAATTAGCTTGATGTTTCTAGACTTTTCGGTCTACGTAACACTACTCCCTCCTGAGATGGAATTAGCGTGATGTTTCTAGATTTTACGATCTACGTAACACTGCCCCCTCCTTAGACATGCTCGTCCCGAGCATCATTATTCCCGTAGTATCGTGCCAATCCATCTACATAAACAATTTTAGACGCAGTTCGCATACCCTTTTACCGCCGCACAACTGGTGCATTTGCGACACCATTCCTCAACATCCTGTCGACAATGGATCCAGTAGAAACGTTCTCTGATCTTCAATAGAGTACTTTTTACACCCCTATGTCCTCCTGAACAACCGTTGTGGTAGTGCTGTAGCACATCTGCAGGCTTAGACAAAAAACATTTCTGATAGCGTTAACGCCAGACGCTAACGCTTAAATGTATGGCGATGACATTACCTGCGGAAACGACACCTAACGTCACGCTAAGTTCGTAGACAAATAAAACTTGTAACAAAACGCTACCGCTAACACGGCGTTAGCGTGGCGTCACCCATACAAAGTGGTAGACAAGTGGCCTTTTTTCACAGACGCTAACGTCGATTTTGGCGTTTAATGCTCACGCTAGCTAGCGGATGCTCGGACCCTGCTGCTAATGAAGTTGTAGAGAGTTTTATTGATAAAAAACTGCATATTTTTGTTTTAATGCATTGCCTGAGGCTTATCGTGGATTACCGAACACTTTAGAATATCTGCAGCGATCTAAGGCACCTAATTTCTCTAAAAATAAACAAGGGAAATTTCACTGGAAATTAAGATGTAGTAAGTAAAATGTGTAATATTTTCATAGGTATCTATCTACTTATGTAACCATTTTGTTTTTATTGTTTATTTAAGTTTTTTTTGCACTATTGCTTTCTAGCAACGGTATGCCATACCAACATATTGTTGGGTTCATAAGAATGTGGTCATGCATGATCTACTTGCCTCTATTGTTTAGGAATTAAAGTCGGAAATCCATACTAATATTATAAATGCAAAAGTAACTGTTTGTCTGTCTGTCTGTCTCGCTTTCCTGCTAAAACTACTGAACCGATTTAAATGTTTGGTACACATAGTTCAGAGCCTGAGAAAGGACATAGGCTACTTTTTATCCCGGTAGTACGTTCCCGCGGGATAATTTCCGACCTCCACGCGCTGGCAATGGTATGATATATTTAATTTTGTTGTAGAACATCAACCCCACTATAAACTAATAGCCTTGAGAGCTACACATGAACAAAAATGCCATTGTCATTATGTAAACAAATTAACCCAAACTATGTACGAAATGTTTCGTGGTTATTGAATTTCTGCCTACCTTTCCATAGAATATATTAATATCTATTTTTTTGGTCCCGCACGTAGTCAGAATTTCATATAAAATGTACATAATACATAAAGAAATTCGATAATTTCCGCCTTAAAAAAATCTATATGATATCAATGATCCATAATAAAAACACTTTTTAATGACACAATACTTACAAATATTAATTTACAATATCTGGTTGACCGAGCTTTGCTCGGTATTTTTTTTTTTTTGGTAAATTTGTTTAAAATAATAAGTTTATGTTCAAGTCGATTATCGATAAAGTTGGTCATTGAAAATACGACTAAAACAACATTTTATAAAAATGAATCCTAGCTATACAAAATTTCATGAAAATCGTTGGAGCCGTTTCCGAGATTCAGATTATATATATACATATATACAAGAATTGCTCGTTTAAAGATATAAGTAATTTTACTAGTCATAATTGAATAACTCATTTCCTATAAAACTAACTCTCGAAATACACTTCATAACTTTTTTAAATGGCTTCTAATTCCCGCCAGTAAAGACGCGTTTGACGTTTGACATCAATGACGTTTGGAATTTTTTGTTTGGTTCTCACGCTAACTTCCATAGAGAAACTACTGTGTTTCGTTAGGACGCTGCGGAATAAGCGTCTGGCGTGAGCTTGGTTCTTTGTCTACCATTTTACTCACGCTAACGTTCAGTCCGTAGCGTGTGCGGAAACACGTACCGATGTATTTTGTCTAAGCCTGCTGGCACCTTTGCTTTCGGGACGACCATTTGCAGGTGACAGCTATTCCCTCGACCATTTTCCTTTTTACGGCACAAGACACCATCCTGGCGCATCAAGCTCTCCCACTGTGCCCAATAATTCTTTGTGGTGGTACTCATCGCTGCAACATCACACCATTTCGGTTTGGGAGCATCAGCTTTAATCCACTTGAGAATTGGCCTGATATCATGCCGTAGGGTTTCCTTCCATTTGTCACGATGGTCCGTTCTTAGCACCCTGACAGGAACTACTTCCTTAGCTTCATGTCTGACACAATGTTTGTACTGTTCAGGAGAAGGTCTTCCTGATAAAGCGTCCGCGTCCTATGACATCGAAATCCTTGGGACTCTATAAAAAAAAAAATCAAAATCAAAAGTCATTTATTCAAACTAGGCTGAGAGTCAGCACTTTTTGAACGTCAAAGTTACAAAAGACAGTCCCCCGAAACGCCCGCCCTTCGACACTTCCTAGTGCTTTAGCTGGGAAGAAGAAGTGGCGGAACAAACTCCCCAGCAGCACAGCTGTCTGTTAAGTTAGAAGAACTTGATTCTATACAATATCGTGTAAGTAATTAATATTATAAAACAAAACATACATTATTCGCCATAATGTCAGCTAGCAAACGCCAATATACGAACAAAACATTGAAAACTAAACTCAAGCTGAAATAAATAATAAAACAAAATCGTAAACAGAACCTAAAACTTAAATAAAGCCTCCAGGCATAAAGGGCGTGCCCGCTTACATATTCAACGATGCAAAATGATACATATACATACATTGATGCATATAGCTAAGTTGAAGTTACAATAGTTAAACTAGGACCTCCGGAGTAAAATAAAATAACAGTTAATACAAATAACAATAACAAAAACCATGGTCAGCAAGACAACCAGTCACCACAAGCAGCACCCGTTCACGAGCATAACGCAAAGGTCAGCCATTACCCCCCTCGCCATATTTGAGGGAAGGTGGTAACCCGACCCCCGACGCTACCGCAAGCAGTGACATTTAAGGGAGCATGACGAACTTGCTGCCGGTTGGTCAGGCAAGAATATTATGAACAGCTGACGAGGTCGCTAGCTAACTATATGTTGCAATACAACTCTTTAAAATCATTGTAATGAGTAGATTATGTCAACAATAAGTGAAATTAAAAGAAAATAAAAATTAATTAACAAAATCAGTTAAATAAAAATAAAATAAAAAATACAATTATATGAACTACCCATATAAACTGTCAGTAGGAAAGCTAATTCTGGATTGAAAGAACATAAACATTGTCTTGAGTTAATCACAGCGACCAACTATTCTTATCGTTTAAGTAGTCGTTGATAGAATAGTATGCCTTTGAACAAAGGTTGGATTTTACTTTAGCTTTAAACTCATTAAACTGCAAATCTAGCAAAGCAGAGGGCAGCTTGTTATAAAAGGTAATACCAAGACCAACAAAAGAATTATGAACCTTATGAAGCCGGTGAAAAGGAGCACGTAGTTTGTCCTTATTTCTAGTATTAATGTTATGAATATCACTGTTTTTAGTGTACAAGTGTATATTTTGCCTAATATATAAGATGTTGGCGAAGATGAATTGTGATGGCACCGTAAGAATACCAATATCTTTAAACAAATCTCTCAGAGAAACTCTAGCACCTAGTTGGTAAATCGCTCGAACAGCTCGTTTTTGAAGCACAAAAATATTTTGAATGTCCGCGGCTTTTCCCCACAGCAGAATGCCGTAGGACATTATGCTATGAAAATAACTAAAATAGACTAATCGAGCTGTATCAACGTCCGTGTACTGTCTAACTTTCCTTACGGCGTAGGCGGCCGAACTTAGCCTTCCCGCTAGGCTTGATATATGTGATCCCCACTGAAGTTTGGCGTCTACTGTTATGCCCAGAAAAACTGCCGAGTTAACAGTTTGAAGCACCTCATTATTTAAAACGACATTGGGTCCCAGGTTCCTAAAATTCGGTAAGGCGAACTTTATACATTTCGTTTTCTTAGCATTAAGAACTAGGTTATGTGTAGTAACCAATCCGTAGCCATTGAGAGCGCACTGTTCACGTCGTCAAAATCTTTTCTATTCCTGTCTACTTTAAAGATAAGTGAGGTATCATCAGCAAATAGTACAATGTCACAGATATTCTTTAAATATAATGGTACGAGGGTGCGTTTTTAAGTTCGCGGAATGGGGGGGAGGGGATAACAATAGGTCATTATCGGGATGGGCACAACTTCAGCCACTCAATATTAGTATAAATACCAGGTTTTATTTTAATTGGATCACCCCCGACCCCCCTATCCATGTTCGGCAAGCAGATCCCTTGGGAGAAGCGAGCCAAATATCTAGACGTGATCTTAGATCAGCATCTCTCCTTCTCTGAGCACATAAAGAAGGTCCGCTCGCGGGCCGCTTTCGCTCTCGGTAGGCTACACCCCGTTCTCAATCCAAAGAGCAAAATGTCACTTCGGTGCAAAAAGCTCATTTATACCGCATGCATAAGGCCAATTATGACCTATGCTTGTGCAGTCTTTGCACACGCGAAACCCCACCACGTCCATAGGATGCAGCCCCTCCAAAACCGTTTTCTCCGCAACGCCACAGGTTCGCCTTGGTACGTTCGGAATGCTAATCTCCACCTCGATCTTAAACTCCCGACTATCCATCAATTCATGAAACGCATCTCCAAGCGTTTCTTCGATAGGGCCGCAACCCACCGCAACCCTCTGGTTGTCGCGGCAGCCAACTACATCCCCTCCCGCATTAGTAAGACCCGCCGTCCGCGGCATATTCTAACCCAGTCTTTCCCAACGTGGGCGATAACGCCCCCTTGTGGGCGCTGCAGGCCTAAAGCGGGGCGGTAAGAGACTCAGAAAAAAAAGGGGGCATTGTGTAGGGCTTTGGGGTCGATTTATAATTTCATCTACCTAGCTAGGAAGACTCTTAGACACCGACTGAGCTCTCGACTCTCGACTACATCTTGTGAACATCAACTAATATTAATTAAGATATAGCTCAAACTCGGTTCGATATAAAAGACCGCGGGCAATCATGTTTTAACAAGTTTTTGTTAAATAATCCGAATTGTACATTCCTATACCAATCGGCTGGTTCTATAATACTTGTTCTTGCTTGTCGATTACGATTGGGCGTCGAATGAGATAAACGAGTTTATGCACGTTTGTCTTATTCCTGTTGGTGCGTGCTGCTTATGCAATCCTATATAAACGACGTAAATTTATTTTATTTTCATTTGCGGTTTCGCGCATAATAGATAAGCAGTACTTGATTTCAACACTTACGTATTTCTTAAAACAAAACAATGTCGGAAGTAAAAAAGAAGAGACGGCAATACTCTGCGGAATATATTAAATTCGGATTTATTGAAAATCCCACAAACCCGTCGTCGCCTTTGTGTCTTCTATGTCTAAAAACATTTTCGAACGAAGCAATGAAGCCTTCAAGACTGCAAGATCATTTGAATAAAATGCATCCAGATAAGACAGAAAAGAATGTAGCATATTTTCAAGACCTAGAGAAGAAGCATAATACTCAGCCAAGTGTATCAAAACTATTTTCGGCGGCTGCTAAGCAAGATGACGACGGACTTCGAGCTTCGTACAATATCTCTTTGTTAATTGCTCAAAAAGGCAAACCACACAACATCGGAGAAGAGTTAATTTTGCCAGCAATAAAGGAAGTAATAACTACTGTGCTTCATAAACCGGCCGCAGAATTATCCGAAAAATTCCTTTGAGTAATAATTCTGTGCAAAGACGAATTGCTGAAATGGCTGAAAACATTGAAGAATCATTGTGCAATCATCTGAGGACTAGTCAATTCTCAATTCAGCTCGATGAGTCCACTTTACCAACTAATGAAGCGTTGTTGCTATCTTTTTTTTTTTTTTTTTTTTTTTCAGGATGTGAAATCATCAAATGACTTCTCCCGCTCTGGGCGGAGCGGGAGGGCGTGTCACACTTTTACTGACTAAAACCCACCCGTGTTCCATCAGTTGCCCATGTGCCAGGGTCACGGTATCTCTTTCGAACAATCACGCGACCCCGGCAGGGTTGTTGCTATCTTACGTGAGGTTTATTAAAGATGAGAAAATACGTGAAGAACTATTGTTTGCCAGAAATTTGGAGACAGATACAAAAGGCGAAACCATATTCAATACATTGGAAAAGTTTTGTGAAGAGAAAGAGATTCCTTTGAAAAATATTATATCAGTTGTTACGGATGGCGCTCCGGCTATGACAGGGCGCCATAAAGGCTTCATAGCATACTTAAAGAATAAAATTCCAGATGTCCTTGCTATACATTGCGTTATTCATAGACAACATTTGGTTGCTAGAAACTTAAGTGAACGACTATTTCAATCACTGCAATATGTCATCAAAGCAGTCAATAAAATCCGTAGCAGCTCTTTGAATGATAGATTATTTCATCAGCTTTGTGTTACTAATGACGAAGATTTCAACCGTTTGTTGCTTCATACTGAAGTTCGTTGGCTGTCAAGAGGCAATTGTCTGATTCGATTTTACAACCTGTTTGACTCTATGATAGAGTTCTTGGAAACTAAAGATACAGAACTGCGCAACAAGCTCATAACATCAAAGAATGATATAGCTTACATGACAGACCTGTATAAAATGTTCAACGACATGAACCTCTAACTGCAAGGCGATGAACTAAATTTAATTAAAACAAAAAATGTCGTTGCTGCTTTCGCAGCCAAACTGCTTCTGAACAAAAAGAATATGGGCAGACGTGAGTTTCACAATTTTCCGAATTTATCAGTATACTGCAGTAACGACGACTTGTTTGCCTACTGCCAACATTTGGAAAACCTCCACATTGACTTCACCGAACGATACCAGGACATTTTAAACTTGGAAATACCAGACTGGGTGTTCGATCCGTTTTCAAATGTCAACACAGCAATTTCACCTCAGCTGGAAGAAGAACTTATAGAATTGACAACAAACGAAGGAATAAAAATCAAGTTCAAAAATGGATATCAAGAATTTTGGCTACAAAACCCGATCCCGCAATTGTACCCTGGATTGTGGTCAATTGTTCAACGATTTTTGATAGCATTCCCATCGTCATATTTGTGTGAACGTGGATTTAGTGCTGTGGCAACGCTGCTTACTAAAAAGAGAAATCGTTTGCGTGTTACCGAACGTGGCGACTTGCGGCTGTTTTTGAGTAAATTGGAACCTGATATCAACAAACTTATTGAACAGCATCAGATTCAACCTTCACATTAGTTTTTATATAAGAATTGATTATGTTTATTTTATTTTCAATAAAAGATACTCTGTCCGAATACTATAAATTTGCGTTTCAATAATCAGTTATAAGTACTTAGCGGTTTTTAAGTATGTTTAAAAAGGGGGGCGTTAAAAAATAATTTATTCTTAAAGTGGGCAGTAGACAAAAAAAGGTTGGGAACCCCTGTTCTAAGCGATCCTGATGACCCCATTACCCTCCTCCAGGAGAGCAATAGGGGCACCAGTACCTTACTTAAACCGAAACGTCCGTCATACCGACCTCGCCGCCGAGGTCCGTCGTCGCGACACTCTCGACTAGCTAATAGTCCCCCCCGACCCTTGCATGAGCCAGCCCGCGTCGCTGAGCCCTTAGTTAACGACCACCCAGATCCAGCCTATCCCTTGCTGATCCCCCCCACCAGTGACTCCCTAAGCCGAGGTCCGAACCCCACAGGGGGTGCCCTTAGGTCTTAGTCGCTTAGTTTGTAGTTTTTCCTTTAGTTTGTAAGCCCCTGGCTGGAGGCCTTAGATTCGCGTCTAATGTCATACGCAGGGAAAGCCCGCTTAAGTAGTGAAAGCCTTCGGGCTAACTACGAGATGTCAGTGTCAAAAAAAAAAAAAAAAAAATTGGATCATTAGTCTTTGAACTATCGTCAACCAAACAACTCAATCCGGAAGCAAGTGTGAATTATGGAAAAAATCGAGTACCGTGCTGTAATAAAGTTCCTTACCAAGCAAGGAAAGCCAGTTCAAAATATACTGGAAGAGATGGAATCCGTTTACGGGGACTCTTGCCCGGGTAAAACCATGGTTTACAAGTGGCACAGTCTCTTTAAACAAGGCAGGACCTCACTTGAAGACGACCCACGGCCCGGACGGTCGATCGAAGTGACTACTCCGGAATCATTAAAAAAGTCGAAAAAATAATATTGGAAGATGCCAGACTAAAGAAGAAACAGCTTGCAGAAATGGTTGGACTATTGGATACGACAATTTTCAAAATTCTACACGATCATCTTGGCATGACAAAGGTCAGTGCAAGATGGGTGCCAAGAATGCTCACGCCGCCTCAAAAACAACACCGCGTGGAGTGTTCTCGCACGTTTTTGGACCTCTGTAACGAAGATAAGGATGGACTATTAAGTCGAATTGTTACTGGAGATGAAACTTGGGTTCATCATTATGAACCTGAGTCGAAACAGGACTCTATGCAGTGGCACAAAAAAGGCACACCACCACCCAAGAAGTTTAAAGTGTCACAATCGGCTGGAAAAATCATGGCAACAGTGTTTTGGGATTCAGAAGGGATCCTGTTGACCGATTATAAAGATAAAGGCGTTTCTATAACCGGAGAATACTATGCTTCTATCCTCGAGAGGTTGAAAGAAAGCATTAAAGAAAAAAGGAGGGGTAAATTGACCAAAGGTGTCCTTCTACTTCACGACAACGCGCCTGTTCACAAGAGCCGTGTTGCGTTGGCTGCCCTGCATAAGGTGGGCTTTGATATTTTAGACCATCCACCCTACAGCCCAGACCTGGCTCCCAGTGATTATTACCTCTTCCCAAAACTGAAAAAAGAACTTCGTGGGAAGAAATTTTCAACTGATGAAGAAGTGAAGGACGCGGTTTCAGCTTATTTTTCGGACAAAGACAAAACATTTTTTTATGAAGGTATACATAAGCTAATTGAAAGATCTGAAAAATGTATAAGGGTAGCAGGTGAATATATTGAAAAAGAAAAATAATTTAGTATTTTTATTTTCACTTCTCACCCTCCATTCCGCGAACTTAAAAACGCCCCCTCGTAAGTCATTAATATACACTAAGAATAAGAATGGACTCAGTATTGAGCCTTGAGGTACACCTAACTGAACTAGTAGCCCGGAAGATTTTACACCATTGACATCTACACATTGGTGCCTATTTTGTAAATAAGAACTTATGACATTGAGAGCTTCGTTTTGAACACCGTAATGACGTAGTTTACGCAAAAGTGTGTCATGGTGAACGCAATTAAAAGCTTTGGGGAGATCACAGAAAACTCCGATAGCATTTTGCGAGTTCTCCCATGCGTTGAAAATGTGTTTCAGCAGAGCAACACCCGCATCTGTTGTCGAACGACCTATTGTAAAGCCATATTGCTCATTATGAAGGAGGCTATTTAAATTAAAATGTCTTAGCAACTGCTTGAGTATTAACTTAAATATTTTACTAAATGCAGGTAAGATAGAAATGGGCCTAAAATTGCCAACGTTATTTTTAAAACCTGTTTTAAATAATGGTATGACTTTACTACTCTTCATGAGGTCAGGAAAAGATCCAGAATCAACACATTTATTAAAAGTTACAGCTAGATAGGGGGCTACGATGTCTATTATATTACTTAACAGTTTAATGGAGATGCCCCAGTAATCTCCAGTGTTATTTGACTTAAGTGTCTTAAAAATATTAACCACGTCACGAGGCGTTACATGTTCGAAACTAAATAAGCGACCACATCTGGGCACACTACTATGCAAAAGGTTTTCAGCTTTAGAGGGGGACGAATTTAAGGAGCAAGTCGTAGTTATAGGTATGTTGGCAAAAAAGTCATTAAATGCCTCAGCTACATCGGCAGCTTTATTAACCAATTTGTTATTAATCATAATCTCTAGTTGTTTTTCCTGTTTAACCGATTTACCCGTTTCATTGTTAATGATTTTCCAAGTGGTTTTTATTTTATTGTTTGAATTTTTAATTTGATCGCTAAAAACCAGCCAATACTCGCCCCGCACTCTTATCGCTTACGAATTTCTCTTGCTGCTGCGCTGTGATGTCGGACACCCTTCTAACCAGGGTGTGATATTCGCTGGCAGTGTTTCGTTTCGGGCAATTTGACCGGAGGTGGCCCTTTTCTCCACAAGTGTAGCACCTAGGGCTGTACCTCAAACGGTCACGAACAGGTGATCCCACAACCTCTCTGAAGCGATGGGTTCGATGATCATGCCTCACTGCCTCCACCTCCAACGCGTGGGCCAAGGTGTCCTTCAGCTTCTCATGGTGCCCAAGTCTCACAGCAGCCCTTACTTCCAGATCCCGTATGCCATCTATAAATGCTTGAGTCAAAGTCCCTTCGATGAGTGCAGGCGCAGACTGGAACGCTTTTCGAACCAGCATTTCGATTTCTAGGGCCCACTGCTGCAGGTTTTCACCATTGCGCTGCACACGATCCTTCAACTGCGCACGAAAAACGTGATTCAGGTGCGCCTCACCGTATCTGGCCTCTAACGCCTCAACAAGCTGCTCATAAGTAACATTTTTGCCAAGAGCCTGTAAGACGGTTAAAGCCTGGTCGCGAAAGGCCAAAGTAAGCGCGGTCATGGCCTGCCCTTTTGTCCAACCATTTGCTTCCATGACAGCTTCAAATTGAATTTTGTATACCGACCAGGAAGATGTTCCGTCGAAGGGTGGCACTTTAAACCCGCGCACGGAAGGTGCAGCAACTATCGAAGCCGTAGTCAGATCTCCAGCTTTCAGAACTCCAACCGCTTTTCTTATATCAGCGATCTGGACTTCGGCCTCGGGGATACGATTTTCATGTACCTGAACAGTCTCCTTCATGGCTTTGATGTCCTTGCCAAATGTCACGTGTAGATCTTTCAAAAGGATATCCTGCTCCTCTTTGTCACGCTGAAGCTGTTCTTGCAGTCGGCGGGTCTGTTCTTCCTGTCGGCGAGCTTGCTCCTCTTTGTCCTGCTGCAACTGTTCCTGTAGGCGGCGAGCCTGTTCTTCCTGTCGGCGGGCCTGTTCTTCCTGTCGGCGGGACTGTTCTTCCTGTCGACGGGCCTGTTCCTGCAGCATCGCCATCAGAGCAGAAAGATCCATGGCTGGTGATGCTGTAGGAACACCAGACTGTCGTCGGCTGATTACCCCCAGGTGTCTGTCTAGAAGATCCTTCAAACCGCCTCTGATCCACCTCCTGCTGGCGCTGACTCCTGGTACGGATACCTTCCGTATCCTCCTTCGGTAAAACTGGCATAATTTATCCAAATGTTACGAGCTGGGGTTCGGGATAAATTAATTTAAACCAATATTCCGAAACACACAAACTGTTTAATTGGAAAAACACAAATATCGCAACCACAAGAAACGTCACTTGGAATCACTTGTTTCGCTTGTACTGTATCGCTTGATTCGTATTCGATCACTTCCGAAATCGAACTGCCCGTCGGCCCGACAATCCGCTATTTATGTCCCGATCAGAAAATTCGCGAACATTCGACATTGTGCCACAGTTCACAAGTGGTGTAGACGCTTCCAGCAACTTCCATTAAACAACTTTTTACTGTTTAATCCCACTATTCGACAATAGATGGCTGTAGCGTCTATGTACAATTTCGTGTAGTACTTGCTACTTGATAACAGATGGCGTTAGCGTGTCGTTTCTAGTAGTTTCGAACACTGCCCCGTCTTTAGATGGAATTAGCTTGATGTTTCTAGACTTTTCGGTCTACGTAACACTACTCCCTCCTGAGATGAAATTAGCGTGATGTTTCTAGATTTTACGATCTACAACAATGCCCGAAGCGCATACATACCTCGCAGTCAGCCGCGTTCCTGCAGACGGCGCGCCAGTACGCGTGGCTGCACACGCGCTGCGACGCGTTGTACTGCGCGCGCCACCACGACTCTGCTTCGCTGCTTTCAACTTTGCGATACTTTTTGTCTATTTCCGCTAGAGATTCCAGTCGCAGCTGTAGACCGGTGTTAGGCCTGTAAATAACAAACATAAGTTGTTTAAACCCTAGGTTTTATCCACGGCTTCGCTCGCGCGGATTATTCCAAAGGACATGAGCATTTTAGTTTGGGATTCAGCAGTCAGCGTAGCAAACCACGCTGACGCCGCTAGGGAGATTGGCGCGCAGCACCTAGTCGTAGCCGATGTCCCACAGATGCGGCCCCAGGACCGATCCCTGTGGTACACCGCACGATATCTCTCGCTGGTTCCATTCTCCCTGGTGACTGGGGTAGATGACGGCCCTATCCGTCAGGTAGGCCTCGACCACACGACAGAGGTAGGTCGGCATCCGGTGATACTAGACTGCCTCCCTCATGCAATTCCAGGGCAGGGTATTGAAGGCATTGGCGATGTCTAGAGACACCGCCAAGACGGCCCCACCCCGGGCCACTTCATGCCCCGTCGTGAGGGCTCGCACGCGCATAATGGCGTCCACCGTAGAGTGCCCCTTGCGGAAACCGAACTGGCTCTCCGCCATATCCGGCACCTCACGCACCAGCCACCCGACGAGGCGGCCTATTGACTCTTTCAAAGAGCTTGCCCACCTCGTCGAGCAGCACGATGGGCCGGCAAGCGGACGGTAAGTCCGCTGGGCGCCCTGGCTTTTTAATGAGGACCAGTTTCCCCGTCTTCTAATGAAGTGGGAACTGGCCCCTCTCCAAGCAAACTTTATAACCCGCGCGGTGCACAGCAGTAAGCAATCGCCAGACGGCCTAGTCGGCTTCGGTACTATTCGCATAAGGTCATTACTGTCTTTAATATTTGAAGTTATTACGACGAAATTAAATTACGTAATTTCGACGTGGAACACCATGACGTTCGTCCTCCGCAATTTATCACTCCTAGGTAGGCGTGCTTACTCGAATAACCAACCGAGAGTGAATGTTAGAAAACAATGTATGTTGACACGGTACATTTTTTATTCTTGTATCGAGTAAATAAATAACTTTTTACTTAAAAAATCGGACCACTCTGTAAAAAGGTATGCATAAACATAAAAATAAAATATACGCGTCGACTTGAGAACCTCCGCCGTGTTTTTCGTCGGTTGAAAATTGCATCCGTACCTATCGAAAAAGTGTAAGGTGAGTGAGAGCGAGACAAAATAAGGAAAAAAACGTTTTCTTTTTTTCAAAGTCACGACAGTTAATCATCCGTTTGTATTATCCACTTGACAGTCCGTGCGCACGAAAAAATATACCGTCAACAGTCCGCGGCCGCGGGACACGTTTCAGTCGCATAACGCCGAACTTGAAATTTGAAACTGGTACCTAAAGTGGCCCCGGACTGCTGAGAGAAGTTTCATTTTGGCAACTATAGTGGCCAAGGACTGTCAAGTGGCTAAGCTCCATTTGTGTCATGTGGATATTTTAATTTTTTGAAAAAACTGTTGAACAAAGTTTCCTTTCGTCCAACCGATGTAGATTTTGCTGTCAAAGTTCATAGAAGGCACATAGTTTGTAAGAAAATAATTTGATCATTCAAAATACATACTTTTGTTATGTTTCTGATTAGTGACCGCGTCTGACTATTTAGAGCCCTAGATAAGACCAGGCCGTCTGTCAGTCTAATGCCTACCTATTCTGAAAAGCAATGCACGCCACGGCCTCCTATACACCAAACTAAGTAACGCCGGTGTCCCACTGACCTGTATATCTGGAACATGATGTCCTTCTTCGTGATCTTCTCCTTCTTGGTACTCGTGATGGCCGACACGCACAGCACGGCCGTGTACTTGTTGTTGCGCGCTTGCTGCGACACGTAGAACCCTTCCTTGGGCCCCGTCAGCTCCGCCCACTTCTCTAGGGCTTCGGCCCAGTCCATGCCGCGCTGTGGATTGGAAATAACATGGTGTAAGGCTCAAATTACTCAGAGAAAGAAAGACAAGTTAAAAATGATAAGTTAAAAGTGAACTCGACGGGCGCGCGGCCGGTGGCGTGGCGCCGCACGTTACTAAGGGACATACTGCCCTGGTAACAAAGAATGCAGTAATCGAAATTTTTGAGATTTTCACTTTTTTCCAGAAATGGCATCCCAAGAGGTTCGTGTACATGAAAAAAATATGTTTTCATAAAAAAATTCACTCGAAGTATGTTTTTTATGTAATGATTTTCGCCGTACTTGCATAAAAACTGCTTCAATGATAAGAAAAAACGCAGTATTAAACATGGCCTAAGAAAGAATGCAGTACTTGCAAGAATACCCAAAAACAGAATGCAGTAATATCCACTACTTTATTATTTTGTTTTAAATTCAGTAGACAAATTGCTAAATTAAAACGCAGTACTCCACATTATTGTATTTAAGTGTATTAAAAGCTTGCGAAGTCGTAGCAGTGCGATCCATTGCCGCGTTTTGTCTTAGTAACAGTGTGACCAGATTCAGTATTTTAATACTTTTTGAGTATATTTTAGTAAGTTTTCCAAGAGTCAGTATTTTTAAAGGTATATTGGCGGCAGCCAGTATTTTTGGGTATATTTTGGAAAAAAGTTATGGCAATACCATAGCCATGCCATAAAATTATTTAAAAAAAAACTGCGTACATTGATTTTCAGGGGAATTTCCGGATTTAGTCTATATTTCATTTTAGAGAAAAGATCAGTAAGTTACGTACAGATAGGACATGACAGGTGGGCCCCCTAGAATTACAAATAGTATCGAATCATCTAGTCACAAAATGATTTTCTGTTCTGCATTTGGCTTAATCTTTGAAGGTTTGGTTTCAAACTTTCAAATTGAAACTTAGGGAAATTCCCGAATTATTGAAAGTTTCAATAATTCGGGATTTTCCCTAAGTTTATATTGTACGTGTTCGTCGTAATATAAATAGAGCGCGCGATTTTTTGTTGTCATTTTACTTCATGCTATTACGCTGTTATCTGATACGCAATTCAGAATCCAGAAAACATGTCTAGTTTTCAGCAAAGTTATTTGGGCTAAATGGGAACAAATTTCGGAGTTTTCTTCGTGGCTTTCACGTTATAAAGATGACGAGTACGCTGTGTTTTGTTAAGCATGCAGTGCGAAACTCGAAAGTAGATTAGCATCTATAAAACAACATGCAAATACTGAAAGCATAAATCGAACTTGAACAAATATAAAGGACAGTCAAAGGTAAGCTTAACTTGTTTTTAGTTTTTAGTAAAATTAGAATTACTGTACCTAAAGTCGAGAAGTTCGGAGGCACTTTATTTAGTGTATGATCATAATGTATAATTTATGTTTTTACTTGTTTACAGGTTGACACATTTTTCAAAGAGGCACCACTGAAAGACGAAGTCAAGAAAGCGGAGCTGAGTTTATGCGGTTTTCTTTCAGAACACAACATCTTTTTTAGAGCTATGGACCATCTTAGTGATGTTCTAGTGAAATGTTTTCCTGACTCCGAAATTGCAAAAGAATTTTCCTGCAAGAGAACCAAAGCAGCAGCTATTAATTACCTATAACGTTTTAGGACCCAAATTTGAAAAAGTTATGATTGAAGATATACTTCGCACTGTATCTCTGTCAGATAAACCAGTATATTCAATTGTAATCGATGAAAGTACAGATGTCACCACAATCAAAGTGTTGGCGATAGTAATCAAATACTTCTCTGAAACCAAATGTAAAGTACAAACCAAATTCCTTGATTTAGTTGATTTAAGTGGTGAGACTGCAGATCATTTATTTGATGCTTTGTCATCAAAGTTATCCGAGTTAAGTTTAGATATAAAAGATATGATAGGGTTCGCTGCTGATACTACGAATGTGATGTTTGATCAACACTCTGGCATTGTTACAAAAATTAAAGAAGTGAACCCAAAGTGCTTATTCATAAAATGTGTTTGTCATTCTGCAGCATTAAGTGTTAGTCATGCTTGCAAAATACTACCTAGAAATTTAGAACAGATAGTAAAAGAAGTATATGGATATTTTTCTCAAAGCAGCAAGCGTCAAAGAGAATTTGTTGAGTTCTAAAATTTCACTGACACTGAAAAACATAGACTACTGCGTCATTATGATATAAGATGGCTATCGCTTCATGCTTGTGTTAATAGAATACTTGAGCAATGGAGGGCACTGCAGTTGTTTTTTCAAGACCAATATTTGAGTGATCGCATCGCATCATCAGAATTTTTGTATCATTCTTTTAATAATGATATAAACAAATTATACTTTTACTTTTTAGACTACATTATGCCGATTGTAAACAAATTTAATATAATTTTTTAAAGCGACTACACGTGCATTGAAAGATAACTATATATTAGTCAGAGAGATTATATGATGATGCTTCTAGTATGTACTTGTCGATTTTGGGTAGCTATATGAAAACTAATTATATAAAAAGCACGGACAACGTATTTACATTAGACCCAAAATCTAGTGTGAGTTATTTGCCATTGAATAATATGTACTTAGGGATTCAAGTGGGTCAAGAATTAATTAAACATAGGGGAAACATAAACATGAAATAACAAATTGCTGATTTTTTCAGAAAGTGCCAATCTTGTTTAATTGAATTGAGCACGCAATTGAAATCACGTTTGCCTTTTGAAGATCCAATTTTATACTCAATACTTTATTTGCATTCCACAGTGTAAAAACTTAGGTCGTAGCTAAGAGACTAAAAAAACCTTATCCTTAAAATGTACCTATATAAATCCTTGAAAAGACATAGTACCTACACTTCAACTTAGTTCCGAGCATATAATAATTGCAATAATTACTAAAAAATAATGCAGTAATCGACTTGTGCTAAGACATAATGCAGTAATACGCGCAAGTGCTGCATTTAGTTTTAGTATCCTGTGACTCGGAAACGACCTGATACTAAACCGAAACGCAGTAATACGTATTATAATTGCTTATATTACTAAATTAAATGAAGGAAAATTATCTTGTTAAAGCTTGATTTTTTTCCGAATTTTTAGATATATTATATGACCAGTAAAATACGAACATCTTGATCAGATGATATGAAATATGTTTTTTGCGTTTATCTCGTAACCGCCATTTTGCGATTACTGCATTCTTAGTTATGACGGCAGCATAGTGGTGCTGCGTGCCTACCTCGGTGTGCACGGTGTGTAACTCGACGGGCGCGCGGCCGGTGGCGTGGCGCCGCACGTTACTAATGGTGGCCATACACGCTACGAGAAATCGTTACGATCAGACTGTACAGTTCGAACGGTACCGATAAATCGCTACATGTATGTTATGAAACTGTGCAGTTTCGCACGATTTTTTGAGACTGTACAGTCGAACGGAACAATACGAAAATTTCAATTGATTTATCGGAATCGGACGAACTGTGCCGACTGATCGTAACGTGTATGCGCTCGTTCCGTTTTCGTGTTCAGTTTTGTAGTCGGTCGAAATTCGGGTGGACGTGCGCACGCGTCATGGCGTCTCAAACTAATCGCGAATGGCTTGAAGAATTTATTGATTTATATCGCAGTGAACCTTGTCTTTGGAATATTAAAGGCAAAGAGTATCACAATCGTGAGTTAAAACGTGCAGCATATACTAAGCTGGTTGAAAAATTTAAAACAGTAGACCCTAGTGCTGACAAAGATGCTGTTGTAAAAAAAATAAACAACATTCGCTCTACTTACAAAAAAGAGCGTAAGAAGATCGCTGATTCGAAGAAATCAGGAGCAGGAACCCAAGAAGTGTATAAACCAAAACTATGGTATTACTCTATGTTGCTGTTTTTGGATGACCAAGAAGAACCAAGACGTTCACGTTCTAATATGGACGACGAATCAACAGACAACGAGGTAAGTTGTTTGCGTGTTATTATCAGTGATCGGAGTAGGTAGATTTTTTTTTTTCAACCAATTGGGAAATTCCAGCAGAATGACCCCAATTCAATCTACCTACTCCGATCACTGGTTATTATACAGAGTACAGTAAGGTCGGCTTTTCTTACGATTTTTTTTATTTCTTGTATGGTTTTTAGCCCTGTGGTGCCAGCAGAGTAGACTAGCACTAATATGGTTATGTGAATATAATAAGTAAATCCGGCCATATTGAGAATGCTCCATAGTTATTTATATTATTACATGAATCCTTCCTTCTTTCACATTGAAGCAGACTCGAAAAAATACGTACATATTAATACTAAGGCGGGATTTTACCAACCTCCTAATAAAGTTATTGGAAACTATATCTGGTGATAAACCACTTTTTATATACCTAATCTGTGTTTGGAAAGTTGGAGTTTATTTGCCGAATAAGTCCCTAATAACTTATTAGGAGGTTGGTGAAATCTAGCCTGAGTGAATTAACATGTAGGTATTTAAATAAAACTAAATAACTTTTTTATTAAATGTTTTATTCTCAAAGAGTTAACATATAAAATTATTTTGCCACGGAACGCTGCCTTCGCTTGCAAAATATTCCATGTACTCTTCTCTGACTTTTTTTGCGGCAATCGAAGTATTACCAAGATTTCTTCTTTGCAAATTAAATATGGCTGAATCCGTTGTATCATATCCTTGGGTTATTGACCCTTCATCAACATTTTCTACGTCGAAGCATTCTTGTTGACAGTAAGAACTTTCTGAAGTCTTCATTAAATAATTATGTAAAGCACAACTGGCCATCACGACTGACTCTGTTCTCTTCGGATTAATACTAATTTTTGTGTGAAAAATTCTAAATCGAGATGCCAAGATCCCAAACGCATTTTCGACAATGCGCCTTGCTCGTGATACGCGGTAATTTAGAATTCTGGTTTTATTTGTGGTCAAGTCTGCTTGTCTAAATGGCTTAATTAAATCTGTTCTAAGTGGAAACGCATCGTCAGCCACAAACACATAAGGCAACTTTCTAGTGCTATTTGCGACAGCTGTTTCGGTTGGAATACACAACTGATTATTATCAAGTTTTTCAAAAAACTTAGTGTTTGTGAGTACTCCACCATCTGAAATTCTTCCATTTGTTCCAAAATCACATAAAAGAAATCGATAATTTCCGTCAACGATTGCCAATAACACCATGCTATGATGGTTTTTATAGTTGAAATATTCTGAGCCACATCCATTAGGAAGAAAAATTGATATATGCTTTCCATCCATCGCGCCTAGACAATGCGGAAAATTCCATCTCTTTTCAAACACTTTGGCCACATCCTTCCATTCTTCTTTCGAGCGTGGGAACTGTAAAAAAAATAATTGTTTCAGGAAATTGAAAGTGAAGCATCTCCGGCCGCCCAGTCAACTCCACAGTCACCTCCAGCCACACAGTCAACTCCACAGTCACCTCCAGCCACACAATCAACTTCACAGTCAACTCCCGATACTCGTTCAACTACAAACACGTTGTTTAATAGGAGTCGGCCAAAAAGGAATGCAAATGAAAACCTAACTACTGAAGTTTTACAGTCTGTTCAAAACCATTTCAAAAGGCCAGCAATTACTAATGATCGATTTGATATTTATGGAGCAAACGTCGCAGCTAAGCTGAGAGACCTCACAAAACATCAACGTATTTTGGCCGAAAAAATAATTAACGAAACATTATTTCTGGCAGAGATGGAAAATTTGACTATATCACACCAAGTGATGGATTCAACCAGTGTGCGTTTTACTAATTATGGTTACAACGTTCCCAGCCCCGTTTCAAGTACTCCCAGCCCTGTTGGAAACAATCCTAGTCCAGTACCTTATCAGAATTCAAATTATGATTTCCAAACACAACCAGGCTCCCAGTCAATTCTCCAAACCCCAATAATGCAAACTTCTCAACAAGAAGAGTTCCAACAAATGCAAAATTCAGCGGCTACTTATTTGTCTAATTTTACTTAATGTTAACCCATCATTATAAGTACAAATTAATAAACATTACATTCTAAGTAATTAGTAGTTTTTTATTTCTTACCTTCAAATAGTCTTTGCGGAGAACCTTATATATTGCTTCACAGGTGTCCGGTATTATGCGACCCAAAGCTTGAGATGAAATGATACTAGAGAATTTCAAATCTTCATAATTTCTTCCTGTTGATAAAAACCTCAAAGTAGCTACAAGCCTGTCATGGGGTGGAATAGCATTTCTCATAATAGTGTCTTGCTTCTCGATAATTGGTGCTACCAAATTCAGTAGATGTAAGTACGTATCATGATCCATTCTTAGAAAATTATGCCAGTCTTTTGGAAAAACCTTTAATTCCGCCAACAAATTGACATGAGAATGAACTCTTCTTTTCATTAGCCATTCTTTACACCAGATGCTACGATTTTTCCGCTTCACCTTTTTTTCCTTCAGGGCGAATATTAATCCAACAATTGCTAAAACGTCGTCCGTCGAAGCCATCACTGACACGTGTGCGTCGGCACCATATTGTACCGTCTGATCGTAACGATTTCTCGTAGCGTGTATAGCTTGTATGCCAGCTACGATAAACTGCACCGTTCAAACTGTACAGTTTGATCGTAACCATTTCTCGTAGCGTGTATGGCCACCATAAGGGACATAGTGGTGCTGCGTGCCTACCTCGGTGTGCACGGTGTGTAACTCGACGGGCGCGCGGCCGGTGGCGTGGCGCCGCACGTTACTAAGGGACATAGTGGTGCTGCGTGCCTACCTCGGTGTGCACGGTGTGTAACTCGACGGGCGCGCGGCCGGTGGCGTGGCGCCGCACGTTACTAAGGGACATAGTGGTGCTGCGTGCCTACCTCGGTGTGCACGGTGTGTAACTCGACGGGCGCGCGGCCGGTGGCGTGGCGCCGCACGTTACTAAGGGACATAGTGGTGCTGCGTGCCTACCTCGGTGTGCACGGTGTGTAACTCGACGGGCGCGCGGCCGGTGGCGTGGCGCCGCACGTTACTAAGGGACATAGTGGTGCTGCGTGCCTACCTCGGTGTGCACGGTGTGTAACTCGACGGGCGCGCGGCCGGTGGCGTGGCGCCGCACGTTACTAAGGGACATAGTGGTGCTGCGTGCCTACCTCGGTGTGCACGGTGTGTAACTCGACGGGCGCGCGGCCGGTGGCGTGGCGCCGCACGTTACTAAGGGACATAGTGGTGCTGCGTGCCTACCTCGGTGTGCACGGTGTGTAACTCGACGGGCGCGCGGCCGGTGGCGTGGCGCCGCACGTTACTAAGGGACATAGTGGTGCTGCGTGCCTACCTCGGTGTGCACGGTGTGTAACTCGACGGGCGCGCGGCCGGTGGCGTGGCGCCGCACGTTACTAAGGGACATAGTGGTGCTGCGTGCCTACCTCGGTGTGCACGGTGTGTAACTCGACGGGCGCGCGGCCGGTGGCGTGGCGCCGCACGTTACTAAGGGACATAGTGGTGCTGCGTGCCTACCTCGGTGTGCACGGTGTGTAACTCGACGGGCGCGCGGCCGGTGGCGTGGCGCCGCACGTTACTAAGGGACATAGTGGTGCTGCGTGCCTACCTCGGTGTGCACGGTGTGTAACTCGACGGGCGCGCGGCCGGTGGCGTGGCGCCGCACGTTACTAAGGGACATAGTGGTGCTGCGTGCCTACCTCGGTGTGCACGGTGTGTAACTCGACGGGCGCGCGGCCGGTGGCGTGGCGCCGCACGTTACTAAGGGACATAGTGGTGCTGCGTGCCTACCTCGGTGTGCACGGTGTGTAACTCGACGGGCGCGCGGCCGGTGGCGTGGCGCCGCACGTTACTAAGGGACATAGTGGTGCTGCGTGCCTACCTCGGTGTGCACGGTGTGTAACTCGACGGGCGCGCGGCCGGTGGCGTGGCGCCGCACGTTACTAAGGGACATAGTGGTGCTGCGTGCCTACCTCGGTGTGCACGGTGTGTAACTCGACGGGCGCGCGGCCGGTGGCGTGGCGCCGCACGTTACTAAGGGACATAGTGGTGCTGCGTGCCTACCTCGGTGTGCACGGTGTGTAACTCGACGGGCGCGCGGCCGGTGGCGTGGCGCCGCACGTTACTAAGGGACATAGTGGTGCTGCGTGCCTACCTCGGTGTGCACGGTGTGTAACTCGACGGGCGCGCGGCCGGTGGCGTGGCGCCGCACGTTACTAAGGGACATAGTGGTGCTGCGTGCCTACCTCGGTGTGCACGGTGTGTAACTCGACGGGCGCGCGGCCGGTGGCGTGGCGCCGCACGTTACTAAGGGACATAGTGGTGCTGCGTGCCTACCTCGGTGTGCACGGTGTGTAACTCGACGGGCGCGCGGCCGGTGGCGTGGCGCCGCACGTTACTAAGGGACATAGTGGTGCTGCGTGCCTACCTCGGTGTGCACGGTGTGTAACTCGACGGGCGCGCGGCCGGTGGCGTGGCGCCGCACGTTACTAAGGGACATAGTGGTGCTGCGTGCCTACCTCGGTGTGCACGGTGTGTAACTCGACGGGCGCGCGGCCGGTGGCGTGGCGCCGCACGTTACTAAGGGACATAGTGGTGCTGCGTGCCTACCTCGGTGTGCACGGTGTGTAACTCGACGGGCGCGCGGCCGGTGGCGTGGCGCCGCACGTTACTAAGGGACATAGTGGTGCTGCGTGCCTACCTCGGTGTGCACGGTGTGTAACTCGACGGGCGCGCGGCCGGTGGCGTGGCGCCGCACGTTACTAAGGGACATAGTGGTGCTGCGTGCCTACCTCGGTGTGCACGGTGTGTAACTCGACGGGCGCGCGGCCGGTGGCGTGGCGCCGCACGTTACTAAGGGACATAGTGGTGCTGCGTGCCTACCTCGGTGTGCACGGTGTGTAACTCGACGGGCGCGCGGCCGGTGGCGTGGCGCCGCACGTTACTAAGGGACATAGTGGTGCTGCGTGCCTACCTCGGTGTGCACGGTGTGTAACTCGACGGGCGCGCGGCCGGTGGCGTGGCGCCGCACGTTACTAAGGGACATAGTGGTGCTGCGTGCCTACCTCGGTGTGCACGGTGTGTAACTCGACGGGCGCGCGGCCGGTGGCGTGGCGCCGCACAAAGCGCAGACAGCGCACGCGCCGCACGCGCTCGCCACACGAGCCCAGGTCCAGGATGCCAAGGTCGAAGCGCCCGCTGCGCTTGGCTACGGGGACAAATCAAATCAAAACATTTTTAGTTTCACATAAACCTACATCTGAACTTATGAAACGTCAGAAGCTAGATGCACGGTCCAATTTGTTGATTTCTATGGAGAAGAGCCAGAAGGATTGGCATTTCTACGTAATAAAACCTAATGCTGACTGACCTTGCTCCATAACAGCGGCGAGCGTGTCAGTGAAGTACTTGAACAGCCTGTTCTGCAGCTCTACAGGCATGCCCAGTATCCTGTTCAGGAACTTTGACATGTTGTTGTAGTCCTACAGACAAAAAAAGAATAATAATAAGAAACTAAATAAGTCACAAGCAAGCGCTTTACTTTGTGTAAATTATTTCATCACCACTGCTCTCAGAACCGTAAAGGAAAACAAAGGAACGAACCAGCATATATTACAACCAAAAATTCAACAATATCTGTCAACTCGCACTGAGCCCGCGTGGTGGATTTAGGCCCAGTCCCTCTCACCGAGAGTAGGCCTGTGTCCCAGCATTGGGAACATTATAGGCTGCTGATGAAAATAAATCAAAAACTTGACATACGTAATCGGCTGACATCAGTGGTTCTAGTCTAGTGTGAGTTTCTTTTAACCATCTCTATCAGACGCATCGAGTTCGTTTGACGCTCCGATTGGGCCTGGTTTGATGACGGACCAATCGGTCTATGCGTTAGAACGATATGGTTAAATGAAACCCACACTAGGGCCACAGTCCCTGATTAAACGATACAGATAAATATTAATAAAATTAATTGATAGTTTGTGCGTCCAGCGGCCGTTGACCGCGATCAGCTGGTAGCAGCTGGATGAGACTAACCGAGAGGCAAGGAGAGGCCTATGTAAAGCAGTAAACTGTGCCTTATCCAGCTCTAGCACGCTTTAATGTCCCTAAGATAGTTCCCATCAAGTATTGCAGCTTTGCGCCAGTTCTCTTGAGCCAAAGTGGTCATAAATCAGTGATTTGAGAATAAAAAAAACAAATGTAAGACGCTACTCTATAGAGTTTGCTCAAACGTACGAATGATTTGTCTGTACACTTGTGCGGATGGAAATACGGGAAAGAAGAATTAAATCACCCGTGATGAGTGTGGTAAAATCACTAATTTATTTCACTTATCCAGCTCGGTGAAATGATCGCGCGTATGCAACAGCTGACGTAGCTTAATCTACTTAATGTGATGAAATGTGCAGATTCACCGCACAAAGCTCTTGCACACTGCGTCCTCATCGCAGTGCGTTTGTCACCACGTCAGTTTGAAGTAAGTATTTCTAAGAGACTGCAAATTTCCAGGTTATGGAGCGTTTAAGAGACTTCGAGCCTCCCACTTTTGAGGGATGTGCGGTATGGTCACTGTTATGATTCTCCAACTTCTAAGAGATGTGCGGTATCGTCACTGTTAGAGTTCTCCCACTTCTGGGGAATGTGCGGTATCGTCACTGTTAGGGTTTTCCCACTTCTGGGGGATGTACGGTGTTTCGTCCCGTTTGAATTGTTTACTCTGTGCGCCTACGTTTCTGGACGTGTAACAGAGTGACAACTGTCACTTGTCAGTTTGATTTTGACACTTTGGTTTGGTTTTTGAAAAATGGAGGATCGTCACGGAGCAAATACAAAGAGGAGATGTTGTAATTAGATTTTCCTAAGAAACAACGCGTGACATTTTGCGGGGTGCGGGGTGTTAGATCCCGCCCACTTCTTTATTTTCCATCTACCGGTTAATAGCAAAACTAGGTGCTCGTACCGTCAATTTTGCTTTTGTAGTTATTTATCTATCTCATACTAGATGTCACTACGTGCAGGAGGCAACAGGGTCGTACTCAGAATTTGCGTACCAAGGAGTACTTTGTTTTTTACTCATCTTAATACGTATTTTTTTACGAAAAACAATAATTTTAGAATAAAAATATTTTTGATGCATGACGAAAGAAGATAAT
Source organism: Aporophyla lueneburgensis (assembly GCA_932294355.1). Taxonomy (NCBI): domain Eukaryota; kingdom Metazoa; phylum Arthropoda; class Insecta; order Lepidoptera; family Noctuidae; genus Aporophyla; species Aporophyla lueneburgensis. The sequence continues at coordinate 27,845,008 of OW028751.1, read as the reverse complement.
CAGTGTGTCTCTTATTTTTAAATGACAAGCATTAAACATAAACATTTATTTTTCAAAACATCTATATTTCACACACAAATAAAAAAAACACATTTTATATACAACTAATTGACATCAACAATAAAACAAAGAAAGCAAAAAGAACACACGAAATGTAGCGGTTAAAAACATTAGACCGGGAAGCACTGTCCGCTGCTCACAGTGCAATATGTAAACATATCCAGTGGCAAAGCAGTGGAGAGACCCACCTATTCGAGAACACGCTTATTACAATGTTGCTACTGGACCTAACACGACCGTATCATCGCATACTGCCAAAGTCTTAAAATTTCAACCAGACGCAAAATGTTCACTTCTCAGAATGTCAACTTCTTAGAATATCCAATCCGCATAATGTCAATTTCTCAAAATGTCGATTTCTCACAATGACAAACTCGTATGAAATAAAAATCACTTTTCACTTTCCATTTATGAGACAGTCGCGGCGCATTTGGTAAAATAATTAGAATCCGATTACGACCCTGTTTTTTTATATTTATGTTTGTTGTTCATGGTTGACGATAGATGGCGGCCTGTTGACATAATGATATAAAAACCACGATAAAAACTACAAAAACAATATTTAGGCGATTGAAAGGTTTTTGGGAATTAATCTATACTAATATTATAAAGCTGAAGAGTTTGTTTGTTTGTTTGTTTGTTTGTTTGTTTGTTTGTTTGATTGAACGCGCTAATCTCAGGAACTACTGGTCCGAATTGAAAAATTCTTTTTGTGTTGGGTAGTCTATTTATTGAGGGAGGCTATAGGCTATATAACATCACGCTACAACAAAGAGGAGCGGAGCAGTAATGAAAAATGTTGCAAAAACGGGGAAAATTTATTCCTTTTGAGAGTTTCCGTTGCGTGCGCTGCGTAAACGGTTAAAGTAACGCAAAAATTATGTATGACGGAATTGTTCATTTTAAAAAGTTCTAAAAAAAAGTCCGCGAAAGCATATGTCTATCTTTTAAGGTTGACTCACTATAACTCAAAAGGAGCGAGCAGCAACGAGAAATGGACGAAAACTAGCAGGCAAATCGATGCGACGGGAAGGGTCAGGGGAGCAAAAATATGACGCGGACGAAGTCGCGGGCAGAAGCTAGTTTTGAATAAATTTCAGTACATACAATTATTGAAATATATTAATACTGCTTTACAGCTTTACGTGCCTAAATAATTTTAGTACCCATGTCACAAAGTGTCGCCATCTAATGTCGGGTAGAATTATATTTGGAAACACCGAAGTGATGACATTTTTCTAGAAGAATTTTTATAAATTACGTTTAAAATTACTTACAAATGAAATGTGATACCATTCATAGCATCAGAACGTCTATCCGAGTAGTTTTTATAAGATAGAACACAACACTTCATTCTTATTTTTATCTAGCGCGAATAGAACTTTTACTTAGTTGTGCACAGGACGAACGCCAACAATACACTGACTAAGGCCACGCCTACTTGATGACGTCAGGACCAAGTTGAAAATCACAGCGCACAGTTGTTTAGGCCGACTCCTCTTTGTATTTGCTCCGTGAGGATCGTCGTATTTTGCTTGCGACCTTTTGTCGATTAATCCTTTTGAATCGGTCGATTTGCGGACAATTTGTCGTGACCCAATTGTTTTGTGTGTAACCAACCCCTTTTGACGAAATAGAACGGGTTGATCTTTGGACTTTGATTGAAATAGTTTGATGTGATAGTGACCATTTGGAGACCGCGTCCTGAGAAAAACTATCTAGCGTATTGGAGCGGCCTTGTATCCTGGAATACTCACAGCGTCACTACACAATACAATATACACTCACTTACATACATAAATCCAGGTAGGCTCCAGAACCAGTTTTCTTCAACCAGGTGAGTCTTTTGAATATTTGTATTAATCAGCTCCGCGCACGGCGGACAGTTCGCTACGCCACTCTTGTCCCAGGGCCCACCATCATAGCTTCCACTGCGCTGAATAAAATCCTATAGCCGGGGCCTTGGCCTGGCGTCGAACATACGGTATCGTCACTGTTGGGGTTTTAACACTTCTGGGGGATGTGCGGTATCGTCACTGCTAGGCTTACCTTGTCGAGCTGCAGCACGCCGGGCGCGGCCTCGCTGTTGACGATGAGGCCGACGCCCACGAGCGCCGACGCCACGTCCTGGAAGAAGTCGCCCGCGTAGTCGCCGGGCGGCGCCACCAGCGGCGACTCGTACTTCATGATGGCGCGCATCACTGCTTCCAGAGCCGCGCGCCCTGTGGTCAACAGGCAATACGTAAGTTTAGTACGTCACCGATTAGCTTCATATTTACAAAACGATTACACAATGGCTCAATTTTTACAGAACAGAATTCTTTCCAAATGACTCATTTTTATTGTCCTTTCTTTGGTATTGTTCGTAGGATCATTGACATCCTTAAGTAGAGTTGAGATGCATGATTACTGACAAATGCGTGCACTGATTGAACAGGTCTACTCAATGTGTGGTTCTTTCCTATAAAGACCATTGCAGGCAGCTACCTACATAGTCTTCACATAATGTGACCAAGATTATATCTGGACTATAAAAGAGACTGTGACCTCTGAGTTTGTTTCGGCCTTTCTTCTCAGAGTAGTCAGATGGGAAACGCCGACCTCATCTAACTCAAAAAATATTATTGACTTGTTAAAGTATTTGTACAAATCTACTTACAGAAATAAAATCATTTATCATTAGCTTCATATTTACAGCACGATCACACAATGGCTCAATTTTTACAGAAAAATATCAGTAAATCGATTAAATCAATTTACTTCAGACTTCATAATTATACTATCAAAAAAACTAAAACTCACTACTGAAATAATTATGCTTCCGAACAGATTCTCTGTGAACGCCTTAAATTCAGCACAGCCCACATATCGACTTTATAGGGCCTGCTCAGAATTTGAGGGACATCTATTTGTTTTTTTTAACCATAACAGAATCAGTTGTTCCATACATTATGACTGTGTCAGTATAGTACTTTTTTATTTATCAGAAGTTTTTTTTTAAAGTAACGAAAAATTTCAACGCTGGCAGATCATGTACTGCATGCGTAGCATAACTACTGTAGAAATGTGTTTTGTCGACGGAAGAATAGACAAAATTACAGATTGTAGAAAGATTAAAGACAGATTAAAGATTGTAGAAAGATTTCTACCGTTTTATGCTGGCGTAGCATGACAATTCTATCTCTATTCTACCAAGAATAGACAAAGTTTTTTCTATGGTGGTCATGCTACGCGTGCAGAAGTCAAGTTTCTTTTCTTTCTATCCCTAGTACAGTAGGAAAGTTACCGTATTTGTTGTCAATGTTGAACTGGCTGAGGTCGCGCGTCTCCGTGGCTCGCCGGTCGCCGTGCGTGAGCGCGCCCAGAGACTCGAGGCGCTTGGCCACGGTGGAGGCGAAGCGCCGCTCGCCCGCCAGGTCCGAGATCAGGAAGATATACTCCGGCGCGTTCACTTGGTTCGAGCGGTGTGTGCGCCCTGCAACACACATTCAATATTCAGAAACAAGAGAGTCCGAAAACCAGAGAAATACCGGTCGAGTGCGGTATGAAACTCCGTCTGGTTCGAAGTTAGGATTCCCAAATTTTGAATTTAGACTAAAATATAAAAAATAATTTATACGTGTCTCACGAAAGAGCGAAAAGAAGGATGAAGTTGCATATGGAAAGTCCTTCACTTTCAAAATTAAATACATAAAATGAATTGTGTAAGTCTATGACTGGAAACCAACACAACATATATAACGTATTTCAAACCTTAAGGGAGGTTTCAAGAAAAATGAAATTTTATTTTTAAGTTAGTATATATTTTTTTAAATGTTGTATTCATTTAACAATAATATACAAGTGTATCGTGCTATTATTAAGCTTCTATTGCCGCCCGTCTATCTATCTGTCTATCTGCCTGCCACAAGCAAAAATCCCAGCTATCTGTACTTCATTTTCAAAGTAAAAATCCCAAATTTATTATATACTAGCTTCTGCCCGCGATTTCGTCCGCGTTAAATTTCTTGTTCCCCCGAACCTTCCCGTCGCGTCGAATCGCCTATCCGTGCGATTTTACTACTACTGCTCCGCTCCTCTTGGTTGTAGCGTGATGTTATATAGCCTAAGCCTTTCTCGATAAATAGGCTACCCAACACAAAAATATTTTTTCAATTCGGACCAGTAGTTCCTGAGATTACCGCGTTCAAACAAACAAACAAACACTCTTCAGCTTTATAATATTAGTACTTATAGATAGTTAAAATTTCCGCCCTCAAAGGAGTCTCAAGGGGGATGAAAGGGGTTCGGACTTTTTTGTATGGAAGCATTCATATCGGCCCACCGCCATTTTGATTATTTTTCGAAATCACAGCGCACGACGAATGTGGTATTTATGGAAAGAGGACACATACAGCTTGGCAAAAAAGTCTAGAAACGGAACTAATTTTTTTGTCTGCTGGCAACATTCTCAAAATAATGACGTTTATAGTAAACAAAGTTTACGACTTCGTAGAATTTTTATTTCAACCATCTAACGGTGATTAGATTAGGTAAAAAGTGAAAAATAATGAATAAAACCATTCGCAGTACTGGGAGGGAGATTATTTATAATGTGTACAGGCGATGTCTGGCGGAACAGGAGGCCCAAACTATTTTTTCCGATCTTGACAACATTTACCAAAGAACCGCTGTTATGGCAGGTATGTAAGAGTTTGTTTTGTTGTTTTTAGTTGAATCAAGTGTTAATTGATGAACCCAAACCTGTTTTGAATTGCTTGCATACCGAATAAGTGGAAATTTGGAACAATAAACATCGAGCACATAGGTTATGTTTAAATTTTGTTTGCATTACTCTGGTATAGCGCGCCTAGATTAATATTGATCCTTGAGTGACTTGTACTCTGCTATAAGTAAATATAAATTCGATTTCTACTTAACTTTTTTGAGTGTGATTACAAGGTAATAATGTATTTGTTGTAGCATTTGCATTAGAAATGTACCAGAAATTAAGGTGCCATAGACTAAATAATAAAATAAGTTATTACCTCGTTTATATCACATAGGTAACAGAAGATAATGCATTTTTTTTGTACATGTATGTATTTTATTCAATTCAGGTAAATCTAGTAGCACTTTAAGAAGAGTCGTGTTGGAAGAAGACAGAAACAAAGGTGTATTTTCTACACCCGGAAAAATATACATGGCATACTGTGGTAAGACTTCCACCTTACCACTGTGACCTAAATCCAATCGAGCTAATCTGGGGGATAGCAAAACACAAAATTGCAGCCCAAAATGTAGGATCGATCGACATAAAGGTATGACTTATTAAGTGTGATAATACGTTTTACTTTTAATATTGATAGAGGTATAATTAAATATTTCATCTTTTTTAGGAAACAGCTGAACGTGCATTCCAAGCTATTACCGAGGAGGATTGGAAGAATTCCTGCCAACATGTGATAAAAATAGAAAAGGAGTACTGTGAGCGAGAACTGACTCTGTATGAGGAAATAGAGCGATTAGTCATAAATCTTGAAGATGATAGCAGCAGTACCTCTAAATCTTAGTACGACTCAGATGAGTTTGTGGCCAGCTCTAGCCAGTAAGTACATGGATGTGATGGGGTGGAATATTTAGAGGAAGATTTATTGGAATAAAATAAAATAATGTTATAAAATATAATGCCTTTTTTATTTTTTCAAAAAGATGTTGTAAACAGGAGTATACCTAAATATTTATTTTTATGTACTTAGTTATCAGACACATGACGAGAACACGTCCTTGTTCAATTAAATTACTGATTTGAATAAATTATTTATAAATAAAGTGGACATGAATTTATGTTTACCAAAAATACAGCTAATTATCAAGACCAGATTGGTACGCTATACGGGTTGCCATACGAACAGCACAGTGGTGCCCCCATTATTTTCTACTCTTTTTTGCCAAGCTGTATATTTCCTTTGAAAATGAAGGACTTTGCAGACACAACTTCACCCCTCTTTTCAGCTCTACGGGGGTAGAATTATCAAAAACGCTACGTTCTAAAAGTTTTGTATTCAGGCTGACGGTTAAAAAATTATTTATATGTATTGAGATACATATACATTAATGTTTACTCGTCCACCATCGACCATCTATCTATAACCTATTCATTAAGGACTCTATTAATGGTTATAGATAGAACAGCAGAAATATATATCGTGTATGTGCACATTGGAAAGTTTCAGGTGATACTGCAGCATCTGTTCAAGGGTACTTTGTTCTTCCAATATCATTGAAGTAATACAATAAGGAATTCAAACTCGATCAGACCAGTGAAAGATGCTAACATTTCTTCATCAACTAGAAAAGAACTGATAATCTACAAACGGCTGAACAGATTTTCTTGAATCATAGCTAAGAACACTCTCGATTAAGTCACCTTTCGGACAAAACAAAATCGGGTCAGTCGTTTAGGAGCTACGATGCCACAGACAGACACACACGTTAAACTCATAACAGCCTTCTGTTTCCGTCGGGGGCTAAAAAGTAAATACAATCGCTTGTAAAAGTATGTTTGTAACTCAATCACGAGAAAATGGCAGAACGAGTTTGAATTTGGTTGCTCAAGAGTATCGAGTGCAAGGTGAGCACAAAGGAAGCCTTTTGGAAATCCTCCCTGTAGTGGCATACATGACTGAAGACGACGCTCATGGCACTGTACTTTTATATATGGAAATGCATAAGGATGTTGGACCGATATACGAAAGGTGCAACCTTTCTGATTGGTCCATTATAAATTAGGCGTTATTGCACATACCACTACGTACAGTAAGTAAACCTCAGGATTATAAAGAGATATAATGGTATCACAATAAATAGTTTAATTCAAATTCCAAGATAGTACAAAGTTTCTCTAAATTCCGTTAATGGGGTTAAATAGGAAGTGAGTTTGTATGAGAGTTCGTCCTTTTTGCAGCACAGAAATCTCGATGTCTTGAAAAGTCACCATATTAGTAGATAGTATTCTCATTTTAAAGGTAATCAAATACTGCACTCACCAAACTGTTGTATGGCTCTGTCGGCCGACCATGGTAGCTCCAATGTTATGTGTACCCTCCGCCTTTGGTTACGCGCTCTGCCGGCAACAGATACATTTCAATTTAGCACACGTTTATAATAGTAATAAATACTACAGGACAGATAAATGAGGTTAGAAAGGAAATAGCACTTTTTTTTCTGGATGGGAAATCATCAAATGACTTCTCCCGCTCTGGGTGGACCGGTAGGGCGTGTCAAACTTTTACTGACTAAAACCCACCCGTGTTCCTTCAGTTGCCCATGTACCGGGGCCACGGTATCGCGCTTGAACAATCTCGCTACCCCGGCAGGAAATAGCTCCTGATTCTTTAATTTCTCTCAATCTTTAACTTCACTACATGCAAGAGACCAGTCCGTACACGCATTACGGACACGAATACACCACACGCACATACGTCGCGAGTTTGCTATTAGTTGTTACACTAATACAAACAATGCGCGTACGAACACTCACACATGCGCAAATGCAATTTATTTCTAATATATGTTACGGCGACCACAAGGTCGATTATTGATATCTATAAAATTACTGCAATTTTTTTTACTATAAGTTTTGCAATTTCCTGCTGATGAAATGCTTTAAATGCGAGAGCGGGAGAGGGATACGAATACTGTGGACTTTTTAAATACATATAAATAATAATGTCAAATTAAGGGGGAACCGCCTCTAATCCTGTTGGCAATAAAGTGTTCATTTATTAAATATCTCCTAAGTTTTATAAACAGTTTACCTCCTGTCGCTCTGTAGCGATATACCGCTGGAGGCCGCCTCGGAGATGATGGCGACGTCCTTCATGCCGTCCATGAAGCGCTGCTTCTCCGTCAGGTTGAGGGTCTCGAGAGGCACGTCGGCCTCTGAACGACTCTCGTATAGGATCTGACCGTCTTCTGTTTGGACCACGCGGCCTTTACGACCTGTCATCTGTGGAGAGATAAAACTTTGGTGATATGGTAGATTTTTCATACAGAGGCAATAAGGATAAGTCTCTTAATCTTTCAAGGTACAGGAATACGGTTATAGGAGATTGTCCTTAAATCTTAAAAAAAATAATTGTACTGCATATCTATATGGGGGCACACAGAAAGTTTTAAGAATAGCTCAGTAAAAAAAGCAGCCGATGGAAGTTTATTTATATTTGGAATAACGAACTCTTTGGGAATCCGTAGATGTGTAATGAATTGATATGTCATTTGCTTTCACTAACTGGCGGCAATTTAAATAGTGTGAAAGGCGAAATGTGGGTGTACTATAGGTACGCCTCTGCCTAACCCTTTGGGGAAACAAGGTGAGATGTTGTGTTATGTGTTAATTAGTGTCCGTCTTGCGTCGAAATGAATTTGACTATAATACATTTCGCTTAGTGATTTATTACGACATTCGTTACACTCTTACTCAACAACAATGTTACGATAGACTTCGATATTAGCATTTTATAACAAAGCCAAATTGCTTGCCACTGGTTACAACTGGTTTAGTTCTTGATTCGAAATATCAGCTTCTTTTTTACTATTCTGAAAACATTCAGTGTGTTCAACGTTTGCAGTAAAAAAAAAAATGGAAAAATGATATTGCCTGCAAGAAAATCAGCAATTTTATATTAAAATGCCGTACCTCGGCCACGTTGTCGGTGCCGCCCAGCTCGTCCACCAGCTGGTCCAGCGTGTTGGGCGGCAGTCTCCTGCCCAGCCGCTCCACGTGCTGCAGTAACTCCTCCTTCATGTGCAGTGTTGCAGTACGTACCTCGGCCACGTTGTCGGTGCCGCCCAGCTCGTCCACCAGCTGGTCCAGCGTGTTGGGCGGCAGTCTCCTGCCCAGCCGCTCCACGTGCTGCAGTAACTCCTCCTTCATGTGCAGTGTTGCAGTACGTACCTCGGCCACGTTGTCGGTGCCGCCCAGCTCGTCCACCAGCTGGTCCAGCGTGTTGGGCGGCAGTCTCCTGCCCAGCCGCTCCACGTGCTGCAGTAGCTCCTCCTTCATGCTGCAGGCGCGCTCGATGGCAGAGCGCGGCGGGGGCTGGTTCCGCGCAGGACCTGCACGTCAAACAGCAGTCAAAATTAAAGCCAAAAGTCTTAGTGTTGTGAAAAGCGGAATGAGCGGAGTTATATTATGTAAGTAACCACATTTTTTATACAAAGTATTTTGCAATAAAGTTTAGCATTTGGAAGCGTTTTTGTTGCGATCGCCAACCCGCCTGTCCTATGTCCAGCAGTGGACGTACGTCTGAAATGATCTGCATGCAGTACTGACCGAGGTAGAGCCCGTTGGTCCCGACGGGCGTGCCAGTGAGGCTGTGTCCGGCCGGCGTGCTGACGGTGCGCGTGGGCGCGGCGGGCGCGCGCGAGAACATCGTCTCGATCTTGTCCTGCGTCGTCGACGGCTTCTTCTTCGGAGAAACACCCTTCTTCTTCTTCACCGGCTTCTTTTTACGACCTAGCCATGGCTCTATGCGAGGAAGGAGATTGTTACACAATTTATAATATACGAAATTAAAAAGTGGGAATGAAATTGTAACATCAAATATCATAAACAAAGAAAGATTGTAAAATATCTAAAACAAGTTTTTAAATCAATATTGTTATGAACATAAAATCAAACTCTGCGAGATTATTAAAGAACATGTTATAAGTATACAGTTAATATTCTTATAGAATCATATAAATCGTGACTTTACATAAATTGAAACTTTATTGGCAGTAAATATAATCCACAACATCCAGTTAATAATTTTCCAGAGCACAATAAAAATTACAAGTTAAAATTTTTTGGATGACCAGAATATCAGAATAATAATTCATATTTCCTTTACAAAAGCTGTCAAACCGCAATTTAAATACCTCAAACAAAAGTTATCTAAAGATTGAAAAATCTGTCCTTAGCTTCGGAAGCCACTTACCGTCATCACTATCACTGCCTCCATGGAAGGGATTGAAGTCCGACAGGTCGGAGTCGGACTGCGGCGGACGTCGCTCCTCGTCCGACTCCATCTCCAGCTCGTCCTCAGACCCTCGCACGAACTCGTCGGAGGAAGAGCCGCCCCGCCTGCGCTTCGCCGCTGCGTTGGCTTGCTGGCGAGCCGTTACTGTAATCAGAAATAATTTCATTCAATTATAATACTAACGATCTGAACCCGACAAACTGAACACAACAAAAATAAATTAAATTTAGTAACAAAAATCAATGTAAAAATTATTACATAATAGTTAGAGAGCTGGCGAGCAAAATTTCGATATGATCAGCACACAATGCAGACGTTGTTAATAGTGATAATTATACCCTAAGAAACATCAAGGACCTCGTCTGCCACCATGGTGGCGCTGCATTGTAAATTTACAGCGTTTCAAAAATGTTTAAAAAAAAGGTGTGCTATATTATGCGCACACGTCTGCCTCTGGGGCTGATGATTACAGTCATCCTGGAAACACAAAGAATCGAAAAGGCAGACATCCAGGGCTCTGACTTTTTTAGTATTCAATTTTTTTATTTATTTTTATGATTAAAAAAACTGTATATGAAGTGCACACTTGGCAGATTTGAATTGTTCGATTAAAAACAATGAGAAGAACCACGGAAAAATAGTCTGCCAACATGTTGCCTCTGGGTTTCCTATTGACAGTGCTCCAAAAATGTAAAATAAAAAAAGTGTGCTATTAGGAAACTTGTTTCTATATGTGAATCTTATGCAGAGGCCCATGGCCTCAAATACAACTCAGTGAAATCTGAAGTAATAGTTTTTAAGGCAGGGACCAAATGCTATGAGAACGTACCCAAGATTCTCTTAGATGGTACCTCTTTAAAGAGCTGGGTCACTGGGTCACTGATGATTTGAAGGACAGTACTGACATTGAGAGAGAGCGCAGGTCATTGTCTGTACGATGTAATATGTTAGCTCGCAGGTTTGCACGCTGTTCAAGAAAAGTAAAAATAACTTTGTTTAGGGCATACTGTCAGTCCTTCTACACGTGCAGCTTGTGGGTTAACTATTTGCATTGGGCGTACAGTGACCTGAGAGTACAGTACAACAATACATTCAGGGTGCTGTTGGGGCTGCCGCGGTATTGCAGTGCGTCTGGCATGTTTGCCGAGGCTCACGTAGATAGCTTCGCTGCAGTCATGCGCAAGCGTGGCACCTCCGTTCTGACACACATGCGTGCTAGTAGCAACAGCATCCTGTGTGTATTGTCAGACCGGTGGGATTGTCCGATGCTCGAGCGCTGGATACGACTGCACGCAGTCAAGTAAACACGTGCACGGGTATTGAATTGTCCCATGATGTTTTGTTTTATTTTATATTTGTATTTTATTTTTTGTATTTGTTTCTTAAAATGTCTTGTCACATACTAACATTAGTTTTCTCATGAGCATTTCTGTGTCACTAACAATTTTATGGATGTAAATCTGATATAAATGAATATAATATAATATAATGTATTAATGCGCACACGCATGCGTTTTGGACTGATGTTTGAATTCCTTATGAAAACCAAGAAAAACGATGAGGCAGACGTTCAGGCCTCTGATATTCCAAAGGCAGACCATTTGATTTATTTTTTCAACCCGACGCCAATTTTCAGACGAGGAAGGAGACATGGATGAGAGCGCCAACATACCCGCCTGTCCCTTGATTCCGTGAAGTTCAAACAGTTATACAGCTGAAAATCAGTGAGCAAAGTGTCTGCCACGTGTTTTTTCGAATCCACACAGTCATAGTGAATCGAATGGGCGCAATGAGAACTGCGTGCAAATGACTTAGTAGAGCTTTTTTTTTAAACATTTTTACAACTCCGTCCCATGATAATGCAGAGTACTGAATGTCTGCCTCTTCGATTTTCTTCGTTTCCAAGATGATTGTGACCATGAACTCCAGAGGCATACACATGTATTAAATGATTTAATATCCCGATTTTTTAAGCAACTTCAATCCGCTGTAACGCGAAAACGCAGCGACATAGGACCATAATTGATTGGACCAAATCAATTCGTAATGATTTAAACTGCAATCCACCTCGACGTGAAACGTGTGCAAATCATATACCGAAACGCTCGCCAGCTCCCTAACTATAATGATATTTTCTAGTAATATAAATTTCATTCATGTCCATGCATGCATGGATTCGACTTGAAGGTATAAAGTTATTTTATCGCGGCTGGTAGTCCGGATAATCACGAATCTGTATGACTGAGGGCCGGATAGCCGAGTTGCCACTGTACATATATGAATTTACAGTTAAAACGAACCCTGCGCGTTGATTTACACTTACTTTTGGAAGGGGCGACTAGAATCAATTCTATTTTCATGTAACTGTTGACGTTCAAAAGTGCCTTTTAGAAATAAATGTTTTGATTTTGACTCACATTTCCTCTTGGAGGAGTTGGCGTCGTCGTCGGTGCCGTTGTTCTTGTAGCGCGGCGCGGGCTGCACGGGAGGTGCGACGGGCGCAGGCGACGCCTTGCGCGGCGGCTCGATGCCCAGCAGGCGGTTGATGCGCGCGCGGTCCGGCGCCGGGAAGTGCTTCTCTACCAGCGTCTGGAACACGCCCCTGGAACGAACACGTATTTTTTATTTCAGTGTTACTTCATGGTATGTCAAGGGTAATAGATGACGCTAACACACGAGATGGGAAGATGATTTAAAACTCACAGCGACACAGAATCCAGTGGATAATATTAGAGGATGCATCAGCCTCTTCTTATATTTTCCACTGTGCCTCTTTGCAAAGGCCATAGGGCGAGAGGCACTGCCCAAGTAGCACAAAAGTGCTGTATAACAGCATTTTAACAGTGCACAGTGAATGCATTAGTTGCTGAATAATAGCGTAGACAGCGCATCCTCAGAGGATATAACTCTAATTTGGGCACAAATTATTAAGCACATAGCTGTATAAGAAATCCAATTGACAAATAATTGCATTATAACAACATTATAGTAGCATTTATGTGTGTAACAGTCACCTAAAGAGCTGCATATTGCCTGATTAATGAGGCACGTGTTACTTATTATACAGCAAGGAAGACGAATGTGTACATTGTGTGTACTTTTAAACAGTTGAAATTACACACTGAGCGAAATTGTGGAATGCAATAACTTAAATTATTTATTTTTCTTTGATATGAACTGTCAAATTGTAAAACATGAAGTGTATCGTTGTGTGCAAGATCTCAGGTGCCATTTGTGAGAATATACATACATACATAAAATTGAAGGTAAGTAAAACATCGATTTCCTCCTATTATATTTGAAATCTTATTGGGAAGGTAACTTTACTGTCAAATACCATACATATTTAGTTCAACATTTTCACGCGCCCTCGGAATACCACTAAATACTAAAAGAAAAGCAACAAAATTAGAATGAAAATAAAATTAATATGTTCGTATTTTTACAAAGTAATCAAAAAAAAAAAACTGTTTTCGTGTAATTATTTTTTAATTCATGTTTACAATTGATATCCTCTAAAATAAACAAAAATTAAAAGATAAAATTTTATAATAATACAAAGTAACGCAGTGAATATGGCGGATGGCAAGTGAACAGTTTTAATCTCAATTTAATGCTAAGGTCTGTACGGGTGTTCACATGTGGCCTGTAATTCAGCCAAGAGTAAAATAGTTTAGCACTTGTGAAATACAAATCAGACATGGATCGATTAGGAGAGTAGTATTGGTTCACATTTGCGTCAGTTACCTAGATAAGTACCTTTATGGATCCAAGCTAGGGTTCCGCCGTGGTTCTTTTAAAGCCATTTTGTTCCCTTTTTTAGTTGTTATTCGACGATAAGTACTTAATTAAAATTGTAATTTAAGTAGCTGAGATTATAATTTAATTATATGTATAATACATAAGTTATTGATTTATTCAATATGCGACAAAATACCTATAAATTAGTCGGTACCTATCTAAAGATAATGTATTTTTCTGGCCTAATAATTTAATTACTTCCACATGAAATAGCATTATAATGTTACGTTAAGTTTAGGTATTTAATATGTTATTGTATCTTTTGGTTTTTTTCCTCAAAAACTGTATAGATAATGTTGTCATTAAGAAACTGATACTTCTATTATAATAAGTATATTTTTCTTGTTTTTACAGAACGAGACTTTCAAAATAGTTCAGACTATAGAGAGAGGTGTTGTCGATCTATCATTCGTTCCTGCACAGTGGAAAACTAAGGAAATTCTATGGTGGCCACCGAGAAGTACTTTTGTACTCCTTGAAATTATAAAAAGATGAAAATTCAAGGCCTGGACCAGGGTGGTACACCCTAAATTGTACTTTAAAAAGGGAACATTAAATAAACATAAAGAAAATTACGTTGTTTTTTTTCCTAACTGACTACCTCTGAGAAAAATTGTCGAAATCTGGAATCTTAAAAAGTCTCGAAAGGTATTAATTTATTACTTTTAAAAAATCTTGGATTTCTCTTAATAAATTTTCTTCATTTTTAGGTAAGTACCAAAAACATATAAAACAACAATATTAATTTTGTCGCAACCATATTAGTCCCGAAAATGGGTAGGTTATAAGAAGATTTTTGTAGCAGGGCATTTATGTACCTACTCAGCCTAATGTCATCAAACACACTGACCTCTATTTATAAAGGCTTTTTTGTATTGTTTTGTTCATATGTGCAATTATTATTTATTGTTACTTTAATTTAAATCCGACGTAAATTTGAAATTTTATTTTATTTCAACTATGTGACGTATATTTTTATTTTGTTAATGACATTTTATTCTTTTCTGCTGCAGCATTGTTACTTTTATCTTAATTTTTGTAATATGGGTTGTGTCTGAAATAAATTAATTTCATTTTATTTATTTATTTATTAATAAATATAACATACGGAACCCGTCGCGTCCAATATTCCATTCGCGCATGCCGACACTTGGATACATGCTGTTATTAGAGTGTATGGTAAACACCTGACTAATAGGGGAAAAGTGAATCTGTATGCAGCATAAAGCATTAAATTTTTGTTAAATAACTTCACAAAGTAACTGATGATGTTATAGTGGGTGATATGTTCTCTCTTAAAATGCCACGGTTGTATAGTACATGTGTGGGCTATTATTCAGAAAACTTACAGCTAATAGGGTACTGCACTACTAAGCGCTCAATAACAGTGACTTTGTGGCGTGTTTGTGGTGCTTAATAGAATTACTGTACAGAAAAAAGCAAACAGCTGTTGCAGCACAGGTGAATACTAATAAGTCTTTATAAATGCTTAGATTACCGCTGTGGGCCTTAAGTGACCATTTATAATGCAGTTCTGTGCTACTTGGGTGAACTGTGGAACATTTTATAGTCAAACCATAACACACACAGTATTTGTATTTTATTCAACCGTCCAGAATAAAAAGCTTCATTACATTTGTATTTACGTCAGCATATAATGATTAGTGTGATGACACAGTAGTTAATTAAGGCCTAATGCAAAAAGTTGTGGGTACAAATCTCGGAAAGTGTCAATGTGAGTTTTTCAATTATTTTGTACTACTTTTCGAATATATATTATATTTTCGCTGTATAATATATAACATCACGCTATGACCCTTAGAAGTCGAGCAAAAAGAAAATGTCACGAATATCAATAACGTCGCATGGGCAGGCGATTCAATGCGACGGAGAGGTTCGGGGAAGAAAGTTTAACGCGGATGAAGTCGCGGGCTGAAGTTAGCTATACATTTAAACTTTCCTCTTGAATCACTCTGTCTATTGACGAAAACTGCATTTAAATCCGTTGCGTAGTTTAGAAAGACTAAGCATACAAACACGAAGTGCGACTTTGTTTTATATACATTTGTAAAGCTATGTTATCTATGCTATGTAAATAATCCAAATTATTCTTTTTTTAATGAAAATATCTCGATTGAAAATACAACAACAATATAAGAAACCTTGAAAAAGAATCAAATTAAATTATTATTTAGTTTAATAACAAACATTCTTTAACTAAGACTATCCACCTGGCACCTGCCACTACCTATTCACTGATTACCTGCAGTATTGTCTCTCTTTCTCCCTACTTATCTATCTATAGATTGTCTGGAAAAGATCGATTTTAGCGATAAGACAAACCTATTGTGTCACCCTATGTAAAATTTCTCAATTTTGATGTTGTACATTATAAAGAGTATTCTATTTATTTCTATCTACCTATCTTTATAATATTACTTCCTGTTACCAGTTAAAACGCAATAAAAAAAGTTAAAATGTAAATGTAAACATTCAAACATTCCCGCGCTGTCAAAGTGTCGCGCAGTTTCAAATATTAGCGCCAGCTGGGTCGGGCGACCTCGGGGCCGGTTCGTTCACCCCGCGCCGCCATTATTACGTGGTATTTATACAGCGAATAGTACACGGACTCAGCGCAGCGCGATACATGCGCGGTCGGGACTAAATACTGTTTGTCAGAGCATCGATTTCATAAGCGTTTTACGTATTTCAACAATGTGCGTGTTTGTGATATGTTTTTAAACTAGTATATTATGTTTGTTATGATGTGCTAAAACGTATTTCGGTGCAAAATTGTGTTTGTGTTGGCGTTTTACATGAGTGATAAATACCATGTGTTCTAAACAACAACTAAAGGACTTCCTCATTGAAATATCAGACAATGCCGAGTTTCCTTTATTTAATTACGTATCAGCAGAGAAGTACACGATTTTAATCAAATGTCGAGTAGACAGTAATCGTAACGCTCAATTCTACAGCGAATACGCCAGGGAATGGATAACGAAGTTCAGTAAATTCACAAAAACTGGCTGGATTGTTAGAGGATGTTATCCGCATGTAAAGAGATTTTTGTACAAAAAAGTTTTTGCATGTCATCATTCGAGTTTTAATAAAAAAAAGACGCCAGAGCAATCAGGTGCGAAGGACAAACAGTGCAAAGCGAAGATAGACTTCAAAATAAAGTTTATAAACCGTCACACGATTAGGAACGATAATATGTTAAAAGACGGTTTGAATTTAACCATTCATATTAACTTCATACACTCCCATGTTGTAAGAGCGAGAGACTCATTCAATATGCTCAAGTGTTCGGCGGACACCGACGAGTTATTTTACAAATATTATACAGACGGACATACGACAGCTACGGCGAGAAGCTACCACGAACTAACATTACTTTCAAAGTTCGGCGCCAGTAGGACACATTTGTCAAATGCTGAAATAAATCCCAGTGTACACCATGCGAAGTACTTGTACAATAAGATAAAGAAAGAGGGGCTCAATGACAATGTAGCAGAGATAATGAGCGAGAAAGAGAAGGCTTTAGAGGAGTGTGGGGGCGTGATGAGGTACACAGACGACTACAGTATCACCGTTGTTATCACACCATTCATGAAAAACGTCCTAACTGGACACGAACTCGACTGCATTATAGTAGATAGCACACTTATCAAAGAATGCGTTGTTTCGTTTTTCTTAGTTCCCACTCCACTAGGCGCCCTGCCCATCGCCTGTGCATTACATTCACAGACTACAGAACCCAATTTCAGTCAAGCATTCTTTTCTACAAAATTACTTTTAGAAAATCAGACCTTGAAAAGTTTTGAACCGAGCAAGATTATGATAAATCAGCTGGATGAACAAAATCATGCTTTGGATGCAATATTTTCTAATAAGAGATTATTTGTGTCACGTGCGTCCATGACCGAAGAAATATGGAAGACAATTTGCGAGGGGGAGGTGAAGATTGATAAAAGACAGAGGCATAAGGTAATGGAGTTATTCAATTTACTGTTGCATGCACAGAATTTGGAAGAAGCAGAATTGTTTTACAAAGAGCTTGAGAGTAACAGTGACGTGCAATCCGCTCCAAAGCTCAAAGAATATCTAACAGACATATGGAACCGTCGAGAAGATTACATAACACCAAACAATGTCATAGACATTTCTTTACGAATTTTAAAGCGATTTATATTAAGTAGATGTAACTTCTACAACAGTTTGATCATGATAGATGTACTGTTGAATATTTTAGACAGTCATTGGTGTCAAATACTGCATGCACATTTGAGTGGCAAATTTATATTTGAAACGTATATTAAGTTCTTTCCTCGGGACAAAACGTTGATAGAAAGTATAGCTGGTTTGGAAATAACTGGTCCAGAGTATAGGTTAGAGAAAGCGAAAACTCGTGTAACGTTTCGAGCTGATACAATGTGTTGTGACTGTGTTAAAGGAAGAAGGGGCGTATTCTGTGAACACCTATGTGCCGTGTTACACTCTGCTAAACTGACTACGTCTGTTCCTGATGATAAAAGAGCATTTTACACGGCATTGGCTGGTGAACGCGAAGTCAAAGTGGAGCCCGAAGTACAGTCTGAATTTGAGTATGATAATCAAGAAGAGGACATTGATATGGAAGAAACTATACATAACAAAAACGAACAGTATTTCGTAGTCAAAGAGGAAATAGAAGATCACAACGATCCTTTAGACGACGAGAGTAACGGTGAAAATACAGAAATTGGTACTGTTGATGTGAGAAAAAGTTATGTAAACGCACTAAGGGCTTTGAACGATGAATTTAGAAGATTGAACAAAGTGTTTAGGGAGAACCCTAGCGCATCTAACTTGGACACTATGGGCCGATTAGCTAGAGAACTAAGTAAAATAAAACCTGTTGAGAAAATTAACTTTAGGAATATGTCTGTGGAATTAAACATGAAGGATAATGACGGCGAAATGAACTGTAGTTAGAAATTGTGATTCTGATTGTAATTGTTTAAACCAAAAGAACTTTAATTTATACAATGGATGATTTGATGTGATTTTCCAACTTTTTTTTTGTAATAAAATGCTAGTTATTAGAACTTAAGAATTTGTCTTATTTTCATGTCAATATTTTCAGATTTTAGCGCATTCAACTATCTTTTAAGAGTGGATGCATAAATGTAAGTCAATCACTCCCTACAGTTAGCGCTAAGCTAGGCAAACCAACTAGCGGCGACTGCCCAGCCCTGCTAGTTTATTTACTAGCTGCTATTTTACCACGCTATGAGCTATTCGCTAATACGGGATGGCAGGGACAATGACGCGTAACCTGTTACAATAGATTCAGTGCATGATTCTGGCGAAAAATTTTCAACGCAGTGGGGAAATAAATATTACTAAACTTAGACTACATCCGATGAATTCGGTTAGTATCTCTTTTGGTGACTGTACCCCTGATGAATGGTGATACAAAACACAGTGGTCTAAGTCTATTTTGTTGGGTTACTGCCCTCATCGCACGCACTTGTGGGACAAGGACTCACTTGGCGGTGGAGACGAAGTCGGAGAGCTCGCCGTCGTCGCGCTCGAGCTGGTCGAGCGTGCGCGCCTCGCCCGTGCTCTGCAGCCCGATCACCACGCACTTGTGGGACAAGGACTCACTTGGCGGTGGAGACGAAGTCGGAGAGCTCGCCGTCGTCGCGCTCGAGCTGGTCGAGCGTGCGCGCCTCGCCCGTGCTCTGCAGCCCGATCACCACGCACTTGTGGGACAAGGACTCACTTGGCGGTGGAGACGAAGTCGGAGAGCTCGCCGTCGTCGCGCTCGAGCTGGTCGAGCGTGCGCGCCTCGCCCGTGCTCTGCAGCCCGATCACCACGCACTTGTGGGACAAGGACTCACTTGGCGGTGGAGACGAAGTCGGAGAGCTCGCCGTCGTCGCGCTCGAGCTGGTCGAGCGTGCGCGCCTCGCCCGTGCTCTGCAGCCCGATCACCACGCACTTGTGGGACAAGGACTCACTTGGCGGTGGAGACGAAGTCGGAGAGCTCGCCGTCGTCGCGCTCGAGCTGGTCGAGCGTGCGCGCCTCGCCCGTGCTCTGCAGCCCGATCACCACGCACTTGTGGGACAAGGACTCACTTGGCGGTGGAGACGAAGTCGGAGAGCTCGCCGTCGTCGCGCTCGAGCTGGTCGAGCGTGCGCGCCTCGCCCGTGCTCTGCAGCCCGATCACCACGCACTTGTGGGACAAGGACTCACTTGGCGGTGGAGACGAAGTCGGAGAGCTCGCCGTCGTCGCGCTCGAGCTGGTCGAGCGTGCGCGCCTCGCCCGTGCTCTGCAGCCCGATCACCACGCACTTGTGGGACAAGGACTCACTTGGCGGTGGAGACGAAGTCGGAGAGCTCGCCGTCGTCGCGCTCGAGCTGGTCGAGCGTGCGCGCCTCGCCCGTGCTCTGCAGCCCGATCACCACGCACTTGTGGGACAAGGACTCACTTGGCGGTGGAGACGAAGTCGGAGAGCTCGCCGTCGTCGCGCTCGAGCTGGTCGAGCGTGCGCGCCTCGCCCGTGCTCTGCAGCCCGATCACCACGCACTTGCCGCACTTCACGGCCTCGCGCGCCGTCACCACGGCGTGGTTCACCTACAACACACAGGGCATCAATCTTGCGCTCTTATCCAGTTTATTAGGGGGTCAACGCACAATAGGCATATAAATTAAAAGGTGGTTCAGTGCTTCAATGGTTTGGTGGTGATGATGATGATAGTCGTGGTGCTGGTGGCGGAAATCGTGGTGGTGTAGATGATGATAGTCGTGATGGCGATATGTGGTTATGGTGATGGTGATACTCATGGTAGCTGAAATGTGTATGGTAATGTTGGTGTTTATGTCGGTAGTGATGGTAAAGATGGTGTTGGTGGTAGTGATGGCGAAAATAGTGGTGATGGTGATGATGCTGGTGGGGCTTATGATGGTTATAGCGGTAGTGATGGTGAAGATGGTGGTTGTGGTGGTATCGATGATGATGGTAATGGTGGATGATGGTGGTGATTGTGGTAATACATTACATTACAATACAATCGTATATTTCACGCAACTTAGGCCCATAAAAACACAATAAATCTAATATATAAAATTCTCGTGTCACAGTTTTCGTTGCCATACTCCTCCGAAACGGCTTGACCGATTTTGATGAAATTTTTTGTGCTTATCCGGTATCTATGAGAATCGGCCAACATCTATTTTTCATCCCCCTAAATGTTAGGGGTAGTCCACCCCTAAATTATTTTTTTTATTTTTTAGACAAATTTTTTAATTTCTATTTCTTTATGATACAACATACAAAAATACATACAATCCTCAATTTTCACCCTTCTACGATCAACCCTTATTTTTTAATAGCCATTTTAGTAATTTAATCATTTTCCCTCTCCGGTCGAAAACTGATCAATCGTCATTTAATTAGTTATCCCCGCCTAGGAAATTATTTATATGGCAAAACAACGTTTGCCGGGTCAGCTAGTAATAATATAACACAATAACTATAAACTAAAACATATACATTCTATAAAACAAAACTTAAATTACTATCACTAAACACGAAATGATAACGGCGTCGAGTTGATGATGCGCGATGGCGTTGTGGTGATGGTTTTAGTCCTATCAAGCCATATAATTGTTCTGACCGTCCATTTATCGTTTCATCGGTCTTCCCCTATTCTTATAGCCATACATCTCTCATCTCTTATAGTCTTACATTCATACTGAAAATTTTCCTCGCGAAGTCTAGATAGAGATGGTTAGTTATGTATATGTAAACCAGAAAAAGTAAACACTTCGGTAATCTTCGTGTTTCCGAATTAGCTAGAACGTCGCGGCACAGACGCATTGCTACCAAGTTTTAAAACGCATTACGGTATGTAATAGTGCACCTATCATAAGTTTTCTTTTTGCCAGAATACCTACTGAGCTCAGATTGTTATTGCCACTCAAAAGATTTGAAAAAATAAGAAAGAAAAACATTAATCTATAATCCCCGTTACACAGCATATGCTAGCAAAAACTTCCCTAGTATTTCCATAGTAGTAAAAGCTTTATAGTAAGTAGATCTCATTCATCGCGCATTCGAATTTCCGTAGAAAGACGATTATTTCCGAAGTGCATACTTTACTAAATATTCTATTTAGCCATGCCTATGTAGTCATTTGGCTACGGAACCCTCATAAATCTATACTAATATTATAAAGCTGAAGAGTTTGTTTGTTTGTTTGTTTTATTGAACGCGCTAATCTCAGGAACTACTGGTCCAAATTGACAAATTATTTTTGTGTTAGGTAGCCTAGTTATCGAGGAAGGCTATAGGCTATATAACATTACGCTACAACCAAGATGAGCGGAGCAGTAATGAAAAATGTTACAAAAACGGGGAAAATTGCACGGGTAGGCTATTCGACGCGACGGGAAGGGTCGGGGGAGTAAGAAATTTAACGCGGACGAAGTAGCGGACAGAAGCTAGTAATAGTATAAAAAACACACTTTCATAGAAAACCAAATTACAAAGTAGAAAATAATGGAAAAAGCATGGGGTGCTTTTTGAAGTATTTTTAATTAATCAGGTTTTTTTTACTATTACTAATTATTGTCTACTAGCTTCTGCCCGCGACTACGTCCGCGTCAAATTTTTGCTCCCCTGACCCTTCCCGTCGCATCGATTTGCCTGCTAGTTTTCGGCCATTTTTCGTTGCTGCTCGCTCCTTTTGAGTTATAGTGAGTCAACCTTAAAAGATAGACATATGCTCTCGCGGACTTTTTTTTAGAACTTTTTAAGGAACAATTCCGTGATACATGATTTTTGCGTTACTTTAACCGTTTACGCAGCGCACGCAACGGAAACTCTCAAAAGGAATAAATTTTCCCCGTTTTTGCAACATTTTTCATTACTACTCCGCTCCTCTTAGTTGTAGCGTGATGTTATATAGCCTATAGCCTCCCTCAATAAATAGGCTACCCAACACAAAAAGAATTTTTCAATTCGGACCAGTAGTCCCTGAGATTAGCGCGTTCAATCAAACAAACAAACAAACTCTTCAGCTTTATAACATTACTAGCTTCTGCCCGCGACTTCGTCCGCGTCAAATTTTTGCTCCCCTGACCCTTCCCGTCGCATCGATTTGCCTGCTAGTTTTCATCCATTTTTCGTTGCTGCTCGCACCTTTTGAGTTATAGTGAGTCAACCTTAAAAGATAGACATATGCTCTCGCGGACTTTTTTTTTAGAAATTTTTAAGGAACAATTCCGTCTTACATGATTTTTGCGTTACTTTAACCGTTTACGCAGCGCACGCAACGGAAACTCTCAAAAGGAATAAATTTTCCCCGTTTTTGCAACATTTTTAATTACTACTCCGCTCCTCTTAGTTGTAGCGTGATGTTATATAGCCTATAGCCTCCCTCAATAAATAGGCTACCCAACACAAAAAGAATTTTTCAATTCGGACCAGTAGTCCCTGAGATTAGCGCGTTCAATCAAACAAACAAACAAACTCTTCAGCTTTATAATATTAGTATAGTTTTTTTAGTTCGGCTAGCTGCAAAAGCGGGGATTTACTTTTTTTGCTTTTCCTGGTGATCCTGGCGAGGATAATGGCACAAATTTTTGAAATGATTGAATTGATAGGTGTGCAAAGTTTCAAATTAATCCGACGTTTTAGGGGGATGAAAATCAAGCTCAAAGATTACGTAACACAAATACATACACACATAAAAGCTAACAAAATCATGTTCAAGTTTCCGTTACATACTAACACATACCTATAAAGCTAATAAAAACGTGTTAAAAATGGAGCATGTTGCTTTATGTTAGTTCTCATAAAACCAAGAGCGTTTATAGCAGGCTTACCTTGGCAGCGATACAGAGGTACTTGAAGAACCTCTGATGTGCCGACCAGAACTGTCCCCACATGGTCTTCTTCATCCTCGACTCCGCGTTGATGAGCTCCGCCGCCTCCGTGAAGCGCTGCATGGCTTCCACCCACTGTCGGACAAACAATCAATACATACTCCGGCCGGTGATGTAATCGTTACATTCCTCCTGTTATCTACTATCTATGTATATAAAAATGTTATGTTGGTTTGTGTACGCTTCAAAAACTCAAAAAGTTCTGCACCGACCGAGCTGAAATTTTAGCATTATATATAATCCACATCAAGGGTTGTTTTTATCTATCTGTTTTTTGCATCAGTCACATATCCGCGACCGCGAAAAAACAGTTTTTTTAACGATCAGCTGTGTACCAGTGACCGCGCCATCTGCCGGAAGCGAGGAAAACACTCGCTGGCAAGCGCAATAGTAATGGCGCAGTCACATGAGAAACAATATTTGTTTTGTTTTTCATTTCTCAACCATTCAATCACAATATGCCACAGCGAAGCGTGGCAGGTTACAGCTAGTAACATTATAAATGTGAACGTTTCTATGTCTGTTACTCATCATCTGTAGCCTATAATATTCCCACAGCTGGGACACAGGCCTCCTCTCGGTGAGAGGGAGTGGGCCATAATCCACCACGCGGGCTCAGTGTGGGTTGGATGTCACATGTCTTCGAATTTTTGGACAAAGACAACATGAAAAGTAGGTCACTAGGCAGATGATGAATGATAATGATTATAAATGCGTAACTGACCAGCGCCACGGACTTGTCGTAGGTCTCCTTGAAGGCGTCGGACAGAGGCACCTCCTCGATCTTGAAGGACACGCCGTGGAACGACAGCTGGCGCGCGATGTACATGCCGCGCAGCTTCATGTCCATCGCCACTATCTCCATCGCGCCTACACCTCTGCAATAGTTCAATATAAACATCAATTCTGTATTCAAACAACTTATCATTTCCCCAAGCATTTTGGAGTGGTTTGCCATAATCCCCACGTATGGCAGGCGGGTTGGCGATCGCAGTATGGTGATAAAATGCATAGAGAACATTCTCTAGTAACTCCCTTAAGTCTCCTTTTACAACACACATGGGAGAAAATTAGAGGGTGCTATTCTTTACGTCCGGCTTCACACAGTATTCTAAAAACTGAAGCTGTCTAAAGAGGTTGGGAATCAGTCTTTATGCACGACAAAATTACATATGACAAGTCTCCGAAAACACCCGCTCTTTAGCAATTGTTAATGCTTTCAGCTCACACCGAGAAGTAATGCACGGCGTGGCACGCTCTGTTAACATAGCGATGCAATATAGAACTTTATTTACTACACAAAAAGGTACACATTTCAGTGAGTGAATTCAAATTCTTCAAAACTAGCCTTTTCAAGCATCGTCTCGGTTTGAAATGACCTTCAAATCAAATTATAGAATAAAAATGATATATGATTTTATTTCTGCAAGTAAGTTTGTACAAACACTTTTATACGTCAATCACTTTTTTTAAACAAGATAAGGTCGGCGTTTTATACTCCGAGAACACAGTATGAAAGGCAGAAAAGACCTCAGAGAACACAGTCTTTTTTTAAAGTCCAGATATAATCTTGTCTACTCACCGTTTCTCAACAGCATTGATGAAATCCATGAAAGTTGGGAAGGGCGTGCCATCTCCCCATATGCCCAGCCTGACCATGTAGGCCATGTTCCTGGGCTCGCTGGCGCCGGTAGCCGACGCGTACACCACGCGGGCCTTGGGCAACTTGTTCTGCAGCTCTAGGGCAGTTAGACCAGTCTTGGTTGCCTTGCCCGAACCCACCGGGCACAGATTTTTGGCTTTGTGACACTCGTCGAATACAATCTGATGTGTGAGTTGAGGATTTCATAGGTGAATGTTTAGAGAGTGCCAGGAAGATGGTTGATTTTACTCAAGGGAAACAAGAAGATTTTTTTAAAGTTTGTTCCATATTCCTATACAGGCAGGCTATGAAAGTAGTACATCTGCTTTTAATATTATAATAGCGTTTAGCTTGTATAATAGCTACTGTCATAGCGTTGACATACTTGCAGTACTGAAGCCAAATAATGCCAAAGTTTAACAATACAATCATAATAAATAATAGTTTTTTTTTTTCTCTAACAAAATAATGTTATAAACATTTTTTCTTTACAAATGCGATACATGGCCAATGCAAGAAGTTGAATATCACCAAGGAGTTTCAATCAATTATTTTTTACTAATGGAACGCTACATAATACTGTTACTTAGATCGTAAAGACTAGAAACAACACGCTAACGCCATCTATTATCAAGTAGTAAGTACACGAAAAATGATACGTAGACACTACCGCCATCTATTATCGAATAGCGCAATTAGACCAATTTCTCTACTACTATCTGGAAGCTTCTCCGCTAAGTGTTAACTGTTGCAAAGAGTCGAGATCTTAGTAGAATGTTCTGCGACGCATATAAATAGCAGATTGACGATTCAAGCGATACAGTACAAGCGAGACAAGTGATTCGGTTTGTCGTTTCTGATATTGCGGTATTTGTGTTTATTTAATTAAACTGTTTTAATGTATTTTGGTAAAATTAGTTTTAATTAATTCATCCCGAACCCAAGGTTGTAACAACATAAAAACAAAGGCTCTACTATACATATTATAAAAAATAAAACCGTTTAATAAAGGCGATTTTTGTGTGTCACTGTGTGATTTTTGTGAAACTCCGCTATGCATTTTGATACGGTTTTCACCATCATTTAGGGAGATTATTCCGGAATAAACCTTACTATAAAATATTAAAAGTTACGTAAATAAATAAATATCGATGTTTACAAAAAAGTTATCTAGAAGTATAAAAAAGTTTTCAAAACCATGCCATTTGCTAGGTTATAAGGTTATGATAAAGGATACACATCCATCGAAGTCGTCCCCGCACCACTGCAGCAACTGTTTCAGCCTGGTGCGGTACTTGGTGGTGGTGGACTGAGTCTCGCCGATCAGTGCCGAGTACGTGCTGAAGATCACGCCCTTCTTCACGTTGCCGTTCACAGCGGACGATATCTTCGCGTATTTAAACTGGTGGAGAAATAATATGGCAGTGTTTGAGCTAGTGAACAAATAATGCGGCGGTATTTGAGCTAGTGGACAAATAAAATGGCGGTATTTGAACTGGTGGGGCAAAACTATGACAGTGCTTGACCTCGTGGATAAATTATGTGGCGGTATTTGAAATGAGTGTTTGAAATGGGGGACAAATAGTTTGTCAATGTTTGAGTTAGAGGACAAATAATGTGGCATTATATAATCTGGTGGACCAAATATATTACATCAGTGGAGATTAGTGGACAAAAAATATGATATTATAAGAACTGGGGGAGAACTGGTGGACCCAAATCGTATTAATAATTAAACCGTTGAACAAAACACACTTTAGTATTTGACCGGGAGAAAATTCATAATTCATTTCAGCTTTGTCTCCGTAACCAGCGTGTGAGTATGACCAGATAAGTTCATATAACTTTAACGAGGCAAAGACACGATCCTTACATACTGTAAGGAGTGTTCTGTAGTTTCTGCCTACCCCCATGGGAAAAGGGCGTGAAATTATGTTTGTTTTAAAAGAAGTTACCTTATTGAGTGGATGCACCTCGATCTTGCCGGCGCCGATGTCGCGCAGGTCGCGCTCGGCGTCGTACTTGAGGTCGTTGGACACCGACACCCAGATGGCGCGCTTGCGGCCCTTTATGTAGTTCTCGTAGATGATGCCGGCGATCGTGCGGCCCTTGCCCACTCCCGCGCCGTCGCCTGAACCAAACTATTCAGTTAAAGTATGATTTTCGAGATTCTTAAGCTTTACTGAATAAGTCGACAAAGTGAATCGAAGGAGAAGTGTTTTTAAAATAAATAAAAGTTTAAAAAATAAAAATCTCGCTTTTATAGAAACCCAAGATAAAAAGTAGAAAATAAAGGAAAGCGTGGGATGTTTTTCGAGGTATTTTTTTTATATCAAGCATCCCACCCACATATCTTTTTTTTTTTGTCTTTTTTAGTTTGGTTTTTATGGAAGCGTGTTTTTTGTTTTTTAAATTATTATTTATTTTCTAATTTTTTTTAGGTGTTTCGAATTTTGGGACGTATGTCAGCGTAGTTTTCGAAGACAATTTTTTTTGCTATCCTGGTAACCACGGCAAGGGTTACCAGGATAGCAAAAAAAATGTCAATTGGCACAGATTTATAAAATTACTGTATAGTCATCGGTCCTTGATAAGTATGCCAAATTTCAATTTAATCCGACGTTTTGAAGGGGATCAAAAACATATTCAAAATTTCCGTACTAACATATGTATGAAGCTTATAAAAGCGTGTTAAATAAATACAGTGGAACATAGAACTTTCTCCTTCCGTTAGTAAGCAAGTAGTTGTGGTATAAACTGACCTGTTAATCTAATGGTTAGTGACCCTGACTGCTAAGACTGAGGTCGTGGGTTCGATTCCCACCCAGGACAAATGTTGTGTGAAGAGCACAATCATTTGTTCTGTGTCTGGGTGTAATTTATCTATAATATGTATGTATTTAGAAATATATAAGTACATTTATCAGTTGTCTGGTTACCATAGTACAGGCTTTGCCTAGTTTGGTATCAGATAACGGTGTGTTGGTTGTCTTAACATATAAAAAAAAGAAAAAGCTGGGAAGAAACCCCTGGTCTAACAGCTAGCTAACCCCTCACTCGGGAGTCGATAGCGGACTCCCGGCCACCGTAGGCGCGAGCTTGCGGGCGGCGAGCAACGGGTAGCTCGCCGCCCGGTAAGGACCAAGCTCGGGTCGACGGCGCGTAGTGTTCCACGCGCGCCTCAAAGAGATGTCAGCAGCAGTGTAAGGGTCTACTACCGATGCCTGTCGGGGTCGCGTGATTGTTCGAAAGAGATACCGTGACCCTGGCACATGGGCAACTGATGGAACATGGGTGGGTTTTAGTCAGTAAAAGTCTGACACGCCCTCCCGCTCCGCCCAGAGCGGGAGAAGTCATTTGATGATTTCCCATCCTGAAAAAAAAAAAGCCCTCACAAGACTCACCGATGAGGAAGCCGGCCCTGGTGTTGTCGGGCAGTAGATGCTCGTGCGCCTGCGAGGCGTACACCACGGCCTCCAGCTGTAAGGCCGACAGCAGTCCGTTGCGGATCAGCTCGTCGGGCAGGCTCACCTCGTACGTCACGTCCACCGGCTCCACGGACGATAACGACGCCGTCTCCACCACCGGGTCGGGGTGCTTGCGGCCTAGCTTCACTGTTGGGGTTTAATATGATTTAAATTCGTCATAATTTTATAATGTACTTTTTCTAAGTTTCAACTGTTATCGAAGAAGGAAACCATCGTGAGGAAACCTGGACTTAGTCCCCTTTATTCATAAACGATGTTTAAAGTTAAGAGACGTTTAAACGGCGAAAATGTATGGTTAAACAGCAGCTAATCATTACTTAACTTTAAACAACGTTTATGAATAAAGGGGTAAATCTATACAATATATAACAAAAACTTCATATACCGCAATGAGAGTGTTCAAAAATTCAGTCCATCAGTTGGTGACAAGAGGTGGCCTCCATTTCGACGATGAATATGAAACTATTTCATACATTAGTTTTCATTCAGTCACGACTAAAGACATATAGGCGCTCGACACATTTGACAGGTACATGCCCGGACCATTTCAGAAAACCCTCATTGGAGTATTAAGTTGAGCATAATACAATGACGAACGCTTTTTTTTTTTAAAGCTATTATTATTAAAAAATCGTATGTTCTAAGAATTACTTTACGCATATAAAATTGAGTCTTTACTAACTCTAAATAAGATTAAATTTTCTTTGGCTCAATCGGCGATCAGTATAGCAAAATACATAATTTTTGAAAACGAAATGGAATGCTTTTCGTAGGTAAGCGCAGCCCTTGAGAACGGCTGCATCGATTTGACTATTTCTTTGTGTTTTAAAATATAAAAAATGTTCGTAATAGTGTAAATTATATTTTAATGGAAACAAAAATTTACCAAAAAATGCAATGAAAGCTTAATTATCAGCCAGCGACTGCTCACAACAAAAATAAAAAAGAGTACAATAATAGCTGAAAGTATGGTTTACTTACATTTTGAAGGCATATAATCAGCGTATGTTTCAGCGACACCCATCTCTTCATCATCGACCTCCTCTTCATCTCCTCCCATCTAAAAACATAAACGAATTGGCTATACTGTAAAACATACAAACGCGGACAATAGCGGTGGATCACTTTCACCCTTGTGCCTAAAGCAATAAGGATAAAAACTGTTTGACAGCCTCTTCCGCGATAGTACCTATCATCTAATAGGTCCTTTGAAGTAAGGCTTATCTCATTTTTCTATTAGGTATATAATTAATGAAATTAAAGTGTTTATATATAAACGTTGCATAAATTTAAGCGATGTTCAAACGTTATAAAATGAATGGTTAATTTACCCGACTACGAGGTTTATAGTTTTGACTATTTTTTGGGTTTGAGATATATAATGTAAGTATCTGGGTGTATTAAGTAAGTATGTTCATCTGTCCTGCATAACTTTAACATAAAATTTATTTTCATTGCAAGAAATAATTAAGAGAAACAGATTGAAAGTCTTACCTTTTCCTGTTGTTGCCACATGTTGCCCGGCTTGTTCTGTGCCCAGATGGGTCCCACCTGAGCAAACTGGCCCAGCATACCAGCGAGCGGTCCCCCCATACCCGACTGGATGATTTGATTCAAATTCTGCATTAAGTACGAGTTCATGCCTGTCATGCCCACCATTTCCACTGTTGAGAAAAAAACCGTTAGTTGATAAATAGATGGCGCTGTTTTAAACTGTGTAGTTTTGGTGAAAGATACATAGATGGCGTTGTTATAAGTTTGGTTATGAAATAAAATCGATCGTTGATAGCTAATTTTAATTACGAGGACGTCAAAGTGGCTGTTACAGACATTCGCTAATGATTCATGGAAAATTATAGTTCTTTAACGTAACTTTAGTTCATTTTTATATACTAAATGGGACACAAATCCACTTTCACGCCTCGTATCTATTTATAAAATAGAAAATAAGTATTACAATAAAGTACGGTTATTAATAGTCTCGCATACCTTTATAACGCATTACTGTACACAAAAAACAACAAAATAAGACGAAGAAATATTAATAATAAATTGTAAAATGGCCATTCTCTTTCAAATAATGTTGCGCAGCCCATAGGAAGATAACTACAACAAACCAGACTGGCTACTACTACCAAGTAATTTTAAAAGGAGAGGATATAATATAGGTATTGTGCTTGAATTAAAGAATAAGTGCAATGAAATACAAAATATTGGTAAAAAAAAGAGTTCCCACTACTCTAAATATGTACAAAACGATCCCAAACACCGATCTTGAAAATTAGCAGGAATAAGGATGAATTCTACTAGATTCTGACAGGCGCGAGACGTGTCACATCTGAGGCGCAAACGAAGCATGGTCTCATTTTTTTTAAAATATGGACTGAAATATGGGCTCCTCGTTGTTCTACCTTTTTTTCGGGAGAACCTTCAAAAGGCGCCTAGGAATTGGGGATAAGACCGCGGAGTGTGGGGTTATTACCTCACTAAATCCACCCCGGTAGTCACTATCTACACATGAAAGGTAAGGGCACCGTTACCTCTCAAAAGTCCTATCAGAAACTGCATCTGCGCTTTTAAATTATCTGTGCACCGCCTCTTAGGGCAGATCTCTCAATAATAGTATAGTATCCTATATAGATAGCTTATAAATAAGGCCTCCACCAAAGCATAGCTTGAAAGCGTCACATTCACCCGTCAAGCATACATCATCCCTTATTATGACGTCATCAATCGTAAAAGAATTTTAAATTGAAAATAAACAAATGGATTGGAAAACGTATCTGCGGATGGCAATTTGTAGTGCCATATACAAATTGAGTACTTTGTTTTATTATTTGATATAAACTCGAAATTCTAATCATAAATAACTTTTAACCCTTTATAGGGCAAACATGAGTAGTTGACTAGATCTTTAGGGTAAGATTTATTAATAAAAATTGACCTTAAAGTTTAACAAGGCAGGACAGGTGCTGCACAATTTTCGTTTCTACCTTGTCATAAAGGGTTAAGAAGTATTTGATTTGACCACATTTGAGTTTAATTTTATAACCTCAATTGTCAACGATGACTTTTTAATAACTATTCATTGATTATTGATCCAAACAATATTTTTGAATTAAGAGGTGTGATACAGCTGAAATCTTGAAAATAGAGATCAATGTGTTACTTATTCCCTTGAGTCAGTGGTTGCGTAAGAATTTAACCTGAACAGAATTTAAGAATATGGGTTTACACATTAGGGTCGGTTCACATCTGACGGAAGATGCGTCGCGTATCATCGGTCGCGTAACGCCAGACGAGACAATTATATGAGAAAACATTAAACCTTTCACACTTAACCGAAGATGCGTTAGTGCGTCGAGCGTACAGCGTCTGTTCCGTTTCCGTCAACGCATTGTCGGCCGACGTAAAGAGCGACAACGTTCCGCCGCGTGTATTTTGACTGATGCATTCAGACTAGGCGTAATATCAGCGGAGATCGTTTGCGTACAGACCGTTCGAAGTTTTTTTGCATTGAAAATGTTTGATACAGAACGATTTATCAAGGAAGTACAAGTTACGCCCGACGCATCTTCCGTCAGATATGAAAACACACTATTAGACCGAATAGACGCGACCGATGATACGCTCGACGCATCTTCCGTCAGATGTGAACCGACCCTTAATCAGACAGTTTTGGGACAGACTATAGTGAACTTTGCTGCCACGTGTAAGACGCATTTGTGAGGTACCGATGTTCTACGCTTATCAGAAAAGTGGGTAATTTTAAAGACGTTTTGTAATCTTGTCTGGTTCCTGAAGTACATAATCAATCTATGACTTTTCCATTGCTAGGACACAGACCTCCTCTCTTTTGAGGAGGAGTAAGAGTGTGAGAGAGTGGAGGCCGTAATCCTCGATGCAGGCCCAAAGCGAGTTGGTAGATGTCACATGTCTTTCATTTTTTTATTATATGACATACCGGTTTCTCTACGATGTTTTCCTTCACCGTTTTGAGATGAGTGGTGACAAAATAATGTAAACAAAGTAAAGGGTTCGAACCTGCGACCTATAACTCGTAAGTCGCGACCGTTACCACTGGACCACTGTTGCTCGTGGGGTTCCTGAAGTATGTTTACATAAAGATAATAATAGACGTCGTACGGTTTCTCAAGAGAAAGTACACGAAAAAGTTTGGGGTTCAGGACGTCACGTTGCCGCCCACGATGTGGCGAAATATTTAGAAACTCCTTGAAATGAAATTCTATAAGCGTTTACACAACCGCTGTGGTTGGGACATTTGTCCAGCTTCCATTATTACAACTTTCACCCTCTTTTTCTTTAAAAATAAACTTTTTTTCCCGCAACATTTCGCATTTACTGTTTTCAAGCGTATTCGGTTTCTACACAAACTTTTATTTCCCTATTTGTATTTTTTTCTATATATAAATCTGACTGTTGAAAACGTTTCCGTTACATAACAGCGAAGTTAGAACTATATACAAATCAGGTCAAACCTAAAAAGAGAAGTAAAATAGGGCAGCCCTAGTCTCTATTAGCGGCCAGGTCGATGCATCATGAATAACTTAGCAAATTTAGCTCCATCCAATATCGATTGTTAGCTTGCATACTATTCACAGAAATACAAGTTCTACTTTGAAATGTTAGCAGTCCGTAAAGTTTAATAAAGCTAAGAAACAGATTAACTACAGATACCAAATAGGAATGAAAGTCTACATACATATACCATGCTGTTTTTGTATGGATTCAGAACTATGTGCTAAATATTAAAAAAAAAAGAATAAAACTTTTTTTTGGAATAAAAATTAATTGATCCAGAAAAAATCAGCATGCATAGAAACTTCTACAATATATAGCCGTATAGTTACATCGCGGGCACTAAGTTTATTCAAATCCTTGTTCCCAATTCACATTATCTCCATTTAAACGATTATCGACGTTACACAACTGTAAATTAAGTTGCTTTCAGTTTGTCTTTGACTAATAAACTTGTAAACGAAACTGCACTTTATGTGTGGAGAATTAAGGTTATTTTTTAGAAATAACGTGAATTGGAAACTAAATGATATTCGCAGATTACACCGTACTCACTCTGAGCGAGTAGAGAAGCGGCGCTGAACGCGGCAGAGGAGCCCGCCGCGAAAGGCGACGGCGGGGCCATGGCAGACGCTACGCAAAATCACCGGTTTTAATAAGCTGACCATTCACAACGGGACTGTTTAAACTGAGTCGACGTACACATGAGACATAATAAAATCGCGACAGGAATTATTCGCGCACTGGAATTTCAACGTACTGCGTAGGGCCGAAAGTTGAAAATCGAACATAGTGTTTCACTGTTCGATTTTCGCCTTACTGCAATGCACTCTTTTGGATTGTCGATGCTCGGTTCAAAACAGAGAGTCGAAAATCCAGTGAACAAAAAATCAACACCATCGACTGATGTTAGGGGCGCCTTTGACTCGGATTATTTTTTGTAATGAAAATACTTAATGATACGGTTATACATCATCATATATATAGTGACCTCAAGACTGTGATATCTCTTGCATGTTTAGGCTGCCATCAATACAGTGTGACACAGAGCTAAATGAGCGTGGATGGCGGCGCTGATTGTCAAGGAACATGTCAAACACCTGTCAAATCCAGTACATGTCATGTTAGTTCTCTTTTGCGCCACGTTCATTTAGCTCCATCTCAGATTTGACTGTGTATTCGTAACAATTTAATGTTTTGGTTGACGGTAGGCCATGCAATACAGTTTGATCTTAGCTCTACATATTTATAACACGTTACTGCGAAATAATATAATCGAGACTAAGCAGCGAAGTTGTTACAAAAACGTCAACACTTGTTTATGTTTTTAAATGCATTTAGAAAGTGCTTATAGCTAGCACATAATTTTTTACGGGCCAATAACATCGAACTCTTTAACTCGATGTTGGCACATAATATTTATCAACAATCTATTTCGTATCACGATAGGTTCTGTATTGCAAATACGTGAATGATTTCATCTCTTCTAGATTAGGGACACCGTAACGTTAGTGACGTCATTCGCCGGTAAAGTACGGACATTATGTGGCGCCTACCGCTCATCGAGAAACCCGTAGCTTAACTGGATGCAGCAAAATACGAGTATTTTACATAGAGCGAGTGCCTATTTGACCTCTATAACTCAGCTACGGGGTAATACGGGGTACCGATGTGTAATGATGACAAAAGAGAGGGTAGCAAGCACATCGGCGCGCAAACTGTAACCATGAATTCAGCATATGAGTAAGAGCCCCTAACGTAGAAATTTAACGTCAATTATTTTAAAAAAATGCAATACTTATGTCAAAATGTATGTATATGAAATTAAATTAAATGTTTATTTTTGTAAGTAGATCTTAAAGACACTTTTACACGTCAATATTTTAAAACTAGTTGGCGCTTTTTTCCTAGCTGTCCTTTCCCCGAGAAGAAATGCCGAAACAAACTCAGACAATTTCGTGTTATTATTATGCATATACTAGAAATATTTGCATGACTGATAAGTCGAATATAGTGAGACTAAAATTATTTCACCAAGTTATTAAGTAAGTACATACTTTTATTCTAGCAAATAAATAATTTCAATTTCATTTGGAACTGCAATTTTTTTTTAATTTTCAATGCAGGGACGGAATCATATGCTGAATGAATCAATAGTTACAGTTAACGTATCGAAATCCCTGCCACCCCCCTATACCTATACATCTAGTCTACGGAGCTTCGCATTCGCAAATCATTCAATTGATTTCATTTAACCTTGTGTAAACTTACACTCATTAAACGGACAATCTCGATCGCCATCTTAGATCGAACTTTTGCTATTTATTTATGGGTTCCATACACTAGCAACCCTAGAAAGACCGATGTCTTTGTCGATTTTTTTTTGTTTCTGAATGGGCCTGCTTTTGACGTCGAATCGATTAGTGCCACGAAGAGTTACACTATACATATTATGCGAATTAGGTGTGAACAGACATCTTTAGTTCGTGCACGAGTTTATTAGTTTCTTTACTTTTAATTTTCTGAAGATTTAAAATATAACTGAACAAACCCGGTAGGACTATCCAATGGAAAAAATGACGTTTCTGTATTTTAAATTTCATCACCTATTTAACGTTAGGGATTTTTTTTTAATTCTGCTATTAACGAGTATTAATAAGGATGCCCACTACAAGCATTAATTTTGATACTAATAAACTCGCACGAACTATACATACAAATTCTATATTTAGTTGCATAAAGTATCAAGAAAGTTGAAATCTTACGTCCTCCTCTGCCTAGGCCGGCTAACGGGCCTATAGACAATGGCTTGGTGAGTGAGCTCGCCGATATCTTGATGGGCTTCATGTTGGTGGCCTGGCCAAAGGCGTGGCCAGACGGCGCTGCGGAGATACAAATAACAATAAGAACAAAATTACGACAGTCAGGGTTGCATTTTTTGAAGGGGTCCTAGACCCCAGTTGTGGGTAAACTTTTTTAATGGGGGGGCCACAAAGTTTAAAAAATTCTAGAGGAGGGCCAGAATGATAGAAAAAATGCATTTTGTGTTAAAGCTTTTAATCATAATATATTAAAAACATTGCAGTGCACACACAAATGTTACAAATTAGCATTTACTTTAAATAATAATTAATTTAACTTCTATTCGAAGGCCCTGCCATGGTAGGCGTGTGAGACATATGCCGCCGCCCGCGCCTCATTTCATCACGCTTTGCGCCCCGTATTACGCAACACATGAACTACGCGGCTAATTTAGTTTCACCTATAGGTTATGCATCTATTAATCTACTAAGTAAAATCTACTTTATACATTCGCGGACAAGAGTTGGCCCGCGGGCCGTACTTTGCCCATCACTGCCCTAGGGGATTGAGCCGATGCCTACCAGGGTCGTGGATTCGTCCGAAAGAGTTACCATGGCCCTGGCACAGGCAACTGAAGGAACACAGGTGGGTTTTAGTCAGTAAGTCTGACACGCCCTCCCGCTCCGCCCAGAGCGGGAACTCATTTGATAAATAATGATAAATGGTTTGGCAGAGGTGTATGTCACACCCAAATTTCGCCAGTGTTTAAGTTCCATGTAATAGGGGGCGAGCCTATTATCAGCAACAGGGCACAAATCTAGACTCGGGGCTGCTACTGAGCAATTTCTGCTGGAAAAACTCAATAACAATTTTCTGACCCGGGTATCGAATCCAGGGCCTCATGATCAGCCGTAGAGCTTGCCACCAATATACCAACGACGCAGTTATGTTTTTTTTTTTTCATTCTTTTTCAGACGCCAGCGTTTAAAGCTACTACAATCTGTCAAATTTCTTTAATAGGTTTTCAACTTTATCGCTAAAGCATTAGGTTCAAAATGGATTGAGAAAATATGACAGTTTCGGGTAGCTTGATGTGCTG
The DNA here is from genome assembly GCA_932294355.1 of Aporophyla lueneburgensis. NCBI lineage: Eukaryota > Metazoa > Arthropoda > Insecta > Lepidoptera > Noctuidae > Aporophyla > Aporophyla lueneburgensis. Next base: position 27,807,634 of record OW028751.1, on the reverse strand, counting down.
GCGTCTGCACTTATTAGGGGTGTATAAACTTCATTATTGGAACTGGTTTAAACTTATTTGTTTTTTTTTTTTTTTTGAGTCCCCATAATATGATGTGGTGGAAAAGAAAACAGCAAAATAGTCAGCGCAGAGCACCACATTCATCTAGCACAATCTGTGCAATAAAGCGCGAACACGCTACAGGGAATCATCTCTTGCACGCCTTTTTGAACTGGTTCTGAGAAACATTTTTCCCAGAGGGGCAGACAGCAACTGCTAGAACCAGAATGAGCAAACGTACGAATTGAAACTACATAGTTGCGATTTGGTTTATCAATAAAAAAAAATTGCATTTTGCTGCACTGTCTGCGCTGACCTTAATTGAGCTGTTTATTGACTGACCATTTGTTTGGTTTTAATAGAAATGAAACTTTATAATGTACGAAATAGAGGTTGTGGTTTCAAGACTTGATAATGATAAGATTCTGAACCAAGTGTTTTAATAAATGACCTGAAACTCACCTGCAAGTGGGTTTGTGGTTGGTTTGACGGTGACCTGTGGTGTGACTGTGACTTTCTTGGTGTGTGCAGCCATGCTGGCCGCCGCTGCCAGGGTTTTGCCTCCACCTAATAACAGACACACATTAACATAACATAACATCACGCCTGTAGTTACCGAAACGTTTAGCAGAGGTGTACATACAGGAAATATTTTTAACCAGTGCGCAAATTATTTTTGGTGGTTCAGTATCAGTAATAGAACATATTTCAATTATTTTTTCAATACTTTTTTTTTAATTTTTATCACTAAACTGTGGACACCCTACAAATTTCGTAATATGATATCAACAATAGTAATAGGTCAGTAACCGCGCACCGGCGTAGGTACTTCGAACTTCTTAGAATTGATTGACCGATCGAACAGCTGGTAGGTATCCGTAGCTACGCTCGGCCGTTCACCTTCGCCGCAACCCGAAAGATATATGTGATAAAGCGGAAACACCTGCCAGGGTCGCGAGATCTGTTCGAAAGAGGTACCGTGGCCCTGGCATATGGGCAACTGAAGGAACACGGGTGGGTTTAAGTCAGTAAAATTATGACACGCCCTCCCGCTCCGCCCAGAGCGGGAGACGTCATTTGATGATTTCCCAGCTACAAAAAAAAGCGGAAACAAGAGATAATACTGTCAAAGTTAAAAGTCGTTTAATCCTAGTGCAGGGTCCAGAGTCCATATTTATAATCAGCTTTTTTTTTTCATATTGTACCGTTTTTTCTGAACTGAATAAAGTTTTTATTTACATTCCACATTTCATCATCATCATCATCATTTCAGCAGTAATACGTCCACTGCTGGACATGACCTCCCCCAATTTGGGGGGCTTTGCCATAATCGTCACGCTTGGCAGGCGGATTGGCTGCATTGCTGCATTGCATTGATCGCAGTATGGCGGTAAAATGCATAGAGAACGCTGCTGCCCATTCTCTAGTAAGTCTCAGTTCCCACGGGAAGAAATGGGGTGATGCTATTCTTTACGTCCACATTTATTTAGTTTTAATACTGGCACTCGGCTGCATCCAGTTACACTGGAAGCCAAAGCTAAGCAGATGATGATGTATTGAGCACATTGGGTGCAACTGCATATTGATAACAAGACAACTGTAAATTTATCATCCATTATTATATACCTATGCGAAAGTTGCTCGGTCTGTCTGTTACCTTTTTGAACGAATTTGGATGACACACACACACAGAGTGACCGACAGGAACATAGGATAAATCATTTTATTTCTCTAAGTAGATTTTTACACGTCAATCATATTTTTAAAACTAGATGAGGAGGACTCTGTGAAGAAAGGCCGAAACAAACTTACAGATCACGTTTCTTTTAAAATTCAGATACAATCTTGGTCACATCATGTGCAGACCATGTAGATTGTCTGAAATGGTCTTTAGAGAAAAGGATCACACAGATTGACTGGACCTGTCCAGATAGTGTATGCATTTGTCACTAATCGTGCAGCTCAACTCAGAGGTTATCCCATTAATGGCCAAGCCTAAGTTAAAAATATTACTGTTTCAAATTATTCACTTTTATAATGAGTGAACTAGTAAGAATATAAAAAGGGAAAAAATGCTTTTTTTTTTTTGCTTTTTACTTCGTTTACCCTTGTAGAGAACAACATAAAAGTTAGCCAAAATAAAAATAAAAATACGGTAAATGATAACAATTATTATAAACAAGAATATATCTCATAATATTATGCATGATATATGTTTAAAAGTTCAACTGTGCCAAATCTGGTAGCGGCCGTAAATGGGTTTAGGAGCTTAACTATACTTTAAGTAGAATCCCAGATGCGTAATGAAGTTTCAATTACAATCCAAAAGTTTTTAAGGATATTTCTAGGTTTAATAAATTCATCTGCTCAACAATGCAAAGAATGCAATGAACGTGGGTGAACTGTCAAAGTGAAAGACTGAGAGATCAATTTTCTTTTTAACCGACGAAAAAAAAAGGAGGAGGTTATCAATTCGACGCGAATATTTTTTTTTTTTTTTTTTATGTATGACCACGCATAACTTTGTGCACGGTAGTCCGATTGTGATAATAATTTTTTTATTGGAAAATGTATACTCCCAAGGTGGTCCCATATAAATTTGGAAAACAAAATCGAACCCTAAGGGTCGGAAAACAGGGGATGATTGATTGTTCACTCACTGATTGTAATGTATAAACACGCATAACTTTATACAGAGTAGTCCGATTTTGATCATTCTTTTTTCATTGGATGGGGTATACCGTGCCAAGTATTATTAGTACATTCAAGCCACAAAAAAATATAAAATAAAAACTTTTTAACAAAAAATTAAACCGCCGAAAAAACTGAAAAGCAAAAAATAATAAACCTTAAGATTTTGAGTCGGCGCTGAAAAATCAATGAACAAAGATCACTCAAAGCTCCGACTCATAATTTTAAGGTTTATTATTTTTTGCTTTTCAGTTTTTTCGGCGGTTTAATTTTTTGTTATTTATGTATGACACGCAATTACCCCACGGGTAGTACGGTCACCAACAGAGATAACAAACCAGGGTCGTCGGATATAGTTGAATTTTAGTAGGAAACCAAAGGATATTTTCAAATTTAATTAACACAAAAAAAACAGGTCGTTTATCAAATTAAATTTCTATCGAAAACATCCTTTCTTACTAAACTTTTAACTCCGACAACCCTGGTTACTCATTATTTGTTTTGGTGACTGTAAATCCTCGTGGATAATTTCCGATCTCCACGCGGCCAAATAAGCGGGAAAAGCTAGTTTACAAACAAATTGAATGTCACCTTGATACATAATGCACCCTTGAATGATATTCAAAATAATATATTTAAATTCATTGTAATGAAAACGTTCCTCAGATGGTTTCATCTTAGCTGTGAAATGTAAACAGTTTGTGTTTCTTTTACGTACCAACAATGCAGTTGCCAAAAACAATTTACGAATTTCCTAAAACTAAAACCTTACATATTTTGTTTGGCTGTCTTAATGTAAATGTCAGTGTCATTTAAAGTTTTAAACAAAGTAGGAATAATGAATTTTATTTTAAAAACTAGCTTTTGCCAGCGGTTTCGCCCGCGTGGAGGTCGGAAAATATCCCGCAGGTATCGTCACTGCTCAGCTCCTATGTGTCTTAGCGTTATGTTATATAGCCTATAACCTGTCCAGGAGTATGGACTACAATCTTACCAAGTTTGGTTAAAATCCCTTCAGTAGTTTTTGACCCATGCGTGCATATACAGACAGACAAAAAATTTACTGATTGCATTTTTGGCATCAGTATCGATCACCATTCATCCTCCAATATTAATTTTGAATGTATATTCAATGTACAGAATTGACCTCTCTACAGTTTTATTATAAGTAATAGATAGATAGATGTTTTAGTTTTTCGTTCTTTTTCGATACCGATACCCAATACGTGGGTTAGCATTGGGTAAGCATTGCCAGGTTATTTAATTTGACCCTGTATACATTTAATACTAGCTTTTGCCAGCGGCTTCGCCCGCGTGGAGGTCGGAAAATATCCCGCGGGAACGAACTACCGGAATAAAAAGTACCCTGCCCTGTGTGTTAATCCAGGTTATAAGCAATCTATCTGCCAAATTTTATCCAAATCCGTTCAGTAGTTTTTGCTTTAAAGAGTAACAAACATCCATACATACAAACTTTCACGTTTATAATATTAGTAGGAAGTAGGATTTTAAAGTAATGCTGATTCAGAATAGTGGAAAATTTATAGAATCGTTCAATTAAAACAAAATTACTTACTAAAAAGAAAGAAAAATGGGTGTATTGGTATTACAGCATAAAAAAAAAACTTAATACTAAGTATTAAAAACTCAGACAACATTTCATCATCCCATTTTTTGTGCAGCGCCCACAAGGGGGCGTTATCACCCACTTTGGGAAAGGCTGTTCTAGTCTAACAGGATAAAGCTGAATACCAATATTTTACATGGAGCGACTGCCTATGTGACCTCCACAACCCAGTTACTGAGTAACACGATACCCCTTAGTAAGACTGGTTGTCAGACTTTCGGGCTTCTGACCATCCGTAACGACTGTCGAAAATCTCCAAATGACAACTGAAACCAACAGCTTAACGTGCATTCCGAAGCACGAAGGAGTCTTGCTATGTAAAGATGGTCACCCATCCACGGACCAACCGCGGCAAGCGTAGCTTAACCTGAACGATCGACCCGTGCGATTTTTATTAGTTAACCAGAAGCCCCTAAACATGTATAAGCACATACTAAAAAAAGAAAAAAAAGAACTGACCTGGCACCTCCAAATTGTCAGGATCCTCATCATCATCAAAATCTGAATCGTCAGATGGTGTCGGTGGATTGTCCTCATCGTCATATGCTGACCGTTTGGACTAGAATAAAAAATACAAACGAAATTTTAGATACACAAAAAAGGCCAGTCTTAGAGCCCCATCTATTAAACTGAGCTAAATAAATGTATTTTCTTTCTTTATTTATTTCTTTTCTTTCTTTATTTATTTCTTTTCTTTCTTTCTTTACTTCTTTCTTTTCTTTCTTTCTATCTCACTAGGGCATCGGTGGCGCATACACACAGGTTTATGGTGGGTATCTTACCAGCCGTCCGAAAGGCGGCGCATTCAACCATACATTTTCTAGCAGGTCGACCATGGTTGCGCCACCATGGTGTCCTAATGAGATAAGGCCACCAAGGTGTCCTAATAGTCTAGAATATAGAACCTTCGAGGTAATAGCGTAACACACTTAAAATGAAAATCGCTTGCAAATGCCTTTCATTTTGAAAGTTCGACTACGTTTATTGCGTTATTCACGTTGCTGAAAGGACAATTTTTGCAAACTTATGACTATGAGGCAATGGATTAGTTTCTTTTTATACTCTCGGATCGAGATAGATAGGTGTGCTGGTTCTATATAATCAAGGAATTTACAAAAAAACTATCTTATTTCATGCACAATTAAAATCATATTTCCATGGTATTATGTGTGTACTTATAATAATAAAACAATGGGTCTCAAACTTATTTAAACGTTGATATAATAAAATTATTATTTATTTATATATGCTTATATGCTGCTGCTTGCTTTATTATATTCGTTTTTCTTTTCTATCTGGCTCTTTTTGGTATCACTACACCAGGTAAAAATAAGCTTTATTGCTTCCAAGAAATGATTTATTTATAATATTATATTTCCGGGTATATTTTCGGGTTTTACCTAGTGAGCCCACTCGGACTTCCTCAGATAAATTGGGGAAACCCCCAAATGTGTGACAGCTATAGTTCCCAACGCTATTTGTGACTCATGTACTGATCACGAACGAATTGACGCAAGAATCTTTTACAAGCTGTGTCTACCTTTATCATCATAATCAGCCTATAATGTTCCCACTGCTGGGACACAGGCCTCCTCTCGGTGAGGGAGTGAGCCATAATCCACCACGCGGGCTTAGTACGCCTTGGTAGATATCACATGTCTTCGATTTTTTTGGTTCTAGGACATGCCGGTTTCCTCACGATATTTTCCTTTACCGTTTTGAGGACTGTGGTGATGAAATAATTTACACAAAGTATAGCGCTTGTCTGCAGGACGGGTACGGCCTATTGTGATAGGATTGAGTCACACATATTTATCACAATTTGGGAACGAAAACCGTGATAAAATGCGTGACTCATATCAAACCTATCACAGAGTCACACACTCAAACATCCTATTTTGCACAATTTTTATTTTTCCCTTTCTCAGTAAGCTGGGTGGCAGGTACATTGATGCCCAAACTGTAGTCACAAATTCAGCCCAGTCATGATTGTAGACCCCCTACCTTTGCTAGACGGTCTAGCATAATTTACTGAATTCTTATTTACAATTTGCCACGCTGTATAGTTTAACACTGGTGTGGAGGTCAGAAATTACCCCACGGGACTTTACTACCGAGATAAAAAAGAATCTTATATCTTAAGTCTTAAACCCAGGACATGGTCAACTTGTTTGTAATTTTTTATCCATTGAACCTTAAATGGCTGTTAAGGCGTGAAAGTTAACAGACATACAGAGGTCCTTTTGCATTTATAATATAAGTATAGATATGGATTAATATAAAGTAATAAGTATAAATGCGGTCCACACTACAGAAGACCGCACAACAAGATGCGTCATATGTGGTCGCGAGGGAACAAAGAAGTATACATTTTGTTTGTAAGCCTACACTGTCCCATTGCTTAGCAAAAGCCTCCCACAAGTCCTTTGAGGCATCATTTCCCATTGCTTAGCAAAAGCCTCCCCCAAGTCCTTTGAGGCATCATTTCCCATTGCCACCTCAATCCAATAATAGCAGAATATAAATGCGAAAAAACACACTATCACTCAGATAACCTTGATCATTTAAAGAATTCAAGTGCTAGGACTAATATTTTGCCCTTGGCTTCTTTCTAGCTAGAAATAGCTCAAGGTCATTTTCTTCCCGACCAACATATTCAGTATGTTTTATTTATTATATTTATTCATAGCATGACTTGTGTTTTTTGCACAAATCTGGGTGAACAACAATGTAGGTAATTTTGTATTATTGTTTTTGGATAATTTGTGAAAAACTGAAAAGTAGTTCACTTAGGTTACATTACATCTGTAGACCACACAAAACTGGTCACAACTTGCAGTACAAAAAATGTTGTTACTGTTGCAATATAAGTGTGCTGTCACTGTCATATTGTTACCAGTGATGCGTTGTATAGTTACAAATAAATTGTTACTCACATATCTAAACTAATATTATAAAGAGTGCAGATTACATTTTTGTTTATTATGCTTTCACACTAAAACGGCTGAATAGACTTGCATTGTAATTGGGCATATGGATAGAATACAACCTGGATTAGGGACATACAAAAAATGTTATTCCGATATTCCCATGGGATCTCGACGAATGATTCATCATTCGCCTGCCCGTATACCAATTTATTTAAGGTTGCGCGCCATCCCGCGTGCATGTCTTGTTCTTCCATACTTCTCTGTTAGTCATTATCTCGGTATTCACACTCTTAGCTAGTAATTATTTATCCATTGTCTCTTTGGTCATTTTTGTGTTCCTTTGCTCTTGATGATTATGCTGTGATAACTATTAGAAGACATTGGTGATCAACTGGCTGCTTAAAAAGAAATGGGGGGGGGAGGGGGTTGGGCTGAAAATTCCATTAAACCCTTCAATCTTTTGAAATCGAACTCTACTTTTTGCTTCATACAATAGGTCAGTAGATATCCATCTATAAATAATGGTTCTCTGTATTATTTTGACACTGATTGTGTATGGGTTTGGGATAATACGTATTTGGCTTATCACAGCTTGACCAAAAATTTTTATTTTGATCCATCTTTTATTCTTAGTAGAAACCATGGCATGATTGTTTTCCACTTAAGATTTATGGAATACTTTTATGTATTAAATCCGTAAATTCTCCTGCCTTTATCCCAATCATAAAACATAATAACATATCATTACAATCATCAATACAAGTCGCGTAATTTTCTCAAAAACATCAACATTCCATGGCAATATGATCATGCATTAAATTTTCTACCTTTTGAATTTGAAAACAAATAATTATTATCATATTGTAAATAAATCTTCCTTCTTTCCTCAAATTTTTCTAATGCTCAACCTGATACTGAGCAGTAAATAAAATAAAAAAAACCGGCCAAGTGCGAGTCGGACTCGCGCACCGAGGGTTCCGTACAAACCTGTAGGGATCCTCAGTTTATGTATAAGGTTTATCCTTATGAACTTAAATGTTGTTTTTTTAATTTTTATATTTGAGTTGATTGAATGAAAGGTAAATTGCGGTTTACGATTTATGACGTATTAAAAAAAAAAACTACTTACTGGATCTCGTTCAAACCAATTTTCGGTGGTAGTTTACATGGTTATGTACATCATATATTTTTTTGAGTTTAATCATTCTCGTATTTTAGAAGTTACGGGGGGGGGGGGGGGACACATTTTACCACTTTGGAAGCGTCTCTCGCGCAAACTATTCAGTTTAGAAAAAAAATATAATAGAAACCTCAATACCATTTTTGAAGACCTATTCATAGATACCCCACACGTATGGGTTTGATGAAAAAAAAATTTATGACTTTTAGTTCTAAGTATCGAGAACCCCAAAATTTATTATTTTTTCTCTATTTTAGTGTAAAAATCTTGATGCGGTTCACAAAATACATCTACTTACCAAGTTTCAACAGCGTAGCTCTTATAGTTTCGGAGGAAAGTGGCTGTGACATACGGACGGACGGACAGACAGACAGACAGACAGACAGACGGACAGACAGACATGACGAATCTATAAGGGTTCCGTTTTTTGCCATTTGGCAACGGAACCCTAAAAACATCTGGAAATATTGAATTGCATAGAGTACCTTTGCACTAAGGTAGTCTGCGGAATGCAAGCAAAAGGAGATATGCATTCTCATGATAAAACTTGGGACACAATGTAATTGAGTCATCATCATCACCATCATTTTTGCTGAGATACGTCCACTGCTGGAAATACGCCTCAACCAATTTGGGGGGTTTGCTATAATCGCCACGCTTGGGAGGCGCGTTGGCAATTGCAGTATGCTGGTAAAATGCTTAGAGAATGCTGCTGCCCATTCTTTAGTAAGTCCCTTAGTCGCTGCTTACGACACCCACTGGAAGAAATAGGATGGTGCTATTCTTTACTCAGTCAATTGGGTCTATTACCATAGTTTTATATTAAAAGCCACAGAGTTTATATTAAAACATTCAGTTATGCACACAAATAAATTTGGTGATGGGATGAATTTTTTAAAGACCTTGACTTTGTTTAGATAAGCGGTATCTAAATGTCATCTTTTGTTTAAATTTATTCATGTGTATTCCACATTTCATTGTAAGAGCAATTGAAATCATATGAATGTGTAAATCATAGACCATTGTTAGTCATATATCATTGATATGATTACTTTTTAGTTGTTATTTTTAAGAAATGAGGAAAATCTAAAAGTTTGTTACCTAAGTGTGTAGTAATTATGTTTAAATTCTAAAATTAGGTTGGTGGGTACCAAGTTTTACCACTTGCATCTCCAGAAATAATTAAAAATAAGTTATAACAAAAAAATAAACATACACAATCACATTCATTTTAAAAGTAAATATATTTTTGATAAACAACTTATTTCGGCTGCTTTAAAAATATGTTTTTCTTGATTTCAATTTTATCCATCCATAATTAATAACATGAAGGTTACAATAATCAAGCAAATCTTATAAAAAGGAAAACAATATCATAGACAAGTTTTAAGAGAATAACACTAAAGTCTTGGCACAGTCTGAATTATTACATTACCTATAGTTGGCAAAAGCACCAAAATACAGTAAAAACCTTACATAACTGATAACATGGTTTTATAATGCTCTTTTATGACTATTTTACTTTCCACCATGATAAGTAAATGCATGCATTGAGCAAATCTAAAAATTCCAACTTACAGCTTTCAAATCTTAGTAAATACTCATTTATAGGAACTGTATTAGGAACAGAGCATCAATAAAAGCGAATAGTTCTGTTTTCAGTCTCCAAATTAAAGATATAATCGATCTCAATGCGTTAACTCCGCATTGTAGTAGTGTGCTAGACATAGGCACAGTGCAGTACTTCAAGACGTATTCTAACACTATACCTAGAACCTTCCAAGAAAATCAATACAGCCACACCCAGCTTGAATAATTAAGTCCCCGGGAACACGATCAAATTAGTATTATAACAAAGAAACATTGAAATAATATCACATGTGAGATCGACATCACCTGACAGTTTTTTTTGGTTAGAAAAATTGAAAACAAAGAAAAAAAAACGAAAAAATCCCGTTTTTGTGACCTTCGTTTACATCTGATACCTATTCCTTAGATAGTCCTGGTATTTATAATAGCACATAAGAAGAAAAATGAGAAAAACACATTTTTCAGCGAAGTAAAGTTTGTAAAAAAGTATCAAAACAAAAAACTATCATTACCATTTTTTTAGCTGAATGTGACGATTTGATGCACTGCAGTATTTTAGTTATTAACGTTACTGATTCACAGTTTTATTAAAACACTTATGTTTCACACACTTATGAAATATTAGCGAAGCACTTCTTATTTCACGACAATTTATAACGCAGACGTCCGAACGGCGGTCAGTGCTTCCGCCATATTAAAAAACCAGAGAGAAAAGAAACATTCGTTTCGGATACATGTCAGAAATACACGGCGTTCAAAAATTAATGACTGTTCAAGAAATATTTTCAAATCCGCGAAAGTGTATTTTAAATAGCGTTGGTAAACCATATTTAGAATAAATACATTTTAAATTAAAGTCACTTTTCATGTGACCATGATGTTCGTCTACGCTAAAGATAATATAAAACTTTATAAAGTACACATCGGGTTTTGACGTAGTTTTCACCATAACTAGAGAACACGTTCCAAAAGGTTTATGTGTGTATAATAAACTTATAAGTATTATAGAAATATCAATATTTTATCAAGTCATACACCTGTACTTCTGGGGACCTAAAACATGCCTGATGCCGCAATTGGCGTGAGCACCTTTTTTTTTTTGTTTTTGTTTTTTCGAGGGGAAACCATCAAAAGGCACCCGGTCTTCGGGGATAAGACCGGGGAGTGTGGGATTTTTACCTCACTAAAACCACCCCGGTGGTCACCTTCTACATATGGAAGGGGTACTGTTACCTCTCAAAAGACCAATCCAGCAGTTGTGCGAGGCAACACGTAACCACTGTGCGCCCTCATCCCTGAGGTCACTTAGTGGGCAGACAGAGTCCCCACTCTGAGCACCCGTGACCCCAAATTCCCACCTGCCTTAAATTATGCAGGCGGGTTTCAGCATTTTAAGCGTCGAGTTGGTTGTTTCCCCGACGCCTTCTTCTCCGAGCGGGATCAGCCCTCTCACGATCCCGCTCTGCTGCCTCCTTCTGGACCATCACAGTCTCGCAGAAGGAGACCATGTGTCTCCAGTTTTCCGAGTCCGCCAGCATAGATCCAACTACTACTGGTAGAGACAAATTTCGCCCGATCGTGGCAATCAGGATCTGTCTTTCAGAAGCCCACGCTGGGCACTCCTCTAGCGTGCGCGGCCTCCGCAATGGTGGCAATTTGCCGTGGCCTCTCGCCAGGCGCGGTCGCAGCCTATGATTTCGGGGGGGGGGGTCACCATGAGTACTGAAGAATATTTTTAGGAAGGTACATCTACTCGTTGGTCTAGTAGTCGAAAGTGCTACTGATGAGCATGAGGTCCCGGGTTCGATTCTTAGGTCGGGAGTTTTATTGGGTTTTTCAGGCAAATTGTTCAGAGTCTCGACAGCATGGCTGTCTTTGGGGGGGGGGGGGGGTCATGACCCCTAGAACCCCCCCTCTCGGACCGCGCCTGCCTCTCGCCCAATTCTGTTCAGGTACTCACCGAAGCAACCGTGCCCGGTCAGCACCTGAGTGAGCCTATTGGCGTGAGCACCTACTAGTCCCAACTCATATAACTAATACATATGTTTGACATAGACATCGAATACTCGTAAACAGCGTGCGAAACGGGGGCGTGTCGCTAGTTTAAAATAAAGATACTTATATTTTAATCCCTGCCTGCAAGTTGTATCCAAATGTATTTGAAAGCGTCGAAATAGAACTTACTATCTCCATAGATATTTCAAGAGCAGAATTCGTTCTTGATACCTGTGAACCTGTCACATAAGGTGGCCGCGAATCTCAATTTGTTCAACGCTGTTCAACGTATAGCCTGACACTTAGAATATAGGGGCAGAGTTTTAGGAGTTGCCACGGAGTCGCAGTATACCACAGAACAATATTACTCCTAGCGGCAGTATACGCTTATACGCTTACGGTACGTTCACACGGCGTCGAGTGTTTCTCTACCAAATCGGTTTTTTGCAGGATTCGGTTTAGTGGCAACAGTATTTCAATGAATGAGTTCACACATGCATTCAGTTTCAAGACACGGTAAAAAAACGAATCTTGCTAAAGTTGACATCCGATTTTGCGACTACAAACCGATTCGGCCGTAGGTACTGCAAAATGTAAGATCCGGTGCAGTGGTATTAGCGCATTCAATACATGCGTTTATACGATACACACAGATGTAGGTATAGTCATTCTAAAGTCGTTAAAAAAAATTGTGGATCATTTCTTAAGTGCCGCATTAGAGTTGTAAAGGCACCAACTGTTGATCGTCTTTATACTATTTATTGGGTTTAACCACAATCTTTTTCACGGCGCTGACGGCGATAGTACCAGTATATTATAGAAAGACTGTTCACGTCCATCGCTTCCAAATCAAAGTGAGAAACTGTGCGCGCTCTTGCTAAAAAAAGCCGGATGGTGTGTTCACACGGGATATCGATATGAGGCCGTCGGATGCGGCAATGTAAGATGTACTATGTGAATACAACATTCGGTTTTTCCAGATCCTATAAAAATAAGATTGCGCAAAACGTGGCTCCGTGTGAACGTAGGTACCGTTAGGGGCAATATGAGCACCAGAGAAAAAAAAATGGTACCTACTGTAAATTTTTAATTTTTTTTTCGGAATTTTTTTATTGCACTTTTGGGTTAACCTCGACTATAGAAAACTTTTCTTTTCAGAAAAGATTTTCATCCGAGCTACCATTTTGTAAATATAGAGCGTTTTGTAAAAAAATAGAAAGCTTCTTACTCTGAAACGGTGCGTCAAATGGCCATGCCATTTCTATGGTCAAGGTCAACCCGTTACTGGATTGCAGTTGGGGAACTTCCGAAAAAAAAAATTGACCATTTTTCTGAGTCCTCGCGCCATAGCGCCCCTAAGGCTACACTCCAACCCGATAGAGGTCTTCGAATAAGAAGTACCTGACACACCCAAGTAGCACAAAAGTGCTGTATAACAGCATTTTAACAGTGCACAGTGAATGCATTAGTTGCTGAATAATAGCGTAGACAGCGCATCCTCAGAGGATATATAACTCTAATTTGGGCACAAATTATTCAGCACATAGCTGATAAGAAATCCAATTGACAAATAATTGTAATAAAACAACATTATAGTAGCATTTATGTGTGTAACAGTCACCTAAAGAGCTGAATAATGAGGCACGTGTTACTTATTATACAGCAAGGAAGACGAATGTGTAGGTGTACGTTGTGTATACTTTTATACAGTTGAAATTACACACTGAGCGAAATTGTGGAATGCAATAACTTAAATTATTTATTTTTCTTTGATATAAACTGTCAAATTGTAAAACATGAAGTGTATCGTTGTGTGCAAGATCTCAGGTGCCATTTGTGAGAATATACATACATAAAATTGAAGGTAAGTTAAACATCGATTTCCTCCTATTACATTTGAAATCATAATGGGAAGGTAACTTTACTGTCAAATACCATACATATTTAGTTCAAAATTTTCACGCGCCCTCGGAATACCACTAAATACTAAAATAAAAGCAACAAAATTAGAATGAAAATAAAATTAATATGTTCGTTTTTGTACAAAGTAACCAAAAAAAAAACTGTGTTCGTGTAATTATTTTTTAATCCATGTTTACAATTGATATCCTCTAAAATAAACAAAAATTAAAAGATAAAATTTTATAATAATACAAAGTAACGCAGTGAATATGGCGGATGGCAAGTGAACAGTTTTAATCTCAATTTAATGCTAAGGTCTGTACGGGTGTTCACATGTGACCTGTAATTCAGCCAAGAGTAAAATAGTTTAGCACTTGTGAAATACAAATCAGACATGGCTCGATTAGGAGAGTAGTATTGGTTCACATTTGCGTCAGTTAACTAGATAAGTACCTTTATGGATCCAAGCTTTTAGGGTTCCGCCGTGGTTCTTTTAAAGCCATTTTGTTCCCTTTTTAGTTGTTATTCGACGATAAGTACTTAATTAAAATTGTAATTTAAGTAGCTGAGATTATAATTTAATTTTATGTATACATAAGTTATTGATTTATAAACAATAACTTATGTATAAAAACTAAAGGTAATGTATTTTTCTGGTCTAATAATTTAATTACTTCCACATGAAATAGCATTATGTTACGTTAAGTTTAGGTATTTAATATGTTATTGTATCTTTTGGTTTTTTTCCTCAAAAACTGTATAGATAATGTTGTCATTAAGAAACTGATACTTCTATTATAATAAGTACACTGGACAGCAAATAAACCGAGCCACCCGCTACCTAGGCACTTAAATTCGATTTTCTCAAAAACTAAAAAACTTACAACTATCAAAATTGTACCTACAGAAAGTGCGTTTCATGGTAATTAAAATGAAAGGAAACTCATTGGGTTTAATCAATATTTCAGTGTTTATTAAGGATTTTACAAAGAAGAGTCGTTTTCCAGTCGTGACAATCGTTAGTAATGATAAAGTGAAAAAAAAAATTAAAGCCAAAAACAAAGATAAAGTCAAAAAAAAAGTTTTTAATCAATATTCCGTATTCCCTCCCCTTGCTCGGATAACTGCCAGCATCCTTGTATTCAACGACCTTACGAGCCTGACGATAAAATCTTGAGGAATTGTATTCCACTCCTCTTCAATTACGATTCGCAGCTCTGGAAGCCTTGTTGGAGCAGGTACCCGGGCTCGAACCCGACGTTTCTGCTCATCCCATAAGTGTTCTATCGGATTCAAGTCCGGGCTTCGAGCTGGCCAGTCCATCGTACGAATGCTGACGTCGCGTAGATACTGGGTCACCACATGAGCAACATGAGGCCGTGCATTATCATGCATCAATTGCATATCCTGTCCGATATATCCTGCGTAAGGTACCACATGGTCTGCGAGGATTTCAGTAATGTAGCGATGAGAAGTCAGTCCACGTGTACGGCCCGTCGCGCGTCGGTTCGATGAAAACTAACGCTGTATGTGCTGTTAACGAGATGCCGCCCCAGACCATTACAGATCCTCCTCCATAAGCAACAGTTTCCTTGATGCAACACTGAGAATAACGTTCTCCAGGGCGACGATATACTCTCTGACGTCGATCACTTCCATGTAGACTCACCCTGGTCTCACCAGTGAAGAGTACATTACTCCACTGCTCTAATGTCCAATCTCTATGCTCTCGAGCAAATTCAAGTCGTGCTCGACGGTGTGCTACCGTTAATGCTGGGCCTGTTGCAGCTCTTTTTGGGGTCAAGTTCCGTTCAGCAAGTCTCCTTCTGACGGTATCTGAACTTATGACCACTTGGCGTTCGTCACGCAGACTTTGTTGGACTTGAACTGCGTTGAGGTGGCGATTTCGCAGAACAGTAAGGTGGATATAACGATCATCTGCTGCTGATGTAGCCCTAGGTCTGCCCGTACCTGGACGGCGATCGAATGCTCCAGTCTCTAGGTATCGTCTGTAAACTCGTTGCACCGAAGATCTGCTGATTCGAAGCCTTCGAGCGACTTCACGTTGCGCAATGCCTGCTTGAAGTAATGCTACAGCTTGAGCTGCTTCCTGAGGTGTTGTATCCATTATTAATCGAAAAAAAGTAGCAAAAACACACGCGTCTGAGCAAACGATGGACAAAAACTAAAGAAATGATAAGAAATATCCGACTACCCTCATTGTAGAGAAAAAGAACGCTAATTTCAAACTCTGGTGAAAACAGAGCAAATCGTTAGCATTGTGTTTGTTGCTTGATTACAATGTGAGTTGACGGTACTTACAAATTAATTTGTAGTCATTTTAATCACCATGAAACGCACTTTTTGTAGGTATAACTTTGATAGTTGTAAGTTTTATACTTTTTGAGAAAATCGAATCAGAGTTCCTAGGTAGTAGGTGGCTCGGTTTATTTGCTGACCAGTGTATATTTTTCTTGTTTTTACAGAACGAGGCTTTCAAAATAGTTCAGACTATAGAGAGAGGTGTTGTCGATCTAACATTCGTTCCCGCACAGTGGAAACCTAAGGAAATTCTATGGTGGCCACCGAGAAGTACTTTTGTACTCCTTGAAATTATAAAAAGATGAAAATTCAAGACCAGGGTGGTACACCCTAAATTGTACTTTAAAAAGGTAACATTAAATAAACATAAAGAAAATGTACCGGTATTTCCTAACTGACTATTAATTTTGTCGCAACCATATAAGTCCCGAAAATGGGTAGGTTATAAGAAGATTTTTGTAGCAGGGCATTTTTGTACCTACTCAGCCTAATGTCATCAAACACACTGACCTCTATTTATAAAGGCTTTTTTGTATTGTTTTGTTAATATGTGCAATTATTATTTATTGTTACTTTAATTTAAATCCGACGTAAATTTGAAATTTTATTTTATTTCAACTATGTGACGTATATTTTTATTTTGTTAATGACATTTTATTATTTTCTGCTGCAGCATTGTTACTTTTATCTTAATTTTTGTAATATGGGTTATGTCTGAAATAAATTAATTTCATTTTATTTATTTATTTATTTATTAATATAACATACGGAACCCGTCGCGTCCAATATTCCATTCGCGCATGCCGACACTTGGATACATGCTGTTATTCGAGTGTATGGTAAACACCTGACTAATAGGGGAAAAGTGGATCTGTATGCAGCATAAAGCATTAAATTTTTGTTAAATAACTTCACAAAGTAACTGATTATGTTATAGTGGGTGATATGTTCTCTCTTAAAATGCAACGGTTGTACCTACACGTGTGGGCTATTATGCAGAAAACTTACAGCTAATAGGGTACAGCACTACTAAGCGCTCAATAACAGTGACTTTGTGGCGTGTTTGTGGTGCTTAATAGAATTACAGACTTTTACTGACTAAAACCCACCCGTGTTCCTTCAATTGCCCATGTGCCAGGGTCACGGTATCTCTTTCGAACAATCACGCGACCCCGGCAGGCATCGGTCCTAGCAGACCCCTTCAGTTTTGCTGACATCTCTTTGAGGCGCGCGTGGAACACTACGCGCCGTCGACCCGAGCTTGGTCCTTACCGGGCGGCGAGCTACCCATTGCTCGCCACCCGCAAGCTCGCGCCTACGGTGGCCGGGAGTCCGCAATCGACTCCCGACGCCCGGGGCGTCTCCTCCTGCGGCGGCTAGGGACGTGAGGGCGCCGAGACTGGCACTCCCTCACGCACCCCGCCTCCTCCTTCGCGAGCATTACTGCTTCGCAGAAGGAGGTGACGGCTTCCCATTCCCTCTCGCTCCGTACCATTGCTCGCACCAGGGCTGGACGCGAGAGGTCGCCGCCGCCGATCGCCTCCACGAGGACACGGCGGTGCTCCGCCCAGGCAGGGCACACCTCCACCGTATGTTCCACCGTGTCCTCCAGACGATCCTCGCAATGGAAACACCCGGACGTATCCTCCCGCTTTATCCTAAACAGGAACCCACCGAAGCACCCATGCCCGGTGAGAACCTGCGTCAGGTGAAAGGTGAGGACGCCGTGGCGCCTCTCTATCCACTCCTCAAAGAGGGGACTTACCGCCGCAATTGTGGCGTGCCCAGCACTGGGTTGCGACAATCGTACCCGCCATGTCGCCATGAGATCACACCGGAGCTCTGTCCGCCGTGCCGCGATTTTTCGCGGCAGCGGAGTTTCGCTCCGGCGTTTCGCCTCCTCGCGCCACTCCCACATGTGGGCGAGGACCTTTGCCTCCAGATCCCATGGCGGCACTCCGGCAAGGAGGCTCGCCGCCTCGCAGGAGACCGTGCGGTATCCCCGGATTAACCGGATGGCCATGACCCTCTGGGCCGCACTCAACCGGTGCGCTGGGCGCAGCCTCAATGAGGGCGCCCACACCGGTGCCCCGTAGAGGGCCATGGACCGCACGACCCCCGTGTAGAGCCTCCGGCAGGAGGCGTTTGGACCCCCCAGATTGGGCAGGAGCCGCTTTAAGGCAGCCCCAGCCCGCTCCAGTCTGGGAGCCAAACGTCGGAAGTGCTCGACGAAGTTCCACCGGCTGTCGAGGACAAGTCCCAGGTACTTCATCGTCGACTCGACGCCGATGTGAACCCCTCACCGCTGTGGGCCTTAAGTGACAATTTATAATGCAGTTCTGTGCTACTTGGGCATAATCTGGTAACTGGTTAATTAAGTAATTTTTGTCTTAGGCGCGGGACAAATACAAGTGGCGTCGGGCGGAGGTGAGGCGCGAGCGAGGCGCGGGTGACGTGAAGGCGCGGCGCCGGTGCAGCGCAGAATAGGCGCGCTAACGGTGTCGGAAATGCGAGGCGCGGTGTTTCTCGCTATTTTATGTTAAATTCTATATCGTCTGTTGTTGTTGACTCCTGCATACACTGCCTCGGCATGCCATTGCTAACTGCGGGTGCGCTGAGGGCGAGGAAGCGGCCCCCGCGCCGCGCCTGCACCCAGCCGCGCCGTCTTTAGTATGTCTCGCGCCCCACCTCTTCTATACATTTTGTACGAAATATTAAAGAAGTGGCACCGCGCCCGTGCCTCACCTCCGCCCGACGACGCCTCTTGTATTTGTCCCGCGCCTAAATGTATCACGAAAAATTTCAGATAGTTTGTTTTAATGACCATCAAAAAGTAATATGGGCACACACTGTAGCATGCGGGCGTCGACTTCAAGACAAGCTGCCTCTCACGCGGACAACTGTACCTACGTAGTTTACGCCCTTTTTACTGGTCCTGACTCTTTGTATATTTTGGCTGATAACAAAACTACAGACGTAGCACTGACCTCTATCTAATACGCTGGACTGGCTACCGCTATCAATTTATTGTGCCTATTTGAAAATCGCCATTTTGGCGCTGACGGCAGCAGTGAGGGGGAATGGAACTAATACTAGTGATGTACAACAAATGGTTTGTTATCGATAAAAACTTCTCTGATATCGACTACAATGATAGAAATATTACCAAGGCTATTTTTGTTACTATTTTCTATAAATTAATTTGTTTAGATAATTATTAACATGTAACATTCGTGTTGTCTTCTAAACGTAATGTTTTTAAAACGTGGAATACGTTTTATAACATAAAATACGTTAGGATTTACTAAAATCATAGATAATTAATTTAAAACAAGTAATATAGGCATATATTTTGTTACTAAAACACAAATAAAAAGACATGTCTGCACTAGTTGAGTACCTAACTAAACCAATGAACTATAGATAGTCGTAATAAACAGATATTTTACATATAAAACATAACTTGAAATAGCAGTATATAGTACTGTTTATGGACTGTAATTCATAATAAGTTGACCCCTTCCTTGTTCTCCTTAGGGCAGATTTTAGCAACGTCAGATATCTTTTATCCTGGGAATTAAATCGACGTTTGACAGTTTCAGTACGAATGAACTGTCAAAAATTCAAAATGTATTCTCTGGATATGACTTATTCTAGGTATAAAAGTTTGGTGAAATTCGCCCTTTAACGGATAAAAGTTAACTATCGGATCAATAAATAATAAAATTCTGTAAAATAGTAAATTAAGTATCTCTAATTGTCTTATCGTGCACTCTTTAAAGGAAGGGATTATCTTTTACTAGTCAGATACCGTATGTCGCCATGTGGTACGAGACACAATAAATTTTTATTAGGTCTGTAATTACGGTAATTAACTTGTAACAACTTAATTACCGCAGGGGAGGGGGACAGGGAAATAAAAAAGCATTCTGAAATCACATATTTTATTAAATTAAAACTTACTGTCGAGCCCATATTATTTGCCGAGTCAAAAAATGTCTAACCTTCTCTCCAGTTATTAATAAAGAATATTTTTTTGACACTAATAAGATTGCAAATGGCCGTTGTTTGTTGTATTTGAGCTAAGCGTCTCTGCGAAATAAAAAGTTTTCCAATGCATTGTTTGGAAGTCTCATTAATATTAGAGTCGGGTATTGCCCAAAATATATGTAAAAATTCACCTAACTCGGTTTGTAACGAGGATGGATCATCGTCGTCAAGGCGGTATTTCTTCGTAGTACGCATATTTTCAGCATTCGTAAAATCATCAACATTAAATTTATTTATTTTAGCACGCTTTGCACTAGAATTAGTTAATATGGATACATTATTGTCCTGAACGTTGCCGGTAGAAGTTTTTATTTCGTGATGGATGAATAACTGTTTAATTAAAACTTACTGTCGAGCCCATATTATTTGCCGAGTCAAAAAATGTCTAACCTTCTCTCCAGTTATTAATAAAGAATATTTTTTTGTTTCTGCGAACAAACGGATGTTTACATATTTAGTTATTATTTCTTTTAAAAGAATATTTAAATGACTGTGAAAATTGTCTGAGACAT
This sequence comes from Aporophyla lueneburgensis, assembly GCA_932294355.1. Lineage (NCBI taxonomy): Eukaryota > Metazoa > Arthropoda > Insecta > Lepidoptera > Noctuidae > Aporophyla > Aporophyla lueneburgensis. The sequence goes on along the minus strand of OW028751.1, from coordinate 27,786,796 downwards.
AACTATCTCTAAAATGATCTTCTAGCTCATATGCCTTTGGCGAGTAAAAATGTAGAGTAATGGCAAATGATCTTAATTCTGGAGCATACTTAGCATGTTTTAAATATTTGGTCATTCTTTTAAAAAGTTGTGGTTTAAAATTGTCGTACTGATTTAACATATATAAACAATCATCACATACCAGTTTTCTTTTTTTTAAATCAGCAATTACAGATCTTAAAGTAGACACGGTAATTTTCATACGTTTCACATTTTGAGACAATACTTTAATTCGGGCTTGTGACATTTTCAAGGCTCTTTTGACCCTTTCCAATTTAATTTTGGAAGATTTTGGGGTGTTCTCGTAGCGGTGATCTAATTTTACACTAGAACAGATTTCCGCTAAAGTTCTAGATATCTTTGGTGTACTACAGTTGCTTGTGTTGTAACTTGTGCTTGGAACTGTAACAAGAAATTATATTTCATTACTTATATTATTCAAAGAAGGATGATTAGATAGTGAAAATATCATTGAAAATAATTTGGAAAGGTATGTCATCATCATCATTTCAGCCGAAAGACGTCCACTGTTTGACATAGGCCTCCCCCAAGCGTCGCCACATCGGATTCTAGTGACTCTCATCAGGTCATCGGTCCACCTTTACGTTTTCCGATACGCAAAGAACATGCGATATGAACGCGTATATTTAAAAAAAAAATTACACAAGGGCACAAAATTAAACATTGTTTAGTATTAGTATTTAACCACTGTTAGTCGCCAACTTAGTACATCAGTAAACCATGTTCAGTATTTTAGATATTTTTTTTTTACATAACTACCTGCATGGGCTTCACATGGCAATATTTCTTTTGGATTAACTTCAATATATTTGCAATCATAATTTGTTAACCCGACTTGCACAGGTACTAAAGGTAAATTAAATTTATCCAAGTTCATTTCAATATCACTCTGGCATTGGTATCTCGTTGGTTGGTCAGCGTCTTTAAGCATCTCAGTTTGTACCAAGGACAAATTAGTTTCTGAGAAAAACAAAAGTTTTATTTTTTTAAGATAATCAATAATATTTCTTGGATACCGACAAAGTATTTACTTAGGTACTATGAATGTACACTCACCAAGAAATATTGTGGGGATACTGCATTTTTTCAATGTAGTCCGTGACTGATGTTTTATGAAACATCCATCCGTGAAGTGTTTAGAACAAAGATAATGATACATGGTTGGAGTCCAATTGACAACCTTCATATTTTTTAACCAAAGTTTGAGAGTGTAATCGGAGGGGAACCTGTAATTAAAAGAAACATTATAGTAGGTATGGGTAAAAAATTAAAATAATATAGTATAGCTTGGCAAAAAAGAGTCTGGAAAAAATGAGGGCGCCTGCTTAGCAGGTCTGGCCACCCTGTATACTAGGACTAAAAGTGATAAGATACTTGTTGTTTTTTCAAACACGAGATCCCGGAAATTCTCATCAGTCAAGATTTCAAGACTTGATAGGCACACAGACTTTTACTTTCATTGTATTTAGTAGATTGCAGATTATTTCACTGGAATAACCTTTTATCTAAGAGTGCCATCATAACAACATAATGAAAACTTATTTAGTTTAAAAATTAATTAAATTACACTCGGGGATTGCCGATTGAACCCGATACACGAGACATAATGTTCAGCAATCGCATTTGCGGCCACCATCTAGGGTATTCACAACCGTTCGATGGTTGGTATGCCTGTATCAACTTTGACATGAATGATACTGAACGAATCCTGTTAATGCCGACAGTTTATAGTCGACAAGAAGGCGACTTACAGCTGCTTACTGTCGGAAACTAATCGGAAGTCAGAGAGTACCTATCGCATGTCGCATTCGAAAGGTACGGGCAATATCGAATAAACTTGAACAGTTGACTAATGAAGGCGTCAGGTATGTCTATGCGGGGTACATAACATTATCACTATTCACATGACAATGAAAATGAAATAACACGCTAAAGTTTAGATTTTATTTAAAAATAAAAACGTGACGTAACATCATTCTTGTATTCCTTTTCGGTGCTATGATAGATTTTTTCCATTAACACTGATGTGTCAGTTTTACATTTCTTATTTATGAAAATAGTGTAAAAATCTTTCTTGCACGTTTACGGCTCCCATTACAACCCGTCTCCTCAAACTATAGGTAATATATTACGTAGAATAGGCACCTGAAAAATAATAAATATTAATTATACTTTTTTTACTGTGGTATGCGATAATAGCATTAACAAAAAAAAAAAAAAAACATATATATAATACGTTCCGTAGTGTTGAACTTTTTGTCTAATTGCACACAGATCAAAATCGTCTAATTCTTTCTTCCGCCAACTGTTTTGGTGTTCCTCCAGGTGTAGAAAAAATCCTTAATTGTTTTCTCCTTCATTAATAATTTCTCTAATTGTACTGTGAGATTTACCTTGAAAAAAATATAAAGACAATCATATTAATTCCATGTAGGTACATTTTTCAATTTCAAGTATCAAACATCAAGAATTAACGTACACGCGGTTTGTTAAACTAGAAAACATAACCTCAATAATCTATTAGTAAACAAAACAATAAAATGGCTTGAAACTTATAATACCGATAAAACTTAGTATTAGAAAGGGAAAACAATGACTGGCATTGAATAAAAGATAAATTTCTTGGATAAATACCTGTCGTGTCGGCAGTTCTTTCGTAAACATTGTCAATCAGAGACAAAATTTGTTCCGCTTCAGATTCCGCCAAATTTCTTACGAAAACTTAGTATATCACAGCTCACACCACTACTCCTTATTGTTTTATTCATTTTTTATATGTTCAAAAGCATTAATAATTGATAGTTAATTAGAAATAAGTAAAATACAACTGGGAACATAACACAATGACAGATTAGCTACTTGTTGATGATAAACAAAGCAGTGCTGCCACCAAAAAAATATTTTAGTTCCAATGGTTACCACGACAGACTCTTTTTTGCCAACCTATATATCTATAATTATATAGAACACTTAATGAGAATTATGAATCATAGGTGTTAAATTATTTGTTATTTATTGACTCTAATAATAATAAACCTTAAAGTGTTTTGCTATTATTACAGATCATAATAATGTGCGTATTATTATTTTAACAAAGATGATAAACATTATTATTAAGCATGTTTTTTTTTTACATCTTAATATAATATTACGAAAGTATCGATATGAATTTTGACATCCCTAACAAAAGTTATTGGTTAAGTAAAAATGTTCGTAAAATCCCGTAAACTCGAACAGAAGCAGTGTATTTTTACAATAATAAACGTAAACGTTTATTATTGTAAAAATACACTGCTTTAAGCGGTTTTCTAATAAGTATTTATGATTTAGATACACTTACTTGTGAAAAGTGACACCACTGCCTTTTTCGTATCGTGTTTTACAATATACGCACGATTTCATGTTGGACGAACAATACAAGCTATGTTATAATCACTGTCATTATTATAACACTTTAATCTAAATCACAATCACAGTAAATACTTTAGAAAACTTTTTATTTCGCAGAGACGCTTAGCTCAAATACAACAAACAACGGCCATTTGCAATCTTATTAGTTCTTAGAACTCTCACTGGGGGCGCTTTGAATCGGCACAGCAAATAGTTGTCATTTTGTATGGGATAGCCAGTCCAGCGTATTAGATAGAGGTCAGTGAGACGTAGTATAGATGAATTTAAAAAAATATGGCTGCTTATTTGTATATTGTGGTGTCTTACGAATTCCACCGGAAAGATGTCGCGGGCAGGCTACTTTATAATAAACAAATACTATATATGTTGTTTTCATCTCAAAATACTGCACCTTTTTGTTACCCTTATCGGATTTTTTTATACAGTAGACGGCAGTACCTAGGTACTAATAAAATAGGGGTGTCAGAAAAACACCGTCATTTGCTATGTCTGTCAGTGTTAAGTGTCAAATCAGGGACGTCCCTGGACTGTGTATCGGATTGGCGCCACCGAAAAGCCGTCGACTGTGCGGACCAGTGAGTACCTTCCTTTCAATCCCAGTTTTCCAAGTGATTGTACACGACTATGGCCACAGTTCCATCGAAGGGTTTTATTCATCACTTGCTTTTGCTAGCAGCTTCGCCCGCGTGGAGGTCGGAAACTATCCCGCGGGAACATACTACCGAGATAAAAAGTAGCCTATGTCCTTTCTAGGCTCTAAACTGTGTACCAAATTTCATTTAAATCGGTTCAGTAGTTTTAGCGGGAAAGCGAGACAGACGGACAGACAGAGTTACTTTTGCATTTATAATATTAGTATGGAAATGTGGATTAACCATAACAGTAACACGCTTCCTTTAAATGGAAAGTGTTGCCAACGTCGCCCCAAGCAACGATCGCGTCTCCATACTCTGTGTAAGAGTACATCAGATCATAGGGTACCCCCTAATTTACAGTGCATCGTCAGCCATAGCTACGATACCATCATGTTTGCTATGTGGGTGCGACGGAGTGTGGGGTACTATAGGGAAACGGGAATATTGAATTTCCTCGAAATCGCCCACCCAGCTGTGCGAGTTTTCAGCGTCACTCGTTGCCCTCGCGTTATATTCCCTGACTTTGCACAAAATTCAGCTGGTAAAGATAGCAGCTTAATTCTGTGCAAAGTTGCTTGCGAGACTATTGATTTAAAACATAGTTGCTTAGCAACTATGTTTTAAATAAAAAAACTTTTTAATAAAAAATTAAACCGCCGAAAAAACTGAAAAAAATAAAATAATAAACCTTAAAATTATGAGTCGGCGCTTTGAGTGATCCTTGTTCATTGATTTTTCAGCACCGACTCAAAATTTTAAGGTTTATTATTTTATGTTTTTCAGTTTTTTCGACGGTTTAATTTTTTATTAAAAAGTTTTTATTTCATAATTTTTTGTGACTTTAATGTACTAATAATACTTGGCAAGGTATACCCTATCCAACAAAAAAAGAATGATCAAAATCGGACTACTCTGTATAAAATTATGCGTGTTTATACGTTACAATCAGTGAGTGAACAATCAATCATCCCCTGTTTTCCGACCCTTAGGGTTCGATTTTGCTTTCCAAATTTATATGGGACCACCTTGGGAGTATACACTTTCCAATAGAAGAAGAATTGTTACAATCAGACCACTATGTAAAAAGTTATGCGTGATCATACATAAAATATATATATATATATATATATATATACGCGTCGAATTGAGAACCTGAAGCCTGAAGTAAAGCGCCCTTTGTTTGCTAAAACAGCGCGGTCAATGGCAGGTACCACGCGAAAGCGGTCAAATAAACGCGCCCTTAAAGAGAAGGCTGGAATTTGAATAAATAAAACTTCAAAAATTATCGATCACTTTGACCGTTTATTGGAAACCAAATACAATATCAAAATGAAACTTATTTTAAAATAAATAATGCCAATTTTTAAGCGAAAAAACTTAATATCACAGGATGGACAATACTTTTGATAGAACCGTATTCACGCTAACCACTATTGATATAGGGAGACAAAATGCGTTCAGCACGTTTGGAATTTGTAAATAGTACAAAAAAAGGGTTCTAAAACATGCAATAGTGGCTTATGTGAATTAACTTGTGTCTATCGAATAGTTACACGATGGTGTGCTATATTAAAGGTACCTATATTTGCATTAATCCAGTATTTTAATTTGGGCCTAGTCCGCACCCTAATTGCATAGCGCTTTATCAATCTTAATCTGAATCAGTTTGCAGATAATTTCTAATCCATTGCGACTTTTGTTCGAAAAAATTGTCTGCTCAACAACGTAAATAAAGCTATGAATGTTGTTGGACTGTCAAATTGAAAGCGATTCCTACTGGCAGCAAGTTACGCGATTATCCCTCAGGGTCTTCGAGTTTCTTGTTCTCAGACATGCTGGTTCCTGTCAGGGTCGCGAGATTTGTTCGAAAGAGACACCGTGGCCCTGGCGCATGGGCCACTGAAGGAACACGGGTGGGTTTTAGGCAGTAAAAGTCTGACACGCTCTCCCGCTCCGCCCAAGAGCGGGAGACGATTTGATGATTTACCACCCAAAAAAAAATCGAGATCGTAGCATTTCGTGGTTTCTGCCTACCCTCATGGGAAAAAGGCGTGATGGTATGTATGAATGTATTTAAAAAAAAAAAAATATGACATGCTGATGTCCTGGTCCGTATACTGGATCAATGTAAATCAGCTTTGACATACTTGCACAATAAAACGTTGACACAAACATCATAATATTCATCAAGAAGAAAAACAAACACCATTAAAATAAATTATCAAGTGCAAGTTCCATCTTATTTTATAAAGTCCTACACTAGATAACAGTCTAGCGAATAATTTACAAACATTCGTGTCAGAGATGGTCTTAAGAACCTTAAATAAGGTTCACAAAACCATATTCATCTGGGAACATGGATTTTGGGCCAACCTAGGAGCGTCGACACACAGAGACAATTTTTGTAATGTGTATAAATTTATCGGTATTTATTATTTTCAGCGATTCAGCAAACCGAATGTCGCCGCATGACCCAAACGCATTGCATTGGCAATGTTAACATCACAAGTTAGAGGTTTTATCCAGAATTACAGCTGATGTTAAGATACGCTAATCATAATGCACAAGGTTTAAAAGGAAGAACAGGTAGCTAATGGGGAAACTCCCGACGGCATATATATAATCTTCGGGTATCAAAATCATTTACAGAATTAATAATTCCGGAAGGTTTATGTATAATACAATACATCTTCAGGTTTTGTCAAGTCGTTAAACCGGGCATAACTATTTCTGTGACTGTACATCGAAGAAATGGAGCAGATAGCATTCCGTGTGTGGATGCAATGCACAGCACACATATACTCAGGGTGCAACGGCACGCACACACGGAATAATAATGATGATAGCATAATATTATGTCCGATTTTTAATTTGCTACACTAAAATGACAGCATTGATCGATTTTTTTTTTTTGCCAATGTCGGATATGCGATAGTAACAGCTGTAATTTTGATTTAGCAAATTAAAGTTCATATTACGGATAGATGAATGAGTACACTACACACCATAAAGTTCCTACCACACATTCTGACTCTAAACTACCCCTAGCTCACTTCAAAAATATTCACGACTACCCCACGTTTTATTATTTTGAACATTTTTCACTAATGTTACGCATTCTTGAATTCTTGTTCCTGAAGTATCCCGCGAAATTAAAATTTTCTTCAGTTTCTTGCTATTTAGGGTAAGTACTTACTCTTGATTTTAATTCCGATCGGTTGACATTGGAATTTCGTATTATTGAGTTCGACGCTAGCGCCAAAATGTGTTTAAATTGGGTCTCCATTTTGGAGAACTAAGTGGAATCGAGATCGGACGTTGTTGTTGTTCCAATGTTGATACTATTGTTTTCAAGAGTACCGAATCACGTGTATGCACAATTAACATTGGAATCTTATTGGCTTTAGATTTGAATTAAAATTTGGTTGAAGAGTAAGCCTCTTGGTCAGTGTCAGATTCAAATAATACGTATGAATCGCGTTATGATTACATCATTTTTGTATGTTGAATGAAATGATACCCAGTTATTTGCAAGTTCAAACTTAATTTATCATAGGACATAATCATCGATTGAATCATAATGAACACACAACCTTGGACTGACCTTCAAATTGCAATAAACATAAGAATATTTTAATCTTAATTAAATAGTCCAGAAAGAAAATATCTTTTGTCATAGTTTAGTAATTTACAAAAACGTTTTTCACAATAGGAAACTTATTCTTTACTTATTTCTATCTATCAACATCCATTGATTAAAACAAATGGAAGGGTATATAGGTGAAATCTTTTGTCATAGTTTAGTAATTTACAAAAACGTTTTTCACAATAGAAAAACATATTCTTGACTTATTTCTATCTATCAACATCCACTGATTAAAAAAATTGGAAGGTATAGGTAAAAGTGCATGCAAAAGCATACTCCTATGTCCAACTAGGATGAGAGTGAATCCACAAGCTCACTATAGTCAATTAAAGTCTCTTAATTAATAACATTAATTAATTATCCACCATATCTTATAACTTTAAACGAGCAATTCTTGTATATATATATATAATCTGAATTTTGGAAACGGCTCCAACGATTTTCATGAAATTTAGTATACGGGGGGTTTTGGGGGCGATAAATCGATCTAGCTAGGATTCATTTTTATAAAATGTCGTTTTATTCGTGTTTTCAATTGATAATCAACTTGAACATAAACTTATTATTTTAAACACAATTTACCAAAAAATACCGAGCAAAGCTCGGTCAACCAGATATTTATAATCTAATGCTGGCACTTCGCTTAGCATATTTTCCCAAACATTCGCGTTATTTCATGAACGAAAAATAAACTGTATCTCAATATATCAAGGGTATATTTAAAAATATTCAAGTTACTCGAATATTTGGGTAAATACGCCAAGTGCAGTGCCAGGCATAACAAATTGGATTTTTTCTTTGTTTAAGACTAAATTCTGATTTATTAAGTTTTGTACTGGGCCACTGTTGAACGTAATATCAAGTTAGAAGTACCATTAACTATTTACAAAACTTCTAATAACCCAGGCAACACAATTTGACACAATAGTAGCCTAGACTTTGCTCAAATATTATCCAAATGTAAAATCTAGCTGTTCGGTATGCTCTATGCATACAAAAATGTCTTATTTTCACTTAAATCATACCCTATAACTTTATTCTTTGTCTAAAATGTTCTAAAGTCTTTGTACTCAATCATCGACCTCTAACTCAAGCTCGATGTCCGCTAGGCTAATTTTCCGGAGAGTGTTGATGACCATGTATCTGGAGAACAAGACGTAGAGGTATCGGAACCATACCATTTGGGAGCGGTGGCGCTTCATTGCACGAACGACGCGCCGGCTCTCGGTCCAGCGGAGAAAATATCTGGAGAGAAGAAAAACAATTTAGCAGCAAAAGACAAAAAATATGCACACAATAAAAGCTTTTTTGTTATTTTAGTTAAAACTAATTAAATTGGAGAAAACTTTAAACATGGTATTTTTTTTTTGGATTTTCCTTTAAGTAGTAGACTATACTATAAGCTATATTTTTCAATGAACTGTATTATTATGGGAATCAAGAAACTAGACAGAGAAAGTACTCAGGTTCTTTCCTCAAAATACCATTTCAGACACTAATCCACACACATGGTCTTTTGAGGAAAGAACCACCGGATTGAGTACTTCAGTTTTATAGAGGTTCTTTCCTACAAGACCATTTCAGACACCAATCCACATGGTCTTCACATGACCTTTAAAAGACTGTGACCTCTGAATTTGTTTCAGCCTTTCTTCTCAGAGTAGTCACATAGGAAACACAACCCCTAGGATAAATAGAGTTAATTCTGACAGAATGGTACCCTTCTTCTTCTTTTCATGTCGATATTACTCATACACTTTCTTATTTTTATATATATAGTTTGAGCGCAGTAGGTGACCATGTTTATTGCAGCATCAGTTATATGATTTAAATCATCCGAGACACAGGTCAACTGGTACTTAGGACAATGGTTCCCTAGAAATGGTAAACGAAATTGAGGTCAGCAATTCAATCTCACAGTAGGTCCAAACTGGAGAAGAGTTGCAAAAAACAAAAAGCATTGGCAATTATTAGAGAAGGCCTTTGCAAGAGGTACAGTGAACTCCGAGATATATTTTAACTCAGAAAAGAAAATAACAGCAATTAAACTAGCACAAGGAAGGAGTTTCACGAGAAAAGGACTATTGATTGATTGATTACATACGAAAAATGTTTGTTCGTTGTTGGATTATGCTTGTATTTCAAGCATAACCCAACAGCAAAAGATGCATTAAAATATTCAACTCACCTTTTAGAAGACAGTATAAAACTTAGTGGTAGGTCCAAGAATCCAATGTACTTTCTGAATAAATTCACGGAATCTAATGTGTATACTGCACATCCTGGAAATTGAAAACACACAGATATTATTATTAACTGAAATGGAAACTATGATTTATGTCATTTATTTATTAGTTAAACCTACAGAATCATCCATACCCATATTATAAATGTGAAAACAAGTCTGTCTGTTTGTGTGCTATGTCATGACATCTTAATGGCTGAATGAGGTTTGATGATTTAATGCAGCGCACAGGTAGACCATGCCCTAAGTTAGGACGTATTACATATTTGTCATCCCCCGGAGGATAATTTCCAACAAACACACAGACAAAAACTACTCAACTATAATATATGTGCGTGTGGATTGAGAGATCTTTTTGAAAAACTCTCCCAATCCCAACCAAATTATAAAAGGATTTAGGAAATAATTGTGAAAACTTCATGGTAAGGTATAAAATTTGTGAAACCTAAACAAAGAAAGTTAGAACTCATTAACTGGATCTCTCAATTTGGGCAACTGAAGAAAAAACCATAACGCATATCCAAGAATATACTGCCTATGTGTTTATAATTTTCATTTTAATTAATTGTGAAGGATTTGTGAAAGCTGCTAAACAAAATTTCGATTCGTTTCAAAGCCACGTTTAAAATTTATAACGGTTTATATGGATCACTCAGAGTGGACAATTTTCAATCAAGTGATCTTGTAAAACACGACCAAATACTGAAAAAGTATGAATAATTATCATGTTTATTGCAAATTCTGGTTCCGGGAAAATTTGTGAAACAAAAATCGTGATTGAAATCTTACTGGTTCAATAGAAAATGAAAATCTTGTTTTTTGTCGGTCGTCCCAACTGAGAGATCATTGTTTTGAACTATATTTAATAAACCAAAACTTATAGGCAGAAAGTAGATATATAAAAAATTGTGAAAAATGTTGTACTAAAATTTGACGAATCAGTCGTCCCTGTAAGTGTTATACTTAAAAAGATAAATCATTTTTTACAATCCTTAAGGAAAACGTTGAGTAGGGTGACCATATCGCCGGTCGGAATCATTACCGGTATAATTCAAATTATGAAATGTTTTTATACAAGTAATTTGTTTCTTGTTTCACTACATAATTTCTCTTGAACCAGTAAGATTTCAATCACGATTTTTGTTTCACAAATTTTCCCAGAAGTAAAACTTGCAATAAACATGATAATAATGCATACTTTTTCAGTATTAGGTCGTGTTTTACAAGATCACTCAATTGAAAATTGTCCACTCTGAGTGATCCATATAAACCGTTATAAATCTTAAACGTGGTTTTGAAACGAATCGAAATTTTGTTTAGCAGCTTTCACAAATCCTTCACAATTAATTAAAATGCAAATTATAAACACATAGGCAGTATATTCTTGGATACGCGTTATGGCTTTTTATTCAGTTGTCCAGATTGAGAGATCCAGTCAATGAGTTCTAAGTTTCTTTGTTTAGGTTTCACAAATTTTATACCTTACCATGAAGTTTTCACAATTATTTCCTAAATCCTTTTATAATTTGGTTGGGATTGGAAGAGTTTTTCAAAAAGATCTCTCAATCCACACGCACATCTATAATATTAATAATTTTCTTGATGCCTGTTAAGACATACTGGTGCAAAAGATTTAAAAAAATACATGTTTTACTTACTTTCAGGCATTAACTTCTCAACAAACATATAAGCAACCGCATAGAACACGGCTGAGTGATTAGCGTGAGCTGACACACCTCCCCTATCAAACGTAACAAGTGTATCAATATCTATGGCTTCTAAGTGATGGTTTATTAATTTAGCTAACACCGGTACAGGCCACTGAACCTTCGGGTCATCTTTTAGCCTGTCGTCCATTATTATACATATATTCTGGTTTGGTACACCAAGTTCTAGACAAGCATCCCATAATTCTTTCTGTCTTATTCGACCTTTTCCTTCATAGTTACCTGGAAATTAAAATATAAGAATGAAATATAGTTGATGTTGAACGGTTTTCTAAAGATAAATGTTTTCGTAATTGGCAATTAATTAGAACGAATGCACTCTATAACCACCTGATTATCATTTTGACCTTAACAATGTAAACATGAAAGGAGTAAAGTAATTCAAAGATTAAATAATGTCACATACCATTAGATAAGCACAGTACATGTACGTCGGCACCCTGTTCACACAAACGGAAGATCGTGGGCCCGAAAAACATGCATTCATCATCGGGGTGCGCTATGACCATCAACACTCGCTTGGCGCCTAAAGCACCACGCGTCCGCGTCGGCAGCCGCCGGGCGTAGCGCCGGTACACCACACAACATACTAAGAAGTACCCCAACAGCCATAAGCTTATGTATAAAGCGAAATTCCTAAAATACAACAACAGTTCCGCTACGAACTTCACGTAAAAATTGTAGAAAAATTCTGGCGAGTCATTAAGTAACATTTCTGACTAGAACTAAGGGAACTATTAGTCGATACAATAAAATATTGATTTTTGTCATATAATTTATGTAATTAGAATCATTAAAACATAATTAAAATAAGAATTTTGAAAAATCTAAATTTTACTTCCCGATAGCGTCATTGTGACGTTTATACTAGTGTTGCCTCAATCTAGTGGTGGGCGTTGCGACAACGAACCGTTTCCGAAGACCGTTTTATGTTTTGCAACGATGAGACCGTTTTACGTCCTGGGTCCAAACAGTCTTCGTTGCACAAACCAGTCTTCGAATAACTAGATGCGATTATGTATTTTACAGCTAAGAAAATACGGTCGAGAACCCATTGATTCAACTATCACACTCGTCGCGTCGTCGTCCTTAATCCGTTCCAAAGACCGTTTTATGTTCTGCGACGACTACGACGATGAAACTGTTTTTGCGTCTTGGATCCAAACAGTCTTCGTTGCACAAACCAGTCTTCGAATGACTAGATGCGATTATGTATTTTACAGCTAAGAAATACGGTCGAGAACGCATTGATTCAACTATCACACTCGTCGCGACGACGCGCGACGTCGTCCTTAGTGAACCGCGTTCGTTTACAAAACAGTTCTTACAGTAAAAAGTGAACTTTTTGTCAATGGTATAGAGTCTATATTTTATTACTACTTCTCGAAGAAACTGCAACTATTTCACGCGACGAAAACGCAATTCTATTCCATATTCGATAAGTTTCGTTTTTTACAAAACGGTCGTCGTCGCAACAACTGGTTTGAAGACGGCTCTTCAAACCAGTTGCGACGACGACCGTTTTCTGCAACCGTTTTCGTCGTCGGAAAAACGGTTGCGTTTCGTCCGTCAAAAAATCGACAACGACCCACTACTACCTCAATCCTACTTGGGTTGCGTGAGTAAAGACCTTACAGCTTGGCAAAAAAGAGTCTGGAAAAAATGAGGGCGCCTGCTTAGCAGGTATGGCCACCCTGTATACTAGGACTAAAAGTGATAAGATACTTGTTGTTTTAATCCATAAACACGAGATCCCGGAAATTCTCATCAATCAAGATTTCAAGACTTGATAGGCACACAGTCTTTTACTTTCATTGTATTTAGTAGATTGCGCATTATTTCGCTGGAATAACCTTTTATCTAAGAGTGCCATCATAATAACATACCTAATGCAAACTTGTTCAGTTTAAAAATTAATTAAATTACACTCAGGGATTGCTGATTGAACCCGATACAACCGAACAAGACATAATGTTCAGCAATCGCATTTGCGGCCACCATCTAGGGTATTCACAACCATTCGATGGTTGGTATGCCTGTATCAAATTTGACATGAATGATACTGAACGAATCCTGTTAATGCTGACAGTTTATCGACAAGAAGGCGACTTACAGCTGCTTACTGTCGGAAACTAATCGGAAGTCAGAGAGTACCTATAACATGTCGCATTCGAAAGGTACAGGCAATATCGAATAAACTTGAACAGTTGACTAATGAAAGCGTCAGGTATGTCTATGTGGGGTACATAACATTATCACTATTCACATGACAATGAAAATGAAATAACACGCTAAAATTTAGATTTTATTTAAAAAAAAAAACGTGACATAACATCATTCTTGTATTCCTTTTCGTGCTATGCTCTCTTTCTCTGATTTCCATTAACACTGATGTGTCAGTTTTACATTTCTTATTTATGAAATCTAAATAGTGTAAAAAAAAATCTTACACGTTTACGGCTCCCATTACAACCCGTCTCCTCCAACTATAGGTAATATATTACGTAGAATAGGCACCTGAAAAATAATAAATATAAATTATACTTTTCTTACTGTGGTATGCGACAGTGGCATCAAAAAAAAAAAAAAAATACTTGCCTGTTTCGTTATAGTGTTGAACTTTTTGTCTAATTGCACACAGATCAAAATCATCTAATTCTTTCTTCCGCCAACTGTTTTGGTATTCCTCCAGGTGTAGAAAAAAATCCTTAATTTCTTTCACCTTCTTTAACAATTTCTCTAATTGTACTGTGAGATTTACCTAATAAACATAAAGACAATCATATTAATTCCAAGTAGGTACATTTTTCAATTTCAAGTATCAAACATCAAGAGTTAACGTACACGCGATTTGTCAAACAAGAAAACATAACCTCAATAATCTATTAGTAAATAAAACAATAAAATGGCTTGAAACTTATAATACCGATAAAACTTAGTATTAAAAAGGAAAATCAATGACTGGCATTGAATAAAAGATAAATTTCTTGGATAAATACCTGTCGTGTCAGCAGTTCTTTCGTAAACATTGTCAATCGGAGACAAAATTTGTTCCGCTTCAGATTCCGCCAAATTTCTTACGAAAACCTAGTATATCACAGCTCACACCACTACTCCTTATTGTTTTATTCATTTTTTATATGTTCAAAAGCATTAATAATTGATAGTTAATTAGAAATAAGTAAAATACAACTAGGAACATAACACAATGACAGATTAGCTACTTGTTGATCATAAACAAAGCAGTGCTGCCACCAAAAAAATATTTTAGTTCCAATGGTTACCACGACAGACTCTTTTTTGCCAACCTATACATAAAGTTACAGCTTGGCAAAAAACATGTCGCATTCAAAAGGTACGGGCAATATCGAATAAATTTGAACAGTTGACAAAGGAAGCCGTCAGGTACAGACGCTAGCACATCTGACGAGGTCTGAACAGTATGTTTAGACCCCGTCCAAACCACCCAAATGAGTTCAAACTCGATGGGGTTGCCAGTAACGGTTGACGAGTTCCACTATCCACGCTGACTCCATCATCAGAACCTTGTGAATCTTTATTCATCATGAATTCATGATATTGTAGTATAATGGGAATTTATTATATGTGGTGTGCACCATGTGCAACGTTTCTTATGAATCAGTTCACTAGAAGTAGTTCAAAAACCTGATGCATTTGAAACATACCACTGGGTCAAACTAAAATATTATTTTTCTCTATACTATTATTTTGGTATAATCAGATTAAATTTTGTATTTCTGGGACCCAGCAGTATGTTATCAGTTGGGTCCAGCCAGTCGATCCTGCATTGCAAAACTCTACGCCACGTAAATAAAATACAAACGAAAAAAAATATATGGAATGTTGAACGAAAGTTTTACTTAAAAAAAAAAGAATATGACAGCAATTGACAGCTTTATTTGTCAGAATTGTCAAAGTTGTTGGTATTTTTCTTCTGTCTTTGACTTTCCTTCTTTGCAAATCTCATTTACGAGTTATTATTCTGTGATTGAAAAGATATCCAAGGCGCTATTCAAGATGATACAGCCTGACTACCCATCAGCCTTGGGCTTGCTGGCCCATTTAAACTCCGACGAGCTGAAAGAAATGTTAAATGATGACACAAAATTCGATAGTGTACTAAAGGATGTAAAACAGGTATAACAACGTAATTATTTTATAATAGTGTGTAGCTCACATTAAATTGACCACTCAATCTTTATATAAAAGTTACACGTTCCTTTGATATTGTACTTTCTAAGTGTTAAAGTTGTTCAGAGGATGACTCATTGTTATAATTAAAAACATGTTATCTTAAGTGCCCCACACACTGATTGCTGATAATAGCTTCTCAATAGTTTCATCGTCGCCGTATTTGAAAAGGGTCTTATTTACTGCAGTAGTACTTAATATGAATAACATAACAAAAACAGTAGCAGAACACATAATTTTTAATTTATTGTTCAAGTAATCCACTAAGAATACCGATATGAGGCAGTACTTCTTCCAAGAACTTATAGCCTGTGTTGTCTCTCCAGCTGTGTAGATACATACATAATTGGCCTAAAATGTTCCCAATAGTGGGATACAGATCTCTGTGTCCCAGTAGTGGTAGATTACAGCCCACTCACTCTTTGAGAGAGAGTGGGCTGTAATCTACCACGCAAACCAAGTGTGGGCTAGTAGATGTCACATCTGTTCGAACATTTGGCTCTAGGACATGTAGGTGTCCTTGCTATGTTTTCCTTCACTGTTTTGAGAATACAGCTGAAGAAAATTAATTACCTGCCTGAGTTTCAACCCACTACCTACCACTCATCTTAGGGAAAAATCGAAATATGGAGATTATAAAAAAAAAGAAATTAAAGCTGAATTAATAAGTAATCTGACTTTTCTTGCTAAAATATTGAAAAAGCAAACCAAGTTTTAGCAAAAAATGTACATATTGAGAAAATAAAAAAAAGAAATTAAAGCTGAATTAATAAGTAATCTGACTTTTCTTGCTAAAATATTGAAAAAGCAAACCAAGTTTTAGCAAAAAATGTACATATTGAGAAAATAAAAAAAAAGAAATTAAAGCTGAATTAATAAGTAATCTGACTTTTCCTGCTAATTTATCGAAAAAGAAAACCAAGTCTTTGCACCAGGAAAAAGAACCGAAAAAAAATGTTTTGTTTTTCACCCTATTCTTTGTTTGAGTAGTACACATGGGTTTGAAAATTTTTGGATCATAAAATCTCAAAACTAGAGACTTGAAGCTTCATATTGCTTTTGTTTTCAACCCAAAACAACAATTTTTGACGAAGTTACAGCCATTTGAAAAACCACAAAAATTTTGAATATTTTTAATTTTTATTCCTCATTTTTTTCCATTAGTATATTTGCATATAAAACCAAATCAGTGCAGTTAAATAAACAAAAATTGGCTGTTTGATCCAGGTGAAAGATTGGGAGACAGAACGGGAGATGACAATAGCCAGCAACAGGTCTCTTGCCGAATTCAATCTGGGTAAGGAACCTGAGCTCGAGGAGGCTAAGCAGCAGGTGCAGGAGAAGTCCGAGATGGGGGAACAGCTGTGTGCTCGCATTCAGGAGCTGCTGGAAGAATATAGTGAGTTTACTGTGTTTTAATATCAAGACCTTTTACTACACACCACACATTTTGTTCTCTTTATCCTTGTGTTTATGAAGTTAAGTGGCTGGTAAGGTTATTGTGTTAATTTAAGCGCAATACCCACCAGTCACGTTTCGATGGACCCTTTTTTCCAAATCTGGGATCATTTCTAGTCTTTTTTAACCGACGAAAAAAAGTGGAGGAGGTTCTCAGTTCGACGCGTATATTTTTTAAACGTTTTTTTGTGTATGACCATGCATAGCTTTTTACATAGTCGTCCGATTGTGATAATACTTTTTTATTGGAAAGGGTAGACTTCGAAGGTGGTCCCATATAAATTTGGAAAACAAAATCGAACCCTAAGGGTCGAAAAACATGAGATGTTTGATTGTTCACTCACTGATTGTAATGTTTAACAACGCATAACTTTTATACAGAGTAGTCCTATTTTGATAATTCTTTTTTTTATTGGATAGCGTATACCTCGCCACAAAAAATTATAAAATAAAAACTTTAACAAAAATTAAACCACCGAAAAACTGAAAAGCAATAAAATAATAAACCCTAGAATTTTGAGTGGGCACTGAAAAATTAATGAAAAAAGATCACTCTAAGCGCCAACTCATAACTTTAAGGTTTATAATTTTTTGCTTTTAATTTTTTTTTCGGCGGTTTAATTTTTGTTATGTACTATGAGTATCAATGTTGACATTCTTTGTCCATCAGAAACAAAATCTGCGGGCATATCTCCAGACACAACCCAAGCTCTGCTACAAACAGCTGCAGCAGAATCTGAGGAGCAATCAGAAAATCTAGCTCAAGACTTCCTCTCCGGGAAGATACCGGTCGAAAAGTTTCTCGAAAACTTCGAACCAGTTCGCAAGAACATGCATTTACGGAAGTTCAAAGCCGAGAAGATGGCTGAACTACTCAGATCTGGAAGTCAGGGTTCTTTCGGTAATGGATACGCTAAGCCGTACCTACCGTATCCCAGTTACGGGGCGCCACAAGGGGCGCCAAACGTGCCATACCCCATGGGACCACTGAACATGCCGATGCCAGGCATGTATGGTAACCATTTTTGAATTCACTGTGTTCATAGATCTCGTTTTCTATAGATTATCAATTTGTAGATTTAAAATATAAATATGAATCAAATATTGTTTTATAGTGACTTGTTGTGCCATCATTGGCCTCACTTTAAAATGTCTATGTCATGTATAGAATATTATTCTATAAGTCATGATTGATTGACTGATTGATAACCTATAAATGATATTGTATAAATGTGTCAAAAAGTGGAAGTTTTTGGAATCAAGGCTCATATTTGACAGCACTGGATATATTATATCCATTTTAATGCTGTTATTTACACAACCTGTTAACTGTGGATCCAGTACATGATCGTTATCCAGGAAAATTATTGCCATATAGCTGTTCACACATGTTGACAAGAGCTAATTTTTTATTGATAACCGGTGATACAATTCTACGGTAGGGTATTTAGAATCATGTGCTGAATCCAGGGTCTTAGTTTGCTAGTTGATGTCGATGTCACCCTGAAGATTGTGATAAAAACTGGAAAATGATCATGATTTATTTTAGACTATAGTGAAACCTATACTTATGGCTAAAGCAGCCGTATTGGCACTGACTGCACAGATTTAGCAACATGTATTTCTTCTGTACAAATATACCATCGTAAATTGGCTGAAAATCTTTGCTGTTTCTGGGATAAACATGACAAATTGTGACCCTACAAGAATATTTGCTGCAACTTCGGCCTAATACAGTTCAATTAGTACAGGTTTACGTAGTACAGTACAGTACAGTTCAGTTCATGTAGAAAACAGTTTTTTGACATATGAGCCGTTGTAAGAAAAAAGAAATCTAATTACTTTAATTTTAATGCATGTTTTTTAATTTTGTATTTTATCAAATGTATGTTACTTTTCTTTTAGGATAAAAACAATTTTAAACTATCAATATAACAATATTATTAGCAATTATTTAGTCAATATTATTAGTGTTTAGCAATATCTAATTTCTGAAATCTGTTAAATGGTGTATTCATTTTCTTTTAAAATACAATTATGCTTATTGCACTCAATGGGAGATCAGAATCCTAATTGGGATGATCAATCGTCACATTGTTGATGTTTTGATTGATACCTAATCACATTTATTTTCATTGTTATAAATATTGTTAGATATTGGTGCCGATTCTGTTGTCACAAAATTCTCTAAACTAAACTAAAAATCACTAAAATTTGGTTTAATCCTGTCAAACGATGATTTCCTATTCTGAAATAGACTAAAGTGACACAACTTAACTATATTTTAGTTTGACAGCACTAAGATTGCACTGAGTTATTAGTTTAGTGAAAATGTCAATTTTGCTATTCTGAGTTTGCCGGTTTTCACCAAAAATTTTGACTATAATAATTTATTTTAACTAAATCTGACTATTTTTAATCGCGATTAAAAAGGTGTGGAATAAAACTAGTGGTCATGGACTAAAATTCTCAACAACGCCTCGCCTTCACGTGCAAAAACAGTTCTGTATTTTTTATTTTCTTTTTGCTTATATCTTGAAAATGGCGTGTCCTATCGCAAAAATGATGAAATTTTCGGCCCCCTTAGTACACCCCGACACATTTAAATCTCAACACGTGGGTAATATTTTTTTTATATTTTTCAAACAAAAGTGAAAAATTCCATATAAAACACGTTGAGGCTGCCCCCCCAGCACGCGCCTTCGTCTCTCAAAAAATTCATTCTACGCAATGCACACACAGTAGTACAACGTTGCGAAACCAAAAGAAAAAAAAATACCACGCTGAGTCGCGATTGTAAAATTCGATTTTAGTCGTGTCAAAATAATTTTTAAATTTAGAGATTTTTCCTTGCAGAATAGCGTTACAATTCTCATAGCCAAAAGTAAGGAATTTTAGAGATAGTTTAGTTAGTTTAGTTCGTGTACAACAGAATCGGCACCATTGTAATAGTTGTCAAATGTATAAATCTGTTACACTACAGCCATTTGCAATAGCCAGTCTCTCTTCAGTTTTGATGGTCACTGCTGTGTATTTTTTTTTTGACGACCATCTCCTCTGCTTACACACCCAACTGTACAGTCAGTCCCACAGTACAAGTTCCATTAAAAACGAGTTCAAAGACTTTGAGCCACTTTTTGTGTGAATAACTTTGTAAGATTCAAAATAAAGTTCAAAATACAAAAAAAATCTGTAACATGTATGGAAAACGTGCACGATAAAATAACGTTATCGTGGAGGAACTTTTTGAAAGCTTATTAATATATTTCCATATAATGGGTACTTAGTATACTCCAGCAGTATCTAAGTGGGGCGTGGTTTGGGTCAATATTATCTTATTGAGAATCTCAAAAGGCGTCCATTATCTATAGTGCTACAAGTACCTAGTGACGGCTGTGTGACATTGAATTGAGTATTGAAAAAAAAAATGGCGGCATAAGTTCTGATTTCAGCCGCATGCCAAAAGATCCTTGAACAGTTTTGTTGTACAGACGCCAACACACAAAAACTACTACAATCTGTCAAATTTCTTTAATAGGTTTTCAATTTTATCGCTCAGTATTAGGTTCAAGATTGATTGGGAAAATTTGTCAATTTCGGGTAGTTTGATATGCTGGCGTCTGTACCTGCATTTTTCTAATAAGTACTTGAATGTTATCGCAAATGGCCACTTGACCACCAGATTAAAAAAAACATTAGCACCACTATATGATTACTGTTTTAATTGATTTAGAAAAAATGTTTAATATTTCACGACGTAATTTAAATGATGTGTCAATTCTATTTGTATAAATTCGTGGTTTAATGCCGATCTTGTTCCCTTTATTGACGAATTGTTTGTACATACAAGATAAGTTTTTAACTAGTCCGCAAATTTTAACAAATTAAACTTAAACGAGTTATAACAACCATGCAATTTTATTTTGATATATCTTAGTACAAAAAAAATTAAGTTATCGTTAACGAAAGATGTTTATTTTGACTAAACTGGTTTTTATGGTAATGCGGCGAAGGTGAACGACCGAGCGTAGCTACTAGTATCTACGCCGGCGCGCAAAAGTGAAAGACCGAGCGTAGCTACTAGTACCTAAAAGCCATACCTGGGCATTAACTCGTTAATCCGTTAATCGTTAATTAACGAAGTTAACATTTTGATTAACGGATTAACTTTTAAGTTAAGTTTTAAAAATGTTAACGGACACGTTAACTTCCGTTAATATGCAGAAGTCCGTTAATCGTTATTCCAATGCCTACTATTTACCGCATAGCACCGCGGCGCGGCGCGAAAAACAGGTTCAGACAAGTATGAAACGACAAGTGCCGGGTGGGGCGCGTGGCAGCGAGTGAAACAAAAACAAAACTAGATATATTTTGCCGGCGCGGGTGAGTGAGAAACGAACTGCGAAGAGATGTGTTTCGTTTAATCATTCCATTACTTAGCGCCGGTGCTTAGAGTGACGAGTGTTTTGTTTGTTATTATTATAAAATAGCTTCTGCCCGCGACTTCGTCCGCGTTAAATTTCTTGCTTCCCCGACCCTTCCCGTCGCGTCGAATCGCCTGCTCGTGCGATTTGCCTCGTTTTTGCAACATTTTCCATTACTGCTCCGCTCCTCTTTGTTGTAGCGTGATGTTATGT
Organism: Aporophyla lueneburgensis; assembly: GCA_932294355.1. Taxonomy (NCBI): domain Eukaryota; kingdom Metazoa; phylum Arthropoda; class Insecta; order Lepidoptera; family Noctuidae; genus Aporophyla; species Aporophyla lueneburgensis. The sequence goes on along the minus strand of OW028751.1, from coordinate 27,764,765 downwards.
CGCCTATAACCTTCCTCGATAAATAGGCTACTCAACACAAAAAGAATTTTTCAATTTGGACCAGTAGTAGTTCCTGAGATTAGCGCGTTCAATCAAACAAACAAACAAACTCTTCAGCTTTATAATATTAAGTATAGATTACTGTCAGTGATCATTTGTGTGTTGATATAGAAGAGTGCAGTGTAATTTAGTTAGGTAGAAAAAGTATACTGTGCAGTATAGGTAGTAATTGAAATCATATCATGGAAGACATGGAATCGGATTCCAGCGGTCCTGATGAGAATCCATGGCCACATTTGACTGAGTATGTGGAATTTATATCCAGATCCAAAAAAAAAAGACTAAATCACACATTTGAATTATACAAGTATTTTGTTTTGTTACTAACCTGTTAACTTCCAGAACCTAAACCAACAGGTTTTATTAGTTCAATGCAATTTTACACATATTAACGGATTAAAGATTAACGTTAACTTGCGTTAATTCTTCCGAAATGTAACGCTTTATCGTTTAACGAAGCTAACTTTTTTTGTAGCGGATTAACGATTAACGAAGTTAACCATTTGATTAACGGTGCCCAGCTATGCTAACAGCTGTTCGATCGGTCAAAATTCTAAGAAGTTCGAAGTACCTACGCTGGCGCGCGGTTACTGACCCATTACTATTTCGATATATAATTACGAAATATGTAGGGTGTCCACAGTTTACTGATTTAAGGTCGGATAAAAATTAAATTAACCTCTAAGTCCCTGAGATACCACATTGCTTGCTGACCATGGTTTTTGTTATTGTTATTTGTATTAACTGTTATTTTATTTTTACTCCGGAGGTCCTAGTTTAACTATTGTAACTTCAACTTAGCAATATGCATCAATGTATGTATATGTATCATTTTGCGTCGTTGAATATGTAAGCGGGCACGCCCTTTATGCCTGGAGGCTTTATTTAAGTTTTACGTTCTGTTTACGATTTTGTTTTATTATTTATTTCAGCTTGAGTTTACTTTTCAATGTTTTGTTCGTATATTGGCGTGTGCTAGCTGAAATATGGCGAATAATGTATGTTTTGTTTTGTTTTATAATATTAATTACTTACACGATATTGTATAGAATCAAGTTCTTCTAACTTAACAGACAGCTGTGCTGCTGGGGAGTTTGTTCCGCCACTTCTTCTTCCCAGCTAAAGCACTAGGAAGTGTCGAAGGGCGGGCGTTTTGGGGGGACTGTCTTTTGTAACTTTGACGTTCAAAAAGTGCTGACTCTCAGCCTAGTTTGAATAAATGACTTTTGATTTTGATTTTGATTTTGACATTTGGTATAGACATAATGGCTTTTTAATTGTGTCTGTAATTACGGCATTCAATGGGTTAAAGTATTGAACAAATAATTGAAATGTGTTCTATTACTGATACTGAACCACCAAAAAAAATTGCGCACTGGTTAAAAATTATTCCTGTATGAAGCAATGGGATTAGTCAAATCCTTTCAAATGATTCTGATTGATACTGTGTTACGCAATTAGGGTCTTTTATTTAATGTTCAGCGAGGCTATCTCTTGACTCGGTCGAACTTTAAGGGGTATTACTACTGAGAAACTATTAATACTTACTGACTGGTCTAATAAAAAGCATCTTGAAGGAAAATTTGTCTTTAAAATACCGAGTTCCTTAGAACTAATTTCTCTGAGTAACCTACCGACCTATAAAAGCTGGTATACATTCATTAATGACATATCAGCTTATACATTTCCAGTATAACCTGATCAACCTGGTCATTATACGAAAAATGTATACATGCGAGCTCAGCTTAAACTGGAAATGTATAGCTTGATGTGCAGCCGGGTGTACAAAACCATCTAAAATTCGTAACATCTTACAATATCGGCATGAAGTGGGGATTCGGTGATATAAGTAAGTATAGGTAATCCATATTTTAATTGGTTATTTTAAATATAAACTGTCCGCTTGATGTTGGTGCTTCGTAGAACAAATGTGATTTAAACAATGATATGTATGAATTATTCGTCTATTAGTAAGATTTAATGAAATAAATACTTTTTTGGTCGTCCATATTTTTGTTTCTATAAAAATCTGCCTCTTTGACGTATTTACTTGAAGCTGAGCTAGTAATTATTAATTAATACCCACGTGAATCCTAAGAAGTTTCCTACTGAATATATAGGTATTTATTGTGACCTACCCAGCTCACGAACCCATGCCGCCCCAAGGTTTTTCCCTGGAACTTCTAGATATCTAGGTAAGTATTGAAAATCGTTAGACTTATAATAATAGTGTACTTACTTAACTTTTTTTTCTACACAAGTTTTATTTTACTTTATTTGGGAATAAAAAAACCGATTACATATAACACTTATAAGTCAAGTTACATAAAACAAAATCAAAGTAATAACCACAATATTTTCCACATATCAACAATGGGGTAAGGTCAATGTGGGCAAATCCGTCTACGGGACTATTCCATAAACATGCGTTTACTATTCATTCCAGAATAGTTACGCTGTTACTGGTTCAGTCGATAAAACAGGATCAGTTTTTAGTTCTAACTATGATTCATTGATGGAGCAAGGTTGTCTACAATTGTCAAAAAATTGCATTTGAAGTTTAGTTGTGCTACGAACTCGAAACTCAAGTTTTGCGTGCCGCCGTTTCTTATAAGGTAAATATTCAATTCCACAAGTTACGACTTTCTGAGTATGCATAACATGTAGTTTAATAAGTGTTTCAACGGAATTTTCTATTTGTTTTGAATATAAACCAGTAGATGTATCTAAAAAAAAGAAAGAATTGTTAAAAAAATACGTAACCTCAAAATGTTCAAGTGGGAAAATCCGAATATTCCCAGTCGCCCCTGCGGGGATTGCCACCGGAGGCAAATGGGAATAAAAATTCCCAGTTGCCACCGGTGGCGACTGGGAACTCATTGCCCCCACTTCAGTTTCGCTGTACATTGCTTTCTCCATCGTAGAGAATAAAAGTATGAGTTGTCTAACTTGGTAGGAGCTCACCTAACATGGGTGTGTGGTAGCTAGAAAACGCTTTATGTCTTCGAAGTACCAGGTTGTCATAACTTGGTAAGAGCTCACCTAACATGGGTGTGTGGTAGCTAGAAAACGCTTTATGTCTTCGAAGTACCAGGCTGGCATAACTTGGTAGGAGCTCACCTAACATGGGTGTGTGGTAGCCAGAAAAAGCTTTATGCCTTCGAAGTACCAGGTTGGCATAACTTGGTAGGAGCTCACCTAACATGGGTGTGTGGTAGCTAGAAAACGCTTTATGTCTTGGAAGTACTAACTAGGTTGGCATAATTTGGTAGAAGCTCACCTATCATGGGTGTGTGGTAGCTAGAAAACGCTATATGCCTTCAAAGTTCCAGTTTGTCATAACTTGGTCTAACATGGGTATATATTATGGTATGTACTTGGTGCTCTTTGCTTTGTGTTGGTGGGATCTGATAAGTTAACACAACATTTATTGATTCTGAGGCGGTACGAAGTTCGTTGGGTCAGTCATAACTTGGTCTAACATGGGTATTATGATACTTGGTGCTCTTTGCTTTGTGTTGGTGGGATCTGATAAGTTAACACAACATTTATTGATTCTGAGGCGGCACGAAGTTCGCTGGGTCAGCTAGTCACCAAAAAAGAATCTGATTATCTGTGATACAGAATATCAGTTCAAATGTTTAATTTTAACAAGTTTATTCATATCGAAATAAAAAAATATTTCAATGCACTTTGTCTTTTTTTAGAGTTTAGAGGCAGGTTAACTCATCCTTTTATTCTCTACGGTGGAGAAAGCAGTATACAGCGAAACTGAAGAGGGGGCAATGAGTGGGGGCAAAAATTCCCAGTCGCCACCGGTGGCGATTGGGAATTTTTATTCCCATTTGCCTCCGGTGGCAATCCCCGCGGGGGCGACTGGGAATATTCGGGAAAATCCGTCTAATTTCGAAGGGGCTAAATCGTCATATACCGGAATTACCCCATTGCAGATGTCGTCAACCTTTTTCATCCTTCCTATTTTTAGTTTTATACTTTAAACGTCCACTGGTAACTAACAATTGGGTCTTTGAACTATTATTTTTTTGTGTTTAATTGAAAGATTAGGTATTTATTTCATAACAAACTGTTATTTTTTTTCGGTCTAATTAAGAATTTATGTTAAATTCAAAATCATTATTTGTACCTTGAACCAAAAACACGCCGACAGTTCCCGAACAAAATCCGATCGGGTGTGACGTCACTTTGGCAATTTTTACTCATCGTAGCAAACTTCTGTAGTCTATGCTAGCTCAGACAGAAGTTAGTCTATACTGACGTACTGTGTTAGTCTGTTCTGACAGTTGACCTTTGTGTTCCCGGGTCGCGCTTACCTGTTTAGACAGTCCCGCGACTTCGGCAGGCGTTTTTTTTTCTTATTTCAAATACCCAATTGATGCTAGTTGCCCATTTTACCCGTGAATATGGCGCTTACAAGTATAACATAATGCCGAAATGTCTTAAACTCAGAATATGATAGTTATGTTCCTGCTTTAGTTATAACTAATACTAGGCCTATGGTCAGATAAAATGTTTATTAATATTATAATTTTGTTTGTTTTCAGTTTCCCCATAATTACTAAAATAATAGTAATCATGGTGAGATATAGAGTTCCTATAGCAAGGACAAGTTGCATGCAGCTGTACAGGCAGTCCGAAATGGTACATTAACTGGATATAAAGCAGCGCAACTCTATCAAATTCCACGGATGACCATCATGGACCATGTCCACAAAAAAAGTTCTTCAAGTACACTAGGGAGAAAAACCACTCTGCCTTTGTTGATAGAACAAAATCTCGCTTCCTGCCTCCGTACAATGGAAAAATATGGTTTTAAGGTTCCCAGATGGTTGGAGAATATGTAAAGCAGAACAATCTATCAACTTGTTTTAAAAATGGAATACCGGGAAAGGACTGGTTGGCCTCATTTCAAAATCGACATAATTTTTCGGTTAAAAAACCACAGGCTGTTGAATACGCTCGGAAAACAGCGGTTGATCCTTTTGTGGTTTATGAGTACTTTGATTTACTCAAAACAACAATAATGGAATTAGGTTTAGCAGACAAGCCTAATGCAATCTGGAACTTAGACGAGATCAGTTTTTCAAAAGACCCTTCGAAAACCAAAATTGTATGTCTTAAAGGCCATGCAGCAACGAGAGTTATAGCAACACCTGGGAGAGATAATACGACGGTGTTACTAGGTGCAAGTGCGATTGGAGAAAAAACACCTCTCCTAATTGTCTTCAAAGGAAAATCTGTTTGGGACGAGTGGACTTCGCCTGGTGCATTTCCAGGTACGACATATGCCGCCACAAAAAATGGCTGGATGCAGACAGAAGTATTTGAAGCCTTCTTCAAAAAATCTTTTTTGCCGACGATTGGCGATCAACGTCCAGTCTTACTTATTTATGACGGCCACTCAACCCATGTGAGTTTGAGTTTAATTGAAGAAGCATGAAAAGAAAATATAACTATATTAAAACTACCTGCTCATACAAGCCATATACTACAACCGTTAGACATTTCGGTTATGAAATCATTTAAAGATAGATAGGACATTGATCTTGTCAAATGGCAGCGACTTAATTATGGGGTACCATTGTCAAAAAAAGAGTTTTCACGAATGATTGGATCAGTATGGGCTCAAATAGATCCGCAAATATTATCTAACGGATGTAAAAAAGTTGGTTTTTGGCCTATTAATCCTGCTGCAGTCGAGGAAACAAAATTCGATGCTCTGAAGTTGAGCCGCTGAAAGGAATACATAAGAACTAATAATCCTGCTTTGTCTGATAATGACCTTCCAGTCAATGGTGTGATCCAGATGACAGAACCGCATACATTGCTTTTCATAGCTTTAAATGTTTTCAATCAGAACTTTATAGCGACAGATAACCCAGGTTATATTAAGACTGGAAAATTAATGTTGATGAATGATGATATTGATGACAGCAGCAATAACTTAGATTTAAGACAGCCTATTGAAAAGAAGAATGTCACATTTGAGGTACTACTATTGCAAAAAGTAAAGCGTGGTGATAACTCTAAAAAAATAAAACGGAGCAGGATGGCACCAGGTGCTGAAGTCATAACTCATAACGACATCATACAGTTGAAAAAATAAAAACTACTTGAAAATATTAAGAAAGAAAATTTTGGAAAACGAAAGAGCCGATCCAATCCTGCACCTAAACGTACCGATGATGTCGTTACGCTAAGAAAAACCCTAAAAAGTAACACTGACTTCCAACCATTTATCGTGGAGAAAGTTGAAGACCTTCCACATTGTTTAAAAAATCATATAGTGGACTCTCCTAAGATAAAATTTTTGTCAAACATTGTACTTAATAGTCCAACAGTGCCTGATGAGGAACGCTTATTAACAAAACCTGGACCTTCGGGCATTCATAAAGTGAATACGCCTAGAAAAAGAAGAGTTATTAACAGATTTGCAGCATCATTTGAAATTAATAATAAAAAGAAAACAACTACTATAACAACTAAAGGCAAAGGAATCTGAAAAAATAGCAAAAAGAGTATTGGTAAAGAAAATAAAAGACCATCCCCTCATGATGATAAAGAAGATACCTATGATGATTTTAAATTTCTCGGATATCGAATACAGAAGAAACGTGAAATGTCTTCCACAAGTTCAACTACTAGTGTATCCGGAACAATTAGTTCTCATAGTGATTCCGACATAATAAATGCTGTATCTGATTATGAAAGTAACGATGAATACCATAGCTTTTAGGAGACACAAAGTTATCAGACTATATTAATCTAGGACAGACAGAGGAGACAATTTTAATTCAAGACGAAGAGGCCAAAATATAAATAAATCAAATATTATAAGTAATAATGATACGGAGCACGAATACGAACAGACTGAGGAGACCATATTACTCCAAAACGAAAAGACTGAAAACATAAGTAAAATAGAATTTATAAGTAATGAGAAATAGTTATATGGAGCAGGAATATGAAAGCTATTCTGTGAATAACCATGTTCTGGTAAAATATTATGTTAAAAAAAGTGGACATATTATGTTGGCGTCATAGATGCGGTCTACGTCAACGAACAGACGAAAGAACCGTACTTTTCAATAAAATCTTACAAAACAGTAAAGACACCGAAACTTACATTTAAGATGACAAGAATAATAGATCGAGATGAGGTTCCACAGAATTCCATAGTAAAAAGAACCCATCAAAAACATAAATGTGAAATGAGAGCCAAGTTCAATATTATGATATATGCCTTGGTTGTTGACTTCAACGACAAAAGAAGTGAGATCTAAATGGGTGCCAAGTTCAATGGCAGAGACTGCAGACCGAGACAGGAGACCGAGACCAGGGACCACGACAAGAGTCTCGGTCTCTTCTGCATGAACTGTAGGTCGAGACCGAGACCGGAGATCGCGTTAAGTACTTCGATCGCGATCGCATCAGTATCGAGAGTCTGCCGATGAAATCAGTAGTGTTTTATTTGGCATGCATGATGGTAAACCAAGTTGAAAAACTTCTATTGGAGGAAGAAGAAGACGATAATTTGCTCTTATATTATTTTTACAAAAACAGAACTTACCTTTATGAATTTACCAATTAATAAATTAATAATACTTATAAATCAAGGCGTTTCACAGTTTTCGTTAGAAAAAGTATTTTTAAACACTAAAGTCATGTGCTTTTTGAACGAGACACTACTCTTCCGGGGCAGCGACTGTGTCGCTGTCTCGTCTCTCGCATATCTGTCTCCTGTCTGTGTCTCGCTCGCGAACTGCCGCTCATACAGTTAAGGGACCGCGACAGGAGACCGCGACCGGAGTTTGCTACCGTATCTGTCTCCTGTCTGTGTCTCGCTCGCGAACTGCCGCTCATACATTGCCTAATGTTAAGTACTGTCGCGGTCTCCTGTCGCGGTCTCCGGTCGCTGTCTCCTGTCGCGGTCTCCGGCGCGAACTGGCACCTTAACAGTCGCAATTTCCTGTCGCGGTCTCCGGTTGTGGTCTCCTGTCTCTGTCGCGGCACGAACCGCCACCTTTAAGGTGCAATCACCTTAATTCAATTTTTAGTACAACATGTGAAGTGCAACGTTGTTACAATTATAATGCTCTTATACCTAACCGAATTCATTAAAAATAACCCTGTTTATTTAATACTGTCATAATAAGATAGGATTGTTTCAATGTACCTGAAAAATTATACTGATACTGTAAAAATATTTAGTTTTCAAACTTTTTAGAAAGTTTTAAAGTCCCTGGTTATAAAAATAGGCCGGATTAGCCCCTAAAAAGATTTTAGGGAGTAAAACGTAAAATAAACCTTATTTTTATGATGTTACAAAACATTTTTCTTCATCATCTGCGTTTACTTGTTTACAAATTACATACCTTGATAAAACGGCGTAACTCGAGGCAAATTTGCTACTAGACGGATTTGCCGCCAATCCTCGGGAAAATCCGTCTAACGACCGACTTTTAAAAAAACCTTGTTAGTTACATGTGGAGGGCTGTTTTGTTGTTTAAAATGGATGTGTATACATACAACACAACAAAATTTTCTATCGCTTACAATCATCAAATTTATATTAAAGTAGTAAGTGTATGTACCAGTTTTAGTTAACCAAATTCGACTTTCAAAAAAGTATGACGGATTTGCCCACATTGATCTTATGCTATGATGGGGACTTATCGTAAGCTAGTTATTATTTACATTCAATTAAACATATCGTTACAAACTAGAGATACAGTCAGTTTTGTAGTACTTCCCAAGTAGCACAGAACTGCATTATAAATTGTCACATAAGGCCCACAGCGGTAATCTAAGCATTTATAAAGACTTATTAGTATTCACCTGTGCTACAACAGCTGTTTCGAAAAAAAACGTGGCCAACTATAACGCTTTTTTCTGTACAGTAATTCTATTAAGCACCACAAACACGCCACAAAGTCACTGTTATTGAGCGCTTAGTAGTGCAGTACCCTATTAGCTGTAAGTTTTCTGAATAATAGCCTACACGTGTACTATACAACCGTTGCATTTTAAGAGAGAACATATCACCCACTAACATAATCAATTACTTTGTGAAGTTATTTAACAAAAATTTAATGCTTTATGCTGCATACAGATTCACTTTTCCCCTATTAGTCAGGTGTTTACCATACCTTTGGTGTCTATCTTTGTCTTGCAGAAAAGGGCTGTTCGATCAATTTATAAATTAAGCCCGAGACACTCACTCAGAGAGAAATTTAAAGAAATTAATATAATGACTGTGCCTTCACAGTATATTTTTGAAAATCTTTTATATGCCCATAAGAATATTAAATTGTTTAAAAAATTCAGTGATATCCATAATATAAATACTAGGAATAAACACAAATTTATTGTACCTTCAACAAGGCTCAAGAAAATAGGTGGCTCATTCAGATGTCAATGTATACGCTTTTATAATAAACTTCCAAGCCATGTTCAAGATCTAAGTCTCAATAAATTTAAATCATTCATTAAACGTAAGTTGTGCCAGAAAGCCTTTTACACTGTTAAAGATTATATTGAGGACAAAAAAGCTTGGGATTAAGCTGCTCCAATTTTTAATTTTTATTTTTAAATTATTATTGTACTGAATGATATTTTTTATTTTTATTATTAATTACTTTCCTTTTTTTTATTTTTTTTTTATTGGGAATGTACACTTTGACATTTTGATTATTGCTTATACACTTTGACATTTTGATTATTGCTTATACACTTTGACATTTTGATTATTGCTTATACACTTTGACATTTGATTATTGTTTACACTATGACATGAATATATACTTTCAGAAGTATAATATTATTATTATTATTTAAGTGATTTTGAATGTGAGGACTATGTAGGTGATGTTTTTTTTTATATCTCTCTTACTCATTCCATTTTAATGATAATCTGGCAGTTTGAGTACTTAATGCGGCCTACCAAAATGTCCATTCTTTGGTATTGTTCGTCGAATCTTTGTGCTCCTTATGTTCTGAGTTGAGCTGCAAGATTACTGACAAATGCGTGCATTGACTGGACAGGTCCACTCAATCTGTATGGTTCTTTCCTCAAAAGAACATTTCAGACACCCCCATGTACATGGTCCTCAAATGATCAGACCGGGACTATTTCCTGATTTTATATACACATTGACATTGATGAATTTTACTTATACAATGACATGAATATTTACTTTTAAGTATTATATTGTTTTAATTACCTATTGTAAATGTGAAGACGAAGTGGGTGTTCTTTTTTTTTTTTGGTTTCCTTTTCTTCTAATTTAATTTTTTACATTGTCTGGCAGTTTGAGTAATTTGTGCGACCTTCACAAATGTCCTTTCTTTGGTATTGTTCGTCGAATCATTGACCTCCTTAAGTTCTGAGTGGGGCTGCATGATTACTGACAAATGCGTGCACTGATTGGACAGGTCCACTCAAGCTGGGTGTTCTTTCCTTAAAAGACCACTTCAGACACCAATCCACATGGTCTTCACATGATCTGATCAAGGTTATGTCTGGACTTTAAAAGAGACTGTGACCTCTGAGTTTGTTTCGGCGTTTCTTCTCAGAGTAGTCAGATAGGAAATGCCGAACTCATCTAGTGTAAAAAAAAAAAATGATTGACGTGTAAAAGTGTTTGTACAAACCTACTTGCAAAAATAAAGTCATTTATCATTTACACTCGAATAACAGCATGTATCCAAGTGTCGGCATGCGCGAATGGAATATTGGACGCGACGGGTTCCGTATGTTATATTAATAAATAAATAAATAAATAAAATGAAATTAATTTATTTCAGACATAACCCATATTACAAAAATTAAGATAAAAGTAACAATGCTGCAGCAGAAAGGAATGAAATGTCATCAACAAAATAAAAATATACGTCACATAGTTGAAATAAAATAAAATTTCAAATTTACGTCGGATTTAAATTAAAGTAACAATAAATAATAATTGCACATATTAACAAAACAATACAAAAAAGCCTTTATAAATAGAGGTCAGTGTGTTTGATGACATTAGGCTGAGTAGATACAAAAATGCCCTGCTACAAAAATCTTCTTATAACCTACACATTTTCGGGACTAATATGGTTGCGACAAAATTAATATTGTTGTTTTATATGTTTCTGGTACTTACCTAAAAATGAAGAAGATTTATTAAGAGAAATCCAAGATTTTTTTATTAATAATAAATTAATACCTTTCTAGATTTTTTAAGATTCCGGATTTCGACAATTTTCTCAGAGGTAGTCAGTTAGAAAATACCGGTACAGCTAGCATCTAAAAAAACAACGTAATTTTCTTTATGTTTATTTAATGTTCCCTTTTTAAAGTACAATTTAGGGTGTACCACCCTGGTCCAGGCCTTAAATTTTCATCTTTTTATAATTTCAAGGAGTATAAAAGTACTTCTCGGTGGCCACCATAGAATTTCCTTAGTTTTCCACTGTGCAGGAACGAATGTTAGATCGACCACACCTCTCTCTATAGTCTGAACTATTTTGAAAGTCTCGTTCTGTAAAAACAAGAAAAATATACTTATTATAATAGAAATATCAGTTTCTTAATGACAACATTATCTATACAGTTTTTGAGGGAATAAACCAAAAGATACAATAACATATTAAATACCTAAACTTAACGTAACATTATAATGCTATTTCATGTGGAAGTAATTAAATTATTAGGCCAGAAAATACATTATCTTTAGATAGGTACCGACTAATTTATAGGTATTTTGTCGCATATTGAATAAATCAATAACTTATGTATTATACATATAATTAAATTATAATCTCAGCTACTTAAATTACAATTTTAATTAAGTACTTATCGTCGAATAACAACTAAAAAAGGGAACAAAATGGCTTTAAAAGAACCACGGCGGAACCCTAAAAGCTTAGATCCATAAAGGTACTTATCTAGGTAACTGACGCAAATGTGAATCAATACTACTCTCCTAATCGATCCATGTCTGATTTGTATTTCACAAGTGCTAAACTATTTTACTCTTGGCTGAATTACAGACCACATGTGAACACCCGTACAGACCTTAGCATTAAATTGAGATTAAAACTGTTCACTGCCATCCGCCATATTCACTGCGTTACTTTGTATTATTATAAAATTTTATCTTTTAATTTTTGTTTATTTTAGAGGATATCAATAATTGTAAATATGGATTAAAAAATAATTACACGAAAACAGTTTTTTTTTTTGGTTTCTTTGTACAAAAACGAACATATTAATTTTATTTTCATTCTAATTCTCTTGCTTTTCTTTTAGTATTTAGTGGTATTCCGAGGGCGCGTGAAAATTTTGAACTAAATATGTATGGTATTTGACAGTAAAGTTACCTTCCCAATAAGATTTCAAATATAATAGGAGGAAATCGATGTTTTACTTACCTTCAATTTTATGTATGTATATTCTCACAAATGGCACCTGAGATCTTGCACACAACGATACACTTCATGTTTTACAATTTGACAGTTCGGAGTGCTCGGTGCCTTCATGTCCGCCACAGCGCGAACATAGTCATGATCAGGCGAAACCCCATCCTGAGTAATGACATGGCCCAAATATTTCACTTCTTCGCGAGTGAAAACACACTTATCACGGTTGGCGCGTAAGTTAAACATACGCAACCTCTCAAAAACTGCACGAAAATCAGCCACATGCTGATCGAAACTCTGATATAACGAGCAAATCGTCTTGATAAGCTAAGAGTGTCACATTCTTAAGTGAGGCGCCTCGCGCCTGTGCGCAGCTTATCAATGAGACGCTGAAAGGTGGAAGGAGCGTTCTTGAGACCAAACGGCATCCTTTTGAAACGGTAAGTACCGAAAGGCGTTAAAAAGGCCGTTTTGTCTCTATCACATTCGCGGACAGACACGTTCCAAAATCCACTACGCATATCTAGTGTACTCATGATGCAATTGCGCTTGGTAGACTGCACTAATTCGTCTATAAGCGGCATCGGATACACATCAGTTTTCGTAACTGCGTTAAGCTTTCGGTAATCTACGCAAAAACGAACTTGACCGTTCTTCTTAGGTACTAACAAAGCGGGAGAACCCCATGCTGATTCGCACTCTTCTATTATATCATCAGCCAACATCTTTTCTATTTCAGAATGCATAAGCTCTCTTTTAGCTGGAGTTAACCGATACGGAGGGACTGCGATCGGAGCGTGGTCACCGGTATCGATGACGTGCTCTGCAAACGTAGTTGGTTCGCCTCTTAATTCAAAAACGTCCTGGTTTTCAGACAGAAAGTTGGCAAGAACTTCACGCTGCTCGTCGCTAAGCTGTGACGCTTCCTCGTCTCTAAGTACGCTACTTATAGACACACTCTTAACGTGGTGTGCTGGTTTTTCAAAAAGAAGATTGAACTGCTCAGAGCTATCAGCAAAGTGCCATTTTGCATTACCGAAATCTATACTAATGTTAAAATTAATCAAAAAATCTATACCTAACAGACTTTCATTACTATCCGCGTCCGGAAAAATTAAAAAACTGACAAGCCTGGTTCTACCTTCAAGAGTTACATTTACCTCGGTAGCAAGTACATTCAATAACCTACTTTTACCATCTGCGAGTTTTACATTTTCCATGTGCGAGGACATAGGATAATCTTTGGCCTTTAGGAGAGCGTACAGCGTATGGCCAGCAACACAGCATTTAGCTGCCGAATCTACCATCGCGGTACCGTTTTCACCTAAAATACTATTTTTTAGCACGGGCCGACAAAAAGATTGAACCTCATTATTACCGGAAAAATGTTGCGAACCACTGGTAATTCCGCACAATTGTTGACAATCAACATTTTCAAAACAATAATTAACATCGTTTGTGTTCTCGGAAAAATGTTGAGAACCACTGGAATTTACGGAAAAATGTTGACGACCACTGTTTTCCACGGAAAAATGTTGACGGCCACTGTTTTCCACGGAAAAATGTTGACGACCACTGTTTTCCACGGAAAAATGTTGACGGCCACTTGCAAAATCGGAAATATGTTGAGAGTCGTTGGTGCTGTTATAAAATGGATTATAATCACAAACAGATCTGGAATTAGGCATAAAGTCGTGAGCACTAGATTTTGATCCTTCAGAATTACCAGATAATGATTGACAACCATTGAACATTACCGACCGTAAATCGCTTTTATCATTATTCGACTTTGACGGCGACGCGAACTCCCCGGTCGCAAGTGGCACAAACACACATCGTAGATTTCGTAAAAACATACGTTTCAGTACATAAACAAACATTTTCCTTATTTACACAATAACAATTTCCAAAATGACCACTCTGAGTCATAGAAGTATTATATACTCTGTTATCGATACAAAAACTATCATTTAAAGGCACAGAAATAACATTAACATCGTTATTAACGAAAGACATCGCTTGTGAACCACAACGATCATTTAAATTAGAACATAAACTCTGCGAATTACAAGCTACTTGTTTATGTAAACGTTTACTATAAGGAACACTATTATCAGAATAGTAAGTATCCATAGTGATTAAATTACAAGAACTTTTATTAGTAACAGAACCCCGAGTGACATACGTGGGGTTACCTCCAACACTGTGAGAAGACGTAGACCTGGAGGCCGATTCTACTAACAAAAATCTGCAAAAATCGCAATAGCACCGCGACTGGATCACGACTTCTTCACTTTTGGAGATATTTTTGTCACTATTTGCTAACTTTTCACACTTTTCTTTGGTGTGACCATTACGTTTACAGTAAAGACAGAATAACTTCGAATTCCCTGCCTTCTTCGTCGTTGAGTCGCTCGTGCGTCTACCGACTGCTGCAGCGGAAGAGCGAGAAGAATGATCCGACGTGGAGGCGCGCGCAGGCTCGGCTGCGGCGGCGGCGGCAGCGCGAGAGCCCTCTTCGCGGCTTGATGACGGCTTTTGAGCTCGTGACTCATTTAGAGAGTCTTCCACGGCTCTTGCTTTCTTTAGCAACTCGTCGAACGTCGAAACTTCGGCTCTGTCGATTCGCTTCCGAATGCGGCGATCCAATAACGCAAATGCCATATCCAACTCGACCCGTTCACATAGGTCTTCTTGTGGTAACTTGGCTAACAAGGCTCGGACCTTAGCATTGAATAAGTCCGTATTTTCTTTACCTTGTGAGAGGGAGAATAACTCGACGTAAATACGAAACGGTGGGCGGCGTTCACCGTAGGCACTTCGTAGCCTCGTAATGGCTTCATCCCACGTTTTCGTTGTACTCTTGACGCCTTGCCACCACGTTCCCGCCGATGAAGTCAACAGCATAGACATACCTAAGAGCGCGTTAGCGTCGCTTATATCCAGGCATGATTTATAAACTTCTATTGCATCTATGAAGTTTTCCACGGATTCTTCTGGATTTCCGCTGAACTTTGATGTGCACTTCGAGAAATTGGCTGTTGTAGACCTCATGACGCCCATTGCGGCGTTGGCGGCACATGTACTTGCGTCTGCCGACACGTGCGGCGTCAACGAACGTACTTCACGTAAGAGTCGATTGAAAAATTCGGCTTGCGACTGCTGAAGAGTAGTAAGCAATGTAGTAAGCGCTTCTTGAGTCATTGAAATATTGCCTGATGGCTTTGATTCTTCGAGAATTGACTCGTCGGCTGCTTGTAATGACTTGCGTCTTCGCGGCATTTTGCAAACACGTTGGTGAAAACTTGGAACCAACGGCTCGTGGCTCTCTCAGCCAGCAAAATAAACGAAGCTGAACGCAAAACAGCCAACAACGGCAGTCCCTGTCGATTGTAGTGTCAGTCGTATCAAGATTCCGAAAACCTTTCTAGAACCCGCGACGAGAAAAAGTTCGATTCGCGCACAAAGACACCGAACCCTTGTTTTTATTATCACAAAACACACGTTGGGCGCCAAAATGTAGTCGGGGTGGGTCAGGTTCAGTTAAAGAGCTTTGTCACACGATAAAACTTTTATTGAAAAGATCGTACAAGCGCGCCATTTGCTTTCTTAAACTACTCTCCCTTATCAAAGAACTCAGACGTACATAGCAGCACAGTTCTTATGGCCGGTTTGAAGACAAACTTAAGGCGACCCAAACAGCCGCTTGGGCAGCACTGCAGTCGCGCTGCGGTGCGGGGTGCGGGCCGGCATCTGAATTCGTTGCTTGAGCCTACGAGAGTGAGTGAGCGCGAGAATGATTCTGCCATCAGCGCCACTAAACGAGAACTAACCGTGGGGACATGTCCCCAGTAGAATCGGCACAAATAATCCTGAAGAACTTTGCTTCTATGTACGTCTCAGTTCTTTGCCCTTATGATACATGTTTTACCTGATTGGTTCTTACAATATTCAAACATAATTCAAACTGACCAATCACTGATCAGTAAGCCTTGTCCTTGAAGTGACCGTGGCTACCATTAGTTAAAGCGACCACAGACATTTTTTTTTTTGGTTCTTTTCGTCCCTCTTTGGGACAGGCAAGCGACCACAGACAAACTGTAGTGTCTATGGGCGCGTTCGGGAACGCGATACTTAGCTTGGCGAATACCGCTGAGGCGGAATACCTTTGCCTCTGCGACCAGAGCCTATACGACCATCCGCTATAGTGTCTATTAAGAGCGACGAATGAGCGAAACGAGCTCGAAAAGAATAATGTCCGACTTCATAGAGCGACGAATGAGCGAAGCGAGCTCGCAAAAAACAAAGGCTAGATTCATATAGAAGTTCTGGATGTTTTTGAAAAAGAACACTTGAAATCATACATAGGTATTCATTTATTTGCATTCTACAATGTAGTCGTAAAAAGTTACAAAAAGGCTTAAAGCTAAATACAATATAGACCCGGTTAGGGCAGCATTAATCACAATACAATAAATTGAAAATGTTAAAATTAAGTGAGTAGATATTATTATTCAAGTATTCATTTATATTCAGTTTTAATATTGATTTATTTATAAAAATATTAAAAGTACTTAATTTCTTAATATTCCTAATGTGTTCAGGTAATTAAGTATTACATAATTTTATTATTATGTAGGTACATTAGGTATGTCATGTCATAGTATTTGAGGAATACATTATAAGTCGCGATGTTGGTATGATGTATATTATATTTTTAATGAAGAATAATCTGTGTAGGTAGTGTACTATTTATATACAAGCAAAAATATTAAAGGCAGGGTCAGGTTAGGATTTTCAATTCGTGAAAGTGAGGTTTACGTTTTCTTTTTAAGAAATGTGACATACATTATATTTTATATACCCGTAGAGACTAATAACCCTGCTCAATTACGAATGTCAATACCTACATCAATTACCTTAAAAGGGGAAGATACGATACTTGATCACAGCGCAGTCATACTGAGTTAAGTCCAATGAACATATACTGACACTTAGTCATACACAGACCGTCGTTATAAAAGTACACGTCGATATGGCTCAACAATTTCAGATTTCTCGATATATGTATATGCGCATCAAAATTCCTGTTATGTATTTCATAAATGTTCTAATTACTCAAGAAAGACAAAACAAAAAAAGACAAAGGATAACTTTTCTGTGTCTACTACCAAAAATTTTAATTTGTGAGAAAAAGTGAATTAAAAAGTGAGTTTGATAATCTAAATAACAACAGTTGCGGCAAATAAATTGATTTTATTTCATTTTGATATGATTTGAAAACAAGCGCGGGTGATACGCTGCGTGCATCTTGCGACTCTCGCTAACGCGTACTCAATGTCATAAATAAACATTCGGTGGCTAACGCGATTGCGCTCGCACGTCCGTGTTGGGTAGACCGGGGACAATTAAAACAGGTCATGATTACAACAAGTTCAATTTCTCGAAAACCATATTAACTACGCGTGTGACGCGTCGTTCGTTGCTTTGTCGGCCACGTTCGGTTTTGTGTTTAGCACGGCTTTAACGAGCGAGCGACGGAGTCCAACTTTGGACGGCTCGAAGAATTTTGCGCTACAACGTCAGTATTCACGATTTTTTTATTTTTGTTATTTTCCTATTTTAATCTTGTTGTTTGTCAGTTTTTCTTGTTATGGAGTATTCTTAATCTATTTAAGAGTGTTTTTATTAATGTTGATTAATGTTATAGTCAATATAAAACAAAATATTCAGTGTTGAAGTAGAAGACGTGACACGGGTACGTTTAAAACAACTTTCTGTGGACGTTCGAAACGTTGCAAACGTCCACACATTTTCAGCATTTTTACCCAACTGCACAGACGAAAGTTGTGTTTTCTAGAAAGTAAATAATTAATAAAATATCATAACGCACCTTTTTTTATTAAAGGATATACAATGAAAAAATAACCATTTAATCTACTTTTAACTCACCGCTATTATAAAATTATATCGGATAGGCAATCCAATAACTCCCATCGGCCCTAAAATTGAGCCTGCGACATTCAGTTTAATCTAATTTTGTTACATTCATATTTTCTAGAGATCTTCGAAACGGTCAGTGTCTCGACAGCTAAGTTCCTCTATCATACTTATGTCGGAAATTCAGCATGACCCTACCAGCCCGAGGACACCACTACCACCATAGTCTGTTACAGGACTTGAAGCTGCTGTTCTACGCTAAGTTCTACGCAAATATTGGCTAAGTTGAATGATCTTCTCTAAAATTCAATTTCACAAGAGGCAAACCTATACGGGTCAATGAACGATTGTTATGATTGAAACATCTTTATGATTAAAATATTGTCATGATTCAATCATTGTTTTGATTGAAACAAGTTGTTTTGTATGAGACTGGATTTTCTTTTTTTTCTCCCCCATGTAAGTGTCATTACAGCCTAATAGGATATTAAGTTTTTTAATAATGTGAAATAGTATCCCACAGCACAAATTAGAACACTAAAATTATATTAATAACATATATTTTGAGTTCTTTATGTTGGAGATGTTTTTGCATTTATAATTTTAGAAATATTAATGTAACGGGTACAGACTTGTCACTGATCTCAATGAATAATTTATTGGTAAATTAAATTGTTAGTACTGATTAAAACCCTTCAGTAGTTCCTTAAATATTTTCAGTGTTTCAATTATCACTACATACGTTTCAACCGTCCTTGAGGTGGGGTCAATAGAACCAGTGTGAACCATTGTAGGTTAACTATTCAAAATATAGACATAGAATATGTTTAATTTAAGAACTAGATAACGACCCTTTCAACCATATAAATACGAGGGATACGGGTACTATAGATACTTTACTGCACACGGTTTAAGTAAAATTGTTTCAGTTGTCCCCGGTCTCCCTACTGATAGACAAGGATAGAGATCGACTCTGTCTATATACCAGTAACTGTAAGTATGAAACCACAGATGTGGGTTTCGTGGCATGTAGGTGCACGTACAAATACCTATGTAGTTGTGCACCAAGACAAGGTTATGTCATCGTGATGTTAGAGCGTGACGTATCTACCCCTTTTAAGTGTATCTAAGCATTATGCTCTTAAAGCTAAGATCACAGCAGTTAACGATTACCTGTGAAATAAATACAATGTAAATTATATCAAACGCCTCATAGGTAAGCAGGTACAGGTACTTAATAATTTTGGTGGATTGTACAGAATCT
The DNA here is from genome assembly GCA_932294355.1 of Aporophyla lueneburgensis. NCBI lineage: Eukaryota > Metazoa > Arthropoda > Insecta > Lepidoptera > Noctuidae > Aporophyla > Aporophyla lueneburgensis. The sequence continues at coordinate 27,745,075 of OW028751.1, read as the reverse complement.
CCTAAATAACCAATTATTAATTAACCTCATCTAGTTTTAAGGCCCGTACTAATAGGCGCGACTTGTCTCGCGGAGGCGATTCGGCGATTTATCGCGACGCAACACCTTTCACACTGGTGCGACCACTCGTCGCGCGTGACGAGCAGAGCGACTGCTTGCAGTGCATTTCGTATGGCGTCGCGGCGAATTCGCGGCCGCGACACCACCATCGCGGCTGCGAAACGATGCCACACAAAATGTAGTACCTTTAAATGTTGCCGGGCTGCTCGACGCGGAGCGACAGTGTCGCAGCGCGACACTTCACACATTGTGTGAAGTGTCGCGCGCTTTTTCATAGAAATTGTTCTACGGATGTAAATCGCCGAATCGCGCGCGACCTTCGCGTCGCGCCAGTCTGCACGAGCCTTTTAAACAATATCATTGACGTGTAAAAGAGTTTGTACAAACCTACTTACAGAAATAAAATCATTTATTATTTAATTGGCTCTTGGCCTAGTTTAGGAGGCAGCATTGTCTCTACATTTCTTTATATATTTGTGTATGTAGTTATGTACGTTCCAAAAGTATCGCCAGCATCATCTGGTGGCGCTCGATGGAGTTAGTGGGGTGTGTGCCGATGATCTAGTCTCGAGTCACTTCTCCTCCTTATAGATATAAAGTGTATCTATTCATACACGAAATATTTTAAGAGGTACACCTGTAGGTGGTAAAGAAGCTTCAGCAACGAAAAACATTTTTTTCTAAATGTATTTTTTTCAAAATTTAATATTTATAAATTATTTGACGCACATAAGAAATACTGGCTCCTTCTTATTTTTTTCCGGCCCAAAACACCGCGGCCATGCTCGTGCCGTCCGGTCTCTGCCCTCGCAGCATCAGGCGGGCCATTCATAGAATTTGGAGTAAAGTTTTTATGCAAAACGTCTCAAACAGTTTTAAAATTATAATAATTACGAAAATTCATAAACGCTTAATAAAAATTTTCTTTTTGCTTCCATAGCTTCTTTACCACTTACAGGTTTACCTCTTAAAATATTTCGTTTATGAATAGATACGATATAAATGTTCTGTGCACTTCTTTGTTGGCGGTCGGCGCGCGCGGACATCATCAAACCATCGCGCTTTCTGCGATACGTACGTACATAGCTATACGTTTGTGCCTACCTATCTACTGTGTTGTATATGTAACTGTTGAATTGGAATTAGGTATAATTTGATGGAGTATATGAATCTATTTCCTTTACCTCCGACAGTACAAAGTTCAACTCATATGACTCATAAGTTTATATTACATAGGCGTAAGATCTTTGATCTTATACATAATTATACTTATATTTACTTAATGTAATTATCCTCCGTAGGAACTAATGTTTTGGACCTGTACTGGATATAATTCGGGGCTTACTTACGCAAGTACGTACTTACGTTGGACTCTTACGTCCTTTTATATTAGCTATAGAGTTAAGAGCAGAGATCGGATATTCGGGTACATATTGATCTCAACCTAAAGTTGAGATGTTGGCTAATATGGAATGCGCTTTTGTATCGTAAAAATCTTACACCCTTCATTCACATATTTGCATTGAGGGTTAAACATTAATTTTAAATAAATATGCATACGAATAGTTATACAGACGCCAGCACATTAAGCTACCCGAAACTGTCAAATTTTCCCAATCAAACTTGAACCTAATATGTTAGCCATAAACTTGAAAATCTATTATAGAGATTTGACAGACTGTAGCTTACCTTTATGTGCTGGCGTCTGTACAATCCAAGAATCCTTATTATTTCAAAAAAATGTTTTTATAATTGTCATAGATTCGTAATAAAAAAATAACTTTAGGTAAATTTGCATCTGGCTATCCGATCTCTGATTATGGAAAGTTCCACATCTTCTATAGAAAAGGAAGGATAGTTCAGTCAGATGGGTGCTGTATCTAGTGGCTTACTGCCCGACGGTCACTATCAGGTTTCTGTATACCTTTAATTCTGGAAGATTTTCGTGACGTCAGGTGTGGTTCACAGTGTTCGTATGTGATGCTGTTAATGCCACCTCATCAGTCCCTTTCGAAGATCGGAGGCTAATAGTAAGATGAGTCATTCACACATCTTGTGTGCTGGTTGGGACAGTGATTCGAAACCATGCCACATATTTCAGTTCATAAATGTCCTCCGCATTTTCGTTCTGGTAACATTACCTACTCGCTACTCTTTACGTTATTATTATGTGAATATTTCTGGGGGTGGCACCGCGTCATCCGCAAGTTCCTCCTTCACTGCTTCTACGCAACTCTTTGGAATCAGCGTACCTGGAATGTGAAGTTGTTGTGTTATATATTAAAGAAACAGTACGCACATACCTAATGATCTATATGTAATACAAATAAATAAAATTGGAGTGTCTGTTTGTAATATTAAGATAACCACTTTTTACTAAGTGTATATGGATGTATATACGGCACATATACCAAAACAACATTTTTTAAATTTTTTGTCTGTCTGTCTGTCTGTTTGTTCCAGCTAATCTCTGAAATGGCTGGACCGATTTTGACGGGACTTTCACTGGCAGATAGCTGATGTAATTAGGAGTAACTTAGGCTACTTTAATTTTAGAAAAAATCTTTTATTTTAGAAAAATACCTGCGTTAATTTCTGATATCCACGCGGGCGACGCCGCGGGCAAAAGCTAGTCTACAATACGTTCAATACTTCTTAGTAGATATTATGACTTGTAGTACTCTGACTGTCCTGTCCCAAATGTTTTTTTTTTTTTTTTTGTTGAAATACCGATTGCAGAAACAAAGGCTCCCTCAGACAGGCGCGATGCGATAGGGTGATGCGATTCTTGTAGAACAATTTCTTTGATTTTTTCTGCTATTGTTGCGTCGCGCCTGTTTGCGTGAGCCTTAAAGCTAACCCCGTGAATTCTGTCACGATTGACATTATATAAAAATGACACAAATGACACCGGCGCATCTTTATATCGTTCAAGTTTAAAGCAAGAGTACAGAAATGGTGATTGGCGGCCTACAAAGGTATCCTCGGTACACTCGGTAGGGAACTCCATCCGCGACAGTGCTTCTGTCGTTTCATAAGTTTATATGAAACTGACCATTAGAAATTATCCCACGGGACCGTGCTCTCGGGATAAAAAGTATGTAGGTATATGGAATAAATATGTTGTTATGTCAGCCTATGTTACTCCTTATAACATCAGCTATCTGCCAGTCAAAGCCCTGTCAAAGTCTGTTCAGCCATTTCAGAGAATAGCCGGAGCAAACAGTCAGACAGACAAAAATGTTTGTTATACGTATCGTATAAACTTTCATATGCATTTAGTAAAAAGCTGTTTTTAAACGTCACATACAGACACTTCAATTTTATTTATTTATGTGGATTTAAATGTCTGGATGAGAACATTTGAAGGTTTTATCTTTGTGTACGTACCGATGATCTTGCGGCCGTCGTCAGTCTTGACGCGCACGACCTGCATTTTGTAGCGGGGGTTGTGCGCCTTCAGCACATTTTCCACGCGCCTCCACACCGGAAGCAATAAGCCCGACAGCACGTAGTGATTGCGAACGCGCTTGCCTTCCTGCCGACAAAATTATAGGTTATTATAACGCTCATTATAGCATAGTCCTACGAGACTCTTACTCGAAGGACCGTGCTATAATGAGCGTTATAATAAAGAGCCAGTCAGCACTGGCTCATTATAATAGCCAAGGACGGGTCAACTGTAATAACTTTGATGCGCGTAATTTTAAATGTGATGTGATGTATTTAAAGTATTCATTTAAACATGTTTATATTTGATTGCAGATATAAATAGGTATAGGTACCATTTTCATCTTATAGAATCTCAAATTCACGCATAGTTTATTTTATTTTTTATAGCTTATTGAGTGTTTTAAAATACACTTATGGACAAATTTAGAGGAACGCAAAAAATAGTTAAATTTTTCCTGTTGTAATTATCGTGTGTACTGGTCACAAACGTTACTAAATGCTAGTAAAACTGCCCCCCTAGCCAAGTCACAAACGTTTACCGTTCTACAATCGGTAACGCCTCAGTGTCAGCAATTGTAGAAAACGATAAGTTGGTAGCCATGTTGAAGCGCCTGATTCGGCCGCTCGTTCTACAATGTCTTTAGAAAAACGACACCTTATAACAAAGGATATAGCGTTGAACATTGTAGAAACGATAAAAAATCATTCTATCATTTTGAACGATGTGAATTTGGCTACGAATTTTCTGTTCGTTTGTTCTAACCACGTGACTTAACGTTGAGCGACTATCGTTAACGATTGCAGATTATCAACTTGGCTAAGGGTGCTGTTTCCTCGCCCATACCTCACAACCGGGCGCGTACGAGCAAGAGTTCTCAAGGTAGCTGTGGATGCAGGAGTTCAGCGAATCATTGAACTGCGCGCGCCACCACACCTCTGCTTTCGTGCTTTCCACTTTGTAGTAGTTCTTCTCGATATCCGCCATACTCTTCGGCCGCTGCTGTAGACTAGTGTGAGGGCTGCCAGAACAAAAACAAACTCAAAGCACTTTGAATCGTTATGAAGTCGGTCAGACAGAAATATGAAACTAGTTGCCAAAATAAAATGTTTGAAAACACTAAATGGTACAACTCCATTTGGGAGCTGCGAACAGGTTTTAATAACATTAAAGGTATTATAGACAACAATGAACGACGATGACGATGTATTTTAATATGTAATTTTTGACATTTTAAAATAAAAATAATTTCTAATTTATAAAATTTGTAACTGTAATATATGTAAAAAAAAATAATGTCATAAATTCTTGTTATGCATGAAAATATTTGTACGCCGATTCTTACGGCTAAACATGACTGGACTGTAATAATATACTTAATATCTTGCATGCACTTGTATGTATACAATGTTTAAACGAATAAAGAGATCTTATCTTATCTTATCTTATCTTAACACTAGCTTCTGTTTATATTACAGAAAAAGGTGTAGATTGTAATTTGGGAGGACTTAATAGACATTTACATGGTTATGCTGTTCATGAGGTATCAGGGAAGCCCCATGTGCAGAAGAAATGATTGGTTAATTTACTTGTCTTGAACGTAGTCATTTATCTTACAATATGCTTTTTGTTATGGACACGTTTGATGTGTGATTTTAACTTTCCATCGCTAAATTCAGTGACCGATTTAGGCAACTTGTTATAAAAGAGGATACTATTTATGAGAAATTACTTATTAATTTAATCTATTTATCTATTTCATTTTAGCTACGTGTATTTATACTTTGGATATCGCTTCTGATTTTAAAGGCGGTTTTTTAAAAGGCGAACATACAGAATACTTCCTAATATTAGGTCTTTACCTATGAAATTGCCGTTCTGCAGTACTAGCCATTTCAAATCAAAATAATTTTTGTTTGTCTAAGAATTCTAATTTCAAATTAATTTGATTTTAAAAACATGGAATTCTTTTTCCAAAAGTAGTCATTTGTTTATTGATTAGTGTTACATTTTCATCGCATTTCAATCTTTTTCGTCATCATGGATACGTTAGAAATTCGAGTAATTATGGAATATGAGTACCGTCGTGGCAGCAACGCGGCACAAGCGGCACGCAACATCAACGACGTTTACGGAGCTAACACTACAAACCAACGCACCACCTGTTATTGGTTTGCTCGCTTCCGTTCTGGAAATTTCGACCTGAAAAAAACTTTTTACACAAAAAAACAACCGACTTCCTTAAAAAAAAACACTACAAAGTCAAAAATAACTTTAATTTCGAAAGTCGGTGTCCGACTTCCGATATTAAAGTTATTTTTGACTTAGTAGTGTTTTTTTTTAAGGAAGTTGGTTGTTTTTTTGTGTAAAAAGTTTTTATTTTTTAACTTTTTAGTTGTGGTAGATACTCCGCACTAATCTAATCGCGTTATTCGTTCATTTGTCGCGCAAATACGTAATGCAAATTTAAGACTTATATGGTTTTCACATGGACCCCATTGTCCAACTGGAACCAAATTAAAAAATGACCATTCGGAAAGCACCAGCTTTCAAATAAAAAAAGAATCATCAAAATCGGTTCACCCAGTCAAAAGTTATGAGATAACAAACATACGGTATTCGTTCATTTGTCGCGCAAATACATAGTGCAAATTTAAGACTTATATTGGTTTTCACATAGACCCCATTGTCCGAATGGAACCAAATTAAAATGGGACCATTCGAGAAGCACCAGCTTTCAAATAAAAAGAATCATCAAAATCGGTTCACCCAGTCAAAAGTTATGAGGTAACAAACATAAAAAAAAAATACACTCGAATTGATAACCTCCTCCTTTTTTTGAAGTCGGTTAAAAATGAACCTCGCGGTCTTCCGAAGACTTTGGTCGACAATGACGAATTAAAGGCGATTGTGGAAGCTGATGATACACAATCTACGGCTGAATTAGCAGCAGCTTTCGACGTTAGCGTCAAAACAATATTGGTCCATTTGCGTCAAATTGGCAAGGTAAAAAAGCTTGATAAATGGGTGCCCCACGAACTCAATAATCGCCAGCGCGAAGTACGCGTCGAGACGTGCCTTGCACTGCTCAACAGACACACAAATGAAAGAATTTTGAACCGCATTGTTACCTGCGATGAAAAATGGATTCTGTTTGATAACCGCAAGCGCTCAGAAAGTTGGTTGGTTCAGCACCTAACCAATGCCCTAAACGAAAACTTACCCCTAGAAAAGTGACGGTCACTGTTTGGTGGTCTAGCGCCGGTGTGATTCATCACAGCTTCTTACCAAACGGGGTGAGCATTACTGCAGGTGTGTACTGTGAAGAACTGAACTCAATGATGGAGAAGCTGGCACATCTCCAACCAGCATTGGTCAATCGCTCGTCTCCGCTGCTCCTGCACGACAACGCGCGACCTCATACTGCACAGCAGACGGTCTCCAAGTTGCAAGAACTGGGGTTGGAAGCTCTCCGTCATCCGCCCTACTCACCAGACCTTGCGCCTACAGACTACTACTTTTTCCAGAATTTGGATAACTTCTTGGCGGGAAAAAAATTCAATACCCGAGAGGCAGTACAAAATGCCTTTGAAGAATTTGTTGCCTCCCGTCCAGCTGATTTTTTTAAGAAGGGCATCAATAAACTGCCACTGCGTTGGCAAAGATGCATTGATTGCATGGGTGATTATTTCGATTAATACAAATAAAAAATAAATGAAAAAAATCGTTTAATTTTTTTCATACAAAACGGCATTTTCATAGGTATTATATATAGATTTACTACCTATATCAGTTTCGTTGAATTTGTAAGATACTCGCGAGGCCCTATTTTATAGATTGAGCTGATTGTCCTGTTTTGTAAAATGAAAGCAAACGAAAAGCGGGGCTGAAAAATTATGTGATAAGGTAACGAGGACATATAGTGAACTTATTGGTGATGTTCTTCAGAAAGTTCGGGTGCGTAGTAGGTACTCGCAACCGGCGTGCATGACCAAATGTATGAACGTAAACGAGACGAAAGAAGTATCATGTATGGATCGTTACAGGTGGCGTTCTTTAGTTTCTAACCACTCATTGGAGTAAACCCATTGGGGAAAAAGCTATGTGTCAATGTGTGTAACATGGCAGCATCGTGGCAGTTCGTTCAGTTTTTGGGCACGTACCAAAAGAAGCTTGTAGCGTTGTAAATATCCCGTTTTATGAGCTATTTCTTCACCTGACCTTGTAAATATTTCGTTTGCCGAGCTAGTTCATAACTTGACCGTGTAAATATCCCTTTTTTGAGCCAGTTCAAACTTTTTTTTTGGGTGGGTAGTCATCAAATGACGTCTCCCGCTCTGGGCAGAGCGGGAGGGCGTGTCAGACTATTACTGACTAAAACCCACCTGTGTTCTTTCAGTTCCCTGTGCCAAGGTCACGGTAACTCTTTCGAATAAGCCCCCAACCCTGGCAGGCATCGGTCCTAGCAGGCCTCTTCAATTTGTGCTGACATCTCTTTGAGGCGCGCGTAGAACACAACGCGCCGTCGACCCAGGCCTGGTCCTTACCGGGCGGTGAGCTAGCCAGTTCGTAACCTGACCTTGTTAATATCCAGTTTAATGAGCCCGTTCATAACCTGACCTTGTAAACATGCCGTTTCATGACCTAGTTCATAACTTGACCGTGTAAATATTCCTTTTTTTGAGTCAGTTCATAAACTAACCTTGTAAATATCCCGTTTTATGTGCCAGTTCATAATCTGACCTTTTAATTAACCTGTTTTATGAGCTAGTTCATATCCCTGACCTGTAAGTTTGGTAAATGTTGTACTTCCCGCTGCTGCTACCGGAGGACACGCAGAGTATGGCCGTGAAGTGTTCAGACTTGGATACCTTCCTCGACAAGTAAAAGCCTTCCTTTGTCCCAGATAGCTTGGAACACTTTGCTAAAGCTTCTGGCCAGTCCATGCCGCCCTGGTTAAAGATGTTTAAATATTAATTAGTTTTTTTTGGAATTAAATGGTTTTTGTAGAGAAGTGAATGATGAAATCGCAGGTAACCTGGTGCTTCCACATTCAAGGTGTTAAATTTTATGGTTTATAGTGATGTATAAGAACATAGTGACCTTGGCGCGCACGGTGTGCAGCACGACGGGCGCGTAGCCGGTGGCGTGGCGCCGCCAGTAACGAATGGCCGCCAGGTGCCGCACGCACTCGCCGCTTGAGCCTAGGTCTTGGATCCCCAGGTCGAATGAACCGTTGTGCCTCGCTGTAAAAATAACCGCCCGGGTCAGACAAACTGTTACTGAAAACTTCTACTGATAAATCCGGAGATTTGTGCCCGGTTGATGGCAATAAGTTCGCCCCCCAATTTAGTTTTTTTTTTTTTTATAAATATAGGTATTTTTATTGTTCCAAAAACAGTGTAACAAATCATATTTCTACCAGTTGTTTATAAACAAAAAAACTGTGAAATACAATAAAGTAGGTACTGAAAATACTTAAGTTAGTTAGTGGAAAAATCACCTGTATCCTGTACTAGTTAAAAAAAAGTTTTACAGGAGACAGGGAATACTACATGGTGGGACTAAAGTAACTGTAGGTGTTATATGAAAGGCTGTGTGGAAGAGCCTCATTTTTATCGTTCGAAATCTCATTGGGACCACGGTTTGATCGTATCAATGATTATTGGGTTAAAAATGTGACATCCCTTAGGTACGCGGTTGGAGCAGGACTTCGGCAGTAAGTTGCAGCGTTTCGAAGTGTCTTTTATTATATTTGCTGAACCCTACAGCCTAGAAAGCGCACGATTGTGTCTATTTTATTTATTTTGATAATATTTTTAAGGTCCTGAGGTTGTAATATTATTTAATCTCTTACATTATATTATCTAATAACTACGCTCATTCTCTCTCTCTCTCTCTTTCTATAATAACTGCCCCGTTGGTCTCGTGATCGCATTGCTATCCTATCGAACTATGAGAGTGAGGGAAGAGTGAGTGCCCCTGTGTCTGCGCACACACTTGTGTAGGGGAGCGGGCCCCATTATGGGATGGGTTCCCAATATGAGATAGCAGGTTACTCCGGTTTACAAGCACCGCCATCTCTATTACGGGCAGTGAACTCCTTCCATTTGTTGTCCAGCGGCCATATTGAAACGCTCACGCATCAGTCGCCATTCAGTTAGACGGGAGGTTGGTTCGCGCAAATACTCCGATTACGAGTTTTTTTAATAGTGAAGTTAGAAGTTTACTTTTCTTAAGGTAAGTTTGCTTTTTTGTTATTGTATGTGGTCCTGCAGTGTCTAAAAACATTTGTGTTGAGGCTCATGTGTTGATTCTTGCTAAAATTCAATTAGGTTTTGTTTTAAGAGCACGTGTTAGCAAAATACGTAGTTGTCCTAATATGGGATACCTGGGTGTGCCTAATATGAGATATCTAATATTGGGGTACATGTATCCTAATATGGGATAAAATACTAGGTACATGTATTTAATAAAATATCATGGATTATAGTTCATTATCATTAGAGAGAGCGAGGGAAAGGTCTATAATCCACCACGCGTGCCCAGTGCGGATTGATAGATGTCACATGTCTGGGTTTTTTTTTAATGTTTTTATTTTCCTCTCATTGAGGAGGCCGTGTCCCTGCAGTGGGAACATTATAGGCTGATGATGATGATCATTAGAGGTACATAGAGGTATTTACTATACTTGCTAACCGATCAAGTTCTACCCAAAAAAAATTAAGATCCAAATGTGCTAATATTTAAAAAATTGTTTTAGATGAGTACCAATGAGAAAAAAAAGCGAAAGAAATGGGATTCTGATAAGATGCTGAAGGCGTACAATGCAGTAAAAAATAAAGAAATGGGCTACTTAAAGGCCTCTCAATTTTTTAACGTCCCAAAGTCAACTTTGGAGCGTTATTGTAAAAGTGTCAATCCTATAACAGAGCTAACCTCTATGAAAATGGGCCGAAAACCAACTTTTTCAGAGGAAATGGAACGTGAGCTTGCAGAGTACTGTATTACAATGGTGTCAAGGTTCTACGGACTGAGAGCCTCTGACATCCGCTCTTTGGCGTTCCAACTGGCTATAAAGAATGGACTGCCACACCAGTTTAATAGAAGCAAGAATACTGCAGGCCGAAAGTGGATGAGAAACTTTCTAAAAGAAATCCTCGATTGTCTTTTAGGACACCTCAAGCTACATCTGCTAATAGAGCCAAGGGGTTTTCAAAAGGGAAGGTAGACGAATTTAATGATATTTTGGAGAAAGAGTTGGCAAAAATTAATTTTGATCCAACAAAAATCTACAACGTTGATGAGACTGGCGTGACTGTAGTTCAACATAAAATGGAAAAGGTCTTATGCCTGAAAGGATAGAAACAGGTTGGTGGAATTTCGTCGGCGGAGCGGGGAGCTCTTATAACTCTAGTCACGTGTATGAGCGCGTCGGGGGTCTTCGTTCCACCCTTATTCATTTTCCCCAGAGTTAACATGAAGGAAGAGTTAAAAAATGGTGCTCCACCTGGCTCTCAGTTTGCGTGTCACAAATCTGGCTGGATACAACTCCATATCTTTACACAATGGATTGTTCACTTCATCAACACTGTCCACCCATCTAAAGAGTGTCCAGTTATACTGATCCTAGATGGACACTACTCTCATACAAAAAATATTGATGTCATTGACAAATGTCGGGAAAATGGTGTCATTCTGATATGCCTCCCCCCACATTCGTCTCACCGAATGCAGCCCTTGGATGTATCATTTCTGAACCCATTCAAGACGTACTATGCCAAAGAAATCGACTCATGGCTAAAAAATCACCCTGGCCGCGTCGTGACTGCATTCCAAGTTGCAGAATTAGTTGGAAAGGCATACATGAGGGCTGCTACACTGGAAGTCGCCGTCAATGGATTCCGTAAAAGCGGAATATTCCCATTCGACCGCAATCATTTTAGAGACCACGACTTCGCTGTACAGGACGGCAACGATGATGACACTAACATGGATGTGGAAACAGCTCCAGTCCTATCTCCAGTTGCATCGCATACGGGCTCACCGACAATCCTGGCAACTACTAGTGCCGTATCAGTGCACTCACCATTACCATTTCATTTCGCTGTACAGGACGGCGACAATGATGACACGAATATGGATGTGGAATCAGCTCCAGTCCTATCTCCAATTGGATCGTATATGGCTGTACAGTACGATGACGCTGAAGACACTGGTATGAATTATGAACCATCTCTAGCTCCAGTCCCATCTCCAATCGCATCTTCTACTGAATCAGCAATGCCCCTAGCGACTACTAGTGCCGTACCTGCGCACTCGCCATTAGCATTTGCTTTAAACATGCGTTCGTCAAATTCCGGTGCTGATACGCCTTCGCTATCAGTTTCGACTCCTTCAGGTGTCTCGACTCTAGCATCGCTCGCCATGACTGCAGTCCAAAGTATAATCTCATCAGGTCCAGGTGCTGAAGCGGCTCCGCTTCCAGTCCTAACCCATAATGAATCAGCTACGGTGCCGTCGACATCAAATGACGAATTACCGGCTCCGCTTCCAGTCCTAGACCATAATGAATCAGCTACGGTGCCGTCGACATCAAATGACGAATTAGTTCATTCTCAAGTCTCGCGCAGTTCAAGGGCTCAAGCCCGACGAAAATTTTCCATAAAACCGGCTGAAATCAGTCCTTTTTCCACAATCCAGCGAAAAACCAAGAAACCTGATCAAGTATCACAGCTCCGAGGAGGAAAGCTTTTATTAGTCACCAGTTCACCATACAAAAATGAATTACAGGAACAACTGAATAAGAAGCAAGAAAAACCAGGAACATCTAAAAGTAAAACGAAAAAGGCGATGATTGCTAAAAAGAAATCTAAGACTGTTCAAAAAACCAAAACCATAAAGAAGAACAAGATTACAAAAAAAAAAATGAAAAAAAGAAGATATCAGTAAAGAAGAAGATATTACAAAGTAGCTCATCTAGTGAGAGTGCCGATGAAGACCCATCACTGATGAGCTCAGATGAAAGCGAATGTAATGAAGACGTTGAATGCATATATTGCCTAACTGAATATTCAAATGACATTGCTGGAGAAAAGTGGATACAGTGCACAAAATGTTTTCGGTGGTGTCACGAGTTGTGTGCCGGTGTAGAACCGCATGTCAATAACTTCAATTGTGATCTTTGCCGAGATTAGTAGAAGATTATATGATTAGTACAATACTACAATACTGATTGTGTTCGTAATTAATATACCTACCTATATATAAAATTATATTTTTTTTTTACTTGCAGCCTAATTACAACCCACAAAAATAGATAAATAGATTATTAGATAGATAAATAGGTAGACAATTTATTATATAAACTATAATAATAATTAATTCAAAATGTAATGTTTTACATTGCCATGCAATTGTATTCTTCTAATTTTCATACATTTGAAACTACAAACAAAAAATTAAAAAATCATTATACATATATCAAAAAAAAAAAAAAAAAATTGACAAATAATAAACTGTTTCCTAATATGGGAAACCATATACCACAATATGGGATATCCCATTATAGGTGCCATACGCTAGGTGTTTCCTAATATGGGATATCCCACATTGGGAGTATATGGTATCCCATATTAGGAAACAGTTTATTATTTGTCAATATATATGATTTTTTAATTTTTTGTTTGTAGTTTCAAGTGTATGAAAATTAGAAGAATACAATTGCATGGCAATATAAAACATTAAATTTTGAATTAATTATCTTGTTTTGAGCAGAACTACATTACAAGTTTCTTTTTTATTAATGTTCAAAAAAAACTATCCCATAATGGGGCCCGCTCCCCTACTATAATATCTCCCGCGCCGACGACGGCTAGTCTCCGTTGTATCGTCGCAATGGCCGAAATACGGTCTGGTATATTTCGCTGTTGGCTTCATATTTTTATGTTTCTTTTTCACAAAGACAATCGTAAGGGTGTATCTTCTCACCTAGATCGATATTAGCGCTGAGCGTGTCAATGAAGTACTGGAACAGTCGGTTCTGCAGGTCCACCGGCATGCCCAGTATCCTGTTCAGGAATATGGTCACTGTTTTGGAGTCCTAACAGAAGAGATAACAGATAAATGTCATTTAGTTTGCGGGAAGCTTAGTGTAAAACATGTGCATTGCAAAATAGACAATATCATTTAACAGTAATGAGGATAAAAACTGCCACTTGTTCATTTCAGATGTCGCTGCTGCCACTGTACCAAGAATTTGGCAGCTACCTGTCACTATATGTATAAAGGGTGTAAGGGGAACGAAAACGGAAAATATATATATATATATGTAATGTCTGACACTGGGTCAGTTCCCAAAAATCTGGAAAATAGCGCACGTTGTGCCCATTTATAAAGATGGAGACAAGTCAGATTGCGAAAATTACAGACCAATAATTATTTTATCTCGTATGGCAAAACTTTTTGAAGCATCTTTGTATCAGCATTTTTATTCTCACTTTCAACCGTACCTTTCCCAATCTCAGCATGATTTTTTCGTAGTAAATCAACCCTCACTAACCTTCTTGACTATAAAAACTATTTGTGTACTGCTTTTGCGAAGGGTGGTCAAATAGATTCAGTCTATACAGACTTTCGGAAGGCGTTTGATAAAGTTAACCATGAAGTCCTGTTTTTGAAGTTGAAAGCATACGGTATACATGGTTCCTTGTTCCGGTGGATACAGTCTTACTTACAAAACAGAAGCCAACTCGTTTCAGTCAGAGGTTACTTGTCGTTACCGGTTAATGTTACGTCAGGCATTCCATAGGGATCGCATTTAGGGTCCCTATTTTTCATAATTTTTATTAACGATCTCGTGGCAAAATTATCTTGTCCCTGTCTGTTATATGCCGACGATCTGAAGGTATTTACGTCGATTAAAAACACCTCCGACAGTGAATCCCTTCAAAATGATCTATATATCATTTCTGACTGGAGTGCCCTGAATAGCATGAAGTTAAAAATAAATAAATGCTTTGTTATAACTTTCACGAAAAAACGTTTAAAGAGCACCTTTGATTACTATCTTGAAGGTCAGTTGTTAGAACGGAAGCACGTAGCCAGAGATCTGGGCGTGTTGTTTGATGAACAACTGTCTTTTCTATCAGTCATACAAAAATGCACCCGAGTTAATTCTGCTCAAAACGAAGGAATTATATTTGTATGAAGCTAATACGAAAAATCAAATTATCTCTTAAACGGAAAGTTAAACAGGAATATCCTTACAGGTGATTATAGTGCTAAATATTTACGCATATAAATATGTCTACTACGCAGCTGCGAACTGCAAAAGTCTGAGGATCCATATATTCCCAAAAGATGTTAAAATATAATAAATACGGGAGAGAGTTCCCTGAAGAAAAAAAATGAAACTCAATATTTCCTATATCTCTGCTGAAAAATCGATTAGTTAACTACCTAGAAAACAACTTATTTCTCTCAGAAAGGCAATTTGGGTTCAGGAAAGGAAAATCGGCCACTGACGCGATCGAACTGCTGACGACCCTAACATCAAAACATCCCGATGGTGCTAAGGTTGCCTTGGAATATTCTTAGATCTTGCTAAGGCGTTCGACACCATCTCTATTCCTATCCTTCTTAAAACAACTGGTAAGGCTAGGAATAAGAAGAACTGCACTTATTTATTTATTTATTTATTTATTTATTTATTTACTTAGGGACAACAAACAGCAGTGTACTAAAAGTAGGCATAGGTTAGAACTTAATAATAGAGGTAACAAATACACTACTCACAACGTTATCCACATATTAATAAACATAACTTCTAGTTGTTTGAAAGAACGATACAAATGAAAAATATAAAAACAGAATAAAACTAAACATTACTTAACTATTAGGGTTCTGATCACTTAAAATAGTAACAATATCTTTTTTAAATATAGCCTTACTGAGAAACATAATATCAGTTGAGCCAAATTGCCTATTGTAGGTGTCAACTAATCGATGCAGCGGCGAACGCACGCCTGAGTTGGTTCTACAAAAAGTAGTTGCGAACAAGTGTCTCGAGCGAACTTGTCGACCACGTACGGTACGAGGGATCAGGTAGCACAAACTGTTCACTAGATCGGTACAATCGACTTTATTACGACATATACTAAAAAGGGTCATCATCTCAAGTAGGGTGCGTCTGGATTCTAGAGTAATAAGGTCGTATTTTTGTAGTAATAATTGATAAGAAATTTTCTTTTTAAAGCATCTATAGTGCATTGCACGTAGAAATTTGCGTTGGACCAATTCAATAATGTCAATATACTTTTTATAGTAAGGGTTCCAAATAGGTACTGCGTATTCCACTTGTGGTCGTATTATTGACTTATATAAGTATAAGTAGGTGGAGGGACGACGGAATTCCCTTGATGCTCGCATCACAAATCCAAACATTTTAAATGCCTTATTGACAATGTTTTCTATATGAGCATCAAGGTGAAGCTTTGAGTCTAACTGTATGCCTAGATCGCGAAGAGAATGAACTTTGCTCAGTGGCGTGTTTCTAAAAGAATAATTGAATTTGGTCACATTTTTCTTCTTTGTAAACGTAATGCTATGGCACTTAGATATACTTAGGGAGAGTTTGTTAACAGAGCAGTAGTCCAGAAAACGGTCCAGGTCTTCCTGAAATTCTAAGCAGTCGGAAAGATGGCTGATATTTTTATAGATCTTCAAATCATCTGCATACAGGAGAAATTTGGAATTTTTAAAACAATTTTTTACATCATTAATAAATAAAATGAACAAGAGGGGACCTAAAATTGAACCTTGAGGAACTCCGGAAGTGACTTTAACCACATGAGACTCATAACCATTTATTACAACCTTCTGGGTCCTATTGGTCACATATGATACAAACCAACGCAATAAATTCCCTCTTATGCCGTTGAATGCAATTTTGTCAAGAAGTAGTCTGTGATCGACTTTATCGAAGGCTTTTTGGAAGTCAGTATAGACCACATCAATTTGCTGTCTATTGTCAATGCCTTCAAATAGTTGTTTTGTAAAAACAAGAAGATTGCTTACACAGGACCTACCTTGAACGAACCCGTGTTGCTCTTTTATTAAAACGCTATGCAGAATAGGGTAGATCTCATTGTGGACCAGTCTTTCAAAAAGCTTGGATAGTCCAGACAACAAAGAGATTGGGCGATATGTGGTAACATCTCTCTTAGAGCCACATTTATGAACTGGAACTATGTTTGCTTGTTTCCATACATCAGGGAAAACCCCATTAGAAAGACATTTATTAAATAGTATAAAGAGAGGGGAGCATAGTGTGTCACTTGTATTTTTTAAAAAGATTGCAGGAATACCATCTGGCCCAGGTCCTTTGGAAGCATCCAGTGATTGTAGTTCTTTTCGTATTTTTTGTAGTGAAAAGTGCAGATTACAAATATTGATATCACCATCAGGATTGGCGCATGGTGGTACCCATGAAGTATGATCAAAAGAAGATGGTTCATATACAGATTGGAAAAAGTTAGAAAATAGATTACAAGTGGTAACAGGGTCATCAGATGACTGTTGGAGATAGTGAACTGTAGCTGGAATACTATTAGTGGAAGTACGACTAGAAATGTATGACCAAAATGCCTTAACATTTTTGACCACACTGTCCTCTACACTATTCATATAGTTTTTAAAACATTCGTCCACCTCCTTTGTGAATTTTCTTCTATAAATAGAAAATAGTTCGTAGTCTTTAGTGTTTCCATATTTTTTCCACTTAACCCATGCGCTAGATTTATTTTTGAATATGTGCAAAAGGGATTTAGTGAACCAGCTTGGGAAATTCAAACTTTTAGGCTTGTGAGTGGGGGTGTACAATTTAACTATTTTATAAACGTTTTCATAAAAAGTTGCAACAGCTTGATCGGGGGGTAAATCTTCAAGTAGGTTGTACCAATCTATTGATTCCATGTCAGTATTGATCTTAGAATAATTCGATTTGTAATAATTTAATTTGTTAAGTTTTTTTTGTTTAGGTATTTGTTTTGGTTTTTTAAATGGTATTTGTACGTAAAAAGAAGGGTGGTGAGTGTCTATTGGCAAGAGTGAGATGTTAGGATTATGCGCAACAGCATGTGTATTACAGAAAAAAAGATCTAAAATCCGTCCATTACAGTTAGTGAGTACGTTATATTGATTTAAATCTAACTGTGAGCAAGAGTTTAATAGATGTCGACTTTTAATTGAATATTGTTTATCCGAGGCACATGTCATGTACGAATTTGTACTAATCCAGTTCAGCTCAGGTAGGTTAAAATCACCGGTAATAATAATGTTTTCTATGCAGGGATCATCTGCCAAGTTCGCCAACGAATTAATAAAGTTTACATATACACCGTCCGTGGCGCTAGGGGGTATGTAAGTAGCACAAATAAGTAGGTATTTGCAACTATAAGAGGGAATTTTTATTATTTTATGTTCTGGTAAAATTAATGGGGGTGACAGGGTGAGACTAGTTGGTTTTAGATCTTTGTAGACCGCTATCAGTACGCCTCCACCATCTTTTTTACCAGAAGCAGCTCTATCACGGTCGTGTCTGAAAACAGTATAACGGGAATCAATAAATTCGTTATCGGAGATCTCTGGAGTCAACCAGGTTTCTGTTAAAATAACGATGTCGTAAGAATGTGATAATATATTCATGAATAACGTGTTCAGTTTGGTCCTGATCCCTCGACAATTTTGATAATAAATTGACAAATCATTATCTAACATCGCGATATTGAGAAAAAAATGTTAGTATTAACTCTACGTGTTGTAATGGAGAGTTTAGTACATGAATGAGTAAAAATTAAGATCGACCGTTTCCAAGAAATATGCATAATTAAAACTACAAAGACTCTTATTATAGAGATTAGACAGTACGATAAATTGAGAAAACATAAACACCATAAACTACTTAATAATATGAGCAGAATTAAAGCTAAATAGCAACTTATGTGTACACAGTAAAATAGTGTGATCAAACAATGAAAAATACATACAAAAATATTAAGAAAAACCCTACAAGTTAGAAAAGGCAGTGCAAGCAAACATGAATTACGGAGAGACCGTTTGGGTGACCGGCTGAGAGGTCGGTTTAATCTTATTAAAAATGTCATCTTCCGTACGTATGGCATAGGTAGAGGAGTCTTCAGATTCCTTGACCAGGATGGTTGCATTTCTGATCCAAACAAACTTAAACTTGTTAGATTTGGCAGCTGCACGACATTTACGAAACAAATCCTTATTGCGCAAAGTCAAGTGCTCGTTCATGTATATGCGACATGGTGTACCAGAGAGTCCTATGCGGTCTGACGTCAGTCCTTTAGATAACCGGTATGCACTTAAAACATTGTCACGCATTAGTTTAGATGAAAATTTGACTATGACATTTTTAGGCTGGTTATTCTGCGAATGTGCGTGCGGAACGCGGTGAATGGAAATAATGTCCTTCGATGTTAAAGACATGTTGAGTGCGGAACCAATAGACTCTAGGATCGTAATTAAGTTTTCACCGCGCCTATCTGGCATATTTCCAATTTCAATGTTGCATTGCCTTGCCTGCTGCTCCAATGAATCTATTTTTCTCTCCAACATACCGACAGTTGATGCTGCTGAACTGTTAATTTTCGATTCCAACTCGGTCAGATGCTTCTCACAGTCAACATAGTTATCAGAGTTAAAGTTAACTGTCGACTTCAGCTCCGTTATAGTCTGTGATATTTCTATATGTTTCATATTTAAGTCTGATATATCTTTTTTGATAACGGAGTATTCTGCACGCAGTTCCTTCACATCAGTTTGAATTTGGGTAGAAGTAAGGGATAAAGTATTAAACTCATCTCTGAGGCTATTAATACATGCATTAATATTCACAAACTGGTTATTCATATCAGCCCGGAAATCACACAAGTTTTGCTTCAGCTCTGCAGACAGTTGGGTAATAGCCACTGTTAGTTCACAGTCGGGTTGCTTTCGTTTTCTCTGGGCAACATTCGCACCAGGTTCATTACTTGTGCACTGATCAGGGTTAGATTTGCTTATTTTATGGTCAGGCGAACGTAACATGTTGGCGTAGTTATACAAGGATAATAAATGTTGTTGTTTTTAATACAATTACCCCAAGAGCGATACTAGTAGATACCAGTATAAAAATTCGCGCAGCAGATTCCACGTTCAGTTGGCTCAGTGGTCTAGGCCGCCACCAGCGCACGCTGCACCACACGACCGCCGGTTCGCGTCCCGCGAAGCGCGAAACTTTTTCCAATTTACAAAATTTGTTAAAGTATTTCTAGCGAACACCAGGTGAAAGGGACGGCGCATTACAAAAACCAAAATGGCGCCGAACGTATATGACACTTCACACAAGATAGTACGAGAGGCACCGATAAATTAAGGAAACAAATTAAATGCAATCAGAGTACCGAGACAACGTTAGAATGTTTAAACTAAAAACACGTCCTCCAACAACTAAGTCAGCACAAGAACTGACTGGCTTTGTAGTTACCTGAACAACAGGCGACATTGTGTCACAGTTGATAATTTAGTCAGCGATGAACAGGAAATTAGCTTTGGCATCCCACAGGGGAGTATACTTGGTCCAGCACTATTTACATGAACGATATACTGAACCTTACCATCCCAAACGCTGACATCATTTGTTACGCAGACGACACTGCGATATTATTTTATGGAACCGATTGGGATGACTATACAAAAAAGCAGAAGCAGGAACGGTCAGGGTCGCCATATGGCTTAACATGAACTTGCTTACACTGAATATCATATATATAACCTTCAGAAAAACTCGGGCTACCAAAGTACCATCATGGAGTTCAAAGGTAAACGGAGAGGATGGCCATAAAACAATAGTTAACACTGATACTCAATGTTCATGCAATAACATCGGGTAACAATATGGTTTCGTTATGCTGTCTTGTAAAGACTTCAAAAAGCCTTCTACTTTTCTCTTTTTATACAAAACACTAGTCCATTCACAGTTGGAATACGCGGTACCCATCTGGTGCCCGTATTATGATAAATATAAGCAAGCTACAGAAATGGTTCAGAAAAAATTCTTCGTGCCACACTAAATGACTACACGACATTCAACCAACGGGTTGAACGTTGCGTACAATGATTTGGCTAGTTGTCTGTCAGCTATTCAATTGGATGCCGCATTTAATGAACGGCCTAGACGCCCAAGTAGCTGGTTAATTTAACCAGATGGCTGCTACAACTACATCACCTCCTAGCGTTCCATCATCTAAATATTATACGTTACATTTTGGATTTCGTTTCTGAATCATTGGATGAAATCTAAGCTAAAAATGACTAGCCCGAGAGAGTCTAAAACAATATTATCACCGTATTTAGCTGCGGAGCAACTTCCCTGTTGACAATAAGACTGACGCCCTCGAGCGCTTTGGCCACGTCTAGGAAGAACTTGCACGAGTAGTCGCTAGGTTGCTCCACAAGTGGTTTTTCCTTCTTTACTATAGCACCCATCACGGTTTTTACCGCCATACAACCTAGAACAAGAATAATAATATTAAGAAACGCATAAATAAACAGGCACAATAAGAATTTTAAAACAGACTTATAATTCAGATGCTGGATATAAAAACAACTTGGTCACTCTGATCTTAGCCACGAATTAGCAATAAACGTTAGTTAGACTGTAGCCGAATATTCACGGCGTCTCTAGTTTATCGTTCCAATCTATAGACTCTCTGGCAATTTCATACGTAGTTGTACACAACAATTTGAATTCATTCTGTGGTAAATTAAGTCCCAAAAAAATTATGTTAACTTGTAAGAAATTTAAAAAAAAACGTAGTAGAAAAATTACCGTATTTGTTATCGATATTAAACTGGCTAAGGTCATAGGTATCTTTGGCGCGTCGATCTCCATGCGTGAGCGCTCCGAGCGACTGGAGCCGCTTAGCTACTATGGACGCGAAGCGATGCTCGCCCTTCAGATCCGTGATCAGAAAGATGTACTCCGGAGCGTTCGCTTGGTTCGAGCGGTGACTACGACCTACGGAGTAAACATATTAAATTCCAATTTAAAAAAGGAAAAAGGAGTTGCAGGGGGCGGTAGCTTTTCCGCCAATAGATTTATGAAAAAATGAATTCTTGCACGAAAGACACTTTTATTTTTTATTTTTTTTTTAATCCTTTATTAAGGAGCTTTGTCACAATACTGACTATGTCGCTCCATCATAGCCAAACTTTGAATTTTACATTATTTTAAATGATTGTAATATATTTTGTACAGAGTTTTAGCCTCGTCCGACATAGGCTTAGCTAAAACACTATTTAATAAACCAAATCCATATACATTTTGGGAACCAAACAGATTCATCCTGAGGCGCTACGCCCCGCTCACACTCCATCATGATGTGATATACGTCCTCGATTATTCCACATTTCTCGCAATTAGGTGAAGGTGTGATACCCATAAGGAACGTAAACTTCCTCGATGGTATGTGACCGGATCGAAGCCTCATGGCAGTAACAATATCTTTTCTATTAAGTGAACAGTTATCAATCCAGGGAATTATTAGAGGCTCTGGCTGAATGGTGCTATACCAGATACCTTTTTCTCTTGATCTCACATCATGATATTCTTTCCACAGTTTTGGCAATATTTTTTTATTACATAGAAGTTATCTGAGAAAATTGGAACTATGTCTAACGGAATACCCTCCACACAGGCCCTCTTAGCATACATTTCTACCACCTCATTGCCTTGTATCCCGATATGTGAAGGAATCCACTGCAGTATTACTACTTTAGAATTCTGTTCAAGTTCCAGAATCTGATCAATTATTACGTAAGCTATCGGAGCTCCTCGAAAAGTCGAGGTACAACGAGCCACATGTTGTAACGCACTCTTGGAGTCAGACAGGATTATAATATTATTGTGATTTATTGATTAAGTATAAGATAAAGCTTCACTAATTGCCAACAATTCAAGATACATTATGGATACATTTGAGTCAATACTAAAACCCGTAGATATATTTTGTTGACGGTCATAAAAAGCTGCTCCGGAATTATTATTTTCTTTGGAACCATCAGTGAATATTTGATAAAAATTTGGATATTTTTCATTTAAATATTGACAACATAAATCATTTAAAACCAATGGTTGAAATCGTTTTTTTGCTTGAGTTACTCCGTTAATGCTAAAGTTAATGTTTTTAGATAAATCTATGTAACTGACCCAAGAGCTATACCCGAACATCTCCAAATTCTGGCTGCAGTGAATTCGCAAGTTTTTAAGGTATTAATGGCTTAAAATGAGTAAAGGCTTATTCTTCCTTTTCCACAAACGCATCTGCTGTAAAAAATCCTCCAACAAGTTAACAACTGTCTGTGTACGCTGCCAGACTAGACCTCACAATACGATTTCAAATGCGCAGTGGAAGTGTGATAATCGTGGGGCTCTAGAGACAAGAAGTGGCTAGCGAAGCTAGTCCGCCGTACGCGGAGCAGACAATACAAGTACAATTCAAAGCAAGACGCAATACAATTAACAAATGACTCACCTATAATACAACAAAAGAACTTACCTGGTGGTTGAAGGACACTGCTTCTGGGGTTACCTGGAGTTATGTATGTAAGTGAGTGTATATGTATCGTGTTGTGACGTTACGAGTATTCTTCAGGTTACAATCCGCTGCAACAAGGCTGGAGGCAATCACAGCATGCGGTCTTCAAATCACTTAACCTCCAAAGTTCTTCAATGTCAAGAAATATCCAAATTCAGCCCGTATTATTTCACCAAGATAGGGGTTATTAACACAAACAACTGGGTCATGACCTATTGTCACCAAAACGACCGGGGTAAGGGATTACTTTACAAAAAGATCGCGAGACTCAAGCGGCGACGTGCTCATTTTTCAAGCAGCAAAAATCAAGAGAAGTGTCAAGTGTCAAAATCAAACTGTCAAGTCAGATGTCATTCCGTTCGGGCGGCGCGTTCCGAAGGCGCATAGAGTAACAAAGTGTTCGGTCCGAAACAGTCTGACTACTTAACAGCGACTTACACTTTAAATACAATTTACCAGCTAAATAATTTCTACGAATAAATAGAGGCTGGAGACTTAATTCACTGCTCATGACATGAATTGGTGTAGACTTTATAAAGCTACCAATGATCCTCATCGCTTGGTTTTGGACTTTGTCGAGTTTATACAACTTTGAGTGACAACTATCTCTATACAGAAAGCTTGCGTAGTCCATACGGCTTCGTATTAGTGAAATATAAGCGATTCTTAGGTGTTTAGGGTGAACACCCCAGCTAGCTCCAGATAAAGCTCTAAGCACATTGAGGAATCTTGTTGTTTTTTGATGTGTTTCATTTATATGTTTTGCCCATCTTAGAGAGCGATCCAACCAAAGGCCCAAATATTTTACATTTTCTACTACCTGCTAGACTGAGTTGTTGATTTTGAGAACGGCTATTTCATTATTTTTTTTTACCTTTTTTAAAAATACATGTTTTAGTTTTTGTTGTTGAAATATCTAAACCAATATCCGCAAGGAGTTTGGCAAGTAAATTTAGTGAATTCTGTAAATAATAATTAGCTTGAGCTACACTATTTTCAACGGAGTAAACAACAAAGTCATCTGCATATTGTGAAACATGAACATGATCGGAACTAATATTTTTACATAAATTAATAGTAGCTACATTAAACAGTAAAGGTGATAACGGGTCGCCTTGGGCTAAACCCCTTCCCGTAGTTCTGACCATACGTAAATTGTTTACTTTAATACTTAAATGTCTCTCCCGAAGAAACTGCCAAGGGTATAAACAAATCCTATTACCCACGCCAAGCCGATCTAATGTTAACAATAGATGATTTATATCCACATTATTATAGGCGTTATCAATGTCTATAAAACAACCAACCGTGACACAATTGGTACAAAAACCGTTTTGTATCCTAGTAACTAATAGACTTAAATTATCGAAACAAGATCTACACTTTCAAAAACCTAAAGTAGTATCGGCAAACAAACATTTACTTTCAAAATACCACTCTAACCTCTTTTGAATAATTGAATGGAAGATTCTACATATACAAGAAATAAGTGAAATAGGTCTGAGCGATGATACCATATCATTGTCTCTTCCGGGCTTAGGAATAGGGATTACACCTATTTCTCGCCATTGATTTGGTACAAGACCTAAGGAAAGTTTATTATATAAAAATAATAATATTGATTTAGCATTATCTGAGAGATATTTAATCATAGAAAATGATACATCATCATTTCCTGGACAGGTATCTTTGGATTTAATACTTTATTAAGTTCTGCTAAAGTTATTCGAGACTCTAATTTTGAATTTTGAGAATTGAACAGTTGTTGACAAGCAGGGACAAAATCAGGAGTCAAACTATGCAGTAGAAGAGTTGCTTTATCATTAGCAATAAAATGCCTAGGAGTTTTATAACCGTTTATCCATTTCATTTTTCTCCATAGGTCATTAATAGAAGTATTTTCATTCAGAGAAGAACAAAGTTCCCGCCAAGAATTATTTTCGGTACATCTTAAAAGTCTTTGGAAAAATTTCATGGAATAGGGTTACGTCTAAATACCGCCAAAGCCATACGTCGGAGTGCCACTGACTTTGAAATTTCTATACTCCAATAAGGTTTTGGGTTAAACTTACTACTAGGATTTAAACATATCTTAATATCCGGAATACATTTATCTGACGCCATCTTTAGATTATCCAAAAATCTATTGTAAGTAACTTGAGGATCGTCTAATAGTAAAAAAGACAGGTATCGTCAGCATAAAGGGAAACGTGTCCGTATAGTGAAATTTCATGTATCGAGTTGATGTAGATGAGGAATAATAGGGGTCCGAGAACCGATCCCTGGGGCACACCGAAAGAGCCCGCGCTGTGTGGTTTACTTTGATATTCTTCGACTTTTACTATTTGATATCTATTTTTTAGGTATAACTGAATAAATTTGAATGCCATCCCTGAAACGCCAATGTTGCTCAGCTTTTGTAGTAATATTGAGTGGCTGACGGTGTCAAACGCTTTTCTTAGATCGATAAAAAGGCCTAGTGCTATCTTTCTTGGTCAATATTAGTTTGTGTTGCTGTGATTAGGTCTGCTGTGGCTGATAAAGTGTTCGACAGAGAGCGAAACCCATACTGTCTTTTGTAGAGGAAGTTAATAGAAGTGAGGTATTTGTTTAAAGAAAATTAATTAAAAATACGCAATCTACTTTGTATACTTCTTCCAATCTACATTTTTGAAGTTTATCTTTTTGAAAACGGACCTGTCCAAGCTAAAAGTAGTAGACATTTTAATGACAACATCATCACTCTCTAATGTTTCACAAGTAGCTCTCCAGTGAAATCTTAAAGATATGTCTGACGTCACCAAAGTTATGTCGGGAGAAGATTGTCTCAAGGTACAAGTAACTAATCGTGATCAATCGCGGAATCCAGAATCTGATTGCCCTCACGTCTGTCTTATGCGACCAATTTGTGTGATGTCCATTAAAATCCCCCAAAATCATGGTCTTCCCACTACCAAGTGAAAACAAATAGTCCCAGACTGTTTGATTTGTGTGAAGTTCCGGCGGGCAATAAATAGCAATAATCTTTTGAATTTCATCACAGTTAAACAATTTTACCACTACTATTTCTAGACCCGAGTAGTTATTCGTCAAAGGGACGCGTACAGCCTGAATCGACTTGTGTGTCACAACAGCTACACCGCCATAAGAAAGATCCCAGACCTCACGAAAAATATTATAGTTAATAATATTTAAGGGTGTTTCCCGATCGAGCCATGTCTCACAAATTGCAGCTACATGTATATGTTCCCGGATTAACAACTGTTCAAATAATTTTATTTTAGGCTTAAGACTGCGAGAATTCCATCGCATCACGTTTAAATCAATTCTCTGTTTTGTTTTATTAACCATTATCACCTAAAAACATTTTAATAATCATGGACTTATCCATGATTATTAAAATAGGCCTAAGGTTAGTAAAAAAAGAGGTAAATCTGTACATATCTTAACTATTGCTTTGAGAGTAGCGACTACGGTGTCCTTCTTTTCCTTGATAAAGTCCTTAATCTTACGTATAACTTCACTAAATGACCATGATTTCCAATGTGTCCGATCCATATTTTCTGACTGCGATGCCGACCCAGGAAGGCCTTCTGCCGATTTTTCAGAATCTGAAGTCCCAATTTCTGCCACCACATTATTTCAATTAGGTACTTGGGTACTTTCTTCTTCTTAATACTTTTCTTTTTGTTTTCTCAGACCTTGATGGATTATTTACATCGACTGTTTCGATATAAACTTCCTCGAAAGACACTTGCGCAACAAGACTTTTCTATGAATGCCATTTAGCACGAATGAACACTCTTTTGCGCGACTTTTGCGCAGGTGGACTATGGGTTGTGGAAGACACAATATGCTAGTTAAAATCGAAAGAACGAAAAGACATCATTGGGCTGTCTGTTGAACACACTGTTGAGCTGTCCTGTGTTGAGCTTGATTGGCATGTTATATGAATATGTATACAGACCTCTAAGTTACCAGAATCTATCTGTATTTGATTCTGTAATGGAAGAGGTGCTAAAGAAACTTAGTACAAGTAGTATGTCAGTTGTCATATGTGGTGATTTTAATATTAATTTATTAGAAAATAACTCAAATACTTTCAGATTGTCGAGTCTTTTTAGGTCATTTGATTTGTCAAATGTTTTTATTGAACCAACCCGAGTGACAGCTTCTTCTGCCACTTGTATAGATAATATTTTTTTCATCCCACCTTAGTGCACACGATGTTCTAAATTCAATTTACTTTATCCTCTAGAGAATAAAAACGGCTTTTCCACTCAGATATTGAAGATTAAAAATACTCTTTTCGTACCACTTGCTCAAAAAAGTGACATTCTATGCCACAAAAAGTTAACATAACAATAGTCATTTTTAATCTGTTAAAAACAGGGAAAGAAAATTGTACTGAATTTCATTCATCCTCTAGGGGGAGAATGTGATTTAAATTTGGAATACTTACCGAAATTTATACTGAACTACATCTGTGTTTACACCATTGAGTTTGTATATAAAGCATTATACATCTTTTTGAAAAAGGAATACGCATTTATGCAGTTATGATTATTAAATAAAATTACGAAAACCGACGAGGCCGTATGAGCTTGATGCCTTTGCTTTTCCGACAAAAAAATATTAGTCTAGGAATTTGCCGCGTTTTTGTTTTCTTCAAATACATAAACGTTAATTGGACCAATGTTTCGAATGTTAACTTTTACTTTTAATTGTCATTATTTTTAATAAATGCTTATCTCATATTATTATTGTGTAATTTTTTTCGCAAATGGTACGAAAAGTAGAGTATTTTCCTCGGTGATAAAGCTGTCTTAGTCTTGGGTGAACTTAAATCCCTCGCTACACTCAGGACTCGTCTTAAATCCCTCGCTTCGCTCGTGATTTAAGTTTTTAACACCCTCGCTACGGTCGGGAGTAAACATCGAGTCCTTCGTTACGCTCGCGATTTAAATCGTCACCCGCGACAGAAGACACTGCTTTATCCCCTTGGTTAATAATCTACTATTCCTCGCTGAGGTGGAATGAAAAGTTACGTGTTGCACTCGAGTGCAAAGATTTTTCACCTCGTGCTCTTTTGATTCCCTCGCTAACGCTCAGGATTCTAATTTTGAATCACTCGCTGCGCTCGTGATTCAATCCTTCGCTTGCTCGGTCATCAAAATTGAACACGCGGTTAAAAAGCAACTTTGCACTCTTGTATAACAAATAACTATTGTAACTGTGATTACTTACACAAACAAATTGTAGATAAGTTGCCATCTGATCACAGTGGTCAAACAGTATATCAATAAATTTTCGATTAGTGTACTTCCGTTATATCCATAGTGTAATGTCGTACGGCATTTTAGTGTGGGGAAACGCAGCGGACATTGAGGCTACATTTGTGCTGCAGCAACGAGCCATTCGAGCAATTTACAACTTGAGACATTCACTGAGGGATAAATTTAAAGAAATAAACATAATGGCAGTCGCATCTCAATATGTATATGAGAACTTAATTTATGTTAAAAAGAATATTAATATGTATAAGCACAGCGACATTCACTGCATAAATACAAGAAACAAAGATTTATTTACTGTGCCCTCGACTAGGCTTAAAAAAAAATAGTAATTCATTTAAGTGCCAGAGTATACGTTTTTACAACAAACTCCCAAAAGAACTAAGCTTTAATAAATTCAAATCGTTTATTAACCTACCGGATTAGAGATTGTGTAAGATATTTCCTAATTGAACTTTATAATATTAATAAGGAAGGTAAAAATAAAGCACATATTTTTTTAGATTATATTAACCAAAAAATCAATCAAAATCACTGACGAAATCCTTGTACATTTTTAGGGTTCCGTTGCCAAATGGCAAAAAACGGAACCCTTATAGATTCGTCATGTCTGTCTGTCTGTCTGTCTATCTGTCTGTCTGTCTGTCTGTCCGTCCGTATGTCACAGCCACTTTTCTCCAAAACTACAAGAGCTATGCTGTTGAAACTTGGTAAGTAGATGTATTCTGTGAACCGCATTAAGATTTTCATACAAAAATAGAAAAAAAACAATAAATCGTGGGGTTCCCCATACATAGAACTGAAACTCAAAAATGGTTTTTTTCATCTAACCCATACGTGTGGGGTATCTATGAATAGGTCTTCAAAAATGGTATTGAGGTTTCTATTATCATTTTTTTCTAAACTGAACAGTTTGCGCGAGAGACACTTCCAAACTGGTAAAATGTGTGTCCCCCCCCCGTAACTTCTAAAATAAGAGAATGATAAAACTAAAAAAAATGTATGATGTACATTACCATGTAAACTACCACCGAAAATTGGTTTGAACGAAATCGAGTAAGTCGTTTTTTTTTAAAACGTCATAAATCGTAAACCGCAATTTACCTTTCATTTAATCAACAGAAATATAAAAATTAAAAAAGAAAACATTTATTTTCATAAACATGAACCTTCTGCATAAACCGAGAATACCTACAGGTTTGTACGGAACCCTTTGTGCGCGAGTCCGACTCGCACTTGGCCGGTTTTATCGTTATCAACCGACGAAAAAAAAAGGAGGAGGTTCTCAATTCGACGCGTATATATATTTTTTTTTTTTTATGTATGACCACGCATAACTTTTTACATAGTGGTCCGATTGTGACAATTCTTCTTCTATTGGAAAGGGTATACTCCCAAGGTGGTCCCATATAAATTTGGAAAACAAAGTCGAACCCTAAGGGTTGGAAAACAGGGGATGATTGATTGTTCACTCACTGATTGTAACGTATTAACACGCATAACTTTGTACAGAGTAGTCCGATTTTGATAATTATTTTTTTTGTTGGATAGGGTATACCTTGCCAAGTATTATTAGTACATTAAAGCCACAAAAAAAATATAAAATAAAAACTTTTTAACAAAAAATTAAACCGCCGAAAAACTGAAAAGCATAAAATAATAAACCTTAAAATTTTGAGTCGGCGCTGAAAAATCAATGAACAAGGATCACTCAAAGCGCCGACTCATAATGTCAAAATTTGACAGCAGTCTGACCATTAGTTTGTGACATAGTGCGTTGTGAGTAGAGGATACAATCCCGGGATCCCGAATCCCGGGATCCCGGGATCCCGACCGTATTCTGGCCCCGAAAATCCCGGGACTGTACTTGGCTAATCCCGGGATTTCCGGGATTGCCACAAACAAGTCTAATTTGTATCCCGTAGTCCGTTGCGCCTTGATAATAAACCTTGCCTAGATTATATGAATAGCATTTTTTACATAACAACAAAAAAAAACCCCTTAGATACGCCATCGTACGATATGTACCTACTATTCACAGTAGACACTAAACAGGTACAGTCCTAATATACATATGTTTGTCGTAGAACTTAGAAGGGACTTAAAGAAAAAGTTACAGCTGGAAATTAACAAGAGTATGAAATCCCCAGATCCTGAAGTACAAGTATAAAATGAATTGAGGTTGGCAAATATTGTAGTATTAGACGTGAAATGAGCCTGTTCAAAAATGGAGGAGTTCGTGGATATCACTTAGAAACAGCATATAAGTATCTACACGTATTGTCTATTCCTCCAACCAGCGTAGAACCTGAACGAGTGTTTTCAGCTGCTGCTTATGTTGGCAATAAACTACGAAGCAGGCTTGGAAGTCAAAGATTGGATGCTTTGATATTTTTCTGCGATTATATTTTCGAAATTTTAAATATTTTTATTGTGTTGTCTTTTTGATTTCTTGCAAAAGTATAGTTTTTTTTTTGTTTTGTCTTTATCTTTTCTTATTATATTGTGATTTTTGTTGTGTAAAGACATAAAAAAGATCTTTTTTTAATTATTTAAGTTGCTTTTTCATTTTAGCCCAATTACAAACTACAGTCTAATCCCGGGATAGACCCGGGATCCCGGGATTACGTTTCAAAAATCCCGTAATCCCGGGATTGAAAAACATGCTCGGGATTGTATCCTCTAGTTGTGAGTGTAGCTACTTTTGTTATTTCAAAAAAGATGGAAAAAAAGAATTTCGTGTGCTGATAAAATATTGCTTTTTGAAGGGAAAAAATACAGTTGAAGCCAAATCTTGACTTGATGAAGAGTTTCCGGGGTCTGCACCAGGAAAATCAACCATCATTGATTGGTTTGCTAAGCTTAAACGTGGTGAAATGAGCACCGAAGACGGTGAACGCAGTGGACGCCCAAAAGAGGCTGTTACCGACGAAAACATTAAAAAAGTTCACAAAATAATTTTGAATGACAGTAAAGTGAAGTTGAGCGAGATAGCAGACATTGTGAAGATATCATCTGAACGTATACATCATACCATTCACGAATATTTGTACATGTTAAAGCTGTGTGCAAAATGGGTGCCGCGCGAGCTCACAATCGATCAAAAGCAACAACGTATTAATGATTCTGAGCAGTGTTTGAAGCTGTTTAAGCGCAATAAACCTGAATTTTTGCGTTGATATGTGACAATGGATGAAACATGGCTCCATCATTTCACTCCGGAGTCCAATCGACAGTCAGCTGAGTGGACTGCATATCATGAACTGAATCCAAAGCGAGGAAAAACACAACAGTCAACTGGCAAGGTTATGGCATCAGTAGTCTGAGATGCGCAAGGTATAATATTCATTGATTATCTCCAAAAGGGCCAGACCATCAACAGCGATTATTATATAGCGTTATCGGATCGTTTATAGGATGAAATCGTTAAAAAACGGCCCCATTTGAAGAAGAAAAAACTGCTGTTTCATCAAGACAATGCACCGTGTCACAAATCAATGAAAACAATGGCAAAATTGCATGAATTGGGCTTCGAATTCCTTCCGCATCCACCGTATTCGCCAGATCTGGCCCCCAGCGACTTTTTCCTGTTTTCAGACCTCAAAAGATTGCTCGCTGGAAAGAAATTTAGCGCCAATGAAGAAGTAATCGCTGAAACTGAGGCCTATTTTGAAGCAAAAGACAAATCGTACTACAAAAATGGTATCGAAAAGTTGGAAGATCGCTATAATCGCTGTATCGCCCTTGAAGGCAACTATGTTGAATAATACAATCGCAATTTGCCAAAAAAATGTGTTTTACTATGGTAGACCGGGGACTTTTCAATTGGCCTGTTATGCGAGCATACCTTCTTGCATTAAAAAAAAAAAAATGTTTTTTTTTTAATTACTTTTTCTTTTATTTTATTTCCTGTGCCTGTCCCAAACAAAATATTTTTCTTTCTTTTTTTCAATCGAGTTGTGTTAAGGCTCGTACACATTACCGCGACGCGACGGTCTCGCGATTTGGCGATTTATATCTGTAGAACAATTTCTATGGAAACGACGCGACACTTCAGACAGAGACCACATAAGGTACATTTTGTGTGGCGTCGTTTCGCAGCTGCGGATTCGCCGCGACGCCATTCAAAATGTAACACAAGCTATCGCGCTAGTCGTCGCGGCCAGAGTGAAAGGTAGAGATGTGTCAACTCGATTTTCTAACTCGAGTTAACTCGAGTTGTGCTAAATTCGAGTTTACTCGAGTTGAACTCTCCCTAACTCGAGTTTGGTTTGGCGGTAAATGAACGAATCAAGCGAAAGAGCAAGAGCGGGATTCGTTCGTTGGTGTACGCTTTAATACTCCCGCTATTGCAGCGACCGAATGATACCGACGATGACACACATTTATCCGATTTTATCAAACAATCATTCACATCACTAGTTACAAATGTCACAATATTGCAGATTTGAGTTTGACATTTATTTTGAGATTATTTTATCATTATATTAGCGGTTGTCTGTCAGTTGTTACTTTTTGTTTCTTAATATAATAATACGAACTATGCCGGGACCTAAGAGGAAATTTTTTGTTTGGGACGTATTTGAATCGCCAGTGAATGGTTATTAATTATGGAAAGTTTTATATTGCAACATTTGATTGTGGCAACAAACAAACAAAGTAAGCAAAAGTATTATCTAGTAGATTATTATATATTCAAAATAACGTTGTTTAAGAATATTTTCATTTTCATGATTAAGCTATTCATAGCCTAGTACGTATTATATAAAGTAAGACTGATATTATTTTATGAAGACTGCTAATAGGTACCTAACTTGTTTTAACCCATTGAATGCCGTAATTACAGACACAATTAAAAAAAACCATTGTCTCTCGCGTGGATCCACGTTTACGGAATACGAAGAGTTAATGTTAAATATGAGTATTTACTATACCTAAGATAAGATTAAAACCAAAAATAAATGAGTTAAACTATAATAACCTTTTATTTCCTACCTACGAACTACGAAGTTTACCAATGATAACTGTCCTAACAGTGAGTTGGATGGGACAAGAAATACTTAGAAAAGTAATTTTTAACAAACCATACACTCAACTTCTTTCAGCTAACTCGAGTTAACTCGAATTAATTCGAGTTAGCTGAATTTCAACTCGAGTTAACTCGATTTGTGTTTTTTCCGAGTTGGCACATCTCTAGTGAAAGGTGTGGCGATGGCGTCGCAATAAACCGCAGAATGGCCTCCGCGACACGTTTCGCGACAAGCCGCGTCTGTTTGTACGAGCCTTTACTTGAAGGTTTACAAAATGAGTAAACTTACCAAACTGTTGAACAGCTACCTCGGCCGAGAAAGACAACTCTAGTGTGATATGCACCCTTCGCTTTTGGTTAGGCACTCTGTCAAAAACACATAAACATTTATAAGCTCCACAGAAAGTCATTAGATAAACTTACTGGTCATACGGATGAATATTACTATGGGACCAACACCGAAATAAGAAAATAAAAACAGCTACTCCATACCTACACGATATTAATGTATGGAACTGCTTTTTCGACAGTTTTTTTTTTTCAGTATAGCTATTCACAACTATTCGTGTTCGTAAACAAATTTTTGTCAGTTTTAAGCTGTCGTAACCACGAGTTTTGTTTTTATTCCCCACTGGAGTATTCTTTGTGAACTTGGGCTACGTCAAATAGACGCTTGTCTTCGGACATTCGCTATATGGAGTCACGTAAAACAAGTCGAAAATATGTCATTTTTATCTTGACGGTTTGTCAAATGGTTATGAATAGCTAAGCAGTGGTGGCCCAGTGGCATCTGTCCCGGTCGTGGGTTCGACTCCAGGCCTCGAAGAATGGAGGAGGAATCAAAGCGCCTGTGCTTCATCATTTCAGCTGAAAGACGTCCACTGCTGGCCATAGGCCTCCCCCAATTTGGGAGAGTTCGCCATAATCGCCACGCTTGGCAGGCGGGTTCTTTACTATGTATAATAATCATCACCACTGCTCTCAAAACGGTGAAGGAAAACATCGTGAGGAAACCGGCATGTCCTAGATCCGAAAATTCGAAGACATGTGACATCTACCAACCCGCACTGGGGCCGCGTGGTAGATTACGGCCCACTCCCTCTCAATGTTTTTATTTAACTCCATATGAACTCCTTTTATTCTCTTTAATAGAATAGAAATTACGAAATGCTTGTACTTAAAACTTTTGCAATACTTTAAACTTCTGCAATGTACCATAAGATTACCTACGGGGAGTCTGGAGATCCGCAACACAGGGATTCCCTAGTACGGACTCCAGTCTCTCGCAAAGGAGCTTTGTTTACATTTACTGATGATGACTAATCCTAAGATGTTAATTCTAAGCGTTTGTGGAGAGAGAAATAAATGTCTATTATTATTATTATGTATTATTACCGAGAGGAGGCCTGTGTCCCAACAGTGGGAACAATATTAGCTGATTATGATGATGCTGACGGCAAAAATGTGTCAGCATCATCATAATCAGCTAATATTGTTCCCACCCCCGTATACGTTATTCCACCCCCGTATACGTATACGTTAGCCTTTATTCTGAGAGCTGTATCTATAATATGCACATACAGAAGCTGCGATTATTAAAGTAATATGTACAACATGTGGTTCATCCCTGCAGCTCCTTAGGAGAACTTGGTTTTTCGCGACTTCTGCACATGTCTAGGACCCATATTTGCCTTTCAGACTGTTAAAAGTTTAGAGCTAGTTCTCACTGCTATTGAGAACACAGTAAAAATACTAACTTTATATTGTACTAGCTTCTGCCCGCGATTTCGTCCGCGTTAAATTTCTTGTTCCCCCGACCCTTCCCGTCGCGTCGAATCGCCTATCCATGTGATTTTCCCCGTTTTTGCGACATTTTTCATTACCGCTCCGCTCCTCTTAGTTGCAGCGTGATGTTATATAGCCTATAGCCTTTCTCGATAAATAGGCTACCCAACACAAAAAGAATTTTTCAATTCGGACCAGTAGTTCCTGAGATTAGCGCGTTCAATCAAACAAACAAACAAACTCTTCAGCTTTATAATATTATTATAGTATAGATTTGACTACTATTTCAAGTCCTTCTGAATGTCTTTGAAGCGCTGCTTCTCCTACGTTAGTAACATGTCTGATTACCTCCTGTCGCTCTGCAGTGATATACCGCAGGAGGCCGCTTCGGAAATGATAACCACGTTCTTCTCTCCTTTCATGAAGCGCTCTTTCTCCAGCAGGTTGAGGATCTCGCAGGCTTCTGTACGATACTCGTATTGGATCTGACCATCTGTCTGAACCAGTCGTCTCCTGCGACCTGTTATCTGCGGGGAGGAAAAACTACTTTGTTCACTTTTTTGATCATCCTCTTATTAGTTCCTAACAACAATTGTATGATGCTTCGGTAAGATAAATGCTTTGGTGGACGCCCTCCGCTTTTGTCAACCTCACTGACAGAAAATCACCCAGTTGCCGAGCTAAAGGGAATGAAAACTGATGAATCGTGTCGATCTTTTGAAGAATATTTTATCCAAGTGTAGGGGCATGTGTAAATAATCTTTTACACACATCAAAAAAAGTTTGCGACCATTTTGAAAAATCGAAATCTTTTTTGTTACGGTAGATTATATTATGATTTCTTCTTCTTTTTAGATTCTTTATTATCTATACTAATATTATAAAGCTGAACTCTTCAGCTATAGCAACTCTGCGTACTATTTTTCTCGTGGTGTGTTCCCTCAAAGTTACTATTCTTGCTCGTAAAACTACTGTTATTCCTCTTGACCTTTTTTAATCACAACTTTCCGCGAAAAAAATATTTAAATCCGTTGAGATTGACTAAATCATATTTCTAAAAGAGCGTAAGCTAGAACTGAAAGCCTTTTTGTATGGAAAAACAATTGGAGCGTTTTATTGTTTAATATTCTAAATTTATATTTTTAAACAAGCTTCTGCCTGCGACTTCACCCGCGTTAAATTTCTTGTTCCCCCGACCCTTCCCGTCGCGTCGAATCACACACCCGTGCGATTTTCCCCGTTTTTGCAACATTTTTCATTACTGCTCCACTCCTCTTAGTTGTAGCGTGATGTTATATATATAGCCTATAGCCTTTCTCGATAACTAGGCTACCCAATACTAGAAGAATTTTTCAATTCGGACCAGTAGTTCCTGAGATTAGCGCGTTCAATCAAACAAACAAAAAATCTCTTCAGTTTTATAATATTACTAGCTTCTGCCAGTGACTTCGTCCGCGTTAAATTTCTTGTTCCTCCGACCCTTCCCAAATCGTGCGATTTTCCCTGTTTTTGCAACATTTTTCATTACTGCTCCGGTCCTCTTAGTTGTAGCGTGATGTTATATAGCCTATAGCCTTCCTCAATAAATAGGCTATTAAACACAAAAATAATTTTTCAATTCGGACCAGTAGTTCCTGAGATTAGCGCGTTCAATCAAACAAACAAACAAACTCTTCAGCTTTATAATATTAGTATAGATTATAGTATAGATAAAAACTTTTATTAATAAATTGTTGTTTAAGTTTGGTTAAACAGTCTTTTTTTTTCTATCAAATTTATATTACATTATGATTAATTACTATTTTTTGTTTATAAAAAAAATGTTTTATTTTATTATTTTCAAACAGGGTATTTCTATTTAAAGAAAACACACAACAAAGATTTCTTCATTGATAAAGTTCAATTTAAAAAATATATCAGCTTATGCTAGTGATCACAAACTTTTTTTGATGTGTGTGTGTAACTTGACACAATTTAAAATGACTAAAACATTCATAAAATTTTGTGAGGTCTTTCAAACAAGCATGGAATGAGCCAATTGTATTACAGGCAAGTGTATATTTTGTTCCGTCTGGGAATTACTAGAGAATGGGCAGCAGTGTTCTCTTAGCATTTTACCATCATACTGCGATCGCTAACTCGCCTGCCAAGCGTGGGGATTATGTTAAACCCTTCCAAACCAGGGGAGTTCTATGTCCAGCAGTGGACGTCTTTTGGCTGAAATGATGATGATGATGATGATGATGTACATTTTGCAAATGGCGGTGAAAGCTCGTACCTCGGCAACTCGGTCGGTCCCACCGAGGTCATCCACGAGCTTGTCGAGCGTGTTGGATGGCAGGGTTCCGCCAAGGATCTCGATTTCCTTCAATAGCTCTTCCTTCATGATGCGTACGCGCTGCATATCTGAAGGATCTAGTTAATGTTTTAAATTTTCAGTTAGTCATTTATTATTGGTTTTATATGCGTAAATATACCGTAAATGTTTATAAAACGCGAATTACATGACAATATTATCGTGTATTAGTTACGTAGAAGTCAAGCCAACGACCGTTGAACAAGTACAAGGGCCAACTTTGTAAAGACTATAGATACTAGTGAGGTCAATGATATCTGTTATGTATGTATATGTCACCGTAAGATTGCAAAAACCATTAGATTACAATCTAACTAGCGAGATTGTAATCTGTCTAAATATTGTCGACTGGAACGTTCTGAATTTAACGTATTATTTTACGTTAGATTACAATATCGCGAAGTGAAATCGTCTAATTGTGAAACGGTATGCGACGAAACGCATCTCGACCGCTGACTGGTTGAACGTCATGTGCACCGCGCCGCCATATTTGTTTGTTTAATGTAATATTTTGATTATCGTCAGATTACAGATTAGGTTAGGTTAGAACTGTGACCAACCGCGCGATAGCCGAGCGAGCGAAGCGAGCGGTACTTCAATAATATCAATTAATAATCCCACTGTAATTGTTTCATAACTCTATGGCAAATTCATCCTGCGACCTAATTGCGGAACACATTTAATTTCTGATAGCAATTCCGAATTTAAACAAACTCCAGTCGATTTCGGTTCCCATAATCGGAATTGTGTAAATAAAATTAAACAAATTCTGCCACATTGACTAGGGAGGGTACCAAAATCTTACCCAATCGTTTTCACATATGCGTTTTGTTTCATCAAATATGAACTATTTGCTTGCGAATAATTTTACAATAATATAACATTGTTTTAATCAAAACTGATGGTCTACTACTGCTTATAAATGAAAAAGTACAATGATTTCTTAAAAAATTAAAAACCAATTTATAAAACACTTTCTACCAAAAACTACCATATTTGAAAAACACAACGAAACGTTATTGTCTTCACGTTTTAGTTATCTGTGGCCAGTGGAAAAATAGTAGAAAAGCAGGGTTGTCAACTTATTGAGATTTCCACTAATCCCGGGTTGGTCGGTATGGACACCGCAACTGGCGGACTATTTGTTTGTAGCTGGTGATTTTGTTTTGGTTAGTCTAATTTAAATTGTTGAAAATAATAAAATTCACTGGTAAAGCTCGAGAAAATATTATATTAACACGATACTGGCAAGCTGTTTTATTATTTTCAAGAAGCCTGTGGCACTTATGATTATTTTTAAATGCCGAAACCACTTTGGATACAAACGTTGATTTAGAAAGATAGTTCGGCATGACAAATATGTATAGTGAACAGCGCTAGTGTGAATATCGAAAAACGTGATTTTGAAAAAAATATTCCATGTGAACCTAACTTAGGGATAGTAAAATTAACCATTATTCCATTATTGTGTAGCTAACAATCAAAGAAATATCTTCACTTACTTTTCCAGTAATTATAGTGTTATATTATCTATAGTATACATTATGTTATAACAAAGACATCATAAGTTTTATTTCATCCTCAAAACGACGACCGAATGACAGTAATAGGAATAAATAATATAAAAATTGCGAATATAGTTTATTTTAGTCGTTTGCAGAACCGCTATCAGTGTGAGAAAAACATTGACACGGGAAAAAAATTGGCAACACTGAGTAAAAAAAAACCGCCTTTTGTTTTGTTTGTTTTGACTTGAATTTTGTTGCAACTTGTTTTCATTATAAATAATTATATTTACTATTCGCATACAGATACATGGGCTTCAGCCGATGAAAAGCAGTTTTGGAACATTTCTAGTGGCACAGAATATTTAACTAAATGTTCACCAACCCTCGAGTAACTCGAGGGTTAGTTTGGAAGACCTTTGGCAAGAATAGGGCTCTGTCTTCGTTTTGTACTGGCTGCATTAGGACTTACGCTGTTTTGCTCCAAAACGAAAAGGACAAGTCAATATCACCACTGCAAGTAAGTACGCCTATGTAAATAGGAATTATGCGTGTAGACGTGATTATTTGTAGCTGTAGGTACATTATTGACCAGACGGACAACCATTCTTTTACTGTGTAGACTTCTGCAACTTATTTCTAGTTATTTTAATGATTATGTATGTCAGCCTCACATTCTAACAAAAGAGATAGGTATATTGTTATTTGATATTTTTGTATGCATGTAGATGCTGATGCAAACTAAAATAACCACTAAGTAACGAAGTAACAACAGTACATTAATCATATTTTCGCAGAAGGTGCTAGAGCTGAATCTACATGAATGGAACGCTTCCCTACCAACATCAATCTAGTTGACATACAGGGGATTTTCCTACAAAGAATTTGCTGGCAACGCTGGACATAGAAATACAATCTTCTGTATCAATCATTGGAGGTGAGCCTTTTGTCACAGTTAAGAACAAGAGTTAAGTATGCTTTGATGGTTTAGTCGTAAGTGGATGAATGATAGGTGGCTAACAACAAGTATTTACAAGGCTGATGTGACTAGACACGCCAGAACACTGGAACACTGGGACACCTTAGGAGGACATACCTTTTTGGTGCTGTTCAGAAAGGTCAGGTGCGTAGTACTGGTAACCGGCGTGCGTGTGTGACCAGATGTATGAACATAAACAAAGCAAAAACAGTATGCAAGGATCGTAGGTGGCATTCTGTACTTTCTGCCTACCCCCATGGGATAAAAGCGTGAGTTTATGTATGGATGCATCAATTGGCAACTCATAATGATGAATACATTTATTTAGGCAAATTAAATAAATCACATCATATATTTTATGTATAAGTATTGTTTGTCATTCTAATTTAGTGTTATGTTCAATAGAAATAGCTGATCAATAAAAATTGGCGAAACAACTGCCAGCAATGACTAGGCCTAGAGCTTTTGCCCAGCCGTGGGTTGATGAAAGTCTAGTTAATGAGCCTAGTTTGCTGCATTATTTATTAAGTACTATAATTGAGTAGAACATAATTTGATTTTGTTTTAAAACTGCAGGAGAGTCCTCAGGCGTTTCACCTGTGAAGATTTGAAAGCAGCATGAATGATGCTGTTGCTATTTCCTTCGGCCACTGTTGAGATCTACTTCTGACTGCACTGTTACTGCTGCTCCGCAACTACTTCAGTTTTCAAGCTTCTCAAGGGCAGAAATAGGAACTGAATATTGTTCATTAAAGATAATAAATGTGTTTAAGAAAACCATTCAAATGTTATTTCAACAGCGATAAATTATGTACTTACTGTGTTGATTAAAAACAGTGTTAACTTTAATAGTGTTTCATTTATGAACTATATAGCTACAAATAAAAATAACTTGTTATGAAATATTTAAGCATTAAGTTTTTTTTTTTATAAAGACTAGTTATGGACTATTTGATACTGTTTAGAAAAGAATGGTGTGTAACTTAATTAACTGGCATTCATTATCACCCTGAGGTAAACAGAAACAAATATATGGTCAAAAAAGACATTTTTATTCATATAATGACAACAGTATTTGTAAATTCTTCCTCTCCTCTTGAAGTGTTTTTTTGTGGAATTCATCATTTATAATTTAAATGCAGCTTAGTAATGTTTGTTGTGAGGGCAAAAGAGAAAGTTTACAATTCTCCTGTTTAGTGTGGTTGACCTACCTGAAAGATAAAAAATGAATTTAAGTACATCCTCATCCTCCAACTGGATTATAGAATATCCATCATTATAATTTAGTCTAGTATTAGGTATTAGATAAAAAGGTTGATGGGCCTATGATATAACTACATACATTGCTTTATATCAAGCAAAACCTATTCAATGCGAAAAACTATTTTGAAGCGCACCTCATAATAAACAGAAATAAAGTATTATGATGCTCTACAGTAACATTAATTCAATCTTTAGAAAACAATTTTGAAGACTACCATAGTCTGATATGAACATAATCAGTATTGTAGTCATGAACTACAATACTGATTATGTTCATATCCACCGAATGAAAAGAAT
The DNA here is from genome assembly GCA_932294355.1 of Aporophyla lueneburgensis. Lineage (NCBI taxonomy): Eukaryota > Metazoa > Arthropoda > Insecta > Lepidoptera > Noctuidae > Aporophyla > Aporophyla lueneburgensis. The sequence continues at coordinate 27,703,392 of OW028751.1, read as the reverse complement.
AATACTTACTGTTTGATTGAATTGATTTGCAACATGTGCAATAAACTTGACAGGGATTACCATAATCTGCCTATATAATTCCCACTGCTGAGACACGGGCCTCCTCTGGGAGATGGAGTGGGCTGTAATCCATGGACAAACAATTATTGGCTTCGATATCCTTAATAATGAGAAAAACATTTAAGGTACATACAATATTTAGGTAGGTAGCTACTTATAGTGAGAATATTCAATGTTAAACACTTTTAAAGAAAATAATATGAAAATTAAGTAAGTACCTTAAACAGACATGTTGTGGAAATAAGTCTAAGTATGGTGTGTGTGCACCTATGTTCATCGAAGTCGTATAGAGGTAGGTAATCATTGACATTTACTGCTTCAATTTTTTTTCTATAGTTGTTCCTCTTTGTATTGATCGCTTTTTGCTTTTCCAAATAAACAACAGCTCGACTGGCTTGCTCAGCTTGCCACAGGTTAAGCATAATAGGATACGAGTAACGAATTTTTCTTTCGTAAAAATGCCACTAATTTATCTCGGTTCTTAAATATCATGCAAATGATGCAGATAACTTGCGGTTGCCTTGTATACACTTGTCACAGAAGAAAACTTCCAATTTTTCTTATAAAATCACCTCGCTCTATCGATATTCATAATACCACTAATAGTCATTTATTATTGGAGTTTTACACAAAATCACATCCACAATTTATCAGGAAGACTATCACTTACATTTTTTCGCTATAATTTAACAGATTTTACGTTTAAATCATAAAATATGTGGAACGGAAAACGATAGCGACGACTAGCTCGCCTTCTGCTTCAATACAACTAGCCGTTTGTTACATGACAACGATTTAAGCAAATTGTCACTTGTCAAATAAGTTACGCAATTCCAAAAATAGACGTTTGCCTATTTTTTCTTGACATATCGTTCACTCTTTATCGTTCAAACCAACTAGCCGTTGCTTTCACACTTTAAGGGAGTAACGCAATACCAAATTCGTAATTTTAAACAAACTGCGATAAAAACGAAAGCAACTAGTCTCAATCATTTGCCAATAATGCGTTCCGCAATTAGGCCGCTGATTAAGAATAACTGGTATTTCTGAGTTTTGTTGATGGACAAGCTCAATATCCAACATTGTGAATATTATCAAACTAGCTTCTGCCCACGACTTCGTTCGCGTTAAATTTCTTGCTCCCCCGACCCTTCCCATCGCGTCGAATCGCCTACCCGTGCGATTTTCCCGTTTTTGCAACATTTTTCATTACTGCTCCGCTCCTCTTAGTTTTAGCGTGATGTTATATAGCCTATAGCCTTACTCGATAAAAAGGCTACCCAACACGAAAAGAACTTTTCAATTCGAACCAGTAGTTCCTGAGATTAGCGCGTTCAATCAAACAAACATACAAACAAACAAACTCTTCAGCTTTATAATATTAGGTATAAATGAGGTCACATAGGTTTATATGTATAAACAATATTAATACACGGAAAATGTATGTTACGTTCGGTGACTAACACGCCTAACTTATTTATAATTCAAACTGCACTTCTTTGGGTAATCACAGATTCATTTTACTTCCACAACAATGTAATTTATCTAATTCTAAAACTTTGAGTTATTTTCAACTCGAAAACAAGTTATAATCACCAAAACACTGTTTGTTTAAATGCGACAACAAAAGAATTGACAAACAACGTTCAACCAATCAGTGCGCGAGGCACGCCATTTCACAATTTGACGATTTCACTTCGCGATAATAAAATCTAACGTAAAATAATACGTTAAATGTGAACAGTACGTTCCGTTTGACAATATTTTGACAGATTACAATCTCGCTAGTTAGAACGTAATGTAACGGTTTTTACAATTTTACGCTGACTTATACAAGTGTAAAAAATTTACTGAAGTTGATTATTAAATTCAGTTTTAGCAAAGTGCTATGTGTTTTTATTTCTAATCTACAAGTATTTTCTGTAAGAACAAGAATACATCGTGTAATAAAAAACGCGTGATAATACATAAGCATGTATTATTACGCGTATACACCATACACCTACATTTTGATCGGCTTACGCCTGTAAGTCTATCAACACTGTAACTAGAACTCTTTTTAACCAGTGCGCAAATTTTAACAAATTAAACTTAAACGAGTTATAATAACCATGCAATTTTTATTTTGATATATGTATCTTAGTACAAAAAAAAAATAAGTTATCGTTAACGTATCGTTATTTTGAAACTGGTTTTTATGGTAACTTGCGCGCGGCGCCGGCGCGGCGAAGGTGAACGACCGAGCGTAGCTACGAGTACCTACCAGCTTTCGATCGGTCAAAATTCTAAGAAATTCGAAGTACCTCCGCCACGCGCCGGCGCGCGGTTACTGACCTATTAATATTGTCGATATCATATTATGAAATATGTAGGGTGTCCACAGTTTACTGATATAAGGTCGAATAAAAATTAAAAAAAGTATGGAAAAAAAATATTGAAATGTGTGTTCTATTACTGATACTGAACCGCCAAAAAAAAATTGCGCACTGGTTAAACAACTTTCTTTGTTTTCTAAATAACTTACCGTAATTACTGACATCTTCTGCCCCACTCGTGGCTGCGCTAGCTGGTGACCGGTTAGAAAGAAAAAGAAAATTTAGTATTACATACAGGTAGGTACGTACTCTCAAAAAAGAAACCGTTATGTCATTTCTTTTTCATATAAATGTGTTCAAAATTTTGCGGCAAGGGTAAGTCAGGATTGGTCTCTTGGCGCTTGATCCTCAGAGAGGATCAACCCACCCCGTAAAGGAAAATGTTTTTTATAGTAGCCTTTTTAGGATCCGTTGCTAAATGGCAAAAAACGGAACTGTTATTGATTCGTCATGTCTGTCCGTCTGTTTGTCCGTCCGTATGTCACAGCCACTTTTTTCCGAAACTATAAGAGCTATGCTGTTGAAACTTGGTAAGTAGATGTATTCTGTGAACTGCATTAAGATTTTCACGCAAAAATAGAAGAAATAGAAAAAATTTTTAGGTTCCCCATACTCAGAACTGAAACTCAAAAATTTTTTTTTTCATCAAACCCACAAATGTGGGATCTATGGATAGGTCTTCAAAAATGGTATTGAGGTTTCTAATATCATTTTTTTCTAAACTGAATAGTTTGCGCGAGAGACACTTCCAAAGTGGTAAATAAAAAAAAAACATTCAATTTCATAAACATAAACCTTATGCATAAACCATGAATATCTACAGGTTTGTACGGAACCCTCGGTGCGCGTGTCCGACTCGCAATTGGCCGGTTTTTTGTTAATAAGTAGGTAGGCTATTTAGTGTATTTTTGAAATCCCGAAAACTATAGGTGGCGAGGAAATATCGTCTTAAGTTTCTTTAGGTATTGGTGGAATAGTGAGAGTATTACGGGTGTGGTGGGAGTATTAAGGGGGGGGGGGGGGACAAGTTTGCGTACATACATACATAATCAGTCTATAATGTTCCCACTGCTGGGGGTAGGGTTGCCAGGCGTCCGGATAAAGCCGGACACAGTCGGGCTTTTTGGTTGTCTGTCCGGCCAAATTATACGGTGTCCGGCCTGTCCGGTTTTTGTTAGGCTTTTCAAATTTGATCATTTTGCCTTGGTTTTAGCTCCACCCACCGCACCTTGTATCGCTAGCGCAAGCGAGTGAACTAGCACTGTCCCCGCCTTATTACTACTCAATTTAAAAAGAAAATTAGCTTTTAAAGCATGTGTCTGCCAATCAGGAATATTAATTCGTTTATGTTACTTGTTTATTTTAATGTTAATTCATTAGTGTTTTGTTTAATTTTGTTTTAAGATTAAATAATTAAAGATGTTGGACCTTTTTACCCAAATGTCCGGCTAAACTGACGGGTCTGTCCGGCTTTTCGGTTTTAAGACCTGGCAACCCTAGCTGGGGGAGAGGGAGTGGGCCGTAATCCACCACGTGGGCCCATTGCGGATTGGTAGAACATGTGTATGTCTTCGAATTTTAGATTCTAAGACATGCCGGTTTCCTCACGATGTTTTCCTTCACCGTTTTGAGAGCAGTAGTGATTAAATAATGTAATCAAAGTAAATCATCTGTCTGGGTTTGCCCTCCAACTCGTAAATCCACCATTGCTCTTGCAGAAGTTCGCGAGGTGGGTCTGAATTGGTTTCCAATCAAAACTGAGGTTCATGACATCCTCAAACGTCAAGGACAAAGAGCTTGAAAGTCAAGGAAAAAAAGACTCCACGTAATGTTTGTTAGAAAGACAAATGGTCAAAATCGTAGACATAAAACAACTTACACATGCTGCTGTCAGATTCGGCATCTGCGTTGTAATTACTGTTGTTCATCGGCGGAAAGTACTTCTCTACAAGCGTCTGGAATGTACCCCTGAAAAGAAGCAGGTTGTATTATCTGAATGTAATGAGTGTTTACACATTAGCCGTTAGCGACACGGATCCGATACATTTACTTTATCGGTGGAAAACCCGGAAAGATAATATGTATAATGAGTACTAATCGCTTTCACTTAGCGTCGTTACCGGATATTTTAACACGCGTTTATAGCTTTTTATTTTCTGGATGGGCAATCATCAAAATGACTTCTCCCGCTCTGGGCGGAGCGGGAGGGTGTGTCAGACTTTTACTAACTAAAACCCACCCGTGTTCCTTCAGTTGCCCACGTGCCAGGGTCACGGTATCTCTTTCGAACAATCACGCGACCCCAGCAGGCATCGGTCCTAGCAGACCCCTTCACTGCTGCTGACATCTCTTTGAGGCGCGCGTGGAACGCTACGCGCTGTCGACCCGAGCTTGGTCCTTACCGGGCGGCGAGCTACCCATTGCTCGCCGCCCGCAAGCTCGCGCCTACGGTCGCCGGGAGTCCGCAATCGACACCCGACGCCCGGGGCGTCTGCTCCTGCGGCGGCTAGGCGCGTGAGGGCGCAGAGACTGCCACTCCCTCATGCGCCCCGCCTCCTCCTTCGCGAGCATTACTGCTTCGCAGAAGGAGGTGATGGCTTCCCATGCCCTCTCGCTCCGTACCATGGCTCGCACCAGGGCCGGACGCGAGAGGTCGCCGCACCCGTTTATAGCTTGGTATGTATCTATGTAACGGAATCTTTGAACGTTTACCCCCTCCAAAACTTCGGATTAATTTTAAACTTTGCACACTTATCAAGGATCGAAATAAATAAAAACAACAAAAACCACTCTTGTAGCTAGCCGAACTAATAGCTAGAAAATAAATAACTGTTTAAAAAACTATAAACCACGCTTTCATAGAAAATCAAACTAAAAAGCAGAAAATAATAGATAAAAGCGTGGTGTGCTTTTTGAGGTATTTATAATTGGTTGTGTTTAAACACCACCCAAAAAAGTACCTATTTTACTACCAAAAAAATTCTAAACGGTTACCAAAATGGATATTTATCCATTTTGGTAACCGGTCACCAAATAACGTTTCCTAAAATATTATTAAATAAAACCATTTTTTCGTATTATTGACTACCAAAAAAAATATATGGACGCCTTTAAAATACACTTTAGACCAAATATTATATATTGTCACTACTTAGATGTGGCTTGTGTTTAAACACCACCCAAAAAAGTACCTATTTTACTACCAAAAAAATTCTAAATGGTTACCAAAATGGATAAATGGTCACCAAATAACGTTTCCTAAAATATTATTAAATAAAACCATTTTTTCGTATTATTGACTACCAAAAAAATATATGGACGCCTTTAAAATACACTTTAGACCAAATATTATATATTGTCACTACTTAGATGTTACCACTGAATCTAGTCGTTTCTAGCACTCGCCGGCCGCTGCCGCGGCACCGCTCGCTTCGCTCGCTCGGCTCGTGCATAGGAGGTCACAGTTTTAACCTAACCTAACCTAGTGTACTATGTGAGCTCGATGAGTGTATCGCACAAGCGTGCATTCGAACTATTGTGAGTCGCAGTACAGTTTTGTCGTACAAGGAGTTGGATAGAATTTGGTGACCGTTAATCCATTTTGGGAACCAAAAATAATATTTGTGCGAGGTTTGCGATTTTTCTGATGTTATTTTATTTATTTTGAATCATAATATTATATACTTTAGGGCCCTTTTAATAAAGTCAATTTATTTTTTTTGGAGTTTGTTATTTTTTTTTGGTGCCTCAGCTTAGAGTCTTAAAAATATTTTTGGTGATCGTCTAAATTATACCCTTTATAATTGATATGAAGAAACAAAAACAATAATGTTCGCCGTCATTGACCGACCCCTAAAGCTATGGGTTCCTAGGAAAGGGCTTCCGTCATATGGACACACTTTTTCCAGTATAAATATTTCTGTATTTTAATTCTTGCACACCATCCTGTACTCTAATTGCGAAACCATTATTAATCGGAATCAGAATAATTTTGAGGGCTATTGCTAATTCATTCTTTCGAACTGATATGTTCTAAAAATATTGCTTGCTTAGCAACTTAAACAACGATGAATGTTGTGCAACTGTCAAAATTAAAGCTATTCCAACTGATAGTGTAGCACTACTTCCCTAAAATATAGTCGTTTCTGGAACACAGTTTTAACCTAACCTTCCCAAACATATCGGATCTGCCCCGAAGAGTATTTCAAGGCTTAAAAAAACCATAACCTAAATAGCCTAGCTGACAGACTTTCTATTCCAAACGTTGTCTTATGAGAAAAAATGGAAAAAAAAATGAATTGTTTGTCAAACAATACGTTATTTAAAAAAAGTTTATCGGATAATTATTTTCTTGAGTGAATTATTTGACAAACTTGTTGTTGTATAATGAAAGTAAAAATTTGTAAATTAATTTCACTGGTCAACAAAAAAACACTTTTTGTAAGTAACATGAAATGTTTTGTCTAATTATGGTTAGAACAAGAATAAGGACAATAGAAATAAAATTAAAATGTATCAAATACGAATAGTTTTTTGAAATTTGATTTCAAATTTCACTTTAAGTCATTTGAGCGGTGATTGCCGAGACAGTTAAAAGCCACATTAATTAAAGATTCCGAGGCTGCTTTCACTAAATCACTAAGCTTTTTTGAATATTTCATTTTCATCAGTTGCCTGATTTGAGGACCTACAAATATTTTCAAATAAGTTAAGTTGCTAATGGCGTTAAATTTCTTCGCTGAGTTTCAAAACTTATGTCGCCACAATTGTAACAAAACTTGTCAGGGTCATTTTTACACTTTCTTGACATTATTTAAGAATCATTTCATTCGAAAATCAGAAAATACAACTACGCTTTTCAAATAATAAATAACTTTGAAAGGGAAAACAAAACTTAAAAACGATTAATCTTTTATTTTCGGATAGTAGCTGTAACACAAAAACGAGACCTGATCCAATCAATATAAATATGGTGTTAGAATGAGGGAAGGTAGGTTATTCAAAATTAGTAAACACCTTTCTTGTTACAACATTTTGTTGACCAGTGTTTTTAGTGAATTGACATTCGGCTATCCGACTAGCCTGTTAGTTTAGTGGTTAGTGACCCTGACTGCTAAGACTGATGTCGTGGGTTCGATTCCCACCCAGGACAAAAATGTTTGTGTGATGAGCTCAATCATTTATTCTGTGTCTGGGTGTAATTTATCTATAATATGTATGTATTTAGAATAATATAAGTATCAGTTGTCTGGTTACCATAGTACAGGCTATGCCTAGTTTGGGACAGTGTGTTGATTGTCCTAAGATATTATTATTATAGATATTATTACTATGACACTACATTTATGATTGTTGTGTGCATGCGAGGAGGCAACCTCGCATGCACACAACAATCATAAATGTTAGTTTTAAAATAAATCATTTTAAAATCATGACACGTTGACGTTTTTTTTAGTTTCTTACGAAACCAAAACTTTATCGGTATTGAGAGTAGCGAGAAATAAGAACATCGTTAAAAAATCGACTCGCGCAGTTGCATACCGCCGCGTGCGTTTGCCTCAATGTAACATAGCATAATATTTATTCAAAAATAAAAGGCTTAAAAATATGTACAGTTTTGCTTATATGTAAATTATATTCTAAGATTTACGTGCCTGAACTAGGCAATTCTGTGTTTCAGGCAAGAAGAGCCTGAATAGTCTTTTAAAATAAATAAGTCATCAAAAGTTGAGAATAGACAAATTATTATATAAAAGTTGAGTAGCTTATATCTTATTTTCTAAAATTTAATCCAATACCTTTAAACGAGCAATTCTTGTATATATATATATATAATCTGAATCTCGGAAACGGCTCCAACGATTTTCATGAAATTTAGTATACAAGGGGTTTCGGGGGCGATAAATCAATCTAGCTAGGGTTCATTTTTATACAATGTAGTTTTATTCATGTTTTCAATGACCAACTTTATCGATAATCAACATGAACATAAACTTATTATTTTAAACACAATTTACCAAAAAATACCGAGCAAAGCTCGGTCAATCAGATATTAGAATTAAATAAATAAGGTAGGTGAATACTTACTTTAACACAGCTATTAAATTCTCTGTTTCTTCGTAAGACATACTTTGGAGAGCGTCATTGAGAGTTCTCTTACAATTTCTGTAGTTCAGTGAATACATTTTTGCCATAGAGTTTAATTAAGGAGAGGGCCGAGGTACAGATAACATTTTGATATAAAAGCATGTTTTGTTCTTTTTTGTGGACAGACTATATCATTACTTCTTTAATTAGTAAATTCAGTGCTGTAGGGTAGAGCTCCGTGTTGTTTTAATACAATGCGCATTCTAAATAGTTGTCGAACTGTTAATACTTCACAAGATTTGTATAGTAGGTTAGTAGGGAAAAGGAAAGGGCGGAAAGTAGACACTTTGAGTATCGCTCTCTGAGCTCTCTCGATAGTTAATAACAATGTTTTACCCACTCCACCCCATGTGGTAATACAGTAAGTTAATATCGATTGACATAGAGCAAAGTAAACTTGTCTAATTATTTTTGGGTCAGCAATATGGCGTAATTTTTTTTTAAACAAATATTAACCTGCGAATTCTGCTATTTAAAGCTTCTATTTGATTTTTGAAGGAAAGTGTTTCATCCATTATAACACCATGGTATTTTGTTCTGTTTGCCATTTTGATGACAGGACAAACACATTGGTTATCTGTAGGCATAGCGCAATAATGAGCATAATATTGTCGAGGAAGGGCACGTTGATGTTTTCTTGCGTATCGAAAACTTAATGTAATTTGTTTTGTCTGCATTTCGTGTGAGTGAAATATATTGAAGCCATTTATTAACAACATTAAATCCGTGTTGCGCAAATTTGTAGACATTGTTTTCTGAGTCAGCTGAAAATAGTAGGGCAGTATCGTCAGCATAAGAAATAATTTGGTCATGCTCTAAGTTTAAATTGCAAAGATCGTTTATGTAAATAAAAAAAAGGGTAGGGCCCAAAATACTTCCTTGGAGAATTCCGAAAGACGTGTTTTTTTGATCATCACTGAGAACATTACCAAACCTTACACATTGGGTACGATCTTCTAGATAGCTCATAAAGGGTTTCATCTGGGTCCCTCTAATACCTATGGCTTCAAGCTTGCGCAATAGAGTAGAAATAGAAACTGTGGCAAATGCTTTCCCGAGATCCAGGAAGTTTCCTACTGTATGGTTACCATTATCAAGTTCTTTTGATAAATAGTTAGTCAGATGGTGTACGGCATCGTCTGTTGACATTTTTGGCCTAAATCCAAAGAGCCGTTTCAATCAAATTAATTTATCCTCCAAGTATTTGTAAAGACTTTTATTTATAATTCTTTCTAATATTTAAGACATAGAAGGCAGTAAGGAAATAGGTCTTTAATTTGTCACTTGTTCTTTGTTGCCCGATTTATAAACAGGGACAACTACAGCTTTTTTTAGGCACTCAGGACAAGCATCTGTTGTTAAACATTTTTAGACGATATATGTAAGTGGTATCAAAATGTGCCTGAACTGTTTAATAATCTTATTTAGTATGTTATCTCAGCCTACTGCAGAGTCTTCTTTCAAACTCGTAATTATCCTCTCTACCTCAGCCTCGTCAGTTTCTAACAAAGCAAAGGATGATAAAATAGTGCTACATGGAAATGGTGTGCTTGTTGGAAATTGTGATTGGCCCCGAACTTTTTCAGCTAAATACTTTCCAACATTCTCAAATAAATTATTTTCAATGTTGGCAGATGTTAACTGTGATGAGTGTGCTTGTAATAAACCTGAACATGTCTGATTTTGTTTTGAGTTGTACGTAACACTTTTAATAAAATTCCAGATTTTTTTTTTTGCTATTCGTACCAGCCTTTTCAAGTGCAATTTTATCGTAGCTGCTTGTTACTTTTTTTAGGAGATCATTACAAAAGTTACGATATAAGTAAGAAAGAAAATACGTTTATTGGCGGCAAACATGACGCACAGTAAGACCAGACACATACAGAAATAATAGATAAAGTGTGGGGAAATATGCGTCACATTCACGCAAAACGGCCATCACTCAGCATAATGCTGTGACTCTATGCGAGACAGAGCCCCAGCGCTGGTTTTCAGTGGCAGCCGGCGCTGACATAATGACGTCGATCGGTGCAGCACACAATCAGTACAATAAATACTAAAATATCGTAAATCGAATCGAATCGTATCGTATAGTATCGTGTATCGTAATATCGTTTATACTACCTACTGTTGTAGAATTATCTGGGTTAGATTTAGCTTTATATGCAGTTTATCTCTATGTTTCATACAACGTATTAGTCTTGCCGTGATCCATGGTTTTATGTTGCAGTTTTTGTTACTTAGCCGAGATTTGACAGTGTTTTTCTGAATTGCATGTTGCACATTTTTTATTAGGTACATTGTACAAAACTGCGGATCAGCGGAATGGTAAACTGGGTCAAAGACGATATTGTGTAAGTCTTCTTCTAGTTTATTAACGTTTAAACTAGTAATCGTGCGAGTGACTACTTTAGGCAATTTAAAATGAATACGGAAGCACTGTGATCGGTTCTTGTTAAATTAATTACGGGCAAGAGCAGGGAAATTCGATTTGAGTATTATATGGTCCAAGCAGGAGCCACGTTGATGGGTAGGAAGCGTGTGAGTGGGAAGCAAACTATGGAAGGCGCACAGGTTAAGGTATTCCTCAGCGGATGCGTCAGCACTTTCTGGACGAATGTTGAAATTAATATCTCCAATCAAAATTATATTTTTGAAAGATTCTGAAAGGTTTCGTTTAGAGAGACAGTGAAATTGTTTATATTTCTAAAAGAGGGGATCGATATAAGTCTAGTATCGCGAATTCTGAACTAATTTTAATTAACAATTTGCTACAGACGTGATGCATATTGTAGGTTCTGTTTGTATGTTGTGTTACTTTTGTACATAATATTATATCCCGGAATTAGTGGTATGTTATATTGTTTTGAAAGCCAATATTCGGTTAAGACAATAAGGTCACAGTTGGGGGGGGTCTGTATTTATGCTTTTGCGGTTGCACAACGACACGCTTGGCTTGGCTTTGCTTGGTAGTATAGATGCAGGCCTACTCTGCTGCCTCCCTCAGAGGCAGCAGGGTGGCGGGGTCTTGAGGGAGAGCGCTGTAGTCGTGTAGATCCTCAAGGCAAGTCTGGCGGATACACCTTCACGAGGTTGCCACCCCGTTTTTGGTCTAATTCCTTATGAAATAGACGTAACTGAAACCGCCAGGCGACTTTTCCTCCCCTATCTCCCCTCCCCACTCCCGCATAACCCCCCCATTTCCTGTTCCAAACTACCCCTCCTCACGTAATCCCACCCAAACCCGCACTCCCTACAACACCTACCTACCCACCTTCCACTCCGAAACGTGACCACCCTGTGACTGGGTGGTGGCGGGCTCGACTGTCACTAAAAGCAGCTGATGGTGAGTTAGGAGGAAGCAGTCACCTGCGCTAGGACCTGCGCAGTTGAGCGCCGTGAGCGGGGATGAAGGAGTCCTGGGGGGCTGAGCCGAACGGCACTGGTGGTTATGTGTCCGTGAGGCAACACTCCCCCTTTTTTCTGGATTTCAAGCGAAACGGTGGCCCTACCCACTAGCCAGGGGTAGGGAAATGGCCACAGTGTCCCGTCAGAGGGCCACAGGCGAGGTGCGTGAGGTCCGCTGAGGTTGTCCTCGGATGACCGAAGCGGTAGGTAAAGGTCATGCTGACGGTGTAAGTGAGGGTTGTTCAACTCGTTGGGGGCCAACCCGATCGAGCACCCGATGTCGCACTGTAAACCAGCCTTGCGCTCCTATATCTCTCTGGTAATCCTAACGTTCGAGCTTTTTCATAGCGAGACGTTCCCAGGTGCGGGCTCCATGGAGGGTGGGAGCCAGAGAGACGAATCCTTTTCACAACATTTAATATGGATGACAAAACAAAAACCAACCATCCCGGAGTGGAGGCGAAAGCCGATGAAGCTCCCAAGAGAGGTGCCTGCACTTCTCTTGCCCCTGGTCACCCTGCAGCCAACGCCGCGGGTACCAGCGCGGGCGCTGGTCTGGCTGTGGCGAAAGCTACAGGCAAGACCAACAAAAACAAGTCCCAAAAGAAACAAAGGGCGTCGGCGCTGACTGGGACCAGTACCGGCCCTTCCAAAACCCAGGAGAGGACCACGGCGAAGTCTAACTTCGCTGGCGGTCCAACCCTCCCCAAACTAACACCGGTGCCAGATATTACTGGCACTGTGAAACACCCTACCACATCTGCGGCTCCTCAAGCCTCCTCCCATAAGGAGGACGCCACCAACCAGGTGGCGACAGACAGCCACGAGGACGCGATCTCTCGCGTCTGGAAGGTTGTACAGAAGCGGGGCAAGGGCAAGGGTAAAAGAACTCAACAAGCCCGTTGCCCTTGTACAAACCCCTCATGCGCTCCAGCTGTCACAGCACAGCGTATGACGCGTAAGGAGCGCCGCCAGGCTCGCAGGAGGCAAGGTAAAGGGCCCCAAAACAACCAGGCCACTGCCGTTAGTTCGGTCAAACCGAGTAGCGGGCAGCTAAACTTTGCCGCTGGAAAACGGTCGCAGGCAGAGCCCGGCCTAAACCGCCCCTCGACCAGCCGACCCTCATCCAGTGCGCCGGTAAAAGCACAGCAACCCGGAGGGAAGGATCAGGCCGCGGCTAAGCGAGCTCTCAACGAGACCATCACACCTCGTGGAGAGCATAAGCGGCCGCGTCTTGATCAATCCAAACGGGTTGCTCAAAGAAGCTACGCCCAAGCTGCCAATGCCACCCTCGACGTAGCGGTCACCTGTGACCGCACCGGGGTGATCAGCAAGGACGTATCGGACCAGGTGCTCGCTGCTATCCAGAAGCAGATCTTACACGAGGCCTGCTCCCCCAAACAGGACACCAAGGCGCCGACTTTCAACGCAAAGCCGCTATTTGCCGGTGGTGTCCTAAAACTGTGGTGCGAGAACGACCACACCTTAGCCTGGCTAAGGAAAACAGTCTCCGATATGACTCTCCCTACTAACTTAACGTTAGTAGTCAAGAGTCAGTCGGAGATCCTAAGACGGGCACGATGTGGCATCGTGATCCCCGACGAGCAGGGGGTCCTCGGAGAGCCGACCAATATTGGCCGTGCTCTCAGTTACCAGAACCCCTGGGTCGACATAAAGCGCTGGTTGCTGCTGCATGCCGACAAACAGGCCTCGGCATGGTTCGTGGTGGTCGGTGTCCCGGTAGACCAAATCCCGACCCTGATGGGTGCGGGGCGCCGTCTATCTTTGGGGGCAGGGAAGGTGTACCTGCAGTTCCAAGGTAGGAACGGCAGGTTCACCGACGTCCCCCCGGGATGGGACCCCGCCACCGGCACCATCTCCGAGACTCTGGCGCAGCAGCCAGAGACACCAGCGGGGAAGTCGACTCCCCCAGCAAACAACCCGGAGGCAGTCGTGGCCGAACCCGCTGCAGCGGAATCGGCTGCTCCAACTGTCGCCACCCTGGACGCTAGCCCTCCTTCGGGCGCGGAATCGGACGACATAACCCTGTCCCCGGCTTCGCGCCAGGGGGAGGATGGCTTCGACGAGGGTGGCCTGTTTGCCGGGCTCAACCTGGAGGATGACGATGAGGAATTGACCAGCAATGGCGTCCTCTTCGTCAAATTGTAAAATCCTCCAGGCAAACCTCCACCACAGTCAGACCGCAACGGCTCAGCTCCGGAAGTGGTTGGAGGTTCAACACACGGCCATCGCCCTGATCCAGGAGCCGTGGATTAGAGCGGGCCGCATACAAGGACTCTCCAATCTTGGAGGTAAGCTCCTGGTCACTACTGATCACGACCAACCCAGGTCGTGTATCTATGTCACAGGTAACCTTAAAACACAGCTTCTAACTGAATTCTGTTGCAGAGACATCTCTGCAGTGAAGCTGTTTATACAGCGTAACGGCGCCATGGAGATGGCAATCGTCTTCGCTTCGGTCTACATGCCTGAAGCGGAGGCGCCGCCCCCGCATGACCTCGCTCGCCTCGTGAGCCATTGCGAGAGATCCGGGCTGGAAGCCATCATCGGTGCTGATGCCAATGCTCATCACCAGCTGTGGGGTATGGACACGCAAAACGAAAGGGGTAAGGCCTTGGTTGATTACTTATTCTCGACTAACCTATCCCTACTAAACACTGGCTCCGAACCGACCTTCGTAACCAGACGAAGCCGCACAATCATAGATCTCACTCTGGCAACAGAGGCCGCGGCGGAAATTACCACAGGTTGGCAGGTCTCCAGGGAGGCTTCCTGCTCCGACCACAGATGGATCCGCTTCGACATCCAGGCCTCTGTCCCGCCAGCAGCTCCGCGCCGGAAACCGCGGAACACAGATCGTGGTACCTACACACGCAGCCTAGAATCCAGACTTGCGACATCATGCGATCCGACGCTATTTGCGGACACTACACAGATTGAGGTACAAGTTGAATACCTCACTAAATCAATAATAGACAGCTACCAAACTGCCTGCCCAGAGACGACTCCTCGTAGTACACCGGGCAAACAGCCCTGGTGGGGTGCTGATCTGGAGCGAAAACGCGGGAAGGTAAGGAAAGCTCTGAATAGAGCCATGAATACATGTGCGGATGAGGACTGGGATGAGTACTACGCAGCCAAATCCTGCTACAAAAAATGCATCAGGTTCAGGAGCACCTCGGGATGGCGAAAATACACTGGTAGCATTGAGTCCTGCCAGGAAGCAAACAGGGTAAGGAAAATACTGGCACAACAAACCACAACTGGGCCTACCACCCTTCGAAAACCAGACAACACACTCACATCCTCGCCAGAAGAAACGCGACGCGTCCTTATTGAAACACACTTCCCTGGATGTATTTTCTCGCAAGTAATCGACTGGCAAGAAGCAAATCAAACACCATCAGATAATGACTGGTCTTATGCTAGCAAGGTGATCACGTTGGAGAAACTCCAATGGGCCATCCGGAGCTTCCATCCGTTTAAGGTCGCCGGACCAGATGGGGTGTTCCCCGCCCTACTACAGTGGGGTGGAACCCTCATCGCAGTAAGACTGGTGCCTTTAATGAGAGCGTGCCTGGCCTTTAGATACGTTCCCAAAGGATGGAGGGAAGTGAAAGTAATATTCATCCCTAAACCAGGTAAGGGCGACTACACAAACGCCAAATCCCACAGACCAATCAGCCTGACTTCTTTCCTGCTAAAAACCCTGGAAAGGCTGTGCGACAGGGAGCTGAGGGACGGCGCTCTGAAAACCCTACCGCTGCACGGTAACCAACACGCTTATAGCTCAGGTAAATTCACAGAATCGGCACTTCATCTGGTAGTTAGCCAGATAGAGGAAGTGATTCACCAGAAAGGGACCTGCCTGGGTACCTTCATAGACATCGAAGGAGCCTTCGACAAAACAAATTTCTCCAGCATCAGCAGCGCCCTCTCCAGACATGGAGTTGAACAGGTACTCATAGACTGGATCACAAACATGCTAAGCAAGCGCGTGGTTCGCCTAGAGGATGAGCAGCAACTGGCCATGATTGCCAGAGGCTGCCCCCAGGGAGGGGTACTGTCACCCCTTCTATGGAATTTGGTGATTAACGAGTTAATCGCCAGACTCAATGCCAATCACTACTACACAATAGGTTATGCGGACGACCTCGCCATCCTTGTCTCAGGGAAGGTGACGAGCACGATCTTTAACCTCACCCAACAAGCACTACGTATCGTAGAGAGATGGTGCAGTGAATATGACCTCTCAGTGAACCCCACTAAAACTGAGCTAGTCATGTTCACCCATAAGCGAGCTTTAGGCCCCTTCCGCCTACCGAAATTGTTCAATACAGAACTTCAGCTGGCCAACGAAGTCAAGTACCTCGGGGTCATTCTTGACAGTAAGTTAAACTGGAGTAGTCATTTAGACAGCAAACTAAACAGGGCCTGCATCACATTCTGGCAATGCAGGAAAATGATAGGTAAGAAGTGGGGCCTATCCCCCAAAATCATACTTTGGCTGTACACCGCAGTGATCCGACCCATGATCACCTACGGGGCCGTAGTCTGGTGGCCCCGCACCAAGCTTATTACAGCCTGCAACAAACTGCAACGCATGCAAAGACTAGCCTGCATGGCGGTCACGGGCTGCATGAGGACTACTCCGACTGCAGCCATGGACGCCATACTGGGACTACCACCGCTCCACCTGTTCATACAGCAGGAAGCCACGATGGCGGCAGCGCGTCTGGACGCAACCAACCTCTTGAGAAAGAGAGACACACAACACACCGCGCTACTTAAGGAACTCAACAATGAGTTCCCCATCACCAAGGCTATAAATGACCGGGTACCCAAACAGTTCATTTTTGACAAAAAATACAGAATCCAGCTTCATGAAGATCGCCGGTGTGAGGGTCTGCGCCCCACTGAGCTGCGCATCTTCACGGACGGATCAAAAACAGACAGTGGCACAGGTGCTGGGGTCTTCTCGCAGGACTTCAACATACATATAGCCACACCATTAGGAGTCCACAATACAGTGTTCCAGGCGGAATGCATTGGGATCACTCTTGCCGCCTCAGCCATTATGGACAGGGCAGTTAAAGACCACTCGATCCGCATACTCTCAGACAGTATGGCTGTTCTGCAAGCACTGGACAGTCACTCGATTGACTCTGGGCTTATATACGAGTGCCACCAGCGCCTCAACCAGGTGGGTAGCCTCAATAATATAACTATTCAATGGATAAAAGGACACAGCGGTTCCCTAGGTAACGATGCCGCCGATGAACTGGCCAGAAGGGGATCGAGCATGACACCGGTGGGACCAGAACCCATCGCGCCACTCCCCTTTGGGTTCCTACGCTCTCTGGTAAGAAAACGTACCAGGGATCTACACTGTAAGCTATGGGTGGACCAAAGTGAGTGCAGGCAGGCCAAGGAAGCACTTCCCACCATCGATGCCCGCCTCACTAAACAGGTCCTCCGGTTAGACAAACGACAGCTGCGTATGGTTACGGCAGCAATAACTGGCCATGGGTCGTTTAATAAACATCTATTTGTCATAGGAGTTACAGACAGTCCGCTGTGCAGGGCCTGCATTGAGGACGACGAGACAGCAGCGCACGTGCTTCTAAACTGCCCGGCGATCGCCACATACAGGGCCAAGTACTTCGGTAACCCAGGTACCCTACGTGAGATAGTCAGCAACATCAAGGCGTTGCTGGCCTTTCTCGAGGAGCTGGGGTGGATCGAATAACCGATTTCCCACCCGTACGCAAAATACGCGCTCAGACGTGGAGTTGCGGACACCAGCCCGTTCTACCTATTACCTATTATATTAAGGTCACAGTTTATGTCTAGACGTTGTAGGAAAATGCAAAAACTGTCGTAATTCTTAGAAATACTCGAATATTTTGGGTTAGTATGGTTAGTGGACTAGAGTAGGAGGAGAGATATTGTTTACAATGTTCAGCGTCACAAGCATGGGCTTCAGTGTGGTTAGAGCTCGAGTGTCTAGTTCTCACTTGGTAGTGGACACGAATTCTGTCAGAACACCGTCATCCCTCTCGAGCTGGTCGTGTGTGCCCGCCTCGCCGGTGCTCAGCAAGCCGATGACGACGCACTTGTCGCTGTTCAAGGCCTCACGAGCTAGCGATACGGCGCGATTTACCTACAGATAAGATGATAGTCGATTATTCACTAAGGGGATAAGGGCTAGCGCATATATACAACTTTTAGTCGAACAACTGTTTTGTTGTGTATCATATGTCTAAAGGAATATATAGTGCGCGCATACTCTCAACTCGATAGTTGCTCGACAAAAAAGTCAAAAAGCTATATCGATTCGCTTTTGATTTTAAAGTTGGACAACTATCGATCAAGCGCTCAATGTGTATTGCATTGTATTGATATGCGCAGATCATCGACTAAACAGTCCATCCGCGACTGGCCGCGACTGCCAGTATGAAATATTCCACTAGATAATCTAGTACTGCGTACAGGATGTACACCGTATCTTCTTTTTTTATCTCTTTTAAAATTTCTATAAAGCAAAGCACAAACTAAAATTTTCTTGTTAATTAATTGACATTGTTTGTAAACACCTTGACTCGAGCGTTGCTGAATAAAGACTGGTCGATCAAAAATCGATTGTATGCGCACTTCCATCAACTAAACTGTTTAGTTGAGTAGAAATCACGAAAAGTACACAACTCGACGAAACAGTTTAGTCGATGCAACAGTTGTATGTATGCGCCCGGCCTTAAGCAGTGTCTGAACGTCATGAGAGCTATTTGGAATCCCCAACGTCCCGAAGGATTCTAAGGCTCCAGAGCATACATAATCCACCTATAATGATTGTCCCAGCAGGACACAGGCCTCTGCTCTGTGTGAGAGAGAGAGTGGGCGGTAATCCACTTCGCAGGTTTAGTGCGAAGGTTTAAGACTACAATTTTAAGTGCAGGGATTCAAGGTCACCCAAGATGAATACTATTCTTTCCGACGAGAATACTCTACTACTCTCCACTGCGAGCAGTGGCTGATTTGCAGCCTTGGCCGCCCTAGGCCGTATATTACCAGCTACTCTATTCTCAGCTCCCATAATTTAGGTACTGCACATGAATTTACATTCTTGCCAACATTAATCGAAGAGATTATAGGTTTCTCACATTAGTTATGTTGTGATAAAATACCTCAGATCTCTATATTACTTTTTGCTAACTTCACCTGCCCGTGCGACGTCCTCATATTCGTTACTTTTTTTTCGTTTTGCTCGGTTTCTAAAGGTCGGAGCGTGATATTATAAAGTCTATTGCCTTCCTCGATAAATGGGCTATCAAACACTAAACGTAGGTTAGTAGGTTCAACCAAACAAACTCTTCAGCTTTATAATATGTATATTTGATAAAAATTAAAAACGATTTAGTGAGCTAACCTTAAAAGATAGACATTTACTTTCGCGGACTTTTTCAGAACTTTTGAAGAGGAAAAATCCGTCCTACCCCAGCGCACGGACGGAACGGAACGCTCCGTATTCCATGGGTTTGCAGGCAAGTGATGAGTATGAAACAAGTGACGCAGACTAATAGTTTTACTAAATTATGCATCTAATGATGTACATAGGCAGCGTAGTCGTGCATATTACAGGGAATACAACTTTGGTAAAATTTTGAATCGCTTTTTCTTAAAAATAGTAAATCTTAGGGGGAAAAGTGTTTGGACAATTTCTGTAGATTGACATGATCTATAATATTTGCCGGAGCTATTTTCATCATAAAACTAACAATTTCGGTAAAAAATCCAAAAAACCGATATTTGCGAACTTTGCCCTTGCAAAAAAGTTTTTACAGATTTGGGATCGATGGGGACTTTTCATAATTTCATTATAATGGGGTGTTTTTGCAAACTTCATGCAAAAGTTCAGCTTCTTGGGAATTTATACCCCTATTTTTCGGCTGTCTTGACCGGACTACTAATTTGGTCGTTCGATCAAAGGTTTTTTTTCAACCGGCGAAAAAATAAGGAGGAGGTTATCAATTCGACGCGTATATTTTTTTTTATGTATGATCACGCATAACTTTTTACATATTCGTCCGATTGTGATAATTCTTTTTTTATTGGAAAGGGTATACTCCGAAGGTGGCCCCATATAAATTTGGAAAACAAAATCAAACTCTAAAGGTCGGAAAACAGGGGATGATTGATTGTTCACTCACTGATTGTAATGTATAACCACGCATAACTTTATACAAAGTAGTCCGATTTTGATAATTCTTTTTTGATTGGATAGAGTATACCTTGCCAAGTATTATTAGTACATTAAAGCCACAATAATTTTTAAATAAAAACTTTTTAACAAAAAATTAAACCGGCGAAAAAACCTGCAAAGCAAGCTTTTTGCTTTTCAGTTTTTTCAGCCGTTTAATTTTTTGTTAAAAAATTTTGTGTTCTCATTTTTTTACTAATATTAAGTCTCCTTGAAAAATACACCCTTTTTTCACAAAATGACAAAGTAGACATGGACATATACTATTAGTCCGTGTAGGTATACGTCGCACAATTGGCGAGTTAACTAGTTCTTTATAAACAAAGATATCAGTTATATACCGAGCCGTTTTAACGGTGGTTTTATAAACTAGCGCTATTTTAGTGCAACAACAATGATAAGTCACGTCAGCGTTACAAATAGGGGAAGGCCGGGCAAAGTGGATAACCTGGGCAAAGCGGATACCCTCCATTATTTCAAAATGGTGCGCCCAAGTGCGCTCTAGTCGAGCCACGAGGTGCTCCCCGCGACCCTCAGTTGTAAGCAAATAGAGATAAAGTGAGGTCACACGTCGTTTGCGAAATAAATAATAAAAATAAAAAAGTGAACATTTCTTACGACTTTTCAAGGTACGTAATGCTGTAATTATTCATGTTTAAATAGTTCTACTGTATTGGCTAGATTACCTATTAAAAGTGCATGTCTTCGTGCAGAATTATTGCTAGTTATATTGGGAATTTGTTTCTAGATTCGATTTTAGGGTAGGTTAAATTCAACAAGTACACGTCGGGCAAAGTGGATACCGTACCCACATTGTTTTGCCCATATGAATTTACAAGATTTTATTTTGTTTTTCCTTTCCTTTTATTCTGTCTGTGTATGTGTGTGTCGGTCTGTCTGTCGGTATTGAAATGTTACTGGTTTACATTTGACCCACTTGCCGGTGTCCGATCAATCTGAAATAAAAGATGCACGGCTTACGAGGGAAATGGCATATTTATTTGTGACAACTCCACTGATGACTGATTAGTTGTATTCTTTATTAATGTCTCCTTTATTTAACTATGTTATTTGTATATACTTTGGTCATTCTTCCTTAATAAACCATGTGTTTACTTTGCCCTATGAGTCTATCCGCTTTACCCGGGGGGTAAGGCATAGCGGATAGCGGTACCCACTTTAATTTGATTTTTAATTATAAGTAAAGTACTAATGTTACGTGATTTTTGTTGATTATGTTGAAAAGTTCAATAAATACTGTTTCAAATTCAGTCATTATTGTTTATATATCTGTAAAGGCTACCTTCCGATAGGCCGCTAAACGTTAAGGTATCCACTTTGCCCGGCCTTCCCCTAATAGTTTAATAAAGAAAATTATTGGTTTATTAGTAGATTCGCACGAATTTAATCGAATGAATGGACATTTTTACATAATATTGTATATTGTTTTCTATAGGTGATTCGCACAAAGTCAATTCATTTGTAGGCAAGTCGACATCTACAGAAATACGTATTCGGTAATTGGCATCTTTTGTGAATTTTATGCAAAGTTTTGAGAAAAGGTCACTGCAAGTACATGCAATTAAGAGCATACAATTCAAAACGTGCTAATCTATACTAATATTATAAAGCTGAAGAGTTTGTTTGTTTGTATGTTTGTTTGTTTGATTGAACACGCTAATCTCAGGAACTACTGGTCCGAATTGAAAACATATTTTTGTGTTGGGTAGCCTATTTATCGAGGAAGGCTATAGGCTTAATAATATCACGCTACAACGAAGAGGAGCGGAGCAGTAATGAAAAATGTTGCAAAAACGGGGAAAATCGCACGGGTAGGCGATTCGACGCCGCGACGGGAAGGGTTTGGGGAACAAGAAATTTAACGCGGACGAAGTTGCAGGCAGAAGCTAGTTAGTCAGATGCGGGCACGGACGCGGACTTTAATCTCATTAACTGTCATGTCTATAGAACCTTAGGATAAATGACAGTTAAGGCAATAACAAGCAGATCCCTGCTTTAAAATTAGTTCTGTCCTACCTTAGCTGCAACACAGAGGTATTTGAAAAATCTCTGGTGTGACGACCAGAACTGTGCCCACATAGTCGTCCTTTTTGCAGGTAACAATCTGATGAGCTCCGCCGCTTTCGCGAAGCTCTGCCTGGCGAACACCCACTGCCGAACGAACAGTTTCTATTAGAATGGCTAGGAAAAATATATTGTAGTTGAGTAATATCCTAAGCAATACAAGTGAAACAAAGTAATACAAATCGTACAAGTCGTCGTTGGTGTAGAAACATTTTAAAGACGAAAGGGTGATTAATGAATATATAATATATAAAAATCTTTTATTTTAGCCCTTAATTTGGTTAGTATACAATCGACTTAGAAACTAGTGTTAGTACTTACATCTACCAGAGAATGAAAACAACAACATTTTAACGCCAAAGTGGCATGTAATGTAGGCGTATCTAACGTTCTAGTATGTTGCTGTCCCGGCTGGCGCGTAGCCTACGCATGACGGAGACGCATCGCTTGCGTATGATGGCGTAGAAGCCATCTATTCCCGCCTCTGCGAACATGCTGGAAGCACTGCAGTGGCGCGACAACCCCATCAAAACCCTGAGGCCGCTATCCCACTGGCGTTTTACGAGCGTCGGCGTCTTTCGAACGTCTGCGCAGCGTCAACGTTGGGCAACGCTAACATCGTGTTTGTTGGCAACAGGTAGAATCACGCCATCCTGCTCTGTCCGTGTGGGTACGGGCGGGGGCTACAGCCGGCGGCCATTTGCACGTTGACGCGACGTTGACGTCGCGTTCAGCGGACGTTAATGCTTGTCACGCGACGTCAACGTCACGTCTGCGCAACGTTGACGCTGCGCAGACGTTCGAGAGACGCCGACGGTCGTAAAACGCCAGTGGGATAGCGGCTTGAATGCATTATTGTATTGAACGCGCGGAGCGTTTTATGTCCTCTGCGTGTAGTTGACACAAACTGCACGCGTATAATGACTGACAAGTGACAGTACGCTGTAAACAATGTAAGCCTTTACTTCAGTTGTACACTTTACTAAGTGCGAGCCAACATGTTGCAGCGGACAGCCCACGCCTTGCGCTCACGCTCAATATCCAGACAGTCTTTCAAGCCTTCAGAAACCCAATGACCCAGATAATTGAAAGAAGAGACTTGCTTTAACGAATTTCCGCAAAGTTTTAACTGCGTAGTAGTAGTAGTAGGTAGTCCTATTATGTTTGAGAGTCAATATCGCACTTTGTGGGGAGAAATCTGGTCTAAACCCAAACTGCGCATCATGCAGTTCAATACGGGTGGCCATCTGTCTATCAAGCAAACTGTCCATCACCTTAGTAATGACAGTGGCAAGAGATATGGACTTACAGTTGGAGAGATCTGATGTTACACCAGCCTTGTTCTTCACAATAGGTACAACCACAGTTTTCATTAGATCGCTGGGCAGTTGAGCGTGGCTTAGACAGAGTGAAAAGAATATTTCCAGTACCCTTGGTAGGGAACTCCTGCATGTTGCGGGTGCTGGGTGCTGAGATAATCATGCCCGGTGAGTTGCCCCTAACCATACTTTTTATAACAGTCATTAGCAACATCTTTTTCTGAGAACGTGACCTTTTTTACTCCGGCAGACAATCCTCAGCATCGACCACCTGCGATGCGGAGCCAAGAGGAGATTCGACCCTAAAATGTTGCACAGACAAGTTTGATACAGAGGCAGAATCACGGGGACGCCCGTCCCCGGCTCGAGTATTCGTCGTCGAATTCAGTCTATTCGTATTTTTCTAAAACATTGAAAAATCATTAGATATATGACTATCAGCTAAGATGTGTATTTTAATTTTATCGTCATAGATGTCGCTAAATGTCTGTGGCGACGTTGCATTGGGCACGCCACAATTGCGGCAGTGAATTTTAAATTAAATTAATAAAAACATGCCTGTTAACCAACAATTTAAGAGTACCTACGATAATATTTATAATACGTGACACACCAATCGCATACGTACACAACTGTGTCTATCTTGGGCAAAGCATTTCATTTAATAAACCGACAGGAAATGAAGTAGACCGCAGAATAAACAGTGCATGGAGAAGATATTGGTCATTGAGAGAAGTATTTAAATCACACATCCCGATTCGCTTGAAAAAGAAAGCTATGGACACCATCATATTACCCACACTACTCTACGGTTGGACATTAACAAAGGCAGTTACGAGTTATGTGGGGATGTGTGAGTATGTTGGGAATTAAACTCCTAGATCTTTTAAGAAGCAAAGACATACGACATACTATGAATCATGATCATCATCTTTCTGCTGCTCTTATCCGAATTTATTTGAGGTCAGCGCAACATGTATTTTATTTGCCAAAACCCATAGCATACGACATATGACTATGCACTAAAATAATAGATGTCGTAGAACTAGCTTGTAAGTTGATATGACGATGGACAGGACACGTAGCCAAGAGCTAAAGATGGCCGCTGGAGTGACAGAGTTCTCCATTGGTACAGTCGAGATGCACCACGCATCAGAGGCAGACCCAGGCGCCGGTGGTGCGACGATATTATGGCCGTAACGGGCCCCACTTGTACTCGAATAGCCCGAGATAGACAGGAATGGCAAAAGATGGAGGATGCCTTTGTCCTTAAATGGACACCCAATAAAATAAATATCATAAAAACAAATCTATTTCTATATCTATATCTATACTTATAATAAAACTGTAGACAGGTCAATTCTGTACGTTGAAAATATATTCAAAATTAATATTGGAGGATGAATGGTGATCGATACTGATGCCAAAAATGCAATCAGTAAATTTTTTGTCTGTCTGTCTGTATGTGCACGCATGGGTCAAACACTACTGAAGGGATTTTAACCAAACTTGGTACGATTGTAGTCCATACTCCTGGGCAGGTTATAGGTTATATAACATAACGCTAAGACACATAGAAGCCGAGCAGTGACGATAAATTTGAAGCAAGCCGGATGAAAATGCGCTTTCGAGCTAAAAAAAATTAACCTGGATTAACACATAGGCTACTTTTTATCCTGGTAGTACGTTCACGCGGGATATTTTCCGACCTCCACGCGGGCGAAGCCGCTGGCAAAAGCTAGTTTAAATAATAAAATTCTATGCAATTTTAGTATATGTTATCAGTGAAATCAGTCTATTCATTTAAACACTATATTGTTAATTATTTAATATTACTTTAATGCATGTTTTAACTATTTTGTATGAATTTACAGTCCGCATGAGTATTTTCAAATATTAAGTGTTGAAAGTATTATTGTATTTTTTGGGAAATAAAAGGCTTAAATAATAATAATGTACACGGCTTTTTTTATGGGAAATCATCAAATGACTTCTCCCGCTCTGGGCGGAGCGGGAGGGCATGTCAGACTTTTACTGACTAAAACCCAGCCGTGTTCCTTCAGTTGGCCATATGCCAGGGTCACGGTGTCTCTTTCGAACAATCTCGCGACCCCGGCAGATGTACACGGCTTAAGTAGTAATATTTTACAGATTAATCACTATTTGAATACTGACCAATTTCACAGATTTATCGTAGGTCTCCTTGAAGGCGTCGGACAGAGGCACCTCCTCGATCTTGAAGGACGCACCGTGGAACGACAGCTGGCGCGCGATGTACACGCCACGCTGTTTCATGTCCATGGCTATGATTTCCAAGGCACTCACACCCCTGTACAAATGGGAATGTCTGTGTGTTAGATTTTCGATAGAGATAGATTCGCACGGGTCGAACAAAGGTCAAGTTACACTTGCCGAGGTCCATACATACCGAGACCCTTTGGTGCCTCGGGCCGTTGCCGTTGGTGCCGTATATAAGGTGTATCTATTCATACACGAAATATTTTAAGGGGTACACCTGTAGGTGGTAAAGAAGCTATAGAAGCAAAAAGATTTTTTTTATCTAAGCGTTTTAGAATTTTCATAATTATTATAATTTTAAAACTACTTGAGACGTTTGCATAAAACCTTTACTCCAAATTCTATGAATGACCCGCCTGACGCTGCGAGGGCGAAGACCGGACGGCACGAGCATGGCCGCGGTGTCTCGGGCCGTAAAAAATAAGAAGGAGCCAATATTTCTTATGTGCGTCAAATAATTTATAAATATTAAATTTAAAAAAAAACTCCTAAAAAAATTTTTTTTTCGTTGCTATAGCTTCTTTACCACCTACAGGTGTACCTCTTAAAATATTTCGTGTATGAATAGATACACCTTATATATTTGACAAATGTACAGACGTCCGAGTAGTCCGGGAAATTTGACCACCACTCTTACCAATGGGTAGGATGATCGGGCCGCACTGTTAGGGTTGAGCTATCTGGTTCAAGTTGTCGGATTGCCCGCTTCAAGCTTTTTCCATGTTTCATCATTCGCAGGGAAAAATATATACCTACGTGGAGCCGACGAGAATCTCCTCCTATTTAACACGTTTTGTGTTAGTATGTGTCTATGTAACGGAAATTTTGAACATGATTTTGACCCCTTTCAAAACGTCAGATTAACTCGAAATTTGGCAAACTTATCAAGATATATAGAATAATTTTATAAATGTATGCCATTATGCTTGCCGGGGCTACCACCAAGATAGCAAAAAAACTGTCTTCGAAAACTACGCTGACATACGTCACAAAATTCGAAACACCCTTGAAAACCCTGCCCAAAATTGAATATAAATAATCGTTTTATAAAAACCAAAAAACATGCTTCAATAGAAAACCAAACTAAAAAGTAGAAAGTAATAGCGAGAAGTGCTTGAGATCAATTAAAAAAATACCTCAAAAAGCACTTCACGCTTTTTCACATTATTTTCTACTTTTTATTTTGGTATTATATGGAAGCGTTTTTTGTAAGTTAATAAAGAGAATGATAAATGTCAGTGTATTATACAGGGTTATTTGTAAAACACCGGCAACCTCTCAGGACTATGCAACATAGTCATTAACATCATAATCAACAACTTTTGTTTTATGACTTTTAAAAATTCATCATAATTTAGTTCATCAGAGGTTGCCGGTGTTCTACAAATAACCCTGTATAAAATTTTGTAGACCCCGTCTTGACTTGCGCCGCCCAGTATATATCAACTCACCTTTTCTCAATTTCTTTGTGGAATTTAGCGAATGAATTGAAGGGCGTGCCATCTCCCCATATGCCCAACCTGACCATATAGGCCATATTTCTGGGCCCGCTGGCCCCGGTAGCCGAAGCATATACCACCCGAGCGTTGGGCAACATTGTCTGAAGCTCAAACACTGCTGCTGAAGTCTTGTTCGTAGCTGTGTAAAGATTTTTGGCTTTGTGACACTCGTCGAATACGACCTGGGATAAGTTGAGGACTTTATTTGTGTCAATAATCAATATTTATTTGCACAATGTCACAATCTAAATCAAAATATTGTATTTCACATAAACATACATGGGCACCGCCAATGCATGTGCCAACACGCATGATGAGCGTACATAAGTTATTATAGCCATACATGACCAGTACGACACCACAACCTGCAATGATCCGAGGTTGCATAGCTTCACCTTCATAGAGTTTTGACATATAAATTCTAACACCTAGCTAGGTGGCAATTCTCCACACGCTTCTACTGCGGAGCGAAAAAACGACTTCAGAACTTGTCGAAAAATTGGCAGGTTACGAATACGATACACTACCGTGACATCGCCCTTGACACAAAACGGCAAACTGCTGATGGCGATAACTGCTGGTATCAGCTAATGGCAAACTGTGAAATTGCGAGTAGAGTGTCTTAGTGTCTACCATTAAGATGTTCTATATTTTCACTCGTCAGCGCAAAGCTGCAAATATCTTCTCACATCTCTTTCGTACAATTGAAGAAGCCGAGAAATCAAGTATGACAATATATACACACAAACGATAGAATTAAAAGTTTGTAAAAAGGATACAACTCCATCAAAGTCGTCCCCACACCAATCCAGCAACTGCTTCATTCTTGTCTGGTATCTTTCGTCCACCGGGGCGGCCCCAGCTCTGAACAGAATTAAAAGTTTGTAAAAAGCATACAACTCCATCAAAGTCGTCCCCACATCATTCAAGCAACTGATTCATCCTTGTCTGGTACCTTTCATCCACCGGAGCTGCCCCAGCTCTGGTCTCACCGATTAACGCCGAGTATGTGCTGAAGAGCACACCCTCCTTAGCTTGCGGAATCTCTCCGTATTTGATCTAAGGGGCAAAACCAATACTTAGACTCCCTCTGTTCTTTAGCAGTTATTGAACTCTTGAAGAAATATAATTTCTTTCTACCACCAGGTGGCAGCGGTCAGCTTTGTCCTGGTTACAAAGCTGTACATAGGATGGCAGTGAAATTCAAAGCACATCTCAAATGAAGAAACAGGCATCGCTGACGTAAATTGGCAAGTCTGCAAGGGTGAAGTGGGACGGGGCGAGTTGTATAATTATTGTATCGGATACACCAAGACCACGGGTCTGGAACATAACGCAGGCGGGCACCGTCATCGAGACAGTCCTAGGAAGTAGTAGCGTGAGTACTTGGATTGGTAAAAGAAATGATGGATGACTTAGAAAAAGGAGCATTCATTTAGTTTAATTGAGACTGTGAGGATTGAAAGAACTTTTTAAGTTTTAATATGTATGCATTTTGGATCGCCTTTTTGGTTCGGATTCGAAATCCACAATAATCCATGAAAATTATATCTTGGTAAGTAAATACCTCTTTATTTTTTATTATTATGAAATTGGTCCTTGGTTATTCGGTATAACCTTGAAAAACCCACGGTGAATTATTCATCAGTATGGCCACCATCTGACATTTTTATTTTGACCTAATTTTCAGTAGTCTTAACACCTCTTGAAGACCTAGTTGTACTGGAAGCGAAAACATCCAGCGAAAAATTACCCGTTTACTGCTATACCTAAAGATGCTGGGTGTAAGCGTTGAAAGTCATGAATATATGCCAATTACCGTATTAAGCACGTGCACTTCAATGTTGGCACCAATGTCGCGCAGGTCCCGCTCCGCGTCATGCTTGAGTACTTTCGACACCGACACCCAGATGGCGCGCTTGCGGCCCTTTATGTAGTTCTCGTAGATGATGCCGGCGATCGTGCGGCCCTTACCTGTGCCCGTGCCATCGCCTGCGGGACAAAACTATACGGTTAAGATGGCAGGTTTTCATTTCTTATATCAAACTTTTATTATTCGCCATTAACTGTATCTGCATAGATTCTCTGTCCTTTTAGCCTTTTATAATTTTTATTATTAATAATTTTTTGTTAACCACATGTATTTCCCATTGCAATTGTGAACCTAGCTTATATTCGTTTTATTTTATCTTATTTTTTGTAACTTACGTATACAATTAATGTAATAGTTTCACACGAGGTCTTAAAACATCATTTCTCTGCTAGTGCTGTGCACTTCTGTAAGTGACGTAGGTACTCACAATATACAACATTATTTTTAGTATATGCGAAACCTGAATATAGTTTGTTCAGAATCAGTAACTGAATCGATTCCAATAATTTTTACACCATGTTATATTTTGTACCAAAAATATTTAATTACGCTTAAAAGTTGGTATCCGCAATCATCTGTTCGCACACAGGGGTCACGAAAGTACATAACGGCCGCGTACGGCGCGGCGGCGTAGGCGCGGGACCGCGCGACGGCGCCCCCCTTCCTCCAGTCACCCGAATGCTACGGACTGATGTGCACGTATGTCACGTCACGCAACAATACGGGATCGCAAGCGCGCGCACGCCGACGCCCCGGGGCTAGTGTTTAGATTTTAAAATTATCATGTCTTTCTCGTACTCAAACGTCCATTATACGGAGATGGTACGTAAACTAGCTGTTTGTGGTGATAACATTTCCCTGGCATGTCAGTGCATACAAGAAAGTTTCGAACAGTTGCTTCAGTTTGTAAATAGTGATTACGCCAATTATTGTAGATAGTGATGATTAACATTTTTAAACACGCAAAGATAGTCAAGGGTACAAATTTATTATTTGTTTACAGCCTGCTGTGGTTCAGTAATGCGATGTTTAACAATTTTCATCCACTTTGAACTTTAAGTTGTTGACATAAGGTGCAACAAATGGCATTGATTACATTTTACCACTTACTACTGCATTTACGAATAAATTACATAATAATATCTACCTACACTTGACCATTACGACAGTCCAAAGCCTGCAAGCGTGATGGAAAATGTTTATCACCAACTAATACATAAACAATCACTGTGGCAAATTATTATCAGTGAGAGTGAGAGCCGCGCGCGCGGCTGGCGTGGGTGCCCTCCGCCGGTAGGCTGCATATGTTTTTGCGAGGACAATCAGGTACCGTAACAAGCTTATAACTTTGTGATTATTAATGATACAGTTTTGAATTTTTTTTCATAGATTCTTTACATAAAAATACTAGACCCGTGTTTCGGGTTTCGCATAAACAAAAACTAATGTTGTATAAGTGCAATGCTGCCAGCCTTTTGGGAACTTTTCCCATTGACAGCGATGCGGACGAGTTTTTTGAAGCCCTCTGATTCTTTTTCTCTGTTTTTATAAACTTTATATACCTGTACATAATGTATTAATTTTAGTATTGAATAAGGAATTGTAAAATATTTAAATTAAATTACCATTAAGTGCTTGAAAAAAAAAAAAAAAAAAAAGACTAAGTGATTTTTCAAACGACGAAAAAAACGGAGGAGGTTCTCAATTCGACGCATATATTTTTTTTTATGTATGACCACGCTTAACTTTTTACATAGTGGTCCGATTGTGACAATTCTTCTTCTATTGGAAAGGGTATACTATAAATTTGGAAAACAAAATCGAACCCTAAGGGTCGGAAAACAGGGGATGATTGGTTGTTCACTCACTGATTGTAATGTATAACCACGCATAACTTTATACAGAGTAGTCAGATTTTGATAATTCTTTTTTTGTTGGATAGGGTATACCTTGCCAAGTATTATTAATACATTAAAGCCAAAAAATATATAAAATAAAAACTTAAAAAAAATAACCGCCGAAAAACTGAAAAGCATAAAATAATAAACTATGAGTCGGCGGTTCGAGTGATCTTTGTTCATTAACTTTTCAGCGCCGACTCAAAATGTTAAGGTTTATTATTTTATGCTTTTTCGGCAGTTTAATTTTTTGTTAAAAAGTTTTTGTTTTTGTATGTCCTAGTGAGTAAGTCGTTGAAGTGCTAGGGTTCGCCCAGTGGTCGAAATACGACAACAATAATAATATGTTTGCCTAATGCACCTCCTTCATATACACTTTAACTGTGCCAACGGAAATCGTGGACAACCTGCAGATCTTATTCTTTCATAGCTGTCAAAAAGGCAGCAATAAGTAAGTGTTAACGGAGCGACGCGACGTCTTCAGGGTCTCGATCACTAATTAGTGATCGATGCTTCGGGGTCTTTAGTTTATATAATATATATATAACAGGGGTTTTATGAAATTTCCGTCAGGATCCGTGTAGTGGCGCTTTTATTCCTTATCATGATCAATGCCAATAAGGTTAAGTTTGTAAATTGATCCTTGTCAATAAGGTTAAGTTTGTAAAATGCCTGCTGTATGTAGAAGACCTTAAACTAGTTGTCTCTAATTTTTGCCTCGATTGCAATTCCTGCAAAGGGATATTGACACAATCTATGAGTGGAGCATTGTAAATAAGCTGTTCTAAAACACGGATAAGTGCTACGTCATGACATTCGGCCGTGGATTACGATCAATCCATTTTGTCTACAGCTTAGGTGATAAAGAAATAACTCGAGTCACCAACGTAAAGGACCTGGGAGTGACTTTCGAGCACTGTCTGACTTTCAGAGATCACATGGAAATGTGAGAGAATCCTTCACACGCTTAGGATTTGTGTTGCGAAATGCTCGCGATTTTCACCACCGGCATGTTATTAAATTACTGTACACCACTCTAGTTCACAGTAAGCTGGAAACAAGTAGTTGTGTCAGGCATCCCTTTACCGCAGCTCAGACACTAATGCTCGAGAAAGTGCAGAAAACTTTTCTGAGATATCTTTTTAAAAGAATTTTCAATTTCTACCCTTACACGTACCCCGCCAACTATATCCTAGCGACTTTGGGTTTCAACTCGTTGGAGGTAACAAGAGACCTTGATCAGCTCACGGTAGCTTGTAAGATTCTTGACGGTCGTATCGACTGCCTTGAGCTCCATGGCTTTTTCTGTCGACTATTTGTGTCCGACTAATACATCGGCCACCGCCAAAGTCACCGAAACAATCTGTTTGCGCAACTGCCTTGCAGAACGTTCGCAAGAGCTGAATTGCCTGTATGTCGTACATTGAGGATGCTCATTGCCCTCCTGACGGCCAACCCTAAATGTGATGTGTTTGCGACCGAATGGAGTAGAATAATGCGCGAATGTCTGATGTTCTGTGAGAAACAGTATGCCAAGTTGTCTAAAGTTCCATGTTAGTAAGTAGCGAATAATTGGTTATTTTGACACAATTGTCCGCATTGTTTAGATTTGTATTCTTTCTATGTTTCTATGTTAACTAACATAACTGGTATTGTACCGTATTAATTATCTATAAATAAATAAATAATAATAAAGTTCAGTTTTTACGTGGCTGGGTTATATGTTTTTTTTAACCGACTTCAGAAAAGAAATTTTTTTATTTTCCATTTTTTATTTAATCATTATTAATTTTGACGTTAATAAGACCTAATATATGATTATATGAGAACTATATCATCCCTTATAATAAAATAACTTTTAAAAATTTAAGTGAAAATAGTTGCTATCAAAATCATAAGTCATTTTAAATTAAAACTAGGCTGAGAGTCAGGACTTTTTGAACATCAACATTACATAAGACAGTCCCACAAAACGCCCGCCATTCGCTACTTCCTAGTGCTTTAGCTGGGAAGAACTGGCGCAACAAACTCCCCAGTAGCACAATCGTCTGTTAACTTGATTCTATACAATATTAGGTAAGTAATTAACACTAAAAAACACAAAACAACCAGTATACGCCAATATACCAACAAAAGATTGAAACTGTACTCAAACAAATAAAAAAAGAAAACGTGAACGAAACTTAAACCTAAACAAAAGGGATAAAGGGCGGCTCGCATACATAAGAAAAGCTACATTATGTTCTTATAGCTATGACTTGAAGTAATAAATGTTAAACTAGGACCTACGGAGTAAAATTATTAAACACTTAATACTTATAATAATAACCAAACCATAATCAGCTAGACGACCAGTTAACACAAGCAGCACCCGTTAACGAGCATAACGCAAAGGTCAGCCATTACCCCCCTCGCCATATATTTACTGTCTTTGATGGCCCTCGCAAGATTAAAACAAATTGATAGACGTAAGAATTATTTGATCTCCAGAGTGCCACAAAGGAACAGGCATGCATACATAGGCTGTTTAACATATTATCTCCGCAGATGGGTGATAAAAAGGTAGAGGTGGCTGAGTATGCTAAAAAGGTTGGGAACCCATGCTCTAACAGTTAGCTTATCTTCATCATTCCACACACCACGACCACACACGTCCGCTGCTGGAAATAGGCCTCCCACAATTTGGGATGATTTGCCATAATTGCCACGCTTGGCAGGTACCCACCTGGTGATCGCAATATGGTGGTAAAATACATACAGAACGCTGCTACCAATTCTCTTGTAAGTCCCTTAGTCGCCTCTTACGACACCCACGCACAGTGTCTTAGAAACCCTCAAAATCGGACATGACTAAATTAATGCCATGAGTCTATGGCGATTCATATTTCAAATGCAAGAGTAAAACTCCCATGTTCTTTTTTAAACTATACATGAAACAATGCTCAGAAGATTTGTATAGGCACTAATAAAAAATAAAAAATAAAAATCTGCTATACTATTGCGGATTTGCTATAGAAAAAAATACTGTGTATAAGGGCTATACCAAAGTATTATTCAGTACAGAAAACATCTGCGCCAATCATTTAGGATGGAAGAAAAAAAATTGAGTCTAAATAATGAAAAATAATCAAAATCTCTGGAACTATTAGAGTTAAAGGGATGAAATAAAATACAAAATATGTGTCTCAAAATGATCAATTTCACCAGCTATAAAACAAGTTTCCTCACAATTAAAAAAATAAAAATAATTTCGTTTTTAGGGAGTTGAAAGCAACTTTAACATTTTTTTTTTCTCAAAAACGAAGCAAATTGCGCACATGGGAGGTTTACTCTTGCATTTGAAATATGAATCGCCATAGACTCATGGCATTAATTTAGTCATGTCCGATTTTGAGGGTTTCTAAAACAATGTGCTACGGGAAGAAATGAGATGGTGCTATTCTTTACGACCGGCATCACACGGACAAGTCAGCTAGTGCCGCACAAAGGACTCACCGATGAGGAAGCCGGCCCTGGTTTTGTTGGGCAGCAGAAGCTCGTGTGCCTGCGAGGCATACACCACGGCCTCCAGCTGCAAGGCGGACAGCAGACCGTCGTCGATCGTGCTCTGAGGCAGACTCAATGTGTACTTCACTTCGACCGGCTCCACAGACGCTAATGACGCCGCCTCCACCACTGGGTCAGGGTGCTGCCGACCATGTGTATCTGTTGGGATAAATTCCATGGGAAGTTTTTATTATAAATCTTTATATTAATACGTGAAGCGAAAACTTTGGATCCCTTTTTACGAAAATTGGGCGGACAGAGGAGTATGAAATTTCGCACACTTATAGTTTATACAGAGAAGGGGTGACGAATGCTAATATTATAATTTTAAATTATGCATAATATTACATACATACATACAATCACGCCTTTTTCCCATGGGGGTAGGCAGAAACCACGGAACGCCACCTGCTACGATCTCTACACACTCCTTTTGCCTCGTTAAGGTTCATACAATAATACATTATTTTCAATAATACACTCTCTCACTCTCTCTCTTCATTTTACTATTAATTACCTTGTATTTAATACACAATGTGCATAGATATTTTTTATATTTGTTACTATTTATATTTTTTCATTTAATAATGTATTTCTATTCAAATGAAGTACGGTCGAATTTCGACCAATGGGCGATTACTAATTTAATTAAATGAGATAATAAGACGGGATGCGGGAGCAAACAGACTGATAGATAGGTATGCCTGTTGCTAAATATGATTGAAACGTGTTTTTTTCCTGGTGGTTTTCGCGTTAACCTCTTCAATGTTAGTACAAACTCTTTTACAATGTTATCAAAGAATAGCTCTAGCAATAAGAAAAGAATAGTAATATGTACAGACGCCAGCACATCGAGCTACTACAATCTGTCAAATTACTTTATTAGAATTACAACTTTATCACAGAACTTTGGGGCCGTTCAAGTATTACGTGAGCACAGTTATTACAATTTTTTACTCCCCCATCCCCCTTGTCATCAAAAGTAAGCAAAGCTCTTACCCCCCCCCTCCCCATGCTTACGTAAACATTGTTATATGCATTTTTCTTTTAATGTACTCTGTTTTTTTTTATTGATTCATGAGCAGCAGTTATAATTCTGGAAATAAAAAAATCGATTTAAGATCTAATAGGGGACTTTAACGCATATAATATTCATTTAAAATACCGTCAAATCGTCAATAGAAACGAAACAATAGGTTGACGGAAGAAATTTAGTCAAGTGAATAGAGCGCCGTAATAAAAAAATATACCCGTAGTACCCGTAGAAGTATGGAAGTGTTTAAAAGAAGATGGATGTACGTGGGTGACATAATTCTTCAATAAGTTGTTGCATGAAGGAGGATCCCACAAGAACGGTGCAATAGTTCGCTAGAGCCTATCTTTAAGAATAAAGGTGATGTACAGGACTGCAACAACTATCGAGGTATTAAGCTCATGTCACATAGTATGAAGGTATGGGAAAAAGTAATAGAGAAAAGACTGCGAGAGGAGAGTGAGATTACCCCGAATCAGTTTGAGTTTATGCCAGGGCGAGGAACAATGGACGGCACTTTTGCACTCCGGCAATTGTGCGAGAAGTACAGACGTGCACGCAAAGACTTGCACATGATGTTCATTGATCTAGAAAAAGCGTATGATAGGGTACCTCGGGATGTGATGTGGTGGGCTCTGAAAAGAAAGGGTTGCCTGGGAAGTATTTAGAGTTAATTCGTGCTATGTATAGTCAACTCGTACCTACGTCCGGTCGGCTGCTGGCAATACCGACGAGGTCAATGTGGCTGTACCAGGGATCGGCTCTAAGTCCTTACCTCTTCCTGTTGATCATGGTCGCTCTGACGTTGGACATATAGGAAGAGGCACCCTGGTGCATGCTGTTTGCCGATGACATTGTTCTTGTCGGTGAAGATGTGTCCGAGATCCAGAGCAGATTGGAGAAGTGGCAACAGAAGCTGGAGAATGTTGGCTTGAAAATCAACAGAACCAAAACCGAATATATGTTCTGCGATTTCGGCGGTCTCTCCAGCTCTGGAACCATAGCGCTTGATGGTGTGCTTCTCTCGGTCTGCTCCGACTTTTGGTATCTCGGTTCACTCGTGCAAAGCAATGGCGACGTAGATCGGACGGTTAAGCACAGAATAAACACTGGATGGATGAAATGGTGAAAAAGGGGAAAAGTTCCGTGTGGTGCCGGACGTAAAGAATAACACCACCCCATTTCTTCCTGTGGGTGTCGTATAAGGCGACTAAGGGACTTACTAGAGAATGGGCAGCAGCGTTCTCTATGCATTTTACCACCATACTGCGATCGCCAACCCGCCTGCCAAGCGTGGCGATTATGGCAAAGCCCCCCAAATTGGGGGAGGCCTAAGTCCAGCAGTGGACGTCTTACGGCTGAAATGATGATGATGATGATGATGGATGAAATGGCGGCAGGTCACAGGAACAATCTGCGACTCCCACATCCCCCTTAAACTTAAGGGGATGATCTATAAAACCATGGTCAGACCTGCTGTTTAGTAAGGGTCAGAATGGTGGGCGTTACAAGGGATGAATGAAAGGCAATTGTATGCAGCTGAGACGAGAATGTTAAGAGGGATGTGTGGTGTTACACGAATGGATACAATAACAAATGAGGGCATAAGATGAAGTCTAAAAGTGACACCAATAATTGAAAATTTGTATGGGAATCGATTGTCATGGTATGGTCACGTGATACGGAGAAATGAGAAAAATGTCGTGAGGAAAATATTGAGTACGAATGTCAATGGCTTTAAGATAGAGACCAAAGAAACGCTGGATGAACTGTGTGAATTATGATATGGATAGAAAGGGAGGGACTACTGAGATGACGACTAGAAGTGTGGAAGAAAAAGACATATTGCGCCGACCGCAAATAAATTGGAATAAGGGTGGGAGAATGATGAATAGAGCGCGGCAGGTAATTTCCCTACTCGGTTCTAAGCCTAAACGTCTACATTATTTGTGGGAATCTCCGAAAATGCGTTTCATTTTCACACAAAGACAATGTGTCGGTTACCATAAGTGTAAAAAAGTGAATAACTACTGCTTACGTAATCACCATCTAGACTCCCCCACCCCCCATGTCATCAAAAATAAGCATATCAAAGACCCCCCCGCCCCCTATCGTGTTTACGTAATACTTGAACGGTCCCTTTATCAAAGTACTGCCTCGTTGGTCTAGTGGTAGCAAGCGCTACTGCTGAGCATAAGGTCCTGGGTTCGATTCCCAAGTCGGGCAAAGTGTTACTGGGTTTTTCTATGTGTGTTGTGGAAGCGTGTTTTTTAGTTTTTTTTAACTATTATTTTTCCATGGAGGAAGCAGTATCTAAGGAAGGATCTGAGGCTAATTCTCGTAATCGGCAACAGTCAAATGTAAAAATCTGATGAACTAAAATATGATGAATTTTTAAAAGTCATAGAACAAAAGTTTTTCATTATGATGTTAGTAACATTATAGTCCTGAGAGCATGTGTTTTACAAAAACCCTGCATATGTATTTAGAAATATATATAGCTTGGCAAAAAAGAGTCTGTCGTGGTAACCATTTGTACTAAAATATATTTTTGGTGGCAGCACTGCTTTGTTTATCATCAACAAGTAGCTAATCTGTCATTGTGTTATGTTCTCAGTTGTATTTTACTTATTTCTAATTATCTATCAATTATTAATGCTTTTTTACATATAAAAAATGAATAAAACAATAAGGAGTAGTGGTGTGAGCTGTGTTATACCAAGTTTTCGTAAGAAATATGGCGGAATCTGAAGCGGAACAAATTTTGTTTCTGATCTACAATGTTTTCGTAAGAACTGCCGACACGACAGGTATTTATCCAAGAAATGTATCTTTTAGTCAATGCCAGTCATTGTTTTTCCTTTCTAATACTAAGTTCTATCGGTAGTTTCAAGCCATTTTATTGATTTATTTACAAATTATTGAGGTTATGTTTTCTAGTTTGACAAATCGCGTGTACGTTAACTCTTGATGTTTGATACTTGAAATTGAAAAATGTACCTACATGGAATTAATATGATTGTCTTTATATTTTTTTTCAAGGTAAATCTCACAGTACAATTAGAGAAATTGTTAATGAAGGTGAAAAAAATAAGGATTTTTCTACACCTGGAGAAACACCAAAACAGTTGGCGGAAGAAAGAATTACACGATTTTGATCTGTGTGCAATTAGACAAGAAGTTCAACTCTCTAAAGAAACAGGCAAGTATTTTTTATTTTTTATGGATTAATGATATTATCGCATACCACAGTAAAAAAATATTTATGTTTTTTCAGGTGCCTATTCTACGTAATATATTACCTATAGTTTGAGGAGACGGGTTATAATGGGAGCCGTAAACGTCTAAGAAAGATTTTTACACTATTTAGATTTCATAAATAAGAAATGTAAAACTGACACATCAGTGTTAATGGAAAAAATCTATTAAAGCACCGAAAAGGAATACAAGAATGATGTTATGTCACGTTTTTCTTTTTAAATAAAATCTCAATTTTAGCGTGTAATTTCATTTTCATTGTCATGTGAATAGTGATAATGTTATGTACCCCACATAGACATACCTGATGCCTTCATTGGTCAACTGTTCAAGTTTATTCGATATTGCCTGTACCTTTCGAATGCGACATGTTATAGGTATTCTCTGACTTCCGATTAGTTTCCGACAGTAAGCAGCTGTAAGTCGCCTTCTTGTCGACTGTAAACTGTCAGCAGTAACAGGATTCGTTCAGTATCATTCATGTCAAATTTGATACAGGCATACCAACCATCGAATGGTTGTGAATATCCTAGATGGTGGATGCAAATGCGATTGTTGAACATTATGTGTTGTGTATCGGGTTCAATCGGCAATCCCCGAGTGTAATTTAATTAATTTTTAAACTGAATAAGTTTTCATTATGTTATTATGATGGCACTCTTAGATAAAAGGTTATTCCAGCGAAATAATGCGCAATCAACTAAATACAATGAAAGTAAAAGCTTGTGTGCCTATCAAGTCTTGAAATTTTGTCTGTTGAGAATTCCCGGAATCTCATGTTTGTTGATTAAAACACCAAGTATCTTATCACTTTTAGTTCTAGTATACAGGGTGGCCATACCTACTAAACAGGCGCCCTCATTTTTTCCAGACTCTTTTTTGCCAAGCTGTAAGTATATTTATCAGTTGTCTGGTTACCACAGAACAGGCTTTGCCTAGTTTTGGATCAGGTAACGGTGTGTTGGTTGTCCTAAGATATTGATTTATTTATTTTATTTACTCATCTTAAAATTATAAGTGACACTTTAGGCAATTTCCTATTTGTCACCCTGTAGATAATAAACAATACAAGTAGAATCAAAATACTAACATTTAGCAGGCTTGTAATCCACGAATGTTTCACCGACGCCTATCTCTTCATTATCACCTTGTGCGTCTTCTCCTTCCATCTGAAAATGAGAGAAAACTATTGGGTATAATACCTATCATATTTTATCACAGTTTTTGTTCCCATACTGTGATAAAAATGTGTGACTCCAGTCTATCACAGTATGCCGTGCTCATACCGCTGCGACATAATATGTAGGTCAGATATAGATGGAAAAGTAATGTAGTTGTAGAAAAAGAATATACCTGAGGCCTTGTAGAAACGCATAATTTATTATATTGTTATATTAAATAGGTACTAGCTTCTGCCCGCGACTTCGTCCGCGTCAAATTTTTGCTGCCTTGACCCTTCCCGTCGCATCGAATTGCTCGCCAGTTTTCGTCCATTTTTTGTTGCTACTTCACTCCTTTTGATCGTGACGTGATGTTATATAGCCTTCCTCAATAATTAGGTTACCCAACACAAAAAGAATTTTTCAATTCGAACCAGCAGTTACTGAGATTACCGCGTTCAACCAAACAAACAAACTCTTCAGCTTTATAATATTCGTATAGAAGTATAGATTTGTAATAAATGCTTTGATTTTATTACTCATTGGCTTTCGCCCGAGGCTTTGCCTGCGTTGATTTTAGAAAATGTCTCACGGAATCGTACTACCGAGTCTACCGGGACTTTTACAGAGGTTTTCATATAACTCTATACGCAGCCAACGCCAGAAAAGCTCACAGTTGGATGACTTTTTCCGATATCTTTGACAACCATAGTCATATTTCAGCGCATTTACACAAAACTTTAATAAAATTTACACCTAAATGTTCAAATAAGTTTATTCAATTCAAAATATTTTTTTATTTCCCATAAACCTACATGGGCATTTATGAAACGTCAGAAGAAGTACGAAATTCCAATTGGTTGATTCCTATCGAGAAAAGCTGGGAAGAAACTCCGTGGTTACTCTTTTCAAAATAATTGGCTTTTACAGTGGTTCCAAATTACAATGTTATTAGGTATAGGAAGACAGTGTAGGTCTGTCATCAAATACCAGGTAATTAAAAGAATAGAACATTGTCTACACACTACTACATTTTATAAGGAATAAGACAATAATTTCTTGCACTCTTATTTGTCTCTTTTCAGTCCTCGCAGAATCTTGCCTGGCCCATAGTATATTCTAATGGCTTAAAATCATACATACCATTTCATTGTGCCTCATGTTAGCCACTGGCGCATGCGACCTCGGCAAATCCAACTCTCCCATACCTGGGGCATCAAGAAACGGTCAACTTTAAGAAACCAGTTTTTTTTGTTGTTATTATTATTACTAATTCGAAACGGGGTACCTACCAGTTCAAACTGTATACTTTAAAGACTTCAATGAGTCTATGAACTATCGTCGGTAATCATAGTCGATCTATACGTCTATACATAGTTACTAGAGAAGGTAGGTGTCTATTGCAATTGATTACGTTCTAAAATCTATTCGCGTTAAGAAAATAGTGACTCATCTTTGTCACTCAGCTTAGCCACGGCTGTTGACCAATAAGGTCATAGTAAATTAGAAAGCTGTGTTCACATTGACCAATAGAAGTGAGCCATTCTAACTGTACGTTCTAATTTACTATGATCTAATTGGTCATGGGGCGTGGCTAAAATGATTGACAACGATGAGTCACTATTTTCTTATCGCAAATTGACTCTAGTAAGCACGATCATTACCACAGCATACATAATGGTTCAACCACTACGACCATAATAAGATAGATAGTTACTAATAATATTGCGCGTGTAGTAATAAATACAGGGTGGCAAGGTTGCTTCTTGCTCACTTGCGTTGAATTTTTTTGTCAGTTATCTAAAAAATTAACCAACTTTCAAAAAACCACCGTATGATGAAAAATAACTTTAATTTCGGAAGACCGTGTCTTAAGTTTTGTTTTTTTTTTTGTTTCTTTTTGCTACCGACTTCCGAAATTTAAGTTATTTCTTCATTATGTTGTGACTTTTTTGGAAGATGGTGGGTTTTTAAAAAAACATAAATTTATATCCTTCACTCATTCGGTATAGTACCTTCTGCACAAAAATTGGTATACATTTACTTGCTAAGTATAGCTTGGCAAAAAAGAGTCTGTCGCACAGTGTTTTAAGAAGCCCAATTTTCGGACATCCCATTTTTATTGAAAAAGCTGACAGAAATAATCTTTTAAATGCAAGATCTTGTATCCCGACTGAGCTACCAAGTCTAGTTTTTGAGTTATAGTTTCTTGAAAATCGTAATTTTTTCATACGGATGATAAGAAAAAAAAATAATTACGCTTAAACTAAGCATGATACGAAATTATGATGTTAAGTACATTCATGGCGTATCTTATGCAGAGTATTTTAGTCCATAAATGAACCTCGCAACTTTGTTAGATCCAGATTTATACGAGGTTTTTGGTTTTTAGTTTTTCTTTTTTTTCTCAAAAACTCCGTCGTTTCGGGAAAAGTTATTTATACAGAAATAATTCTATTTACTTCCCCAATACACCACATAATTATAACATCCCAAATCCATGGAACTTATAAGTTGTTCCGATTAACTATTTTTGTTAGGGTTGTCAAATTTTTATTCTTATTTTTTGGATCAAAGTTTTCGTAAAATTTAAAGCTCCGTAGTCATAAAGAATATATAAATAATTATCTGAGATTTTTGACAACCCTAAAGACGTAAAATCCGGATCAACCTTAAAATCGTTGTGGTTTCCAAGTTCCATTGAATTGGGAAATGGAATTTATGTGGAGTGTTAGAAAAGTTATCAAAATTATTTCAGTATAAATAACTTTTCCCGAAACGGCGGAGTTTTCCAGAAAAAAAAGAAAATCTTTAAACCAAAAAACTCGTATAAATCTGGATCTAACAAAGTTGCGAGGTTCATTTGTGGACTAAAATACTCTACATAAGATACGCCATGAATGTACCTAACATCATTATTTCGTGTCATGCTTAGTTTAAGCGTAATTAACTTTTTCTTATTATCCGGATGGAAAAATTACGATTTTCAAAAAGCTATAACTCAAAAACTAGACTTGGTAGCTCAGTCGGGATACGAAATCTTGCATTTAAATGATTATTTCTGTCAGCTTTTTTAATAAAAATGAGATGTCCGAAAATTGGGCTTCTTAAAACACTGTGTGTCGTGGTAACCATTGGAAGTGAAATATATTTTTGGTGGCAACACTGCTTTGTTTATCATCAACAAGTAGCTAATCTGTCATTGTATTATGTTCCCAGTTGTATTTTACTTATTTCTAATTAACCATCAATTATGAATGCTTTTGTACATATAAAAAATGAAAAAACAATAATGAGTAGTGGTGTGAGCTGTGATATACCAAGTTTTCGTAAGAAATTTGGCGGAATCTGAAGCGGAACAAATTTTGTCTCCGATTGACAATGTTTTCGAAAGAACTGCCGACACAACAGGTATTTATCCAAGAAATTTATCTTTTAGTCAATGCCAGTCATTGGTGCCGATTCCCTTATTCACAAACTAAACTAAATTTAAGTTCAGTGCATCTTTTTCTTTCTATTTCATTAAGAAAAGGACAGAAGATAAATGTTAGTTTAGTCCTGTCAAATTAATCAGCGCTTGACGTAATTTGACGTAATTTTAGTAGGCAAGTTTTTAATCACGTCTAAACTTGTATGGAGTAGTGACAGGCGCTGATTAATTTGACAGGACTAAACTAACATTTATCTTCTGTCCTTTTCTTAATGAAATAGAAAGAAAAAGATGCACTGAACTTAAATTTAGTTTAGTTTGTG
The DNA here is from genome assembly GCA_932294355.1 of Aporophyla lueneburgensis. Lineage (NCBI taxonomy): Eukaryota > Metazoa > Arthropoda > Insecta > Lepidoptera > Noctuidae > Aporophyla > Aporophyla lueneburgensis. Next base: position 27,659,402 of record OW028751.1, on the reverse strand, counting down.
AACAAGGGAATCGGTACCATTGTTTTTCCTTTCTAATACTAAGTTTTATCGGTCCTATTATAAGTTTCAAGCCATTTTATTGTTTTATTTACTACTAGCTGTGCCCGCGACTTCGTTCGCGTAGATGTCGGCAAAGAACTCAGACGTACATAGAAGCACAGTTCTTAAGGATTATTCGTGCCGATTCTACTGGGGACATGTCCCCACGGTTAGTTCTCGCTTAGTGGCGCTGACGGCAGAATCATTCTCGCGCTCACTCACTCTCGTATTCTCGCGCTCACTCACTCTCGTAGGCTCAAGCAACGAATTCAGATGCCGGCCCGCACCCCGCACCGCAGCGCGACTGCAGCGCTGCCCAAGCGGCTGTTTGGGTCGCCTTAAGTTTGTCTTCAAACCGGCCATAAGAACTGTGCTTCTATGTACGTCTGAGTTCTTTGATGTCGGAAAACAGCATTATGCCGCTTATAGCAGATTATAGCAGATGTAACACCTCGTCAATTGATCTTTTGACCAGGCGTGGTGACTTTTTCTAGTAAAAAGCTGCCACAAAACTTGTATTTTTTAGGGGAGCGTAAACAAAAAGGTTGCTAGGATTGCTCATACGCGAAAGAGCTACATAAAGTTGGCCGTGGGAAAAGCAACCAATACTAATGTCCACCCCCGCAATGGATATTGTCTGGCCCCGAGCTTTGTTAATGGTCATGGCGTAACATAGGCTGACCGCGAATTGTACACGTTTAAAACTAAATGGGAAATTATTAGGAATGAGCGGAATTCTGGGAATAAATAGAACATAACCAGCGCCACAACTTGTTAAGATTTTGGCTTCGATGACGTTTTGTTGGAAATAGGTGACTATGAGCCGAGTGCCGTTGCAAAGTTTGGGAGGATATACATTTCTGAAAAGTATTATTGGCACTCCGACTTTTAAAAAAATGTTGTGTGCTGAAGACCGGGTATTTTAAAGGAATCTAAGAACTCTACTGGATAGTATGTGCCATCTTCTTCTTCCGTAACCGTGTTTATGGAAGTATATTGCTTACTTTCCCCAAAAACATGTGCCAATATTTATTTATTTATTGCTGCCGCTAGGTCGTTGCGGGGGGTCGAAATAGTTCGTTGACACAGCTAAGCAGTGGCGTGGTTACTGATATCAGAGGGATTCCCATACACAGAAGAAATGAGGTCCAGCTGTGAAGTAACGTTACAACATAGGTTCTCTACCAAAATTACGTTACCATCTTGTGTGGGATATGTGCCGTCACCAATTTTTTATAGTAAAACGAACTCTTGCGCGTTTGGAGTTCCTCCCTGATGTGCTCGCATGTTTAAACTTAAATGAGTTAATACGACATTGTGCCATAGAATTGAACTCTTCAGACAGGCAATAATTTCATCGGCTCTTGCTCCTCGGGGTACAATCGGTAGTGTCTGCCTAAAATCACCACCGAAAAGTAGCATAACCATCGGCCAGTCATTTTGTTGAACGTCCCGCAAAGCTCAGACAACTACTTCTATAGCCAAGCGGTTTGCCATCGTGCACTCGTCCCAAATGATTGTGACACATCGCGTAAAACTCTAGCTTTATCGTAATTCCGTGACACATTGCAAACCAGGCTTTCTGTTCGTTCCAAATCAATGGGGATTTTAAACATTGTATGTGCGGTTTTTCCTCCGGGCAACAATGTGGCTGCTATACCTGAGGAGGCGACAGCAAGAGCAATTTTATTTTGGCTCCTTATTCGAGCCATAATAACTTTGGTAAGAAAGCTTTGCCCGTTCCACCGGGCGCGTTTAAAAGCAAGATTTCTCGCAAAGTATGATCCACACTGTAGCACACTCGATCAAATATTTGACGCTGTTCCGGTGTCAAATTTGAGCAACCAGTTCGCAGAGTTTCTACCAATTCTACAGATCGTAACTAATCGCCGAAGCGTACTCCCTGTTTATACGTTTCCCATCGGCTGCCGGTGAAGGCATGCCGTATTGAGTAAGCGGGTGTCTAAACTGTTTTGCCGCTGATGCCTCAAAAAATCTTTAGCATACTTATCTTGGTACTTTTGCCACAACTGCCCAGCATCCGCTAATCCACAAAAGGTCAGTAAGATGGCAAACAAATGACGCAACCGATAAGGACTATTGCTGACGCATGCCTCGGCTAAAGCATCATCCCTATGTTCATCTCCATCTAATAAATGACGTGCGCGGCAAGCAGCTGGTACCTATGTGGGATATTCAATATCATCCACTTTACGGAGCTCCGTAAAGGAAGTAGGCCCCCGCACCACGTGCAGAAGGAGGCGTAAATAATAACAATCTGGATTATTTGGGTGCACAGTGTACACTCGTCCAATCACGTGTTCCTTGAAAACGCCTGACTCGCCTTCCACAGCAGTTCCACGTCTTTTACGGTTAAAAACACCTTGCTGCTTGTACATGTAATAAGATGGAACTTCGTTATATAAAATATTTTTGGCGTAATAGTGACATTTTCAGATTGAAAATATACTCGTTGTGCGTCTTAGTGATGGCATGCAAATTTGGATCTTCATTTTGGTCTGGAAATTCAGCGCTTATGACATTGTCAACAGCGTCAGCACGAATTTTGTTTTCCAACCATTGGAGGATGTGCGCGTCAGATAAACCACGCTTTTGCCACTCGACGCTGTACATAAAACAAAGAGCTGGGCCGAATAGTTTCTCTTTGGTAAGGATATTAATCATTACTTTGAGCTTCAAATGAAAAACCCTTGCAATAATTATGTCATGCCTATCATATGACGCCTGTCCTGAGAGAAGTTCCTGACAAATCTCGGTCCACTTTGGATTTGTTGTGAACGTTATGAAAAGGTTCGAGCGGCCGTATTTACGGACGTTGCAAAAAGCATCTTGTGTTTTTTCGTGCATGTATCGCGGACCGCCTGTAAAACTGGATGTCAAGTTAACCAATCGCCCCAAGTTTTCATCCTTATTATCTGTTTGCATCGCGTCCCGCAAATGCTCGTATTCTTCAGCGCGTAAACGACGTTGAAAAGTGCGTGTAAGCTAAACGTTCCGTTTCTATTTTTGCATACATATCCGCAATACATTGGCTAAACTGTTAAAGTTATGTGGAGATTATAGAAAAACAGGTAATAAGAGAAACGATAAAATAAAAGTATAATGATGTTAACCGAATAATACAAGTCACACTTTTTTATCAACAGTAAGTATTGCTAAGCAACACAACCATAAAGTATTAATAAGGAGTATGCATTCCTCAACATCCACCCTTGTTGATAATGCCAGCCATCTTCTTTAGCATTTCAAGTCTGGGCCCATACAACGGTTTTGTAAGCATGTCAGCTATCTGTCTGGTTGCTGCCACATGGCAGATTGTCATGCTTCCATCTTGTATGCATTCTCTGACGAAGAAAGATCTTATCCTGACGTGTTTTGTCTTCTGATGAAATTCTGTAGGATTTTTCGCCAGCTTTATTGCACTTTCATTGTCAACACCTAAAGTAGCAGGGCAGTTAGCACCAGTAAGATCTTTTAATATCTTCTGTAACCATATAATCTCTCTGGCAGCTTCACTCGCTGCTACTATTTCTGCCTCTGTCGAGGATATTGCAACGGTGCTCTGCCGTTTGCTATACCAGGAAACAGCACCTCCAGCATATGTACAGAGAATGCCTGATGTAGATCGCGCAGTTTCCATATCACCACCATGATCTGCATCGCTATAGCATTCCAAACTATGAACATTATCTGTCTTGTAACGTATACCTTCGTCCATAGTTCCTTTTAGGTATCGCATTATTCTTTTTACGTTCAGGATGTTCTCTTTTGTTGGTTTCTCTAAATTTCGCGACGAAACGCTTACTGCATAGGCAATATCAGGCCTTGTGCTTGTCATCAAATAGGACAAGGCACCAACAGCTTCACGGTAGGGAAATGTCGTGGTAGTTCCTTCCTCAGCCTGAGCATTATTTGCCTTTAAAATTGGTGTTGTCACTGGCTTGCACTCGTTCATGCCAAATCTCTCCAATAAGCGAGTGACGTACGCTTTCTGATGCAGCAAAACGGAACCATCAGAGTACCTCTTTATCTCCATTCCTAGAAAGTAACTTGCGGGTTTTACTGTTATCTTGAAATGTGCTTTCAATTCATTCAAGAAACAATTAGCCATTCTTTTGCTGGTATATGCCAATAGACCGTCATCAACATACAGGGCCAGAATAATTTTCTCCGTTCCTTGTCTTCTTACAAACAAACAGGAGTCAGAATTACTCTGTTTGAATCCTGCCTTTACGATGTAGTCTGTGATGCATCTGTTCCAGCAGAGTGGGGCTTGCTTTAGTCCATACAAGCTCTTCTTTAATTTGAAGACATACCTCTCGTCAGCATAACCTTCAGGCGGTTTCATGTAAATCTCATCGTCTAACGTACCATAAAGGAAGGCTGTAGACACATCGAATTGTGATAGTTTCAGTTTCTCCTTGGTAGCTACGCTCAAGACGGCTCTTATCGTGCTGCTCCTAGCAACTGGACTAAAAGTTTCATGGAAATCAATATCTTTCTTCTGCGAATATCCCTTTATCACTAGCCGAGCCTTGTATTTATCAATAGAGCCATCCGGATTAGTCTTTATTTTGAAAATCCACTTGCATGGTATGGCTTTTCGACCTTTTGGTAGTTCGACTAGTTCCCATGTTTCGTTATCTCTTAACGAGTTTATTTCGCTCTCGATAGCCTTTGTCCACTTTTCTTTGTCTTTACATGATGTTGCCTGCTTATAGGTTTGCGGCTCGTATAAATTGTTGGCTTCTAGAGCCATAATATGTTCATTAAACCTTACAGGAGGTTTTATGTTTGCTCTATCTCTGAGAACCATGCGGTTTTCATGAGAATTGTTTTCTTCAGCTAGGTTTTCGTTTTCTTCTTCAGAAGGCAAGGACTCGAAATTTGATTCATTCATATCATCTACAACTTCTTCATTGGTTTCGATATGTGCCCTTGATAAAGCAGGTCTTGAAATAATTTCGATTTCATCCTCTGAAACATGTCGTTCTCCAATCTCTCTATTAACATTAATTTCATGTTCATTCTCGAGACTTGGGAAATTATGATTGAAGTTCCTCTGAAGAACAGGAGTCGACTCTTTCGGTTTAGATACATCCTCTTTTGATTTTTCCAGTAACGGTACCTCTTCGAAAGTCACATCTCTGGATCTAATCAATTTTAATGCTTCTTTGTCCCAGATCCTATAGCCTTCATCTCCTTCATAACCAATGAGTATCCCCTTTCTAGCTTTCTTGTGCAGCTTCTTGCGACTAGCTTTAGGAATATGGGCATAGCAGGTGCAACCAAGGATTCTAAGATGTTTGATCGCTGGCTTCTGTCCGTACCACAACTCATGTGGAGACTTGCTTGGCACGTTCGTTGGCCCTGTGCGATTCAACACGTAGACTGTCGCATTTACTATCTCTGCCCACAACTCATCAGGAATTTTATCATGTGCATGCATGATGGCACGTGCGGCTTCTACTACCGTCCGATTTTCACGCTCTACGCAACCTGCTTGCTCTGGGGTGTGGGGCATTGTGAACCTTTGCTTAATTCCGTTTTCAGTTATGATATTTTTGAATTCTGCGCTAACAAATTCTCCTCCGTTGTCACTTAACAATTCTTTAATTACATGTCCTGTTGCTTTAACTTGATTTAAGAAGATATTTAGTTTTGAAGCTGCTTCAGACTTTTGTCGAAGAAAGTAAATGTGACGATAACGTGTGAAGTCGTCCTTGAACAGAATGTAATATCGAAACTTTGAAATCGAATATGGAAATGGTCCGCATAAATCTGTATGGATTAGTTCTCCAGATTTAGTGGCTCTAACCCTTGTTCCAAATGAACGCCTGTGCGCCTTTCCATAGACACAGCCTTCACAAATGTCGGATTGGTTGTTATCCATTTTTAACCCTAGTTCTTTTTCGATCACCTGACGAACATGTCTTTTGTTCTGATGTACTAGCCTTTCATGGTATACTTGTAAAGGGTTTGTCAGTAGTTGATTGACTTCCTGATTTTTAGGCGGGACACATTTCAACTTCAGCTTGAATAGTCCCCCTTTAATCGATCTAGTTCCAATTACTTTTGCTTCTCCATTTATTTTTACTACACACTGCTTAGGTCTAGACTCGAACGTACTTGTGATCAAGTTATCATGCACAGATAGTACTGAGAATAAGTTTCTTTTAATCTTTGGGACATACCAAACGTCTTTCAAAAGTATTTGCTCAACTTTTCCATTAACGATGACTTCAGCTCTAATGTTGCCTATACCAATGGCTTCAATGGTTTCTCCGTTCGCCACAGTAACCGTATGTGTTCCTTTGAAGTGCTCGAAGCTCTCGAAGAAGTCACCTCTGTTAGTAACATGGCTTGACGCTCCGTTATCGACGTACCAGTTAACTTTATCCATCGGCAATCCATCCTCTATGGCTAACACATTCATGTTTACATTCACATTTGGGTTTTGTTTAGCGTTTGACGGTTTTGGCGGTCTACCATCTTTTATCCATTTTTGGCATTTTCGCACAACATGCCCAGCTTCTCCACAATAATTACATTTGAAAACTGTTTTCTTTGTCTTCTTCTGTGTCTTCACGGCTAATACTTCCTCGGTATTCTCCGTTTCTTCTTTAGCAGTCAATGCTTTTTCAAAAGCACTCAGTTGCGATGTCAGATTCTCCACTGTCCGATCCTTTTTTGTTATTAAAAGCCAGCTTGACTTGAAAGCAAAATAATCTCGTGGTAAAGTTCCAAGTATCTTACAAATCAGTAATATCTCAGGCAGATTTGTGTCGATTTGGCTATTCAGCTCGTGCCAAATATTCTTCAAAGCAGATATGTGCTTCCTTATGTCATGTTCAGGATCTTTTTTATAATCAAAAAACTTCAGACAGAGATCGTAACTTTTGTCTTCGCTACTTCCACTGTATAGGCGTTCTAGTTCGCCCCATACCTCTTTTGCGCTTTTGTAACGCATGACTTGCTCCAGTAATTCGTCTGTCATATTCGTTGTCATCAGAGTCAATACTATGCAATCAATCTTTACAAATTGTTGTAAATCGTTCTCATATTTTACTTTGGCAGCAGCATCAGCAGTCTTTGCTAGTTCTCCGGGCTTGATTATTTTTCCTTCCAAAATTTGTTCAGCTCCAGGAATGGCTCTGCACACTGTTTCGATTCTATATCTCCAGTGCTTGTAGTTGTTCCCATTTAGGTGCATTATTTGTACCTTTGAGACTTCAGCTACAGCCTTATCCATTTTCGATGGATTTTTCTAGGTACACTTTCTCGCAACTTTAAATCTCTGCACAACTTCTATCCTAACCACGCTCTGCTACCATGTTAAAGTTATGTGGAGATTATAGAAAAACAGGTAATAAGAGAAACGATAAAATAAAAGTATAATGATGTTAACCGAATAATACAAGTCACACTTTTTTATCAACAGTAAGTATTGCTAAGCAACACAACCATAAAGTATTAATAAGGAGTATGCATTCCTCAACATAAACAACCCCCGAAATCATTGCAAATAGACAAAATGATTACTCTTTATTTGTAAAAGATATGAATAACGTAAAGTGTGCAAAAATAATTAGGTCAAAACAATAATCTCGCAAAACTACTTGATTTTACGTTAGTATCATTTTGGGTCAGTAGATGTCGCTACGTGTGGTTACATTACGTATCCAATAGTGAAAATAAATAAATTAATATAACTTTTGATAGAGCGAAGCGATTGCGATGAAACGAAAACTAAAATATACTCCTCGTCTACAGATTTATTACATGTATAGATTTAATACACTTTGAAGAAATGCCCAACGATTAAATACGTTATTGTGGCTAATTTATAAAAGATAGATTATACTACTGATGACTTTTTTGTAGATTTTTTAAAAACCATCATCTTTGTAATACATACTTTTGGTGTATGATCAACGTATGCGAGGATAAAAGCTCGAAAGCGCATTTTCATCCAACTTGCTTCAAATGTATCGTCACTGCTCAGCTCCTATGTTTCTTAGCGTTATGTTATATAGCCTATAACCCTCCCAGGAGTATGGACTACAATCGTACCAAGTTTGGTTAAAATACCTTCAGTAGTTTTTGACCCATGCGTGCACATACAGACAGACAGACAGACAGACAGACAGACAGACAAAAATTTTACTGATTGCATTTTTGGCATCAGTATCGATCACCATTCATCCTCCAATATTAATTTTTAATGTATATTCAATGTACAGAATTGACCTCTCTACAGTTTTATTATAAGTATAGATTAGATTATTGAGGTTATGTTTTCTAGTTTGACAAATCGCGTGTACGTTGACTCTTGATGTTTGATACTTGAAATTGAAAAATGTACCTACATGGAATTAATATGACTGTCTTTAAAAATTTTTTTTCAAGGTATCTCACAATTAGAGAAATTGTTAATGAAGGTGAAAAAAATAAGGATTTTTCTACACCTGGAGAAACACCAAAACAGTTGGCGGAAGAAATAATTAGACGATTTTGATCTGTGCGCAATTAGACAAAAAGTTCAACACTATAAAGAAACAGGCAAGTATTTTTTTTTTTTTGTTAATATTATTATCGCATACCACAGTAAAAAAAAGTATAATTGATATTTATTATTTTTCAGGTGCCTATTCTACGTAATATATTACCTATAGTTTGAGGAGACGGGTTGTAATGGGAGCCGTAAACGTCTAAGAAAGATTTTTACACTATTTAGATTTCATAAATAAGAAATGTAAAACTGACACATCAGTGTTAATGGAAAAAATCTATCATAGCACCGAAAAGGAATACACGAATGATGTTATGTCACGTGATGTTATGTCACGTTTTTCTTTTTAAATAAAATCTATCTATTTCATTTTCATTGTCATGTGAATAGTGATAATGTTATGTACAGTCAACAGCAAAAGTAGATGATCAAAATCAGAAATTCGATACTAATGAACGGAGTTCGCGTCAAAACTGTGTGGCGTCGAAGTGATTCAAAAGTATGTGATTGTAAATTATACCAAACATTTACTACTAGTACAGCTGCCATATATTCGTGATCAGCTTTGACTCCAAAAGTTATAAACCCAATTTTCATCAGAACTAAAAAGTGTTTTTTTTTTTTTCAAAGCTAGTGAACAGTTAAAACCAAAAATTAAATGATGAAACTGAGGCCACGTAATCATGAGGCAAATAATTCATCCATACTTATTTGTTAATTAACCCAGTAATTTAATTTGTTATGTTTTACAGATGAATTGGATAAAAAATTGCATATTTAATATATGCCAATTTCATCCAATTGAACCCCGAAAAAGCATATCTATATATATAAAAATGAATCCCTATTTCCCTTGGTCACGCCATCACGCGTGAACGGCTGGACCCATTTCACTTTTTTCGTTGTTGTTCTTTGTTATTGACAGGAGAAGGTTCTTATGAACTGCCGGGGTCACGTGATTGTTCGAAAGAGATACCGTGACCCTGGCACATGGGCAACTGATGGAACACAGGTGGGTTTTAGTCAGTAAAAGTCTGACACGCCCTCCCGCTCCGCCCAGAGCGGGAGAAGTCATTCGATGATTTCCCATCCTGAAAAAAAAAAGGTTCTTATGAAAGAAAAAAATAAAAAAATTGCGCGGAAAATTAGAAAATTTAAGAATACAAAGTCACCTAACATGGGTGTTTGATAGCTAGAATAACTAGCATAACTTGGTAAGAGCTCAACTAACATGGGTGTGTGGTAGCTAGAAAACGCTTTATGTCTTGGAAGTACTAGGTTGGCATAATTTGGTAGGAGCTCACATATCATGATGTGTGGTAGCTAGAAAACGCTTTATGCCTTCAAAGTACCAGTTTGTCATAACTTGGTCTAAATAGGTATATGGTACTTGGTGCTCTTTGCTTTGTGTTGGTGGGATCTGATGAGTTAACACAACATTTATTGATTCTGAGGTGGTACGAAGTTCGCTGGGTCAGCTAGTGTTCAATAAAAATCATATAATTGAAAAACTTTCCTATTTTAATTGTTTTTTTTTTTTGTAACTTCTTAAAAATGTTTAAAAGTAGCTGATGTGATACATAACGATACTCAATCAATATTATTATCTTTGCGTGTTTGTGAATTTATGTAAATGTCCAAAAGTAGCTGATGCGATACAAAATCATAACTCAGTTATTGATTTTGCCCAGTCGGCTACAATATATTAAAACCGGAAGGTAGATTGATATTTTTATCTTTAGGGCATTACCCACTTATATTGACTTGTTGCGCTTTTGTCGTACTGTTATCTATTGCATTGATTTATTATAACCAAGAACTAATAGATGAAAAATATGACACACCATATAACAGAGCATGAAAGACATAGAATTATATCATTGTAGGAAGACGGATTGAGTGTTAGTGATATAATGAGAAGAGTAGCTGTCACGGTCAGCAAGCATTCATTACTTCTTTATTGGAATATCACCTTCACCTTCTTTCTTTATTTTCTTTGTTTTCTTTAACATTTGGTGATTGGAAAAAAGTAAAGACACATTTAAATTAAACCTGTCAGTTAAGTCTACTAGTCCAGATTAAACCTATAATAATTAAAATGACTATTTTTCTTAGTTCAAAGGCATAACGCGTTTTGTTGCTGATACACAAAATGTATTAGATTATGTTTTTTTTTTTCTCGTAATTTTTGTTGTTCACTGTACTTTAACTTAATTTTTCTTGTGGTCTCAAAATACTACTGCAAAATAATTATTGAATTTTAGGTGTAATTCAGGACCGCGGTTCCGGTCCCGAAAGCCCCACGACCCAGGATTACGTGGCCTCAGTTTCATCGTTTAATTTTTGATTTTAACTGTTCACTAGTTTAGAAAAAAAAACTCTTCTTAGTTCTAATGCGAATTGGGCTTATAACTTTTGGAGTCAAAACTGATCACGAATATATGGCAGCTGTACTAGTAGTAAATGTTTGGTATAATTTACAATCACATACTTTTGAATCACTTCGACGCTACACAGTTCTGACGCGAATTCTGTTCATTAGTATTGAATTTCTGATTTTGATTATCTACTTTTGCTGTTGACTGTACCCCACATAGACATACCTGACGCCTTCATTAGTCATCTGTTCAAGTTTATTCGATATTGCCCGTACCTTTCGAATGTGACATGTTATAGGTACTCTCTGACTTCCGATTAGTTTCCGACAGTAAGCAGCTGTAATTCGCCTTCTTGTCGACTATAAACTGTCAGCATTAACAGGATTCGTTCAGTATCATTCATGTCAAATTTCATACAGGCATACCAACCATCGAATGGCTGTGAATACCCTAGATGGTGGCCGCAAATGCGATTGCTGAACATTATGTCTTGTGTATCGGGTTCAATCGGCAATCCCTGAGTGTAATTTAATTAATTTTTAAACTGAATAAGTTTTCACTATGTTATTATGATAGCACTCTTAGATAAAAGGCTATTCCAGCGAAATAATGCGCAATCTACTAAATACAATAAAAAATTCCGGGATCTCGTGTTTGTGGATTAAAACAACACGTACTTATCTTATCACTTTTAGTCCTAATATACAGGGTGGCCATACCTGCTAAGCAGGCGCCCTCATTTTTTCCAGACTCTTTTTTGCCAAGCTGTAAATAATAGTGACAGAAAATTATTATAACATCATCAACATCTCGGTAAGTATACCCTTTCAAACCGAAAAAGATTTTTTAAATCGATTCATAAACAACGGAGACTGGAGACTAACATAAATAAAAATACCATACAACCGAATCTTGGAGTTTCTTAAACTTCCGTCTTTTTAAATCGAAAAAAAAATCTGCTGTTCCATACATTTAAGCCGCGTAGGTATTTCACTTTTCTATGAAACACCTAATTGATTTTAGATGACCGACTAATAAATACTACTGTTGGGAGTCTAGAATCTTGTGCCGAATTCATGGTTCTGGTTTCTAAGTCAATGGCTGCCACCCTGTGATGATAATAAATGGAAAATCTACTTACTTTCACGTTTTTGTGGACCAAGCAACCCAGGCTTCCATGTCGATAGAGACTGCGTGCTGGGTTTCACGTTCCTTGCCTGATCATTTGTGCGCTCTGCGGGGATATAAAACCACATTCTAGAAAATATGTCACCACCAACAAAAATAGATAACACAGCAAGTTTCTTGCGATTTATGACTCTAGGAGGGCGTGGTGGCCCAATGGTAAAGGCTGCGACTTACAAGTCGTAGGTTCGAACCTAGACAGACGCTATACTTTATGTAAATTATTTCATCACCAGTGCCTTCAAAACTGTGAAGCACAACATCGTGAGGAAACCGGCATGTCCTAGAACTAAAAGTTCGAAGAGATTTGACATCCGCCATCGACTGGGCCCATGTGGTGGATTACGGCCAATTCCCTCTCACAAAGAGGAGGCCCAGGTCTCAGCAGTGGGAACATTATAGGCTGATTATGGTATACACGGTAGTAGTCTAACCTCAATTGGTCTAGAAGTTTTTTAAAAGAAATAGCGTCAATCGGTAGTGAAATACCAGACAGAAATAAACTTGAATTGAAGTTAAAACAGAATTTTACGAAGTCTTTGTTAGATAGACCAGCGCATTATTCATCGCGTTAATTGTACTAAATTTATCATGTTTATTATTACTGTTATTTTATACAAATACATTTATGTGTAAAGATGAAGCACACGATTGTTCGAGTCAAGAATCCTCTTGAAAATGAAGAAAGTATGATTGCGCGGTAGATTCGCAGTTGGGCTGCGGGCACGATACCTACATTGACTGTTAAACACATTACTCTTGCTTTTCTGTCGTTGTGCAAAAAGAACTGACCTGACACGTCCATTATGTCAGGATCCTCATTATGATCGTAGTCAGCCAGTAGGGAGCCTGCCTGTCTAAGTGAATTTGTCATGTCATCATACGTTAGCCGTATACACTGAAATAAAAACAAAACATATGTCATAAAACCAAAATAAACTCAAACCCGATTTCTCTGCTATGGTCGCGAGATTTGTTCGAAAGAGATACCGTAGCCCTGGCATATAGGCAACTGAAGGAACACGGGAGAGTTTTTGTCAGTAAAAGTCTAATACGCCTTTCAAGCGATAAATTCCGCACGGGGTTGTTTTTTTTTCCAAATTCTTTTAACTTGTGACTGTGGAGAAAATATTACGGCGGAAATACGTTACTCACTCGATTGACTAACCGGGATGCCAGCGCCACCAAGCGGCGCTCGACAGAGTCTACAATATGACGCTCGACCAAGAGTTGAATTCAGTTTTTCGTTGCTTGTCAAGCATTGAACACGTTTAAAAACTGTGGTGCGTTCCATATACGTATAGTTGTGACATGTACCTACAGTGTGTGATGTAAACTATTTATAACATTGCATATTATATAAATTAGTATCATATTTAAATCCGTAACTCCGACACCCGTCAATGGTAGGAACAACAACGTGCCGCTCGTGTATTTTAAAAACTGTACTCAAACACACGTGTGACTTGTTGTGGAGGGTCGATAATCGCGTAGTCGATATATTGTAGACACGGACGTAATATGGCAGCGGATTTTTTCGAACGAAGTTCCTTATGGCGCGTTGCGAAAGGGGGCTAGACGGAATTAAGAGAAAAAGTTGTAACGACACTTTTTAACCGACTTAAAAAAAGGAGGAGGTTTCTCAAATTGACTGTATATATTTTGTTTTGAAACGAAGTTTTTGGAACGGAGAGAGAGAGAGAGAGGGAGAGAGAGAGGGGGAGAGAGAGAGAATATTTTTGTTGAGTGTATACAGGTTTTTTTCACTATGGGTTTTCAACTCTATGTGGGGAACCGAACATTGAGATTCCAACTAAGTGCAGCGCGAGTGTGTCTCAGCGCGTCGAAAAAGCACAGTGTTGGATTTTCAAATCTCAGAAAAAATCCCGCCGCGATTTTATTACGTCCATATGAACGTGAGCTTACTTGTGTAAACAGAGTTCTTACATTTGTTTCGTCTGCGGTAGCTGTCGCAAGTCGCGAGCCGCTTGAGCGTGTAGCTTGTGTGACTATACGGGGTGATTATTATTAGTCGTGTATTGGTTTTTATTAACTTTAATTTTTCACCGTTTTTCACATTGGTTCTCGGAGTACCAGAGCTTCCGCAGAGCTAAAAGAGAGAAATGGAGAGAGGCCTGCACAGATTTGCCGTAAACTTACCTTACGCGTCAGCTGCTCAAGCGCCAGGTCCTTGAAATGTTTGGCTTTGCGCTTTATGCCAGAGGGCCCAGCAACAGCGCTTGTGTCATTAGCAGGAGTTGGCCCAATAACCACGCTCGTGTCATTAGCAGGAGTTGCCCCAGTAATCGCGCTCGTGTCATTAGCAGGAGTTGCCCCAGTAACCGCGCTCGTGTCATTAGCAGGAGTTGCCCCAGTAATCGCGCTCGTGCCAGTAGTGGGAGTTGCCCCAGCAACCACGCTCGTGTCATTTGCAGGAGTTGCCCCAGTAACCGCACTCGTGCCAATAACGGGAGTTGCCCCAGTAACCAGGCTCGTGTCATTAGCAGGAGTTGCCCCAGTAACCACGCTTGTGTCATTAGCAGGAGTTGTCCCTGCATCCGCGCTCGTGCTGTTAACGAGAGTGGTCGACGCAGGTGCATCAGCTATTTCGTCTCCAGTGGCCGCAACCGTTGTGTCTTTCAAGATTCCGGCCGCAGCCGCCACCGGTGCTAGGTCTTCACTTGTACCTGGTCAAATAAACACACATTGAAAAAGACCAAAACTAATGCAGTATCCCTAAAGCCGCGTGCCGTGTGGCCGGACGTAAAGAATAACACTACCCCATTTCTTCCCGTGGGTGTCGTAAAAGGCGACTAAGGGACTTAAGAGAATGGGCAGCAGCGTTCTCTGTGCATTTTACCGCCTGCCAAGCGTGGCGATTATGGCAACGCCCCCCAAATTGGGGGAGGCCTGAGTCCAGCAGTGGAAGTCTTACGGCTGAAGTGATGTGATCCCTAAAACGGGAAAACACCTAAATATTGCAGTGTAATTGGTTTGACAAACTTAAAATACGAAATGTGTATCGATATCTGATCATCTCTTATTCTTATCTACTTCTCTGTAGGTACTAATCCGCTCCGCCCCCTACACAAAAACATTTTGCTATCGTCAGATCCGATCCCTCGTCACATCAGCCGAAAAACATCCACTGCTGGACATAAGCCTCCCCTAATTTGGGGGATTTACCTTAATCGCCACTTATCGCCTCTTAAGCCACCAACGGGAAGAAATGGGGTGGGGCTATTCTTTACGTCCAACACTGCACGGAACCGACCCTTGATACCTACTACCTGCATTAAATAGGACAAACCAAATATTAGCCTCAATACCGTAACTGTATTGTTATAATGTGGATATACTTTCTTAATGTTGATCAACTTTATTTGTTCACATACAGCAACCATTATCATCTGCCTACCTTTTCCCAAATAATTTTGGGGTCAGCTTCCAGTCTAACCGGATGCAGCTCAATACCAGTACCTATTTTACGTGGAGCGATCGCCTGTCTGACCTCCACAATCCAAAACCCTGTTACTGGGTAAAACAATACCCCTTTTTTTGTGGGTGGGAAATCATCAAATGACTTCTCCCGCTCTAGAGTGGAGTGAAAGGGCGTGTCAGACTTTTACTGACTAAAACCCAACTGTGTTCCTTCAGTTGCCAGGTGCCAGGGTCACGGTATCTCTTTCGAACAATCTCGCGACCCTGGCAGGCATCGGTCCTATCTAGGGAATGGTCCCGGGAATTCCCGGTCCCGAAAATCCCGGGAATTCCCGGGATTATTGTATAGACTAAAGAACCGGTACGATCACACCTCGTCCCGGGACTTTCGGGACTTTCGGGACTTAGTTGAAAAGTATAAACTTAAATTAAGAATTTGACTTTCCCCATTCAGATATCATAATGAAAGATTTCTTATTAAGATTTCTAAGGTTTCACCCGCTGCTACACGTTTTTCCGAGCGAATGAGGTCAAAAGTAGCCTTTGTTACTTAGGAATCTTGTAGCCTTTTAGTGGTGAAAGAATTTTTAAAATATAATCAGTAGTTTTTGAGATTATTGGTTACATACCTAGAATACCTACAAAAATAAAACAAATCTTTCCTCTTTGTAATACCTAACCTAATAGTGTAGAATGTACCCTGTACTTAGATAGTGATTCGCTCATCGGTTTACGGTGCTTGCTACTGCTGCCCGTTTTCCCGTCAGAATAAGGCGTTTTCCCGCGGTAAAGCAGTCTATGTCACACATACTCAAGAGTTAATGTAGCTTTCTAATCAATGATGATATATTTTTTGAAATCGCTTCAGTAGTTTTGGAGTTTGTCGATTACATACATACGAAAAATCTTTCCTCTTTATAATAAAAATGTAGATAAATAAATTAAAGAATAAAGTTCTAAAATCAAAATGCGCGCGCGCGATTCGACTCCAGCGTTCGCCCGCGTTTTGCCGCGTGCGATGCGGTGAGGGGGAGGCACCTCCCGGCCGAAATTTAACGCGGACGAAGTCGCGGGCAAAAGCTAGTTTATAATTATTATTATAAAACTAGCTTTTGCCCGCGACTTGCAAGACAAACCAGCATTTAACGCTCGCTATTGCGAGCGTTAAATGCTGATTTGACTTGTTTTTTTCTTCTGCTGATTATTTTTTCAAATAGTAAATGGTTCTGTTTTCGTTGATTTTTTAAAATATATATCTTTAATTAATACAATGTAGTTATCATTACCTACGTACATACATAAATACTAAAGACCTATTAAAATAAAAATACCAGCAGTAGGTAAAAAAAATACCCAAAAGTCCCGAAAGTCCCGGTTCTCCCGGTTCCTTCAACAAGTAATCCCGAAAGTCCCGGGACGCAAGAAGAGCACCGGTTCTTCATTCCCTAGTCCTATCAGACCCCTTCAGTTTTGCTGACATCTCTTTGAGGTGCACGTGGAGCACTACGCGCCGTCGACACGGGCCTGGTCCTTACCGGGCGGCGAGCTAAGCTACCCATTGCTCGCCGCCCACAAGCCCGCGCCTTCGGTGGCCAGGAGTCCGCGATCGACTCCCGACGCCCGGGGCGTCTCCTCCTGCGGTGGCTAGGGGCGTGAGGGCGCATAGCTTGCCTCTCCGTCATGCACCCCGCCTCTTACTTCGCGAGCATTACTGCTTCGCAGAAGGAGGTTTACGGCTTCCCATGCCCTCTCACTCTGTACCAGGGCCTGTACCAGGGCCAGACGCGAGAGGTCGCCGCCACCGATCACCTCCACGGAACACGGCGGTGCTCCACCCAGGCAGGGCACACCTCCACCGCATGCTCCACTGTGTCCTCCAGACGATACTCGCAATGAAAAGATCCGGGCGTTTCCTCCCGCTTTATCCTGAACAGGAACGCCCCAAAGCACCTATGCCGGTGAGGACCTGCGTTTGGCGGAATGTAAGGACGCCGTGGCGCCTCTCTATTCACTCCTCAAAGAGGGGACTTACCGCCGTAATTGTGGCGTGCTCAGGTCTGGGTTGCGACAATTGTACCCACCATGTCGCCATGATATCATACGCGAGCTCTGTCCGCCGTGGCGCGATTTGTCGCGGCAGCAGAGTTTCGCCCCGGCGTTTCGCCTCCTCGCGCCACTCCCGGCACTCCGGCAAGGAGGCTCGCCGCCTCGCACGAGACTATGCATCCAGTGGTACCCTGGCTTTTGTATTCGCACATAACTAGACTTTTCAGGCTTATTGTTCGACTGTTGTTTTTTCCCAAAAATGGCCTAATGTATAGCCGATATGAAGCGTAATATTTTTTCACATATGTAGGTATTTCGTAACAAACGTTCCTATGGTGTCCGATACGCTGTAGTATTTTTCCGACTCTTGACTTGGTAGGCTCATTCCGTATAAAGTGAGCTTTTACCGATTATGATATTTTTCGGTTGTATGCAGACTTACGGCTACACGACATCTTAAACTACTTTTCTTTTTGTTACAGTTCTACCAGCACCCTAATTGCGAAACGCACAATTTACCAGAATCTGAATGGGATTGAAGATTATTTCTAAACCATTGCGTCATTTGTTCGAATAAATTGAGGCTCAGCAACGTAAATAACGCAATGAATGTTGTTTAACTGTACGCTGCCAGGCTAGGCCTCCCAATACGATCTCAAATGCGCAGTGGAAGTGTTTTAATCGTGGGGTTCTAGAGACAAGAAGTGGCTAGCGTACTGTCCGCCGTACGCGGAGCAGACAATACAAGTACAAGGTACAATATACAAACAAAAGCACTTACCTCATGGTTGAAGGACACTGTTCTGGTGCCAACCTGGAGATATGTATGTAAGTGAGTGTATCTGTATTGTGTTGTGACGTTACGAGTATTCTTCAGGTTAGATTCCGCTTCCAATTAGGCTGGAGGAGGTCACAGCATGCGGTCTTCAAATCACTCATTCACAATAGCGTCACTTTGGTTTGACCTTCAAACTATTTATCCAAAATATGTCCAAAACCCGTGTTATCAAACGTCAAATTAGGGGTTATTAACAATCAAACAACTGGATCACGACTAATTGTCACAAGCGGATCGATTTTATAAGGATTAATTTCAACAAAACGCGTCGCGGGGTTTCAACAGGCGAACGGGGCTATTTTAGCGGCAAAACGACAGAGAGCTGTCAAGTGTCAACGTCAAAAAATGACAAGTCAGATGTCACTTCGTTACACGCGCATTCCATTAGGCGCACAGATAATAAACGGTACGCAACATCTACCCCCCCCCGGACGGGCCTTCCCGTCCGCTAATCACTTGGCAATCCCGACAAGGTTGCGTTTTATCAGTCCACCTGACGCGCTGCCGGAGGATGTGCAAATACTCCAAGCTCCAACGCTTCCAAAATCTCTGAGCGAGCTGCTGCACCAACTGAAACCGCGATAGCCAATTTTGGCTCACATCGACAAAAGGGTGCTCCGGCAGGGCGGCAAGTGGCTGTCAAATCGAAAAATGGCCCGGGGTCAGGGCCTCCAAGACGTTCGGGTCCGAAGACAGCGGGCACAATGGACGCGAGTTCAATACAGCTTCAAAACGGAAATATACCGTAGCTAACTCCTTAAAGGTGAGAACGGTGTCCCCCAACAATCTGCGCCAGAGTCCCTGTGCCGCTTTCACCGCGGCCTCAAAATACCCCCCAATGGGGGCAGGCTGGCGGGTCAAAACAATAACAAACAACAAAACAACCAAACAACAATAACAACAACAACCAAATGGCCCTCCTTAGGCAACAAAAGGGGGTGACGGACCCCATAAGGAAGGCTAGAGTGACTCAACCGTCAACAACCAAACAACAAAAGACCCGTATCGACCAAAAGGGGTTCAACTTACTAACGGCTCCCGACAATATCCAAAACTCTCGCTGCAGAATGGCCAACTTCGCATTGCAACCGGCATGCGAGTTCTTAATGTGACGATCAGTCACCAACAATTCAACAACAAAAAACAACAATTCAACAATTTGTCGAGGGAGCTTTATCGACTCAACAAAACTCAGGGTCCTTTGTTCCAACAACGAGCACCTTGAGCCCGGGTAAAGGACCCGACATCAAGACTGGCGATCGAGGCCAATCATCCTCGGGGTGAGTCAGCCAGTCTGGTCCCCACCATAGGGGGTAAGCAAACAAGCGGGGTGCCATGCACCCACGTGAGGCCACGGCGCCTGGGTTCAAATCTCCAGGCACGTGCCTCCAAATCAAAGGCGTTTCAAAATTTTGAATCTGGGACACTCGGTACGCAACAAAGACCTCCAAAGAGTGGACGGACGTCTTCAACCAACACAAACCAATTTGACTGTCCGTCCAGGCGTAAGAAGCCCGAATGTCCACAGTTCCACCCAAAGTGTGAGCAACGTGGTTCAATAGACGCACAAGACGCGCCGCCCCTGACAATTCAACTTAGGGATGGTCAGTGCCGTCCGGAGGGGGGCCACCTTGCTCTTGACCAAGACCAGTGACAAATTCACCTGGCCTGTGCGCAGACGGTGCGCAGACAAACAACAGCTGCATAACCGTGCGAAGACGCATCACAAACAAGGGTAGCAGTGTAGCTCCCAGGGGGGAGGATAGCGCGGGGTAACACGACCTCGTTGACTGCAGGGAGTGCGGATACAAATTGGAGCCAATCTTCCAACAGGGTTTCCCGAATTGGCTCGTCCCAGCCAAGTCCCGCAGTCCAAAGGCGCTCAAGAAAACAATTTTGCCCAAAACAATACAAACAAAACAACAAAACAATAGACAAAAGGCAACCCTGGGCTCCCATGTCCATAATGACACGGACCACAACAGAGTCCCCCGTGGGCCCCCAGACCTGACCGATGCCGTTGGCAACAAAACCGTGTCAATCTGAGGGGTACCTTAGCGGGGCAGGCGCCAATGTCCTAACAATGCCTGGGCGGCGACCGATCGCCACACCCAGACCCAAGTCTTTCCCGACGAGGATGGAATTCAAATTCCTCGTACGCGCGGTGTCCCGAGCCACGCGCCATCGCTGGATGGGCATATCCCACCGGAGGCCTGAATGGCGGGGGGCGTGACTCCAACCGGGGACGTTCCGCCAAAGGAGGGGAGGGAAGGCGGTGCTGGTCTGGCCAGCGCTGCCTAGCAACAACTGCGTAATCACCTTTACGCGGGGAGACCAAATGGCGGTCGCGCGGCTCCCGATCAACTTGCGCGGGGGGTGGAGTGCGGCGCTCAAAATTGCGGGCCTCTCCCCGGTTCTGAACCGGCGAGGCAGAAGCCCGGTGACCAACTCCATGGTACCCCCCCGTGCGCGAACCTTCATCAGAGGCTGGTCTGCCAGCGTGGTTCGCGTTAGCGCACATAATGTCCAAATGGGACCTCCCACAAATTCTACAAGGGCGGGGGTTGGGGCAGTCCCGATGGAAGTGAGCCCCCAAACAAGAGAAGCACATGCGGCGTGCATTGGCAATTCGGCGGCGGGCACTCACGTGCAACTTCAAAAAGGCCGCGCAAGTTGCCATGCCATGCCCCGTGTCCCTACAAAACTCACAACCAGGACGACTCTGGGTGCCAGCAAAACGAGCGGCGGGGCGACCATCAACAGGCCCGCGAGCCCTAATCCGTCCCTGGTCTCGTGGCCGGGAAGACGGCTGGCATGACTCAGTGGCAACGCCAGAGTTGTCCACAAACCGACACTCATCCTCCAAAAATTGGACGAGGTCATCAAATGGGGGGAGATGTGTGACACTATCCCCACCATACTTTTGCTCGAAACGAGCCCTCAAATCGGCAGGAAGCCGTTGCAGCACAACGTGCACCAAAAGGTAAGACCATTGGTCCACCGGCAAGTCCAATTGCTTTAAAGCGTTGGTCGCTGCCACCAACGGGTTCAACAGGTCAGTACGCAATGCTGACAAACTAGTAATGACCGGTAACCCCAAAATCAGTGCAATATGAACGTCAGCCAAACAACGTTTATTTTGGTACCGCCGGGTGAGTAGCTCCACAGCGGTAGGGTAGGCTGAGTCAGTCAACGACAGATGCTGTACCAAGGCTCGGGCCTCACCTTCCAGGACAGACAACAAATAGGCCAACTTTTGGGCGGGTCTGAGGTCCGAGCGTGCATCAACCAAACTTTCAAACAAGTTTTGGAAACTTAACCAGTGGTCCAGACGACCGTCAAAATGTGGCAGTTCCAAATTAGGCAGTCTACTCAATAGTCCGGGACCTGAAACAACCGAGGTCTCCGGTTTGACCTGGACAGGTGTCCGGCTCCCCAATATTTCCCGAGCACGTTGACCAATGACATCCCCCAGGTCCAAGATCTGGTCGTAGTCAGCAAGGACCTTGTCACGTGCTGCCTGATCCAGCACTTCCAAATCCACTTCACAAATGTACTGGTTGTAGCGGGTGAGCAGAGCATCAACGTTGCCGAGTCTCAAGTTCAACTGCTCGAACCGAGCAAGAGTGATCCCCTCAAGATCCTGGCGCTCAGCGGTCGCTGCAGCTGAAGCGAACCACCGCAGCTGTGTGGTCAATCCACTGATTGCCTCTCTCACCGCTTTGTATGCCATTGCACAAACAATACAATTCAATATACCAAACAAAATAATTAAGTAACAAAGTTCAAATAATAAATAACTGGTTCTAATTTAATTAACAAAAATAAAGTTTTATTTTAATTCAAACCAATGTCAACGTTCAAAACTGTCAATATGATATTCAATTCAAATATTCAAATTCTATCCAATTCCAAAAGTTAAGTTCACAAACCACTTTGTTAATGGTACAACAATAATGAACCTTTATTCCAACTCAAAACAATGGTAATACTCAAAAATGCCAATAATTTTTCAAATATTAATTTTCACAAATAACCATATCAATGGTACAAACTCAATATTTTAATGTCTTCCTGACATTCAATACAACACAGATCAGACACAAAAAGGGGCTACAACAAGGGGCTGCACCACAGCCCAATCCAATCCACTTTATTAGCCCGGCTGACCTTGGCAACATCAGGTTACCCGTCTCAACAAATTTACAAATTATTTCAAATAAACTAGCAATCATAGTAGTTAACAAACATTTACAGCGCATTACTACTTCCCTTATAGAGACTGCCAAGTAATTAGCCTACTGTAAATTACCAATTTGTTGGTTTGTAGGTTAAAACCACGCCTCTGCTACCAAAATGTACGCTGCCAGGCTAGGCCTCCCAATACGATCTCAAATGCGCAGTGGAAGTGTGATAATCGTGGGGCTCTAGAGACAAGAAGTGGCTAGCGTACTGTCCGCCGTACGCGGAGCAGACAATACAAGTACAAGGTACAATATACAAACAAAAGCACTTACCTCATGGTTGAAGGACACTGTTCTGGTGCCAACCTGGAGATATGTATGTAAGTGAGTGTATCTGTATTGTGTTGTGACGTTACGAGTATTCTTCAGGTTAGATTCCGCTTCCAATTAGGCTGGAGGAGGTCACAGCATGCGGTCTTCAAATCACTCATTCACAATAGCGTCACTTTGGTTTGACCTTCAAACTATTTATCCAAAATATGTCCAAAACCCGTGTTATCAAACGTCAAATTAGGGGTTATTAACAATCAAACAACTGGATCACGACTAATTGTCACAAGCGGATCGATTTTATAAGGATTAATTTCAACAAAACGCGTCGCGGGGTTTCAACAGGCGAACGGGGCTATTTTAGCGGCAAAACGACAGAGAGCTGTCAAGTGTCAACGTCAAAAAATGACAAGTCAGATGTCACTTCGTTACACGCGCATTCCATTAGGCGCACAGATAATAAACGGTACGCAACATTAACTATGAATATTAAAGCAATTCCTACCGATAAAAAGTTCCGCAATTACCCCTCAGGTACCACCCTAGCGTATTGTATTTGTTCAGCACTACGTTTTAGCACATTGCATTCCTTTGGATGCAAGCTTTCTTTATTTATTTTTTGTTTTTGTTCTTTTCAGTAACATGGCAATCTGTCCTAACTGCCCTGTTGGTCTCGTGGTCGCTAGCGCGACTGATGAGCGTGGGGTCCTGGGTTCGATTCGCGGGTCGGGCGAAGTGTTCCTGGATTTTTCCATTACGAATTTCTTAATAACATCCCGGAGTTAGGAAATTGGCAATATGATACCCCCGTGCCTCGGAAAGCACGTTAAACCGTTGGTCCTACGCCTGATCTCTCTCCGGTCGTGTCGGCTTGCCGTCCCATCAGGCTATGAGAGTAACGGAAGAGTGGGTGCCCCTGTGTCTGCGCATACACTTGAGCACTATATCTCCCGCGCCGATAGCTAGTCTCCGTTGAGATTGGCCGCCGCCGCGCCGTGGCCGAAATACGGTCTGGAGGACTATATATATAATCTGTCCTAGAACAATAAGCCACTGTGTAGGCCAACTTCTAGTGAGCTTGGTTATGACTTTTATTAAAATGAGAAAGCTTCCAATGGTGTGGGGTAGATTTCATCCCTCTATGCGAATCTGTCGCTAAGGCCGGGGATGTCACATCTCTTCAGCCTCGTGTGCTGCTGTCCTCCTACTCCAGTCAGTGCTAGTGCTAGATCATTTGTTTGTTGTGCAAGTTGTTTCTGGTATCTTAAGCTATGCTGACTTATTTCTTGTTTTACCCTTCGAATACTGAGGTCTCGGTACATGTATTTGTTACTTATACTTTCTTTAATTAATATTAATTTCATTTCTAAGCACGTTAACGGCTGATATGAGGCAACTTTAAAAATATTTTGCTACTGTCAACTTCATAGAAATTGGTAACCCAATTTTGGTCAACATTTTCCTTGTTTCTCTTAAGGTCCTAGTAGAGTTTGGTCTCTACTAGTCAACTCTTGACAGCGACACCACGAGGGCAATTCTCATACACCGAGCGAAGAGACGTTTTCACATCAAAATCTTATTATTACAGCTACCACCACTTACCGCCATCTTCGCCATCACCGCCACTCCGCGAGTCAGACCTCGCTGGGCTTCGCTCTTCATCAGACGAGATTATTTGCCTGTGCCTTTTGCTGCGATTTCTTGCTGGTGACCCGTCTGTGAGCAACAGAAATATATTTTTACCGTAGTACACATAATTGTAGCAGTGTTTTTGGGTTTCACTATGTGGAATTTCTCAGTAGCAGTCCGGAGTCTGGATTTGTGTCCAGTTTATGGCATTAGCATCACCTCTCATTACATGGTACTTAAACATAACTGGTGAATTTTTGTACGTTACAGGTACCCCTCTGTCCAACACATCGGACTAAGGGGCTGTCCATTAATCACGTGAGGCGTGAGGCTTCGAGAAGGGGGGGGAAGGGATCCATAAAAAATCACGAAATATCACAAGTCCCCCCTTGTAAGCAGAAAACGCAAAAACTCTACCGTAATGGTAATATTAAAAAGAAAAGATTTTTTTTTTCAGGTTTTTTATCAGACTTCCTGTCCTTTTTAGAGCTTTTTGTATCATATTATATGTTATAAGGTAATGTGGTCGTGCAGCGTGAAAATAGCCGGCACCATGCGGGAATCTCAATTATGAAAAATTATGGTTTGATAGTAATTTTAATAATTCCTATGGAACCCACCCTGTGAGCTGAAGAATGATAAATGGTTTCGACGTCAGCACTGAAAACTATTTAGCCCACTAACCAGCAGACGAGCTCAGGAACGCTTTCACCAGCTACTGTCAGCAGCTCACACCGTGAAGCACTTTCACGAAACAGATTATCAAATCACTGTTGGGTATTTATAACGAGTCTCTTCAAACTTCAGCTGTCCATCACGGTGAAAAACCAACTTCTCCTTAAAATTATAGGAGAAGGCACAGTCGGAGATTTTCGAACAAAACAGACTGAGGGTTTCACATTATTCCGCGCTGGGTGGGACGTAGCCAAAACTATAGCGCTGGCGTCGCCAGGTTCAGCGAATCAAAACGCGATCCGAAGATGCGCGAACATAGCCACAGATAGATACTAACATATCGAAACCATTTGAAACGAATTAATTATTGCTAAAGAAATGACCTAATACTTATTTAACAAAAAATAAGTTTTAAAAAGTCAATTAGGGTCACTTAAGGTGCCCAACCATAATGTAAACGTAAAGTTACTATGATTATTCAAATTTTCTTTTTAATATTATCATTACTGCAAAATTCAAGAGTTTTTTTGCTCCTGGAGAAAAACTGGAGGGTGTAGGGTTAATTCTGTGTCCAGATTTGTATTCGGCAGCTCAAAATACGTAAAGACCATGTGGTTTAATAACAAGTACATTTTTTTTTTTGTGGGGTTGTTTTATCTATATGTCAGCAACCAATGATCGCACAGAAAGTTAAAGATGGGTTTCAAGAACTTCAATGAATTCCCTTTAAAATCTAGCCAATGATTTTTCGAAAAAAAAATCTTCCTTTTTTGGCATGAATAAGAATAAGAATAAGAATAAGAATAATTTTATTGGTCAAGAAATTACAGTCATATGCGATTGATTCCTGGAACTCACACTAGGATTCCCTGTGTCGTGAGATCCAGGCTCCTTCGTTCCATTAACATTTGCTGGTAGTTATATACAATATGTAGGTTGGTGGTGAAAATATGTTACAGTAAATTTCTTAATTTTATCTAATCTAGAACTAATACACTAAAGAAAACTAATACTAATACACAGAGAAAATACAAAAGATAACTTAGTATGTATAGGTACGCATGTATGTTGTGTGTGATCGTATATGTGATTGTGTGGGTTTATTAATTAAGATAATCGTGTTACTGTTAAGTGTATCTGGATGTAATACTGGAGATGTATGTAATATGTGTAAGCTTGTGATAAAGAATAATAAATATATAAAAACAGATATGTATTTGTAGTACCATTCAAATTGTTTTATTTCTATTTCTAATTTAATATTTAGATTAATATGGTCTCAGTCATGTCATAGTCAAGAGTAAAAAGCCATTTTGTAACCATAATTTTACATTTACTTTGAGTGTGACGTAGGATTTTGAGTTGGTTGTTGAGTTTCATGTAAATATGGGGTCCCATAAAACCGTACGACCTTCTACCAATTGCTTTACGGCATTGAACTTTTTCCCAATATACTCTACGACTTGACCGGATACAAGTCCGCATGGATGTTTTGTGAAATCTTAGAGAAACTGAGAGGATGTAAAGTTGTCTGACTCTAAGAACTCCCACTTCAGTGTAGAGTGTGTTAGTGGGGTACCGGAAAGGTTTTCTGTAAGCAACTTTAAGCAGAGCTCGTTGAGCTCTTTCAACCTTAATAAACGAGGTTTTACCAGCTGCGCCCCATGCTATTATACAGTAGTTAAGAACTGATTGGCACAGGGAGAAGTAAATCATTTTTAGAACTGGATCATCTGCAAGTTTACCGAGTTGCTTAAAAATACGGAGCATCTTTCGAACCCTACTTCTTACAGCACTTAGATGTGTAGACCATGACAAACGGTTATCTACAAAGACTCCAAGGTATTTAATGGAGTCTGTTTCTTCGATGCACGGGCAAGTACAGTTCTCGGGGCTAGAGCAGGAGTGCAGCTGTATACACGTTACAGATTTCGGTGCGGAACGTTTAGAGATAGCAAAGTTGATTGCCTTCGTTTTGTCAATATTAAGCGTTAAAAGATTGTTTTTCAGCCAGTTTTCAATAGCTTTAACCCCGCTTTCAACCGCGAATTTAACGTTATCCCAAGTTTTACCATAAAATACGATTGCAGTGTCGTCAGCGTATGTAAAAATTTTAGCTTGAGGGATTTTCATTTCGCACAGTCCATTTATATATATGATAAATAGGGTAGGTCCCAGCACGCTGCCCTGGGGCACACCAAATTGTACTGTGTTTAGGTCACTTGAATATTCCCCTAGCACCACCTTTTGCTTTCTATCGTTGAGATAAGAGGAAAACCAGTCCAGGGCAGTCCCACGAACTCCCAAAAGTGACATTTTTTTAATTAAGATTTTTTTAGAAATTGTATCGAATGCCTTGGCGAGGTCCAGGAAAATGCCAGTACATGCCTGTCCTTGTCCTAGATTGAGCGTTATAAAATCGGCTAAGTTTGTTACTGCATCCTCTGTGGACCTACCCACGCGAAAACCATATTGATTATCCGACAATAAACTATTCTTTTCTAGGTATGCGAGAAGTCGTTTGTTCACAACTTTCTGAAGTATTTTAGAGAGAGCCGTTAGCAGCGAAATCGGGCGATAGTTTGAAGGGATTTTTGGATCTCCACTTTTAAATATTGGGCATATATTGGCAATCTTAATGCAATCAGGTACTTTACCTGTACTTAGGCTTAAGTTGCACAGAAACGCAATCGGTCGGACCAAGGCATGTGAAGATTCTTTTAGTAAGGTATTATTAATGCCATCATAGCCTGTCGCTGACGCCGTTTTAAGATGCGAAATTATAGAAAATATTTCTTTTTCATCCGTTGGAGTAAGAAAAAAAGAGTTTGGGTTAGTGTTCACAGTACTGTATTGTTCGTTGTTACTAGCCAGGTCAGTTTCTGTTAAGCCCAATTGACTGAGTGTTTTGGCTGCAAGGTTTTCGCCAACAGTTGAAAAATAGTCGTTCACTTTGTTTAATGTGGGAACAGGGTTGTCGCTGTCAGTCACAAGCTCAGTTTTTCCGTGTTTTTTACTTTTAATGTTGCAAATTTTCTTAATTTCATTCCATAACTTTTTACAGTCACCCTTCGTTTCCATTAGAAGTTTACGGTCATGGTCTTGTTTTAGATTCGATAATATATTGTTACAATAGTTTCGATACTTCTTATATTCTTGTTGGATGACAAAATTGTCACGATTTTGTTGTTTCTTTGCGTGAATGTGCATTAAGTCACGTCGTCTTATGCACTTTAGGAGGTTTTTAGTTATCCACGGCTTAATAATGTCCTCTGAGCTACGGTGGACATGGATAGTGGTATGTTGTTTTATTTTAGCAGAAAGAGTCTCAAAAAATTTTTGGAATGCAATAGTGACGTTGGTCTGTTCAAGAAGCCCGTCCCAGGACTCATTTTCAATATCTTTTTTTAATTTAATATGGTCAATTCGTGCGTGTCGTTTTTCAACCTTGACCCTAGCAGATTCTTTTTTAATGCCTAGGACAACCGTCTCGTGATCTGTTATACCCGTGTCACACACCATAACAGTAGCTGACTTCTGAGTTTTAAGCATAACATGATCCAAACAGTTACCACCTCTTGTAGGCAAAGTGTGTCCTGGAAAATACCCATAATGGCCGGTTAAATCCAGGTACTCACTAGCACGTCTGTCAGTGTGATCTGGTTTGATGTCGATGTTCATATCCCCTACAATAGCACATGTGGTAGCCTTACACGACTCCATAAGCTTCGTTAAAGATTCGCAGAAGTTATTTATATTATAGAAAGATGGCGACCTATATATAGCAATCAGTGATAGTTCGTCCCCGATATTGACAGCCAGACAGTTCGAGTCTTTGCAGGATGGTTCTACGACAGAGGCTTGCAGAGATGTTTTAGTATAGACGACTAATCCATCGTTTTGGTTAAGGTAGGTTTTGGAACAATGATAGTCGTAATTATCAATTTCAAAACAGGTGCACGTGTCGTCAAGCCAGCATTCTGTCAGAATAATTACGTCAGGCAAAAAAAGCAACCGGCTCAGAAGAACACAGAAATTATCAAAATTCTTTTTGATACTACGTATATTTTGTATCACAACCGAGAACTGACCTCCTATGACACCCAAATGCAGGCTACAGTCCTCTATAGAATGGAGTTTCAGACTAGTTGTAAAGGCCGTGTGATCGATGTCATCAATAACTTGTGCAACATTAGCCATTAGAAAACTTAGCTTGGTGAATTGGTATATGACGCAATAAGTTGTGCAGGACACAATTACAAAAAACTAGTTGAATTTGGTACAGATATGGATTTTGAATTATGGTATAAAATGAGTAATATGAATTATAAATGTGTAAAGAGTTTGCTGTAAGAGTATTTACAAGGTACTGAGGATCATATAGTGTACAAGAATGCGAGTTTAATCTAAGGTGCATAGTTGTGTGGTGTATAGGTATAAAACATAAAATAGGAATAGAGACTTTATATGAAAGCGTAACCAAAAGGCAATTAATTAAACAGAATATAAAAAAAAATAAGCACTTACTATTTGGTGGGTGCGTAAAAATAACATTTAAAACAATATCTACGTGATTAGCGGATAAGTGGATTAGGCTATAGTATAGTCATTGGTTTATATCCAACTGTAAATTGAGTAGAGTTTCCACAGATCTTACAAGAACTTGTTTCGCTCCTTCAATTTTCCGCATGAAAATGTTCCCATTCGCTGTCCAGCAAAACTTATATCCTTTTTGCTTCGCAAATTCTCTTGCTTCATAAAACAGTTTTCTGGAGCTAGCAGGAAGATATTCGGCGACATAAACTGGGCGTTGATCTCCGGGTAAGCCAATGCATTTAGTATTTAGTCGACCCTCTTTCGGGTGAACTTTATTGAAGTCACGAACACTTGAGATAAGTTTGTTTTTTATCTGAACATTTATAAATTCCGCAATAATAGGTCTGACGGTGCCCGGTTTCCCGGGTAAGCGGTATGCATCGCGAAGCTCTGTGTGATGGAGAGTTATGTCAACTGCTGCACCGACTTTGCTGACTATCGTAGATAAATCCGACGCTGACTCGTTCTCCAAGGCAGGCACGTTGCGGATCTCTACGCACGATGACCGGGAAAGCTGTTGGATATCCTGAATCTTTATTTCTAAATTAGTTATTTTGTCTTTCAGTTGCCGGTTTTCTTTTTGCAAAAAATCAATTTTTCCAATCATGTCATCGTACTGCTCAGTGATAAATGTTACGGATTTCTCGAAATTTGAACCGTTTTTTTGTTTCACTCGATCGAATTTTTTAAAAAAATTAAAAGGTCACGTTTTCTGCACTGAAAAGTTCTTAATCTTCAAAAAATGAGAAAAAAAATATTTTGGTACATCTTTAGGAAAAAGAGACCAAAGCCCAATTATCTTTAAACGCGTTTCGGTCGCTACACTCCGTCATTCTACTGACCTTCCGTTAATTAAATTAAAAAAAGTTAACACCCCTAATTAAATTTCGAGCTTTTACACACGCTTTTCAGAGATTGTTTTTCTATACTTTTCGTGAATCCTTAGCAAATCGCTTAATTTTAATTTTTTTTTAAACTTATCGCAGCGCTGGTTTTTTAATTTTCGTCAAAACTAAAAAAATCTGTATTGTTTTTGCACTATACGCATTGGAATTTCTACCATTACACCGAGCGAAGAGACGTTTCCACATCAAAATCTTATTATTACAGCTACCACCACTTACCGCCATCATCGCCATCACCGCCACTCCGCGAGTCAGACCTCGCTGGGCTTCGCTCTTCATCACACGATATTCTTTGCCTGTGCCTTTTGCTGCGATTTCTTGCTGGTGACCCGTCTGTGAGCAACAAAAATATATTTTTACCGTAGTACACCTAATTGTAGCAGTGTTTTTGGGTTTTACTATGTGGACTTTCTCAGTAGCAGTTCGGAGTCTGGGTTTGTGCCCGGTTGATGGCATTAGGGTCACCTCTCATTACATGATACTTAAACATAACTGGTGAATTTTTGTACGTACTACAGGTACCCCTCTGTCCAACACATCGGACTAAGTTACCTGTTTTGGAACGGGCACTGTATCGATTTCTGGTAGGTTCTTATTTAGAAATTGAGCTCAGTGACTTAAACTACTCCTGAAATGAAAATCTTACTTGGTAATAAGACCGTTTAGTGTCGTATCCCACTTACCGCCATCACTGCCACTCCCCGAGTCAAACCTCGCCGACCGTCGTTCTTCACCAGACGAGATTTTTCGCTTGTGCTGCTTACTACGATGGTTTGCTGGTGATCGGTCTGTGGGTAAAAGGTACATATTTATATTATAACTAGCTTTTGCCAGCGGCTTCGCCCGCGTGGAGGTCGGAAATTATCCCGCGGGAACATACTACCGGGATAAAAAGTATCCTATGTCCTTTCTCAGGCTCTAAACTATCTGTTTGCCAAATTTCATTTAAATCGGTTCAGTAGTTTTAGCAGGAAAGCGAGACAGACAGATAGACAGACAGACTTACTTTTGCATTTATAATATTAGTATGGATTATTTTAGAAGTTTAGATTTAACGCTCTGTTTTATTTTACCTGAAATCTGTTTTATTCAATGCAATGCGATTTTTCCGAATCCACGTGGATTGTCTACGTCGCGGGCACAAATACCTATTGTCACAACGTATTTGACACTATTACAAAAAATATTTTCGATAATTCTGCATACCGTAAGTTGTAACTGTCCTAGTGGTCATGATGTAATTTGCAAATCTGAAAACAGGAGAGAAGTTAACCTCTAAGTCCCTGAGATACCACATTTGGTATGCAAACATTCGTTTTTTAATTGTGTCTGTAATTACGGTACTTGACTGGTTAAGGTTTATTGAATTTGTCGTTCGAAATGAAGTACGGTCGAATTTCGACCAATGGGCGATCACTAGTTTTTATAATAGTTAATAACTGGCCAGTCTCTCATACAAAAAAAAACTTTTTTTCGCAATACTTTCTGAGTGGCCTTGTATTAGTCATTATGATGACGCATGACGTAGTTTGTTTGATATTTTTTCTCATGGAAAATGGAGACGGAATGATCTAGTCGACTCGTGCGCTGGGTAGGTATGTATGTTCTCTACCATATGATACGTAAACATTATTAACAGGATGTTTCATAATTCGAATGCATTATTTATTTTTCTTAGTACGTATTTTCTTAATTGGTAACATTTTTTTAATCACGCCTAGAGGTATATGATGTCAGATACATTGAGTGGACAACGTTTGTAAGACGACTACAATGTCACGATGTATATTCAGTGTTAACCGTTAGATGGATGTGCTAACTTAAACTTTCCCTGAATCTGTGTATAGATCCTTAGTGTCGTACACCACTTACCGCCTTCACTGCCCATCGCCGAGTTAGACCTCGCTGACCGTGGTTCTTCATCAGACGAAGTACTTCGCGTGTGCTTCCTTGTGCGTAGTACTGGTGATCGATCTGTGGGCAAAAGGAAAATATTTAAATTATAGTATAAATTGTACTCTCTTTTTTATTTTATCTTAAATCTGTTTTAATCAATGCAATGCGATTTTTTCGAATCCACGTGGTCACGTGGATACGTCGCGGGCACAAATACCTATTGTCACAGCGTATTTTACACTATTACAAAAAATATTCTCGATAATTCTGCACACCGTGAGTTGTAACTATCCTAGTGGTCATGATGTCAATCCAAATCTACTTAGCAGTTTAAGTTATATTTAAATTACTTAGTATACTTATTGCTTATTAGGCAAGATTGTAATGTGAAAAAGTATCATAAATAAAGCAAAAAAAAATGCAAATCTGACCACAACCGGTGTAAAAGTTAAAGTTAAAATTCTTGGATTTGTCGTTTACGAGATGAACGCGTCAGCCTCTGTTCGAACAGAACCCCCGTATTTCAGTGTATATATTCAGTATTATCAGCTAGACAGAAGTGTCAACTTAAACTTTCTCTGAGACTGTGTATAGACCCTTAGTGTCGTACATCACTTACCTCCATCACTGCCCCTTGTCGTGTCAGAGCTCGCTGACCATCGTTCTTTACCAGACGAGATTTCTTGCGTGTGCTTCCTGCTGCTATGTTTTGCTGGTGACCGGTCTGTGGGCAAAAAAAAAGTATTTACAGCACGGTATCATTTCCCTCCCCAATGTGCTTTTCCACGCAGACAGTCCACGTCGTGGTCTCAAATACAGTGTGTAAAGGGAACGCTTCTGCAACCAGAACTTAGGTTATAGACAATCTAAATGCAGACGGATACTTATATAACCTTTCGCCTTAAATTGATTATTTACAAACCTTCATATTTTATTAACTCGCAATGATAATCGGACAAATGTGAGGTAACTGACACGCAAGGCACCGGCGCACAGTGGATCGTCCCCATACAAGAGGTCGGACATAGAATCAAAAATTGAAAAAGTATTTAATTAAATAAATAAAATATACAGTTGCATTCCTCTATTAAAGAACAACAAAAATTGTTCTACGCTTTTTTTATTTGACCAGCAGTTTAGGCGCGATTCGATGAAAACTGTTATTGTTGTATGGAAACGAACACAAAAATGTATGTATCTCATGATTCCCACTTTGTTTCGACTTGCGGTTTTCATTACTGTTATTTACCTATTTTATGCCACATTTTCTTCAAGGACATTTGGTGCCCCCAGAGTTCCCCTTCCGAGATATTTTGCCTTAGTAACTATCTTTGTTATTGTATTACTGATGGAATGGAGGTACATTAAGTATACTTATTACTGAGCATTAGTTATCACTAAGTAGTTCCTTAAATAACAGGTGCATTTTTGAGTACTTTAATGACTTATGAACGCTTTTGTTGCAACATAATAAAAATCATTGAGTAACGACTACCTACCAGTACTTGCTTAATCTAATTAGTTATTGTAATTACTATGTTAATAGCCCTTAAGCTCTGCAGTGTGATTGGCTCATATCATAATTAGCTTATCAAATTCATCGCTAGTTGAGCCATGTCTCGTCTATATGCTCTACAAATATTTAGTAGTAAATTAGCCGATTTCGTAAGCCCGGTCCTGGAATTTGTAGTAAAACCCATAAAAGTTACAAGACGTTTTATGTGGGTCGAAAACTAGACGATGGATATTTCTGAAAATTTGGTTGGAATTAGTCAAGTTTATACGTAATCCGTAAAAAAAATGGATTTTGTTCGACTGAATTTGAAATAGCTACAAAGCTTTGAATTATCATAAAATCCATAAATAATCCCCGCTCTGTCTCTTAGAAACTAGTGAACCTATTAAAACAAATTTTTAGTATCATTTAGTAATAAGTATGCTTTAATTTGTAGTATACAAATATAATGCTGTAATTACGGTAATACATTTTATGTGGCTCCTCAAACCTGACTGTTTTTTTTTAAACATATGCTTGAGCACCATGCCCGATGCGGGTACAATTTGATATTAATATTTAAGTAAAATTTTAAAATTAAATCTATTTCACAGCGTATTTCATACATTATGACAAAAAAAAAATGTAATTTAGCACACTGTCCAAATGGTAAACTCATACCTACAACACCACCTTAAAAAAAAATACAAATCTGGCCACAACTGGAGAAAAATTGAGGTGTCGTGGATTTGTCGTTCATTGTGTGGTGGACGCGTAGGCCTCCGTTCATACAGAATTACCATATTTTAGCCCAGTCATATTAGGGGTAAAAGATAATGAGCTGTAAATTGGTATAAACCTTTGCTTTGTCGTTCTAAATGTTGTCTCAAAAGTCACAAATGCTATCGTGTCCGCGTCTTAAGATATTGAAGGTCAAAGGTCGTAAAAATCGTTTTTTCGCGAATATTTCGGTTCCTATTGCTTAAATGAGATTTGCACCTATTATTAAAGTTTTAGAGTCTAAATATATAATTATTAAGCAAAGCCCATTATTTATGTACTAATCTGGTCAACACTAGTTTTGGTGCCAAACAAACTGTATTTTTTTATTAACTTAAGACCGTATACTAATTACATTTGTACTAAAAATTTTGACTTCCTACGTGTAGTCTTCTAGATATGAGTTGTACAGAAAAAAAAACCCTTGAAACCTAAAACTAAAAAAAAACAACCGACTTCCTTAAAAAAAGCACTACAAAGTCAAAAATAACTTTAATTTCGGAAGTCTGTGGCAAAAAACCTTAAATATATATAGATATAGATCCTAAGACACCGACTTTCGAAATTAAAGTTATTTTTGACTTTGTAGTGTTTTTTTTAAGGAAGTCGGTTGTTTCTTTTTTAGTTTGGTTTTCTATGGAAGCGTGTTTCTGAACCATGTTTTGAGTTTTTTTTTTACTGTTATTTATTAACACGTTTTAGTTTACTGCTCAGTTTTTTATTGCAATAGTCATGGTTACCATAACATATGACTAGGAAAGAAATGAATGCGATAAGATGCCAAATTAATTAAGCATTATACGTAAGTATTATTAATTACAGATACATTCTCAGTACTTCAGTATTATTTAGTATAAGTCGTTATTATTATTTTTTAGTTTATATTCATGAGTAACATGTTTTGTCAAACTTTCTCTAAATTTGACTTTGTATTTTAATCACAATTTTCGTTTTGCCCACAGATGGATCACCAGCAAAACAACGCAGCAGGAAGCACACGCGAAAAATCTCGTCTTATGAAGAACGGCGGCCAGCGAGGTCTGACCCTTGCCAAGTTCTCGTGATATATAATCAGTCAGGCTATGCACCATATCGGTAGTCGATAATTTGGATCTAAAACCAAATTGCGCCGGGGAATAGTTGTTGTTTAATTCTAGATAATTAACTAGTCTAGTGTTTATAATTTGCTCTAGTATTTTTTAAATCGACGGTAGTAAGTATTGGGCCAATAATTATTAACTACGTCTTTACTTCCGGATTTAAAGATAGGGTTTTCATTCCGATGGGGCGGTAATCCGACACGACCGGAGAGAGATCAGGCGTAGGACCAACGGCTTAACTCGCTTTCCGAGGCACGGGGATATCATACCACCAACTTCCAAACTCCGGGCTGCTACTAAGAAATTCCTAATGGAAAAACCCAGTAACACTTTGTCCGACCCGGGAATCGAACCCAGGACCCCACACTCAGCAGTTGCGCTTGCGACCATGAGACCAACGGGGCAGTCGCGGCGCATACGTATGAAGATAATAAAAGCGTGTTAATAAATGAGTCGAAAGTGGTATTAAAATGGGTAATTAAATAAATATTAAGCAATAAAACTCACCAACTGCCCCGTTGGTCTAGTGGTAGCAAGCGCTACTGCTGGGTATAAAGTCCTGGGTTCGATTCCCGGGTCGGGCAACGTGTTATTTGGGTTTTTTTATCTGAAATTTCTCAGTAGCAGCCCGGAGTCTGGATTTGTGCCCGGTTGATGGCAATAGGCTCGCCCCCTATTACATGGAACTCAAACATAACAGTCGAAATGTGGGTGTACTATAGGTATACACCTCTGCCTAACCCTTCGGGGAAACAAGGCGTGATGTTATTAAGCAATAAATTGGCTTAACGGGCAGTTATGTGTGAGCAATTAAGAGATCGTCATTAACCGCTCGGTCGGTAAGCGCAGTTTGTCACAGTTCTAACTTAACCTACCTTTTTGTATCGTATTCAGATATCGGTTCTAGTCCAGTCGCGTCTACGGAGTTTCGTTACTTCATTTCATTTGACCCTTCATAGCTGCAATTGTATTCTACACCCACCACCACTTACCGTCATCACTGCCACTCCCCGAGCCATGCATCAGGCTCGCTGACCGTCGTACTCTGTGAGGTGACCCTCCTCCTGCGGGCCGCCTCTTGCGACGTCTTACTAGTGTCAAGCCTGTTGGCAAAAGGAAAATATTTAAATTTTATAACTTATCTTTTAGTAGTTCCTTTAATATACATAGTTTTATGGCCATGGTAGGGATAACCTTCCTTTTCCGATTTAAATCGATTAAAAACTACAATAGAACTGACCTGCCGTCTCCTTAGTGTTAGACGCCCCTTCAACATCGGAACTGTCAGACGTCAAATCAATCACCAGATCATAGGCGTCGTCGCCAGACCAGTCAGGCTAGAACGATTAACAAAAACATCAAGCAAATAAAAAAAAATGAAAAATCAGGAAAAACTGAACATGAAAATTGCGTATGTATTATAAGTTCCATACCAATTGTACACATGCCTTAAATATTTAGTTTATTTTTATTCACGGATAGGAAGGAGCAGTGGTGGCCCAGTGGTAACGGCCGCGACTTAGTAAGTAGGTCGTGAGTTCGAACCCGAGCAGGCACTTTACTTAGTGTAAATTATTTCATCACAGCTGCTCCTAAAACGCTGAAGGAAAACATCGTGAGGAAACCGGCATGTCTTAGAACCAAAATTCAAAGACATGTGACATCTACCAACCCGCACTGGGCCCGCGTGGTGGATCATGGCCCAGTCTGTCTCACCGAGAGGAGGCCTGTGTCCCAGCAGTGGGAACATGATAGGCTGCTGATGATGATGCAAGGATGTCAGTACATTTGAGAAGATATTGCTCAATGGAGCCAAGACTGCAATATTCATTTCTCTGTCTATTATACAGCAAACTGTATATGAATTCAGCACATGATTCTAGAAATTTTTCGTCGGCTAGCAAAAAAAGCCACGGTAAAAATATATGGAGTATATTTTTTGTCACAAATGGAAGCTAATGTTCAAATTTAAAATTTCTATGAGCTGCGGGATGACCTGTCAGTCGGGAGTCGGGACACCTGCTTTAACTTTTAATAGGTATAAAGAAAAATGAGAAAAAGGGAATTCAGGGGAGTTAGATTACGTCTATGACGTGGTCGTATCGGTCAGTTCCTTTTTATAATAATAATAGGTCGGGGAAAATGTATGCAGTAAAATCTCTTTGGCTATATTGCTTGGATCTAGCTGGGTTTTATACCATTAAATCGATGGCATTTTTTAAAAGAAAAATGACAAGTAGTAACGATTTCCCGCCATGTTTTAATTGTTTTTCCGGATAAAGTCGATGCCGGTTTTGAAAAAGTGGAGCAAGATTGGAATATTAGTAATCACGACATAGCTGAAGATTTAGTGTTTGTCGTAAACTCTTGAATTTTTTCGTAGTCGGCTAAAACAATCGCTGTGGAACAGTGACCCGTGGAAATAATATAGTCGCGGACTTGCCTCAGATTTATGTAGATGGCTGATCACGCTGCGGTGAGCAGTTTTACGCTGTGCACTTGACGGTGGAGCCACCATGTCAGTGTTGAGTGCGCCAGGCGACGTAGTCACCGATGAGTGTGTGGATCGCGGAATTTTGGACTTTGCGTCAACGGATGTAGACGTGTCCGATGAAAGTGTGAGTTGCTCAGATTTGCCCTGTTCATCAGATAACAAAGCCTCTGGTTCCGTATTCTGGGTGACAGAGGCTACAGCCACGGTATCCAGTGAGTTTGTGGATCTCGAAGTTTTGTGCTTTGCGTCAACGGATGTAGACGTGTCTGATGAAGGTATGGGTTGCGCAAGTCTGCGTTGTGCGTCAGAGAATGTAGCCTCTCCGTCCGTATTCTGGGTGTCAGAGGCTGCAGGCACGATATTCGGTGAGTGTGTGGATCGTGAAGTTTTGTGCTTTTTGTCAACGGGTGTAAACGTGTCTGATGGAGGTTTGGTTTGCGCAACTCTGCGCTGTGCGTCAGAGAACGTAGCCTCTGCGTCCGTATTCTGGGTGACAAAGGCTACAGGAACGGTGTCCAGTGGGTTTGTGGATCGCGAAGTTTTACGCTTTGCGTCAACGGATGTAGACGTGTCTGATGAATGTTTGGGTTGCGCAACTCTGCGCTGTGCGTCAGAGAACGTTGCCTCTCCGTCCGTATTCTGGGTGACAGAGGCTACAAGCAAGTCGGTGTCCAGTAAGTGTGTGTATTCCGAAGTTTTGCGCTTTGCATCAATGGATGTAGACGTGTCTGATGAAGGTTTGGGTTGCGTAGCTTTGCGCTGTGCGTCAGAGAACGTAGCCTCTGCGTCCTTATTCTGGGTGACAGAGGCTGTAGGTACGATATTCGGTGAGGGTGTGGATCGTGAAGTTTTGCGCTTTGCGTCAATGGATGTAAACCTGTCTAATGGAGGTTTGGGTTGTGCAGCTTTGCGCTGTGCGTCCGAGAACGTAGCTTCTGCGTCCGTATTCTGGGTGACAAAGGCTACAGGAACGGTGTCCAGTGGGTTTGTGGATCGCGAAATTTTACGCTTTGCGTCAACGTATGTAGACGTATCTGATGAAGGTTTGGGTTGCGTAGCTTTGCGCTGTGCGTCAGAGAACGTAGCCTCTGCGTCCATATTCTGGGTGACAGAAGCTGCAAGCACGATATTCGGTGAGTGTATGGACCGTGAAGTTTTGCGCTTTTTGTCAACGGGTGTAAACGTGTCTGATGGAGGTTTGGTTTGCGCAACTCTGCGCTGTGCGTCAGAGAACGTAGCCTCTGCGTCCGTATTCTGGGTGACAAAGGCTACAGGAACGGTGTCCAGTGAGTTTGTGGATCGCGAAGCTTTGCGCTTTGCGTCAACGTATGTAGACGTGTTCGACGAGGGTGTGGGTTGCGCAACTTTGTCCTGTTCATCAGAAAACGAAGCTTTTGCGTCCATATTCTGGGTGACAGAAGCTGCAAGCACGATATTCGGTGAGTGTATGGACCGTGAAGTTTTGCGCTTTACGTCAACGGATGTAAACGTGTCTGATGGAGGTTTGGGTTGCGCAGCTTTGCACTGTGCGTCAGAGAACGTAGCCTCTGCGTCCGTACTCTGGGTGACAAAGGCTACAGGAACGGTGTCCAGTGAGTTTGTGGATCGCGAAGCTTTGCGCTTTGCGTCAACGTATGTAGACGTGTCCGACGAGGGTGTGGGTTGCGCAACTTTGTCCTGTTCATCAGAAAACGAAGCCTTTGCGTCCATATTCTGGGTGACAGAAGCTGCAAGCACGATATTCGGTGAATGTGTGGATCGTGAAATTTTTCGCTTTGCGTCAACGGATGTAAACATGTCTGATGGAGGTTTGGGTTGCGCAGCGTTGCGCTGTGCGTCAGAGAACGTAGCCTCTGCGTCCGTACTCTGGGTGACAAAGGCTACAGGAACGGTGTCCAGTGAGTTTGTGGATCGCGAAGCTTTGCGCTTTGCGTCAACGGTTGTAGACGAGTCCGATGAAGGTTTAGGTTGCGCAATTTTGTACTGTGCGTCAGAGAAAGAAGCCTCTGCGTCCGTATTCTGGGTAACAAAGGCTGCAGGCACGATATTCGGTGACTGTGTGGATCGTGAAGTTTTGCGCTTTTCGTCTACGGATGTAGACGTGTCTGATAAAAGTTTGGGTTGCGCAGCTTTGCGCTGTGCGTCAGAGAACGTAGCCTCTGCGTCCATATTCTGGGTGACAGAAGCTGCAAGCACGATATTCGGTGAGTGTATGGACCGTGAAGTTTTGCGCTTTGCGTCAATGGATGTAAACCTGTCTGATGGAGGTTTGGGTTGTGCAGCTTTGCGCTGTGCGTCCGAGAACGTTGCCTCTGCGTCCATATTCTGGGTGACAAAAGCTACAGGAACGGTGTCCAGTGAGTTTGTGGATCGCGAAGCTTTGCGCTTTGCGTCAACGGTTGTAGACGAGTCCGATGAAGGTTTAGGTTGCGCAATTTTGTACTGTGCGTCAGAGAAAGAAGCCTCTGCGTCCGTATTCTGGGTAACAAAGGCTGCAGGCACGATATTCCGTGACTGTGTGGATCGTGAAGTTTTGTGCTTTTCGTCTACGGATGTAGACGTGTCTGATAAAAGTTTGGGTTGCGCAGCTTTGCGCTGTGCGTCAGAGAACGTAGCCTCTGCGTCCATATTCTGGGTGACAGAAGCTGCAAGCACGATATTCGGTGAGTGTATGGACCGTGAAGTTTTGCGCTTTGCGTCAATGGATGTAAACCTGTCTGATGGAGGTTTGGGTTGTGCAGCTTTGCGCTGTGCGTCCGAGAACGTTGCCTCTGCGTCCATATTCTGGGTGACAAAAGCTACAGGAACGGTGTCCAGTGAGTTTGTGGATCGCGAAGCTTTGCGCTTTGCATCAACGTATGTAGACGTGTCCAACGAGGGTGTGGGTTGCGCAGCTTTGTCCTGTTCATCAGAAAACGAAGCCTCTGCGTCCATATTCTGGATGACAGAGGCTACAGCCACGGTATCCAGTGAGTTTGTGGATCCAGGTGCCACCAGGTCCGTGTCCTCTTCGCTAGAGGACTTTGCCACCAGTTCCGTGTCCTCTTCGCTAGAGGACGTTGCCACCAGTTCCATGTCCTCTTCGCTAGAGGATGTTGCCACCAGGTTCGTGTCCTCTTCGCTAAAGGACGC
Organism: Aporophyla lueneburgensis; assembly: GCA_932294355.1. NCBI lineage: Eukaryota > Metazoa > Arthropoda > Insecta > Lepidoptera > Noctuidae > Aporophyla > Aporophyla lueneburgensis. The sequence continues at coordinate 27,617,726 of OW028751.1, read as the reverse complement.
TGCTACCAGGTTCGTGTCCTCTTCGCTAGAAGACGCTGCCACCATGTTCGTGTCCTCTTCGCTAGAGGACGCTGCTACCAAGTCCGTGTCCTCTTCGTTAGAGGACGCTGCCACCGAGTCCATGTCCTGTGCGCCAGAGGACACAGCAGCCGTCGACGAGTCTGCGCCAGCGGTCGTAGACATCCCAGCTACTGTTGCAAGTTTTGTGCCCCCACCTGTTCAAATAAATATTTTTGTTGATATTGGAAGAGTATGGGATTTGCAGAGGGAGGCAGCTTTATAGTATTCTAATATTATAAAGCTGAAGAATTTGTTTATTTGTTAACACATTCACATTACAGATACAAAATTTTGGGAATAAAAAAAATAAATACAAAATTTCATCCCCCTTTTTACCCCTTAAGGGTTGAAATTCCAACAACACCGCGTTAGCTTCCAACGTTCCGTTAGTTTCCGACCATAAGCCTAAATATTAAATTTTGTGATACTGACTTTGAAAATGAAGAACAGTCAATTGAGATATATCAACAGTTTACTATTAGTCCGGTTAATTTAGACATTCGAAGGTACATAAATTCCCAACAAGCTGAAAATCGGTAAAATTGATCAAAACATAATTATAAATAAAATATTTAAATTCTCCATCATGCCCGTGTATGGAATATTTTTTATTCAAGGTCAAAGGTCAAAAAAATGCGTTTTTCGTGATTTTCAGCAAAACGGTAAGTTTTATCATAAAAGTACTTCAGACAAAAATTGTAGAGCATAAAATTATGTATTAAAAAAACAGTATTTTTTTCCTACGAACCACCGTTTGTGAGACATAACGAATCAAAAAGTTGTAAAAGTTGTTATCGTTATGTATGAGTACGCCACGTAATATATGTCTCTAGAGTTGTTATATCTATTCATACACGAAATATTTTAAGGGGTACACCTGTAGGTGGTAAAGAAGCTATAGAAGCAAAAAGATAATTTTTATCTAATCGTTTTTTAATTTTCGTAATTATTATAATTTTAAAACTACTTGACAAGTTTTGCATAAAACCTTTACTCCAAATTCTATGAATGGCCCGCCTGACGCTGCGAGGTCGACGACCGGACGGCACGAGCATGGCCGCGGTGTCTCCGGCCGTAAAAAATAAGAAGGAGCCAGTATTTCTTATGTGCGTCAAATAATTTATAAATATTAAATTTTAAAAAAAACCCTTAGTGGTGGGGCTCCGACGGAAGGCAAAATTAGGTACCTTCGACGCGGACAGAAAAACTGATAAACGCAAGTGTCGTGCCTAGGGGTTAAGGGGTGAGGGAGTCCGTGCACCTTACCTCCTCGTGAAACCGCTCGATTCTCCAGCAGAATCTCGGAGCTCCGGAGTCTTCGCAGAGTTCGGCTACCACGTGTCGAACCAAGTCCAGAGGCACTACACAGCACTTCAGTACAACCGTCGAAGCCACAAATAACACCACTAAAGAAACAGCGGGACTGCTATGAACTTATAATATTCATATTATATCGTTCTGCGATAAAATAGTACAGCGGATAAAAAAACACAGCGGGGACGCGATGACGGCGGAGTCCATATTTGAACTGTTATAATGTCTTTCTCGAGCGAGCGATAAAGACGGCGACACTCGTCAAGGAGGTGCACGATGGTGATTGGCGGATGGCAGGGGAAGAGGACTAGCTTGACATCTTGCGTAATAGTTTAACAAAATAAAATAGATGGCGCCAACATTTCCTCCCCCTTTTAAAGGGTCACCTTTAAACCCAATCATAAAGTGTAATAAAGAACTGCGGAAATATAATATTGAAACTGCGATTTATATAAGATAAACTGCGACAATCTTAAACTAACTAACTGCTAACACTTAAACTACTGTGGTTACAAAAAAAAAATTAAAAAAAATAACAATCTTATTGCGTAGGTAATGGGCACAAACGTACGACCGGACGCACGTATGTACCTTTAGCTGTTCTTACAGACACTACACGCGTTATACCATCGTTAGAAGGAAGAATCTTCTCTACTATCGCTAATGGCCACGATAAAGGAGGTGAATTGTCAGTTATAATAACAACAACCGTGCCAGGCTTGATTGGCACAGACGGAGTATTCCATTTCTCTCGGGTTTGTAAACTATGTAAATATTCCATTCTCCATCTCTTCCAAAAAGATTGCACTAATTTATCAAGCAGAGAATGTCTCTGAAGCAAGTTGAGAATATCTGACTTTACTTCAGGCGCGGGCAATGAGAGTAAAGGAGCGGTATGCAAAAAATGACCTGGCGTTAACGCGGTAGGTTCTGCGGGATCCGCACTCAGGACCGTAAGAGGCCGAGAATTTAACAAACACTCGATCTGAACGAGCACTGTAACTAGCTCTTCGTAAGAGAGAAGCTGTTGACCGATTACCTTGAAAAGGTGCGTCTTGACGACCTTCACCATACTCTCCCAACATCCGCCAAAACGTGGGGCGGCCGGACAGTTAAACTTCCATGTGATACGGTTTTCAGCAAGCTCTTCTTCGAAGCGAGAGCGGAACTCGACATTATTAAGAAATTTATATAAGTCGCGTAAATAAGAATTAGCGCCTACAAAATTAGTGCCTCTGTCCGAGTGCATTACTTGGACAGGGCCCCTGCGAGACAAGAACCGTTTAAGTGCAACTAAAAACTGGCGGTGCTAAGATCAGTGGCTACTTCAATCTGTAGCGCGCGAGTTGTGAGACAAGTGAACACGCAAATATATGCTTTTCAAAGCCTTTGCACCCCGACGGCGAATGGGAGTGTAAGATATAGGACCTGCGTAATCACAGCCCGTGTGAGTAAACGGCTTAATAACCTGACACGTCCGACAGTCCGGCAAGTCAGCCATGAGCGAGAAGACGGGACGCGGTCGAGCGCGGAAACAAATATTACAATCGTGAACTACCTTACGAATAGCACGACGAGCAGACAGTATCCAGTATTTCTGCCGTAATAGTGACATGAGCTGTTCAGGCCCAGCGTGTAAATATTTCTTATGATAATATTCAATTAATAAGTTAACAAAAAAGTCATGGCTTGGCAGAAGTACCGGGTGCTGCTGTGAGTAACTTAGATCAGAATGGGTGAGACGTCCACCAACTCTGATTAAATCGTTATGTAAAAACGGTCTTAATTTATTAAGAGATGATGAAACCTGCGTGTTCAGTTTTAAATTTAAAATTTCTTTATTGAAACGTTTATTTTGGATGAGTTTCAGCAATTTGTTTTCTGCAAAACTCAAATCAGCTGCGGTTATATGTACGGAATCGCGACGTGGTAACAAATTAGCGAATCTATAAATGTAAACAATCGTACGGAGTAATTTACTCCATGACGAAAGGCGGTAAAGAGTATCATAAACATAAGAATCGTCAGCGGGAATTAAAACAGCGTGAACGAGTTTCTTTTGTTTAGGTATCTCGTCCAACGTGAGCGGTTCCGTACCTTCAGTAATAGGCCACTGCGATGGATGTAATGTTAGCCAGGGGGGCCATTGGGACCACGGAGGGTGGTCTTTAGGATTAAAACGATAAAGAATTCTCTGATAACGTCGATCAGATTCGCGAATCATAATTTGTAAAAACATTTGTTTACAATCAGCGGTCATCGCTACAGAGTGTAGACGAAAATTTGAAATAATTTTGAATAAATTACCCTGTAGGTTGGGCCCACTGTGCAGCAAATCATTTAACGAAACACCGGACGATGTTTTGCAGCTGCCATCTAGCACGGGACGCAACCTAGACGAAGACTTGTCAGGGCGGGGAACCCCATGATGTGGGATTATATAAGTAGGGTACACATCTGCAGTTTCATGCGGAAGAACTGAGACGGGCGAGATATAACCTTTAGAAAGGTAATCATTTAAAACTTCGTCATAAGCGGCGCGTAGCTCAGGTGAAGCTTCAAGCTTCCTCTCTAAGCATAAAAAACGTCTACGAGCGATATTGAATGAGTCACCCAGTGTGAACACATCCTTATCAAACGGTAGACCCACGGTATAGCGACCAGTAACTGGGTCCCGTTGCGTAGTTGAATGATAAAAATATTCACATTCAGCATCAGCAGGATGCTGAACGGGCGGGCCAGGAACTTCTTCAAGTTCCCAGAAGCGGGAAATCAAATTGTTATCCATAGGCGAAGGGACTATGGCGCAGCACGATGTGACACATGCTGGGCGGTTACTGAGTGTAGGTACGACCCCCATGAGTACGTAGCCTAACACCGTATTGACAGTGGCGGGCACTGACGGGCCACCAGGAACCACGTCAGGCAAAAGTAAATGCGGAAATAGCGATGCTCCAATTAAAATATCAATTTTACTTGGAATAGCGAAACTATCATCAGCGAACTGAAGTTTATTCGAGTAAGGTAGGGCCTTAATATCAACAAAAGCGGAAGGTAATTTGTCCGTAATTTGATCAACTACTAACGACTCAATATCAAATCGGATATTTTTGTTAAAGCGTGAAAATATACGTAAATTTACTGTCCCGAACGACGTCCTCTCTGTGCCTCCAAAACCTCTTACAGTCGTAGACCGTGTATTGTTTTGACGTAAACGTAAAAGTTCACAACATTCCCTAGTAATGAAGTGACTTTGCGAGGCGGAATCGAGTAAAATTCTTATTAAATGCTCACGCCCAGCACTATCGTACGCCACGACTTGAGCAGTCGCGAGCAAAACGGTAGTATGCGAATCACATTGCGGCGTTTCGCTGCAAGCGGCATTAGAGGAAACAGAACGCGGAGCGTCAACGGACATCGAACCCAAAGCTACATCAGGCTGCGTGGCGGAGCGCACCGGCTCGGACGCGGGCACGGGTGCGATTGGGACGACAGCAGCGTTCGCTTGCGTTGACGTCACCGGATCGGGCGCTCCGCGCTGCAGCGCAGGCATAGTGGTACTCGCCGCTTCCGCGGTCTGTGGGTTCGAATCCCGAGTAAAATGTAATAGTGAATGGTGACGTTGTTTACACGTTCTACAGCCAGATGCGGATTGACAACTCGATATTTTATGTTTAAATATCTGGATGACCGAGCTTTGCTCGGATTTTTTGGTAAATTGTGTTTAAAATAATAAGTTTATGTTCAAGTTGATTATCGATACAGTTGGTCATTGAAAACACGAATAAAACGACATTGTATAAAAATGAATCCTAGCTAGATCGATTTATCGCCCCCGAAACCCCTTGTATACAAAATTTCATGAAAATCGTTGGAGCCGTTTCCGAGATTCAGATTATTATATATATACAAGAATTGCTCGTTTAAAGGTATAAGATACTTAAACAATTAACGCAACCGTTAATTTTCCTAACAACCTGTAAGCGTTCATACGGAGTTGATTGATGAAAATCAGGACATTTAAATAAGTGTTGATGTGTGACATTAGTACACAAACATTTATCTGTTGAATCAGATTCGACCGTGCTTACATACGCGTTATAACGCGGGGAGGACTGCGGTTTTTTACTATCATTAAAACTGCGGGAACGATCAGCTAAAAGACATTGCCCATTTTGTTAGGAGATATGGGCCCCTAGAAAAAAAAACGCGGGCAACGGTGGTTTTAACTTGATTTTGAAGAACAACAATTACCTTTTTAGATCCTGAAATCAGTTTTCAGTTTTTCACCCTAGTTTCAGAGAAATGTAATTTTTAAAGATGATGAAATTGAGATTCCACTTATAAACAATTTGAATGATGTATTGATTTGACAGATTAATCTTTCTACTCTCCTCGCGTTCCGAGTTACGCAAAATCGATGTATGTAAGCGCGCCAAACAACCCTTTCGTAGAGCGTGGCGATTTCTTGACGCGCTAACAGCAATGTTATTGTGATTCGGAACGCGGGGTAGGTGTGGCCATGTTAAATATTTTGTTGATCGATTTACCAAATCGATTTGATCAACAAGTTCTTGCTTTCTATTTACATAATTAAAGAGATACTTTTGCATATGATTTATATTATTTACTAAAAGTGAATAACAATTTCAAATCGAAACGTCAATTGAGATATCAGCAAACGTTAATTTTTAAACGATCTAGCCAGTTTTAGTTGGCCATATCATGAAATGTAACTAATTCATGAAATGGCTAGTCACATCATAAAGTAATCAATTCTGCGATCTGACCACGACATATGTATATATCTTCAGATTACAATTCCTTCGTGTTTTAGTTTATTTACTGCCTATTTCTATTTTCTTTTTATTTTAACCCGCCCGCTGCTTATTTTAATCCGCGATTTGAATACCTATACGTCTAATCAGTTACATGAGACCTAGATTATGACCGGAAAAAAGCTATTGTAAACATCTCTGGTACTTTTATTCGGCGGAATAGTAATATATCGATTTTTTTCAATCGATTACTACCATTTAATTGACATAATCTGTGGTCTATCTTGACAACATTCAGGTTAAGTTTTAATGGCAGAACTACCTTTGATTCAATAAAATAATTATTAGTTACGGTTTTTAATGCTAGGGTGAAAGAGATGTTGATAAAATAAAATTGGACTTATAAAATTACGACTTAATTTTTGAGAAGTAAATAGTCTCTGCCCGGCACTGAAAATAAGGGGCCCATCGGCGGGCAATGTCTTTTTGCGGAATTATTTACTTGCGCGCCGGCTGTTAAAGCGTGGGTGCGATACAATATTTTACTCTGTTTATCAACGAAATCGACTAAATCATTAAATAAAGGAATGTCAGACTGATCCTGACTGTTTTCAAAGTTACGAACAGTTTCACTGTCTAACTTGGTAATAGCTATTTGTACGAAAATTAAATTCAATAAATCTGGAATTTTTAAATGTTGTAAGGCACGGACGGCGTTAACAAACTTATCATTAAAAATGTCTAAATTATCGGAAGTAACGGAAGTTAACGGTTTAAAATCTATGATCTGTTTTAAATAAGTGGCCGCTAGTGTGCGTTTGTCTTCATACCGATTCACTAGCGTATTGAAAATGAGTTCGTAATTCTCAGCGGTAGGTACAATGCCGGCGCATGCGGCTAGCGCTTTACCGGTCAATTTGCCCTGTAAATAATGTAATTTTTGATGACCCGAGAGAGATGGATTATCATGAACAGCGGATTTATAATTTGAGTAAAACAATGGCCATGAACGAAAGTCACCGTTAAAACTCATTAATTCAATCGGCGGTAACTTAATGAAAGAAGATTTTTTCTCTAAGATGGACGGAGTGACGTCTGCATTGGTAGCAACCAAACGTTTTAAGCGTCTATATAACTGTTCAAACGAAACCAGCGCCTTGTAGTCAGCGCGCGCGGTGGGGTCAGCTGTCAGTAGACAGTTATTATACTGATCCATAACTTCATGAAATTCGGAACGAATAGCGTCAATGTTTGAGCTAGCGTCCAGAAAGGCCTGTTTCGCATCATCTCCCGTGCCTATGTGTTTAGATAAATCGTAGGCAGACTGTAAACACTCGAATAAAGAATTCCGTTTGGCTTCCAACGCCAACAATGATAACTCCGTACTATTAGACTTAATAGCTTTCTTCATTATGAAATGAGAATTTTAAATTGAAGATTTACAAAAATAATTTATTTGTTAGTTTGCGAATAATATAAAAGTACAAGTGGGTACTTCTAAAAAGGTAAATCTCAGCGAAAATTATCGAAATAGAACCTTATTTCGCGAATACCACTGAGAATATGAATATTACAGCGAATAATAAGATGAAATATTAGTATGACAGCGGTAAAATAAGTATTTAGTGTTAAGCGGTAACAAAATGAAATAAATTCCTTCGCACTACGCTGCGTGCGTAATGGCGTCGGTACGTTTTCTAGGCTAACGAAAACCTAAAAACGGCGGGTTTTAACATTAAATCTCCTATTAGGTGACCTAAAAGGGGCGGAAACTGTATCAATCCGGCTCGAAGGACCACAATAATGGTGGGGCTCCAACGGAAGGCAAAATTAGGTACCTTTGACGCGGACAGAAAAACTGATAAACGCAAGTGTCGTGCCTAGGGGTTAAGGGGTGAGGGAGTCCGTGCACCTTACCTCCTCGTGAAACCGCTCGATCCTCCAGCAGAGCGGCGGAGTCCATATTTGAACTGTTATAATGTCTTTCTCGAGCGAGCGATAAAGACGGCGAAACTCGTCAAGGAGGTGCACGATGGTGATTGGTGGATGGCAGGGGAAGAGGACTAGCTTGACATCTTGCATAATAGTTTAACAAAATAAAATAGATGGCGCCAACACTTAGAAATTTTTTTTTTTCGTTGCTATAGCTTCTTTACCATCTACAGATATGTACGTCTTAAAATATTTCGTGTATGAATAGATACACCTTATATATGTTGATTTTTTTTCTATCGGTGTTTGTAACTTATTCTTAACTTAAAGAATATCAGGTAAAATTAAACTCAGCCCGTTAATTTATACTGCTGTGCTGAATTTTTTAAAAAGAGTAATTCAACTCAATGAGAAGTTATCATCAACGGCATCCGCTTTCTTCGTTCTATGTACGGAGCTCCTAAAAAACTACCTGTTAGGATAATAAAAAATAAAAACTACTATATATTACAAAAAAAAAAAGACAAGATCAAGAAGAACTTCGAAGAAGAGATAAGTTCAAAAGTTATTTAAATAATCTCTTTAACTTTCTGCCATTTTAATTCGCAGCCTTGTTTGTTGACAAGGAAGTTTTGATGTCTTCGTTAAGGACGCTATAACATTTTTCTACAAATATCAGTGGTTTTCCGGTACTTACCAATTAAATCAAGAGGAATCACAGTTGCGAGGTCAATTATGGTCTAAATTAAAGATAATTTAATCATCTCCATGATGGAACCATGAAAATTGTATAGTCCTTTACAAAATTTTCACAAAAATACGTTTTCCCCACCGCAATAATCGAAGAAAATGAAAAATAATGGGGTCTGAAACGGTACCTGTATAGTGAAATCAACTGCATGTTTTAACTTCAAAATGACAAGAAATTATGGCTAGTATAATCTTCTACGTTTTGCTTACATATTTTGTAATCAAATACATAACTTTTTTATTTATGAGAAAAATAAAGAACGCTCTCGAATTTCTTCATACTTTTTCTACTCGCGGCTTGTCATTCCGCGCTCAGACGCGCCCTAGGAAGCACGGGCGTATCGCTTTTTTGTACGAAATAAATACGATCAAAATAATAATAAAGTGAGTGCCGTGCTGTATACTGTGGTTGAAAAATTTTGATACTTTTCGGACCAAAAGTATGAGTACCAAACTTATTACCAGAACTTGGTTTAGAAATAAATAACTCAAATTCTATTGGGAATTGGAATGGAGTAGTGATTATTACAAGAACAAGATTCAAGAATGATGAAGACGGTGATTTACAAGAATTCAAGATGGCGGATGATTATTTAAGGGGAGGCAGAGCAAAATCATTCAAAACAGTCGTCACTGTTGAAGTAATACAATCAATACTTTTACCACAATTACCATAAAAAATATGTAATAAACACCGCAATAAATGTGTTAACCGATTATAGTTCACAAAAACTAAAAATATTGTATAGTTTAATAAACAAAAATTCGTAAAGTTGAACAAAAATCTTAAAAAAGCATGCTCGGGTTTAGTTGAATTTTGATAGTAAACTGGTAAATTTTTTCACTAACTTGGATTCATATTAATTCCTTATTATCATACTACAATTTGTAGTTTTTATATTTTCGAAATGTCACTTATTTATTTTATTATTAATTTTTGTTTTGATTCCCACCCTGTTTTGAGTCAAACGCAAAGTACACGAGTAGAAAATTCAGTCGTCCACGAGAGCTCGGAGAGTGGTCACGTCGCATCGTGGAGCGACGCGCCGGTAACGATAATCCGCGATCTATTGTGTACGTATACGTTGCCGCAAAGAGTGAAATAGGGTAAGTCACATTTGTGTTTTTTTGAGTATGACTTATATTTAGTAGGCATAACTAAATTTTACTTTTTGTTGTTTTTTTTCTGCTTCCATATTACTATAACATTTTTCTTAAATATTTGTTTTAGTAAATATGGGAAAGCGTAAGGACAGCTATTGTAAGAAAAAAGTTGGCGCTCATTTCCGTAAAAAAAGCCTTTATCATAAAATGTACGTATATATATTTTATGATATTAGTTCCAGTTATTTTTTTTTTCTCTAAAATTCGATATGAGTGTCGTGGCTTTTGGGGGTGGCGATTGCAAATCTGGCATTCATTTTAAAATTCAAGATAGCGGATTTAACTTCAACTTTTCCGTAATACTCTATACAGGGTGTCCAAGAACCTGGCGTCCAACTGGATTCCCACGATGCCCCAAGTTCTAACAGTACTCAGAAAAATATTTTAAAAAATCCACCCCATGTACTTACAGAATTATACTGATTTCAAAAAAAAAGGGGAAATGAGCACCCTGTGACATACTTTTGAATGCTGTGACTGCTAATGCTGATAATTTCGATATTTCTTGGAGGTTTTGTAATCTAGGGTATTGCTGTGTCTAAATAGAATGTAAAAATAAAGTACTTATTGTACCATTTTAAAATAAAATATTATTTTAACTAAAGGTGATATGGAAAACTATTGAATTTCGCAACTTTGACCGACTGTAGTGTAAAAAAAATGTACCAAAATAGTATGGCAAGTGACGTCAAATTTTGACGCGTTTATTCCTCTTTTTAAAAAGGTATAATACTTACACATTAATTTGAAAAAAAAAAATTTTTGATAATATTTTTACTCAACAACCCAATTTTTACGATGTCTTACAGAATTCTTAGAAAGAAAAATTTACGACGAATTGAATCTAACCTCTAAAGAATTACTATTGTATGCTCATAAAAATAACAACAGGCCTCTCAAAAAACAGGTTAGACCGTAAGGGACGGTATGTGCATGCATCTCACCATAGTGATTCGTTATTACAACAGGAGGGAGCAAGACAGAAACTATCTTTGCGATTTGCTGGTTCTTCTTTATGGTACCCCATTATTCAGGTAAGAGTGAGGGAGAAAAAGGTTAGAGGTGCGAGTGAGATAGATAGTGACGCTATCTGGGATCGTGCTATTAAGGATAACAGTACGGTCAGTACGCGTCACTGCCTCCTGCCGTTACTACGCACCTCTCTCTTATTGTTACCATTGATCACGTACTACGATTTAAAGCTTTGTTTATTGGACTCGATTACTCTTTGTGCTCTGGACTTTGAAACGAACTCTTTACGACGACCTTTGCCTGTGTTTGGACAGTTTGTGTTTTGTGTGTGCTACCATGGCGACCTACACTCCGCAAGAATACGCAAATATGCACTACATTTATGGAGAATGTAGAGGTAATGGACGAGCTGCAGCGAGACTTTACAGAGAAAGGTATCCGAGGGCTACGCGATATCCCGACCATCGAGTTTTCATTAATGTGCACAGATCACTATGTGACGGGTGGTTCCCCAATCAAGTAGCTGGTGAAGGACGACCCGTAAATGACTTCATACGCGATGAAGTTTTAGAGGCGGTGTCGGCAAATCCAAGCATCTCTGTGCGAGGAATAGAAGCTGATACGGGGATACCGAAGAGCACAGCACACAGTATTCTCCAAAAAGAAGAATATCATCCGTACCTCGTACAGCGAGTGCAAAGTCTTTTACCTCGAGACTATCCGAGCCGAGTCGCGTTTTGTGAAACAATCCTGCAAAAACATCGAGAAGACGAAAACTTTATCGACAAAATTTTGTGGTCAGATGAATCAACATTTAAGAAGGATGGCTACATGAACCTACACAACTTGCACGAGTGGCATGTGGAAAATCCGCACTTGATGCGAGAAGATAGATCCCAGTACCGGTTCAAAGTGAACATGTGGACCGGTATTCTCTGTGGGAATATTATTGGTCCATTTGAGATGCACGAGAATTTGACTGGCGAATCATATTTAAATTTTCTTCAAAATGATTTGCCAAACTTACTAGAAGAGACCCCACCAGATATGTGGTTCCAACACGACGGCTGTCCAGCACATTTTCACGTATCCGTTAGAGAGTTTTTGGACGAGCAATACCCGAACAGGTGGATTGGGCGATCAGGAACAATCCCGTGGCCAGCCCGCTCACCTGACTTAAATCCGCTGGATTTTTTTTTCTGGGGAACTATGAAGGAGCTCGTTTATGCGAAGCCCATTAATGACATCGCTGACCTTCGTGAGAAGATAACACAAGCAGTGCAGGTGATACGTCAAAAAAGTTACTCGCGAAACATAAAGCGGTCCTTTTTAAGGAGAGTGAGAGCTTGTATTGCCGCGGGTGGTCAACATTTTGAACATTTATTGTAATAAAATATCTTTAAACTAACATTCTTTGCTTTTATTCTACTGGGAACCCATCTACCTGTGTGTATTTCCTTCTTGCTCACTCTTGGAACCGAAGTAAATAATAGTAGTAACATAACAGTTTCTAAGATAAGAAAGGGTCCGACAGTTACCGTTAGTACCTACTAACGGTAACTGTCGGACCCTTTCTTATCTTTCTTTCTTATCTAAAAAAAAAATTTTGATAATATTTTTACTCAACAACCCAATTTTTACGAAGTGCCTACCTAGGCACTTCGTAAAAATTGGGTTGTTGAGTAAAAATATTATCTAAATTTTTTTTTTCAAATTAATGTGTAAGTATTATACCTTTTTAAAAAGAGGAATAAACGCGTCAAAATTTGACGTCACTTGCCATACTATTTTGGTACATTTTTTTTACACTACAGTCGGTCAAAGTTGCGAAATTCAATAGTTTTCCATATCACCTTTAGTTAAAATAATATTTTATTTTAAAATGGTACAATAAGTACTTTATTTTTACATTCTATTTAGACACAGCAATACCCTAGATTACAAAACCTCCAAGAAATATCGAAATTATCAGCATTAGCAGTCACAGCATTCAAAAGTATGTCACAGGGTGCTCATTTCCCCTTTTTTTTTGAAATCAGTATAATTCTGTAAGTACATGGGGTGGATTTTTTAAAATATTTTTCTGAGTACTGTTAGAACTTGGGGCATCGTGGGAATCCAGTTGGACGCCAGGTTCTTGGACACCCTGTATATTATATATACCACATTTACCTGTGATTTTCGCATGTTTTTGTAAATTAAGCAAGGTTTCTATTACATTAGGTAATTATACATTTTTTTTATCACAGACTGGTTTTATTATTACCGAAATTAAAGTTATTTTTGACTTTGTAGTGTTTTTTTTTTTAATATTTGAGTTGATTGAATGAAGGGTAAATTGCGTTTTACGATTTATGACGTGTTAAAAAAAAACTGTTTACTAGATCTCGTTCAAACTAATTTTCGGTGAAAGTTTACATGGTAATGTACATCATATATTTTTTTTAGTTTTACCATTCCTTATTTTAAAAGTTGCAGGGGGGGGGACACATTTTACCACTTTGGAAGTGTCTTTCGCCCAAACTATTCAGTTTAGAAAAAAATGATATTACAAACGTCAATATCATTTTTGAAGACCTATCCATAGGTACCCCACACATATGGGTATGATGAAAAAAAAAATATTGAGTTTCTGTTTTAAGTATGGGGAACCCCAAAATATATTGTTTTTTTTTCTATTTTTGTGTGAAAATCTTAATGCAGTTCACAGAATACATCTACTTACCAAGTTTCAACAGCATAGCTCTTATAGTTTCGGAAAAAAGTGGCTGTGATATACGGACGGACAGACAGACAGGCAGACATACATGATGAATCTATAAGGATTTTTATCATTTGGCTACGAACCCTAAAAATGGCGGTTGCGAAAATTTTCAAAGTTTTCATCATGGGTGTCGTTTTCAATATTTTCGAAGGTGCTGAAGCCGAAAACTCGATACAAATTACATTCGGAGTCAAAAAAAGCCTAAGGAACAGGCTTCCTGACGGGATGACCACCAACCCCATAAATTTTTCATTCAAAACGACGAATATTTTGATTTTTTTAAATAAAAAGTGGGCATAGCTATCAATTTTGGGTAATTTTAGGATAGTGATTATGAATATTTCATACAAATTTGATTGTATTGTTTTTTAGAAAAAGATTATTATCCATATTGGGGGTAGGGATTATGAAATCATCGATTTTTAATTTAAAATGGCTGATGTACTGTTATGATGAAATGTCGACATGGGTATCAATTTTGGGGGTTTTACTAGTATGTAGTCAAAATATTTAACGAAACTTTCATTATTTACATAAATTGAAAATCATGTAGTTAATCGTCATCTCTCAAAAATGTTAAAGTCATTTCGAATTATAAATACATAGTAGAGTTCAAAAATAACCTTCATACAAAAATGAAGGCCTCCTATCCGTTCCAATCTCAAAGGCGAGGTTCGGGCGTCACACAATTTTTGCCTAGTTTTCTTTAGGGAATATCGTGTATATTTTCACCGATAGTCTACGATCACCATCCGTTATATTTGTTTATTATCCAAAAATATTATTAAGTAAAGTTTTTTATTGTAACACCAAATTTTTTTTTTTTGATTGACTACTTATATAGGTAAGTTATTCCAAATATAACGATGATCATGATAATAAAACTTATTTACTGTCACCAAATGCAAAAGTAAAGTTAGTTTACTACAAATTTTACTCAACAGTGCTAGTAAAATAAATAATACCTTTGAGTATCAAGATTAGTTAAGTAATGTTTAAAATCGAGCAAACAATGGTTTCAATGTGTGCGTGCGCGTAATGTTGTTGTGTGGCGACTCAAATACCTAAACTTGAGCGATTCAAAAATTTTATTGCGTCCTTAAAACATACAGTCAAGTTTTGGAACCCAAATAATAATTTGGAACAAAGTTGAATTTTATATTTCATACAGATAAATACCTAGTTTAAATATAAGTAGGGACGAATTTAAAACAGACTTATCACCGCTCCAGCAAGGGTCGGGACGATGAGGTGGGTCTCGGCTGCGAGGATGCATGGACGGCGGTCTGCGACGGTGAACCTTTAGAGTGCTGGTGAAGTTAAGTAATGTCATCGGAAATGGTTAGGAAATGCCTCGCTCGGCTAGTTATACGGGAGGGAGTGTAGCGGGGGGTTCACTGCCATCAGGGGATTGGGGTTCTTTATAACAAAGTCAAAGAAACGCTGAGAAAGGTGTTTTATGAATATATTTAGTCCGAGCACTTGACGCTCACTTCAAAGTGCTAAATAAAACAGAAAACACTATTGGTAAATCACTAGTTTTTAGCCCATGCATTTTTGGTAATCTATATTTATATTCATACTAGCTTTTGCCCGCGGCTTCGCACGCGTTAAATTCGGGGTAACACGGTTCCCCTTTCCTGATTTAGAATACAGAAGAGAACTCGGAACAGAATGTTATTTTAATACGCTACTGTAGACGATATGATGTCTTTCCATTTGGGGATTGAATGTAAATATTCTGGGCATTGGACACACGCGAACATGCTACATACAATTATCCATAGGAAAAGCACGGCTTTTCTAAGTTCACCCCAGAAACCTAAAAAAGAAAAAAAGTAGCCTATGTCGCTCTCCATCCCTTCAACTATCTTCACTTAAAAAATCACGTCAATGCTTCGCTCCGTTTTGCCGTGAAAGACGGACAAACCGACACACACACTTTCCCATTTATAATATTAGTATGGATTAATTATTACGTGAAGCAAAAACTTTGTATCCCTTTTTACGAAAATTACGCGAACAGAAGAATATGAAAGGCACAGTTAAACATTACATGGAGAAAGAGTGCAGAAAGCTATTTTTTTTTATGAATTTTGTTCGATTTTCGACCAATTGGCGAATAGAGGGGTGACTGCGTTGTAAACTATCAGTAGGAATCGCTTCAATTTTGACGGTTCCACATCATTAATGACGTTGTTTTGGTTGCTAAGTGAACAACTTTTCCGAAAATATCAAAGAATGGATAGCAATATTCCTCAAAGTAGCAAGTAGGGTATAGTGTATTATGCAAATATAGTGTGTTTAGTACCTATAGTTTAATAGGCAAACTCAAAACAAAATCGGATCGGAACCATGATCTTGTTTTCTCAAAACGATTTCTATGTAAACGCCCCTGTGTCATCGTCATTCAGGCAACAAAAAATAATAGTTTAAAAAACTAAAAAACACGCTTCCATAGAACACCAAACTAAAAAGTATGTGGTGCTTTTATAATATATATGGGGTGCTTTTTAAGGTATTTTTTTATTGATATCAGGCCAGTGAACGAAGTTCACTGTATCAGGCACCCCACGTATTTTTTCCATTATTTTCTACTTTTTAGTTTGGTTTTCTATGGAAGCGTGTTTTTTTTAGTTTTTTAAACTATTATTTATTTTCTATTTCTTTACACGCTTTATATTATTAAGGGTTGTTTCGAATTTTGAGACGTATGTCAGCGTAGTTTTCAAAGACAGTTTTCTTGCTGTCCTGGTAACCCTGGCAAGGATAATGGCACAAATTTATGAAATTATAGTATTGTGATCGGTCTTTGACAGGTGTGCAAAGTTTGAATGAAATCTGGTCGTTTAAAGTGGGTCAAAATCGCGCTATAACGAGTCGGTTACAAACAAACATACAAGTGAAGCTAATATAAAGCGTGTAAAAAAGAAAATTCATTCATCCTCTTAACATGACCAAACCATCTAAGCATACTTTTTTAAATTTTTGTCACTACATCTTCTTTTAAACCACACCGTTCTCTTATCACATCATTCCTCAGCCTATCATTCGTAGTCACACCACACATGCTTCGCAGGAACGCATTTCCACAGCATTTATTCTACTTTCATGCTTTTGAACATTTAATCTGGGGTGACACAAAAATAAAATAGTCAGTAAGCAACACAAAAAAGCGATTTTTAGTAAAAATTTTCTAGGTATGGCTCCAAAGATTTACAATAAAATACCTAAAGTTTTAATGGACTGTAACGATGATCATAAATTTAAAAATGAATTACACAACTTTCTAATAAATAAGGCAGATTACACATTAAATGAATATATGTTAGACCAGAAATTGTTATGATGTCTATTGGGATTGAGGTGAATGTTTTCTGAGTCCGATTTTTACCATATTGTTAACTTAACATGTTTTTTGACGAAATGATATTATTATATTATACATGTTATACATACATATTATGTTTGACGAAATGAATTTGACATTTGACATTTTATCAATAATTTAGACCTCACAATTTTTATTTTTTATGATTATATATATTTTTTTTTTTGTCAATTTCGATATATTGAATTGTATAATTTAGATTTTTCTTTGACCTATGTAACCAGTCTTTTGAATTGTTTTTAAATGTATTAAATTGTCTTGTGTCTACAAATAATATTTTGCATGCCTTAATTGGTAGGACATAATTAACTGCGCATTTACTCAACATCTCAAAATGTATTTATTTTTATGTTCTGCAATAAATTAATTGAATTTGAATTTGCTTCTTTTGCCACACCCAACATTCACTCCCATACCTAAGCGTAGGCACCAGTACACCATTGTGAACAGCCAGTCGAGCCATTGGTTAGTCACAATTGCATGTACTTTACTTGAATAGTAGACCAAAAACAAATCTAAGCAAAATAACAAAAAAGTTTGAAAACCATGGCGAAGTCACAGATGAGAAGTTCCTTTTTAAATAAAAAATACAGTCCAAGAAATTGTTCTGAGTTGTTGTAGTGTAGTCAAAGGTCAAAGTCTTACTAATATTATAAATGCGAAAGTTTGTATGTATGGTTGTATGGATATGCGGATGTGTGGATGTTTGTTACTCTTTCACGCAAAAAGTACTGAACGGATTTGGAATACACTTAATTTATAACCTGGATTAAAACTAGTGTTGCCAGACGTCCCGTATTTCCCGGGACGTCCCGTATTTTAGGCATAGTTTAAAATGTCCCGGCGGGACTGACTCTGTCCCGTATATGAACCGTACTTCAATTTTCATGATGAAATCGATCCAAATATTCACACACATGCAACGTTCGTAAAACGTACCTACTGTTTACATTTCTGACTCGGCTCAGCTCGAGCGACGGTGTTGTGTGAAGTAACTTGCACTTGTAGCCCGCAAAGACCAATGACAAATTGACAAAAGTGGAAGAAAGTTATCGAAAGGTTTTTGAATACCGAAATCCCAAACATTTTCTGAATTTTATCCTTCGTTTGTACACGCTTTATTTTAGCTTCACTTGTATGTTTGTTTGTTTGTAACCGACTCCTTATAGCGCGATTTTGACCTACTTTAAACGACCAGATTTCATTTAAACTCTGTAGACTCATCGAGAACCGATGACAATACTATAATTTTATAAATTTGTGCCATTATCCTTGCCGGGGTTACCAGGCCAGCAAAAACTGTCTTCGAAAACTACGCTGACATACGTCATGACATACGTCTCAATATTCGAAACACCCTAAAAAATAGAAAATAAATAACAGTTTAAAAAAAATAAAAAACACGCTTCCATAGAAAACCAAACTAAAAAGTAGAAAATAATGGAAAAAAAGCGTGGAGTGCCTGATATCAATAAAAAAAATTACCTTAAAAAGCACCCCACGCTTTTTCCATTATTTTCTTCTTTTAGTTTGGTTTTCTATGGAAGCATGGTTTTTAGTTTTTTAAAGTAGTATTTATTTAGTATTCCTAGCTGAAACTGTTTCGTGTTACTAACTGTTTTGCAGATGTTACTTAACTGAACTGATGTAAGAAATAAATGTACCCCTAATTTAATAAAAAGCGAGTTGATGCCCGTTTTTAATTACGGTTATAATTGCATCGATTTTTACAGATATGTTAAAACGAATAAAAATATGTTAAAACGGACTCGACACTCGTAAAAATAAAAAAAAACACTAAATAATTTTGTCTTTTATTTGTCCCGGGTAAAAAACTGTAATCCCGTATTTTTTGCCCATTTAACCATTTGTCCCTTATAGGCCCTAAACACAGGTTACTTTTTATCCCGGTAGTACGTTCCCGCGGGATATTTTACGACCTCCACGCGGGCGAAGCCGCTGGCAAAAGCTAGTAATATATAATGTTACAAACTGCTGCTGTGGTCGGAAAATGTGAATTCTTACCCCGTGTGTGACCAGCAGCGTCCGAAGCGTGCCAAACCTCCAAGCCTAGCTCCATGTCTTGATCGCCAATGGTCGGAGTAAACGCGTGTGTTAGACGCCCGGCCGAGTCTGCTAGATGAATACGAGAGAAACGTCTTTATGACAGATCAGATTTCGGAATTATATTTCGGCCCTAAAAATGAACGCTAAGAAGTATAATAAACTAAAGCGATATACCAAAAAACTAAGTAAGATTTGTAAACTACTGCTGCGGCCGCCAAGTGCGCCATCTTACCCCGTGTGTGAGCAGCAGCGTCCGAAGCATCCTCAGCCATGTCCTGAGTGCCAGCGGTTGCAGCCGGCGCGTAATCGATATGTACAACCCTGTCTCCTAAGTGAAAAGGGAAGACACACCGGTATGAAACATCAGATTTCTTTAGTTTATTTACATGGAACAAATATAAATCTAAGTAAATAATACAGTTTGTTCAAGTATTGAAGCCCCTGTAAATTAACAAACTGCTGTTATGGCCGTAAGTGTGCCTTCTTACCCCGTGTGTGACTAGCAGAGTCAGAAACGTGCTCGGCCATGGCCTGATTGCCAGCGGTTGAAGCTGCCGCGTGCTGGAAACGCACGGTTGTGCCCTGTGCGTCGTCGGCAGACCTAGCTGGGGCGTGTCTAAATTGCACGGCAGTGTCTTGTGCGTTAACGGTCGCAGCCGCCGCGTACTCGATATGTACGGCCCTGTCTCCTGAGTGAAAAGGAAAGAAACACCAGTATGAACGATGTGATTTCTTTGGTTTATAAACATGTAGCGAATATAAATCTGAGTTTAAAGTTTGTCCAAATATTGAAGTTCCAAGAGGAAAATATGAGACTGATACCTAGAAAAAAATACTTAAAGCTCACTTTTGCAATGCATTTAATAAAAGAGTTACAGAGATCGAGCGATTACACTTTCAGGAAAACGTCTCCAGTTTGTTCTCTTTCTTACGACATATCACATGTGTAAAAACACATGTTATAACTGAAATAATTTACTAATTTTGTACTGACTGGATGCTCTTCAAAAATTCTACTTTCCTATCTGCTCAAAGTGTGAATTTTATAAGAAACTAGCTTCTGCCCGCGACTTCGTCTGCGTTAAATTTCTTGTTCCCCCGACCCTTCCCGTCGCGTCGAATCACCTACCCGTGCGATTTACCCCGTTGTTGCAACATTTTTCATTACTGCTCCGCTTCTCTTAATTGTAGCGTGATGTTATATAGCATATAGCCTTTCTCAATAAATAGGCTACCCAACACAAAAATAATTTTTCAATTCGGACTAGTAGTTCCTGAGATTAGCGGGTTCAATCAAACAAACAAACATACAAACAAACAAACTATTCTGCTTTATAATATTATACTAGCTGACCCAGCGAACTTCGTACCTACCGCCTCAGAATCAATAAAACCCATGTTAGGTGAGCTCCTACCAAGTTATGCCAACCTGGTACTTCGAAGACATAAAGCGTTTTCTAGCTATCACACACCCATGTTAGGTGAGCTCCTACCAAGTTATGACAACCTGGTACTTCGAAGACATATTAATAAGGATGATTTTTTACACCTTGGGTCCGAAAAACCCAAATATCTTACGAACCCCTATTTTTTTTTAAATAAAATATAGCCTATGTTACTTGCAGATAATGTAGCTTTTTAATGGTGAAAGAATTTTTAAAATCGGTCCAGTAGTTTTTGAGTTTATCCATTACAAACAAACAAACAAAAATACAAACTTTTCCTCTTTATAATATTAGTATAGATAGTATAGATGACAACATTTAACAGTAGAACAAAACAGCTTTAGAACAGTTTTCTTGGTATTTTGTCGATATCTATAGGTTTAAGCGACGAATTTTGGTATAATATTTGGTTATTTTTTTTAAATTGATTTAAAAAAATCGTGGAGTAAAGTCCGAGTTTTTTGACGTGAGTACATAACATAGCACACGACATCACCACTTCGCTGTTTTCGTTTGTCCAACCATGCGCCGAACACCCTATATAGTATATGTTACCGGAAATGTATGAAATCTAGGAAATGTATAAACTATTGTTTTAAAAATTATTTAATACATACATATCCTGGGAAATGTATACATTTCCTAGGAATTGTATATAATTCCAATATCGTAGTAGGAAATGTATAAAAAGCGTCATAATAAATTGTTTTCGAATCTTTTTCCAAGCTAGGCGACGGAGCCCCGCTACGCGGGGCTCCTACTTCTGCGTGGTTTATAAAAAAATAACCACGAAGGGGATGGCGGGGTCTATTCGCTCGCTTCGCTCGCTCAAACGACCCCGCCATCCCCTTCTAGCCTAACCTATCCGAGTCGGGGTGCCTTAAAGTCCCGATTGCATCCAGTTTCTCCTAATATAACTACCGTTACACACCCAATGTCGATGGCAAACGACGTTGTGGCATATGATATTAGGGCAAATAAAGTTCGGGCAAACGGCGGTATACCGTTTTACATTTCCGATTGCTATTTAGGAAATGTATAGATTTACTAGGAAATGTGTCTAATATAATTTATTTCACACATTTCCGGGCGATTTTAGGAATTACATACATTTCCTAGGAATTGTATACAATGACGGATTACATATATTTCCGTTAACATATACATGGCATGGTTAAAATAGTTAGCTTTATAAAATGGAGTTTGCAACTATCTTTCTGCTGTGTATTTACTACGATACGGACTTTCTTTTGAACTGTATATGCATCTCTACTGTTTCCCCACAATACTATGCCGTAACTAAGCCATGCGTACCTATACATAGGCGTAGTATGTTACAATTAAGGAACAAGAGGTGGCTTCTAGTGATTGTAGTGCTCTCAAAGGCTACGATTGTGTTATAAACTACTGCTGCGTCCGAAAAATGTGCTTTCTTACCCCGTGTGTGACTAGCAGAGTCAGAAACGTGCTTGGCCATGTTCTGATCCCCAGTGGTTGAAGCCGCCGCGTGCTGGAACCGCACGGTAGTGTCCTGTGCGTCAGCAGCCGCAACCGCCAAGTGCGTTAAACGCACAAGCGTGTCCTGTACCCCAGCAGCCGCAGCTGGCGCGTGTCTACAACGCACGGCAGTGTCTTGTGCGTTGGCGGTCGGAACCGCCGCGTATTCGATAAGTACGGCCCTGTCTCCTGAGTCAAAAGGAAAGAACACCGGTATGAAATATCAAATTTCTTTGGTTTATTAACTTGGAACAAATATAAATCTTACTGAATAATAAAGTTTGTTCAAGTATTGAAGCCCCGGTAAAATAACAAACTGATGTTATGTCTGTAAGTGTGCATTCTTACCCCGTGTGTGACTAGCAGAGTCAGAAACGTGCTCGGCCATGGCCTGATCGCCAGCGGTTGAAGCAGCCGCGTGCTGGAAACGCACGGTAGTATCCTGTGCGTCGTCGGCAGACCTAGCTGGGGCGTGTCTAAGTTGCACGGCAGTGTCTTGTGCGTTGGCGGTCGGAACCGCCGCGTATTTGATTTGTACGGCCCTGTCTCCTGAGTCAAAAGGAATGAAACACCGGTATGAACGATGTGATTTCTTTGGTTTATAAACATGTAACGAATATAAATCTGAGTTTAAAGTTTAGCCAAATATTGAAGTTCCAAAAGGAAAATATGAATTTTCCACGGACAAAGTCTCGAAAAAAGAGCGAATTAAAAAACAAAAATTAAGTAACAAGTAGTGTTGCAAAGGACTCGAGTCCTCGAGTCGTAATTTAAAAGACTCGAGTCTTTTATGCAGGACTCAGTGTGCTCAAAACGCTCGGAGTCTAGAGTTAAGCCGAGCCCGAGTCATTTACAAGCCGCTCGAGTCTTAAAAAGGAATCGAATCTTAGAAAAGGACTCGAGTCTTAAAATAAATTCGAGTCTATGAATAACTCGTCAGATTATTTTCACTCATATTTATATCATAACCACTCAATAGAACTTATCATTCTTCTATTCGAGTCTTTTAGAATGATGTGCGAGTCTCATTTTCATGCTCCAAGTTTTTCTTTAAGACTCGAGTTAATTTTAAGACTCGAGTCCTTTTTAAGACTCGAGTCCTCTTTAAGACTCGAGTCCTTTTTGAGACTCGAGTGCTTGACTGTAGACTTCGAGCCTATTGAGCACACTGAGTCTTGCATAATTGACTCGACTCTTTTAAATTACGACTCGAGGACTCGAATCCTTTGCAACACTAGTAACAAGAGTTTGCCTCTAGTGACAGTAGTGCACTCAAAGGCTACGATAATGTTATAAATTGCTACTGCGTTCGAAAAGTGCGTATACTTACCCCGTATATGATTAGCAGCGTCCGAATCGTGCTCGTCCATGTCGTTATCCCCAGCGGTTGAATTCGCCGCTTGTTGGAAACGCACGATAGTGTCCTGTATGCCAGCAGCCGCAGCTGGGGCGTGTCTACAACGCACGGCAGTGTCTTGTGCGTTGGCGGTCGGAACCGCCGCGTATTCGATATGTACGGCCCTGTCTCCTGAGTGAAAAGGGAAGAAACACCGGTATGAAATATGTGATTTCTTTGGTTTATAAACATGTAACGAATATAAATCTGAGTTAATGGTAAAGTTTGCCTTAATATTGAACTTCCAAGAGGAAAATATGAATTTGCCACCGACAAAGTCGCGAAAAGGAGCGAATCTTTTAAATAACAATAAATAAATAAATAAAGTGCTGCCTTGTCCGACAGGCGCGCATTCATACCCTGTGCGTTAACAGTCGCAGCAGGCGCACTCGCGGCGAGTCCTCGCTCGAGCTCAACGCTAGTGATGGCCACCACCATGTCCGCGAATATCGTGGCCATACTCCGGGCGTGAGTAGTCATAATGTCGGCTATGGTAGCGAATGCCGAAGCAGTGGTATGTGCTGCCTTCTCCTGTGCAGCAGCAACAGCAA
This sequence comes from Aporophyla lueneburgensis, assembly GCA_932294355.1. Taxonomy (NCBI): domain Eukaryota; kingdom Metazoa; phylum Arthropoda; class Insecta; order Lepidoptera; family Noctuidae; genus Aporophyla; species Aporophyla lueneburgensis. The sequence continues at coordinate 27,593,645 of OW028751.1, read as the reverse complement.
CCAACACCTTCGGTGCGTGCGAATTCGCGTTCTGAGTCGTTGGATCTGCCGCGTGCCTGGCCGGATCTTGTGCGCTAGCCGCTGCTGTCTCCGTGTGCATGGCTTGCGCGGTGGTGCTTGCAACTGCTTAACGAAAGAAAGAAAGAAATCACATTAAGTATACAAAAATAAGGTGTGAGAAAACATGCGTGACATCCACGCAAAACGGCCATCACTCAGCATAATGCTGTGACCCTATGCTACCCTACGCTTCCAAACTTTGGTCCTTACCTGCGCGCATGACCACCATAGAAACGAGTTTTTTCGACGGAAGAATAGACAAAATGGCACGGCGATGTTAAAACTGAAGAGAGAAAATATTTCTATTCTTCAGTCGACAAAATTCTACGATGTCGAGCATGGCGACTAATTTTTCTCAACTTTTGAGTTGGAGTTTCAGTTGGGGGTACATTTTTTTTTACAGGATTATATTAATTATAATCATCATTACAATACTCTAAGATCGTTTAATCCCACTGTATGACTATTGAATGAAAAAGTCCTTAGCGGATCCACCTTAATTACATTTTTTTTTTGGATGGGAAATCATCAAATGACTTTTTCCGCTCTGGGCGGAGCGGGAGGGCATGTCAGACTTTTACTGACTAAAACCCACCCGTGTTCCTTCAGTTGCCCATGTGCCAGGGTCACGGTATCTCTTTCGAACAATCTCGCGACCCTGGCAGGGCCTTAATTACATTAATTAGTAGAGGAGAGTAACCAAATATGGGCTACCATTTTGTTTTTGCCTCAAAAATAAAAAACTATTACAAAATTAACCATTTATTGACGTCAAAATAATCACATATACATTTTTAAAGAGCTAAGTAACAATTTTATGTTCTTAATGTTATTATATATTATTAAATTGAGCATTAAACAAAATAGACGCTAAATATGGAACAGGTACTCAAATATGGGCTACAAATAGAAACTTATAATATCTTATACGAAAATAACAATTATAAATATTTATCTTATAAGAGATCAAATTACTTAGGTAGATAGAAGAAATCACATAATTTACTTACAAAAATCACATATCCAGGTGTTAACTCTGGCCCAGCACAGTCATTATATGCCCAGAGCTTACACATTAAACATCTGACCCACAGTTCCCCTGCTGCGTTTTCGGAAAAAAAATCCTGACAAAACATACACGCTGCATCGACAGTGTCAGGAGCCTCTATTCCTATAGGGGCATCTGGTTCACTATCTGAATCAAATTGGATATCTCCTTCACCTTCACTTTCGTCCCTGGTCTTGGCTTTCTTATTTCCTATACTTCTTTTCTTTTGTTTGGGTTTCTTACCTTTTGTTTTATTTTCTTTTTCAATTTTATTCTTATTTGTTTCAATAAGGTCAGTTTTATATGGAGACGAAGTTATAACCGAGGCCACAGCAGCTTTTCTACCTCTATTAGATGTCTTGCTGATTTTTTTGGCAAGGGACTTATGTCATAAGGAGATACTAGACCTAGACAGCTACGATCAATTCCAGAAGACGAATGTTGACAGTCATATGCTGGTTCATGTCCAGTTCCAGAAGTGGATTCTTCTGTTTGAGTCTCAGACCTAGACCTCAAGTCCGGTGATTCGTTCGAAATCAAATTCTCATCATTATGAATAGAAGTCAATGGTGAAAGGGGGAATCTTGGATTGTTAGTCGATGACTCTTCATTATTGCGGTTAGATTTTTTCGGAGTAATATCTGTGCATCCATCTTTGACAGCATTTTGTTCCGCTGCAAGAAAATCTGCATCGCTGAATATGGTTTTATTCAATGGCCAAAATCCTGTAACGCAAAACCCATTTGCTGCAATTTCACCTGTTTGCACTTTCATGTAAGCTCGCCCAAATAACTCTACAATGTCAAAAGGGCTCAGTGCTCTATTGTTGTTTCTGATCCAGTTCGTATTTCTTCACTGTAGTAAACTTTCAATGGCCCCATAAACGTCTTGTCCAACGGTTGCAGCTTGTGGGTTGTGTGAGGTGGTAGAGATACAATATCAACATTATTCTCTCTAGCCAAGTCTATTACATCAATGTTTCAGGTATGGCTGAAGTGTCCATCTAATATCAGTAAAACTCTTGAGTCCGGTTTTGGGTGTGTATGCTTTATGAAGTGTTTGAACCAATCTGTAAAAATATTCATTTGGATCCAGCCTGATGGATGTGCAACTCTTTCAGCTCCAGGAGGACAACCTCTCATCAGTTGTAAGTTCATATTTTTTCTTGGGAAAGTTATGAACGGAGGTACAAAATGGCCGATGGTATTCATGCATACTACAATTGTAACCAGGGAACCCCTTTCAGCTGATGTTAGTGATGCTATCTGCCTCTTTCTTCGGCGTCCAATTACTTCTGGAATTTTACTTTGGACAACTGTCAGGCCGGTTTCATCAACGTTGTAGACACAATCTGGTGAATAGTTATTTTTCTCGTACATCTCTTCCAGAAGTTGAAAAAAAATCATTAACGTTTTCTTTACTAAGGCGAATGCTCTTGCAAATGACGTTCCCGTAGGCCTCCTATTTGACAGTTTGTCTTTATGACGTTTCAAAAATAGCCTTAACCATGTTTTTCCTGCTATGATTCACTAAACGGATTTTGCAAATTGTTTCGTACTGCCAACATGTATGCCATTCTGCGAAGATCAGTCCTTGTCAATCCATGAAATTTGTTTTCCAACGTTAAAATATATTCTACTAAAACGTTTTCTAATTGTGTCCCCAACGTTGTTTTTCTACCTAATGTCGTGGCAGCCGCTTCTTCAGGACTAAGTTCCGTTTTCAGGCTTATGCGTTGCAATGTCATTCTTGATACTTTGAAAAATTTTGCTGCTTTTAAAGTGCCCATTTTCTTCTCGCGAACCATTTTTATGGCTTTAATCATTTGTTCTTTATCCCAAGTTCTCTTGGTTCTTTTGATTGTGTAGGCGCCATTCTGAAAAAAAAAAAAAATAGGTACCTTTAGAATCACACAACCATCCACCTAAAAGAATACCTAAATATAAGCTAGCCCATATTCGATTTTTTTTTACTAAACCAACTTGATCGTGTATTTTACAAATCACATATAAGCAATAATAAGCAAGCAATAAATCGACCGAAAATCATAAAATTAAACTTTAATTCTGCAAAAAAAAACAAATACATAGTTACAGTATTTAGATCTAATTTTCATTAATTAAATAACACATTGATACGTACCGCAGAAAATTTTTCGACAGCAGCAACACAAGTATGGCCGACACTGGTGACAGCTCGCGCGCGACTGTCGAGAATGAGTGAGTGCGATGTTAGAGCGAGTGAATGCGATAGGCGATCGTTGTTTGTTGCGTCTTTCGATTGTAGGTTTTCGAGAATTGTTACTAGCCCATATTAAACCACTAGCCCACATTTACTTACTCTCCTCCACTTTCTTGCTATGGAAAGAATAACTGTCTTTGTCTTCATAGAAACCCGAGTCTACGGGTCGCCCCGTGCTCGGGCCGCAGAGATGTCGAATTGAATAGAAAGAACTTTGTCTATTCTTGGTAGAATAGAGATAGAATTGGTCATGTTACGTCTGCTGGTCAAACAAACATTACTGCGTTACAGAAGATAATTCCTAAGCGCCCGCTGACAAACATTCGTTCGAAATTCTAGTTGCTCTATTAAGTTATAACATGTCAGAGTAATCGTGTACCTACGCGATAAATAAAAACTGACCTGACACTTCCATACCGTCATTCTCGTCATCATCAGGATCTGGATCGTCAGGTGGTCTATATGGATGGGCCTCGCCGACATTCGTTGACCGTTTAACCTGAAATAGAAAACAACAAAAAAATTAAAACTCGACTGATTTCGCGTCAATATCAGTGTAATATTTCATAACATGATTAAAAACTAAAACTTTACTTTGAGTGTTTATTCAATATCTCACTGATATATGGTTTACACATGGATCCCATCGTCAGAATGGAACCAAATTGAAATGGGACAACACGGGAAGCACCAGCTTTCAAATAAAATAAGAATCATCAAAATCGGTTCACCCAGTTAAAAGTTCTGAGGGTACCCGACCGACTTCAAAAAAAGGAAGAGGTTACATAAAAAAAAACATTTGAATTGAGAACCTCTTCCTTTTTTTGAAGTCGGTTAAAAATATAAACGATTAAATAGAAGAAAGGCAAATCCGAGTCAAATAACAGACAAGAAGTACTTAGTCCAGTGTGTGAAGATACCGATACCTGTTGGAATTACAGGTAAGGGGCCGTCCATTAATCACGTGATGTTTTTTTGGCATTTTTGAACCCGGGGGGGGGGTCCCTTGGTGATACATGGTGAGGTTTAAGACTACCCCCCGCCCTTCCCCTATATCACGTGTATTTTAGTTCCTAAAAAGAATCTAATTTTTTTTAAATATAGGTATAAGTATCATCTAACTAAAAAAGAAACAAATACACGTGATATATTACTACCCCCTCCCCCTTTGTGATATTTCGTGCTATTGGTGGCGAGCAATGGGTAGCTCGCCGCCCGGTAAGGACCAGGCTCGGGTCGACGGCGTGTAGTGTTCTACGCGCGCCTCAAAGAGATTTCAGCAGCAGTGAAGGGGTCTACTAGGACCGATGCCTGCCGGGGTCGCGAGATTGTTCAAGCGAGATACCGTGACCCCGGCACACGGGCAACTATCAGGAATACGGGTGGGTTTTAGTCAGTAACAGTCTGACACGCCCTCCCGCTCCGCCCAGAGCGGGAGAAGTCATTTGATGATTTCCCATCAAGAAAAAAAAAAAAGCACCGACAGTTGAAAATCAAACACTTTGTTTTTTAACCGTTTTCCAAAAAAAGGAGGAGGTTATCAATTCTGTATTCTAATTGTATTTTTTTTTTTAATAATTGTTACCTCATAACTTTTGACTGGGTGAACCGATTTATATAATTCTTTTTTTATTTGAAAGCTGGTGCTTCCCGAATGGTCCCATTTTAATTTGGTTCCATTTGAACAATGGGGTATATGTGAAAACCATATAAGTCTTAAATTTGCATTAAGAATTTGCACGACAAATGAACGAATAAAACGATTAGATTAGGGCGGGGTATCTACTATAACTAAAAAGTTAAAAATAAAAACTTTTTACAAAAAAATAACAACCGACTTCGTAAAAAAACACTACAAAGTGAAAAATAACTTTAATTTCGGACTAAGATTTCGGAATTCGTGGTAAAAATACCTTAATTACAGATCCTAAGACAGAGACTCACTCACGCTGCAATCTGTTCGATTCTTAATGTTCAGTTCAGCACCGAGAGTCGAAAATTCAGTGCACGATAAAATTCCGAACCGTTATTACAACGGCCATGTCATGTAGACTAAACTTTGTTCCGTTTTTCATTTTCCTAACCTTTTTTGAATCATTAAAATTAAAATCGTTTTTAACAATCAAATCAGTCTATCCCAGTCCACTGCTAGACATAGGCCTCTCCCATGCTGCGCCACAACACCCTGTCCTCCGCCTTCCGCATCCAGTCTGTCCCAGACACCTTTTTGAGGTCGTCGGTCCATCTAGCTGGGGGGTGTCCCACACTACGCTTGCCGATACGCGGTCTCCACTCCAGGACTCGTCTGCTCCATCGGCCATCGGTCCTTCGACAGACATGGCCAGCCCACTGCGACTTCAGCCTGCTTACTTTGCAAGCTATGTCGGTAACTCCAGTTCTGTTTTAATACATTGTCAGTTTTTATAAAAATCTTTGTAATTGGTATATTGAAGCTAGGCTGAGAGTCAGCACTTTTTGAACCACAAAATTACATAAGACAATCCCCGAAAACGCTTGCCCTTCACCACTTCCTAGTGCTTTAGCTGGGAAGAAGAAGTGGCGGAACAAACTCCCCAGCAGCACAGCTGTCTGTTAAGTTAGAAGAACTTGATTCTATACATTTGCTCGATTTACTTGATTTACACATTACTTTTCGATAGCATTCCAATGTCATTGGAAGTTGTATATTCGAGCCGTTTGAGGTTGAAAGACCATGGGGTCCGAGTGCTCTTTTGGCTTTTCTAGACATAGCCAAGCGGTTGGTCGACTCTTTACGTGCCCAAATGGCCAAAGTATTTTATGGCCAAAGACACTTTTCCCATTGACAGCTATGCGGACGAGTTTTTTGATGCCCTGTGATTCTTTTCTGTTTATATTACAAATATTATTTTATATCTGTTAGCCTATATAGCATGTAAATATGGCACAGTAAAATAGTTTTATATATCATCGATGCCCAACACATGGGTAATAGCCAGCTATTTTAACTTGACACTGTGTCATCAGCTGGGCTTAGTGATAAGGCCCCGGGCGTTGATTGCATTCGAGTCATTGACTTAAAAATAATCGCTGTATATGATACAATATTTTATAACAAAGCCCCCCCTCGCCGCATCTCTGTGACCACGATAAAACTCAATAACTACCGAATTGTTTTTTTACGGATGGGTTTTTACGAATGAGGGAGTGATTCATGACGAAGGTTTATTTATATATTAATTATTTTATTTAATCATTATATATTATTTTATTATTCGGCTTTTATTCAAGCATAATCGCCCTGTAATGTTCCAATTGCTGGGAAACAGGCCTCCTCTTTTCGAGAGAGAGAATGGGCTGTAATCTACCCATTAGAGTTAGAGCCCAGTGCGGATTGGTAAATATTATGTCTTAGAATTTTTAGTTCAAGGACATGCCGGTTTCCTACCGATGTTTTCCTTCACCGTTTTGAGAGCAGTAGTGATGAATTATATACACAAAGACAACTGCCTGTTTGGCCATTAACAGTGAACATTTTAGTCTTTCGTGATGCGAGTTCCAACTCATCAAGTGGAGACCTTACTCAAGGAAGAGGTTTGGCCGAAGGGTGTCGTGTATTCGGCGATTCCGTGGAACGCTACGCGACACCACGTAGCGCAACACGACGCCGTCACTTTGTGTGCGATAGTTTTTATGTTTACATTGTTTTATGTTTATATGTATGTTAGTCTGTAAGGTATTTATGATATACCGGGGTCGCGTGATTGTTGCCGGGGTCGCGTGATTGCTGCCGGGGTCGCGTGATTGTTCGAAAGAGATACCGTGACCCTGGCACATGGGCAACTGATGGAACACGGGTGGGTTTTAGTCAGTAAAAGTCTGACACGCCCTCAGAGAAGTCATTTGATGATTTCCCATAAAAAAAAAGGTATTTATGAAACAGGTTTTTGTAGCCCGAAATAATTTGATTTTGATTTGAACCACCACTGCTCTACTGGCCCACCACTGTTCTACAGGACCGCCACTGTTCTACAGGACCGCCACTGTTCTACAGGACCACCACTGTTCTACAGGACCACCACTGTTCTACAGGACCACCACTGTTCTACAGGACCACCACTGTTCTACAGGACCACCACTGTTCTACAGGACCACCACACCACTGTTCTACAGGACCACCACACCACTGTTCTACAGGACCACCACTGTTCTACAGGACCACCACTGTTCTACAGGACCACCACTGTTCTACAGGACCACCACTGTTCTACAGGACCACCACTGTTCTACAGGACCACCACTGTTCTACAGGACCACCACTGTTCTACAGGACCACCACACCACTGTTCTACAGGACCACCACACCACTGTTCTACAGGACCACCACTGTTCTACAGGACCACCACTGTTCTACAGGACCACCACTGTTCTACAGGACCACCACTGTTCTACAGGACCACCACACCACTGTTCTACAGGACCACCACTGTTCTACAGGACCACCACTGTTCTACAGGACCACCACTGTTCTACAGGACCACCACACCACTTCTCTACAGGACCACCACTGTTCTACAGGACCATCACACCACTGTTCTACAGGACCACCACTGTTCTACAGGACCACCACACCACTGTTCTACAGGACCACCACTGTTCTGTTCTCTGTGTTGTATGAAAAAAATTAAACGAATTTTTTTCATGTATTTTTTATTTGTATTAATCGAAATAATCACCCATGCAATCAATGCATCTTTGGCAACGCAGTGGCAGTTTATTGATGCCCTTCTTAAAAAAATCAGCTGGACGGGAGGCAACAAATTCTTCAAAGGCATTTTGTACTGCCTCTCGGGTATTGAATTTTTTTCCCGCCAAGAAGTTATCCAAATTCTGGAAAAAGTAGTAGTCTGTAGGCGCAAGGTCTGGTGAGTAGGGCGGATGACGGAGAGCTTCCAACCCCAGTTCTTGCAACTTGGAGACCGTCTGCTGTGCAGTATGAGGTCGCGCGTTGTCGTGCAGGAGCAGCGGAGACGAGCGATTGACCAATGCTGGTTGGAGATGTGCCAGCTTCTCCATCATTGAGTTCAGTTCTTCACAGTACACATCTGCAGTAATGCTCACCCCGTTTGGTAAGAAGCTGTGATGAATCACACCGGCGCTAGACCACCAAACAGTGACCATCACTTTTCTAGGGGTAAGTTTTCGTTTAGGGCATTGTTTAGGTGCTGAACCAGGATCCAACCGACTTGCTGAGCGCTTGCGGTTATCAAACAGAATCCATTTTCCATCGCAGGTAACAATGCGGTTCAAAATTCCTTCATTTGTGTGTCTGTTGAGCAGTGCAAGGCACGTCTCGACTAGATATGAGTGCCGCGCCGGCGCGCCGCCGCCGCCACGTTTTCCGCCGCGCCGCCGCCGCCACGTTTTCCGCCGCGCCGCCGCCGCTGATCCTACGCACCGGCGCGCCGAGCCCGAGCGATGGCATTCAGTTTAACCAAACATGCTGACCGAACCGTACGCACGTCGGACAAGTCATCATTCATCATCATTTCAGCCGAAAGACGTCCACTGCTGGACATAGGCCTCCCCCAAGCTCCGCCACTTCGACCGGTTTTTGCTTCCCGCATCCAGCGGATTCCTGCGGACTTCACAAGGTCATCGATCCACCTTGTTAGAGGCCTTAAAACTCTACGTCTGCCACTTCAGTTTAGCAATTCTTCGGGCTATGTCGGTTACCTTGGTTCTCCTACGGATCTCTTCAATTCGATCGCGTAGGGAAACTCCAAGCATTGCCCTCTCCATCGCCCTTTGGGTGACTTTCAGCCTTCTAATTAGGCCCATTGTGAGCGACCACGTTTCGGTTCCATAGGTCATCACTGACAACACACACTGGTCAAAGACTTTCGTCTTGAGACACTGCGGTATGTGGGACGAGAAGATATTGCGTAGCTTCCCGAACGCTGCCCAGCCGACTCGGATTCGACGATTGACCTCTTTCTCGAAGTTGGACCTACCTAGTTGGACCTACCTCTGTCCGAGGTACACATATTCGTCTACAACTTCGAGTGTAGCGCCTCCGATCTTCACTGGAATGGGTATCATATGAGCATTGGACATGACCTTTGTCTTGTCCATGTTCATCTTCAGACCCACTCTTTCGGAAGCTCTGAGGTCATCGAGCACTGTACTGAGGCCCTCCATAGTCTCAGCCATGACAACTATATCATCGGCAAACCGAAGGTGAGTGATGTACTCGCCATTGATGTTGATGCCAGCCCCTTTCCAGTCCAGAACCTTGAAGACATCCTCCAGTGCAGCAGTGAACAGTTTCGGAGTGATGACGTCTCCCTGTCTCGCCCCTCGCTGCAGAAAGATAGGTTTCGAGGTCCTGAAGTCGGACTGACATAGTGGTGTTTTCGTACAGACAATTCATCGCCTCGATGTACCGATAGTCGATCTGGCACCGTTGAAGAGATTGCAGTACAGCCAAGGTTTCAGCCTGCTTACCCTGCAAGCTATGTCAGTTACTCCAGTTCTTTCCCGGATAACTTCGTTTTTGATCTTATCCATCAAAGAATCTCCGAGCATAGCCCGCTTCTTAGCGCGCTCTGCGACCTTGAATTTGTGGACCAGCCCAACCATCAGTATTCACATTTCGGCAGCGTATGTCATGACGGGCAGGATGCACTGGTTGAAGACTTTGGTCTTCAAACATTGCGGTATTGGCGACGAGAAGACTTGACGAAGTTTTCCAACACTGCCCAACCCAACTGGATCCTCCTGTCGGCTTCTTTCTCGAAGTTGTCTACCAAGCTGTATGACTTGCCCAAAGTAGACATACTCCTTCACAACCTCGAGAAGCGACCCTTCGATGCGGATTGGACTCGGCAAGATATGCGAATTGTACATGACACGTCCAAGTTCATGCCGAGGCCTACCCTGCCGTGAGGCTCCATTTAGGCTATGCAGCATCTGGTCTAACTGTTTCAGCGTCTCTGCCATTATGACGATGTCGTCGGCAAAACGAAGGTGTGAGATGTACTCGCCGTTCACACTGATTCCCTGTCCAGTCCAGTCCAGCGTCTTAAATACGTCTTCCAGCGCATTGGTGAACAGTTTCGGGGATATCACATCCCCCTGTCTCATCCCCCTGAGCAGTTGGATTGGGCTGGTTTTCGTATCCTGGATCTGAACAGTCATCGTTGCAGCGTCATACAAGCACCTCATGACCTCGATGTATCTCCAGTCAATTCGACATCGTTGCAGAGAGGCCAAAACTTCCCAAATTTCGATGGAGTCGAAGGCTTTCTCGTAGTCCACAAATACCATACACAGCGGCTGATTGTACTCCTCGGTCTTCTGTACAATTTGCCGAACAGTATGGATGTGGTCTACGGTGCTGAAGCCTTTTCGAAAACGAAAATCTTGATTATACGTAGGTATATTATTTTTTTTATTTCAGTTATGGTAGTTAAATTAAGCTCACGCCGGCGACGCCGCCGCCGCCGATTTAAAAAAATCGGCACGCCGCCGCCGGAAGATTGGCCATCGGCGCTCATATCTAGTCTCGACGCGTACTTATTTTATTTTATTTTTTTATTTTGGTTTACCAACAATTGTTTACACAGGTTTTTATTTAAAACTAAACATGCAAGAATTTATAACAACAGTGCAACAATCACTTACAGGCAAACTCCGCAAGCATAAAAAAAGGGTTACAGAAAATAATAAAACTTAAACTAGTTTCTAATTACCTACCTTAAAATCTAAATAATTAATAACTATAACATGATAATGATATTGTAACATTCTAATGTAACTTTATTTATGAATGATGATGAAAATAAACCATTCAAGAGAGATAATGAAAAGCTGATCTACTGTGGAAGATACTTGAAAAAATTGGTTCTCAATTTACCCAAACTTTCAAAGTGTAAATCTATTTGATCGCTGCAGCTATTAACAACTTTGCATAACCTCGCATATGGGGAATTAGCGCCTAGGACCGTTCTTCTCTGCGGTGGGCAGAGTGGCGTTATTGCACTGCGGGGAATTCTTGAGGGGGCACGGAAATTAAAGGTGTGCAGTATTTGTGGGCAATCAATTTTATGGTGCATTACTTTGCACACAAACATTGCGTCATTGATGCGTCGGCGACTGTCCAGCGAAACCATTTTAAAGTGTTTCAGCCGATTACTATACGAACGTACTTTTTTGCTTATCCCGCTAGAGAACGCCAGATGCCAAAGAAAACGCTTTTGAACGCGTTCTAGACGCAACGAGTGTGTGGCATAGTGTGGACGCCAGATCACGCTACAATATTCTTTATATATTTTATAATATATTAATATATTTAATACATCTATACTAATATTATAAAGCTGAAGAGTTTGTTTGTTTGTTTGATTGGTTAAATGCGCTAATCTCAGGAACTACTGGTCCGAATTGAAAAATTCTTTTTGTGTTAGGTAGCCTATTTATCGAGGGAGGCTATAGGCTATAACATCACGCAACAACTAAGAGGAGCGGAGCAGTAATGAAAAATGTTGCAAAAACGGGGAAAATCGCACGGGTAAGCGATTCGACGCGACGGGAACAAGAAATTTAACACGGACGAAGTCGCGGGCAGAAGCTAGTTTATAATATTAAGTGTTGATAAATGCCTGAATAAAAAAAAATAATTTCAAAAACTAAAACCCGAATATTAAAAACATCACGGCAGAAAAGTAGATGGTCTATAAAACAAGAAAATATTCTCATCCCAATTTTTAAGTACAAACTATTCAATATTTATCGTCAATCAAATAAACAACTTACTCGTAATATATTTATTCATAGTGATGTTCAGAGAATACAATATAGCAACTCCCCGTACAAGTACAATGTGAAGGTCAAGTGCTTAGTGGTTCTAAAGATAACGACCAATTGAAAACTATGTGCGACAAACTTATAATAGGTACAATATTAGCGATAGAGAACGTTAAAGGCTCGTGCAGACTAGCGCGACGTGATGGTCGCGCGGGATTCGGCGATTTATTTCCGTATAACCATTTCTATGAAAACGCGCACGACCGCGCCGTCGCGTCACTCTGTCGCTAGTCTGAATGAGCATTTAACCCTGTGGGTTGTGATAGTGACTCTGACTAGGTCAAAGAAATGTGCGTGAGGTAGTATTTCTAAAACAGCATGCGCGGCGCGAGACGTCGTAACTACCCTACACCAGCTGCTACTTCACATATGCTATTATACATTGGACGAGTTCTTGAATGACAATTTTTAATTATCCCCAATATTGTAAAAATAAATTCATTTACTAATTTTAATCTGTGACAATTTATTAATATTGTAATTACATTTCTTTCTTAATTTTTTCATGTATAATAATTTAATTATTCAAAAATGTATAACACAAATATTTGTATGTATTAGCTGACAAAACATAGAGCACTTAACACTATTTACCATAAGATCTTATAATGGTAATAACCTATGTTTGACAAATAAATAATGATTCTGATTCTGACGTGTGTGCCGCCCCGGCGCGGCGGCGGGCGGCAGAGGCGCGGCGGCCCGCGTTTTCCACACTAATATTATAAATGCAAAAGTAACTCTGTATGTCTGTCGGTCTGTCTGTGTGTCTGTCTGTCTGTCTGTCTCGCTTTCCTGCTAAAACGACTGAACCGATTTAAATGAAATTTGGTACACAGATAGTTTAGAGCCTGAGAAATAGGCTACTTTTTATCCCGGTAGTATGTTCCCGCGGGATAATTTCCGACCTCCACGCGGGCGAAGCCGCTGGCAAAAGCTAGTTTAAAATAAAATGTTTTAATTGGTATCAAACACCCCACGTAGGGTTGCCAGGCGTCCGGATAAGGCCGGACACAATCAGGCTTTTTAGTTGCATGTCCGGCTGAATTAGACGGTGTCCGGTCTGTCCGGCTTTTTGTTTGGCTTTTTAGATATGATCATTTTTGTCTTCACCCGCCTCATCCTGTATCGCTAGCGCAAGCGAGCGAACTAGCACTGTTCTCCCCGCGTTATTACTACTCAATTTTAAATGAAAATGAGCTTTTAAAGGAGGTGTCTGTCAACTAAAAAATATGAATTCCTTTATGTTACAAAGATTTTAAAATGTAGGTATTCAGTTCATTAGTCTTATGTTTAGTTCTGTTTTAACCTCTAAGTCCCTGAGATACCACATTTGGTATGCAAACAATCGTTTTTTAATTGTGTCTGTAATTACGGTTAAGACAAAAATTAAAGATGTCCAGCCTTTTTACCGAAATGTCCGGCTAAACTGACAGGTCTGTCCGGCTTTTCGGTTTTATGACCTGGCAACACTAACCCCACGGATATTTTTTAGTACGGCTAGTTACAAAAGAGTGTTTCTTTACTTTATTTTTTGCTACCGTGGCAACGATAATGGTACAAATTTATGAAATTATTGTATTGCCATCGGTCCTCGAAAAGTCTACAAAGTTTAAATGAAATCTGACCGTTTGAAGTGGCTCAAACATGCTTACAAAAACACACAGCTGAAACTGATAAAAGCGTGTTAAAAATAACATTTTTACAACCGAATACATGTATTTGATAAGAGCAAAATATTATTAAACCATCATCTACCCGGCCTTTTCGAACTATTTATTTATTTATTTATATATGCTTTATTGTAGGTACACCAGAAAATACATTTCAAGAAAAAACATTTAACAATAAAAACATATACCTACAATGGGCGGCCTTATCGCTTTCTGCGATCTCTTCCAGGCAACCTTGGAATATAAAACAACAAAAAGAAACTATGTTGGGGTCGGCTTCCAATCTAACTCGATACTGCTGAATTCTATTATTTTACGTGGAGCGACGGCCTATGCGACCTCCACAACCCAGTTACTGGGTGTTCGCTGCCAGACTAGACCTCACAATACGGTTTTAATTATTATGTGGAAGCGTGATAATCGTGGGGCTCTAGAGACAAGAGTGGCTAGCGAAACTAGTCCGCCGTACGCGGAGCAGACAATATATAAGAGAACAATTGCAAATAAATTAACTACAATAAAACGAACAAAGGAACTCACCTGATGGGCGACGACCACCTGCTTCTTGGGATTACCTGGATCTATGTATGTAAGTGAGTGTGTATGTATCGTGTAGTGAGGTTCTGAATAAGTATTCTCAGGAACAGGTTACCATTTGCCGCTTCAAGAGGTCTGGCGTCCAGACATGCGGTCTTCCACACTTAACCTTCAAGGTTCTGCAATGTCAAGAAACTAAACCCGTAATAACTAACCAAATGGGGTTATTTAACACAAAACCATGGGGTCATGACGTATTGTCCGCAAAAACGACCGATTCTCAAGGATTGATTTACAAAAAACTCGCGGAAGCAAAAATCTGTCCGACGCTTTCAAAGACCAAACTAAAAAGGGAGTGACAAGTGTCAAAAATCAAACTTGACAAGTCAGATGTCATTCCGTTCGGGCGGCGCGTTCCGAAAGCGCATAGAGTAACAAAGTGTTCGGTCCGAAACATCTACCCCCCCCGGACGGGCCTTCCCGTCCGCTAATCAATTGGCAATCTTGACAAGGTTGCGACCGCTCTCTTCACGACCGATCCGTCCACCAAAACCTCTGCAAAACGAGGAACCCCGTCGGTGCCAGCCACCAGATTGAGAATGCGCCCCCGGCGCCAATACAACGGCTTAAGGTTGGCATCCTTAATCAGGACGAGGTCTCCAATTTTGGGCGGATGCGTTTTATCAGTCCACTTGACGCGCTGCTGGAGGATGTGCAAATACTCCAAGCTCCAACGCTTCCAAAAACTCTGAGCGAGCTGCTGCACCAACTGAAACCGCGATAGCCGATTTTGGCTCACATCGACAAGAGGGTACTCGGGCAGGGCGACAAGTGGCTGTCCAATCAAAAAATGGCCCGGGGTCAGGGCCTCCAAGTCGTTCGGGTCCGAAGACAGCGGGCACAATGGACGCGAGTTCAGTGCAGCTTCAATGCGGCAAAATACCGTAGCTAACTCCTCAAAGGTGAGAACGGTGTCTCCTAACGATCTGCGCCAGAGTCCCTTTGCCGCTTTCACCGCGGCTTCAAAAATACCCCCCCAATGGGGGCAGGCTGGCGGGTCAAACAACCAAGTGACCCCTCGGCGGGCTAATTTGTTACCAATGTCAACCTGGTTCTCAGCAAGGAAGGCGTATACCTCCTTCAAATAGTTACTTGTACCCTTGTAGTTAGTACCGCAATCAGACCTGATCAAAGTAGGTAACCCACGGCGAGACACAAATCTATCCAAGGTCGCCACAAAGGCCTCCGTCGAGAGGGAGGTTACCAACTCCAAGTGCACTGCCTTAGTTGACAGGCAGACAAACACACACAAATAAGCCTTAACAATTTTGCTATTCCGAAGAGGAGACGTCTTCACCAAAAAGGGACCAGCAAAGTCCGTTCCGACGCCTGCAAAGGGTCTCGCCTCATTGACACGATCAGCCGGCAAGTCTCCCATCATTGGCT
Organism: Aporophyla lueneburgensis; assembly: GCA_932294355.1. Classification (NCBI taxonomy): domain Eukaryota; kingdom Metazoa; phylum Arthropoda; class Insecta; order Lepidoptera; family Noctuidae; genus Aporophyla; species Aporophyla lueneburgensis. Next base: position 27,577,793 of record OW028751.1, on the reverse strand, counting down.
GCATAGTAGAGGCCTTAGTCCGGTAGCACGGCAAACAACGGAAGACGATGCTACGAATAGTACGACGGGCCGACAATATCCAAAACTCTCGCTGCAGAATGGCCAACAGCGCATTGCAACCGGCATGCGAGTTCTTAATGTGACGATCAGTCAACAACAATTTAACCAAATGGCCCTCCTTAGGCAACAAAAGGGGGTGACGGGCCCCATAAGGAAGGCTAGAGTGCCTCAACCGTCCCCCAACACGCAAGAGACCCGTATCGTCCAAAAAGGGGTTCAATTTACTAATGGCTCCCGACAATTTAGCCTTACCAGACTTCAAAGTTTCAATCTCCTTCTCAAAGTGTGCAGCCTGCACGGAGCGGACCCAAATGAGGAGTGATTCCTGTCGCTCCTGAGGAGAGAGAACCGGAGACAGGCGTTTGTTCCCGGAGTTCCTAGAATTATGACCAAAACGCCTGATCCTCGAGCGAACGTTCAACAATTTGTCGAGGGAGCTGTATCGATTCAACAAAAATTCAGGGTCAAACGGAGGGTCCTTCGTTCCAACAGCGAGCACCTTGAGCCCGGGCAAAGGACCCGACATCAAGACTGGCGTTCGAGGCCAATCATCCTCGGGGTGAGTCAGCCAGTCTGGTCCCCACCATAGGGGGTGAGCAATCAGGCGGGGTGCCATGCACCCACGTGAGGCCACGTCGCCCGGGTTCAAATCTCCAGGCACGTGCCTCCAAATCAAAGGCGTTTCAGAATTTTGAATCTGGGACACTCGGTTCGCAACAAAGACCTCTAAAGAGTGAACGGACGTCTTCAACCAACACAAAACAATTTGACTGTCCGTCTAGGCGTAAGAAGCCCGAATGTCCACAGTTCCACCCAAAGTGTGAGCAACGTGGTTCAATAGACGCACAAGAAGCGCCGCCCCTGACAATTCTAATTTAGGGATGGTCAGTGCCGTCCGGAGGGGGGCCACCTTAATCTTGGCCATGACCAGTGACAACTTCACCTGGTCTGTCGCGCTGACGGTGCGCAGATAAACAACAGCTGCATAACCGTGCAAAGATGCATCACAAAACCCATGAAGGGTAGCAGTGTAGCTCCCAGGGGGGAGGATAGCGCGGGGTAACACGACCTCGTTGACTGCAGGGAGTGCGGATACAAATTGGAGCCAATCTTCCAACAGGGTTTCCCGAAGTGGCTCGTCCCAACCAAGTCCCGCAGTCCAAAGGCGCTGAAGAAAACATTTCGCCCAAAACAATACCGGGCATATCCAACCATTCGGGTCAAAGGTCCTCGCGACAGTAGACAATAAAAATACTTAGCCAGTTAAAATTTGTAGATTTGTATTTGTAAGATTATGCTCTACAATTTTGAGTTTTTTATAATTTTTGTCCCTACCTTGATTTATTTCGCTATAATAAGACCTACGTAAATGAAATTAATTTCGACTGCATACCTCAACATGTTCCTGAGAAAAAGTTTCGATGACAGACTGACAGACAGACAGATAGACTGACATGACTTCGAATATCTTAGAACGCGAATATTAGATTTTATGAGACTTTTAAGGTAAGGTCAACTAGGCTAATTGCGTCTACGGGGTTAATGCGTCTTTATGAACTTATTCGAAAACTATTTGGTCTAATTTGACTTCTGCCATCTAGTTACATTTACTTAAACTAAATACTTTACATGTAGTGCGTACAAATGGCATTGTAGAAAACTTATCCAAATATTCAGCCATTTTGTTTATTGCACGTGTGTGGATAATTTGTTACTGCGAGAGGTGATTCAAAGATTCGTGTTAAGATTAAGTTTTCTTTAATTTATTGATTTTATTCAATAAAGATTGTAAAGAATAGTCAATGGGTTCCTTATACAGACAGTTATTTTTAATGAAACAGCTTTATTTGAGGGCATAATTATATTGCCATTTTTTAGGTTGGGATTAACGTCTTGGGGCAAATGCGTCTGAGGTTACGGGACAATTGCGACTTTGTGACGCATTTACCCCCAAAACAGAATTCGTCAACTTTTTGACGTCCTCACATTTTAATATCAAAATGAAATTTTATTTCAGATAAAAAGTTATATAAATATTTAGTTATATAAATACCTATCTTTATATATATAATTCTACTGTACGTGTGTATGTCACTGAACTCCTCCTAAAAGGCTGGACCGATTTGAATGATTTTTTTTGTATGCGTTTGGGTGGCACCCTGGATGGTTTAGACTCACTATTGGACTAGATAGGTGGCGCTGCTATCGAGTTCTAGGAAACAGGACTACGTCTGTATGGTCATCTAGTTTATATAAGGTGTATCTATTCATACACGAAATATTTTAAGAGGTACACCTGTAGGTGGTAAAGAAGCTATAGCAACGAAAAAAAATTGTTTAAATGTATTTTTTTCAAAATTTAATATTTATAAATTATTTGACGGCACGTAAGAAATACAGGCTCCTTCTTATTTTCTACGGCCCGAGACACCGCGGCCACGCTCGTGCCGTCCGGTCGCCGCCCTCGCAGCATCAGGCGGGCCATTCATAGAATTTGGAGTAAAGGTTTTATGCAAAACGTCTAAAGCAGTTTCAAAATTATAATAATTACGAAAATTCAAAAACGCTTCGATAAAAATTTTCTTTTTGCTTCTATAGCTTCTTTACCACCTACAAGTGTACCTCTTAAAATATTTCGTGTATGAATAGATACACCTTATATATAAATATTTATCTACATACTTAAGAATGTAAGTAGATACTTACTTTACAGAAGTAGTCAGGTATAGTATAGCAAACTTATCTGGCCTTATTATAATTGGAACTATCGAAATCGACACCTTGATATAGTTCGAGCGCGAATTCTTTTTCAACCGACGAAAAAAAACGGACGACGTTATCAATTCGACGCGTATATTTTTTTGTTTTTTTTTTTTTGTATGACTACGCATAACTTTGTACATAGTGGTCCGATTGTAACAATTCTTCTTCTATTAGAAAGGGTACACTCCGAAGGTGGTCCCATATAAATTTGGAAAACAAAATCGAACCCTAAGGGTCGGAAAACAGGGGATGATTGATTGTTTACTCCCTGATTGTAATGTATAACCGCGCATAACTTTATACAGAGTAGTCCGATTTTGATAATTCTTTTTCTATTGGACAGGGACTTTTTTTATACCTTGCCAAGTATTATAAGTACATTAAAGCCACAAAAATTGTAAAATAAAAACAATTTGTAGATAATAAGGAAAAAAATCGGTCAACGCTTGTACCTCATAAGGGGTGTGAGTGGCGCACCATGTTTGTTTGGAGGAAATGTAGCAAATATATGTCTTATAACCATATAAAAAAATCAAGTCGAAACACGAAGGGACTCAGAAGGTATACTATTTTTTATGCCGTTTCCCATACAAAAAAATCACGTTTGGTGCCATAGCTCTCAATATATGATTCCGATAAGAAAATGATTCAAAGGTTTTTTACAGCTTATAAGTAGGCCTATACGATGGAATGATTTGTTTTTCAAAAACTGACACATGTATTTTTGAGTTGCCTATGTCCCTTTGCTTGTATGGCGTCGATCCAGCGTGCGGCGCGCGGCGCGGCGAATATGTATGCCTGCGCCTGCTGTTTCGTTTAGGCGACGCAGGACGCTTCATAGACTAATATATCTATAGGACGCTTGCGCGAATGTTCGTGTGTGTTTATGTCATTCTTTATTAGACATATAAATAGATTCGAATCAAAACTGTTCGTTTCTTACTTCAGCTATCATAAACCGATCGTATCAGTTTTAGAGATTGGCGATGATGGTTCTGGTAATAATGATGGTGAAAAAGTCGTCGAAATTATGGATGGAAGTTGATTTTTCTGAGAGATAAACTTTTTAATGTAATATAAATTATCATGTTTGTGTATAATAGCGCAATAAATAAATATTGTATTCTACCACATAATTGATAGTACCTACTTTTATACTGATAATTAAAGCAATTCGTGCAAAATTATTCCCTAACCATTCCAAAATATCAAAAATGCACAACGTTAATATTCAAGTTTTCAGTTCTGCCGGCACTCCCGGAGTGCAACTCGTCGTTTTTTTTAACCGTGAAGAAATGGACCTACTAAAATAATTAATTTCTAAGAGTTGCCTGTTAAACCACGGAATAAAGAAAACTATATTCTTTGTTCTGTGTGTTAAACAAAGGTTGCAAAAATACACCTGTTATGCTTATTTTAAGGCCACGGTAATAAGATATTATTACCGTTATTATAAGATATTATTACCATGCACCGCTGGGGCGGGTCGCCAGTAAGGTACCTACCTATATTTATTTAGATAATGTTTTTGTTAATTATCATTTAAGCTCGAAAGACAGTCTTTGGTACCTCAGCAGACAGTGGTAGACTTACCTTACTCCTGCGCCGCGCTTTTGCATGGTTGATCATGCTGAGCACACCAGCCGGCGCAGGTGCTGCCGCCGCATCCCCGGAACGGGCCACGGCACGTGACACTGCGTGGGCGACATTTGACGCCGCATCCGCTGCCGGTTCCATCTTCAAGGCTAATTCGACCGCTCGCTTACAATCCAACTGTTGCTCAGCAAACAACCGGGATCTCACTCTCTCATTGCGAAGCCCTGACACGAACTGGTCTCTTAAATTGATTTCGAGAGTATCGCCAAAGTTGCAGGATTTAGCCAGTTGGTTTAAACTTTGTAAATACTCGATTACTGACTCCGACTCTCCTTGCTTCCTTTGCCGAAATACCTAAAGTTCCCTACCTAATAAGTCTCAATAGTGAATACCAAATTCAAATTGACCGATTGACATGACTTAGAAACTTAATTTAAATAACAAATATTTAAACAAGTAAATTATGCCGACTACGACTGCTCCCAACTGATTGACGACTGGCGTTACGCAGATAGAGCGCCACCGCGTCACCCATTGCCCATACTGGGCGTCCGCGTCTCCGATAAGGATTAAGGATAAATGTACCATCAATGTAAATTAACCAAAGTAAATCTATTTTTCCGTGCATGTAAAATATTACAATGTATTAAATGGTGGCAAAAGAAGATGGTGTTGTCCTCTCATGCACACATCCAAATTGTGCGAGTGAGAGAGCATGTTCGGCGCCCCGCGCGCCGCGCTATTTGCAAATCATTTCTATAGAAGTACGTGGTTATTAATAACTGTACAATACTTTTGGCCAATTGTTAGGTACATACATACCTACCGGAAAAGCAACAAAGTTTATCATGCTACATCCTTGGGACAGATCGATGGACGGACGGACAGACAGATGGCGTACTTCATCATCAGACTATAATGTTCCCACTGCTGGGACACAGGCGTCCTCTCGCTGAGAGGGAGGAAAGGAGGAATGGCGTACTTGCTTCGTAATAAATGCTCCTGTTTCACCCTTTATGTGCGAAACCATAAACAGTATCAAATAATGCAATAGACTAATATGGAAAGGACATAAGAAACTCTGTCAATACAGTGACTAGGTTGTGGAGGTCAGATAGCCATGTAAAATACTCGTATTCACCTGCATCCGGTTAAACCGGAAGCTGACCCTAACGTAGTTGCAAAAGGCTAGGCAGATGATAAGAAAATTACATAAATAATTCTCTTGAATGTATTATTACATTATTTAACTGGACAAAACTAGTAATGCTTATAAACTTAAGTAACACCACGATAATACACTGTACACGCCCGGCGTACCTAATTACTTTATCATACATATATATAAATGACAAATTATAGGCTAATTATTTGGGAAGACAGATCACTACATAGTATAAAACAAGTCGCTTCACTCTATCAGTCCCTATGTTTGCATAGATCTTTAAAACTACGCAATGGATTTTGATGCGGTTTTTTTTAATAGATAGAGTGATTCAAGAGGAATGTTCATACGTAAAATACGTGGGCGAAGCTGCTGGCAAAAGCTAGTATATTATAATTTAAGCCGTAAGGCACATATACAACCGCACAGATACATACATATTATATGTTGTGTAATAAGTTGGATGAAGATTTGCTCGGTGTACTGACCTAGTAAAAATAACTCTTTTTAACCGACTTCAAAAAAAGGAGGAGGTTATCAATTCGTCTGTATTTTTTTTTTTATGTTTGTTACCTCATAACTTGTGACTGGGTGAACCGATTTTGATGATTTTTTTTGAAAGCTGGTGCTTCCCGAATGGTCCCATTTTAATTTGGTTCCATTTGGACAATGGGGTCCATGTGAAAACCATATAAGTCTTAAATTTCCATTAAGTATTTGCGCGACAAATGAACGAATACCGTATGTTTGTTACCTCATAACTTTTGACTGGGTGAACCGATTTTGATGATTTTATTTGAAAGCTGGTGCTTTCCGAATGGTCTCATTTTAATTTGGTTCTATTTGGACAATGGGGTCCATGTGAAAACCATATAAGTCTTAAATTTTCATTACGTATTTGCGCGATAAATGAACGAATAACGCGATTAGGTTAGTGCGGAGTATCTACCACAACTAAACAGTCAAAAAATAAAAACTTTTTACAAAAAAAACAACCGACTTCCTTAAAAAAACACTACAAAGTCAAAAATAACTTTAATTTCGGAAGTCGGTGGCAAAAACCTTAAATACAGAGCCTAAGACACCGACTTTCGAAATTAAAGTTATTTTTGACTTTGTAGTGTTTTTTTAAGGAAGTCGGTTGTTTTTTTTGTAAAAAGTTTTTTAAAGGTTATTGTCAGAGTTATTGCACCGGCAATCTTTGGGTCAACTATTCGAAAAGGTCGCTGGATGTCCTACGCGTCCAATACAATAATGTTCTTAGGATGCTGTTGCGACTTCCTCGTTTTTGCAGTGCCTCTGAAATGTTTGCGGTAAACCATATCGATGGATTTCATGCCATCATCCGAAAAATGACGGCTTCATTTCTAAGTAGAATTAGAGGCAGTCAAAATCCAATATCCTGAAGGCTGTGATGGCAGACACTTCTTCTGCCATAATAAGGCAATTTATGAGAAGAGTTATACCCTAGTCGCCATTTTTAGTTGCTGGGTGGTCTTCTCATTCATTTGTCTTTAGATTAAGTTACTATTACTAACAATTTATGGATTTTAGTTGTCCAAATTAAAATGATTTTATTTATTTCTATAATAAACCTAAAGAGTTTTTTTGTTTGTTTAGTAGAATGCACTAATCTCAGGAACTACTACTTGCTCTATTTGAAAAAAGTATTTTAGTGTAAGGTAGATAATTTCTCGAGGAATGCAGAACAACACGCGACAACCAATAGGAGCGGAGCATCAATGAACAATGTTGCAAAAACAGGGAAAAGTTATTCCAATTGAGAGCTTCCGTTGCGTGTGCGTTTAAAGTAACGCAACAACCATGTATGACAGAATTGCTCCTCTTAAAGGATTCTAAAAAAGTCCAGGATAGCATATTGTAGCGTAAATCCGCTACGGACGAAACTTTTTGGTTTCTAAATCAACCTTTTTAGAAAGGGTCGTGGGGCTTTTGGGACCGGGACCGCGGTCCAAGACTCCACCTATTAATATAATAAATATTTTTAGTAGTAATTTGGGACCACAAGCAAAATAAACAAAGTTATGTCTTGGAAAAGTACGGTCAGCCAAAAAATGTGGAGTTACAAATAAAATTATGTTTATAAAACGAAATACCCTTCGATATAGCCTTCTATAAGAAATTAAACTTAAAACAGAATACAAAATACTATTTAAAATAAAAGTAATCTTGAGTGTTTAAATCACCTATGGCCCCCTAATCACCCACCGAAACGTAACAAAAAACTTTTAAAACTTCACTATCTTAATAAGATACGTCAGCAGCAGTCATAATAATTCCAATTATTTAATACTAGCTGACCCAGCGAACCTTGTATCGCCTCAGGTTCAATAAACGTTGTAATAACCCTACCAAGTTTGACAACCTGGTACGCGTTGGTGGTCTGGTAAGCGTTTTCTAGCTGAAACTCATGTTTGGTTAGCTCCTACCAAGTTGTGATAACCTGGTACTTCAAAGGCAAAAAAGCGTTATCTAGCTGACACTCCTTTTTTTGGTAAGGTCCTGCAAAGTTATGATAACCTGGTACGTCGTCGCCATAAAGCTAACTGACACTCCTTTGTTTGGTAAGCTCCTGCAAAGTTATGATAACCTGGTACGTCGTCGCCATAAAGCTAACTGACACTCCTTTGTTTGGTAAGCTCCTGCAAAGTTATGATAACCTGGTACGTCTTCGCCATAAAGCGTTTTCTACCTGACACATACCCAGAGGGTACAAATATATCGTCATTGCTCAGCTTCTTTGTGTCTTAGCGTTATGTTATATAGCCTATAACCTGCCCAGGAGTATGGACTACAATCGTACCAAGTTTAATTAAAATCCCTTCAGTATTTTTTGACCCATGCGTGCACATACAGACAGACAGAATTGACCTCTCTACAGTTTTATTATAAGTATATAGAAGATCATTACTATTTTTGTAAATTAAACATAATCAACCTGACCCAGCGAACTGTGTACTGGAGAGTCAATAAATGATGTGTTACCTTATTAGGCTCCTACCAAGTTATGACAACCTGGTACTTCGAAAGCATAAAGCGTTTTCTAGCTAAAACATACCCACCCTTGTTAGGTGAGCTCCTACCGAGTTATGAACACCTAGTACTTCGAAGTTATAATGCGATTTCTAGTTGGCACTCCTGTTTGAAAAGCTCCTACTAAGTTATGACAACCTGGTACTTCAAAGGCATAAACGCGTTTTATAGCTAACACACAAAATGTATGAGAAAATGTTTTTTTGTTTTCTCGTAATCCTGATTTGTTCACTGTACTTTAACTTTAATTTTCTTATGGTCCCAAAATACTACTGCAAAATAATTATTGTATTTTAGGTGGAATCCGGGACCGCGGTCCTGGTCCTGAAAGCCCCACGACCCTTTAGAAATACTGGCCTCTATATTTTTTGCTCAATTTCTCGATCCTGAAAAAATCTGATGCCAAAAATGTTCTTGTCAACTCTCTGCTTTAAAAATAGTACTCTGTGACTCTCAGACCGCAGATTGAAGCCAAACGTATCGATTTTTTTATTTTCGGAACCACTACGCTTAAATTTTTAATATTAGTCTTAAAAGTTATAACTAAGCCTACGCCTATATATCAGGTGCTACTTTTAATAAGTACTTTCCGCTCAAAGCGAAAAATTCAGTGTGCAAGTCTTCCGTGCAACTGGTTCGTATTACGTCTGTTCTTTTTCCTTTATTATTCTAATCTGCTCTACTGGCGATTCTCGCTAGCTATATCGAAGATTCTGCTTGTAACCTTGGTCTGATCGTTCTGTTTATTTGTCTTTAGACGACGACTATACAAGTCGAATTTCGGCTGTGCCCCGACGGGCTACCAACTACCGGGTTCATGTAAGGTCTACGACGTGTTGAGTCGCCGTCGTCGTCATCATCGTTGAGGACATTTGACACCCGTCGCAGAGCCTGAAGTCCTCATAGACAGCAACTTACTGCCGTCGGTCGCTATACACGGCATTAATGGCGCCCATCTCCGGTCTAGACCGTCACACCCGGCTAGTTAAAAAGGACCTTTTACATTACTTCGTCTTCTATTTTACTGTAGTAGATTAATTATTCTCCATTTTATTACCTAATTACGCATGCTGATATAACCTATATTTCACGGTTTGACTCAGTGTATGCTACAAAAAAGGAACATAATAATCGACGTGCATAGGCCTATAATTTAACCGATTGCAATCGTTTTGGGGATAGGTCGTGTACGAAGATAATTTTCGTTATACCTGTTTAACCACTAAGTTTGACTCGTCCTTGTTTTTTAAATCTGTTGATATTCGATCTGCAGTTAACGATATACTTGTTTTTTATATCATTGTTGTTTTTTTTTTTTTTTTTTTCTAAATTATACGTTGATTTTAAAGTGGTGCAAAATGGTTTTCTTCATCCGTTACGCTTCAATATGTATACCTTTTAAGGTTGGCTCACTATACCTTTTTAATTGTAATCAAATCTAAATATTATAAAGCTGAAAAAAATGTTTGGTTGAACGTACACAGGACCTGGACTACGTTGAGTGTTTGATAGCCCATTTATCGATGAAGGCTATAGACTATCTGAAGTGGTCTACTAGGACCGATGCCTGCCGGGGTCGCGTGATTGTTCGAAAGAGATACCGTGACCCTGGCACATGGGCAACTGATGGAACACGGGTGGGTTTTAGTCAGTAAAAGTCTGACACGCCGTCCCACTCCGCCCAGAGCGGGAGAAGTCATTTGATGATTTCCCATCCAAAAAAAAAAAATGGCTATAGACTATGTAACATTACGCTAGACATTAGGAGCCGAAAAAAAGGACAAGTCACAAATAAGGGGTCATCCATAAATTACGTCACACGTTAAGGGGGAGGGAGGGGGTCGACGAAGTGTGACAATGTGTGACAAGGGGGTGGGAGGGGTCCTAAATTTCGTGACGTCACATTTCAAAATCAATTTTAATCTAAGTGTACACATATTCGTATGATAGTTATTGCCCCAGTGTCGAGGCATACTTGTTTAAGCGATCATGTGGCATTTGTGTTCTATATTTTGCATCATAAAGGCCGCTAATCAACACAAGCAAATACATAAGAAACAACAAGTTTTGCCCATCGTGAAGATTCGTCCTCAAAGAATTTCTGCTATACCTACGTGCCAGAGAAATTCTTTGTTTGGATGATGACGATGATGCTGTATGGTTCGATGAGAAAGATGTGGACACAACGAATATTCCTGACATTAACAACCCAAACGAGAACGAAGTGGCTGCTATGCCATGCATATGCCTACCTATATGGACTCAAGATGATTAAGTTTGATATTTAATTAATATAATTAATCGTTTTTTGTTTTGTTAATTTCTTGCAGTGTTTGATTTGATGTTCATTTTATTAAAAAAAAAAAACATATAAATTTCGGAATGGCTGTTTTAATTCAATCATTATTTCTAGATGTAAGATTATAAAATGTGTGACGTCACACTAGGGAGGGGGGTCTCACAAATGTGACCAGATGTGACAAGGACGGGGGAGGGGGTCAAAAATTATGAAATTCGTGTGACGTCATTTATGGATGCCCCCTAAGAAGAGCTCGCACGGCCATGGGTGTACTACGCCAAATTGAATGCCAAACAATCGAATATCAATTGATCGAATAGTGTTCGACGTCCAAATACTCGAACGTTCACAATATCGAAAGGTTAATAAATCGAACATTCAATATATCGCACACTCAATACATCGAGTGTTCAAAATATCGAATGTTTGTTTGATCGAGCGTTCAACGCATCGCATATTCACTGTATCGAAATAACAATATACTGAATACTTTTGTATATAAAGTACAACCCATGGCCGGGTGTACTACGCCAAATCGAATGCCAAATAATCGAATATCAATTGATCGAACACTATAACTATAAATCGAACGTCTAAATACTCGCACGTTCATAATATCGAAAGGTTAATAAATCGAACATTCAATATATCGCACACTCAATACATCGAGTGTTCAAAATATCGAAAGCTTGTTTGATCGAGCGGTCAACGCATCGCATATTCACTGTATCGAAATATCAATATACTGAATACTTTTGTATATAAAGTACAAAAAAAACACATAATTTACTAACAAATCAAATTTACTTGTTAATGATTATCTTTTATAAGTACCTACATTTAAAATTTTTGTGCGAATTGTTCGGAGAAACTATTCAAGCCATGTTGTTTCCATTATTTAACAAAAAATCAGATCATCAGATTTTCATCCATCTTGCCACTTTTTTGTGGAGTAGGTCTTTCCAATCCCGCGTTTGCCTTTTCAATTGTCATATTTGTAATAGCTTGCTCCTTAACTAAATGTCTATGGTAGCATAAAGACCCCGTTTGTGCTTAACAAGCTACGTGTTCCATCGTCTGTGCCATCCTTCAAAGAACTGCGATATTGCACTGGGTTTTCCTAGAACTCAAAATAACGTTGAAGGATGGCTGATGTTACAAGGAGTATAGGCTACTTTTTGTCTGAGTAGCACGTCCCTTTTTTGGGTGGAAAATCATCAAATGACGTGTCCCGTCCTGGGCTGAGGTGGAGGGCGTGTCACACTTTTACTGACTAAAACCTACCCACTGTTCGCCGCCCGCAAGTTCGGTGCCTGCTACTTCTCTATGGATTCCCGACGCCCGGGGCGTCTTCTGCGGCGGCTAGGCGTGAGCAGGTGCAGAGATTGCCGCACCCTTACGCGGTCCGCCTCCTCCTTCGCGGGTATTACGTCTTCGCACAAGGAGGTGACGACTTCCCATGCCCTGTCGCTCCGTACCATGGTCTGGACCAGGGCCGGACGCGAGAGATCGCCACCGCCGATCGCCTTCACGAGGATACGGTGGTGCTCCACCCAGTCAGGGCAGACCTCCACCGTATAATTTCTTGTACTTAAAGTATTCAGTATATTTATATTTCGATATAATTAATATGCGATGCGTTGAACGCTCGATCAAACAAACATTCGATATATTCTTTTGAACACTCGATGTATTGAGTGTGCGATAAGCGATTGATATTCGATTATTTGGCATTCGATTCGGCGTAATACACCTAATTATAACTGCTGCTCATGAATCAATAAAAAAAAACAGAAAAGGTAGGTACATAAAAAGAAAAATGCATACAAAAACAATGTTTACGTAAGCATGGGGAGGGAGGGGGGGCGTTAGAGCTTTACTTACTTTTGCTGACAAGAGGGATGGGGGAGTAAATAATCGTAATAAATGTGCTTACGTAATACTTGAACGGCCCCATAATTGGTCTAAGACAAGACATGTATCCTTACATTTCAAAAGCACGTGTAACAAATGCTTGTAATACAAATTCTCGAAGCCGATAGTTGCGATGTTTTGTTATCATCGCACAAGGTCTTAGAACATTTAAGGGGCCACATGCATTCAAATGAAATGATTCATTCATGACCCGAATACGGCGAAACAAAAAGGATGGTATTGATTTTGAACGGTATGTATGTATTAGTGATGTCGAATGATCGTTTATTTATATCCGCGGATACGGATCCTAATACGGATATTTGGTGTCAAGATCCGCGAATACGGATCTTAACTTTCTTACTCAATCGGTGTCGATGAAAAGCCTTGAAACAATAGTTGACGCTACTTGACGCTTCGATAGTTGATTTAGCACCTTTGAGCAATGTAGAGAGCTTAGCGTAGCGTTCTTAAGGTGTCTTCACACAGCGGGCGGGGCGCGGCGTGACGTGACGGCAACGCGACGCTAAGTAGTTGTAATGTACTAGATATAACGGACGCCTTCACACAGAGCGCTCGGCGCGACGCGCCACGCCGGCGCCGCGCCGAGTCAGAATACAACTCAGAGGGGGCGGGGCGGGGCGCCGGTGCACAGTGGATCGAAACTGCTATACATATGACGGACATTCATTTTTAATTACAAATTGTTTTTTTATATGTACTTATCGAAAGAACTCGTCATTCCAATGAATAATTGCCATTACAAGTTTTTCTCTAAAACTGATAGTTCGCCCGGAAAAAAAATATATTTTAGATTTCTTTTATGGAATGAAACAGAAACTGCTAATTATAAATTTTTTAATGTTCTATCTATGCCCTATTAGTTTAATTACTTATATAACTGTGTTAAATAGTGTATGTAATTCTAAACTGTACTACGTGTGTAATAATTATAATATTATTACCTACAAGCATGATTCTTACTTCCGGCTTCCACAACCTCACCTACAATACTCGTAAGAGGACACAGATAGAATCCTTTCACCTATGTCCCCAAAATATTATTAGTGAAAAAGTACTTTTGACTTAGGTACTTTTTTTTTCATTTTTCCGAACCTCATAACTCTTGAACGGGCAACTATGAGCGCGCGCTGATAGCGTAGAATTATAGCCAGCAAGTCAAAGAATAAGAATATAGTAGTTTGAAAGCCTGGTCTTACAAGACATGGCCAAATTTAAGCAGTTTCTGTTTCAATTCTTACAAAAATATCTATAATATTTTTCCGGATACAATATTTTAGATATTTTGCTACTTGTAATGATAATTATTTATTGGAATGACGAGGTCTTTCGATAAGTATTTAAAAAAAATGCAATTTGTAAAAAAATACGAATGTCCGTTATATAGCAGTTTCGATCCACTGTGCACCACTTTATGTTGTATAGTTTACGTATGTAGTAGTACGCTCGTATCGTGAACGCAAAAATATACTACGACTACAACATTTTGCTACTCTTCCCATTTATTTATTTTTGTAAAAGATAAGTTTTGTTTATTATCTAGTATTATTTTAATAGATTGTAGAATCAAATTTTGTTTTTGTTTTAATTGTTAAGCAATGGAGTGTGAGGGTCGTTTATACCATTGTGTCAAAAAAAGACAAAATAAACACTCCGCAGCCGTACCATAATTGCGTATTGCCAGAAATCATAATCCTAGAAGGGCAAGATATGATAAATATTTATTTAACGAAGTGTAAGTTATTATTACTTGACAATAATATGTTTTTGCTTTATTTTTTATTTTCATCATATATGTACTTCACATACATATATTTTTATTTTTATTAGTCTAGAAAGCTTAATAAAGCTTTCTAGACTAATAAAAATACAAATACAGGATAAATGACAATAAGTATTTTTATACATCTCTAAATACCGCATTATAATTCTAACGGCTCAAGATTGTTTAGTCCGTCTCGACACTCGCTTTACACTGCTTGTATTGTATATGTGTGCCGGCGGGACGGGACGCGATCGCGCCCGCAGTGTGAAGGCTCTCACCGCGCCGGCGCCACGCCACGTCGCGCCCGGTCACGACCCGCTCGCTGTGTGGATAGAGCTTTACTTAGCGTTTAAAACTTTTAATAAAAATAAATAAAGAAAAATATAAAAATAATAACTATTTACAAAAAAAATAACATTTTAAGTTATTTTTCACTTTGTAGTGTTTTATTTAGGAAGTCGGTTGTCATTTTTTTGTAAAAAGTTTTTATTTTTAACTGTTTACTTATGGTAGATACCCCGCACTAATCTAATCGCGTTATTCGTTCATTTGTCGCGCAAATACTTAATGCAAATTCAAGACTTATATGGTTTTCACATGGAACCCAATGTCCAAATGGAACCAAACTGGACCATTCGGGAAGCATCAGCTTTCAAATAAAAAAATAATCATCAAAATCGGTTCACCCAGTCAAAAGTTATGAGGTAACAAACATTAAAAAAAAACAGTTGAATTGATAACCTCCTCCTTTTTTTGAAGTCGGTTAGAAATAAAAAATATTTTAAAAAAAATGGAAAAAAAATGAGTCGAGTGGGCTTGAAGTTTAAATTCATTTTTTTCGAAAATGAAAGTGAAGTGCATCTTGCCATTTTACATAGTTATTGAGGGGAGACTCAGAGACTCTACAACATATTATATAAAAATCGACGGAATCTGTGATTCCCAAGTTTGGTACTCCCCTTGTAAGTTCAGGCGTCCCCACTTCAATCGTCGGCTTCACTCCGTTCTACCAATTCAAGAAACGCAACTCGAAGCGTTTCTTCGATAACGCCGTAACGCCCGTAACCCACCGCAACCCTCTGGTTGTCACGGCGGCCAGTTATACCCCCACCCGTATCAGTAGTGTTCGCCGCCCGAGGCACATACTGACCGACCCTTTTTTTTTGGGTAGGAAGTCATCAAACGACATCTCCCGCTCTGGGTGGAGCGGAAGGACGTGTCAGACTTTTACTGACTAAAACCCACCTGTGTTCCTTCAATTGCCCATGTGCCAGGGCCACGGTATCTCTTTCGAAGAAATCTTGCGACCCTGGCAGGCATCGGTCCTAGCGGACCCCTTCAGTAATGCTGACATCTCTTTGAGGTGCGCGTGGAACACAACGCCAACCCAAGCCTGGTCCTCACCTGGCGGCGAGCTACCCATTGCTCGCCTCCCGCAAGCTCGCACCTACGGTGGCCGGGGTCTGCAATGTACTCCCGACGCCCCGGGCGTCTTCTCCTGCGGCGGCTAGGGGCGTGAGGGCGCAGAGACTGCCTCTCCCTCACGCACACCGCCACCTCCTTCGCGAGAATTACTGCCTCGCAGAAGGAGGTGACGACTTCCCATGCCCTCTCGCTCCGTTCCATGGCCCGCAGCCGTCCCTCTACCAGTGACTCCCTAAGCCGACGTCCGTACCCCACAGGGGGTGCTCTTAGGTATTAGTCGTTTCGTTTTTAGGTTTATATAAGCCCTGGCTGGAGGCCTTAAATTCATTTAAGGAATCCACAGGAAAGCTCGGTTGAGTAGTTATGACCTTTTAAGTCAAATACGAGATGACATTTCCAAAAAAAAAAAACAATTGTCGCGCAGTTCCCTTTTCTACGGAGGTTTAGTAAAGACCCTGTTTGTTCCTCATCCCTCCAAACTTTCGCGAAGCATACTGCAAGCTCTCGAATGTAAAGTCGTTTGTAGTAGTCATCTAAGTACCAACTAATTCCGAAACCCCAATCGATCTTTGGCGAGGTGCTAACATTGCTTCTCCCTCTTCCATCCTAAATACGTGTATTTGGATATAGTTAATCCTCTTTCTGTATGCATGGATAAAATTAAACCTAAAAACTTTTTACAAAAAAAAAAACAACCGACTTCCTTAAAAAAAACACTACAAAAAAAAATTACTTTAATTTCGGAAGTCGGTGCCTTAGGATTTGTATTTAAGGTTTTTTTAATTCTGAATACGCGCTCCAATCTCAAAGGCGAGGTTCGGGCGTCACACAATTTTTGCTTAGTTTTCTTTAGGGAATATCCTGTATATTTTCACCGATAGTCTACGATCACCATTCGTTATATTTGTTTATTATCCAAAAATATTATTAAAGTTTTTTATTGTTACACCTCTTTTTTTTTGCATGGCAAATTATATACGTTATTCCAAAAATAATGATGATCATGGTAATAATAGTTATTTGTTATACAAGAGTGCAAAGTTGCTTTTTAACCGCGTGCTCAATTTTGATGACCGAGCAAGCGAAGGATTCTAAAATTAAAATCTTGAAGATTAAAAATACTCTTTCCGAGATGGTGGGATGAAAAACTTATTTACTGTCACCAAATGCAAAAAGAAAAGTTAGTATTTGCTCAACAGTATTAATAAAATAAAATAAATAATACCTTCGAGTATCAAGATTAGTTACGTAATGTTTAAAATCGAGCAAACAATGGTTTCAACACATGAGTATACAAACGGAACAGAGACTAAGCTTCTTAAGAACGAGCAAAATTGTTACCTATTTTGGTAGGGTTGTCACAATAGGGTAAGACAGATTAAACAAAACATTTGTTAAATAGTTTGATTATTCAGTATGATAGAATCTAATCAAATCAAATCAAATAATTTAATTCAACTATGCCAATTACAGGCACTTTTGAATTGTCAAAAGACATAAAATAAAATGAGTACAAAAATAGTTATGGTGCTACAGTCCCAGTCACAAGACATAATAACTGTGAAAGTACCATAGATACCCATTCCAATGCGTAGATCTCTTTGGAGAAGAATGGGCTAGAAACTCCAGGGACACTCTTTTTTAACCGACTTCCAAAAGGAGGAGGTTATTAATTCGGATGTTTATATTGTTTTTTATGTTTGTTCGGGCATAACTCTGTCGCTTACCAACCGATTTGAAAAATTCTTTTTTGTTGAAAAGGGTATACTTCCCGGATGGTTCCATGAAAATTTCATCGATATCGGACTAGCACTTTTTGAAAAATCAACAAAAACCTAAAAAGTTATCAACATTGTCTACACCGATTACTCAGAGGTTTCTGATCCGATTTCGATGATTCTTTTTTTGTTCGATACAATATACCTGCTGTTTGGTCCCATAAAATTGTCATTTAGTCTGGTTCAATAGTTTTTATTTTCAGCTCATTGTGTACATGGTCGCTGTTATTACCGGTGCTACGGATTACAAAATTCTAGTGCACATGTAAGAAAATTATGTATTTGACAATAATTTGGGTTGAATATTTAAACTAACAACAATAAAATAAAAAAACTTAGTCAAAAAAAATGTAACTAACTTCAAAAACAACCACAAAAAAAGTTTAAAATAACCTACAAAATAACTTTTCTTTCAGAAGTCAGTGACTTTGTTTTTTATTTCATTGACTTTTTTACCACCGACTTTCGAAGTTATTTTGTAGGTCATTTTAAACTTTAGTACCACAGACACTTGCTACGTCCAACCACGTCCAACAGCGCTAAAATGGCGATTATCAAACGGGCACAAAAGCACTTTGACAGCCGCCAGTCCAGTGGTAATTATAGAGGTCAGTGATTGTTCGTATTTATTTTAATGTCTTTGCTACAACATCAACCCACCCACATACTGACAACTTGTAATTAAAAAAGGACCATACAATAAAATAAAGGTATGTAGGTAACTTACTTGAAAAAGTAATAAGTAGGTAATCAAATATTTACTCACCTATTGTACTCCTTGGGATGGTTAAAGTATGATATATCTTTATTTTTTTCTAGTATTATTCATACACACAGTACAATAAACAACCATTATTAACAATAAAATACCACGTTTTACATAAAAATATTCAAACTTGCAACTAACAAAACAAACAACGTGCGTTGCACTAACCCTGAGATTGTTAACTGGCTGTGCAAGCGTAAACCGGTTTTTTCCAGTCTCGCCGCGTACGCGACAAGCGGCCAGTGGTCACGCACACATGCCCCGCGTGCTTGTAGTAGTGCAATCGAATCGCGCGGTTGTTCGAAGCTTTATCTCTGTTCCGTTTATCTACTCATGTGGTTTCAATGTGTGCGTGCGCGGATTGTTGTTATGTGGCGACTCAGATACCTAAACTTGAGCGATTCAAAAATGTTATAGCGTCCTAAACGCGTTTTTCTCGAAACTGCTTTTTTTTGAAGTGGTTGACATGATATCTCAAGTTCTACCCAACCGATTCCTTTGAAATTTGTTGGGAATCTTCTTAGTAAATCTCTCTATCGCGTCTGCCTTGGATTAAAAAAGAAATCAATTTGGAGTATTTTTTTTTAAAAATGAAGAGGTCAAAAAAGGGGTAAAAATAAAATTGATTTTTTATGTCGACGCCATTTTGTGTTATTTTTTTTTTTGCTAAGGTCAACGCGATAGCGACATCTTTACAGATTGAGAATTTTTCAATTTTTTTTGTTTCAGATCACTACAAGGGCTGGAATCATGTCAACCTAATGTTGGCAACACTCAAACGGCAACGCCCTCTATAGTCGACAGCGCTACACTGACGTTGCGGAAGTGGGGCCAACAGAAGTGTTAAAACGGCGAGGCACGGGCGGAGCGGTCTCTTTCACGATCGGAACTTCGGAGCGAAGATATATACCCATAGTATCTGTAATCTATCTGTTATAAATTTAAAATAAAAGTTCGGTATAGTTTGGTATCCGCATTTTATTCAAATAAAGTCAACATCAGAAGTGACAAGAAAACCACGACATGGGCAAGCGAGTTGGTAAGCATTCAAGGCGAAAGCGAGCTCGTTCCACCTCCTCTTCATTAAGCTCCAGTGGAAGGACACCATCCACGTCACCAAGACGGAAAGACAAGGTATCACGTAAAGATACCGAAACTGTGAGTAATTCAAATTCTATTGCTTTGAACAATTTTATACCTGATTTTGACCCATTAAAAGACGATATAGATACCTGGCTGAGCATTATTCGTTCTTATGCAAGCACTTTTTCATGGCCTGATACAATGATTCGCTATCAAGCTTTAAATAAACTAAAAGGATCTGCGAAAGTATGGTACGATTCATTATTACGTACAGAAAAGCAGTGGCCTACGTGGAAATGGGACGACTGGAGGTTAAAATTGTCGAATAGTTTCCAAATACGTAGAAATATGTTTGACCTTTTAAAAGAGATCATTGAAAAAAAACCCGTCGATAACCAATCCCTGTATGAATTTTATTTTGAGCAGAAATGCAAGATTGATCGTTTATGTTTGAATTTTTCGGAACAAGATATTATTTCAATTATAGTAGGAAACATTGGAGATAATAATATTGGCGCATCTATAGAGGCTAGTAATTTTAAATCAAGTGACGATTTAGCTAGCTATTTACATAGTCGTGTCTACAAGAAAGCTGTAAAACAGGAAAGTAGTAGTTCACGTGATGTTCAAGCTAAGTCAGTTACTCCTTCAACATCTGTAAATCGAACCCCCGCTCCCACGAATTCAACCGTAATAAATCAAACTCAGTCTTCCAATGTTAGCCAAGATGCTAGTCGTAAAATAATTAAATGTTACAATTGCGGGGGTAACCACAAACGAAACCAATGCGAGGCAAATAAATGTGAATTCTGTGGGAAGAGGGGGCACGTAGAATTTGTTTGTTACCATAAGAAAAATTCAACAAAATCGTTGGTAAAACCTGAACAACAAGAAACTAAATTTGTTTCTAAAAATCCACGAAATAAATTTATTAAAAATGTTTATATATCAAAAAAATGTTACGAGGAATTTATTGACACTGGCAGTAGTTGTTCATTAATGTCAGAAAATTTAGCAAATAAACTTTCACTGTCGTATATCGAACTACCCTCACCAGTTGTTTTGCAAGGATTTTCGAAAGATAATTATAAATATGTAACTAAAAAGATTACAATAAGTCTTACTTTGGATTCTATCTTTTTGCGTGAGGTAGATATGTATGTCTTGGATGATATGGTAGGGTGCGACATTCTAATTGGAAGAAATGTTACTGAGCGATCTGATTTAGTGTATTCTCGTGTAGGCGACAAACTTAAATTTCAATACGCGAGCGAACTTAAGGAATTTTGTAGTAATATAGCTGCGATAGATCTGGATACAAGTACACATCAAAGTGAGTTATTGACTATGTTTAATCAGTATAGTGATTGTGTTGCTTTTAGTATTAAAGATCTTGGAAAGGTTAGTAGCCACGAAATGACAATTAGCTTATCAAGTTCTCAACCGGTACAATGCAGACCCTTTAGGACTTCGTATCCGGACAGGCAGACAATTAGAGAGATAGTAAAAGATTTACTAGAAAATCAAATTATTCGCGATAGTAATTCTCCTTATGCCAGTCCAGCCTTATTAGTAGATAAGAAAAATGGTGAAAAAAGGCTCTGCATTGACTATAGGGCGCTAAATAAAATAACTATCAAAGATAAATACCCTATGCCACGTATTGAGGACTTGATAGACAGGCTTCAGGGACACAAGTGTTTCACTAGTCTAGACTTAAAAAGTGGTTATTATCAGATTTGTTTACATAAGGACTCTATAAATAAAACGGCTTTCATAACAGAAGACGGGCATTATGAATTTTTGAGAATGCCATTCGGTTTGGCAAATGCCCCATCTTGTTTCCAACAAATGATGAATAAAGTACTGGGAAACTTGAGATTTGGCAACGTTATTGTTTATTTAGATGACGTTTATTTAGTTACTGAAACAATATCAGAAAACATTATGTTATTGGAACAGGTATTGAAAATATTCAGGACGAATGGTTTAACATTAAACCTAAAAAAGTGTCATTTCTTTAAAGAGGAAATCGAATTCCTAGGTTATAAAATTAAACCAGGTTACGTTATGCCTAATGATTCAAAATTAGAAGCTGTTCAGTGCTTCCCAATACCCAAAACGGTACATCAACTTCGACAATTTTTAGGTTTAATTAGTTATTTTCGCAAATTTATACGAAACTGTGCAATTTTATCAGCCCCCCACACAAAATTGTTGAAGAAAGATGACGTTTGGGTGTGGGATGACGTACAAAATCGAGCATTTCATATTTTAAGGGATAAATTAACGTCTCAAAGCATTTTAGCTATTTTTGATCCAAACAAGGATAAAATCTTGTATACAGACGCAAGTAGGGATGGTATTGCTGGAATACTGACTCAGATAGAAGACGGAAGCGAAAAGGTCGTGCATTATTATAGTAGGCAAACTAAGGATGATGAAAAAAAATATCATTCGTTTGAATTAGAGCTATTACCTATTGTATGTTCTCTTCAAAAATTCCGGTTATATCTGTTAGGTATACAGTTTAAAATAATTACTGATTGTAGTGCGGTTAGATACGCGCTAACAAAGAAAGACATTATCCCACGAATAGCTCGTTGGGTTTTGTCCACTCAAGAATTTTCCTTTGATATAATACACAGACAAGGTTCCCGGATGCAACATGTGGATGCCTTAAGCCGCAATCCTGTGCCATCCGGAGAAAAATTGGAATCTGAAATAATTATGTCAATTACAGAGGCAGATTGGTTGTTAGCTGTACAAGTACAAGACCTTGAGATAGTTAATATTCGAAACATTTTAGAATCGGGAGAGGCCGACCAAAATAAAGATATTTTTAACAACTATGAACTTTTAGGTGGAAAGGTTTACAGGAGAACAAGTGTAGGACGTAGGTGGGTCGTTCCAAAAAAATGTATTTGGCAAATTATAAAATGTAACCACGATGATTTAGGTCATTTTTCCGTTGACAAATGTGTTGAGCGTATATGTACACGATATTGGTTTCCACGGATGCGTAATATTGTGAAGAAGTATATCAAAAATTGTTTGAATTGTATATATTTTAAAAATAAGGGAGGTCCAAAAGAGGGACATCTGTACCCTCTTCCAAAATATGCACAACCTTTTCACACCTTACATATTGATCATTTAGAACCATTCGTAACAACTAAAAACAAAAATAAATACTTATTAATAATTGTAGAATCCTTCACAAAGTTTGTATTTATATCCCCAGTACGCAAAACGAATACGGGCGGCGTAATTAAAGAATTAGAATGCTTAACTAAGACATTTGGAAATCCTAAAAGAATAATTAGTGACGCGGGCTCTTGTTTCACTTCATGCAAATTTACTCAATATTGTGCAAACAGAAATATTAGGTTACATAAAGTAGCGACAGGCGTACCTCGGGCTAACGGACAGGTAGAACGCTTTAATAAAACAATATTAGAAGCCTTAAAAACAATGGGTGCTGATAGCACAGATGATAGGTGGGATCAGTGTATTAAAGCATTACAGCAGGAACTTAATAGTACAGTTCATAAAACTATTCAAGCCGTTCCAAGTGAAGTAATGTTCGGCTACAGACTACGTACGGACAGTGATAGTCTCGCTCCAGATCTTGATAGCGAAGCATTGGTAGACGTGTCAAAGTTACGTGAAAGAGTAGACGAAAATATGAAGGCTAGTGCAGAGTATCAAAAGAAAAGATTCGACAAATCTCGAACCAAGGCAACACAATACGAAGAAGGAGATCTGGTATTGGTCAAAATACAAAGTCAAAGCAATGATGGTCAAAGCCGAAAGCTATTACCAGTTTTCAAAGGTCAATTTCAAATCAAGAAGGTACTAGATAATGATAGATACGAAATAGCAGATCTAAGGGGTAGTCAAAGAAGCTCTAAAATGTATAATGGAGTAGCTGTAGTGGAAAATATGAAACCATGGATAAATATTGATGATTGGAATACTGAATAAAATATAAAGTCATCAAAACCGTATTGGCAAGGTACCCATATTTGTGTTATTTATTAGTGATATAGGTATACTATTTTTATCTTTTGTTTCGTTTATTAAATATTAATACATAAAGCTAGATACACAATATTTAAATCACCTTTACAATTATCAGTTTTATTCCTAAAGCCCATATATCATATGAATATTTCCCGTCATAATATGTTGATCTTTATAGATCAATATTGTACACTTCATTATTAGTGGTATTACACATTATGTACGATAAAATGTATTGCTTTGTTTCGCTTTGAGGTGTAGATCAACTTGGTACGCTTGAGTGAGTGAAATGCTCTTCGGGTGCAAGTGGTCTGTCAGTCATAATCCTGGTCTCCTAAGTGTGGCATAGACCCTTTAGGTACAGGTGATGGCATTGCAATGCATAGATAGATGTAATATGTCTAGTACTGGTCACTTTGCTCAGGTGCCCGAAGAAACATATATCTGTGTGTCCTAAAATGTACCTATTGCGTTTTCAGAGACCTATGGGGGTGCCTGGGGCAGGCACCGTGCAGCATGGCCGTGTTGGCAACACTCAAACGGCAACGCCCTCTATAGTCGACTCGTTTTTGGCAATCCCGAAAATCCCGAGATTAGCCAAGTACAGTCCCGGGATTTTAGGAAGTGAAGTGAAGGACGCGACGACCCAGAACCGAAACATCTGGCGAAGAATGACGAGGAGAGCCGACCCCAAATGAAATGGGATAAGGCTAGGCAAAGAGAGAGAGAGAGTCCCGGGATTTTAGGGGCTAGAAAACGGTCGGGATCCCGGGATTATATCCTCTAAATACGATACACCTTGGTACGACTGGTAGTCAGACTTTCGGCCTTTGGACGACCCGTAACGACTGTCAGATTCACTAATGAATGACAGCTGCATGCGTACAAATGACCACCGTAGAAAGGGGTTTTGTCTACGGAAGAATAGACAAAGTGATTGGTGATAGTTCACACAATGTGAAAATTAACAACAATAAACTAAAATTATCCAAAGTTTCTTTATTTATTTACTTACGGTTGTTGTTTTGTTTTAAATCTAAATCAAATCGATTAGTTATGGGGATTACAAAAACAAATTGTCTTCACTACCTTATACAACTAACAGTTATCAGTGCGATTTTCACAGTTGGAATAGAAACTATCTTTTAAAATTGTCTACATCTAAAGGGACGTGAACAAAGATTGTGAGAAACGAACGTGAAGATAACAGATTGCAGAAAGATTTCTACGGTGCGATATCTTAGAGCAACGAACTGTGTCTATTCTCTTCGTAGAAATGGGAGCGCCATGCTAAGCCTGCTGGGACTAACGGCTTAACGTAGGTACTTTCTGAGACACCGAGGGGTTTTGGTAGGTATAATAGTTGGTCCCCCTTCCACGGAACAACCGCTGCAAGTGTACCTTAATCTGATCTGTATCGAGCCGTGCGGCTGTTAGTACTAAAAGAATTCTACGAAATGTATGGAAGCTGGTACCTGCTCCAATAGAAATAAATGTATGTTCCGGGCGACCATTGTGCATGGTCCATGGTGTCCGTCGGTGGTTATTTCAACCAGCGCACACCTCTCTCCAGAAGTTGGTTGTAAAAAAATATAACTTACCTTCAGTTGTACAAAAACACACTATACAGCTGTGGAATAGTCGGGTTGACTATTCTACTCGAGTCGGGAATCGAACCCGGGATCTAATTTATTGTATGATAGATTGAGTGAACCGTAGCGGAAGGATGTGATAGTGAGAATGAATAAAGCCGAGAGAAGAAATTAATTTATGAAGAAATTAAGAAGAAAGAAATTAATATTGTTTCCGCCAACAAGTAAGGGAATGAGTGTTTTCGATGAACTCCGGCACTCAGTATAAGATTTAACTTGTGTTTAGGGTGCCAGCGTCCTCGCCTATAATTTTAACCAGTCAATTACCGTAATTACAGACACAATTAAAAACCATTGTGTCTGATACCAAATGTGGTATCTCAGGGACTTAGAGGTTAACTCAATTTTAACAATTGTTAGTTTTTTTTTTTAATCCTTTATTAAGGAGCTTTGTCACAATACTGACTATGTCGCTCCATCATAGCCAAACTTTGAATGTTACATTATTTTAAATGATTGTAATATATTTTGTACAGAGTTTTAGCCTCGTCCGACATAGGCTTAGCCAAAACACTATTTAATGAACCAATTCCATATACATTTTGGGAACCGAACAGATTCATCCTGAGGCGTTCGCCCCGCTCACACTCCATCACGATGTGATATACGTCCTCGATTATTCCACATTTCTCGCAATTAGGTGAAGGTGTGATACCCATAAGGAATGTAAACTTCCTCGATGGTATGTGACCGGATCGAAGCCTCATGGCAGTAACAATATCTTTTCTATTAAGTGAACAGTTATCAATCCAGGGAATTATTAGAGGCTCAGGCTGAATGGTGCTATACCAGATACCTTTTTCTCTTGATCTCACATCATGATATTCTTTCCACAGTTTATGGCAATATTTTTTATTACATAGAAGTTATCTGAGAAAATTGGAACTATATCTAACGGAATACCCTCCACACAGGCCCTCTTAGCATACATATCTACCAGCTCATTGCCTTGTATCCCGATATGTGAAGGAATCATGTCCGTAAGGATTGAGGAGCCACATAAGATTTTTAAAATCTGATCTCACCATTATTTAGCAGCAATGTAGCTGATTTTGCAGCACGAATTCTAGATCTAGCAGCAAAATATATCACTAGTTATATTTAATGCAAAAGTGGCTCCTCAATCTAAACGTCTGAATTGAGGAGCCACCTGGAACTCGTTAAGTAATAGATGAATATTTTTGAAAATTTTGTATCATTTAGTAGCAATTGTGCATATTACTGTCTAAAAATTTCACTTCTGTAGCGCTAAAATGAAATAAAATACAATACTTTTAGTTTGGCTCCTCAATCTACACTCAAGAGGTGAATTTCTATTGGATGTGAGCGATCAATTAATATATTCGTCATAATGATCATTTAGCAGGTGTTGTGTTTGTTTTTGCAGTAAAGGAATAAAATAGTAAAACAGAGTAAATTTTGTAGATGAACGCATTTTCTTTGGCTCCTCAATCCTGACGTTCTAATTATATATGTTTGACTGTAGCCACCTGAGATCTCAACGGAATCTAAAGCCAGAGATACTAACATTTAGCAGAAATGTCTGCTATTTATATCTGCACAGTTCAGCAATGTATATATTTTGGATTCTGAAAAAACAATACTTAACTATTTTCTTGTAAATTCAGTGTGAAGGGTGACCACATTTTGGGGGTACCTACAAATTAATATTAAACATACTCAGAAGATTTACTCTCACAATATATTAAACTTCTATCAGATTCTGCTTCTACTGATTTTGTGTATATCAATACACAAAATGAGAATCCAAATTGGAAGATGCAACTTTAATCGCTGAAGAAAAAACCGACTGTACGTTTTGTAACAACCAAACTGTGTGTAAATATACTCTATCAACACAGTTTCATATGAACTGAATGGTTGTGAAAAGTTTAGAGTGAGAGAAATACCAGAATTTGTAATGTTTTCGAATAAATCATATAAATTAATAGGTGCAATAGAATTTATTCCTGCAATTATCGAAACTGGCACAGGCCACTACAAATGTCACTATGTTACACTGAAAGATGAAATGTTCTGTAACGATGATTAAGATTCTAAAATTCGTATAAGCACTGATCAGCCAATATCCATTCATTCTATAACTTATAGCAAAATTGATTGCTAAATAACCAATTCGTAGTTATGATAGACATAACCTGTTATGAAAATATAAATTTAATAAATTACTTATCCTGGTTTCATAATACGAGTACAATATGGTCACCTTTCACACTGAATTTACAAGGAAATAGTTAAGTATTGTTTTTTCAGAATCCAAAATATATACATTGCTGAACTGTGCAGATATATATAGCAGACATTTCTGCTAAATGTTAGTATCTCTGGCTTTAGATTCCGTTGAGATCTCAGGTGGCTACAGTCAAACATATATAATTAGAACGTCAGGATTGAGGAGCCAAAGAAAATGCGTTCATCTACAAAATTTACTCTGTTTTACAATTTTATTCCTTTACTGCAAAAACAAACACAACACCTGCTAAATGATCATTATGACGAATATATTAATTGATCGCTCACATCCAATAGAAATTCACCTCTTGAGTGTAGATTGAGGAGCCAAACTAAAAGTATTGTATTTTATTTCATTTTAGCGCTACAGAAGTGAAATTTTTAGACAGTAATATGCACAATTGCTACTAAATGATACAAAATTTTCAAAAATATTCATCTATTACTTAACGAGTTCCAGGTGGCTCCTCAATTGAGACGTTTAGATTGAGGAGCCACTTTTGCATTAAATATAACTAGTGATATATTTTGCTGCTAAATCTTGAATTTGTGCTGCAAAATCAGCTATATTGCTGCTAAATAATGGTGAAATCAGATTTTTTAAATCTGATGTGGCTCCTCAATCCTTACGGACATAAGCAAAGAGCACCAAGTACCATATATCTACCCATGTTAGACCAAGTTATGACAAACTGGTACTTTGAAGGCATAGAGCAACACGGACCAGAGGGGAGTAGCCATACGCAGGCGTTCCCCTCTGTCAAAGTACAAGTCCCTCCACGCGGTCCTATGCGTATAAGAAAACTAGTTGCAGCCGCACTGCTCAGTAGACTAAATCTAGTTGCGCGACTAAATTGATGTCCTACAAAAATGACGAATTGTTCTGTATTTTGCTGCAAAAAGAGATCTGCCACGTCAAAGGAGATTGCCCGTTTTGTAGGGGAAGTTGGGTCCCAGTGGAAAATTGTTGTGCCTTGAAGATTTTTATTTTACATAATAGTAAAAACATAGTATTTTCTTAATCAGAAACCATTTTTCATTTATTCACCCTGGTTCAAGAGATATCGTTGTTTTTCTGTTGTAAAAATCTAGGTTATAATTAGAAATTGACATTGACATTTCCTCCTTATTCTATTTAGGTTAAGTACCTACTTCTACTAACTTTATATTATACATCACTATGGGGATGGTATTGTCTTTAATACTTTATGTCGGTACATAAAATAGCAACACAATAAAAAGTAGATACGTACTCATAGACGGTGTAGAATAATGAAGTTTAAATATGATAAAAAATGTGTAACTAGTTAACAGCTTCAGCACTGGACTTTCATAATTAACGTTATTGATATGTAAGTAGTTCATGTCTAAGTACCAAAGGAAATAAAACAAATCAAAACTTGAACAAACCATTTATTCTTCATAAAATATATCGTCCAAGAATCCCTGAACCTGTTCTTGTCATCGTTCCATCGCTTCTACTTGCACCGGCTATGAGCAGTGTATAGGTTTCCAATAGTTTTCGTCATCAAGAATACTTTACATAGACTCATATTTGGCGGGTACGCCTATCTTTGTTCATTTCAGATACAATAAATAATACGTCTAAAAAGGACAGGGGTAACATGATTCTACCTCATCGTTGTGAATACAAAAAGGATACCACAGTAGCGTGGAAGTTGTCAAATGTTGAGATTTTAATCTTAATGTTGAGATGTACTGCCAATAGGTTATATATAATTAACAATAATTGTTTTCTATTGTTTAATTATCGTTTTATTTTGAAATCGATTACTCAATTGATTAAAAGACGTCATTTTCGTTAGTTATTTCTTTGATACCAGGCAACATTTTTTTTATATCAATCAAACCACAGACTAAATTGAATCAAACGGATGTCAACGTAATGTTTAATTATTAATTAACTTTAACTTTATTCCCAGGATGAAAAAAATTGTATAAAAAATACCCTGTACACAAAATAATAAATCATATTTTTACGTTATTATTTCAATCAGGCACACGATACCACAAAAGGGACCTGCTCCGTGGCAATCTCCTTTACAATAAGATGGCGTTACCTTTCTTATGTAACTAATATTTAATCACATTATTCCCATTTACTTCCATAAAACTTAAAAATTACAATATTATCGGTCGTGTTGTTTCGGATTTGTTTACCAACACAGGTTTTTCATCAGTCGCTCGACCGATCCGCATATTGTATGAGAGCTCATACAATGCGCGGGAGTGGCGGATCGGTCGAGCGACTGATCCGAGTTTGTTTCCGACTAACCATTCAACTGTCCAACCCGCGCGGCGATTATCTCCCCAACTGTCCGGGCATCAAATTTCACTTTCCTTTTTACGACATTGCGAATTTTTTTGCACAAAAACGATTACGACTGAAAAACTACTATAGCTATATTCTAATAAGAAATACTCACGGAAAGCTAATAAGATATTTAATTCTAATTGAAAAAAAAAAACAAATTAATCAAACAAAAAGCTAATTCGGCTTTACGCCATTGCGGGTAATAATCTGAACGGGGCGCGTAGGATGTACGCAGAATTGTTCCCTGGACAACCTGTGCCAAACCGTGAAACGATGTTGGCGGCGCGCAACGTACCTACGGCCAGTTCACTGTGCCGGCGGTTCAATTTTCAATGTTTCCCACTGGACACTATGGACAATATAATACTCTCCTCATCGATCGTCAACATCCATTTCATTTCAGCCGGTCCAAGAACTAAATGATAACGATCGCATACCACGGATGGTATTTTCGCAGTGGCTTATCAATAACCTCGATAACAACAGAATGTTGGACGGGGAACCCATTTTGAACACGTGTTGAGGTTAATGTAGGTCGGTAAGTGTTGATATTTTATTCAGTCAGTGTAAATTTAATTTAATTTTTAATTAAACTGTACATAAAATTGTGATTCACTTTTTAAATACGCCAAAAGTACCTACCCAATGGTTTGTTTTATTAAAAACAAAATGTTTTCAAATCATTTAGAATCCAAAGTCATTTCGAATCAAATTTACATTTAGACTCGTCACGCAATACCAATTTGTGGCTGTCCTAAGCCAAGATAAGTATGATGGGAAAGTTACATCACAGGTAATGTATATTTATGTGTTGTGTGGACGGGACGGCTGGCGATCGTTGTAGTGATTACGTCACTGATGCGCATATCCATGAATTTGCGGGCGGTCTGGGATAAAATCCGTTCTAAGCCTTTTTAGGAAAATATTTTTTTTAATTTTTTTAACTCGCTCTGTTATTTTATATTTAAGTCAAATTACCCATGGGTTAAGTGACAACGGTGTTTACCCTTACAGTCTGTATAAGTATTTAGTTTTCTATCAAGAAAAAACAAGTACTTCTCAATAGGTCCCCGAGCCATCACTAAAATCATAAATTACGAGTTGCGTTTGAATAATTTGTAGACCCCATCTCAATATATTTCGTTTGTAAATAGCTGTTATAGTGCTAATAGTAAAGTATTCTCTTATATTTAAGCATTTATTTAACAAAAACAACCAATTCGAAAACTCGATCAACTACAACCAACGAACAATGTCCGCGCGGTCATCATAAAACTTTTCGAGCTATATTATATTATTCCATGTAAACGTTTCGAAATTGGCGTAGTAATGAATATTTCGCAAAGGAAATATCTTCACGTTTAATTTGATGTACAATAACAATATAAATGTGGTATAAAAACAGAAAACTTACCACATTTTAGTTGGAGATCCCCACACAAACATAGTTCGCTAGACAACAAGAATGAACTGTCATTTTCTTTTTTTTTTCTTAATTTTATGTTGCCGGTCCACAGACGAAATTCACTCTCCTGGATGACAAATCTCATATAGCGACATCTAGTATTTCTCTAATGTACGACTATCAAAGGACTGTAGCGATAAACACGTTTCAAGTGACGAATGACGCATAAAACTTACATGGTTACAAAAGTAACCATGGACGTTTCGACAAGATTTTATTTGGTTACTTTTGTAACCATGGACAGTTGAGTGGGTAGACGCTGACGCTGAGTGTGATAGTGTTGTTACTGGTTTGTTAGTGGATAGTTATCGATAAATTTGGCAAAGGAGTCTATATTCATACAGAGACATTTTTGAGAATAAGTTTTCTGATTTATTTAAAATATTATAATGTAAGCTGTACATTAATGTACATAGTTGTATAAATTAAAAATATTACAAAACTTACGAGTTAACACGTTTTATTAAAATTACTTATTACTTACGTGTGAACTTAAACCATTTTTTTTTAAAGTGAAACTTTTTCTTCGTCTCACACTTTTCGTCTGTGTGTTGCATGTCGCGTGACGGTCGGCCGCGAATTAGGGATAAAGTGAAAGGCGCTCGCTGGTGCATGTTGTTGTTTATGGATTTATTTCAATTTTGAGTACTTGAATTTATTATTTAACTTATTTCATATGAACATTAAATTAAGTCTTTTTATTAAGCTATTGCATATATTCCGAAAATTTTTAGTTAAATGTCTATAATGTGAAAAAAAGTTTCACTTTTATCGTGGTTTCATAAAAACCACACAATCCTTTTTTAATTTATTTATTGCCGGTTTCCTAAAGATCCAAATTTAAGGGATATATGGAAGATATTTTGTAATAATAGACTAACCTGGATTCCCACAAGAAATAGTGTCATTTACTCAAATCATTTCAAGACCTCTGACTTTCATGTGTTTTACGAACAATAGGAAGAGATTAGTCGAGGGCACCAAACCAACTCTAACGCTACACTGTATTTGTCCCGGAAGTTTTTTATATCACGGAAAAGGTAAAACAGCGTACAGTCTGCCTGATGCACTACACATTAGTCATAGTGCCGAAATGAAGCTTAGATTTCTCAACTTAAAAAATTAACAGTTTTAAACCTAATTTTCCAGAGTCAGCCAGTCATTAGTGCCACTCTCACTATTCCTGATTCGTTGACATCTCCGTGTACTTCGTCAATCAAGTCAAAAAGCAGACCCACAAAAATGTATTCATATTTATACAAAACTAATCCACTTTAAAAACCAGTGATAGATACAATTCTATCTAGTTTTTAAAATGACGAAAACCTTGATTTTATTTGTTAAATGATAATTATTGTAGTACATCCATACTTCCATACTTCCATATCCATATCCATACTAATCCATACTTCCATACTATATACTATATACTATATATACTATATACTATATACTTTATACTATATATACTATATTACTATATAATATTATATATACTATATATACTATATTACTATATTACTATATTTACTATATATAATATTATAAATGCAAAAGTAACTCTGTCTGTCTGTCTGTCTCGCTTTCCTGCTAAAACTACTGAACCGATTTAAATGAAATTTGGTACACGGATAGTTTAGAGCGTGAGAAAGGACATAGGCTACTTTTTATCCCGGTAGTATGTTCCCGCGGGATAATTTCCGACCTCCACGCGGGCGAAGCCGCTGGCAAAAGCTAGTAATAAATAAAGTCAATCTTTATTATAATATCTATCTTTGTATCACTTTTTAAACGTAATATTCCGAACCAATTTCTTGAATTTATCGATAATGCGTATCGACAGTAGTTGCAACCACGGCTGTAAGCAACTTGTCAGTGTTGTTGCGTCATCTCATTGTACTGTTACGACACAAAATGTATCTATGTGTGTGTGAAATTGTTAGTGTATGTTTTAATTTTTATGTGTGAGTTTCGTAGTAACAGACGATTATTTTTGTGTGAGAATTTGAGAAAGTGTGGGTAGAGCAGATTTCCCCCGCAAAAAATGACAGACAGTTTTGTATCGGGAAAAATCGCTATGGCGTCTCCCCTCCGGTCCGCCGGTGGTCCGTGTTGCTCTATGTTTGAAGGGATAAAGCGTTTTCTAGCTACCACACACCCATGATAGGTGAGCTCCTACCAAATTATGCCAACCTAGTACTTCCAAGACATAAAGCGTTTTCTAGCTACCACACACCCATGTTAGGTGAGCTCCTACCAAATTATGCCAACCTGATACTTCGAAGACATAAAGCGTTTTCTAGCTATCAAACACCCATGTTAGGTGACTTTGTATTTTTTTAAATAACTGTTCTTAAATTTTCTAATTTTCCGCGCAATTTTTTTTTTTTGTGGTCGAGCTTGTCTTGTCCAGGTGATGTAGGTAATCACTGGGAGCGAATATTGGTGGTTTTATGTATTGCTCAATAGTGGAGTGAACACTATCCACTTCCATCATAGTGCATTTTGCGTCCAATTTATTGATGAAGATATCGTGGCCACTTTGTTTTTTGCTTGAAGACCTTTGTTGATATGTAAGTCGTCGTCTTATACACCTTCTCACTGCTGATGCTTTTATAAACGCCATTTTCTCTGGACAAGTCCCGAGTTTCCAAAAATGTGTATGCATTTGTTCACGTTCTTCGTCGGATTCAAGAGCACGAAGAAAATATTTTTTAGATTTTGGAGTTACACACGTGTGAGAGCAACGTGCTCTCAAATTCTTTCGGACTTCTCAACGCACGCTGTCCATATTGTCAGCTAATTTTTTATACCCAAGGTACGATTTACCGGCAACGCGGGCGTCTTTGTTCTCTTTAACGGTGCATGGAAGTGGTCTTTGTACCGATACAGAGGTATTACCATCACTCTTGTCGGGCAATGATACCTTAGTAACATTGTCATCACTATCATTATATTTTTTATCCAGAGAAGACAAGATCCTCATCCTCCGTGTTTTTAAAAATAAATTCCTGTTTCTCTTCAAATCTTGCACAGACAGCGACCTGATACTTTCATCGATGTCCAAATGTTTCAATCTCGCTCCGCAATGGGTAAAAACTCCGCCTCCGCCGTGAAATCACTGGAATCCAATCTGGATCGTCATCACTGTTATCGCTCAAAATTTTCAAAGATATTGGTGATAGCACTTGCTTCGATTCAGATGCAAATCCTACGTCTTCAGTGGCATGGAGTATGCTGATGCTATGATCAGATGAAGCATTCGTAAGGTAATCTTCAGACGCAATACCCTGGTCTTCAGCGGCATGGAGCAGGCTGATGCTTTGATCAAAAAACCTTATAACATCATCTTGATTATTCAATCCTGAAGATATTAAGCCCGACTTGGGCTTCTTGCGTAATAAGGGAACCGCTAGAACAGTTGTCCACCCTTGGAGGTTCCCCAAAATCATAAATATTTTGATCTAATAATTGCCGAAAGGCCCCGAGTATGACATAGAACTAAAAACTCGTATACTGTACATTGACACATAAGATATTTTAAGCACCAAGATTTAATTAGGAAGCACATAGTAGATTTTGAAATTGGTAAACAAATGACGATTAAATCATCGTATAAACATGAGAGTTTTTGCAGTACATAGAGCTCCAAAATATGAAAAGAGCTGGCGTAAAAAAGTGATTTTACCAAAAGTGACACATAAGAGGTCTTAAAGTCGCAACGACGATATAAAAAGACGGATACTAAAAATATTTTTCTTTTTTTTTTTTAAGATAGTTTGAAAAAATCCTAAAATGTAGGCTTCTAGACCAGAATACCGCCATAATACATTTCTAATGTTATAATCATTTGGCATTTTTGAGCATCCAGGCATCATTCTATAGACCAGAACCTGTCGTGCCCATTCTCTTCCACCAGCTACGCAGTTGTCTACACGATTTCACCTACATACAAGCGAAGAGCTGGAGGACCTCGACACCGACCTGCAGGGAGCGCAGGGAAGCTATACTATCCTTAGATGGCATGGTAAGCAGTTCTTTACTACGCTTGGACAGGAACGGCTTGGGCCATGGGGCCCATCACCTGGTCGCTAAACAAACACTTCTCACAGTAGGTCTAACGGACAGTCTTCTATGCAGGGCTTGTACGGATGCTGAGGAAACGATTGCGCATGTATTCTTTGAATACACAGGCGTCGCCCAGATTTGGATAGAAACTCTTGGGGCACCCAGATCTTAATATGTATGTTGTGCGACGTGCGTGTCTTAACTAACAATTGTTCAGTTCGTAATCTCACTCGGTGCGATACGTACACGTCTTTTGTAAAATAGTGGTAAACAAAAAACCGGTTTAGATATTGGCTCGCGGTCGCGCTTGCCGTTATCGCGTCGCGTGTGCTGTTAGGCAATTATGAACTTTGTGCTTAATGGATAGTGATCAAAATCACGATGACAATTATGACGTAAACATAATTACTGATACATTAGATGACCAAACACAATTGAATAAAGAAATGGAGATAATAACATCGGAGGGTAAACGACCAAGATCTGAGACTAATGAAGAATGTTGGCAAACTGTAGCGAAAAATGCTAAGAAGAAGGCAAAATACAATAAGACTGGGTATGTCGAATCACCAATACAAGTTACCGTAACCTCTAAGGAAAAGATTCCCAAACAATTTGCACTTGCAAAGTTATTAAAACAGAATGAGATGATGGAAATTGACAAAATAAAATATATAAATCCATACAAATTGCTGGTTACGTTCAATAACCAAAGTAGTGCAGATAAATTTATTAGCTGTCCGGTATTTACTGAACTCGGCTGGCGAATACAAAAAACTTGGGAGGTTGGTATATCGTACGGCATTATTAGAGATATCGAAGTGGGCTTATCTGAAGAACAACTTATAGAATGTATCTTCTCTGAAAAGGAAGTTGTAACAGTTAAACGTCTCAATAAAAAAACCGGCCAAGTGCGAGTCGGACTCGCGCACCGAGGGTTCCGTACAAACCTGTAGGTATTTTCGGTTTAAAAATATATATATTTTTTAATTTTTAAATTTCAGTTGATTGAATGTAAGGTAAATTGCGGTTTACGATTTATGATGTTTTAAAAAAAAAACTACTCTCTCGATCTCGTTCAAACCAATTTTCGTTGGTAGTTTACATGGTAATGTACATCATATATTTTTTTTAGTTTTGTCATTCTCTTATTTTAGAAGTTACGGGGGGGGGGGACACACACATTTTACCACTTTGGAAGTGTCTCTCGCGCAAACTATTCAGTTTAGAAAAAAATGATAATAGAAACCTCATTACCATTTTTGAAGACCTATTCATAGATACCCCACACGTATGGGTTTGATGAAAAAAAACATTTTTGAGTTTCAGTTCTATGTATGGGGAACCCCAAAATTTATTGTTTTTTTTCTATTTTAGTGTGAAGATCTTAATGCGGTTCACAGAATACACCTACTTACCAAGTTTCAACAGCATAGCTCTTATAGTTTCGGAATAAAATGGCTGTGACATACGGACGGACAGACAGACAGACAGACAGACATGACGAATCTATAAGGGTTCCGTTTTTTGCCATTTGGCAACGGAACCCTAAAAAGATGGAGGAGAATGGGTACAAAGTGAAACTTTCAGAATTGGCTTTAAGGGCTCATCTTTACCTACACACATACTGTTATTTGAACTGAAAGTAAAAGTGGACCCGTATACTTTCCCTGTGACACAGTGTTCTAAGTGCTGGAGGTTTGGGCATATAGCTAAAATGTGCCCCGCAAGTAAAGCATTATGCCCAAAGTGCTGTAGTTACCATGATACTTGTGACACAACTAAATTTAAATGTGCTAATTGCTCAGACAATCACGAGGCTATGTCAAAACATTGCCCAGTGTATAAAAAAGAAAAGCGCATCAGAGAATTGATGTCAGAACACAATTGCACGTATCAGACAGCCCTTTCGAAATATTTTGATTCGCCCTTACTCCTTACACAAGAAGTTCAACGAGCGCCAAGCCCGATCCTTGAATGTAGCAGTACTCGTTTACAAGCAGCTCAAAAAGGGAAGCATGATTCAGCAGTTTCTCGTCAAGAAGCTTATATCGAAACAGTCGATGTAAATAATCCATCCAGGTCTGAGAAATCAAAAAACAAAAAGAAAAGTATTAAGAAGAAGAAAGTACCTTCTCAAATAGCAAATAATGTGGTGGCAGAAATTGAGACTTCAGATTCTGAAAAATCGGCAGAAGGCCTTCCTGGGTCGGCGTCGCAGTCAGAAAATATGGATCGGACACATTGGAAATCATGGTCATTTAGCGAAGTTATACGTAAGATTAAGGACTTTATCAAGGAAAAGAAGGACACCGTGGTCGCTACTCTCAAAGCAATAGTTAAGATATGTACAGATTGGTTTACCTCATTTTTCACTAACCTTATGCCAGACTTATCCATGATTATTAAAATGTTTTTAGGTGATAATGGTTAATAAAACAAAACAGAGAATTGATTTAAACGTGATGCAATGGAATGCTCGTAGTCTTAAGCCTAAAATAAAATTATTTGAACAGTTATTAATCCGGGAACATATACATGTAGCTGCGATTTGTGAGACATGGCTCGATCGGGAAACACCCCTAAACATAAGTAACTATAATATTTTTCGTGAGGACAGGGACCTGTCTTATGGTGGTGTAGCTGTTGTGACACACAAGTCGATTCAGGCGGTACGTGTCCCTTTGACGAATAACAACTCGGGTCTAGAAATAGTAGTGGTAAAATTGTTCAACTGTGATGAAATTCAAAAGATTATTGCAATTTATTGCCCGCCGGAACTTCACACAAATCAAACAGTCTGGGACTATTTGTTTTCACTTGGTAGTGGGAAGACCATGATTTTGGGGGATTTTAATGGACATCACACAAATTGGTCGCATAAGACAGACGCGAGGGGCAACCAGATTCTGGATTCCGTGATTGATTACGATTATGTTATCTTAAATTATGGTAGCCCAACGCGTCTACAAATAGTTACTGGTACCTTAAGACAATCTTCCCCCGACATAACTATGGTGACGTCAGACATATCATTAAGATTTGACTGGAGAACTACTTGTGAAACATTAGATAGTGATCATGTTGTCATTAAAATTTCTACTACTTTAAGCATGGACAGGTCCGTTTTCAAAAAGAAAAACTTCAAAAATGTAGATTGGAAGAAGTATACAGATTACGTACAAAGTATTTTTAATTCATTTACTATAATAGACGATCCCCAAGTTACTTACAATCGATTTTTGGATAATCTAAAGATGGCGTCAGATAAATGTATTCCTTATATTAAGGTATTTTTAAATCCTAGTAGTAAGTTTAACCCAAAACCTTATTGGAGTGTAGAACTTTCAAAGTCAGTGGCACTCCGACGTTTAGCTTTGGCGGTATTTAGACGTAACCCTACTCCAAGAAATTTTATACTTCTACAAGAGAAAATACAAGAATCTCAAAGACTTTTAAGATGTACCGAAAATAATTCTTGGCGGGAACTTTGTTCTTCTCTGAATGAAAATACTTCTATTAATGACCTATGGAGAAAAATGAAATGGATAAAAGGTTATAAAACCCCTAGGCATTTTATTGATAATAATAAAGCAAGTCTTCTACTGCATAGTTTGGCTCCTGATTTTGTCCCTGCTTGTCAACCACTGTTCAATTCACAAAATTCAAAATTAGAGTCTCGAATAACTCTAGCAGAACTTAATAAAAGTATTAAA
This sequence comes from Aporophyla lueneburgensis, assembly GCA_932294355.1. NCBI lineage: Eukaryota > Metazoa > Arthropoda > Insecta > Lepidoptera > Noctuidae > Aporophyla > Aporophyla lueneburgensis. The sequence goes on along the minus strand of OW028751.1, from coordinate 27,538,589 downwards.
TCCAAAGATACCTGTCCAGGAAATGATGATGTATCATTTTCTATGATTAAATATCTCTCAGATAATGCGAAATCAATATTATTATTTTTATATAATAAGTTTCTTTCCTTAGGTCTTGTACCGAATCAATGGCGAGAAATAGGTGTAATCCCTATTCCTAAGCCCGGAAGAGGCAATGATATGGTATCATCGCTCAGACCTATTTCACTTATTTCGTGTATATGTAAATGGAAGATCCATTCAATTATTCAAAAGAGGTTAGAGTGGTATTTTGAAAGTAAATGTTTGTTTGCCGATACTACTTTGGGTTTTAGAAAGTGTAGATCTTGTTTCGATAATTTAAGTCTATTAGTTACTAGGATACAAAACGGTTTTTGTAGCAATTGTGTCACGGTTGGTTGTTTTATAGACATTGATAACGCCTATAATAATGTGGATATAACTCAGCTATTGTTAACATTAGATCGGCTTGGCGTGGGAAATAGGATTTGTTTATACCTTTGGGAGTTTCTTCGGGAGAGACATTTAAGTATTAAAGTAAACAATTTACGTATGGTCAGAACTACGGGAAGGGGTTTAGCCCAAGGTGACCCTTTATCACCTTTACTGTTTAATATAGCTACTATTGATTTATGTAAAAATATTAGTTCCGATCATGTTCATGTCTCACAATATGCAGATGACTTTGTTGTTTACTCCGTTGAAAATAGTGTAGCTCAAGCTAATAATTATTTACAGAATTCACTGAATTTACTTGCGAAACTCCTTGCGGATATTGGTTTAGATATTTCAACAACAAAAACTAAAACATGTATTTTTAAAAAAGGTAAAAATAATGAAATAGCCAGTCTCAAAATTAACAACTCAGTCTTGCAGGTAGTAGAAAATGTAAAATATTTGGGCCTTTGGTTGGATCGCTCTCTAAGATGGGCCAAACATATAAATGAAACACATCAAAAAACAACGAGATTCCTCAATGTGCTTAGAGCTTTATCTGGAGCTAGCTGGGGTGTTCACCCTAAACACCTAAGAATCGCTTATATCTCACTAATACGAAGCCGTATGGACTACGCTAGCTTTCTGTATGGAGATAGTTGTCACTCAAACTTGTATAAACTCGACAAAGTCCAAAACCAAGCGATGAGGATCATTGGTAGCTTTATAAAGTCTACACCAATTCATGTCATGAGCAGTGAATTAAGTCTCCAGCCTCTATTTGTTCGTAGAAATTATTTAGCCGGTAAATTTTATTTAAAGTGTAAGTCGCTGTTAAGTAGTCAGACAATTGTTAACTTGCTGGAGGATTTTTTACAGCAGATGCGTTTGTGGAAAAGGAAGAATAAGCCTTTACTCATTTTAAGCCATGAATACCTTAACGATTTGCGAATTCACTGCAGCCAGAATTTGGAGATGTTCGGGTATCGCTCTTGGATCAGTTACATAGATTTATCTAAACACATTAACTTTAGCATTAACGGAGTAACTCAAGCAAAAAAAACGATTTCAACCATTGGTTTTAAATGATTTATGTTGTCAATATTTAAATGAAAAATATCCAAATTTTTATCAAATATTCACAGATGGTTCCAAAGAAAATAATAATTCCGGAGCAGCTTTTTATGACCCTCAACAAAATATATCTATGGGTTTTAGTATTGTCTCAAATGTGTCCATAATGTATCTTGAATTGTTGGCAATTAGTGAAGCTTTATCTTATACTCAGTCAATAAATCACTATAATATTATAATCCTGACTGACTCCAAGAGTGCTTTACAACATGTATGTACCTAGCTCGTTGTACCTCGACTTTTCGAGGAGCTCCGATAGTTTACGTAATAATCGATCAGATTCTGGAACTTGAACAGAATTCTAAATTAGTAATACTGCAGTGGATTCCTTATGTCCGTAAGGATTGAGGAGCCACATCAGATTTTAAAAATCTGATTTCACCATTATTTAGCAGCAATATAGCTGATTTTGCAGCACAAATTCAAGATTTAGCAGCAAAATATATCACTAGTTATATTTAATGCAAAAGTGGCTCCTCAATCTAAACGTCTCAATTGAGGAGCCACCTGGAACTCGTTAAGTAATAGATGAATATTTTTGAAAATTTTGTATCATTTAGTAGCAATTGTGCATATTACTGTCTAAAAATTTCACTTCTGTAGCGCTAAAATGAAATAAAATACAATACTTTTAGTTTGGCTCCTCAATCTACACTCAAGAGGTGAATTTCTATTGGATGTGAGCGATCAATTAATATATTCGTCATAATGATCATTTAGCAGGTGTTGTGTTTGTTTTTGCAGTAAAGGAATAAAATTGTAAAACAGAGTAAATTTTGTAGATGAACGCATTTTCTTTGGCTCCTCAATCCTGACGTTCTAATTATATATGTTTGACTGTAGCCACCTGAGATCTCAACGGAATCTAAAGCCAGAGATACTAACATTTAGCAGAAATGTCTGCTATATATATCTGCACAGTTCAGCAATGTATATATTTTGGATTCTGAAAAAACAATACTTAACTATTTCCTTGTAAATTCAGTGTGAAAGGTGACCATATTGTACTCGTATTATGAAACCAGGATAAGTAATTTATTAAATTTATATTTTCATAACAGGTTATGTCTATCATAAATACGAATTGGTTATTTAGCAATCAATTTTGCTATAAGTTATAGAATGAATGGATATTGGCTGATCAGTGCTTATACGAATTTTAGAATCTTAATCATCGTTACAGAACATTTCATCTTTCAGTGTAACATAGTGACATTTGTAGTGGCCTGTGCCAGTTTCGATAATTGCAGGAATAAATTCTATTGCACCTATTAATTTATATGATTTATTCGAAAACATTACAAATTCTGGTATTTCTCTCACTCTAAACTTTTCACAACCATTCAGTTCATATGAAACTGTGTTGATAGAGTATATTTACACACAGTTTGGTTGTTACAAAACGTACAGTCGGTTTTTTCTTCAGCGATTAAAGTTGCATCTTCCAATTTGGATTCTCATTTTGTGTATTGATATACACAAAATCAGTAGAAGCAGAATCTGATAGAAGTTTAATATATTGTGAGAGTAAATCTTCTGAGTATGTTTAATATTAATTTGTAGGTACCCCCAAAATGTGGTCACCCTTCACACTGAATTTACAAGAAAATAGTTAAGTATTGTTTTTTCAGAATCCAAAATATATACATTGCTGAACTGTGCAGATATAAATAGCAGACATTTCTGCTAAATGTTAGTATCTCTGGCTTTAGATTCCGTTGAGATCTCAGGTGGCTACAGTCAAACATATATAATTAGAACGTCAGGATTGAGGAGCCAAAGAAAATGCGTTCATCTACAAAATTTACTCTGTTTCACTATTTTATTCCTTTACTGCAAAAACAAACACAACACTTGCTAAATGATCATTATGACGAATATATTAATTGATCGCTCACATCCAATAGAAATTCACTTCTTGAGTGTAGATTGAGGAGCCAAACTAAAAGTATTGTATTTTATTTCATTTTAGCGCTACAGAAGTGAAATTTTTAGACAGTAATATGCACAATTGCTACTAAATGATACAAAATTTTCAAAAATATTCATCTATTACTTAACGAGTTCCAGGTGGCTCCTCAATTCAGACGTTTAGATTGAGGAGCCACTTTTGCATTAAATATAACTAGTGATATATTTTGCTGCTAAATCTAGAATTCGTGCTGCAAAATCAGCTACATTGCTGCTAAATAATGGTGAGATCAGATTTTAAAAATCTTATGTGGCTCCTCAATCCTTACGGACATCTTTGCTTTGTGTTGGTGGGATCTGATAAGTTAACACAACATTTATTGATTCTGAAGGCGGTACGAAGTTCGCTGGGTCAGCTAGTTATATCTATAATTATATTATGGGTACCTCAGAAAATAATGGTAGGTACTACTTTGATTTGTAAATTTATTTTATTCTATTTTTTGATTCTACTGTTATCTTAACCTAATTAATGTTTTCTGAGACAACATTTTTTGTTTTTTTCATTAAAACTAGTGGTTTTTTAATTTAATTTTATATAGGCCTTTTTGTTCAAAAGCTCTGATGTGAGACGTAAAGCGCAACGAAAATCTCTTATGTGTTAACTGAAACTTTTTTTTTTTATACGACTTTATACGACTTTTAATTTCAATTAACAATAGCAAAATAATAAGTAGGAAGTCATATGGCTGATATATTTTTTGTTGTAGTTGGTTACACTTAGTGTTAACTTTATTTGAATAAAATGCGGATACCAAACTATAACGAACTTTTATTTTAAATTTATAACAGATAGATACAGATACTATGGGTATATATCTTCGCTCCGAAGTTCCGATCGTGAAAGAGACCGCTCCGCCTGTGCCTCGCCGTTTTAACACTTCTGTTGGCCCCACTTCCGCAACGTCAGTGTAGCGCTGTCGACTATAGGTGAGAGTTATGGGGGTTTGGCTTCCGCACTTAGTCCTTTGAGTGGACCGTTGTGCGTAGGCCATGGCGGCCGTCGGTGTTTACTCCAACCAGCCCACCTCCCTCCAGAACCTGGTTATGTCTCCTGGTCTGCTGAGAACGTCTGTGTAAGATTTGGGTGTCCTGAGGGTATCTGTCCTAATCTGGGTAACGCCTGTACATTCGAAGAGTACATGCGCAACGGTTTCTTCAGCCTCCATGCAGGCCCTGCACAGGGGGCTATCCGTTATGCCTATTGTGTAAAAGTGTTTGTTTAGCGGGCAGTGTCCTGTGATGGTGCCCGTCATAAGACGCAGATCATCCCTGTCCAGGCGTAGCAGACGTCTGGTTAGCTTGCCATCCGACGATGGCATAGCTTTCCTGGACTGCCTGCAGCCTGGTGCCGAGGTCCACCAGCTCTCCGCTTGTGTGTGGGTAAATTCCTGCAGCCACCTGCGTAGCTGGTTGAAGGGGGTGGGCACGATGGGCTCGGGACCGCAGACTGACGCTCTGGATGTCTTTTTGGCCAGTTCGTCAGCAGCGTCATTGCCTAGTGATCCACTGTGTCCTTTTATCCATTGCAATGTCACTTTGTTGCGATTAGAAACTGTTACCCGTTCTAATGCGTTGTGACATTCTAGTGTAAGGCTCGAGTTTATGTATCGTTGGGCTAGGGAATGGAGGACTGAGGTGCTGTCGAAGAGTATGCGCCAGCTCTTTGAGGCGCGCGTAGTGTTCCACGCGCGCCTCAAAGAGATGTCAGCAATACTGAAGGGGTCTGCTAGGATCGGTGCCTGCCTGGGTCGCGAGATTCGTTCGAAAGAGTTACCGTGGCCCTGGCATATGGGCAACTGAAGGAACACGGGTGGGTTTTAGTCAGTAAAAGTCTGACATGCCCTTCCGCTCCACCCAAGAGCGGGAGACGTCATTTGATGATTTCCCACCCAAAAAAAAAGGGGCGAGGTTTAACTGGGTTCGCAGTACATTGCGCGATATAACAAATCGTTTTTGCGTTTTTTTTTTTTCCATACCTCAAGAAAAGTCGTTTCCCAGAAATAATTTTCCATTTTAATTTCCCATAACAGATGATACATAGATGATACATGATGTATAGATGTACAGTATGCGTAGTTGACGGCTATGTGATGTGTCTTTTTACACCCTGTATGTACCTAGATCAATATTATTAATCACTAGCTTTTGCCCGCGGCTTCGCCCGCGTGGATGTCGGAAATTAACGCAGGTTTTTTTTCTATAATAAAATATTTTTTCCAAAAATTAAAGTAGCCGAAGTTACTCCATATTACATCAGCTACCTGCAAATAACATTTCCGTCAAAATTGGTCTAGCCATTTCAGAGATTAGCTGGAACAAACAGACAGACAGAGAAACAAAGAGACAAAAATTGTAAAAAAAAGGTGTTTTGGTATATGTACCGTGTACATCCATATACACTTAGTAAAAAGTGGTTATCTTAATATTACAAACAGACACTCCAATTTTATTTATTTGTATGTATAGATGTATAGATAAGTAAACGAGACACGGTTGTTTTATTTCTCAGGAAGTATCCCACTGATCAAGTGTGTGTTTCTTTCTACTTGTGGTACTTTTTGGGTACAATTTTTTGGTGTAATTCTATTTTATGAGTAATAGTTAAACGATAAAATATTATAGAACACTAGCCATCTTGATATCAATATGGCGGGTGTACCTTGATTCCAAAATAATTTTGTTCTGATGGTGGTACAGATTTTTTGGAGCCAGGTACAAAATAGTACTTCTTAGGTACATTTGTTTGGTAATTGGTATAGTTTAATTCGCTATGAAAAACCGGCCTTGTTTTATTTCTCAAGAACTATTCCACTGATCAAGTGTGTGTTTCTTTTTATTTGAGGTACTTTTTAGGTATAATTTTTTGGTGTAATTATATTTTATGAGTAATGGATAAATAATAAAATATTATGAAACACCCGCCATCTTGATGTCAATATGGCGGGTGTACCTTAATTTCGAAATAATTTCGTTCTGAAGGAGGTACAGATTTTTTAGAGCTAGGTACAAAATAGTACGTTTTAGGTACATTTTTTTGGTAATTGGTATAATTTGATTCGCTATGGTACACCCGCCATTTTGACTCTCACTCATATTCGTATTCTGTCCGTTGCGCCTTGACAATAACCTTGCCTAAATTATATTAATAGCATTATTTACGTAACGACAAAAACAACCCCTAGATACGCTGTCGTACGATAGGTAAGTACCTACTATACACAGTACACTACACAGTCAGTACAGTCCTAATATAGATATGTTTGTCGTAGAACTTAGAAGGGACTTAAAGGAAAAGTTAAAGCTGGAAATTAACAAGAGTAAGAATTCCCCAGATCCTGAAGTACAAGTACACAAAATGAATTGGGGTTGGCAAATTCTATTAGACGTGAAATGAGTCTTTTCGAAAATGGAGGAGTTTGTGGATATCACTTAGAAACACCATAATTATAAATATCTATTATTTATTCCTCCAACCAGCGTAGAACCTGAGCGAGCGTTTTCAGCTGCTGTGCTTATGTTGGCAATAAACTACGAAGCAGGCTTGGAAGTCAAAGATTGGATGCTTTGATATTTCTTTCTTTATATGTTATTTTCGAAATTCTATTTTATTTTTGTGTTGTCTTTTTGATTTCTTTTAAAAGTAACATTATTTTGTTTTGTCTTTTTTCTTTTCTTATGATATTGTGATTTATGTTGTTTTTTTATTATTTAAGTTTTTTTTTCATTCGAGCCCAATTAGAAACCACATAGTCTAATCCCGGGATAGGCCCGGGATCCCGGGATTACGCTTCAAAATCCCGTAATCCCGGGATTGAAAAACATGCTCGGGATTGTATGCTCTAATCGTATTACACAGGAATTGAGATGTTAGATGCTCATGTAAAATACTGGTACTCAGCTGCGTATGGTTAAGACTGGAAGCCGACCCCAAACATCTTTGGAAAAAGGTTAAGCAGATAATGATCCTTTCCTGTGTACGTACTTAATATTATGTATATGTATTACTAGCTTCTGCCCGCGACTTCGTCCGCGTTAAATTTCTTGTTCCCGCGACCCTTCCCGTCGCGTCGAATCGCCTACCCGTGCGATATTCACCGTTTTTGCAACATTTTTCATTACTGCTCCGCTCCTCTTGGTTTTAGCGTGATTTTATATAGCCTATAGCCTTCCTCAATAAATAGGCTACCCAATACAAAAAGAATTTTTCAATTTGGACCAGTAGTTCCTGAGATTAGCGCGTTCAATCAAACAAACAAACAAACAAACTCTGCAGCTTTATAATATTAGTATAGATTTAATTCTACATCTATTTCTGTATACAATTAAGTTTATTAGACTCGTATATCGATCCAACCTACATCAGTTAATAACAGAAACAAATTACAACAGATTAAATTATTTTATTTGTGTTGGCCTCAAATATATTCATAGTACATTTTACAACAAATGTTATTAATTACATTATACTTATCAATGCAAGAACTTTGAAACTTTTAATTAGCTAAACATTTAAAAATTGACAATTTTAGCAACTATAGATAACTATGCGTCGACGAAATTTTCTTTATCTACTTAGGGAAAAGAGCGACAAAGTACTTACAAGCTTAAAGAATTTACAAAACATGCATCCAAGGACCTGTTTGAGGTAAAAAAAATAAAATAAATTAATTTGTGTACTTAACTTTATTTGGTAACTGCAACAAATAAGCTTTAACAACATGAAAGCAAAGCTTCTATATATTACAGGAGCTCCGAACAGTCGTACATTCGTACATCGGGCACGCAACGCTGTGGAATATCAACATTTTATTATAATGGAAGTTACTCACAACTCACGGAACAGTTAAGTACTAGGTGTTGAACAGAAGCACTAGGCGATGCTACAAGCGGGTTGGCAACAATTTCACTATCTCTACAAAAAAAAGACTACTTGCAAATATATTATCACGCTGTATTTGATGTAAAACTTATTACAACATAAGTAAAAAAACTTAATTAAAAAGAAAGTGCAATATTAAGCGGAAAAGTCCCGTTCACAGCTCCACTAAGTTCGCGGAATTTGTAAAGAACTGCATCGGCGGAGGTGTGAACGAGCCCTACGACACAATACTTGGCTACATCGAATTATTGGTTAAAACAGGAACATAATCCACTAAGAGCTTGAAGATCCACATTAAATTTCATATTGTACTGATTCAATGATTCCATTTCCACTGATCCCATACATTGCGTGAACACAAGAGAGCGAACAAAGATTAAGTAGCAAACGATAGCAACGTCACCGAAAACTGGAATGTCACACAAATATAAAAATACTGATTTGTTAAACAACAAAAACTTATTAATACAAAATATATTTGAAAAATCACTAGCCGAGGATGTTGCAACCTGAACCCGTTCCCAATAAATAAGTTAACGAGGTTACCATAATAAAAAATTATCCCATAGACACCGCACCTTAAATAACATTCACCTTGCAACACCCTCACAGACCCCAACTACCGGAGGGTTGCCATTGTTAAAAAAATATTGCACCGATAATTTCTAATGTGCCAGAACTAACGTATGGTACTATTGCGCAGAATTAATTAATTTATAATACAAATACACAACAGATGGGCGTGTGGCTCTAACCTAACAGAACGATATAACTCTGGCTGCTGTTACACCGGTCTTGTTGCAATGTAGTTTGTCAAATTGAATTACATTTATATATTTTTTATTAATTAATTAGGTAACGACAACACTACCTGTTAACCACTGACTACATCGACTTATTAGTTATTAAATATTATCTATACCATATTATATCATTTTTTCTAATGGTAATCTATGCCCTCGCTTGAACTGAGATCGCTGTTCAATGGGTCTCGAGTACACTTCTCTATGTATACATATTCATTGATCTATTAAGCATAACAATACAGAAGGATTGAAAGTAATTATAAAATTAATTTATCCGCATTGTTACAACTGCCAGCAGTTGTTTGTTAGTGTTACCATGAAAAAAAAAACTGATAAGGTAGGTAGTGGGCAGTTCTGATGGATTGGATATTTCCTGGCAATAAATAAACCAGTGACACAATAACACCATTTCTATCTTCACATCTAGATGAGTTCTGGATAATTTTGTTGTTTCTTTATGCCATACTAAGTCACTAAACTTATTATGTTTCATAATACAATTCTTAAAAAATATTTAAAAAGAGAAATGCAAACTGTGTCCATCCTCCATAGAATACAATAAATAACTTAACAATCCCATTATTGTACAAACTTCTTTATTACTTGGCATTCATAATCCATAGCTTTGGGATCATACGAGTAGGTTGAGCATTTCAAGTTTTGATAACATCTCACTTTTTCATGGTAACACTAAATGCAATCTCAGATTAGTATCAGTTCGGGCAATGCGTGTAAGTCGCCGAGCGCGGAACATTATTGCTTAACATGAGGAACCACCAAAGGCATCACTCTCAAATTCTATTACACCACGCGATCAATTCATAAATCCTCAAATCAACTGAGCTACATTACACTATAATGGACAAAACATTATTGTTTTCAACGCGTAAAATTACCCCTTTAGTCAAACGCCTAACATTTATATAATAAGTCTAATACCAAAATGAATTTTTAATTCAAGTATATAGCTTTTTCAAGCATTTGGTTATGAAGGAACGCTTGGGGGCTGTAGAGATTGTTGGAGCCGCGCCCGACGCTCGCCGCTCGCACGCTCGCACGCGTGCATGTTTGCACGCTCGCACGCACGCATGCACGCTCGCACGCACGCACGCATCACGCACGCTCGCACGCACGTTTACTCGTTCTCAGCGCGCATGCCACGCACCTCTCCCTCGCGCCGAAGCTTCTCCAGTTCCTCTTTGGTGCGATCCTCGATTGCGCGAATGTCCGCCATGGTCATGCCGAACCAGTCATCGATTGAGCAGAACACTTGTCTGGAAATAATTTAAAAAAAGACTTAGTAAATCATCACGTGGGTGTCTTCTCTGCCATGTCATCTTTGATAGATTTTACGGATAGTCTGAAGCCCTAGAAACTCAAAGCCATAAATAATAATAGGCTTGCCAAGGAGTATCGTTTTACCCATTAAATGTGTTGTGGAGGTTATAAAACAGTTTCTACATGTAAAAATTGGATAAGTTCAATGCATCCAGTTAGACTCATCACTAGCGGTCCCTTGATAGTGACAATTCCAAAACATAATTTTAGGTTTTTTTTTAAATAAATGCTTTGTGTTAGTTCACCCGCATGGCGATTTCCACGGTTTTTTTTTTTTTTTTTTTTTTTTTTTTCAGGATGGGAAATCATCAAATGACTTCTCCCGCTCTGGGCGGAGCGGGAGGGCGTGTCAGACTTTTACTGACTAAAACCCACCCGTGTTCCATCAGTTGCCCATGTGCCAGGGTCACGGTATCTCTTTCGAACAATCACGCGACCCCGGCAGGCATCGGTCCTAGTAGACCCCTACACTGCTGCTGACATCTCTTGCTCCGGTCTCTTGGTCCGGATCTTTGCTACGGTTACGAGTCATATTTTAATCAACACACAACCTGATAGGCTCGAAAATTCAAAAAAAAATCCGGCCAAGTACGACTCGGACTCGCGCACGAAGGGTTCCGTAGCATTATCGGCAAAAAATCACGTTTGTTGTACAGGAGCCCCCATAAATATTTATTGTATTCTATTTTTTTTATATTTGTTGTTATAGCGGCAACAGAAATACATCATCTGTAAAAATTTCAACTCTGTCTATCACAGTTGCTGAGATACAGCCTGGTGACAGACGGACAGACGGACAGACGGAGGGACGGACGGACAGCGGAGTCTTAGTAACAGGTTCCCGTTTTACCCCTTGGGTACGGAACCCTAAAAACGTAAGAAAATTTGAATTTCATTCAATTTTCTACCTTTATCAAGTAAAGGTCTTTTTTTCACTCCCTAACCACCTTTTTACTATAAAAATATTAGTATTGAAGTGATGGTATAGTGGTGGATATTGGTATTGGTTGATGTAATTTATATTCTAATCAGTATTGATGTGTTATCAACATTTAATCATTACTTGTGATATTATCTAGCATTTATATTTTATCTTTTAGTCTGTTATAGATAACTTTACTGATCTGCATGCGTAGCATGACCACCGTAGAAAGCGGTTTTGTCGACGGACAAAGTAACGTTTCGGGTACACAGTACGACAGCAGCAAAGTAGAAAAAGTCAACTTCACTTTTGACGTGAAACATCTATAGGCGAGGGTAAACCTAAATTTTGGTGTGGTAGCGTGGCCACGCACAGTGGCCCATACTGAAAATTAGTGGACTTAGGCAACAAACTTTCAATATCGATGCGTTTTTTTTTTGATGTGATAATTAACATATTAACATATAACTAGTGGTCGCCCAGAGGTCGAAACTCGACCATTATTCATTTAAACGTTAATATATGCAAATATTAGTTTTCAGCACTATTTCTCCGAATAAACTTTAAATGTGCCAAATTTCATACACCGCCATTCGCACAATGTTCGTACAAACGATTGCGAAGTTTTTGCTTCACGTATTAATACATTATATAGGTAGATTATTTCAAAGTATTACATAAGATTACAGTTTTGATAGGTGACAGAACAGCATTTACTTCATGTTGTCATAAGTTCCTTGCTTATGGTTATACTTGACATTTAGTAAGACTATAGACTATAGACACAAAATATTAAAGACAGATATTCTCGATTGGATCACAGATTTCGACAATAAACTTTCATAATCCATAACTATATTTGACATTCAGTAAGGCTATAGACAAATAATACCAAAAACAAATATAGACTCGATTTGTGCATGTGTATATTAAATACACGGTAATGAACAGTAGTGTGTGTAACGGGTTATTTATTGAAAATAATGTATTTTTACGCATAATTTAAAAAAATAGTAGCATTCGTCACTTCTTCTCTGTATAAACTATAAGTGTGCGAAATTTCATACCCCTCCGTCCACCCAATTTTCGTAAAAAGGGATCCAAAGTTTTCGCTTCACGTATTAATATATAGATTATACGTTATATTTGATTATACCATTTTTATTTCCTTTCGTTAAGCATGCTTTATAAATATTATTACCTTTACAAAATGTTTTTTTTGTTTTGCCTTGTGTCGCAGGTTCGCTAGGTTCAGCTACACTTCTCAAGGTTATTCCTTGGATGGGTGACCAATTAATTTATGTGTGGCGTTTTGTCGCAGGTTCGCTAGGTTAAGCTGTTCTTCCCAAGGTCAGCCTTTGGATGGGTAACCATTTACTTTATGTGTGGCGTTTTGTCGCAGGTTCGCAAGGTTAAGCTGCATTTTGCAAGGTCAGCCTTTGGATGGGTGACCATGTAGTTTTTGTATTGCCTTGTGTCGCAGGTTCGCTAGGTTTAGCTACACTTCTCAAGGTCAGCCTTTGGATGGGTGACCATTTACTTTATGTGTGGCGTTTTGTCGCAGGTTCGTAAGGTTAAGCTGCATTTCGCAAGGTCAGCCTTTGGATGGGTGACCACGTAGTTTTTGTTTTGTCTTGTGTCGCAGGTTCGCTAGGTTAAGCTACACTTCTCAAGGTCAGCCTTTGGATGGGTGACCATGTAATTTTTGTTTTGCCTTGTGTCGCAGGTTCGCTAGATTAAGCTATACTTCTCAAGATCAGCCTTTGGATGGGTGACCATGTAATTTTTGTTTTGCCTTAGGTCGCAGGTTCGCTAGGTTAAGCTATACTTCTCAAGATCAGTCTTTGGATGGGTGACCATTTAGTTTGTGTGACAAAATCTGTTCACCCAGTGGAAAGTTATGAGGTAACAAACATAAAAAACATACAGTCGAATTGAGAACCTCCTCCTTTTTTTGAAGTCGGTTAAATATAATTGTGAGTCGAATCATGTCGAAGAGTAAATTTTTAAAAAGTGCAGTTGACTCTTTCTACTTTGCTGCCGTCGTACTGTGTACCCGAAACGTTACTTTATCTATTCTTCCGTCGACAAAACCCCTTTCTACGGTGGTCATGCTACGCGTGCTGAAGAGGTAATGAGGAATACCTACTAATATTTTTTTTAAATTGATGAATGAGTCTGGCTCTTGAGCTCGATCACGCCTGATGGAAAGCGATGGACGAGCTCTATGTTGAACAAGCTTGCCCAGAAGATGCCTGTTTACTCTCGTTTTGAAGAGGGGTTAGAAGTGAGCACAGACCCTCATACAGAGCAAAACTAAGTAGTTAAGCAGTCTTTATATAAGTTAAGCGATAAACATCACGGGTGCCGATTCTTTTGTTCACCAACTAAACTAAAATAAGAGTAATGCTATCTCTTTAAGACAAAAAGAAAAAGACACGTAACGCTTTAGAACTATCAAATTAACTTACGCGTCGATTGCCTTGAATTTGGCGTGATTTTAAGTATGACGAAATCAATTAGTCATAAGTTGCGTCGAAGGAAATTTTAGTTCAACTAAATTTGACTGCTCTAATTTATTTTCGTCTCTTTCTTGCTCCGTATGGAGAAAAAAGAGAGCAATAGACTAAGTTAAGTTTAGTTGGTGCACAACATAATCATTACCAGTAGCGTTCTAAACCTGAATCCTACCCTATAATAATATTTTATAGAGGTACCATTTGGATGTTTAAGTTTGCATGTACTGGTTACTCCAGAACTGAAAAAATATTATTACCAAGTGACACACACTTGATAACCACAAGTATAGCGCGCGTCGCTACGTGTGACAAAGTACTACAACTAGTACTAGGCTAAGAACTAAGAACGGGTACTGTACTAAGAAGAAAATGTAACTAACCTGTGGAAAATAGTGAACAGCCGCCGCTCCGATTTCTGGATCACATTTTCTACTTTACTCTGAAAATAAAAAAAACAATATAAATTAGTGAAAGAATAATGTTAAGAGCCGAAATTGAATGTTAAATTATGTGCAGTTTGCATCCTGTTCTAATTTGAGAGTAGTAAATACAATTTCAAATAAAGGTATTGGAATAAAGGTAGTGGAGACGGGTCAAATCATGACAAAACTAAGAAGTGTTTTTACACGCTTTATATTAGCTTCACTTGCATATTTGTATGTTTGTTTGTAACCGACTCCTTATAGCGTGATTTTGACCCACTTTAAACGACCAGTATTCATTCAAACTTTGCACACCGGTCAAAGGCCGATGGCAATGCAATAATTTCATTTTGAGCCATTAGCCTTGCCAGGGTTATCAGGACAGCACAAAAACTGTCTTCGAAAACTACGCTGACATACGTCACAAACTACGCTGACATACGTCTCAAAATTCGAAAAAAAAGCGTGGGGTGCCTGATATCAATAAAAAAATACCTTAAAAAGCACTCCACGCTTTTTTCCATTATTTTCTACTTTTTAGTTTGGTTTTCTATAGAAGCGTATTTTATAGTTTTTTTAAACTATTATTTACTAGCTTTTGCCAGCGACTTCGCCCGCGTGGAGGTCGGAAATTATCCCGCGGGAACATACTACCGGGATTAAAAGTAGCCTATGTCCTTTCTCAGGCTCTAAACTATCTGTGTACCAAATTTCATTTAAATCGGTTCAGTAGTTTTAGGAGGAAAGCGAGACAGACAGAGTTACTTTTGCATTTATAATATTAAGTATGGAGTATGGAAGTAAGGATGGAAGTATGAATAGTATGGATAGTATGGATAGTATGGATAGTATGGAAGTATGGAAGTATGGATAGTATGGATAGTATGGAAGTATGGATTTATGCAAGTGCTTCACATAAGTATGATGTCGCCTCGTGCACTTAATTTGAGTGGGTAATGGGGACACCTACCCTACACCGTCAGATGCGAACTACACATCACAGTCACGCAAAATCCTGCATCGTACAGACGCCACCAGGTCAAGCTACCCGAAACTGTCAATTTTTCCCAATGAACCTTGAACCTAATGCTCTAGAAATAAAGTCGAAAATCTATCAAAGAAATCTGACAGATTGTAGTAGCTTGATGTGTTGGCGTCTGTACAAGGAGAGTTTACCGCGCAACTAGCAGGGAGTTGGGTTTTACAACCAGCAGCGTATGAGTCGTTGCCCGAAATGTTATCATTTCAAAAAATATAACATATCTATATAAAAGTGTCTGTTTGTAACATTAGAATAACCACTTTTTACTAAGTGTATATGGATGTATACACGGTACATATACCAAAACAACATTTTTAACAATTTTTGTCTGTCTGTCTATCTGTCTGTCTGTCTGTTTGTTCCGGCTAATCTCTGAAATGGCTGGACCGATTTTGACGGGACTTTCACTGGCAGATAGCTGATAAAACACGGAGTAACTTCTTAGGCTACTTTTATTTTAGAAAATTACCTGCGTTAATTTCCGACATCCACGCGGGCGAAGCCGCAGACAAAAGCTAGTATATACTAATATTATAAATGGGAAAGTGTGTGTGTCTGTTTGTCCGTCTTTCACGGCAAAACGGAGCGACGAATTGACGTGATTTTTAAGTGGAGATAGTTGAAGGGATGAAGAGTGACATAGGCTACTTTTTGTCTCTTTCTAACCCCCCATTTCCATAAAATGGGGGGTGGAAGTTTGTATGGAGCAAGAAAAAAATTGAGTAGGGGATGGAAATTTGTGTGAGACTCTTTAACGCGAGCGAAGCCACGGGCAAAAGCTAGTACTGTATAAACATTTAAAACTAATTGAAGACATGAGTGGATGAAGGTGATATGTCGCATTTTCAGATGTTCGCTGTTCTATGCATGAATGATGGTGTTATGTGCATACAAACAATTTTAAACCTTAAAAATATTAAACGGTTGGCGCCGCTAGACACCCTTGGATAAATGTAAGGCGTTTTGAAATATCCTAAAATGTTTATGCGCAACTTTGAACTCAATTTTCTCGAAATTAGAATTTTGCGACATATCCCCTTCATCCACTTATGTCTTCAATTATGTGTGAACATTTACATAAACTCACGCCTTTTTCCCATGGGGGTAGACAGACACTATAGACGATCCTTACATAATTCTTTTGCTTCGTTTACGTTCATGCATCAATAGCCCTAGTGTGAGTTTCTTTTAACCATCTCGATCTAACCCATCAATCGCGTTCGACGCTCCGATTGGACCTTCACCAAACCAGCAACAATCGAAGCGCGCACGTTTCATTTAGATGGTTGAAAACAACTTACACTATGGCCACTGGTCATACACGCAAGCCGGTTGCGAATGGTACGAACCTGACCTAAATCGTGTCTTATATTATATTATTAATTTTTCAGCATATCGCTGCTTAAATTCAAAAGGGCCACAAGTCGAAAAAATTAAAAATTCGTTTTAAAGCAAAAATCGTTTCAATTCTGCCTATATTTTTATATTTGAAAAAGATACCCAGTATTTTCGCATTAAAAATGGAGCTAAAGCACAACAGCCCTTTTTGCATTTTGACACTTAGGTGGCTAACTTCAGATCAAAGCTGCCATCTTCCCAGTTGCGACCCTGCAGTCAGCGCGAGCGCACCTTTTTTATGCGAAAAAAGGCCACATTCCGAAAAAGACCTTAACTTGGACCGAAAGTTATAGTGAAAAGTGCCACATTTCAAAATACGACCGTATTGATGTTAAAATACATCTAAGTATAACATTATCTCATAAGGAAAAGTGCCGATTTTGTTATAATGTCCATTTTGAGTTGAAATAAAATGTTTTTTATTATTATTGTATCGAAGATTAAGTGCAGTATTTGGAATGCTTCTGTTTTGCATATAAAATTATGGTAACTGTGGTAATATTTATTTAAACAAATGTGCAATGTTTAAATTTAAAACTTAACACAATAATTATTACAACCTAAACAAGTTGTTAAAAATTGGTCAGATCGATTTGGGGTGGCGGATAACCCTACAAAGTGTCAGGCTGTAGTTATAGGGAGCCTCCACAGTATGAGGAAGCTGAGCAGCCAAACGGTGCCACCCATAATATTCGATAATTCTATCATCCCGCTTAGCTCCAACGTTAAGGATCTTGGCTCTACATATTGACACTAGTCTCGACTGGCAAGAGCAGGTTGCGACTGTTAGTAAAAAAGTCACCGGAACGTTGCGGTCGCTCTATCAGTTGAAAAACGTTCTTCCATCACACATAAAGGCAATGCTTGTACAGTCCCTAATCATTCCCATAATTGACTATGGCAATGTTTGTTACTACGACCTGAATGCAGATCTCCTCGATAAACTTGACCGCCTTCTGAATAACTACATTCGATTCGTTTTCAATCTTCGTAAGTATGATCATTTGTCCGCACACCAGTTGCTCTTAAAATGGTTACCCATTCGTCAGCGCAGAGAGTTGAGAGCTCTGTCTCTGTCAATGTTATTTTCTATACTCGAAAACCCCACTTTTCCTTCCTACCTTACTTCTCATGTTCACTACTTGTGCTCTGCGCATAGTAAAAATCTTCGTCCCACCAACAATCGCCTTCTACGATGTCCTTCTCACCGACTGCTGTCATTTACTCTTCTTTCTTTGTTCAGGCGGTCTTTCTTTGGAATGCGCTCCCTCTGAACATAAGGACGGCAACCAGTCAGTTATCATTTAAGGTGAAAGTACGAGAGCATATTCGGAAGAAGTTGGCAGAATCACCCCAGCGCTGATTTATTGGTTTCGTTTTCTCCTCTACCGATCGTTATGTCTCCAGACAATGTTCATTTTCGTTATATGGATGTATGTATGTACCTATGTATGTATTTATTATTCATTGTTTTTCGAGTTATCTATCCCTTATGTTGCACCTGTTATGTTTTTCTCTGCATCACCCTAAGGTTGACTGGTAGAAAATGCCTCACGCATTAAATCCACCTTTGTACAGTAGTTTTACTTGTGCATAAAGTTTTAATAAATAAATAAATATGACTGACTACCTAAGAACCAAAATTTCGATACATTCGTGTAGGCAGTACTCGACAAAATTTCAAACATGGTTATTATGTGCCCGGAGAAAATAAAAGCATCCGCGTATGCAAAGTTTTTTTCATGAACACTCTCGCGGTTACTGAATAAACTATTAGAACCTTATAAAAAAAACTTGTAATCTTATGGATGATCAGCTCAAGGAATGTAGAGAAAAACATGACAACCATCACAAGTTGTGTTCTAATTTAACGGATGGGGTCAAGGCGCATATAAACTCGATTCCACGTATCGAGAGCCACTATTGCCGTGCTCAAACAAAACGGGAATACATTGAAGGTGGTTATACGGTAGCAGCGCTTCATCGAAACTACGTTGAGCTATGTAAAGCTGAAGGAACACCTCATGTTTCATACCAAATTTATTACAACATCTTCGTGAATGATTTTAATATTTCATTTTGGTACCCGAAGAAAGATCAGTACGAAGATTGCACTGCCTATAAAAACGCGGAAGATAAGGCTTTGCTGCAAGAAAAGTACGATTTGCACCTTTAAGAAAAATGAAATTTTGTTCCAAGGTATTCCTAATATGCTACCATTTAGTTATAAACAAAAACTAGCATAATAAACAAAAAACATTATATGAAAAGACACAATACAACTTATTTTCTGTTTGAGTTGTGGCTTTTTTTAATAAAATTCATTAACATTATATATGTTTTTTATAATCAAAAGGGACTTATGTGATGTTTTTATTAACTGGGTAAAAGTTATAGGAAATATCAAATTACAGACAAATAGAGGCTTAAAATATACATCTGATGATATATAACACATAGATATACAACGTAGATTAATAAAAATAATAAACAAAAACCGATATCAAAACTTTGACGGGCTCTCCTGTAAAAAAGTGACAATTCGACTTGTGGCCCTTTTGAATTTAAGCAGCGATATCGTATGCTGTACCGGTTGTTAACGTTCAAAAGTGCTTTTTTTGGGTCTAATTGAAATAAATACTTTGACTTTACCGTCTTTACGTCAACGCCGGAAACCATCGCTGGGGCTCTGTCCATTTCGCGTGGATGTGACGTTTATTTTACCCTAACTTGTTCTTTTTGCGTTCATAGCATTTTTCAGCGTCGTGTTTATCTATACTAATACTATAAAGCTGAAGAGTTTGTTTGCTTGGTTGAACGCACTAATCTCAGGAACGACTGGTCCGAATTGAAAAATTATTTTTGTGTTGAATACCCCATTTATTGAGGAAGGCTATAGGTTATATAACATCACGCTACAATCAAAAGGAGCGGAGCAGCGTTGAAAAATGGACGAAAACTGGCAGGCAATTCGATGCGACGGGAAGGGTCAGGGGAGTAAAAATTTGACGCGGAAGAAGTCGCGGGCAGAAGCTAGTCACAAATAAACCTATTTACTTTCTTTCATAATGATTATGTACTGACCTGAAGTCCAAACCACTTGAACTCGGCAGTGACGAGCTTGTAGCACGTCATGACGGGTTTGACATCGTTTTTCCAAGTGGCGCTGGTGAGCGGGCCGCGGTTGGTCTTGCTGGACTTGAACTTCGTGGGGTCGGTCTCTGCCTTGTAGTCCGCGGACGAGAGCGGGTCGTGGGCGATGTCTATGTGCACCACCTCGCGGTTCTTTAGCTTTTCCGGAGGGAGCTCGTGTACCTGGAAACGAAAGTACATTTCTGAATAATGGTTTTAAAATTTGTAGATCAGTGTCGGGTCGTATTAAGTTGTATGTTTATAACAATATGATTCACAACTGTGACACTTATATCGCACCTCCAGAATGATAGAGACCTAATTAGAAATTACTAGCTTTTGCCCGCGACTTCGTCCGCGTTAAATTTCATGTTCCCCCGACCCTTCCCGTCGCGTCGAATCACCTACCCGTGCGATTTTCCCCGTTTTTAAGAAAGAAAGAAAGAAAGCATTTATTTGTCAGAATATTGTACAAAGTTGTTATGTGGATTATTACGCTCAAAATATTCTGCCGTTTCCGGCGTACAAATATGGTTTTGAAGTTATGGGTCATCATTACATTCAAAGTTAGTTATTAATCATTAAAATTATATGTCATCATTACAGTAAGATTTAGTTATTAATCGATAGAATTATTTGAATTACGAAACATTTTTTTTAATGTAAAAGATATTAATTAAATGTCAAAAGTGCATGAAGGGAGATAAAATATGATTTTTACAGAATAATGTCAAATCTTTAGGTAAACTTTTCATTCATAAAATCTTCAGTCGAGTAATAACATTTGCTTAAGAGAAAGTTAAATAATTTACATTTAAATGTTCTGAGGCTAAGAATTTTAAAGCTATCAGGTAATTTGTTATAAACAGTAATGGACATGCAGTACACATTATTAGAAAATAATTTAATTCTACGCCTAGGAACATGAAGTATATGCACTTTGCGGCTGGGTCTGGATACAACATCATTATACAAATCAAATTCATGTCTGTTTCGGTGTATAAAGATACAGATTTCAAAAATATATAGTGCTGGAATTGGCAGTATTTTAAGTTTCTTAAATAGTGGAACACAACTGTCCAGTGGGTGCGCTCCGCAAATTGAGCGTATGCATTTTTTCTGAGCTCGAAAAACTCTTGTAAGTTCAACTGAATTACCCCATATTATAATGCCATAGCGCAGAATTGATGACACATAGCCATGGTATGCACATATTGCCGCGTTAACACTAGCCATACGTGTTAGTCTATATAAAACAAATACAAATCTATCTATCCTCTTACATAGATCGTCAATATGAGATTTCCAGTTACAGTTTTTGTCAATTATTATACCCAAGAATTTTACGTAATCGACCTCTTCAATTGTCTCATTTCCATATTGTATTTTAAGTTTTGCAACATTTCTCATTACTGCTCCACTCCTTTTGATTGTAGCGTGACGTTATATAGCCTATAGCCTTCCTCGATAAATAGACTACCTAACACAAAAAGAATTTTTCAATTCGGACCAGTAATTTCTGAGATTACCGCGTTCATTCAAACAAAAAAACAAACTCTTCAGCTTTATAAGATTAGTATAGATAAGATTTCAACTTTGACTCACAAAATCATAAAACTCTCATTAAAACAAAAACTTTTTAACAAAAAATTAAACCGCCGAAAAACTGAAAAGCATAAAATAATAAACCTTAAAATTTTAAGTCGGCGCTTTGAGTGTTCCTTGTTCATTGATTTTTCAGCGCCGACTCAAAATTTTTTGTTAAAAAGTTTTTTATTTTATATTTTTTGTGGCTTTACTGTACTAATAATACTTGGCAAGGTATACCCTATCCAACAAAAAAAGAATTATCAAAATCGGACTACTCTGTATAAAGTTATGCGTGTTTATACATTACAATCAGTGAGTGAACAATCAGTCATCCCCTGTTTTCCGACCCTTAGGGTTCGATTTTGTTTTCCAAATTTATATGGGACCACCTTGGGAGTATACCCTTTCCAATAGAAGAAGAATTGTCACAATCGGACCACTATGTAAAAAGTTATGCGTGAACATACATAAAAAAAAATATATATATACGCATCGAATTGAGAACCTCCGTTTTTTTTCGTCGGTTGAAAAGAGGTCATATAGGGCTCATCATCACAATAATAGGACTCTAGGTTTCTATAGTTCTGAAGGTGTGATATATTTACAGAATTATCATCAATACATAGCTCTAAGATCATTTGATACCATTGAATGTTTTTTAAGTACATATATACATACATATATTAACTCACGCCTTTTTCCCATGGGGGTAGGCAGAAGCTACACAACGCCACCGATCTATACATACTCTTTTTTTTATTCGTTTATGTTCATACATCTGATCATCCATGATTATAAGTATTATGAAAATGTTGCGAGCTACCTTCGTCATTCACCTTACAGAGTCAGACTGCTACATATAATGTCCCACTGCTGGGACACAGGCCTCCTCTCGGTGAGAGGGAGTGGGCCATAATCCACCACGCGGACCCAGTGCGGGTTGGTAGATGTCACAAGTGTTCGAATTTTTGGTTCTAAGACATGCCGGTTTCCTCACGATGTTTTCCTTCACCGTTTTGAGAGCAGTGGCGATGAAATAATTTACACAAAGTAATGCACCTGCTTGGGTTTGAACTCACGACCTACTATTCGTAAGCCGCGGCCGTTACCACCGGGCCGCCACCGCTCTACGGCCACCACCGCTTTAACATTTTGAACGTGTTTTTAATTTAACCCTGTTCAAAACGTCGAATTAGTTTGAAAGTTCGCACACTTATCTAGGACGGATGACAATACAATAATTTTAATATCCTATTTATCACCGGGATAGCTAAAAAATAAAACGAAAAGACACACTTCTGTATCTAATCGAACAAAAATAAAAATTAAAAATAATTCATAGTTTAAAACTACAAAAAACTATATAGAAAATAATGCAAAATAAAAACGTGGGGTGCTTAATATCAATTAAAAATACCTCAAAAGCACCCCACTTTTTTTTCCCATTATTTTCAACTTTTTAGTTTGGTTTTCTATGACAGGTTTTTTTTAAGGTTTTACTTTTATTTTTAGTTGTTAGCTCTGCTCGCCTTTCGCCTTAACATGAAAATATTTACGTACAAAGTGACCTCGAGCTCGGGATATACGTCACAACGTAATGACTATAGTAATCTCATTACTAGTGATTATACCTCGCGTGAGCCCACGGTAATTACACTTATTTTATGTGACAACCTCTCGGGAGGTTCACTGAAGTAGGTCTATGTTCTGTGCTACATAAATCTACGCTTTTTTTTTTGTTGTTTTATATTGAAATTATCATTCTTAACTTGGTTCCTGTTTAAAGGAGATCATTCATTTCCGAAACATGCTGTTTTCTATACCAATGTTTCAAGTATCAAAAAAAAAAACTGTCGCCATTTTTTTTCTGACCGCTTTAATTTATGTATAAAAAATGTTCGAAACCTGAAAGATATCTTTTTGATCGATTACAATTCAAATTAATACGTTAAGGAAAAACTTTGCACCCTTTTTAACGAAAATTAAGCGGGCAATGAAGTATGAAATATGGCACATTTTCCCCTTTATTCATAAACAATGTTTAAAGTTAAGTAATGATTAGCTGCTGTTTAACCATACATTTTTGACGTTTAAACGTCTCTTAACTTTAATCAACGTTTCTGAATAAAGGGGTTTATGTTTATAATAGTAGGGAAGAGTGCAGAAAGCTATTACACAAATATCATGTTTTTTTAAACATAAAAAAATTGTCTATCCGTTTATTCCGGCTTATCTCCGAAACGGCTGGAACGATTTTGACGGACCTTTCACAGGCAGCTGATGTTATAAGGATAACTTTAGTGCCTACTTATATCTTAGAAAAGAATAAGGGTTTGTACGCAAAAAAAAATAAAAATCATGAAATTACATCCATACAGGCATATATTACATAAAATTAGTTACTGATTGAAGTAAAGTTTAGTGAGTTACACAAACTAACACATTCTTCCCATGTGGGTAGGCAGAAACTAATGAACACCTGCCATCCTTACTTTTTTTTTACGTTCAAACATATGGTCATACACGCACGCTGGTTGCGAAAGGTCAGACGCGTAGTACGACTTACGAGTACTATGCACCTGACCTTTCTGAAGAACATCACGAATAAAGTCACCATATGGCCTATTTATCTTTCCATCTTACGTCATTCGTTTAACATGAGATTTGTTGGTAGATTTAATCAGAAACCTGTGGTTACACAGAGGTCGAAATCAAATTAAATCAAGTTTATTTTCAACCGACGAAAAAAAACGGAGGAGGTTCTCAGTTCGACGCATATTTTTTTTTTATGTATGACCACGCATAACTTTTTACATAGTGGTACGATTGTGACAATTCTTCTTCTATTGGAAAGTTGGAAAGGGTATACTCCCAAGGTGGTCCCATATAAATTTGGTAAACAAAGTCGAACCCTAAGGGTCGGAAAACAGGGGATGACAGGATGGGAAATCATCAAATGACTTCTCCCGCTCTGGGCGGAGCCGGAGGGCGTGTCAGACTTTTACTGACTAAAACCCACCCGTGTTCCATCATCTGCCCATGTGCCGGGGTCACGGTATCTCTTTCGAACAATCACGCGACCCCGGCAGATGACTGATGGTTCACTCACTGATTGTAATGTATAACCACGCATAACTTTATACAGATTAGTCCGATTTTGGTAATTCTTTTTTTGTTGGATAGGGTATACCTTGCCAAGTATTATTAGTACATTAAAGGCACAAAAAATTATAAAATAAAAACTTTTTAACAAAAAATGAAACCGCCGAAAAACTGAAACGCATAAAATAATAAACCTTAAAATTTTGAGTCGGCGCTGAAAAATCAATGAACAAGGATCACTCAAAGTGCCGACTCATAATTTTAAGGTTTATTATTTTATGCGTTTCAGTTTTTCGGCGGTTTAATTTTTTTAAAGCTCTTTATTTGGCATGGTTGTAACTTTTTTGGTGTAACGCTCCTTTTTGTTGGGTAGGATATCATCAAATTACGTCTCCCGCTCTGGAAGCTGCGGGAGGGCGTGTCAGACTTTTACTGACTAAAACCCACCCGTGTTCCTTCAGTTACCCATATGCCAGGGTCAAGGTATCTCTTTCGAACAATCTCGCGATATAAAAGAGGAACACTCCTTCAATAGCCTGAAGGAACACGGGTGACACAATTTTTTTTTTTTTAATTCACAAAATTCTATGATAATTCACACATCTTACATCACGTTTCGTTTAGTTTAGTCATTAGTAATTTGTTCTAAACATCAGGACACACACACGCTATACATTTGCAGTTTAGGTTGAGCTCGCACTGATTAAGTTTTCCGTATACGGAGTGATATGAAATTTGTACATATATATCGATGTTCGAATGACGTTATTGCGACGCACGCTATTTCGAAAATATTTACGAGTGGTACGCCAGTTCGAAAACACATTGAGTCGAAAACCGCTATAACGAATGACATTATCCCGAACACGCTGATTCGAAAAACTGTTTGAATGGTACGCTAGTACAAAAGTCTTGGGTATCGAAATCCACTGTTGCGAATAGCATATTCCAAACTGAATTTGTCTGGGGATCGAACTCGCGCAATTATGTGGGTTGCATTCTATGCGTCAATAAGGCTGTATTCCGAAGCTCATTGACGAAGAGAATACGACCACCCACTATACTATACAGCATGTAACAAAAACCCTGTCCGATCCTTATGGGTATTATTCGGCATCGTACTGCGTACATTATTACGTAACCAATTAATGGATTTGAGATTATTATTTTTCCCTTGTGAATTTAATTAAATAAAAATAAAAAATAAAACGAATCAAAGGCAACACTGATCGCTCGACAAAGTTCACGTGTTACTACGTACAGTTTTGTGTCAAAGACGCCGCCAGAGCGAGGCGGTTTGTATGATCCTTTGTCATGAACCTGCTTTGTCGCGTGCCGCCAAACAAACTTATAACGAAAGAAAATTACACTACGTCATACCTTATGCCTACGCGTAGGTATCAGCTGATATTGTTTTGTAGGCATAGTGATCCGGAGACCTAATCATGTTTATCAAGAAACAATTTATTGAATTAAATGTAGCCCTGATAAGGGCTTTTTTTAATATAATGTCCTTTGGGCAATGTACTTAGCGACTGCAGGTTTCAGTTCACTTGTTGTTGCATACTACGGCGATCGTGCTCCACATGTCCACCTCCAACACTGATACACATTCGACACCTTTTCACTAAATTTGCACGTACTCTTTGCAGCGCATTTGTGTCCGATTTAAGTGAGTCGAAAGCTGCCACAATTAGATTCTGCCACAATTCGAGCTCTGACTTCGATTTCCGAATCGCACTGTCTTTGAATTTGTTTAACATATCCCCATAAATAAAAATCCAGTGGAATGGCTGATTGGAATACGACATTATTCGCGAAACGATAGCGGCACGTGATACGTACAGACGTCCGATCAAAAGCTATCTACACGAAAGACTGGCCATTGGCCAACAAGTAGCACGCCGGTAGGTAACCAGTCGGCAACATCAAAGAGTCGAACGAGTGCCTACAACGCGGTACTGTAGGGCGGTGGATCTTTGAAATAAAAATAGGCAAAAATAACAAGATTTTGCCGCTGGGTGGAGTGTTGTTAACTTATGAAAATTTCCCATATTCACTGTTATATTTCGCATGGATTATAAAAATAAAAAAATCAATTACCTTTTGTTTTTTTTTTGAGATACATTTATATATCATTTTTTCTAGTACGTATGTTGAACGAGGATTACGCCTTTATTGGATCGGACAGGGTTTTTGTTACATATTGTATACACCCACTTTACTATTTCGGCAAAAGTATCCAAAAATATCCCACAAACGAAAATTCTATCACAACGATTTGACAAAAAAAAAACCGGCCAAGTGCGAGTCGGACTCGCGCACCGAGGGTTCCGTACAAACCTGTATGTATTCTCGGTTTATGCATAAGGTTTATGTTTATAAATGTTTTTTTTTTTTAATTTTTATATTTGAGTTCATTGAATGAAAGGTAAATTGCGGTTTACGATAGTGGCAGAGAAAGAAAAAGACATGGCGATCTGAGATTGATTGATCGAGGAATCGGTTTATAAATCGATTAACAGTCCTGAATCGATCCAGGGAATTAATAAATCACCCTTGAAAATTGTATTTATTTTAACTAATTCAATTAATTCAATCAAAGTGTACACATACCTACCAAACATTTCAGAAACAATAATCTGTCAAGTGTACAAAACTTTAGGTTTCAAATGACACAAATCGATTATTATGGTGTATTTTGTTTTCCTTATTTGGATTTATGAAAATACGAAATCGAAAAGCCAATCGAAAAAAAAACGATTTTCGGAAACTCGTTTTTTTAAACGTCGATTTGTTTTGTGTCATCACTTCATCAGAATTCGATAGATCATCGAAAAAAAAAACGATTTCTATTCGAATTGATTAAAAAATCTAACTTTTTCGAAGAGAATCGCCATCCCCAGGCCAGCTTAAACTGGAAGTATAATATAAGCATGACTATTACCAGTACTATTAATAAAAATATTATTCCAACTGCAAACGCTACTTTTTATGACATCATAAACATTAATAACTCCTTGTTAGTCAATGTCATGAAGTATAAGCGATCTTTGTACCCTCTCGACTTAAGTAAATGAATGACTATGTGGAAACACTTGGTAACTTAATGATAACTTATACTTAAATGTCAGTGCTTGTTATTTACTATTTTAAAAGCATATTTGTCATAGACAAGCAAATATCATCTGCCTAGCCTTTTCCCAAGCATGTTGGGGTCGGATTCCAGTCTAATCGGATGCAGCTGAGTACCAATATTTTACATGGAGCGACTACCTATATGACCTCCACAACCCAGTTACGGGGTAATACGATACCCCATGGTAAGACAGACTTTCGGGCTGCTGACAACCTGTAACGACCGTCTAAGATCTATGAAAGACAGCCGGGACCAACGAATTAACGTGCTTTCCGAGGCACGGAAGGATCTTGGTATGTAAAGATGGTCATCCATCCACGGACCAACCGCGTCAAGCGTAGCTTAACCTGAACGATCAACCCGTGCTGCTATTATTACATAGCCATAAGCCCTTCTCTTCTTCATAGACAAGCAAATATATATGTGACATAAACAGATGTACATTCGTTCCATTCTATGTAGGTACACACGGCTACAGGTGACGCTGTACATTTCCAGTTTTAGCTGACCTCGCATTGTATAGGCTTTTCGTACAAAAAGATGTCAGCCTATATGAGATCCACCTTAAGGGAATATGTATACAAGTTCATTATTATGCGCGCCTTGCATTTTGAGGCATTTTTTAAAAATTAATATCAAGCACACTATGCTTTTTTCCATTATTTCTACTTTTTAGTCTGGTTTTGTATGAAAGAGTGTTTTTAGTTTTTAAACTATTATTTATTTTCTATTTTTTATTTCGGCTAGCTAAAAAACCGTGTTTTTAGTTTTTCTTTTGTTGCTATCCTGGTGATCCTGGCCAAGTGGCCAGGATAATGGCACAAATTGGCGGCGTTTTGAAGGGGGTGACAAACACGTTTAAAGATTCCGTTACATAGATATACCAAGGTAATAAAAGCGTATTCAAAACCCATCACTGGCGTATTATACGTACGTAAAAGGTGCATAGCAAAAAACGCCGTGGGCCTAGGACTTAAAGTTCACGTAGTGTACTCACATTGTACTGGTCTCCAGCGTCTGGTAAATGCAGCGACTCTATGCAGATAACGAAGTTGTCCTTCATGTAGCCCGGATTCTGTAATTAATTTAAAATCATTAAATAATAGTAATATCTTAGGACAACCAACACACTGTTATCTGATCCCAAACTAGGCAGAGCCTGTACTATGGTAACCAGACAACGGATAAATATACGTATATATTTCTAAATACATACATATAATAGATAAATATTACTGCACAGGTACCACAAGTGTTGCAGGACTTGTACGGTGTAGTTCGTGGTATTTAATTTTAGAATAGTGCTTTAAGAGTGGTTTTAAGAGTAGAGGGGGACCAACGGAACGATGGATGGACTGTGTGAATTATGATATGGATAGAAAGGGGGTGACTACTGAGATGACGACTAATAGAGAAGTGTGGAGGAATAAGACATGTTGCGCCGACCACAAATAAATTGGGATTACGGCAGGAAAATGATATGACAGTGCAAAGTTTTTCTTTCACCTGATAGAATGAAAAAGAGGAATCTGGAGTACTTTGACAGTTCACTTTATTTAACCCCTAACAGCAGGGCTATTAGTTACACAAATTTTCTCGTCCGAATCAACACGTTTAAATCTTTACAACATCATTCATTATTTCAGCCGAAAGACGTCCACTGCTGGATATAGGCCTAACTTGGGGGGCTTTGCCATAATCGCCACACTTGGCGGGTTGGGAAAAAAAAATATGGTAAAATGCGTGGAGAATGCTGCTGCCCATTTTCCCTTGTAAATCCCTTAGTGGCGACAACCACTAGAGAGCGTATAGGCCAATTTCTTCTAAGCACACGACTCACCACTGCGGGCCGGGGGACGAGGAAGAACGCGCGACTGCAATTGGTCAGTTCAAGGTCAAGTTGCGTAGGTATGCCCATCGTAGGCCTGCTCTACTTCATTAAGGGAAAATAGTCGATATCGATAAAATAGATTTAAAATTGTGATAAATACTCAATTAAAATCAAAGAAATCATATTTAGTAAAAATCAGTCACTAATAAAATGAAAGCTAGAGAATCCAAGAACAAAATTTACGCCACTATCATATTCGACGAAATGGCATTCAGAAGCGGGTTCGAATATCATCCCCAAGGCAGAAGGTACTATGGCTACGTGAGTTTTGGCGCCAGTTTACAAACGGATTGTCAAGACCAAGCTAAAGAAGTCACAGTATGTGAATTGAATAAAATTTTCACTTATTTTAATTTTAATTTTCGATATAAACTTTCAGCTATTAAAAGTAACAGCACTCATTTTTACGATCAAAATACAAAGAGAAAGTAAGGGATAGATGCATTAGAATTGTCTAATGAAAGAGCGAGACTTTTCCAAAAGACATCAACGCGCGCGACTCAACCGTGTGCTCGTTCACCCAACCACCATTTTAAATAGACCCCTACGGTGGATCATAATATGATTAAATCAAAAGAATTTTTCGTACTGTTTACTTACTGAAGAAAAGTTATGCGATCCTTTTTGTAACTAGAAGTCATGGAATGTTTCCCACACCACTTCACCCCGCATGAAGGCATTTTGATGCGTTATAATTACAGATGAAGTTACATTATTTCCATTAATTTAGCGTGCACAGAGGTCTAAAAACTGGTCACAACTTAAATGGTTACTAGAACCGTAGCCTATGCATAGGCGACAAAATACTAATAGTTTTCGAGCGTCGGGGCACTGTATGCGCAGTCAAGTGGTTATATAGTCTTTCTTTGGTGGCGACTGACGACTCTTATCTTACGACACCCACGGGAAAGGCATGGGATGGTGCAATTCATTCTTTACATAGTTTAAAAACTTTTTAACAAAAAATTAAACCGCCGAAAAACTGAAAAGCATAAAATAATACTTAAACCTTAAAATTATGAGTCGGCGCTTTGAGTGATCCTTGTTCATTGATTTTTCAGCGCCGACTCAAAATTTTAAGGTTTAAGTATTATTTTATGCTTTTCAGTTTTTCGGCGGTTTAATTTTTTGTTAAAAAGTTTTTATTTTATATTTTTTTGTGGCTTTAATGTACCAATAATACTTGGCAAGGTATACCCTATCCAACACAAAAAGAATTATCAAAATCGGACTACTCTGTATAAAGTTATGCGTGTTTATACATTACAATCAGT
This sequence comes from Aporophyla lueneburgensis, assembly GCA_932294355.1. NCBI lineage: Eukaryota > Metazoa > Arthropoda > Insecta > Lepidoptera > Noctuidae > Aporophyla > Aporophyla lueneburgensis. Next base: position 27,507,592 of record OW028751.1, on the reverse strand, counting down.
GAGTGAACAATCAATCATCCCCTGTTTTCCGGCCCTTAGGGTTCGATTTTGTTTTCCAAATTGATATGGGACCACCTTGGGAGTATACCCTTTTCAATAGAAGAAGAATTGTCACAATCGGACCACTATGTAAAAAGTTATGCGAGGTCATACATAAAAAATAAAAAAATATACGCGTCGAATTGATAACCTCCTCCGTTTTTTTTCGTCGGTTGAAAATAAAGTCGCATTTCGTGTACGCTTAGATCTTTTAAACTACGCAACGAATTTTAATATGGTTTTCATCAATAGACAGAGTGATTCAAGAGGAAGGCATAACCTCCTGAGACCCGGGACGGATTTACGAATATTTAATTGATGGAAGGCTTAATACAACATTGAGATAAATAAACATCAATTTAAAAAAATCTACCCCAACCACATTTAGCGTAAGGGAGGGTATCACCAATGTTAGCTTGGGTTCAAAACTGGTATTATAACAAATTATTTTAGAAGGAAAATTTAATCAATGAAAAATTTGAAAAATGACACCAAATCACTAATTAAAATAAATATTTACCTTTACGTTAAGTCGACATGTCGCTAACGGCAAAATGTTCGATTTTAAACTGACTGCAATCGATGTAATTTGACAGCTAGAGAAACGATGAGTGACTAGAAATATAAAGGATATCTATGCTAACCATTGTACAAAAAAGCTTATACGAGTTCCGATAGACGGCGTGGAAATAAATTTTTAACTAAATGTATCACTGGTGATACCAAGGGCACAGTATAGATATACTATACAGTATTTTGACTCGGCCTTATCGTAGAAATAATTACCTACAGCACGTGCGGTACGTAAACAAGCGATAGACGCGGGAGGGCTGCCCGCATCAAGTATTTTAACTTCATCTACCTACTTGCGTTTCTTTGATTGTAAATATTATATTTTTATTTAAAAAATCAAATGTTTGGACCGTTTTTAATTAAAAGTGACAAGGGTGGAAGATGTAAATTATGTCAACTTTTATTGATTTTTAATTACGATATGATCTTTGCTGGGCCTATTCAAATCCTGCGATCTAGATCGTCTATCGATCCAATGATTTTCGATCCAAAGGATCGATTCAAATCAAAAGATTGGGTACCCCAGGCTAGGAAACTACCTGCTACTACTACGAGCGTAGGTAGGTCACTCGTGTGTCACTTTTTTCACCCTATCCACTTACTTATTCAATAATCCAGGTATTTTACTTGGTGGAAAAGTATTAAAAAAATAAACAAATTTCGTACTAGTAGGTATGTATATAAAAAATCTAGTCTTTCCTTTCGGAGTTTTCAAGTAATTTAAAAAAATAATACTACCATGGTAATCATCTTGCACTGATTATTATCAAATATTCATAAATCACACGCTAACTGCTTACAAACAAAACCATCAATCACACCGCCCGCCATCCGTTTGTCAAAGCGGTGCGTACGCGACTGCGAATGTACTCGGAGTGTACCAGACTCGAGGCGCGTAGGTATGACTTGCGTTCCGAGCGTTTGTATGAAGATAGACTACTGTATAGATATAATTACCGTGCCAAGGGTCTCAGGAGGTTATACGCATAATTCGCGGGTGAAGGCGCTGGCAAAAGCAATAATATGTTGTAGCTAAATAATCAGTATAAAAATAATCTGATTAGGTGAGTTACTCAGCCACTGAGTATTTGTAGAATGTGTTTATAAACATACATATTTTATTAATTGCCCTTGACCTAGCCTAAATCACGGAGTACGTAAGGTCTAGACCACATCTTCAATCGTTAAGTGTGGTTTTAAATAGTTTTAACTCTAATAGACGGTTTGAAACCAAACGGTTCAAAATGTTTTCAATCCATTTTGCATCTATGGACGTAACAAAATGAAATCCTACCCCAATGCCAGCTATAGAAAACATTTCCCTACGAATTGTCGAAATCGGGTAAATAAACCATCATTGATACCCACAATCTAATCTAACGATACAAATGAATATAAATTGACACTAACCGTTTTTATACATACAATAAAACAGTGATCCGCGTCTTCCGTATAGTAACACACAATGAAGTCTTTATTTAAATAACAGATAAGGTTTATTTTGGAACAGCAGTTGTTATTGATTAAATGACTATTAGTCGTTGATAAGATACTGTTATCGTTACTTAAAAGAGTGGTAATAGTTGTGTTCACAACGAAATGCTCAAAATGCCTTATCAAAGGTGGAAGCTTTTGGCCGGCAGTGTATCTCTGCCAGGGTCACGGTATCTCTGTTGAACAATCTCGCGACCCTGGCAGGCGGGCATACCTTACTTTGACTTATGCTTACAGGCGCTTATTAGGCCACTTTTTCATCAGTTTGTGATTCGTCGCGTCGTCGGTGGCGCAAGGAAAGGGGTGGGGTGTGTGGTTATCCGACAGAGTGACATGCGTGGCGCAATTGAAATAATTATTCCGTTCAGCCCACGCCGAACTAATGTGTCCGTCAGTACTATACATATAAGCATTATATACAAAAAAGTCCTGCCGCGATATTATAACGTCCGTGTCTACGTTGACTTATGTTATGCCCCTATAGCTGCAACTGTTTAGCGGCCTGGCGCTTTCACCTTAAAAAAGTGCCCGGATAAAATGGATGGAATAGGCAGAGGAACGTCGGACTCCCGGCTGCCGAAGGCGCGGGCTTGTGGGCGGCGAGCAATGGGTAGCTCGCCGCCCGGTAAGGACCAGGCTTGGGTCGACGGCGTATTATGTTCCACGCTCGCCTCAAAGAGATGTCAGCAGTATTGAAGGGCTCCGCCGGGGTCAATGCTTGCCAGGGTCGCGGATTTGTTCGAAAGCATTACCGGGGCCCTGGCACAGGCAACTGAAGGAACACGGGTGGGTTTTAGAGCGAGAGATGATTTCCCAACCACAGAAAAGAAAAGAGCAGAGGAAAGTAGACTGCGTTGCTTGAGCATAAAAAGTTGAGTTCTCACCGTGAGCACAGTCCGGCAGTAAGGGTACGCGTTCCACGCTTCTTCGTGCACTTCTAAGGATCCCTTAGGAGCCAGCAACCTGATGAACGCCGGCACCTTCGACGCCAGGTGGTAGATCTTGTAAGTGTACTGGCCTGAAGAGAACTTGCCGCCTGCGGGAGACATCTTAGCATTAGTACATATAGATACAATGTTGATGCGATTATAATGTCGATCTCGTTATTGCTTTACCGACATAAGGTTGAAAGTCTCTTGGACGTCATAATACTTCGGGCTTCGGGGTGAAATGCAAATTTTGTGACGTGGTGAAGTTTCATTTTCCGAGGGGTTTATGTCAAATGTGGTAAAGCAATTACGGTGGACCTTAAATTTAATTGTTCAGAACAAATATACAATGTAACTATATTCTGAGTAGCTGTTGTCGTTAAGTATCATCAGCAAGATGAGCCCTAACGGCTGTCTGTCACGTAATTACTCACTTCAAGCCTCCTGTGGTGGACTTGGCAACCAAAACAACAAAGAAAATTTAGATGTCGTTTGATATTGAATTTTGCCCGCATAACACTAACAAAATCATGAAAAAGTCGTCAAAACAGTGACTTTGTGAATATTTCTGGCCTTTGACTTTAGGGACTGTTTTCGTGTAGCAGAGCCTAACAGCCATACTCGTCTACATTCAACAATTTAACTAAGATTTACTCAAATTTAAGTCAACTACCATAGCTTGTTTTGATTACTTAATTATGAAATCCGACATTTAACTAAAGATGACATTACATGAAGACAAGTAAGTAGGTAGCTGCAATTTACAACATGTTACATGTGTTAAAATGAATTTAAAAAATGTCTTGTAATGTGGTGAATACGGATACAGGGGTTGAATCAGACCTGCCAGGGTCGCGAGATTCGTTCGAAAGAGTTACCGTGGCCCTGGCATATAGGCAACTGGAGTAACGCGGGCGGGTTTTAGTCAGTAAAAGTCTGACACGCCCTCCCGCTCCACCCACAGCGGGAGACGTCATTTGATAATTTCCCACCCACAATAAAAAAGGGTTGAGTGGGAACGAAGCATTAAAATGTATTTTAATATTGAAATAATATCGTGTGTTGTCAACAGAGACACGTTACCACATTAGTCTTTATCGGCAACAAACGATATTATTTCAATGTTAAAATCCCTTTTAGGTTTCGCCCCGATCATCCCTGCAAAATAGCATGGTTACATTCATTATTGCTGGGCCTCGTCTGTTGAGTGTTTTCATTGACCGTCCTCCAAATTATCCTCATTCCTCGTTGCTACTCCATCATTAGACCCTAATCGCTATGTACCTAAAACCTACTCATTGAAACCTTTCAATGATCCCAAACACGATACTTCTGCTGTTTGTTGGTGAGGTATTTGGGTATCCTGGAAACTCTAGGTGATGTTGCATAAGTTCAATGTTATTTTGTTCTTTTAATATCATTGAAATAATAGAATACCAAATTTCGAATCGATCGGACCCGTGGAAGATGATCAAATCCCTTCATCAACCAGAAAACCAGCTGATAATCTTCAAACGGCTGAACTGATTTTCTTCAATCATAGCTAAGAACACTCTCGATTAAGTCACCAAAATTAAAAAAAAAAAAAACAAATCGGTTCAGCTGTTTCAGAGCCACAGACAGTCATACAGATAGACAGGTCAACCTTATAACACCCCTCTTTCTGTGTCGGAGGTTAAAAATGGGCAAGAAACTCCACCGTTCTGTTCTTCGTTCCACCAATTGTGTGATGATACGGGTAGAATATGCGCCGATCCAATGTCATATTATGGCAGAGGGAACCGATTACTTTTCCGAATTCTTTTTGTTCGAATTTCATTTCACCGAAAACTATTGTCCGACGTCTTTTTTGCATGCATTATTTGACATATTTACAGATCATCGAAGTATCATGTGTCATAGGTATTATTTTACCGAACTATGTTTCGCCGATTTACAAAATAACTTTTTACTATTGGCCAAAGCCTCTTTTGAACTTTTTTCATTTGCCAAATGATTTATTTGCCATATTTTCACCACAATGAAACAACATTTTAACGAATATTATTTGGTCACAAATATACAGCCGATTTCTTAGTAGCGTTTTCAATATAAAATTAAAATATACGTAGTGTCATAAAAAGTCAATATATTCTACCACAAAATTTAGTGACAAACGAATCGCTGTAAAATCGACTTTACGTAGTCTTGTCTGCCCTACCCCTACAGTGTAATTTAAAACCACGTAGGCGCGGAGGGGTAGGGCGACCCGCGAGCCGAGGAGCAGGTGTTTTGCTGCGGTGGTGAGGAGCATTAAAACCATCTGCGACGATAAGTTCGCGAGGGGCCGCCCAAACCCCGCAGCACCGGAGCCGTGACAGAAACAATGCTTGCTGCATGTTGCATGCCTGATTGCATGTTGCATGCTTGTTCCCACGCTGCATGCTTGCTTGGATGCTGCATGCTTGCTCGCATGCTGCATGCCTGCTTGCACGCTGCGTGCCTGCCTGCATGCTGCATGCTTGAAGCAAAAATTTACGAAATTACTAGCTTTTGCCAGCGGCTTCGCCCGCGTGGAGGTCGGAAATTATCCCGCGGGAACATACTACCGGGATGAAAAGTAGCCTATGTCCTTTCTCAGGCTCTAAACTATCTGTGTACCAAATTTCATTTAAATCGGTTCAATAGTTTTAGCAGGAAAGCGAGACAGACAGACAGAGTTACTTTTGTGGATATAGTGTGGATTGTATTTAGGGTTGACAGATTAAAAAAAATTGAAATCCGGAGTAAATTCCGGACATTTGATGAAAATTCCTGACTTTCTTGTAAATATAATATTAATGACGTTATGCATAGTGCATATGAATGAACGAAGCAAATTTTCTATTTTTCTCGCGCCCTAGCTGACGAAAATGAATAACTACATTAATAATGTTGATTGTTACCTTATTTTGAATAAAAATTATTTGATTTACTACTTTTTTAGTTTCACTCTGTACTAAAATGTAATAAATTCCGGACGGTTTAGGATTCCTTCCGCATTCCGGACAAAAACTTATAGTACCGCACATGTCCGGAAAATTCCGGACGTATGGCAACCCTAATTGTATTGCCATCGGTCCTCGATAAGTAGCAAGTTTAAATGAAATCTGGCCGTTCGAAGTGGGTCAAAATCGAGTCCAAAGGATAAACGTCTTACAAACATGCAAAGATACAGGTTAAGCTAATAAAAGAGTGTTAAAAAAATGAAAAAAAAAAAACACTGTAGTTAGCTTAAAAACATTGACATTTATTCAATGACAAACATTCTACCTTAAACTAATTATTGCTTTTCTTTTCAAAGTCGGTTGAATGAGAGTGAATTGTCCAAACTGACAACTAAACAGAATAAAAAAGTTGAAGTAATAAAGTAAATTGTAATAGTTTTTTTTACAAAACGACAAGTTTAGTAATCTACAATGCATTTATCATGGTTTTGATATAAGGAGGGGCCAAAGAGTATGCCTGTAATGTGCCTGTTGATTATAACGTACCTTCAGGGCAGGACATTGGAACCCAAGCCCAGCTCTCCATCACATGATTGATGTGACTAAACCGACGAGGCAGGCATTTATTTACTCATCTCTCTTAAGAGGTTTGTACATTTTAAGGGTTTATGGCAATTGATAGTACAGGCCTGATTATTCCTCTGACAGAGGCACCTCATGTTCCTGCATTGTGTAGCCGATTTTTTGCACCTACATGGAACAGTTCTATATCTAATCCGTTTGACCTTCAATACTTTTGGTTCTTCTGGCCGGTTTTCTAAGTTTATGGCAGGTACCATTTTTTGCCAGTCGGTCCTTACTGGCTGACTAACAACTTTTGGACTTTCTACATTGAATACGTCATTGCCTTCGATGTTCTTTACCCCCAAGATTCTTAAGTCGAAGCGTTTATTCATTTTTTCTATAGAATCTTTGTGGCACGTTGGACAAAGTAATGTCGAACCTTCGAAGGAAGTTATTCCACATGTGTCATGTATGATTCTATGGCAAGATTTACAAGAATATGTGGGTACGGTTTTGACCTCGCAAACTGCACACAATATCGGTTGGTGTGCAGAACTTGTTTGTCGCATAGAACTTTCTGGCAAGGGTGGCGTTCGTTCATTCATTGGTTCATCTGAAGTTGTATCTTCGCTTTCACTTTTAATGACCACGTTTGTGTTCAGACTGGTAACATCGCGCATTGTTTCATTTCCAGTTGTGTCATCGTATTCTGGTTTTATTATTGTTAGGGAAGGTATCTCGCACGTTGGACATTTTAATGTTGGACTTTCAGTAGAAGTTATTCCACATGTTTCATGTATGATTCTATTGCAGATGTCACATGAATGTGTAGGTACTGTTTCGTCCTCGCAAAGTGCACATAATATTGCATTCTGAGAGCCACTTGATTGTTGCATAGACTCAGGGGAAGATTGTGTTAGGTCACAGGTTATATATTGCGCAGGTTCATTAATTGATTTATGTGTCGTTGTGTCTTTGTCTTCGCTATTTATAATCAGCTGTGTGGTAATATCATGCTTTGTTTCAGTTCCGGTTGTATCGTCGTGTTCTGTACTTATTTTGACACTTTGTTCTAGTAGTACGGCCGGAACTTCTTTGTTACTTTCAGCTAACAACACTTTCTCACACACGCTTGAAAAAATATTCGCAGACCCTACTTCCTGCACACCACTGTTACTACTTTCAATATGCAGATGTTGAATGTCGTTAACAGATTTTTTGTTTAATTCACACTCAAGATCTTCTTCAAAACAAATGTTTTTGAGGAGATCGGCGGTACGCTTACATTGCATTCCAACTTTAGGATCACATCCAAAAAGCGCTTTGTACGGTGTTTGTTGAATACATGGATGGTAAGTGCAATTCTTCTGAAATTGTACAAAGTATAACCCTTTGGCCCAGTTACAGGAACTATTATCTCGCATCCATGCTGTTAACTGAACGGAAATATTTTGGATCCTCGGATTAGTTGGCTCTGGAACAGGTCGTCCGTTTATGATCTTACAGCTTGGCCACAGACTAGCTAATTCCTTTATCACGTCAGCAGTGTATTCGCGGCTATTTTCTGTTTGCAAAATAGCCGGGCACCCAATTTCCAGAAAGATCTTCAATAACTCGAAAGCGACATCAGCTGCATCATTACAAGTTAGAGGTCGCAGGAATGAAAACTTTGTGTAGCTATCTTGGTAATGTAAAATCCATTCATATTTTTCATCTGGTATCAATTGCATGTCGATCAACTTGACCAGGCCGCGTTTACTAAAGGCATCCTTAGCACGGGTAAGAAAGATCGGGCCCTTTTTAAAAGCTGCCTTTCTCCTCTGACATTTTTCGCATGATTTGACAAAAGCGACAACAGCGGACGTCGGTATGAAACACTGGTCCTTCAACGCCACCAACATTTTATCGCGTCCACCATGTCCCGTGTTTCGATGAATCTCATCGAGCACGTCATAGTATTCTTCTACTGGTACTATTTTGATCCAATGATCATTTATATCTTTTCGTTTTTGCACCAAACACTTTCGGCCCCCTTCTTCTACGATTTCATAATTTTTCGCGTAATAATAGTGCGTAGGATTCCGCTGTTGCTTTGTTTCTAACGTAGCGTTAAACTCTTCTATTAAACTTATGACGAAATTAATTCGTTCCTTCGACCATTCTGGTTTCTTCAATCTTCCGTCGTACAACGCATTGATTTCCTTATCGAAACGCCATCGCGAAACGATGCTATCTTCTTCGAAACTTGTTAAGTTAGACATTTACAATTTAACATATGAATTTAGAACACAAATCGCGATTAAAGGCGATAAGTTTACTCTTAATTCATTGTTTTGTGTATTCTGGACTCGCGATGTGTTGACGTAGAACGATCGACGAGCGAGTGAACCAACGCGTGGCGAGCCGAGGCTGCCCGAACACGCGCCGAAGTCGCCCGAGTATACCCGACAACGTATTCGATCGTATTTCGCTAGAGACTTACCTAAATAACGGCATTACGTTATCTCACTGTGCAGCACAAAACACACATTTTAGCATTGCTCGAATGTCGACCTAACTTTAATGTCATAGCACGCAATTTTCTTTGTACCTATTGTTGTGTTATTATTAGCTGCAGTAACGCCGACTCTCTGATTGGCCTTCGTGGGCCGACAACCGGTCGGTGTGGTAAAATGTGGTAAGCCAGTACGTCTACAGTACGATTCAAACGCGCGCTCTCTCTCTCACCCGCACTCGCCCTACGCGACTTCGCTTTAGTGTGTGAGTTACGTCCGTATGCTGCACACGCGCGTGATTTTCTGCTGAGTACAGTCGAGCTCATAATAGTTTTTTGCAGTTTGTTAACTGTTTTGTTAAGTTTTCTTTGTTTTGTTTAGTTTTGTTATTGTTTCGTTTATTATTCGTTTTTTAAGTTTTAAGACTGTTGTTGGTTGTACGGAAAATACTTTGGTATTCTTTTGTAAAATGCCTCGCGGACGTTGCAACGTTTTACGCAGGCAAGCCAGAAAAATGGTGTATTTTGCCAAATTGCTTTGAAGCTTGTTCAAAAACGGGCAGCAGCAGCTACAGGCGTCTCACTATGGACTGTGCAAAGAATAGCTGCAACAACAAATGAGCCGGATATGGCAGTCATTTTTCACACACCTGGCAAAAAAAGGAAGGGAGTCAAGAAAGTGACAGGTATTGACGGCTTCGACCAAGGTGTTATCAAAAGGTGCGAGCATATCTTTCACCTTGCTGAAAAAGAAATGCCGACACTGAAGCCATTAAAACGTAAGTTAAAAAAATGATATAAATTTCAACGGTTCTATACCAACTTAGGTCGAATACTGAAAAGATTGGGGTTTGAATGGAAAAAAAACCAAAATGACAGAAAAGTGTTAATAGAACAGTCAAATATTCGGTTACAGCGCATCGAATATCTACATAAAATCACAAAGTATCGCTCGGAAGACCCATTGTATATACCGACGAATCATTATGTCGATTCTTCCCACACCAAGCCGAAATCTTGGGGCGATGAGTTGTAGTCGTACACGCGGGTTCTGAAGCTGGTTTTGTACCCAACGCACTTTTAATGTTTGAAGTAGGTAAAAAAACCGCCGACTATCATGATAACATGAACTATGAAAATTATGAAAAATGGATCAGAAAGCAACTCAAATTTACCAGCAAATTCATTTGTTGTGGTGGACAATGCTTCATATCACAACAAACAAGAAGATCCTGCACCTACCTCAAATTCAAAGAAAGCAGATCTGCAATCCTGGCTTCGTGAAAAAAAAAATTGAATTTGAAAACACAATGCTGAAGCCACAGCTGTACAAGTTGATTGCTCAAAATAAAGCCATTAAACAAATCCTTGCAAAGAAAAACGTTAACTGGAACGTAAATTCGGCCATGGAATTGGTCCAGCAAACAGTAAATGAAATGGGGGAAAATTAATGGGGGGCATTGTGTCGGAAACTGATAAAGATAGAGGAAGATTATAAAAAGTGATGTTGTCATCGACATGATGACTGACGAATTTATCATAAGTGTCAGTGACGATGAATCCGATACTGACTCTGATGAGGAATCAGATTCAAGTGAAGACGAAGGACCGTTGTCATAAAATAAATTTAAAATACATTATTTCTTACATTTTTCATAAAACCTATTTTATTTTTCCTTGAACCCTCCCTGTACTTATTTGACAAATAAATACGTACCATATACATCACTAAAACATTCACAGATTTCACACAAGTTTCAGCTACACAAATAATTAAACGAACATTAATGATTTTCGACTTGACTGCACATGCGCGTACTTGCACTCGCAGCTAACTTCCGAGTCGTAAGTTTGAATCGTACTGTACCATGAGTTGTTATCGTAAAATTACTCGCTAGCGAGTGAATATGGATCGAATAGATTTCGATCATGCTTGCACCATGAGTTTTACATTATATGTAGCGCAGGCGCCAAAGTAAGCTCGTTAGATGGTGCCTTATTTCTGCTATGTTTTGTTTCTTTCTTTCTCAGTACCTACTAAGAAGATAGAACGGCTCATGTGCTCAAATGTAGTGGTATCAGTATGCTAAAAATTATGACAGTCAATTGCACGGAATTTAATCTGACTAAATACAAAGGTTGGCGGTTAGTAGGACTTCTTATGTGTAAGGGTTGTTAAATTGTTTTCCTTATGAAAGTACCTGTCGATGTCGAATGTCATAAACGTGTTATTAATTTATAATAATTATAATGCTATTCACTTTGTATGGCTCGGTGAAAAAATAAGTTTACAAAATAGAAAATACAATAGGTAAAGTTTGGTTCATTTTTAGTTAACTTTCTTTCACAACATAAACTCATTTTGACTTGAAATTCACGTCATTCACTTCGTTGGTCTTCAGATTTAAAATGTAATCTAAATAAGCTCTCCCAGACATTATTTTGACTCAAAAACGTATGAAATTGAAAACATATGTTTCACACATCAAAATGTTAATGAGCTTCGTAAACGTATTTTTCGATAACGTCTGTCAAATTATTGACATAGGGTGCCGTATTATATGGCGACAGCTGGAAAACGTTAGTGTAGCCTTTTCCCAACTATGTGGTCGGCTTCCAGTCTAACCGGATGCATCTGAATACCAGTACTTTCCATGGAGCGACTGCCTATCTGACCTCAACCCAATGATTGCGTACTACGATATCAGTGGCGAAAGCACCATATAACACGATTCCTACCGGCTTGCCTTCGGGGATTCGCATTGGTAACTCTATCACTATTAAAATACAATAGTATGTAAATAGTGGCTACTATCTATACTAATATTATAAAGCTGAAGAGTTTGTTTGTTTGTTTGTTTGTTTGATTGAACGCGCTAATCTCAGGAACTACTGGTCCGAATTGAAAAATTCTTTTTGTGTTGGGTAGCCTATTTATCGAGGGAGGCTATAGGCTATATAACATCACGCTATAACGAAGAGGAGCGGAGCAGTAATGAAAAATGTTGCAAAAACGCGGAAAATTTATTCCTTTTGAGAGTTTCCGTTGCGTGCGCTGCGAAAACGACTAAAGTAACGCAAAAATCATGTATGACGGAATTGTTCCTTTTAAAAAGTTCTAAAAAAAAAGTCCGCGAGAGGATATGTCTATCTTTTAAGGTTGACTCACTATAACTCAAAAGGAGCGAGCAGCAACGAAAAATGGACGAATACTAGCAGGCAAATCGATGCGACGGGAAGGGTCAGGGGAGCAAAACTTTGACGCGGGCGAAGTCGCGGGCAGAAGCTTGTTGTCAATGAATATAGTTACACTACGGGTATTTAATTCACCATAACATTCAAACAACAAAATAGGTTATTTATAGCTTTGTATTACAACAAAAGAGAAATATTCTAAATTAACCCGGCGCCGAAACGTCATAATCGGGAACTAAAAATTCATACAACAGCGATCCCGTAATGATGTCACTTTAGGTCACGTGGCACCGCTTGATATGTACGAGAGCAAGCCGCTGTACAACGGGTTATGACAGAGACAGGTATAGACAAATACGTCAGCGAGAACGAGATAGAGGAATATTGCTTATTTTATTCGGTTTTCAGCAGTTCAATTTAATTGTATTTAATTCATTACATTCCTATATTAATTTTAGAATGATAGTAAGTATTCTTTATTGATGAGTCAGTAAGTTAAAGCCGACTTCGCATCGGCTTCTCTTTTAGAAAAAATTACACCTCGCCACTGCTGGGTAAGACTGGTTACCGGGCTTCTGATGACCCGTAACAACTGACTAAGATCTACAAAAGACAGCCGGGATCGACGGCTTAACATGCTTTCCGAGGCACGGAAGGATCTTGGTATGTAAAGATGACCACCCATCCACGGAGCAACCGCGGCAAGCGTAGCTTAACCTGAACGATTAACCCGTGCAGCTGTTATTACTTAGCCGCAAGTCCTTCCACAAGCCAAATAATAAGTGCTCATGGTATGAATTTTATTTTGTTCTGTGAACATTAGGAGCGCTGTACAATATTTCACAGATAACATTTACGGAAACGCTAGAGAGTTTTGACTGTATAAATACAGTCAAAACGTCGCTAGCGTTTTTTTTTTGTGGCGTCACCATGTGTTTATACTATAAACCCATGGTAACGCCACAGATGGTGATCTCACCATCCATGTTTCTATCGAATAGATAACGAGGTTTCTTACCTATCGAAATCAGGTGAAATAAGTAAGTAATGAGAGCTCATGGTACGCACGGCCACACATCAAGCTATACATTTCTAGTATAAGCTGACATCTCATTGTGCGAAAAGCCTATACAGTATACATACAATGCGAGGTCAGTTAAAAGTGGAAATGTATAGCTTGACCTGTGGCACTAGGGGCGCTGTACAATATTTTATATATTACATTTACGGTGACGCTAACGAGTTTTGACTGTGTAAACCCATGGTAACGCCACAGATGGTGAGATGTCTGTACGTCAGCGACACCGCACGCACGTGGCATTATAGTGATGTAATTATAAACCGGTAAGCGCATACACAACACAACACGTCTTGTCTATACCGGTAATAAACGAATTTTTACGGTTTTTTTAATTATCTCATCCACGCTAATATTATAAATGCAAAATTAACTCTGTCTGTCTGTCTCGCTTTCCTGCTAAAACTACTGAACCGGTTTAAATGAAATTTCGTACACAGATAGTTTAGAGCCTGAGAAAGGACATACATAGGCTACTTTTTATTCCGTTACTTTGCGTCAGCGATAACCGACATTTACGCAGACGAAGTCGCGGGCAGAAGCTAGTATATTATAACTTACTAGCCAAGCTAGTTTTTAAGACTTGACAAAGCATCAACATTTCCATGTAAATACGTCATAGTAAATAAGTACCTTCCCGAATAAAAATTCTCTACCTAAATGATGGTAAAAACCGCGTCAAAATTCGTTGCGCAAAGTTTAAAAGAACAACGCAGGCATACAGGCAGACACGAAAAGCTAATTTAATTTAAAATGGGATTTAAAGTTATTTAGGTTATTCATACAAAGCAATTGTGGCCCCGTGGTATCGGCGCCAACTAACGAGTTGTAGGCCGTGAGTTTGAAGCCAAACAGGTGATTTATTTTGTGTTAACAATTTCACCACTACTGCTCACTCTTATGTAATTTTGACGTTCGAAAAGTGCTGATCCTCAGGCAAATTTTAATAAATGACTTTTGATTATGTTTTTGGAACGAAGTTCCTTATCGCGCGTTGCGAAAGGGGACTAGACGGAAAAAATTAAGACCAAACGTTGTAACGACACTTTTTGCTATAGCTGTAAGCCGTGCGGCCGGCGTGCGCGTGTTTCTCTGTCTGTATCTCTCTCTCTCTCTCATAGAAAGCAAGCCAGTAATTTTCGTTTCGTCTTTCTATTTCGCATTGCACAGTGTGGTGTCGCGACGATTATTTTTTTTTTGCTCTCTAAACGGTGAAGGAAAACATCGTTAGTAAACATGGCATGTCCTAGAACCAAAAATTCGAAGACATGTGACATCTACCAAACCGCACTCCAGCACTCTCACCAAGAGGAGGCTTACGTCCCAGCAGTGGGAACGATATAGACTGATCATGTGTTATGTGAATGTGAACCATAGATTTTGACGTTTGACCGTCTCTTAACTGTAAGTAAAGTTAATAAATGAAGGGGGATTTTGTATAGATTACTATTGCCATACAAATTACTTTTTGCATTTCACAGATTGTAACCCTTCCTCCCACATGAAAGTCAACGAGTTTGAATAAAAATAAAAGACCTCGAGTCGCCGCCTCTTACGTCATTCCACTACATTTATTCCTGAACCCCTTCCCTGAACATAATCAAGTTTTTGATTGGCTTTTATTGATTTTGCTGGACAATAGCTAGCACAGATGGACTCTAGTCTTCATTGAATTGTAGCAACTGAAAGTTATTATTTTTCCTACTTTTTCATGAGGCAATGTGTGATCTTGTATGAAACATAACGTGACGATATCACTAGCCGTGTCCCAAAACGACAATGCTTTGATCAAAATATTACCTACAACTTTTTAAGGACAAAACTGACATACGTATTTTTTTTTTTACTTTTTGAATGTTTTTATTTGCGTCGTAGGTTTTTAAAGACATTAAATGTTAAAAGAAAAAACTGGGGGAACCCAAAAGGCGCCCAGGCTTCGAGGGTAAGACCGGGGAGTATGGGATGTTTACCTCACTAAAACCACCCTGATGGTTACTATCTACACGTGGAAGGGGTACTGTTACCTCTCAAAAGACTGATCCGAAGCCCCGATGCCTGCCAGGGTCGCGAGATTTGTTCGAAAGAGATACCGTGACCCTGGCACATGCGCAACTGATGGAACACGGGTGGGTTTTAGTCAGTAAAAGTCAGGCACGCCCTCCCGCTCCGCCCAGAGCGGGAGAAGTCATTTGATGATTTCCCAACTTGAACAAAAAAAAAAAAAAAAAGCCCTCTCTGTGCAACGCCTGTTAGGGCACATCTCTAGGAAGACTGTAAATGGGTCTCCCCGAAACATAAACCAGCACGTATCCACTGTGCGCCCTCTTGCCTGAGGTCACTCAGTGGGCGGACAGAGCAATAGGTACCTACACTACGTACCTAGTTTATAAGCAAATAAACCTCTACAGCAGCCATTCTCAAAGTGTGCTCCGCGGAGCCCTAGGGTTCCGCAAAGCCTCTGTGGGGGCTCCACGAATTCATGGATTTTTCGGTCTTTAGCAAATTGGGTAAAAAATACTTTTTTACCCAATTTTGCAAAAGCCCGAAAGAAGGTCAACCAACATAATTATATGAATCAGTTTTAGAAATGTCATCAGAAACTAGTATGTATTTGTAGCAGGGATGTTGCGGATGCCGATTTTTTCACATCCGCGGATGCGGATGCGGAAATTTGAAGGCTCACATCCGCGGATGCGGATCTTAAGATTTATTATAAGAAACAATGTGAGTGGAGAAATAAAATAATAAGAGAGTAATTATTCGTATTTTAATAAAATATTTAGTAATTAAAGTTGAAAATTAGAGCATTATATTTAATAAATAGTAAAATTGCCGCCTTTTCGGGGTCTAGTCTGTTACGCAGAGGTTCATAAATTAAACCTGCACTACTAAACAATTGTTTGCTAGGAACACTGGCTGGTGGTGTCGGTAAAAATCTACGTGCTATTGGTGATAATAGTTTAAATTCTTCTCGATTACGCTCCACCATTTAAGAGCACACTGCACAATGCTGTGTATATTCACAATTTTACAATACACTCGAAAACTTAAATGTTCATACGATAAGCGCAACTAAACAACACCATACGACGGATTTACTAACCAAAAACAAATGATACACCATGATAACAAACGCGTCGGAACTTGTCACCGAGCGAAATCTTCGCTCCTATTGGCCAATGATCACATGCCTACGGCACGCGCCAGTCCGGCTACGTCTATTTTCTTTCTTGTCGCGACCTGTGCAACATCTGCATCCGCATGAACATCCGCAGTGATTATTACGGATGCGGATGCGGATGCAGATGTCCAAATCAATGCGGATGCTCCGCATTTGCGGATGCGGATGCGGATATTCGCAACATCCCTGATTTGTAGGCACTGTTCGAAACGATGCCTCTCAATCATTTTTGGTGCAGAATCCGTGATGAATATCTACTTCTTGTCACAATGCCTCTGAATGATCTCCCGTTCCCAACGCCATACTTGTGCGAAACAGGATTTTCGTCCTATGCAGCTACAAAAACAAAATAACGAACAGAATCTTTGTTTATTTTAGGGCTCCGTCAAATATTTCGCTTTCAAAAAGGGTTCCATCGCTATAAAAAAATTGAGAACCGCTGCTCTACATAGTATACAACGAAGTGACTTCCCCCGTATATGCGTTTAGATTTTCTAAAATACTCAACGGACTTTAGTGTGGTTTTCATCAATAAATAGACAGAGTGATTCAAGAGGAAGGTTTATATATAATTAAATACAGCTAGTAATTTATATTTTACAGTAATTTCATGCAACTTCCAATGAAGGACAGTTGTGGTTTGAATATACGTACGGGCAATTTAAATTGGTAATCAATTTGGTAAACAATTAATTAATTTCCATGACTGATTGACATGATAAATCTATGGTATGCCAATGAACTTCATCCGCTCTATTTCCCAACCACAAACAAGGCTATTCAAGGGAATGGGAACAGCTTCAATACGGAAGCCTGTAAGCGCGACTTTCTTTGTTTTTTTTTTCTGGCATATCTACTTTTAGGTACGAAATGAATGAAGTCCATAGAAATTCGCGGATTACCTTATCGTATTCCCCTTAATGTGACCCGGGTGTTAATCAAAAGATGCACTTACAAACCTCCGACACGACTACTCCACATAATTAGCTGATGCCATACTTGTACGGCGACTTGTGACGAATTTCCACAGCCAATGCTGCACAAAGCGGAGGTCACGAGTTTTTGACCCTGAAGTAAAATTCAAACGTCGAACGTTGGTGACGTCGTCGTCATTCGTTATGTCATCACTACACTGTAGTATTTGTTTTTGGATATGTTTTAGAAACTGTTCGGATATGCAGACGCTCTATGTAAAATTGAGTATTCAGCTGCGCTGCGTCCGGTTATATTGGAAGTCTAGACATAATTGACTGATTCTGTTAAACGTATTGATTTTAAGTGGCTTTTGTGAGAATGACAAGACATGCTGCCAGTCTTGGTGTTTATTTAATTTGTATGTGGAATATAATAGCCCTCCGTATAGCTTTTTTTGTGGGTGGTTACTCATCAAATGACGTCTCCCGCTCTGGGTGGAGCGGGAGGACGTGTCAGTCTTTTACTGACTAAAACCCACCCGTGTTCCTTCATTTGCCCAGTATGCCAGGGCCACGGTATCTCTTTCGAACAAATCTCGCGACCCTGGCAGGCATCGGTCCTAGCAGACCCCTTCAGTTGTTGCTGACATTTCTTTGAGGCGCGCGTGGAACACTACGCGCCGTCGCGTCGTTCTCCGTATAGCTTAGGCAACATAGCTATTCACAACCATTCGACAGATTATCGTATCGAAAATGACACGTACATTATCTGCCTTGCCCCCGACAGCACACAGCTGTCGGAAGAATAGCGGTCGTCTACTTTAATTTGAATCAGTGGCGTGCAAAGCTTTTCTGTATTGGTAGACAGTAGGCCGCCTGTTCTTGTCTAGGGAGACAAACGCGTGTTTCTTATAGGTATGATAATTTAGTTAGTTTCTTAACAATTTCAGGACACACATTAAAATTTAATTGACAAACTTATGGTGATTTCTCGAGATATTTACTGCTTATGTCGTCAGCAGCCTATATTGTTCCCACTGCTGAGACACACGCCTCCTCTCGGTTAGAGGGAGTGGGCCATAATCCACCACGCGGGCCCAGTGTGGGTTGGTAGATGTCACACGTCTTCGAGTTTTTGGTTCTAAGACATGCCGGTTTCCTCACGATGTTTTCCTTCACCGTTTTGAGAGCAGTGGTCATGAAATAATTTACACGAAGTAAAGCGCCTGCTTGGGTTCGAAACTTCGAACTCATGACCTACTCGTAAGTCGCGGCCGTTACCACTGGGCCAGCAAATGCTTATGTGCCTTTATGCAATGTACGCCACTGTTTTGAATTGTCAAAATTTTCGGTTTTTTGTTTTGTGAACAGCTTTTTTGAGACTCCTACGGTGCCCGGTTCGATTAGGTAGAGGTACGGATGCGTATCGAATGGTTGTGACTCGCTATGAAGGATAGTTTTGGAGGAAGGGCTAATTTAATTTATTGAAGTTGTACACAGGGCTACATTTCCAGTATAAGCTGACTTGTCATTGTACGAAATGCCTATACAATGCGAGGCCAGCTAAAACTGGAAATGTATAGCTTGACCTGTAGCTGTTTATGCTTGTTGCTAACCGCAGAAATTCCCTTGATTTTAAATGGTTTAATTCAATTGAGTAATCTCTCTTTGTAGTGTAATTTAAAATTAAAGCCAGCACAAGGCCAGCGAACCTGATTTTGTGCTCAATTCGGAAGGGAAGCCTTTTCTCTTAGTAATTCATAAATTAAATTCCACAGACTGGTAAATATTATAATATTCCTATTGAAAGATGCAACAAAGTATCTTTCTAATTACAGTCTGGAAGTTATGAATTGGAAAAGTTACAAAATCTTGTCATGGTGGCCGTTCTAGAGTTCGTATCATTTTAGGCAACCTTCCTACAAGTTAATAGTTTTGCGATTTAATAGAAACATGTTATGTTAAAAAAAATGTAATTATTAAACTTGCCACGTAATTCAACGTACGTCATTCGCTTGAAAGATAAAAAACTCACCTTTTGGCCAAAGAATCAGCATCGCCATACAACGTGGCAATGCTGTCAGCCTTTTGGGTACTTTTCCCGAATGACAGCAATGCGGACGAGTTTTTTGATGCCCTGTGATTCTTTTATCCGTTTTTATATACTTGTACATATTTCTAATATTATTTTATGTCGATTAGCCTCAATAACATGAAATTATTACACAATATAAATCTCCTTTACCATCATATCGTTCAGGGAACATTAATATTTCAAGTACTGAACCCAGCGCACAGTGGCGGACACCTGAGTAAACTGACATCAGACTTCATAGTTTATAACAATAAACAATATTTGCTCACCATAGTCTATGTAATGTGGAACCACATACTAGAAGTGTGTGGAAAAAACAAAAGAACATCTGCCAAGTAGGTATGTAGTAGTGTATTCTTCTAGAATTTGTTTGAACTTAAAATAATTCTGTTTTTTAACATTAGAAAGAGTGGGCAGAATACCTAAATCTTCTTTTCTCTCTATCTGAGTCCGATTAGTAATTTTTTGCAGGATGAAAAGTACTACCAAGTTATGACTAATATCGTTTAAAAGTGTTTGATTCAAAATCAAACAAACATAAAGGTGAGCTTTTACATGATTATTTAAATTTTAAACCTTGGCCATACCGGCCGTTGGTCCCGGCTGTCAATTGTAGTTCTTTGCCAGTCGTTATGTGTCGTCAGAAGCCCGAAAGTGTGACAACTAGTCTTACCAAGGTGTACCGTATTACCCTAGAACTGAGCTGTGGAGGATAGATTGACAGTCGCTTCATATAAAATACTGGCACCCAGTTCGACTGGGTCCGACCCCCAATATAGTTGAGAAAAGGCTTGTCAGATTGATTGTTCTCATCATCAGCAGTCTATATTGTTCCCACTGCTGGGACACAGGCCTCCTCTCGGTGAGAGGGAGTGGGCCATAATCCACCACGCGGGCTCAGTGCGGGTTGGTAGATGTCACATGTCTTCGAATTTTTGGTTCTAGGACATGCCGGTTTCCTCACGATGTTTTCCTTCACCGTTTTGAGAGGAGTGGTGAAGAAATTATTTTACACAAAGTGCCTGCTTGGGTTCGAACCCATGACTTACAATTCGTAAGTCGCGGCCGTTACCACTGGGCCACCACTGCTCTTGATTGATTGTTCTAATAGTAGGAAAATAATGTTTGTTTGTTTATTCGTTGAGTCATATTTTTAGATAAGCTTCGAATTGAGGAAACTGAATGTAGGAAAACCACACATGTATAATAAAGTGATCAGTCGGCTCCACTCCAGCCAATCTCTACGATATTACTTCGGTTCACAACGATATCTGACGGATGACTTGTCATTTCGACAATTCTTTTCAACTAGCTTTTGCCAGCGGCTTTGCCCGCGTGGATGTCAGAAGAATTCCCACTGGAGAGTACACACGACGACATTTCAGGCTAAACATTTCCAGTTCGAGTTGAACTCGCATTCGCTTTGTAATAGGTACAATGACAAGTCATCTTATACTGGAAATGTATAACTTGATTTGTCGTTGTACGTACTACCGATATATAAAGTATCCTATGTATGAGTTCAGGTTATTAACTATCTGTGTACCGAATTTCATCAAAATGAATTAAGGGCAATGGGCCCGCGTAGTGGATTGCAAATTTGCAATGCGTATTATTATCTATATTTCATAGATAACAGTAATAATTTTGGACTATGTGTTAAAGCTTCCTACAACCTAGCTCAATATTTGAGCAAGGTTTGCAGATAAAACTGTTGATGTAATAAAATCTCGGCAAATGCTATCATTATGTTAGCACGTCCCTCATAAAGCCTCCTATAAACCGGCGCGACGCGGCAACGCGACGCGACACTCGTAGAACATTTTTTATGTGAACTTCATGGAAATTGTTCTACAAGAATCGCGTCGCGCTGTCGCGTCGCGCCGGTCTGAATAAGCCTTAAAGGGTACTTTATGTCCGTAATCGGCGTAAATATACAATGTGTAACATAATTAAATGCAAGACCTTCATACAATCTGCCAGGGTCGCGAGATTTGTTCGAAAGAGATACCGTGGCCCTGGCATATAGGCGACTGAAGGAACACGGGTGGGTTTTATTCAGTAAAAGTCTGACACGCCCTCCCGCCCCGCACAGAACGGGAGTCGTCATTTGATTATTTCCCACCCACAAAAAAGACCTTCATGCACCCAAATTAGAGTCATCATCATCATAAGCAGCCTATATTGATCCCACTGCTGGGACTCAGGCCTCCTATCGGTGAGAGGGAGTGGGCTGTAATCTACCACGCGGGCTCAGTGCAGTTTGGTAGATGTCACATGTCTTCGAATTTTTTGCTTAGGACATGGCGGTTTCCTTACTGTTTTCCTTCGCCGTTTTGGGAGCAGTGGTGATGAAATTATTTCCACATAGTGAAGCGCCTGGTTCACTACCCCAACTCTATTAGTTTTTAACATTATTTGTCTTTGAATGTCTCTGAACTCTCAAGTTACTGAATACAATTAAAAGACGAAGTATAGTGGCTAGTGTTTGCAGACAGATTGTTCGTTGTGTTTGTGATGTGGGTGACCCACTGGCGCGCGTTGTCGCTGGTGGTTGCTAGCCTTGATGTGGTCTATATCACGGTTCATTTTGAAGGCCACATGTGGTTAATGTGGTGTGTAAATGAACAATTCACTTCCATAATTATCGCCCGTCGTTGTGGTATGTGTAACCGAGCCCTTACATTGACCACATTTGGACACTCATTAAAGTAGATTCTTGACAGTTGAATTAAAACGTCACATTTTTGACGCCATCACTATAAGCATGGCTCTCAGTTTTATTTTAGGTTATCATTATTGTTGAGCTCTCCTGTATACCTCGATAAATAACTAGAAAATCTAATCGAATCTAGACCCCAGATGGTACAAATGTGGACCAATTCACAACGCTCGGTCTTGCACTATACGTTCTCATAATTCTCAGTAGTGTTTTTAGGGTTCCGTTGCCAAATGGCAAAAAACGGAACCCTTATAGATTCGTCATGTCTGTCTGTCCGTCTGTTTGTCTGTCCGTCCGTCCGTATGTCACAGCCACTTTCCTCCGAAACTATAAGAGCTACGCTGTTGAAACTTGGTAAGTAGATGTATTCTGTGAACCGCATCAAGATTTTTACACTAAAATGGAGAAAAAATAATAAATTTTGGGGTTCCCCATACTTAGAACTGAAACTCAAAATTTTTTTTTTCATCGAACCCATACGTGTGGGGTATCTATGAATAGGTCTTCAAAAATGGTAATGAGGTTTCTAATATCATCTTTTTCTAAACTGAATAGTTTGCGCAAGAGACGCTTCCAAAGTGGTAAAATGTGTGTTCCCCCCCCCCCCCCCCGTAACTTCTAAAATAAAAGAATGATTAAACTCAAAAAAATATATGATGTACATAACCATGTAAACTACCACCGAAAATTGGTTTGAACGAGATCCAGTAAGCAGTTTTTTTTTTAATACGTCATAAATCGTAAACCGCAATTTACCTTTCATTCAATCAACTCAAATATAAAAATTAAAAAAAAACATTTAAGTTCATAAGCATAAACCTTATACATAAACCGAGGATCCCTACAGGTTTGTACGGAACCCTCGGTGCGCGAGTCCGACTCGCACTTGGCCGGTTTTTTTGCATTTTACCTCAACAAAATAACTCCGATTTCTGTAAGAACGTTCAAATAAAAATCTAACTTATCTGAAAAGTTAATTAAAATATATTTGCTATCGCAGATTGGTCAAGAACATTTGAGAACATTGAGCAATCGGACTTTACTATCGATTGTGTATGACTATTGCAAAAACCATAGACCGCATTATTGACAAATTGGCTCCAATAAAAGCCAGAAGAGTAAACTTTTATAAAATGCATAAATAAACTGGTGTTGTACTGTTTCTCTTCCTGCATAATTTTAAGAACTATTTAATTTTTAAATGAATCATTTTAATCAGCCTATAATGTTCCCACAGCTGGGAAACAGGCCTCTTCTCTTCGAGAGGGCGTGGGCTAATAATCCACCACGCGGGTCCAGTACGGTTTGATAGACGTCACATGTCTTCAAATTTTTGGTTCTAGAACATACCGGTTTCCTCACTGTTTTCCTTCGCCGTTTTGGGACCAGTGGTGATGAAATGATTTCCACTTAGTAAAGCGCCTATATGGGTACGAACCTCGATTCATAAGTCAGGGTCGTTACCACTGGGCCACCACTGCTCTTAAATGATCATCATCATCTCAGCCGCAAGACGTCTACTGCTGGATAAAGGTCTTCCTCAATTTGGGGGCTTTGCCATTATCGCCACGGTTAGCAGACGGATTGGCGATCGTAGTATGGTGGTAAAATGCATAGAGAACGCTGCTGCCCATTCTCTAGTAAGTCCCTTAGTCGCCTCTTACGAAACCCACGGGAAGAAATCTGGTGATGCTAATCTTTACGTCCTTTTTACACTTTTTATTTATGGTAGTATCTACCCCGCACTAATACCAGTACTTGCCAGTCTATCCAATAGCAGTGACAGGTAGTATTAGAATATCATCACGATATACAAAGTGGATTAAATACTTATTATCGAAGCCGACGCAAAAACTACCAAAGTCAATAAAATTTATATGAGACCACCCCTGAAGCATAACCTAACCGTTCAAAAAAGATTTTTTGAAATCGGTCCACATTTGGCGGAGAAATCGGCGATGATACATAAAAAAAAATTTATACAGGATCATTTTTTATCCAGTGCGCAAACTGTATCCATGAATTCAGCATATCATTCTAAACCCCCAAGCGTCGAAAATTTTCGTCGGTTATACAAAAAAAAATCAGCTGTTCCATACATTTTGACCCCGTAGGTATTGTATTTTTCTATGAAAAGCTGATATATTTTTTTTTTTGTAAAACTTGCAAAAAATTCTGCGCGAGGGGGTCAAGAATAATATGCTGAATTCATGGTTACAATTTACGCACTGGATAAAAACTTATCCTGAATATACAGTGGCACATATAACGTCCTCTTTTTTTGTCTAAATCGGTTAAAAATTATAGATACTAGACATTAATCAAATAACTTTAAAGCTGTCAAACGTATGAGATTTCACGTACAAATATGAAACTAGTGGTACACGCCGGGTACCTGAAATTGGTACCGGTACTAGTAAGGTGGAGTACCGGTACCCAGGTACCGAAATGGCAAGAACCGACTAGAAGTACCGAATCAAAACCATGACAGTAAGCAATAGATTTTCTGAAATAACAAAAAAAATGGGTATGTGTGTAACTTTTACAATATGGATTACTGATTTAAATATGAAGAATTACAATACATTTGTTATGAAATATTTACGACTGCATTATATGCAAGTAATAATACTGTCTAGCTAGTTTACAACAGTGGGTGCACATTTTTGTATCTACTACTTAAGGGGGATGCACTAAGATAGACCACGAATGTCTAAATTTCTTCCGTTTTATACAATTTGCTGGTCAACGTCAGGTTGTAAATGATTCGCGACCGTTACCAATATGGCTTTACGGAATTTACGGAATCAGCGATACAACTCCTTAAGTTCAGATAACCCGATTTCATTAAATTTTGACATATATTATGAGACCAATCCTAACTAAAAAAGAGTTGTAGTCATGATTTTTATGATTATAATTCTACAACATTAATTTTTGTTTATGCGAAACCCGAAACACGGGTCTAGTATTTTTATGTATAGAATCTATGAAAAAAATTTCAAAACTGTATCATTAATAATCACAAAGTTATAAGCTTGATAAGTTACCTGGTTGTCCACGCAAAAACATATGCAGATCACCACAAACAGCTAGTGTACGTACCATCTCCGTGTAATGGACGTTTGAATACGAGAAAGACATGATAATTTTAAAATCGAAACAAAACAGCGCGGCCCGCGACTTGGAAGCGTAATTAAATATTTTTGGTACAAAATATAACATGGTGTAAAAATTATTGGAATCGATTCAGTTACTGATTCTGAACAAACTATATTCAGGTTTCGCATATACTAAAAATAATCTTGTATAAGTAGGTAAATAAATATTTGTAACGGCCGTGAATTATATTCAGATCAACATAGAATCTGATATTGACCTGCAATTGCAAAAAAACGTAGGGAAATTTGAATTTTGAAAACTACGTATGTTTTTTTAAAAGAATTGTAATCATTAAAAGTATCTATACAACCCGCTAAGTTCCTTATATTCCCACTCAATGATTTTCAGTGGGATTAAATGAACTTACGAGGGTTCTGCAAAGCCATAATGAAGAATTTTAACTAATTTTGATTACCTATTAGCACTTCATATTCTCTGTCAAAAATAAAAAATACTAATGAAAGAATTACTTCGATATGTCAATTAGTTTCCGATTTAGAAGTAAAACAAGTTGTAACCGCACGACACGGGGTGCCGGTGACGGTGTGACGTCATAGCACAACACGTTCAGTCTGGCTCACTCAGTTCGCTCGCGGTTGCGCGCCCGTGCCGTCGAAATGATGCAAATACTTTTAAAAATGTCCAATCCAAATACTAGGAAATCATATGTTGTGCCTAAATGTAAAAATACAACTACCAATTCGCCGGAAAAGTTGTTTTTACACGCTTTATATTAGCTTCACTTTGTATGTATGTTTGTTTGTAACCGACTCCATAAAGCGCGATTTTGACCCACTTTAAACAACCAGATTTCATTCAAACTTTGCACACCTGTCAAATACCGATGACAATGCAATCTCTATTATCTATAGTATATAATATAATATATAATAATATTAAAAAGCTGAAGAGTTTCTTTGTTTAGCCTTTACCCTGATAAGACCTACAGCTGCATAACAACTGACAAAACTACGATTCGACTATTAAAACGAATGTAATCAACGAGTGGGTAGATGTACACGAGACACTAATTTTACGTCAAACACCGTATTTTCAAATTTATATTTCAGTCTGTGTGTTAAAACAATATGCACCCACGCTACAATACTAAACCTTAGAGTATGAATAAGGCAACCTATAGAGCGCGTCTTCGAAGGCACGAAGTCTCGGGCCAGTCTTAAATCTACGTTGTGTATAATTAAAATGTGTAGTCTATAAGTATTATTTAAGGTTCAAAATGCAATGTCAGCGTCGAATTTAAAACTACCGGCAAAGTTTAACTAGGGAGATTAGTAAGCTTTTTCAAAATAGATCTGAAATACAGGGAGAACTACGACTATTATAGCGGAAATAACTAGAAAATAAAACACGTCTCCAAATCAGCTAAAGTTTAGTTACCTACATGTTATTTCTCTCTACAACGGCGCTCTTTGCGCTGGCTTTTACGTTTTACAACGACATCTATAGTGATTACTTATACAGGATGGCAGAGACATTAAAATAATGTTCTGACTTTTAAAAAAATCGTAATATTTATTTAACTAGCAGCCAAATAAAAGCCAACGCTCTACAGCCTGTATTCATACTCTAAGAGGAACATTGAGGGCATACTGGCTGCGTTGCAAACCGGGCAGGTACCACAATCTGACGACTCCGTGGAGTTCACTGGATCTGGCAGCGACGTACGACGTACCTCGGCTTTTATACCTTTTTTATCATCTAACGGAAAAAAATAAAAAGTAAAGAAATTAAAAAAAAGAAAAACTAAGTTGCTTATATTTTTTATATTAAACTTAATTTTAAAGAAATAAAAATTGGGGAAAGCATAACACATTTTTTTCTTTAAATGATCACATAATCAGCCTTTACCGTTGCCAGTGCTAGGACACGGGCCTCCTCTCGGTAAGAGGGAGTGGGCCGTAATGTACCACGCGGGCCATGCGGGTTGGTACATATCACATGTCTTCGAATTTTTGGATCTAGTACAGACGCCATCAGGTCAAGCTACCCGAAACTGTCAATTTTTCCCAATGAACCTTGAACCTAATGCTCTAGAAATAAAGTCGAAAATCTATCAAAGAAACGCGTCTGTACATTATATTTATTACAATTATTACAGCCGGTTTCCTCACGATGCTTTCCTTCACCGCTTTGAGAGCAGTGGTGATGAAATTATTTTATTTTTAATATATTACACAAATTAAAGCGCCTACTTAGATTCGAACCCACGACCCACAACTCGTAAGTCGGGGCGATAGCACTGGGCCACCACTGATCTTCAAACGATAATGGTTCACTTTTTGCAATGTGTCTGCAACCTAAACAGCCGACATTTTAACGAGTTTCGCAAATGGTACAGTGACGTTAGAAATTAAGTAAACACAGCTACATCCTTCAGTGTTCTAACAACATTACTGCGATCATAGTTCAAAACGTATCATAATAATTGTTAAGGACATCGTCATATTCACTAACACATATTATATCAATAAAACTCTAACGGTCTCATTATAAAAAGCAGTTTAACTAAAAACCCAGGTTTAAACCTCATTAAACAATGGTTTAAGTTTAAGTTTTATTACAAAAAAAGGTTTTGCTATAAACCATAGACTAAACCCTTGTTTAACGTTAAACCTGGGCGACCCCTGGTTTATCGATGGGTCTAAGTCGCATCTGTCAAGTTTCCACTTTTAGATTATCATTTATTTCGTTGTGTTGTGTTGTTTTTACCCAAAAATGGACATTAACATGGTAGATTTAATTGATAATCAGGATATTGAAGCTATTCAGTCATTAGAAAGGTCACGCCGATTCAACAGAAATCGGGTTCGAGTCAATCCCTTCATTGAGTTATCCGATGAAGATTTCAGGCAAAAGTAGAAAACAAAATTTATACAAAAGTATCGCAAGTCGAAGAAACGCATAAATTTTGTTTTCTTAAAACGCCCGAAAATGTTACGTTTCGTTACACGGAACTTAGATGTACTACTACCTAATACATTAGTAATGTGATTAAACCTAAACAAAACTGCAATCGATAAGTAATATTAATGTCCATGCAAAATAACAAAGTCTCAATATTTTGAATGTTCCTTACATAATTAAATCATTGATAATACTATCAAAACGTTTTCTTTTCTTGGGATACGGAACGTTGCAATAGAATGATATCATGACGAACGAGCGATATTTGTGTTAATCTGTGGTTGATATTAAGATAATGGTTTAAATGACGGAATTAAGAAGACCACGATCTAAAAATGTTTTGTAATACGAACAAGTTTAGACCATGGTTTTACAGATGAGCTTGGACTTGATAGTTTAGGTTTAAACCAAGGCTTATTTAGTTTTTTGTAATAAGACCGTAAGTATCAAAACATCCTGCCAGGGTCGCGAGATTTGTTACAAACAGATACCGTGGCATTAGCATATGGGCAACTGAAGGAACACGGGTGGGTTTTAGTCAGTAAAAGGCTGACACGCCCTCCCGCTCCGCCCAGAGCGGGAGACGTCATTTGACGATTTCCCACCCAGAAAAAAAAAAGTATCACAACATTTCTTTGGTGTTACTGTCAATTAATCGGACTATGATTTATAGTTGCAAAACAATATATCAAAAGAAAAAAAAAATACATCAGAATGTATAAAAAGTACGGTCATCAAAAGAGATAAGTAACCAGGGATCGTCAGATATAGTTCAGGTTTATTTAAAAAAAAACCGATGGATGTTTTCGAATAAAATTAAATTGAATTAACAGAAAACAAACAGTTCATGTATCAAATTTATATCTATACTATGACTAGCTGACCCGGCAAAAGTTGTTTTGCCGGGTGAAAAAGAGTGAAAATTTAGAGTTGTATGTACAATATTTTTCAATGCCGAATCATAATAAAAAAAATATCAAAAAAATATATATTTAGGGGTGGGTCACCCTTATCATTTAGGGGTACGAAAAATAGATGTTGGCCGATTCTCAGACCTACCCGATATCCACATAAAATTTCATAAAAATCGGTCCCGCCGTTTCAGAGGAGTTTGGTAACAAACACTGCGACACGATAATTTTATATATTAGAAGAAGATATTATACTATCCATAATAATATTATAAATGCGAAAATAACTTTGCCTGGCGTTTACGCTTTCACTACTAAACCGCTGATCCGATTTTAATGAAATTTGGTACAGGGTAAGTTTGAACCCCAAGAAAGGATATGAGCTTCTTTTTATTCTGCGACTTCGTCTGCGTCTGCGATAACCGACATTTACGCAGACGAAGTCAAGGGCAAAAGCTAATTAAATATAATACAAAAACATCCATCGGTTTCTTACAAATCTTCAATTATATCCGACGACCCTGGTTACTTATTTCTTTTGGTGACACTACAACGTTGTACACACAGCCGCTTATCAAGCTATACATTTCCAGTTTTAGCTGACTTCTCACTGTACGAAAAGCCTATACAATGCGAGGTCAGCTAATACTGGAAAATTATAACTCGACCCGTAGCCGTGCGTACGTCGGAACGTGATGAAGTGCTAAAACTTATCTGAACGTAATAAAAAGACGTGCTCACGAACAATATAATGCGCACAAACAATCAGTGGCCAGCTCTGTGCCAAACGTGTAACGATAATGGCACTTAAGCCCACGTCACTATGGCCACATAAAGCTGATCGGTCATTTAAGGCGAATGCGTCAAGGCAGGCCGCTTCACTCAGATCCAGCCCGTCTGTTGCTGCCCTCTACCAGCGACGCCCTAAGCCGAGGTCCGTACACCAAAGAGCGTGGAGCCTTAGCGAGTAGTCGCATTAGTTTTTAAGTTTTTTACCCCAGGCTGGAGGCCTTAATTTATTAAGGAATTCGCAGGAAAACCCGGTTAAGTAGTAACGACCTCTCAAGGTCAACTACGACTATTTTAATTTTCTTAAGTGTGTTTCAATTTACTGGTCTATATTAGGTTGTATGATGATGGCCCCAGGGTCTGGACGAGAAAACCTTTGAGTGTCAATATTGCTGGTGGAAGGTGGAGCTAGCGCGTGATCTTCGTCCGGTTACATGGGACTTCGAGGTACGAAGGACCGAGCCGGAGATTCTAATACATTGTGCCTTCTACAGTTGTGGTACACACAGCTACAGGTCAAGCTATACATTTCCAGTTTTAGCTGACCTCGCATTGTATAAGCTTTTCGTACAATGAGATGCCAGGTTATACTAGTGTTGCAAAGGACTCGAGTCCTCGAGTCGTAATTTTTAAGACTCGACTCAATTATGCAAGACTCAGTGTGCTCGAAAGGCTCCAAGTCTAGAGTCAAGCACTCGAGTCTTAAAAAGGACTCGAGTCTTAAAAGGACTCAAGTCTTAAAAGGACTCAAGTCTTAAAAGGACTCGAGTCTAAAATGAACTCGAGTCTTAAAGAAAACTCGGAACATGAAGACTCGAATAGAAAGTGATAAGTTCAAATGAGTGGTTATGATACAAAAAAATCTGACGAGTTATTAGAGTTTTTTCGAATGATGAACTACAAGTCTCATCTTCATGTTACGAGTTTTTCTTTAAGACTCGAGTTCATTTTAAGACTCGAGTTCTTTTTAAGACTCGAGTCCTTTTTTAGAATGACTCGGGCTCGGCTTGACTCTAGTCTCCGAGCCTTTTGAGCACACTGAGTCGTGCATAATTGAGCCGAGTCTCTAAAATTAAGACTCGAAGACTCGAGTCCTTTGCAACACTAGGTTATACTGGAAATGTACAGCTTGATTTGTGGCCGTGCGCACTAGAAGGAACTATGGGGTTTTAGTTGGTAGTTTTGGTGGAGTCCGATATGAGGATTTTGCACGAAAGAAACAAAGGATTTTACATTGATCTAAATATGATTCCCGACCGTCATCATCATATCAGCCGTAAGACGGCCACTGCTGGATATAGGCCTCCCTCTATTTCGGCGGCTTTGGCATATTCGCCACGCTTGGTCAGTGGTTCGGCGATCGCAGTATGGCGGTAAAATGCATAGAGAACGCTGCTGCTCATTCTCTGGTAAGTCCCTTAAGGTGTCTTCACACAACGGGCGGGGCGCGGCGTGACGTGACGGCGACGCGACGCTGAGTAGTTGTAATGTACTAGATATTACGGACGCCTTCACACAGAGCGCTCGGCACGACGCGGCGTGGCGCGACGGTTCTGTATGAAGGCGGCGCGTCGCCGTCACGTCCCGCCGCGCCCCGCCCGCTGTGTAAAGACACCTTTCCCGTGTCGTAAGAGGCGACCCTCTTACGACACGGGAAGAAATGAGGTGGTGCTACTCTTTACGTCCAGCACTACACAGATTCCCGATCGTGTTAAATATGACTTTATAATCATCAAACAACTTGCAGTCTACCTTAGCGTATCCACCTTATGAAAACGTGGCACTCTAAAGAAAGAAAGAAAGAAAAACATTTATTTGTGACAGTTTAAGAGAAAAAGAGAGAAGAAAAGTACTACTTTTACCTTTTTCTCTAAATTACGAGATAAACGGGCAGCCGTAGTAATACAGTGAAAAAGCTTAAAAACCCAGCAAAATTTCGAAGAAGACTTTGATTTGCGTATATTAGAATAACATAATTTTCGTAAAATTTCGATATTAATAGATGGGTTTAACGCAAACACAGTGAGGGTACCACCTATCTTCCTGCAATATTTCATGCGTGTAATGACACGGTACCGTACACACGGCTACACATCAAGCTATACATTTCCAGTTTTAGCTAACCTAGCATTGTATAGGCATTTCGTACAGTGAGAAGTCAGTTTATACTGGAAATGTATAGCTTGAGTTGTGGCCGTGCGTCAGTCACGAGCATAACTACCTTACAATTATGCAAAATTTAAGGCCCAATTTCTATCAAGTTTTCATAGATTCTGTTATTAAAAGGGTTGGTTCAGAAACTCGTGAGAACGGAAAAAGCCCCGCTCAAGGTCAAGCCTTCTTTCTTTGGCCGCAATACAGACCGAGAGTACCCTAGTCGCGAGCAGTGTGAGGCGACCGTGTCGTTTCATACAAGTTTCTATTTTAGGCTATAACGATATGGTTCTAATTTATATGGAACCAGTAAATTGCTCGGGCATTTTTCCGTTCTGCCTGAACTGACCTGACCCTTAACAGGCTGTGATTGCGCCTGTCTGGGGGACCCTTTAAAAACAATGTTCTCTCGTCAGAAACTGTTGCTGATAGTGTTAACTAGTGACGTGCCGGATATACGTATCCGTAACCACGGATATCCGAAGGATTAGAAGGATCCGTATCCGTTACTTTTTTGGCGGATCTTGTACGGATCTTTTATCTTATTAATTTTCAATACATAGATAAAATTCTATACAAAGGTGATAAGCACCAATGAATTGATGATTTTTTTTCTTTCTTGAAATCAAATATTTAATTACTAAACTATGAAGAAAACAAAGAGGCCTGTGTCAAGTTGTGTCAACTATCGTTTCAAGGCCACGCGTATCGACACCGACTAGGCGACTGGGAAAAAAAGTTAAGATCCGTATCCACGGATCTTGATATCAAATATGGATTCGATTTTTAACGACCCGGCACACATCACTAGTGTTAACCTACTTTTATTGCTAACTGTCCACTTGTTTCCTTCACTGCCAACATTACGAAACATTTAATTACGTGATTTAACTACACTTAAAATTAAATATTACCGTCATTTTCTGTTGCCATACGAACGTCGAAAACCAGTTTATTAATCAAAAAAGATCATTGAAAACTTGTTTTAAAAATCAAGTTTATTTACAACTAGTTTTTAGGTTTACAAGAGTGCTTAATTTGCATATGTGTGAAGATATAATACGTCTTTTAGATTTCCTACAATTGTAGTAGGTTTAATTACGAGGTAACGAGGTCATGAGGGCGGGAAAAACTCATTTACAACCGCGGTCAGTAGCGGGCACTTTTCACTCTTATGCCTTACGCAATAAGGTTGAAAAGTTGTCGAACGCCGATGCCCGCGATGGAACATATATACGTATAGCTCCAGACCCTAATTGCGGAATATGCTTACAATCAGAAGCACTTAAGACCGTGTTTTCTGCGTATTCGTAATTTGCATACGGGCAGGTCTTTCACCCAAGGACTATTGACATTCTTAAAACGCCTTTTCCTCTATCTTAATGACACAAAATGTGTTCAAATTGGGACAGCGAAATATTATCTGGAGTAGTATAGAAAACCAAGGATTTAAACACCCTCAAAGAAATGATAGTAGATGGATGACATACAGAAGGTCAGACCAGTGGCCCTAATGTGACTTTCTTTTACCCGTCTCGACTTTAGGCGTTCAGCACTCCGATTGGCCCCTTCATTGGTGAAGGATCAATCGAGGCGACACCCTGCACACTAGGGCACCTGGTTGAGGCTTGCACAGAGGAAAACACTAAACTGCAGTTTTGATGACGTCATCCGCGTTTACGTCAAGGTGGTTGTGCTAAGACAGCCCGCGAAGTTTTTTTGCAACTTACTACTTTTTATAACAAATGTACGTAATTACGTTACAGTCGTAAACCATATTTTGATCAACATAAAACTTGAAATTGACCTGCAAATTGTAAAACTGTTAATGAATTTTGCTCCACCCTGGCGTTTTCACCTTAAATATTTTTCAAAATATTAACGACAAAGGCGACATACAAAAGTAACCCTCGACGATTACAAATACAATAAACAGCTGACAATTACTCCAAACGGTAGCTGGTAAAGGTTAATTGGTCTAAATCATGAGAAATTGACGTGGGAACGTAGCGGGACAAACGCTTGGCTATGAGGAAGGCAGCTGTCAAAATGGCGCTATCTTAGCTAGTTCCTAATACAAGGTAGAGGAGATATATTTTTTTTTTGCAGAAAGAAGGCGTTGTTTTGTTCCTAAATACTTCGTAATTCCAAGAAAGTCCATCATTTTGCGAAATACCCTAAAATTAGAAGACAGTGGCTTTAAGCCGTTCCTAGAGACTTTTTCTAAAGAAAACAGTGGTGCCGATTCTGTTGTCACAAAATTCTCTAAACTAAACTAAAAATCACTAAAATTTGGTTTAATCCTGTCAAACGACGATTTCCTATTCTGAAATACACTAAAGTGACACAACTTAACTATATTTTAGTTTGACAGCACTAAGATTGTACTGAGTTATTAGTTTAGTGAAAATGTCAATTTTGCTATTCTGAGTTTGCCGGTTTTCACCAAAAATTTTGACTATAATAATTTATTTTAACTAAATCTGACTATTTTTAATCGCGATTAAAAAGGTGTGGAATAAAACTAGTGGTTATGAACTAAAATTCTCAATAACGCCTCGCCTTCACGTGCAAAGACAGTTCTGTATTTTTTATTTTCTTTTTGCTTATATCTTGAAAATGGCGTGTCCTATCGCAAAAATAATGAAATTTTCGGCCCCCTTAGTATACCCCGGCACATTTAAATCTCAACACGTGGGTAATATTTTTTTTATATTTTTCAAACAAAAGTGAAAAATTCCATAGAAAACACGTTGAGGCTGCCCCCCCCAGCACGCGCCTTCGTCTCTCAAAAAATTCATTCCACGCAATGCACACACAAGTACAACGTTGCTAAACCAAAAGAAAAAAAAATACCACGCTGAGTCGCGATTGTCAAATTCGATTTTAGTCGTGTCAAAATAATTTTTAAATTTAGAGATTTTTCCTTGCAGAATAGCGTTACAATTCTCATAGCCAAAAGTAAGGAATTTTAGAGATAGTTTAGTTAGTTTAGTTCGTGTACAACAGAATCGGCACCAGTGTGAAACATTTTGAAGTAAGTGATTACGAGTAAATCATCATCATCATTTCAGCCGAAAGACGTCCCACTGCTGGAGCTAGCCCCCAATTTTGCCGGATCTGCCATAATCGCCGCGCTCGGCAGGCGGGTTGGCGATCGCAGTACGCTGGAAAAATGCATAGAGGACGCTGCTGTCCATTCTCTAGTAAGTCCCTTAGTCGCCTTTTACGACACCCATTGAAAGAAATGTGATTACCTATACTATTCTTTACGACCGGCACTACATGGACACGAGTAAACACTTGATTTAAAATATTGAAATCGCAGACAATAACGAAATATTTAAATAAAACTTAACTCATGAATGAACACGAAATGTCAAATCTATTGTAGGTCGTAGGACCTAGCTATGAATCTCGCCATCTACAATTAGCTTCGCGCGACCTTCCTTCCCTATTGCACTCGACAATGAAATTTGTTCAAAGGACAAATCAGTATCGATTTTCGTTGTGGCATATGTTTATCGATTTTATTCGTAATGCGGCAGCTGACGATTCACAGGACAGGCCTTGGGACGTTATGCTGTTCTAGTTTAGTTAGCTTAAGCCCACGTTTCTCGCACTAGATTTTCACCGTACTGCTTAGCGCATAGAGTTTAAAATCGAACAATGTGTTTTTTCGACGGGCTGAGACTCACTCGCGCTGCACTCTGTTGAATTCTCAATGGTCGGTACTACACCGCGATTTTATTACGAACGTGTAAGTAACAACAGTTATCACAATATCTTCAAAATGTCTTAGATTATGAGGATATAATGTTGTGCTACGTGTATCTGAACTAGTATCAATTCATCTCATCTCTAGTATATACTTCTATTACCGTAACATTTATTCCAATCATAGACGTAGTACACACGGCTACATATCAAGCTATGCATTTCCAGGTTTAGTTGACCTCGCATAGTATAGGCTTTTCGTACAATGAGAAGTCATTTTATACTGGGAATTTTTGTTATGTTGCCGTGCGTAATCAACTGTGGCATCTTTGCTTTCCATGAGCAACTTTACCCATGAGTAATCAACATCTTTGGATCACTAAATATCTGTTACATCTTATATTCAAGCGATACAAAAGTAGAAAATCACTGAGTATTAAATTAGCAACAAATTTTTAGTGATCGAGACATTTTGAAGTAGGTACTCACGGCGACAAGTCAAGCTATACATTTCCAGTATAAGCTGACTTCTCATTGTACGGAAAGCCTATATAATGCGAGGTCTTTTAAAACTGGAAAGGTATAGCTTGATATGTAGCCGTGTGTACGTTACTCATGGGTAAGCTCAAAAGATGCCACAGTTGACGGTATTATTGTTGTTGGGAGGTAGACTTAAATAAAAGACTAATGCCAACCTACACGCATTGCGGCTTAGATTATAAACAAGGGCAAAAATATCCCTTTGAACTGGTCACATGAATAATTATTGGCCCACGTACCCCACGAGACCGATAAACGGCGGGAATTTCAGGCACACTGGATTTTCAACTCTGTATGTTGAACCGAGCATTCAGAATCCAACAGAGTGCAGCGTGAGCCTCAGCGCGTCGAAAAAATACACCGTTCGATTTTGAACTCTCGGCGCTGAAAAGTACGTTGAAGATACAGTACGCAAAATAAATTCCGCCGCGATTTTATCACGCAGGTGTAAGATTATAGGATGTACACACGGCTACATATCAAGCTATACATTTCCAGTTTAAGTGACCTCTCATTATCAGAAATCCAATACAATGTGAGACCAGTTTAAACTGGAAATGTTTAGCTTGATTTGTAGCCGTGTGTACAACCACCATTTTCCGCGGTAGCACGAACCACAGAGTAATTAAAAATGGAGGCATAACACGCCCCCACCGTGTGTCTTGTCTTGCACTCTTGCGACACACATACGTATGACTCAGCAATCCTGCATTTGGAGGGCTTTGACATAATCGCTACGCTTGACAAGCGGGTTGGCGTTCGCAGTATGGTGGTTAAATGCATAGAGAACGCTACTGCCCATTCTGTAGTAAGCCCCTTAGTCGCCTCTTAGGACACTCACGGGGAGACAGGGTTTGGTGCTATTCTTTACATCCGGCACACACGGAATCTGCCGTAGTTGTCATAGCTGTTTAGTTAAATTAATTAATAGCACTTACCAAGGAGGGGGTAATCTTTGAACGGCTCATTTTTTATTACTTCAATTCCTTCACCGCCGCCGGTTTCGTTTTTGGATACCTCGGCCACGCAGTACAGCTGGCCCACTTGGTACTGTGGACAAAACGTGTGTTAGCGCTAGGGTCACCATCCGTCCGGAGTTGGTTTGGTCTTGTCATTTGTTCGGACTTCTCGAATGGAGACATTTTGTGTTTTTTTTTAGAAAAAATAAAAGGGACATGAATACTGGAATAAACAAGATTAAAAAATGTCCAGTTTCAGGGCTGTTTAATTTTTATTTCCATATGGTAACGCTAATTAGAGGGAAACTTTCTTTGACAGGATGTATGAGGGGACGGTCTCGTCTTAACTGTACGTCAGTTAAGGTGAGACCTTCACCCCATTTATACTTTGAAAAGATTACAAATTAATTTCAGCTTTTCAGACAAGGGCGATGAACGCCCAAGTAATGCACCATCAATTGAAAATAGGAGATTTCGAAATTTTGGTGTTTGTGAAATGTCTTCGATGTAACCTGCCTTTATTACAACCAAATTGAAGGAAAATTCGAGAGACTTTTTTAAACTTATTGGTGCGCATTCAACCCCCTAGGGTTGCACAACAATTAATAATGAATTCTGTAACATTAGTAAAGACTTGATACATTAAAAAGAAAAAAAAACGTCGTCGCCAACCTCCCCCTCCCCTGCACTAACAAGTGTATGCAAAATCGCGTGAGCAATTTATAATAGAGCAAACAATAATGCATTAAATACCTATTATTAGTGCAGAACACTTTATTATAACCTTCGTCTTGACTTCTTGACACTTGCAAAGACATTTAAGTAGACATTACACTATTTACACACGAACAAAAACATTGAATAATGGTGGCAGTGTAGCTTTGTCAAAGACTAAGACCGGGTGTAATTTCGTAACCCATATGGGTACTATCTGCTATCACAATCTATGGCAATGCCTTTTATTTTGACAGCACGTTCATTGACTTGTTTACGTTGTTACCACTATGGAATACAACAACAACAAAAAAAATGTTGTATAAAATAAGTCAAGTTAAAAAGTACGGAACCCTTCATGTGTGAGTCGGACACGCAGTTGGCCACTTTTTTTCAGTACTACTTTTTAGCTTATTTCGTCCCTTTATTGGTAAAACCGATTATCTGCACTTTTTTTCAAAAATGAGTTATTTACACCAAGCTACTCAACTTTTTGAGCTCTATCTACTGGTAAAACCGATATTTTGATATGATACATAGTTTTCGAGATAGATAGGCAAAAAAACAATTATATTACAAGCTTTTATGTAACATCTGCATTCAATAACACCTAAATTCTTATACCTGTACGAGTTTTTGGAAGCCTTGCAATCAAAAACACATTCCGTTTCATATCTTATTTTAGTTGCAATTTACTTACATTCTGAACATACTGTAGCATTGTACTAATACAAATTAAAATACTTTAAATGGTTCTGATACTGCTGAATTATTGGAAAGTACTTAGAATCTTACACATTCAAAAGAGAGTAAGTAGTTCTACTTGCTTTTAACAGAACATAATCCTTCGCACTTGTGCAGATTTTAATTCAATTAAAAGAGATTACTTATGCATCTTTATTTGTTTTTTCCACAACATC
Source organism: Aporophyla lueneburgensis (assembly GCA_932294355.1). Lineage (NCBI taxonomy): Eukaryota > Metazoa > Arthropoda > Insecta > Lepidoptera > Noctuidae > Aporophyla > Aporophyla lueneburgensis. The sequence continues at coordinate 27,468,557 of OW028751.1, read as the reverse complement.
ACGTTAATAGTAATTTACTTAAGTTGTGCAATAAACATTTTTATTTTTTTATCTGCAAAATGTTCATACAAGGAACTGCAACAGGCCTGGTCATTGTTATTTTTATAATTACAAAAAAAAAATAATAATAAAAAAAAAAATACAGTCGAATTGATAACCTCCTCCTTTTTTTGAAGTCGGTTAAAAATACCAAAAATCATTATTTACATGAAAGTAAAAAACTGAATAAAGTAGAAAAATAACACTAGTTTACAAAATTTAACTTTTTTATACTCCAAAAAAAATGTAGGTAGGTATATAAATATGTTTACCTATCTTCCTTTAACCTAAAAGTGCAAGCAGAAATATTTTACCACGTCACAATGTCTTTTTGCAGTCAATTGTTTTTTGTAACCTAACATGGTGACCACAGTTTATTGTTTATTCGTTCGCTTCAAACGACAATTTTCAACAGATGGGAGTAAACATGTCATTAGAGATTCATTTACTGCACTCCCATCTGAGGTTTTTCCCTGAAAACTTAGGAAGTATAAGTGGCGAACAAGGGGAAAGTTTCCACCAAGATTTAAAGGTTTTTGAAGAACTACATAAAGGATTTTGGGATGAAAACATGTCAGGTGATTATTGTTGGGCCATTATAAGAGTAACTGCAACAAATAACAATAAAAAGAAGGCAAAATTTTTTTTTTTTTTTTAGTATTAATACCAAAATGATGTCTTTCAGGTAAATAAATGTTTCTTAAACCAGACGTGACAGAATTTTTTTATTATTTTTTCTGGATAGCTCTACCTAAATGAATACTAAAATAACAACTTTCAGCTGGGGTATGAAAGCCGTGTAAACAAGTGTAATTAGAATTATATATTAGGAAATAATCAACTTTTGTATACAAAACAATTTGTGAAAAAATGAATGAATTTAGATTTTCTATCTAAGTACTTATACAAAACAATTTGTGAAACCATGAAATTAATTACTTACCCCCCCCCCCCCCCCCCCGTAACTTCTAAACTAAGAGAATGATAAAACTAAAAAAAATATATGATATACATTACTATGTAAACTACCACCGAAAATTGGTTTGAACGAGATCGAGTAAGTAGTTATTTTTTAAAACGTCATAACTCGTAAACCGCAATTTACCTTTCATTCAATCAGCTGAAATATAAAATTAAAAAAAAAATACATTTATTTTCATAAACATTAACCTTGTGCATAAACCGAGAATACCTACAGGTTTGTACGGAACCCTCGGTGCGCGAGTCCGACTCGCACTTGGCCGGTTTTTTAATTTTGAATATAACCAAAAACACAGATGAACAGCAAGTATACTATAACTATGACATGACAAATTCATTTATGACAATGGATGTAACTGTTTCAGACACACAAAATAAGATTAATACAAATTCAACATCGACATCTTCAGCACATAGAGACCACATCTATGCAACAAGAAACAAAGCAAAGCGATTGGCAGCAGAACAGGTAATTGAAATACCAACTACCTCGGAACTCCAGTTCCCACTGCAGGAACAATTGTATGATAGACCTCTTCCAATAACGGAAGCTATGAAAAAAGATCTCATTAATCTATGTGAGAAGGGGGTTATAACTTATACCAGAAGATTACCATGGATGGTACAGAAGTTTGCTTGTAGATAGGGATCGCGTTGAGCGCGTACCTGATGTGGCCGCCTCTGAAGAGTTTCAATCCGAGTCATCTGTGGACTCATCAGCTGATGCATGAAATATACATTATTTTAGTTTTAGATTTTCTATCTAAGTATACTAAACAATTTGTGAAAACATGAATTAATTTCATGGTTTCACAAACTGTTTTGTATAAGTAGAAAATCTAAATTCATTCATTTTTTTCACAAATTGTTTTGTATACTTAGATAAAAATAAAAAAACTACTAATAAATTTGATTATTTCCTAATATATAATTCTAATTATTTTTCTACTTTATTCGGTTTTTACTTTTATGTAACTAATGATTTTTTGGTATTTTTGTAACTATAAAAATAACAATGACCAGGCCTGCTGTAGTTCCTTGTATGAACATATTGCAGATAAAAAAATAAAAATGTTTGTTGCACAACTTATGTAAATTACTAGTAACCTATGTTTGGAGGCACCTTTTAAGCAGATAGTCTACCACAATTCTTAATTTTACTCAAGTAAAACCAATTATCATTTTTAAAATTTCAATTTGTAGAATGTTTCAGAGTGTTATTTTTACAGTTGTTTTTGGTACCTTATTATTTAATATTACTCGAAAGGTTACGGTGAACCTATAAGCTCCAAGTGATTTAGTTAATGATATATATGTTTAGGTCGTTATTCAAGAAAAACCAACTAAATGACCTCCCTGAAGATAGTGTTTGGCATTTTTTCAAGCATTATCAATGAAGTACTTCTATTTTTATGATTTACAAACATACTTTATACATTTTTTCATTATAATTACATGATTGCAGGTAAGATAGATGTAATTTAGTTACATAATTTTTCTGTCAAACTTTTAAATCATCATTGCCACAAGTTTAGTTTTCGGTAGATAATCGGTTTTACCAATAAAGGGACGATTTATTTGCTTTTAAAAAACCCTTAGTCGCAAAGTACGGACGGGGGCTAAAAAGCCGGACATGTCCGGACGGATGGTAACCCTACTCCCGCGAATCCCGCTTCACTACCCAATTTCTTGATATCCGAAACTCGAATAAGTTTCAAGGCTGAAGCAAAAAGTGCAGTCTATTTCTAAGCACGAAATATCGATCGGCCTGTTGAGGCCGCGGAACCCTAATATAGGTAACGTTATGCAAACTAGGAGGAAACCGAGATATCTGAAGAACTGGGCCTATTCATCTTCTTCATTTTGACATTTTCTTGGATGACTGCCAGAGGCTGTTGCTTATCTTAGAGGAACTAGTTTCGCAGGAGATATTAATGAGAAGGCAACTATGTGAGCATGTGTGGAGATGTTAAAAATAGTTTGTGTTTTGGTCAATCTGCCGATATATGAGGATCAGATGTTAAAATTAATTTGGGTATAATATCTTCATTGGTTGCCTCTCTGCTCGAAAAGAGATCAGCCCAATATAAGGTCAATATCCGAGATGTAATCCAAAAAAATTTAGAAGTTCAAAACGAAGGAATGGTCGTAGAAATTCGGCATGCTAGTTAAAAATTATAAGGAGGACTTCTCCGACCAGGGTTACACGTTTTTTCTGTGACCGTGGCACTGGGTTTTGGGCCTAACTTTGTATGAAAGACTAGCTTCTGCCCGTGACTTCGTACGCGTCAAATTATTGCTCCCCTGACCCTTCCCGTCGCATCGATTTGCCTGCTAGTTTTCGTCCATTTTTCGTTGCTGCTCGCTCCTTTTGAGTTATAGTGTGTCAACCTTAAAAGATAGACATATGCTCTCGCGGACTTTTTTTTAGAACTTTTTAAGAGGAACAATTCCGTCATACATTATTTTTGCGTTACTTTAACCGTTTACGCAGCGCACGCAACGGAAACTCTCAAAAGGAATAAATTTTCCCCAATTTTACAACATTTTTCATTACTGCTCCGCTCCTCTTAGGTGTAGCGTGATGTTATATAGCCTATAGCCTCCCACGATAAATAGGCTACCCAACACAAAAAGAATTTTTCAATTCGAACCCGTAGTTCCTGAGATTAGCGCGTTCAATCAAACAAACAAACAAACAAACAAACAAACAAACAAACTCTTCAGCTTTATAATATTAGTATAGATGACAGTCTCCTTTGTCTTAGTGACCAACCCACAATGGTTCGGTTCTACAAAAGCAAAGTTCTAAAAAGAGCAATTTTCTACGCGCATAGCACTGCTTAGCGCAGAGGGTCCAAAATCCAACAATGAATTTTTGACGCGCTGTTATTGCACTCTTTAGGTAAATGCTCGTCTCAACACCGAGACCTGAAAAACCAGTGTGCGAAAATCGTCCCTCCCAAGTCCCAACAAGGCTAACATAGATTTTATATTTCTACTGAGTAATGAAACAAGAAGGTAATGTACTCCTGTACAGCAAAGACCTCGCTGTTAATTTTCCTTTGTTAAAAACCTAAAAAAAAAAACTCATTGAAAACCAAACTAAAAAGTACGCACGGCCACAACTCAAGCTATCATTCATCATCATCATTTCAGCCGTAAGACGTCCACAGCTGGTCACGCCACAATTGCGGCGGTAAGTCCCCTCTTTGAGGAGTGGATAGAGAGGCGTCACGGCGTCCTCACCTTCCGCCTGACGCAGGTTCTCACCGGGCCTGGGTGCTTCGGTGGGTTCCTGTTCAGGATAAAGCGGGAGGATACGTCCGGGTGTTTCCATTGCGAGGATCGTCTGGAGGACACGGTGGAGCATATGGTGGAGGTGTGCCCTGCCTGGGCGGAGCACCGCCGTGTCCTCGTGGAGGCGATCGGCGGCGGCGACCTCTCGCGTCCGGCCCTGGTGCGAGCCATGGTACGGAGCGTGAGGGAATGGGAAGCCGTCACCTCCTTCTGCGAAGCAGTAATGCTCGCGAAGGAGGAGGCGGGGCGGGTGAGGGAGTGGCAGTCACTGCGCCCTCACTTTCCTAGCCGCCGCAGGAGGAGACGCCCCGGGCGTCGGGAGTCCATAGCGGACTCTCGGCCACCGTAGGCGCGAGCTTGCGGGCGGCGAGCAATGGGTAGCTCGCCGCCCGGTAAAGACCAAGCTCGGGTCGACGGCGCGCAGTGTTCCACGCGCGCCTCAAAGAGATGTCAGCAGCAGTGTAGGGGTCTACTAGGACCGATGCTTGCCGGGGTCGCGTGATTGTTCGAAAGAGATACCGTGACCCTGGCACATGGGCAACTGATGGAACACGGGTGGGTTTTAGTCAGTAAAAGTCTGACACGCCCTCCCGCTCCGCCCAGAGCGGGAGAAGTCATTTGATGATTTCCCATACTGAAAAAAAAAAAAAAAAGACGTCCACAGCTGGACTTAGGCCTCTCCCAACTTGTGGGGCTTTGCCATAATCGCCACGCTTGGCAGGCGGGTTGGCGATCGCAGTATGGTGGTACAATGCATAGAGAACGCTGCTGCCCATTCTCTAGTTAATCCATTGAAATGTTACATGGGCTATGCATTTTTTAGAGGACGCAATTTTATTTTAGGGATATGTGGGGTGTCAGTAGAAGCTTAACCTCAAGTTTGTGGGGTTGCCGCCCTTGTCCCCCGGCCGCTATCTTAGAAACACCCCTTGTGCATACACAGTTTTCACTATATCTCGAAAACTATGCGTCTTACAAAAAAATTGTGAGGACATAATTTGTAGCAAATTGTTTTGTTTACAAATATGTTTAACAATTTTTTGCCCTAAATTTAAAATTAAAGAATTTATAAGCAAAAAGTGAGAAATTTTTTATAAAAATTTTCTTTTTTGCTCTATAACTTACTTTTTTACAAAAAAAATACTTCAGACCAATCTTGTAGATGGTCTTTTGAGGAAAATTTTTCACTGTATTTTTTTCAATTTCATTCATTTAAAACGCTGTTACAGCGCTCCAAAGTTGACCAGGTTCGTCAGTGCTCATGAGAATCCGGTTAAAACGAAATGTTTCACTTAGTTTTATGATCTTTTGTAGGGTTCCGTAGCCAAATGGCAAAAACAGAACCCTTATAGATTCGTCATGTCTGTCTGTCTATCTGTCTGTCCGTCCGTATGTCACAGCCACTTTTTTTCCGAAACTATAAGAGCTATGCTGTTGAAACTTGGTAAATAGATATATTCTGTGAACCGCAGTAAGATTTCACACAAAAACAGAAAAACTCAATAAATAAAGAGAATGATAAAACTAAAAAAAATATATGATGATCTTATTTTAGAAGTTACAGGGGGGGGGGGACCGATTACTTTTCCGATTTTTTTTTGTGCGAATTTCATTTTACCGAAAACTAATTGGCCGACGTCTTTTTTGCAATATGCATCATTTGACATATTTTTAAATCATCGAAGTATCATGTGTCACAGGTATTATTTTACCGAATTCTGTTTCGCCGATTTACGAAATAACTTTTTGCTATTGGCCGAAGCCTCTTTTGAACTTTTTTCATTTGCCAAATGATTTGTTTGCCATATTTTCACCACAGTGAAACAAAATTTTAGGGAATATTATTTGGTCACAAATATATAGCCGGTTACTTAGTAGCGTTTTCAATATTAAATTAAATATATGTAGCGTCATAAAAAGTCAATATATTGTGCTACAAAATTTAGTGAGAAACGAATCGCTGTGACACGACTTTACATAAAGAAAGAAAGAAAGAAAGCATTTATTTGTCAGAATATTGTACAAAGTTGTTATGTGGATTATTTCGCTCAAAATATTCTGCCGTTCCGGCGTACAAATATGGTTTTGAAATTATGGGTCATCATTACATTCAAATTTAGTTATTAATCATTAAAATTATATGTCATCATTACATTAAGATTTAGTTATTAATCAATAGCATTATTTAAATTACGAAACATTTTTTTTTTTTAATGTAAAAGATATTAATTAAATGTCAAAAGTGCATGAAGGGAGATAAAATATGATTTTTACAGAATAATGTCAAATCTTTAGGTAAACTTTTCATTCATAAAATTTTCAGTCGTGTAATAACATTTGCTTAAGAGAAAGTTAAATAATTTACATTTAAATGTTCTGAGGCTGAGAGTTTTAAAGCCATCAGGTAATTTGTTATAAACAGTAATGGACATGCAGTAAACATTTTTAGAAAATAATTTAATTCTACGCCTAGGAACATGAAGCATATGCACTTTGCGTGAGCATTAAAACCATCTGCGACGATAAGTTTGCGTGGGGCCGCCCAAACCCCGCAGCGCCGGAGCCGTGACAGAAACAATGCTTGCTGCATGTTGCATGCCTGCTTGCATGTTTGTTTGCACGCGGCATGCTTGCTTGATGCTTGTCTGCTTGCCTGCTGCATGCCTGCTTGCACGCTGCATGCATGGTTGCATGTTGCATGCTTGAAGCAAGCAGCATTGTTTGCATGCTTCTTACTGGGACCCTTTAAAACACTTTTGTTCATAATAAACTGTTTTATTAAGTGCCATTACATTTAAATAAATAATTAATTAAACCAAAGAGTAGGTTAATCTTAACATAGGTAAAATGAATGTCTGGAAACATAATACTTCGAACAAATGTTATTTCGGCTAAGTGTAACTTCGGTAAAGAGTTTATCGACCAAATGAAACGTCGGAGTAACGAAAAAAGTCGAATTGATAATAGGGCAACTGATACAGTGGCAGACGTGACTTCGATGAAGTAAAAAAAAACGAAACGATAATAGTTGAAAAGTTTTAGGGGAAATGAAATTCGGTCAAATATTTTTCGAACTTATGATAGGTAACCGGGGGGGGGGGACACATTTTATCACTTTGGAAGTGTCTCTCGCGCAAACTGTTCAGTTTAGAAAAAATATATTTTAGAAACCTCAATATTATTTTTGAAGACCTATCCATAGATACACGTAAGGGTTTGATGAAAAAAAAAATGTGGTTCAGTTCTTAGTATGGAGAACCCCAAATTTTATTGATTTTTTTCTGTTTTTGTGTGAAAATCTTAATGCGGCTCACAGAATACATCTAGTTACCAAGTTTCAACAGCATAGCTCTTATAGTTTCGGAAAAAAGTAGCTGTGACATACGGACGGACAGACAGACAGACAGACAGCCATGACGAATCTATAAGGGTTCTGTTTTTGCCATTTGGCTACGGGAACCCTAAAAAAGATCATAAACCTAAGTGAAACATTTCGTTTTGACCGGATTCTCATAAGCACTGACGAACCTGGTCAACTTTGGAGCGCTGTAACAGCGTTTTAAATGAATGAAATTGAAAAAAAATACAGTGAAAAATTTTCCTCAAAACCATCTACAAGATTGGTCTGAGGTACAAAACAATTTTCCACAAATTATGTCCTCACAATTTTTTTGTAAGACGCATAATTTTCGATATCGTGAAAAATGTGTATGCACCCCTTTTTCCAAGATGGCGGCTGGGGGACAAGGGCAGCAACCCCACAAACTTGAGGTTAAGCTTCTATTGCCCCCCCCCCCCCCCCCCCACAAGACCCAAATATAAAATTGCGTCCTCTAAAAAATGCAATATTCGGCCCTCAAATTGTAACATTTCAATGGACTTAGTATGTCCCTTAGTCGCCTTATACGACACCCACGGGAAGAAATGGGGTGGTGTTATTCTTTACGTACGGCACCACACGGTACAAAGTACACACGGTACACGGTACTCAAGCTATACATTTCCAGTATAGGCTGACTTGTCACTGTACGAAAAGCCTATACAATGCAAAGTCAGCTAAAACTGGAAATGCATAGCTTGATGTGTAGTCGTGTGTACAAAATAATGGAAAAAAGCGTGGGTTGCTTTTTGAAGTATTTTTTCATTTGTAATCAAGCACCCCACGCTTTTTCCCATTATTTTCTACTAGCTTTTGCCAGCGGCTTCGCCCGCGTGGAGGTCGAAAATTATCCCGCGGGAACATACTACCGGGATAAAAAGTAGCCTATGTCCTTTCTCAGGCTTTAAACTATTTGTGTACCATATTTCATTTAAATCGGTTCAGTAGTTTTAGCAGGAAAGCGAGACAGACAGACAGACAGACCGACAGACAGAGTTACTTTCGCATTTATAATATTAGTGTGGATAGTGTGGAAGTGTGGATAGTGTGGATGTGGATTTTTTATTTCGGCTAGCTACAAAAGCGGGTATTTAATTTTTTTTTGCTATCCTGGTGATCCTGGCCAGGACAATGGCACAAATTTATGAAATTATTTTACTGTCATTGGTCCTTGATATGTGCACAGTTTCAAATTAATCCGACGTTTTGAAGGGGGTGAAAATCATGTTCACAAAATCTTTGAACGTGATTTTAGCTAATAAAAGCGTGTTAAATTCAGCGTAATGCCTACTTTAACTTCATGAACTGTTAAAACACGCATTTGAAGAGAATATTTATCTATCAATTACTATCATTATGCTGTTTTAAGGTCATACAGTTTCCTTTGAACTTCGCCCCCAACGTTATTGGTAGGTACTTCTAGAAGTAGACACCTATGGTATTGTTAAGTGCCTTAGTCGACGATTCGCACGAATACACGCCCGGATTGGGCGAACCGAAATTTTCAAGTAATGTTTTTTTTTGGTTACGTTTCCGTTAGTTTATTTGTGGGCGAATCGGCAAATCCAGAAATACATATTAGGCTATTAGCATATCAGTCTATAATGTTCCCACTGTTAGGAAACAGGCCTCCTATCTATGAGAGAGATAGAGCCATAATTTATCACGCGGGCACAGTGCCACATGTCTTCGAATTTTTTGGTTTCTATGACATGGCTGGCGATGTTTTCCTTCACCGTTTTGAGTAACACACTTGCACACACACATTTACAGTCAGTAAAGCGCCTGTCTGGGTTAGAACCCACGAGCTACAATTCGTAAGTCAGGGCCGCTACCACAGGGCACGCCACAATTGCGGCGGTAAGTCTCCTCTTTGAGGAGTGGACAGAGAGGCGGCACGGCGTCCTCACCTTCCGCCTGACGCAGGTTCTCACCGGGCATGGATGCTTTGGTGGGTTCCTGTTCAGGATAAAGCGGGAGGAAACGCCCGGGTGTTTCCATTGTGAGGATCGTCTAGAGGACACGGTGGAGCATACGGTGGAAGTGTGCCCTGCCTGGGCGGAGCACCGCCGTGTCGTCGTGGAGGCGACCGGCGGCGGCGACCTCTCGCGTCCGGCCCTGGTGCGAGCCATGGTATGGAGCGAGAGGGCATGGGAAGTCGTCACCTCCTTCTGCGAAGCAGTAATGCTCGCGAAGGAGGAGGCGGGGCGCGTGAGGGAGTGGCAGTCTCTGCGCCCTCACGTTCCTAGCCACCGCAGGAGGAGACGCCCCGGGCGTCGGGAGTCGATAGCGGACTCCCGGCCACCGTAGGCGCGAGCTTGCGGGTGGCGAGCAATGGATAGCTCACCGCCCCGTAAGGACCAGGCTCGGGTCGACGGCGCGTAGCGTTCCACGCGCGCCTCAAAGAGATGTCAGCAGCAGTGAAGGGGTCTACTAGGACCGATGCCTGCCGGGGTCGCGAGATTGTTCAAGCGAGATACCGTGACCCCGGCAAAGTCAAAGTCAAAGCATGTATTTCAAATAGGCCCAAAAAGGCACTTTTGAACGTCTACAGTTATATGAAAATAGAATTGATTCTAGTTGCCCCTTCCAAAAGGTAGATTCTTATGGAGAAGAATGGGCAAGAAACTCCACCGTTACTCTTTTAAAATGTTTTCAATATTTGTATACAATATTTATATAATTATATGTGAAGACGATGCACCTAAAATAAAATTACCATACCACAACAGGTAAAAAAATTAAAAAGAAGCAAAGAGAGATAAATTAATTATATGATAGATACATGGTACCCACATACTTACAAACATTGCAAAGGCAAAAATACAAATTTCCTAATATTTTACAAGTTACAAATCAGTGTATGAGTTATAGTAACCATAGAATGTAAATCAGTGTCATAGGGGAAAAATAAATCTAATACAATTAAGTTAGCAACCAATTTGATAAACTCTAAGACTGGACAGTCTTAGAGTTTATGGAGCGAGACCAGCATGTTTTCAAGCATTCTTATCTTGGATGTAATTCTCTAATTTGTAATAAGCTCGTTTACAAAGCGTACTCTTAATACGATTTTTAAACCTCCTTTCATTTAATTGCAATATATCAGAAGGAATTGTGTTGTAGCATTTAACACAGTACCCCATAAAAGATGTATGTACCTACTTTTGCTAATCTGAAAAATGGTTGATATATCTTGTCTTTATTTCTAGTATTAAAAGTAGGGCATGCAAACCGGATACCCGGATAACCGAAAAAACCGGATAACCGACTGTTTTCAAAACCGGGTTTCTTTGTATATCAAAACCGGAGTTTTCGGTTTTTTCGGTTAACATAATAAATAATCATTTTTCGACTACTAAACCGACGACGGCAAGTACAACTCAGGAAAACTTAGACTAAACAGTAGTAAATGTTTCATGGAACATCAAGGACCAACTCAGACAAGAAATAAAGAAGACGCTCAAACAACATACCTCTGGTGCAAGCCCATCTACAGAGCTTGATTTAGAAACTAAAATGAGGGTGAAGATGGCACTTTACGACGGTGGAGGAAACAGCTTTATACACTTTTATTATTATTAAGTGCTCCCCGCACTTAATAAAAGTATATAAAGCTTTGGAATCTATCCCTACAACAAGTGTGGAATCATAGAGAGCCTTTTTATCAGCAGGTCTAATCTATACTAATATTATAAAGCTCAAGAGTTTGTTTGTTTAGTTGAACGCGCTTGTCTCAGAAACTACTGGTTCGAATTGAAAAAATCTTTTTGTGTTGGGTAGCCTGTTTACTGAGGAAGGCTATAGGTTATATAACTTCACGTTACAATCTAAAAAAGCGGAGCAGTAAAGAAAAATGGACGAAAACTAGCAGGCAATTCGATGCGACGGGAAAGGTCACGGACGAAGTGGCGGGCAGAAGCTAGTGTGTAATAAATCCGTAGTACTCTAAATGATGACTCCCTCGATGCACTTGTATCTTATCAAAGTAAAAAAATTATGGTCATATATGGTAATTTTATCAAAGTAAAAATAGTAATTTGATTTAGCTGTGTAATTTCAATTTAGAATTAATAATCTATTATATCTGTAAGAATGTCTGGTTTATTTTGTTTTGGTTTATTAGGAATAAGACTTCTATTTTATGCGATATTTCAATAATTATTTTGCTCTCATTTTACGTCCTGATGATTTTGCCTGTTTGTATTTTATGACAGTTAAATTGTTATTTTATAATCTGTAATTTTAGGCCTATGTCTACCTACCAAATATTCCTAATTGTGTATGTTAGATACCTTAAGTTTTAAAGAATATGTTATTTTCCTAAATAATAAGCTTTATGATTATTATTCTATGTTATGTATAAAGAAAAGAAACTTTTTGTATTGCTTGTTAATAGTTGTAGCTTATATAAGTCCGTAAAAATACATATTTTGATTAGACTTCAGTATTTTCATTTTTTTACAGACATATTTCTCATTTATTTAACAAAAATTTAAAAAACCCGAAAAACCCGATTTAACCGGTTTCGCCGGTTTTGTAAACAAAAAACCCGAAAAAAACGGTTTTTATAAACAACCCGGTTTTTGCATGCCCTAATTAAAAGTATGTCTATGGGCGATTGTGCACTACAAGGAATTTTACTGTCCGAACATCCGATTTTTTACGGTCCGAAGTGGCATGAAAAAAACGGATGGTTGGCTTGTGCACTTGTCCGTCTTTACTCGGATGATACGCCTCAGTTTAGGGTAGCTCTGTCTTTAAAACTACACACCACGCACGCGAAATTACTCTGAACGATGAGTTTCTTGGAACGTCGACAGTTGCTTGCTTTATTACTCTACGTGCGAAGGCGTAGAAAGAAGACAAAAATAACTCTCGGTTCATCCCCTTATAAGTGAAAGGTACCTGACAGGGTCATTTTACGTAAACCACAATAAATTGAGACAGGACGAAAGATTTTTTTTAACGACTATCGGATGTCTACAAGTACTTATGATTTTTTGCTATACCGCTTAAGCGCGTGGATCAAGAAACAAGATACAAAATTAAGGCTGTGTGTACCACCAAATGAAATGCTTGCTGTAACACCCTCCTTCCCCGCGCCCGCCCCGCCCGCTCATGAAAACGGACGTAGTGCACAAGCATAAACACGTTTTTCATTGCTGTCATTTCGGACCGGAAAAAACCGTTCCGGAATGGGGAAAAGTAAAATGTCGGACGGTAAAATTACGTATAGTGCACAAACTAGTATATACATTATATGGCGTGCCATATCGGACCGTAAAAAATCGGACTGCCGGACAGTAAATTTCCTTGTAGTGCACAATCGCCCTATCGCTTATTTTCTTAAAAAGATGTAGATTTTTTCTTACATACATAATATTTTCATAAATGAATTGGCAAGGTACCGTCACAATATTAATCCTTTTAAACAGTTCTCTGAGAGATTCGCGGCGACTTAGATTATAAATGGCTCTGACAGCTCTCTTTTGCAAAATAAAAATGGATTCAATTTCAGCAGCCCTACCCCACAGTAAAATGCCATACGACATAATGCTGTCGAAGTAGCTAAAATAGACCAAACGCGCGGTTTCTACATCTGTTAACTGTCTTATCTTTCTAACAGCATAAGCAGCCGAGCTCAGCCGCCCCGCAAGAGATGTTATATGAGGTCTCCATTGTAATTTCTCGTCTAGCGTGATTCCCAGGAAAACCGTTTGATTAATAAATTCCAGTTTATCCCCATTCAATAAGATGTCACATTCACTACTTCTGACATTAGGTAATTGAAATCGAATACATTTATTATTTGCCAGGTAGTTTTTATTTTATCATCAGCTGATTTTATTTTATTGCTAATATAAAGCGCTTTGGCCAATTTGCACACATTTTTAAAAGTTTTTTTTTAAAATGTGGGCAAATTGCCGGCACACGGGCAACTGATGGAACACGGGTGGGTTTTAGTCAGTAAAAGTCTGACACGCCGCACAGTGGGCCCATACTGAAAATTAGTGGACTTGGCAACAAAGTTACCATATCAATGCGATTTTTTTTTATATGACGTGTAATAATATTCCTGACAACTTTTATTCTTATAAAATTTCTTCTAAACTTGATAGTTTGTCTTGAAAAAAATTTATTAGATTTTTTTGTATGGAGCGAATCACGTTTAATTTTTTTTCTTTAATTGTACTAATATGTTGGGTGTGTGGCGTGAGTATATGATAGCTAGGGTCATTCTCTATCCACAAAAAAAAAATCAGCGCCGGCCATCTGCGGCAGCGCGAGTAATCATTCGGTAAAAAAATAATAATTTGGAAGAATTTTTTTGTCATTTAAAATAAATTCAAAGCATATTTTTTGTCTCATTTGGCTGTTTTCACCTTCTTTTTAGTTAAATAAATAGTTTTAATAGTGCATACGTACTTATAACTAGTAATTCTGGTAGAGATTTAGTTATTATTGCATGTTATCGGTACAAATGAGTCATCAATCACAATGCAGGTGCTCTGCATTGTGATTGATGACTCATTTGTTTGTGCGCGCATAACTAATGAGTCATCGAAAAATGCTCGTCTCTGATTGGCTGTGTTATTTTTTAACTGCACGTTATCTATTGTTGAATAAATATATCGTAATGTTTCAGGTTATACTAATTTTGTTAATGATAGGTGAAATAATTTAAATTTGTACGGGCAAGTCGTTGATAATTATCTACATAATCAACTGTATGTATATTATTATAGTATAAGTTATCGTACGTATGATCAATATGAAACTGTGAAGTAATTGTAGCCCTGAAAAGGGCTGTTTGTCATATTCCTAACCCTGATGGGCTTTTGTGGGAATAATTTAGAGCCGGATCACATTATTTCTTGTTCCAGAAGTGCTAGTGGGTCCGGCAAATTTTCGGACTCTGCTATGAGGCATTCTTCTTCCTCTATAATTTCACTGTCACAGGGAGGCTCAGTAGTCTGTAACAACTGAGTTGCTTCAGGCAACAACTCATTATGAACCTGTTTCATTATTTTAGGCCTTATGTAGGATATGTGGGGATCAGAGCTTATTAGAAGTCCATGGAGGATGTCTTCGTTTGTTGCTATTCTCCCTTTTCCGAGTGTGCCTCTCCCTGACGTTTCTGAAGTCCTTATTACGGGCTTCCGAAGCTTCTTCAGATAAGGTACCTAAAACGAATAAGTACATACATTTTAATTTCAAAACGCAATCGAGTCAAATAATACATCAAACTATATTTATTTTTTACTTACGGATTGGCAAAACACCAAAGTGGTTACAGATGTCTGCACCGTGCATTAGAAGTTTATGTACACTAACTGGCATGTAGTACCACGAATAGTGTTGCACGTACACATTAGCTGTTTCTCTACAGTATCTTCTAAATTTTTCACAGTCAATGTTTTTGCCTGATGATATGGCTTGTAGAATAACGGAAAATCTGAAAATCAGATTTTCGTCAATTCCCGTTATTCTGGAAGATCTTTTGTAATCTTGGAAAAAGCGCCTCGCTGTATTCCCGTCGTTTGTAGTTCCAAACCCCTAAAATGGGAAAACAATACTGTAATATACAATACATAGAGATATAATTCACAAACAACATAAAGAGAGCGAAAATTAAATACATACCTGTTTGACTATATCAATCAGCATTCCAGTTTGCTCACGAAACTCTTGCTGTGTGGTATTTTTTTTAGCTTGTTTCAAAGCCTTATGTTCGCCGCGAGCAGTCCATCGTTGAAAATCCAGATTATAAGATATATGGAGAAGACATTCCATACACCGAATCTTCATATGCAGTGAAGAAATTCCTTGTTTGTAAATTTCTTCACGAAGTGGTTTAGAAGTCAAAGCGTCTAAATTATTCATCTCACTCGGTTTTGCCAAGCAAATGGGACACGTTGCATATGATGGTACTCCAGCAATAATATTGGCCACTTTTCCATCAATCATGGTCATATGCAATTCATGTGATACAATAATATTTCCACACTGTGTAGATATTCGTTCATCAATTTGTTTTTTCATCTCAGACTCTTCAGACTTTATAAAGTCAGCTGTCTCCGAAGTGAAAGTGAACTTCACTGGTCGACAGTACAGAGTTGAGCAAGGTGTGGGATTCTCCCAAACTAGATTTTCATTCCCAGATGATGGCCTAGTAGACACTAGCCGAAGAGGGACGATGCTTATCATGACTACTGATGAATCATCGAACTCTGTAGCTGTGTTTGACGTTTTCTGTTTATAGTTACTCTGCGACGAAGAACCATCAAGTCCCCATTTCCAGGTCAACTTGAGTTCTTCATTTTGAGACCTATCAACAGTATTTATATCAAGTAATATCCTCTCCACAGTGTGGTCCAATAGCGCTTGCAATTTAATGTGAGCTCCGTTTTCGGTAATCTCCATACTCTCTTGTGGTGGGTAACATCTTTTCTTGGCATTTACAAGCTTTGGATAAGATGGAGAGGCAGCACAGTTTTCTTCTTTCAGAAATTGTCGAAGAGCTAAGTACTTCCATTTCGAGAGCGCAACTGATGTATAAAGAGCTAAACACTTATCTTCAGAGACAGTACTTAAGCTCTGCTTTTTGAATAGTCTCTCTTCTACTTCGGATAGCGCATCTGGATTACTGGAAAGGTATTCGACCACTTTTGCCAGATTCGTTTTGCCGTTGTCTTTCAATTTTGTTATGTACCAGTGCTGCAACTCTTCCTCGGAATTTTCTTCTACTATGGAAGTAGAACGTCTTTTCTTTTGCTTATTACTTAACTCTTCGAACGGTTTTCTGTGCTCCTTTTCTATAGATGTTCCCGCTTCCGCAGTACATACTGCAAGAGTAGGAACATGGCAATCTATATCCACAAGCTCACATAAGGCTGCGTCCGAAAAGCCCATCACACTTCTCAGATCAACACTGTCACAAACAGGCCAGTTGATGTTTTTTTCCAACCACTTGCGATTAATTACACGATTCATAAAAGTTTTTTGATTTCTACTTGACTCTATCCACTTTTTATTTAAATTTACACAAAAAAGTCGACAGAACTCCTTGATTCGGTTCTTGTCTTCTTCAGAAACTTCGGTAGTTAAGACAGAAATGATACTTTCATACAGAAACATATGATTTTTCAGATCACCGCCACTTCTTAATTTCACAAAAAGATCTAGGTTGGTACAAAATCCAGCCATAGTTCTAATGTAAATATAAAAAAAATACAAGTATTTCACTGTGTTCACAAACAAGCGACAAGAGCGAAACTAGATGGACTTAATGAATGTCTTTATATTTATAGTTAGTGTTAATTACTCAAGTAGTGGACATAACAGCGAGTGAAAATTATTCAGCCTATCAGAGACGAGCATTTTTCGATGACTCATTAGTTATGCGCTTAGCCGAGTGCACAAACAAATGAGTCATCAATCACAATGCAGGTGCTACCGATAACATGCAATAATAACTAAATCTCTACCAGAATTACTAGTTATAAGTACGTAAGCGCTATTAAAACTATTTATTTAACTAAAAAGAAGGTGAAAACAGCCAAATGAGACAAAAAATATGCTTTGAATTTATTTTAAATGACAAAAAAATTCTTCCAAATCATTTTTTTTTACCGAATGATTACTCGCGCTGCCGCAGATGGCCGGCGCTGATTTTTTTTTCATGGATAGAGAATGACCCTAGCTATCATATACTCACGCCACACACTCAACATATTAGTACAATTGAAGAAAATAAATTAAACGTGATTCGCTCCATACAAAAAAATCTAATTATTTTTTTTCAAGACAAACTATCAACTTTAGAAGAAATTTTATAAGAATAAAAGTTGTCAGGAATAATATAACACGTCATATAAAAAAAATCGCATCGATATAGGAACTTTGTTGCCTAAGTCCACTAATTTTCAGTATGGGCCCACTGTGCGCCGTCCCGATGATTTCCATCCAGAAAAAAAAAAATAAGGGCCGCTACCACTGTTCATTTTATTTTTATTAGGCAATTAGCACGTTTTAAATTTTATGCACCTACATGCAGTGACTTTCTCATAACATAAAATTCGAAACGTGCCAATTGCCTATAGCGTATTTCTGGATTTGTCGATTCTAAAAATTAACTTCGTGCGAGACGCCTATAGAAAATAAGATACGGCTTATTTTAAAGTGTCGATTCGCCCGGTTTAGGCAAGTAAATTCGTGCGAATTAACTAAAAACCTTATATGTGTATACCTATGTTCGTGCAGATGTCAAAAACATATCATAATCGTTATAAATGCTGCCATAAATTAAGAATAAGGAAGACTTTTTTAAATTATGAATTGAGGTTTTGTTTTTAATCATTTGGCAAGGTCATGACGATTACAATCATGTTTTAAAAGCAAATATAATATTTAAACGGTTGTGTTTGATACTAATGGATAGCTATTATTATTTGAAAATTTTACTTGTTTTTTTTTTTTGATACGATCATAATATTTCATTTCAGCCGAATGACGTCCACTGCTGGACAAAGAACTCCTCCAATTTGAAGCGGTTTGCCGTAATCGCCACGCTTGGCAGGCGGGTGGGTTGGCGATCGCAGTATGGTGGTAAAATGCATAGAAAACGCTGTTGTCCATTCTCTAGTAAGTCTCTTAGTCGCCTCTTACGACAAGGAAGAAATGGGATCATAAGACATAAACAATTAACTTACCTAGGCTGCTAAAGAGTCAGCTGAAAATTATACTATGCTATATGTAAGGAAGTGTCTCAAGACGAACATCTTAGAACGGCGCGTGTTGCCAGTGAACACCTATTGCACTGAAACGTGGTCGCTCACAATGGGCCTCCATAAGGAGGCTGAAAGTCAACCAAACGGCAAGGGCCTGGAAGGGCTTCGAGGGCTGTCGAGGGCTTGGAATTTCCCTACGCGATCAAATAGAGAACCAAGGTAACCGACATAGCCCAAGGAACTGGCAAATTTAATAGCAGTGGGCAGGGCACATTGCTCGCAGAAGATAGTCGATGGGGCTGAAACGTTCTGGACTGGCGACCGCGTACTGGAAGAAGTTGCGTTGGTAGGCCTCCCAAAACGTGGACAGATGAACTGTCGGTCTATTCTGTAAAAACTCCCTGAAAACTTAGGTGAAGTGAGCCATCATTCCACCTGAAGCTAGGGATTCACACACACTTTAAAGATCACCTAAGCTTTCAAGGTGAGATTATTACAGAATAGTCTGCTGAAGACCGTAGGAACCCGCGGATATTTAATTCTAGTGTATCAGTTCTTTATAATTACGAGAAGCACAAGATCGGTCGAAGTGGCGGTTCTGGGAGATGGCGTATGTCTAGTTGCCGTCGGCTGAAATGCTGATGCGTTTCCCAAACAGTACACAACACATTTGTACAGCCTGATGCAAACTTTATGGCGGCTCAGGGGCCTATCTACTCTCTAAGTCCGTCAACAAAGATATGGGTCCGGTTGAAAGTAATGAATTCGAAAATTCGGAGTGAACCCTATATACCCGATTACTTACTTTCTTGTTCAGGCAAAAACATGAAGAGTAGGGGCAACCGACACATCGTGTTGTCTTTCATTCTTAGATCGGGCTCCAAAGGAATCTTACGCCCGTAGACGATACGGAGTAAGGATCGCCCGTAACTTGGGCGAAAATTACGGATATCGTGCTTTGCTTAGTAACACATTCATGTTGCTGCGGGAGTGAGGGGTACAGTACTTCACAACGAGAAGCCCACAGCTAGACTTAGGCCTCTCTTTACTGTCGCTACTGCAGAACATTTCTGCCCCATCGACTATCTGTTATGCGAACAATGTACCCAGCCCATATACAGCTCGATACAAAAATTCCCACATATTTTTATCTAATTTTGATGTCATGTAGGTGTGTTTGCAAACTTTAAACCAGGAAAGGACGATAAGATTTTCCGTTATCAAATGGAATGTATTGCCATTGTAGATAATATTATTACAAGTGTGCCAAAGTACTGTCAGCAAAATAACTTCAACACAATGATTATAGATCTACAAACACACTTTTGTATGTGATAATCTGATAATAACTCAGTTTTTTTACTGGCCCCATTGGTCTCGCGGTCATAAGCGTAATTACTGAACGTGGGGTCCTAGGTTGAACTCCCAGGTCTAGAAGTCGGTGGCTAGTCTTCGCTGAGACTGGCAGCCAATGCTCTCGCGTCAAGTCGCGTCCGGCCCTGGGTGCTTACTCTTGATTTTAATTCCGATCGATTGACATTGGAATTGGAACTTTTCGTATTCTTGAATTTGCCGCTAACGCCAAAATGTGTTTAAATTAAGTGTCCATTTTTTAGAACTAAGTGGAATCGACATCGGGCGTTGTTGTTTTTCCAATGTTGACACTATCGTTTTCAAGAGTACCGAATTACGTGTATCCAAAACTAACATTGGAATCGTATTGGCATTAGATTGGAATTAAAATGATGTTGAAGAGTAAGCCCTGATCCAGGCCATGGTACGGAACGAGAGAGTATGGAAAGCCTTCTGCAAAGCAGTAATTCTCGCAAAGGGGGAGGCGGAGTGCGTGACGGAGGGGCAATCTCTGCGCCCTCATAGCCCTAGCCCCCGCAGGAGACGCCCTAGGTGTCGGGATTCCATAGCGGACTCCCAGCCACAGTAGGCGCGGGTAAGGACCAGGCCAGGGTCGACTGCGCGTTGTGTTCCAAGCGCGCCACAAAGAGATGTCAGCACATATTGATGGGGTCCACAAGGACCGATGCCTGCCAGGGTCGCGGATTTGTCCAAAAGAGTAGGCCACGGTAGGCCCTAGCGCAACATGGGTGGATTGTAGTCAGTTAGTCTGACACGCCCTTCCGCTCCTCACAGAGCGTTAGACGACATTTGATGATTTACCACCCAAAAAAAAAGCTAATGCTCCCATGGCCGATATTCGGTCAGTAGGATTTAATTAAATGAATCGACTAACTGCAAAGGATTCTTGTCAATGTCTGTCGTCTTATCAGAAAACTAAAGCATCCAATAGACCATTTTTTAACATCTTCAAAAAAGTTGGTAGTTTGTTATTTATTTGATCTCTCCTTAATTTTTGCTGCTAACCATAATTCTACCTACATCTGAGGTCATTAGCGCAACAGTTTCAATATTATACACAAACATAAACATGTCCTCAGCATAATATTGAATGAATATGCAATTCTAACCACCTCACCAAAATTATGATGAGCTGCTCAATATTGATGTTTTTATAAACATATGCATTACAAAATTGGGTCAATTTCTAGATTAACATTTTAATTTGATTTTAAAAGTATTCTTAATGAATTGTAGGAGTGTAGGACTAGTAAGAGGGGCTTGTAGCTAAGTAGGTAATAGGTAGAATGGGCTAGTGTCCGCAACTCCACATCTGAGCATAGATGGGCGACCACCTTAAGTATTGCGACCCCTCCGTGCATTGGACAGCATGTTAGGCCATCGGTCCAGGTTGTCATTTGTGGATATTTGACAGTTGTTACAAGTCATCAGAAGCCTGACAACCAGTCTTATCAAGGGGTATTTTATTACCCAGTAACTGGGTTTAGAGGTCTGATGGGTAGCTTGATGTATGATACAGGTATTCAGCTGGATCCGGTTAGACTGACAGCCGACCCCAATATAGTTGGGAAAAGGCTAGACATATGATTGTAGGAGTGTGGAGGTTAATTTGAATTCACTTAATAGGTAAAACAGTACGTTTGATGATCACATTTGTATGACAAAGGATTGAAATGTTGGGTATCAATGAAGCACAGACAGGTTGCCAGTAAACAAACAATATCTTAACTAGTATTATAAATGCGAAGTATGTTTGTTGCGCTTTCAGGTGAAAATGGATGGATGTGGATGAAATTTGGCACACAGATAGACCGTGACCTAGCTACCACCCCCTATGACATATAGTATACAGGAGTATGTATAGGTATAGAGCATACAATAATGTACATAAGGTAGCTCTATGATCTATACTTAGATGTTGGCGATGGCTATCAACATGTGCTTCCAATCTAACCAGATACAGCTGCATATCATACAATATTTAAAAAATGGAACACTAAATTAATACTAAGGTTGGACTTTTAATCCTATTCACTAACTTGACAATTGGAGGGATACCAGGTTTTGACAAAAAAAAGATAGTGAGGTGGTGCAAGAATGAATGAAATTGAATGAACTTGCAATAATGTACTTACATGCAAACTTTGTAATTTAAATTTAATAACTTGTTTTAAAACAAGATGTGTACTATATCAATATATGTGTAGTCTATGGCTGCCAGAGAAAATAAAAAAGGAAATAACTATTATTAAAAATTATTAATTCTTCTTATAATCCACAACTAAAACCAATTTTTTATATTTTTATTTAATTTAAAACATGTTTATCATTCATTCTTTATGCGAAATCGTTCACTACCCCGATACTATTAGTTTTAGAATGGTATCATTATTTTGCATTGAACTGTCAAGTTAGTGAATAGGATTAAAAGTTCAACCTTAATGTTAAGAATTTGTTGAACTTTAGAACTTTCTGTTCTTCCGTGGGGTGGGGACCTGGTGATTTGTAATACAGGCATTTTATGCCTAACTCAAACACCAGCTCCTCACATTGCTAAAAAAACAAATAATATGTAAAAGCTAGAATAAGTTTGTCATTGTGAGGAGTAATAAAGTTTTTTGATTTGATTTCTAACTTTTTTCGATCTAGGATGTGCTGGTTCACTCTTGTTTTCCTTCACTGTTTTGACAGCAGTGGTATTGAAATTATTCTAATTAATCGTGCTTTACTTTGTGTAATTTTTTAGGTAACCTTAAATCATTTGTGCATTAAATGGATAGCAAAATTTTAGTTGTATAAACCGGATTATGAACTAATCAAGGAACTTATACCCGACCCCTGGAATGTGCATTGTCAAATTGACACCATTATAAAAATAAACCTTATGTATATGTTACTAAGTTCTATTACAGACAATCACTTGGTCAGAGAGAAATTCGGTCCGAGAGAGAAAGCGTAGCGAGAGCCCTGTGTCCCTTTCTTGAAGTAGGATGCCCATAATGTACGAAATTATAAGATTATTTACGGGTAAAGTCCATGGACGCAATAAGAAGTGTCCCAACCATTTTTCTTAAAAACGACGTCTGTTAGATTTTTACAATTAATACTAAACAAAATGGTTATTTGCCCAGATATTCCAGGTTATACAATAAAATAATACTCGATAAAAGAGTTTATGTGTTGCGTTGCGTTTATGTTTACTGCGTTTTACTTTAATCCATCTTTAAAGTGTAACTATTATTATTTTTTTAAATCAAATTATTGGTTAATATATTATATCCTGTTATATTCGTATCTACCTACATCATATTGCTTGGTCACCCTAATGAAAGGGACAGAGGGCTCTCGCGAAGCTATCTCGCTCGGACCGCGTATTGGCAGCCTGTGCGCATTCCAGGTTGGATTTAAGTTCCTTGGAACTAATACATTTACTTATCGGTGGTATATAAGTTATACCACAGATAAGTTATATTTAGTCATGATAAGAATGTGACTAATAAGGTATGTATATCTACTATGGACAAGTTTTGCAGTGCACTTTAGATATCAGAATAAAACCTATTACTTGTTTTATTTTTTATTACAAATTTTAAAGTATGAATAATTCAATATGCAACTTGGTTCCTGCATATATTAAAAAAAAATTCAGTTTATTTTACTTTGAATAGGTGAACTAGGGTCCAGGCAAACAACAAAGCACTGGCTGTTTGGTTTTATACCTTTGCCTGTACTTAAATAAGATAGAAAACATAAGAAGGCTGAATGCTTGTTTACTGATTACAAATTTAATTAACTGCAGAAAAAGTTTTGTTCAGAAAATCATGATGATGATTATGAAAATCATTTTATGTCATCACTAAATTAAAAACAAATACTGAAACTTTATACAAAGGAGATTCCAAAAAATTTATGTGTGCACCAAACTGCATTGTACCAAAAAATCAATAAGTTATTTTTGACCTATATTCTCAACCACTGTAAATATAACATGGAACGAGTCTTGCTATTCAAAAAGAGAAATTTAAAAAGGATTACCACATACTTTTAATACAAGAATCTAATTAGAATACTTAGAAACCTAAGTAATTGATGTAGGTTGGTAACAGCTATTGTTATAATTCATACTTCCTACTAAGGGGAGGTTTGGCAATAACAACTTGGCTTCATTGCGACAGACTTGACTCAATGTTGCAGAATATCTGGTTTCAGAGCTAGGCTCTATTGTCCTTGAAAAGAACTTATTACAAAAATAATCTTACCTCCTCGACTGTTAGGGGGAGCGTCACACGGCTGCAAACAAAGAGAAATACGTTTAATTTTCCCTATATTTTGTGTATTAATGACACAAACATCTGTTAGATAAATCCGCGGAAACTCACTGCCTCCGCGAACAAACCTTGACCTGGAGATATGTCACTGTCACTACCTTTTTATATTTCTACAATTTATCACAACTGATTCAATTAAATGTTACAATTAAAGCTTCACTTCACGATTAGCGACTGCTGATAAGATGGGACAACTAGGCGGACCGTGGCAAATTTTCAAGTATATTGCCCGAAAATCGATTTGTATTCGCAAACTTGTATAACCTTAACATAAAATACTCACTATTCCTTGATAATCATGTTGTATATTTATTTTTTAACACTTTAAATGCACATCAGACAGTCCACTACCACCTTAAAAGAAGACTTATCACAGAACGAGACTTGAGCGATGGCCCGATTATTGGTAGATTATTATAATTTTAATCTATGACCGACCAATGAAAATGACAAGGCGCATGCTTCGTTATGACGCAACGGATATTACGTCAATGTTTCCAGTTACGTTCCGATATATCTCGGGCAGCTTTTTCAATATTTCAAGGTTCTCATAATCATAACATCAAATAACAATTATCCACCCAAATAAATCTAAGTTGAACCAAAGTATAAATACTTATTTAAGCACCGTACCCATACTGGATCAGTAATTTAATGCAAAATTCGTTTCCCTACTGGCGAAGTATGTAAAATGGAGCGCAAATGAACCGGAACTGCAAACGTCTCTTTATAAGTATTATTTACCACGCAAGCAAAATAAATTAAAGTATTTTCATTATTAAAGTGGAAGTATTAGATTAATTTCGTATATGTTAATTCTCGAAGATAATTCATCAATCTAGTAATAAATTAAAATACATTGATACCAATACAATGTTTTGAAAAATGACAGGAATTTCGTATTCGGATATATTTGTACAGGTAGGTGCACAAAACTTGAAGTTGTGGAAAAAAATGTAAAAATCCATTCAACCTTCTACTAAGACCCGTTACTCATTATTTTTCATTCTTAGTGAATACATTTTACTAATAAATTATGGCAAATATTAACTGTAGCAAAATGTTATGGCCTAGATAACTACACATTTATTGTTTTGTATCCGATCGCCGCTGTCATAGTTTCTGTTTGACGTGAAAGACAAACATTGAATGAATTTTTCATTCAGAAATTATTCAGAATCAGAAAATAAAATGAAATTATAATCAACATGCACTAAAAATGCTGTGATACGCAGTTAATGTCCTAAAATTTCAATCTATCGTGCCTATATTTTTGAGATACCTTACTATTTTGCAACGAGGTAAACTTTACAAATAAAAATGAGTCTAGTCGGAAAAAAGTGCGAATCAATATCGATGCTCGATACCAATAAGGACGACGTAATAGCCAGTGGAATAACTCCTGATGAGGTTCTGAGACTAGATCGCATCACAGATACTTATATGTGCAGTCCTGAGGCTAACGTATACGACATAGATTTCACGAGATTCAAGATTCGTGACTTGGAAAGTGGGACGGTGCTGTTTGAGATCGCTAAGCCACCGACAGACTTCGGAGTGGATAATGAGGGTACTGAGGACGCTCCTGAGGAGCCCTTGGATCCCAACGCTGGGAGATTCGTCCGCTACCAGTTTACGCCTCAATTTTTGAAACTTAAGACTGTTGGAGCCACGTACGTTTGTATAATATTTATTTATTCAGATGTCACTGTAAGTTTTAAGTTAAAGTTGATTTAGGATTTAGTTACCATATGTCTGATGAGCTGAAGACTCGAAAATCTTGTAGAGATATTAACCTTTACCATTACCTTACCTTTGTTGTCTGTTAGGCAAGCCTACGCTGGTTGGTAATAATTGAAAAGTAATGGTTTAACCCTTTATCAGGCACAGGGAACTATTTTCCTACCCCGTCAATCTAACTAAATACACAAATATTTTTTAAATGACAACTCTCCAGACTTTATTTTTTACCGAAATCTAAACTTGGATAATTACTGATTTAGATTTGGGTAAAATACAGAGTCTGGGGAGTTGTTATTTTGGGCCTGATAAAGGGTTAAATGTACCGTGTGGTGCCGGACGTAAAGAATAACACCACCCCATTTCTTCCCATGGGTGTCGTAAAAGGCGACTAAGGGACTTACTAGAGAATGGGCAGCAGCGTTCTCTATGCATTTTACCACCATACTGCGATCGCCAACCCGCCTGCCAAGCGTGGCGATTATGGCAAAGCCCCCCAAATTGGGGGAGGCCTAAGTCCAGCAGTGGACGTCTTACGGCTGAAATGATGATGATGATGATGAAAGGGTTAAATTACTTGAGTCTCCACAAGTAATCAAAACAATTACTTTTCAATTAAAAATCAGAACAAAATGAGGGATGATCTAATAAAAATATGTAATTACCTTTTAATGTCAGCTGAGCTCAGCAATAATTTTGATCTTTCTAACATTACAGCGTAGAGTTCACGGTTGGACCTCGTCCCGTCAACCACTTCAGGATGATTGAGAAGCACTTCTTCAGAGATACATTACTCAAGACATTTGACTTTGAATTTGGTTTCTGTATACCGTTCTCAAGAAATACTTGTGAACATATATATGAGTTTCCGACACTGCCCCCTGATCTAGGTAAGATTATTTATTTATAACATAATACCTACCTATTATTTTCTTTTGCCGAAGTCAAGCAACAAAGTGGTGTCTAAGATAAACAATTAGTAGTTACTTGCCCAGATTTGAATCCACAACTACGTGCATGAAGCAGAATTTGACCACTCTGGGCCATCACAACATTAATATTATTTTCTCCTGTCTCTTCATTGAGTAAACTCAGTCTAGTTGACCCTCTGTTGACATTAGACATGCTTCTGCAGTCCATTTCTGTCTCAGTACACCAGCACCAAAAATACTTCAACACAATTTTAATTTTTTTATTTCAGTGGATGAAATGATTGCTGCGCCTTTTGAGACCTGTTCAGACAGTTTTTATTTTGTCGACAACCATCTGGTGATGCATAACAAAGCTGACTACGCTTACAACGGAGGCATCAATAACTAGTCACATTTACTTTTTTTACTAAAATTTGCACCATGCATCGTTTTTGTGATTTAAATTTTTCAACTTATAAGACACTGTTTGACACAAGAAAATTATTTTTCGTGAGTAGGTCTGTGTTTTGAGTGTGAATTGCCTTTGTAAATGCAAGATTAGGAAGTGAAAACAAAGGTAGATTGATAACAAGAGGTAGAAAGGTGTGGTGGAATGTACCATCTTGTGCAGGCTTAAGATAGATACGCTAAAGCACAATCAAAACAGGTGAAAAACTTAAGAGCTTTGAGTACAAAAGAAGAGTAATATTATGTGGTATGGCTGTGCAGTTCAGGCAAGAAGAATATTTAATGATTGTAAGTACGTTTTGGAATCTCTTCACAGAGTAGTAAGTAAATGGAGTACTGAAAAGCAAGTGTAATTCTAAAATTAAATTTTTGGGTGTTTTGAAGGAACAACTTCTTAGTGATTTGATGATCCGGTAAGTCCGGTAAGATAAGTAACCGGTTGTCAGAAATAGTTGATGTTTAATAAGTTTTCAAATTTAATTAAATTAATAGAAAACAAACAGTTCATTTTTCAAATTAATTTTCATTCAAAACAACGAAAACTTGATGCCCTTGTTTCTGATCTCTTTTGGTGACTGACCAGCAGTGGACGTGTTTTGGGTGAAATGATGATGAGGCTACCTTAGGTTCACAAAGTATTCCTATTGTTACGCCCCTGGCTGTGATAAACTACATAATCCAATGTGAAGAATTATTATGACTATGATATTACCAATATGGTTTAGATTGTGGGAAGTATATGTAATAAACAAACAGCATGGCACACAAACCCCTTGCTCCTTGCCAAGTTCTAGTACTCCATTTGTGTACTAATCTGTGTTTTGAAAAAAGTGACATTTTTGATCCATCACACATGTTTAGATAATAATTGTGATCTTATTGATTGTGATTTTTACACCTACTTATTAACGTAATTGACATTAATGTGTACTGAATTTAAATTAGGGGTGTTTTTAGATGTTGCATAAAGGTTGCACTGCAATTTGCACCTTATTCTGTTTCACATATGAATCAATTGCAGGGGTTTGTGGTGGTGTTTCTTATTAATAATTATGGCCACCATTTTGGGAGGGATTTTCGTCCAGTTTGATGGAAATACGGTAAACAGGGCAAGAAATTAATAATGATTGTAATTTTGTAAAGTGTTATTTTAATTTATGCATTTTATTGTAACTGATCTCGATATTAACAAAGTTATCTCAGCAATGACATTCCAAATTTACTGTGTTTAAGTTAATTAAGTATTTAGGTTATTGCATGTATTTATTACCAATTAGTTTACTTTAATTATATGGTTTAGTATAGATTTTACTTATTAAGTTGGTCATACTACTGACGAAGAATTTATTACAAAAAAAAAAAAAAACTGGTGCCCTAAAAGTTGGCAACACTTTAAAGATACAGTCAACCGCCCATAATTCTTAATAATTTCATATTGACAGCACATTTATGTCGTAGCAGTTAGAGTGATTGGTGACGAAGTGCAAATGTTAGTACTGATGAAGGTTGAAAATTTTGGATGATGTATCATCAAAGGTGCAAATTTTATGCAACGTGTGTGTATTTAAAGGAAATAATGATAGACTTTATGGCAAAGCATGTAGGTCTATTTTGCTTACGATATTTTTTGAAAGCAATAATCAAACCAAAATTACTGATAGCCCATTTTCAGTGTTGGCGCACAGTTTTTTATTTTTATTAAATTGATTGAAAAATATGTTCTAAATTGCTGTATTTATATGATTAGGAGTTTGAATTATAAATCCTTGTAAACAGCACTAATTTTACTTGATGTGTTTACTATACTATAATTTTGTGTAAAACACTTCTTTAATATTTTCTTGTATACCTGGGCCTGAAATTGTTAGGAACCTAGCGAACGTCAAAGTCTTGAAGCAATTCTTGACTAACCGAGTTGTAACACCATGGAATAGGCGGTATTTTTATGGTGTACAATAAAGCATATATAAATAAATAAATAAATAAAATACTGTGACGACTCTCACTCTGAACTGCTTCAAGAACAGACAGATTAAATATCTTTAAAGTATGTCAAACACACATCTAATTAGATTCTAAGTGTGACCAAAAGACAGATAGCCGACGTAGGTCAAAAACCGCCCAATTTAATTGGAACTGGGCGGTTCACGTCTGCTATATGCCGCACAGACTGTGGGCCCTAAAACTACAGAACTGGAGCCCTGAGTCAGTGAGGTGCGAGTCGTGGCAGTCCACGTAAGAGATGTCCGGGCGAGCTGGATAGGTTCCGTCTTAACTAGAAGGATAACGCGCGGGCTTGTAATATTGAAGGAGTAGAGGCAGGACCTTGCCCAGGAGTTAGACAGCCTAGGCTCGTAAAAAATTAAAGTGTCTTAATTACCAAATAATAATAAATACATCGCGGTCACGACCTTGGCACACACAAACCAGAGAGGAAGTTCCCGTGTTTTTTAACCGACTTCAAAAAAGAGGAGGTTATCAATTCGGATGTTTTAAGAATCACTTCTTATCTGTCTCTCAGTAATACCTTTAATTTATTCACATTTGTGACAAGTTTTTGACGTTTCTTGTCTGTGACATTAGATGGGATTAGATTTTGAACGTTTTTAATACGGGAATTGGCCTTCTGGTTTTATTTTAGAAATTATTGTCTGTTCTAAAAGTATCTGTTGAAAATATAAAGATATCCTACTAATATTATAACTGTGGAAGTTTGTATCGTCACTAAATAACGCAAAAACGGATGAAAGGATTTAGATGAAATTTGGAACTTTCATTTATCAGATAAATATACCTATAAGAGTCTGCAACGGTTGCAAGTCGGGTCCAGTGGGAAAGTGGGGGTGAATGTCTTCCGCTCCCCCTCAGTACGCGTATGACTATATTTTTTGGTTTTGTCGTCTACAAGTAGGTATTTAATAGTTTTTAAGTGGTGCTTTCGACCCGAAAGTTTTCTAGTCTTTTTTGATATTTAAAAAATGTATCAATTAAATTCTAATAGAATGAAATTGTCAAGAAGGTGTCTTATTTTTTTTTGCAAATTTTTATTTCACGGCGATTGGAATGTAATGAATATACAGGGAGTTGAAACTGGATGATAATTATAATTTTATATTGTTTTTCTTAATGTTGTTAAATACTTAACAATAATGTTTAAACATGACATTCAAATGTACGGACGCCAGCAGCCAAAGCTACTACAAGCTGTAAAATTTCTTTAAAAAAAATTCTACTTACTTACTTACCGCTAAAGTATTAGGTTCAAGATTGATTGCGAGAATTTGCCAGTTTCGTGTAGCTTGATGTGCTGGAGTCTGTACAAAACAGTACTGTGAAAGAATGACTTTAAAGAAATACAAGTAAAATAAAAAAACTACTGAATACGCGTAATTTAATCAAGGTTGAAAAATTTAGACTTCAAAATGAACCCAGTACATACACATATTACATAAATTATCAGAGAGTGAGAATCACGATAAACGTTCATTTCAAAGTAAAAAAATCACGAAGAGAAATCCCGTAGTCTTAAAAAAATTATCTACATCTTTCATTGTAAACTTACCTTTATCGGTATTTTAAACAACGGCAATTAAAAAGGTAAAAAAAAAGTGTAATGAATGTTCAGCTTTAAAGGATTTTAGAATAAAATAAAGAATCCCAAAATTCCCATTACATGCCGTCCATGTTTAATTTAAAAAAGTGACCTTTTTTAATGTAAAACTTTAATAATACGAACTTAATGTGTTCAGTATGTAAATTTTCGTTTTAAGTATAATTTCTTGTAACTATGTACGCACGGCGACAGGTCCAACTATACATTTCCAGTATAACCTGACCTCTCATCGTAAGAAAAGCCTATACCATGCGAGGTCAGGTAAAACTGGGAATGTATCGCTTAATGTGTGTACGTATAATTAGTTATAAAGCTGTATCTACACTGTGCGATTGTAAAGCTGTATCTACACTTGTTGATGCTTGTAAATTGGACTGTGCATTTAAATACAGTAGTTATTGTGACATTTTATTCCTTACTTTATTCCTTTTTGAGAGGCTAAAATACTTAGGGTGGAATTTCCAACTGTCATATAGCTGTCAAACAGTCATAAATTGCCCACTTATATCTTTGAAAAATCGGTTTTTATCTTAATACTATTTTTTTACTGTAATAATATAATTATATCTTAATCTTTATTTTTGTTTTTTAAATATCAACCATGCTTTTTTTTTTTTCAGGATGGGAAATCATCAAATGACTTCTCCCGCTCTGGGCGGAGCGGGAGGGCGTGTCAGACTTTTACTGACTAAAACCCACCCGTGTTCCATCAGTTGCCCATGTGCCAGGGTCACGGTATCTCTTTCGAACAATCACGCGACCCCGGCAGGCATCGGTCCTAGTAGACCCCTGCACTGCTGCTGACATCTCTTTGAGGCGCTCGTGGAACACTGCGCGCCGTCGACCCGAGCTTGATCCTTACCGGGCGGCGAGCTACCCATTGCTCGCCACCCGCAAGCTCGCGCCTACGGTGGCCGGGAGTCCGCAATCGACTCCCGACGCCCGGGGCGTCTCCTCCTGCGGCGGCTAGGGACGTGAGGGCGCAGAGACTGCCACTCCCTCACGCGCCCCGCCTCCTCCTTCGCGAGCATTACTGCTTCGCAGAAGGAGGTGACGGCTTCCCATTCCCTCTCGCTCCGTACCATGGCTCGTACCAGGGCCGGACGCGAGAGGTCGCCGCCGCCGATAGCCTCCACGAGGACATGGCGGTGCTCCGCCCAGGCAGGGCACACCTCCACCGTATGCTCCACCGTGTCCTCCAGACGATCCTCGCAATGGAAACACCCGGACGTATCCTCCCGCTTTATCCTGAACAGGAACCCACCGAAGCACCCATGCCCGGTGAGAACCTGCGTCAGGCGGAAGGTGAGGACGCCGTGACGCCTCTCTATCCACTCCTCAAAGAGGGGACTTACCGCCGCAATTGTGGCGTGCCCAATATCAACCATGCTTAGTTTTCATCTTTTGTTGTTACTAAGTAACCGTAAATATACAGGATAGTAGGGACATTAGCGTACAATCTTCGGTTCAGCACGTGATTCTTAAGATCCCTACTTGAAATTTTTCGTCGGTTATTAAAAAAAATCTTTAAAATGGACCATAAATAGTTATTTTCAACGTGTTTCTCTATGACCGTATGTGTATACCGGGTGTATGTTCAGATTTTACGCACAGTGGCTTGAAAAAATTATTCACCCGGTATACCTAGTCACTATAAAATTATGATAGTCGACTTAAACAAGTTTTTTTTACAATTATTGTTCGATATTTAAATAATTAATTTTTCACTATTGTAAGACCAGTGATATTATCTTGCCGGGTTTGACACACTCCCGGACTGGTAAATCAAACCGCCCGCGCTACATATTTTTATATCCATTCAACTGTCCAACCCGCACGGTGATTATCTCCCCACCTGTCCGGGCATCAAATGTCACTTTCTTTTTTACGACAATGTTTAATTGATCCTGAATTCAAATTTCGAATAGTCATGACTTATGATGGCCAGTAGGTGACTTTTTCTTTGACTCCTCGTTATTTTGGCCTACAAATACCGACATGGAAATGCAAAGTGGGTAGATTTAGGGAGTCCCGGAGGGTCTTCGAACTCCTTGATTTAGGTCCTAAAACTTAAGCGGGCCACTGCTCATTAATAACTCTTGAAGTATTAAGTTTAGGAAAACTCATGCTATTCACTGCCTAGCCCCGAGTTTAGATGCTGACCCGTGATAAGCAGCATAGGTGATTAAATAATAATATTAATAATATAATATCGCCTTATACGTAAAAAATAAAAGTTTTTTTTGTCATTACAGATTTGTTTTAGAATAGTTTATTAATAAATTGGTAAATGAATAAATTTTAAAAATTCACGCGATATCGCGTGATTCGTCGACTCTGCATTATGGCCGATCACGCGATAACGCGTGCTTGCTACTAAAATTTTTGTATGCGCTCTTAAATCTGTGGCCATATCGGATCATCCATCGATCTGTGTTTGGCACTCAACGTGTTAAACGATAATTCCTGCGTTGTGTCTCGTGTGATTTAAAATATAATTTGTGGGTTATATTCTTAAGGGGCCTAATACCTCTATAACATTATTGTATCGAATTCAGTTTTACTAAGGGAATGCGCCACTCTCAGGTAACCCGTGAAATTCAACAGCCTGTGAATGTGTGAACGCAACTCGGCAACACGGGTGAATTTTAAAGTGTGTGTGTGTGTACTCGTCTACACGCACAGATTCATAGCGTGCTTGTACACACGGCTACAGGTCAAGCTATACATATCCAGTTTTAGCTGACCTCGCATTGTATAGACTTTTCGTACAATGAGATGTCAGCTTATACTGGAAATGTATAGCTTGATGTGTAACCGTGTGTACACAGTTACCATACTACAAGTATAGCGTGCGGCGCTTTATGAGATAGAAAATTATGTATCCGCAGGTATCGATTGACAAATAGTTGTGATAGACCTCATAAAAGATGCCATCATTCAGATAATTTAATAGAAAAATACTATAGAGCTGCTATGTAAATATGAGAGCGCCATAAAGTTATTTTGGTGGTCAGTATCAGAACGATCACCGCCATCTTGGTTTTTTTTTTCAACCATCAATAGCCTCTACAGTGCTGGGACACAGGCGTCCCCTCGGTGAGAGGGACGCGAGCCCAGTGCGGGTTCACATGTCTTTGAATTTTCGGTTTTAAGACATGCCGGTTTCCTCACGATGTTTTCCTTCACCGTTTCGAGGGCAGTGGTGATGACATAATTTACACAAAGTAAAGCGCCTGTTTGGCTTCAAACTCACGACCTACTACTCGTAAGTCGCAGCCGTTGCAACTGGGCCACCACTGCTCTTTTTTCAATACATTTCACAAAATAAATGCGTAAATAGTTTTTCGACAGCGCCTCTTTGGAAGCGTCATTCGACCGCCAAAAGATCATTGTAGCACTCTTGTATTAGCGTTTCAGTTTTATCTGTATGATGGCCGTCTAAATATGGTGTTCATTTAATTAATCTCTACTATATACTTCCACAGAGTTCAATAGAATTAGCTAGCAAAACTCAGCAGACGCGATATGTAAGCATGTATGAACAAACAAAAAAAAATGATTTTTTTTTTTTAGGGTATCATGCGCACGTACTGTAGGTACATCAGCATTTACCAAGACATTTTCCATCTTTTTTGAAGTCAGCTAGTCCGGTTGGTCCAGCCTAACCGAATGTAGCTGAATACCAGTACATTTATAAAGCGACTGCCTATCTGCCCTCCACAACTCAGTTAGTGGGTAATACAATACCCCTTGGTACGACTAGCTGTCAGAGTTTCGGACTTCTGACGACCCGTAATGACTGTTAAAGATGTACGAATGACAGCGGGGACAAGGGTTGCCACCTTTTTTTTGTGCAATTAAAGTACATTGGTTATTATAGGTAAGAAAAAAAATACTTAGTATAAAAATAAAGTACGATTTATTTTTCTTTATTATTATGTTTAAAAAATATTTTTTATTGCTGTTTGCAGTCTGTATCAAATAAATTTCATTTAACGAAGAAGTACTCACAATTAACTTTTCAAAATCCCACAGAAATCAAATCTTGCAAAATAAAGTATTTTCGTGTACTTTATTGTTTTCATAAAGTATAAAGTACAATTATGTGAAATAACCTACAATATTATTAAGTACGGGTGGCAACCCTAGCGGGGACCAACGGATTCACGTGCTTTTCAAGGCACAGATCCACGGACCTGATCGATCGACCTGCACGGCAGTAATTATTTAGCCATAAACCCCTTTACCCAAAAATCAAAGTAGCATGACATCAAAATCATTCAACAAAATAAAAAATACGTCTGAGGAGTTCCGCTGGCTAATTTACTTTGCCCATGTAAACTTAAAAGTATGAGTTCTTTGTTAGAATTAAGCAACTGTGTGTTTAATATTACTGAATATACTTGTGTAAGAGAGGGCACAGCCGGTCCAAACAATTATAACTAATTTGTTTATCTTACTTATCCATGTTTCACGGGCCATCATATGAAATAAATTCTATTTATTTAAAAATTAAGGTCAAACGTACAAAAAAAATGCTTTAATTGTTTAGAAAGTATGTAATTTTTTTTTTGTTATGTACGCATGGCGACAAATCGAGCTACATATTTCCAGTATAAGCTGATTTCTCATTGTACGAAAAGCCTATACGATGCGAGGTCAGCTAAAACTGGAAATGTATAGCTTGATATGCAGCCGTGTGTACATTTATTTTCTTTGTTTTTGTTTTAATTTCTTGACTGTATGTGCTCGCTCTTAGTCAATTTCACTGTCACTGATCACATACACTAGTTTTGTCGATGAAAATAAAGTTATTAAAAAATATTTAGTGTTTTTTTTTTTATCTAAGACCCAACGTCCACAACGCACAGTGGAACGAATGTATGGGAGCGGTTGGACGTAGACATGTCCGAAAAATAAGAGTAAAATTATGACAAACTAATGATGCCATCTTATTCGATTACTTAATGCCTTCATAAATTGTGGTGATGAATTTCTTCATAACTCCCATATTTCGGGAGTAATTTGAGAAAATGTGAAATTTTACTATGAAAATGAGTGTATCGAGCTCTCTCCCTCCTGATTCCGGGCTTGTTTCAAGTAGCGGTCTCTAATATCGTAATGCTATTACTAAGAGCTATATTTAATACTAAGACACATAGTGCGCCAAATGTGCACTTTCTGGGATAAAAGGAAATGAAAATTAAAAAAAAAAAACGTTTTTTCCCCATTTGTATTTACTTTAAACCGCAGACAGACTTATTAAGAGGTCTATAAATATATTATATATATACAGAAATATATATTAACAAAAATATTCACAAGAACTGATGAGAGTATGACTTTTAAGTAAGTTGATAATAAATTACCTAGTTTCATTAAAAGTACAATAAATAATTAAGATGTAAGCTCTAATTTACTAAGTTACACATTTTAAAACAATAACATCATTTAATTATCTTCGTCATCATCATCATCATCAATTAATTCAAATTCAGAATCGATGTCCGCTAAATCATTTATGTTAACAAATTCGATATCACTTTTCTCAGAATCCGTAAGCTCATAAAATTCCTTAAAAGAAGATTTTTTTACAAACTTATTTCCTTTTGGACGGATACTTGTAACAAGTGGATCAGAAGACAGTAAAAGATTGTGCATAATATCTTCATTGCATGAGATACTGCTATGCTTTCGAGAATGCCCCTCTCTATATTTTCTAAAATCTTTATTTCTAGCCTCAGATGCCTCTTCGGATAGAAAACCAATGGGCACAATTGACATGTTCTGAACTATGTCTGGCCCATGCATTAAAATTTTATGAAGTGAAGAAGGCATATAATACCATGGGTATAACTCCACGTAAAGCTTAGCAGTATCAAAGCAGAACTCTCGGAATTTAGTTACGTTGATCTTCTCTCCTGATGAAATACACTGCAAGATCACACAGATTTTTCTTAAAAGCATAGCATCTATTCCGGTCAGTTCAGCAGATTTAGTGTAGTTTTCAAAAAATCTCCTTGTCGAGTTGCCATTGTTGGTGGATCCACTGCCTTGTTTCACAACATCGAGAAGTAAGCCCGTTTCTCTTCTTACAGCCTCTTGAACTCTTTTCTTCCTGTCATCAACTTGCCTTTTTGCTATATCACCCCTTACTTGCCATGATTTTATGTCTAATTTGTAGGAAATGTGTAATAAGCATTCCATTGAGCGAATCCAAGCGTGAAGGGTGCTTAAGCTATATTTATACATGTCCTCGTTTGCGTGTTTATCTTTGATTAACTCTAAATTATTCATTTCTTTAGGACAAGCCTTGCATATGTCACACACTGAAGCTGCTGTATTGGATATAATGGAATGAATTTTACCATCAATCATTGTCAACAGCAGTTGGTGTTTGACACTAATTCCATCAGTGATGGTGGATGGAGTTAAGGCTTCAATCTCTGCTTCGATTTCAGCCATCTCTCTCTGCACATTTTCTTTGGTTTCCTTTATAAACTTAAACAATATTGGCCGGCAAAATGAAGTGGAAGATGGTCGCTCGTTTTCCCAAATTGTTACACCTTTTGAGACGAGCCGCAGTGGTACAAGACTAATCATAAAATTACTAGCAAGATCGATTTGCTCATCTTCACTCGTCCTTTGATGATAAATGCTTTGGCTAGATGATCCGTCAAAACCCCATTTGCTGGTCAATACGAGCTGTTGATTGGGATCAACAGGGGTTTCTAACGACCTAATAAGTCTTCTTGAGGTTAAATCCATCAAGGCTTGTAATTTGATTTTTGCAGAGCTCTCTGTAACTGTGAGATCTTCTTTGGCCGGATAGCACTTAATTTTTTCTTTAACCAACATGTAGTAACTCGGGTATTGAAGAGCTCCTTCTTGAGTGTTGAAATCCCGAAGAGTGTTATAGCGCCATTTCGATAAGTTCATCGATACATAAAGAGCCAATGCCTTCAAAGGGGATATTTCCCGTACCTGAATTGATTTACCTTCAATGAAGGCTTTGATTTTTGAGGCCTCTTCTGGATTCTCCGTCAAGTATTTCATAACATAAGCTGTATCGCTTTGTCCTGCCTTTTGAAGCGCCCTTTCGGCCGAAAACATAATTTCAGCGCTGCTACTGCTGCATGAAAGACTATCTTCAGTGCGTCTTCTTTTTTGCCGGTTACTAAGGTCCTCAAAAGATTTACGAGGACTAGGATGTGTACAAGTTGAAGCATCAGATTTAGCAGGAGAAATTATGGGCTCGATGACGTCACTTATATTTTCTGTAGAAGGTTCCATATTTTCATTCTGTAATTCCGGCCATTGAATTGCAGCCTGTAGCCAAATCTCATGTTTCTTCCGAAACTTATCTGTGCTTCTTCCAGACTGTGTCCATTTTGCATAAATGCGGTAGCAAAATCGACGACACCAGTCTTTTAAACTTGTTTCAGCACTTTCACATAACTGAACACAACTGTTATCTTTTAAAACACTGAACAAATAGTTAAAGTCGCGTAAATCTTTATGTGCGCGTGCGCATAAAGCAACGTGAATATCAAGATTTGTATTAAAATTTGGAAAATACATTGCGAGATTAGCTTGGATACAACGAGGTGTAAATCAACACTGATTTTAAAGTTACTAATAGTGACCTATTTATATAAAATCCAGGTATCCCAGGTATCCTTTGTTAAATATTGCAAGGTAATTAGTTATTGTGATAATTAGTAAATGATGCATGCTAAATTAGTGTATTAAGAGCCATTTAGTAATTAAATAATAGCAATGTTCTTATCAGTAATCATTAGTGCATCAGTTTTATATGTAAACCTTAAGTCCCTAATTATATATCCTAATTAGCTTATATCTTCTCTAATTGGCTGCTCAGAAATGTTATTGTAATAAGGTAAACCTTTAGAAAAACGGTTTTAATCAACAAAATAAACAAAAAATAAAAAAATTGTGTTATAAAATAAACATCACTCTTTATCCCAGAAAGTGCACATTTGGCGCACTATGTGTCTTAGTATTAAATATAGCTCTTAGTATTAGCATTATGATATTAGAGACCGCTACTTGAAACAAGCCCGGAATCAGGAGGGAGAGAGCTCGATACACTCATTTTCATAGTAAAATTTCACATTTTCTCAAATTACTCCCGAAATATGGGAGTTATGAAGAAATTCATCACCACAAGTTATGAAGGCATTAAGTAATCGAATAAGATGGCATCATTAGTTTGGCATAATTTTACTCTTTTTTTTCGGACATGTCTACGTCCAACCGCTCCCATACATTCGTTCCACTGTGCAACGCTACAGTAACCAGATAATGGACGTCCATTAACTACCTACGTGAGGTAATTTTGGCGAGATTTTCGACCCCAACCTTTCGATTTTTGGTGATTTGTCATGAGATTTGGATCGATCCCCCTCCCCGCCAGGATCGCGAGATTTGTTGGGAAGAGTTACCGTGGCCCTGGTATATGGGTAACTGAAGGAAGGGTTTTAGTCAGTAAAAGTCTGTCACGCCCTTCCGCTCCACCCAGAGCGGTAGACGTCATTTAATGAATTCCCACTCACAAAAAAAAACCCGCAACCCCTCCCCATAATGGTGGAATGCATTTCGTTTGGCTTGCTTGGCTGTCCGGTGGCGGCACAATCAAGGAGCTACCGTGCTACCTTGAGGCGCTCGTATAACCATGATAAATACTATTTTGTAGGATATAGGCATATTTTAGCAGAAAAAAAAATACTTTATTTAACCCGGTTTTCTCACGATTTGTTTTTACCGGTGAAAAAAAAAACACTTTACGTGATATTTTCCGAGACCCCCTGTCCCCATGAGATTGGGTGAGATACGGCTCGACCGCCTAAACATTTGTGTTGATGAGGTATTTCAGAAACAAAATAGATGTACTTAAGAAGCCTGAAGAACTGAAATACACACTATTAGGCCTCCCCCACATTAGGCGTGCGCGATCCTCGGGCGCGAGCGCGTCGCGAGCGCGCCGCGAGAGCGTCGCGTTTAGCTGCCCTGCGGCGCGCTCGCGGCGCACTCGCGGCGCGCTCGCGGCGCGCACGCGGCGC
Source organism: Aporophyla lueneburgensis (assembly GCA_932294355.1). NCBI lineage: Eukaryota > Metazoa > Arthropoda > Insecta > Lepidoptera > Noctuidae > Aporophyla > Aporophyla lueneburgensis. The sequence continues at coordinate 27,428,605 of OW028751.1, read as the reverse complement.
TCGCCTTGGCGTTTAACCCCCTACAGCTAAGTCAGTCACAATTTGGACAATTTTCGTTTCAAAATCCACACTATCCACACTAATATTATAAATGCAAAGTAACTCTGTCTGTCTGCCTGTCTCGCTTTCCTGCTAAAACTACTGAACCGATTTAAATGAAATTTGGTACTCAGATAGTTTAGAGCCTGAAAAAGGACATAGGCTACTTTTTATTCCGTGACTTTGTCTGCGTCCGCGATAAACGACATTTACGCAGAAGAAGTCGCGGGCAGAAGCTAGTCTTTTATAAATAAAGTGCTGATTTCTTCCCACACCTTTTTTTTGCAATACGATCACTATACTCCTTTGTAGTCATGTCCCATATCGCAGAACGATTCTGTATTTCTAGGATAAAGCTTTCGATATTAATTTCACTCGTGACTCTATTTTTAACGTGTGTCAACACAACACTGCCCACCATGTGACTGACCGAAACAGTAGCAATATACAACAAGTTACCAGAATCCATAAGGACAGAGAAAAAAAGCCATCTATTTACTGATAAATTAAAAAAGCTGCTGTTAAGCAAAAGTTATTATAGCGACAACGAAATTTTAAATGATAAAGCCCTGAAATTAGTTTAGAAAAGTCCAAAGCATGTATTTCATCTATTTTTAATTACTATTTTAGAATAAGTTACATTATAAGATAATCAATAGGTCCTCCTCTCTACCTACTGTATTTTCCTTTGCTATGCCCGACAGGGTCCACAACTGTTTCTAAATAAAATGTTTTACCACCATTGTGGAATGCAATAAAGTATTGAGTATTGTAGCGGGCGAAGGGGTAAGAACGCGACTCGAGCGCCGCGTGCGCGCCGCGAGGGCAGCTAAACGCGACGCTCTCGCGGCGCGCTCGCGACGCGCGCGCGGCGCTCGCGCCCGAGGATCGCGCACGCCTAATGTGGGGTCAGCCTTAGTTTTTACATAAGTAAAAACTAATAGTGTGTATTTCAGTTCTTAGGTATAGATTCTTAGGTAGATATGTTTATATACTAGCCTCTGCCCGCGACTTCGCCCGCGTCAAATTTTTGCTCCCCGGACCCTTCCCGTCGCATCGAATTGTCTGCCAGTTTTTCTCCATTTTTCGTTGCTGCTCCGCTCCTTTTGACTGTAGCGTAATGTTATATTATTATAGCCTTCCTCAATAAATAGGCTACCCAACACAAAAAGAATTTTTCAATTCGGACCAGTAGTTCCTGAGATTATCGCGTTCAACCAAACAAACTCTTCAGCTTCATAATATTAGTATAGCATAATATTAGTATGGCATAACCAAATGAAACGACAATCTACAATCATATCGATAAACTTTATTGAATAAAAAAAATGTCTTATACAGAAAAATAATGAAGAAAGAACGCAATTAAAATTAAAATGACAAAACGTTGATTATAGAAATTAATAATAATTGGTTACATACATTAATTAATATAATAGTTTTTATAATATTAAATGGAAACCTACAGTTAGAGAATAATCATTTTAAGGTGATTGCGCTAAGGTAGCCCGCGATTTGATATTAAATATAATATATATGCTGTTTAAAGACGACCGTATCATACATGGATTTACAGAATTAAAATCCACCAAATCATCAATACAACTCTGCGAGTTCATTTAATCTCATCGATTAACAATTTCATGAAAAAGATATTCAATGGGATTAAGTGAAGTTAGGGGATCGTATTGATATTGATGTAAATTCGTGTTCTTTGAACGTGATTTTCACTCCCTTCAAAACGTCGGATTAATTAGACACTTATCAGGGAACGATGAGAATACAATAATTTCATAAATTTGTCCCATTATCCTGGCCAGGATTACCAGGAAAGCAAAAAAAATATACTAGAAAATAATTTAAAAAAAAAAACGGAGTGCGCATTATATCAAAATTAAAATACCTCTAAAAGCACCCCACGCTTTTATGCCACTATTTTCTACTTTTTAGTTTGATTTTATATGAAAGCCTGTTTTATAAACTATTATTTATTAACACACAATCTAACAATGACCTGCAAATTAACATAACTAAATGTAAAAAAAAAATACATCGCGGGCTGCCAGCGCGTCCATCTTAACCAATCGCAGTATTTTACATAATAAAATAAACCAAGGAAATCATTACAAATCCTCATTACAAAACAATTGTGCTTACTTGAAAGGTTCATTTAAAACCTCCATGATAAATTTAAAAAGAACAGTGCTCAAAACAGGTGTGCTGTGGTGAAAATGATGACAGATGATTTGCAAAAGAATAAAAAACACGAATGTTAACATTAAAATTAATAATATGAAATGCCGGAATCATGCCCTCCTCCTATAAAGAGGGACACAATGACTACTGCATAGTAAGCACGGCTAGACACCACTCAATGAATTTCCAGTATAAACTGATCGCACATTGTATGGGATTTCCGTATTATGAGAGGTCAGCTTATAAACCTGTGTACCTGCAACTACGTGTAAGCAGATGCATTGATGTGATAAATGAATTAAAACAATGTAAGACCATGTCGCACGAACGTAAAAATTTCGCGGCGTGATATTCTATTTTCGGTGCCTAGCATATAATGCATCCTAGCGCGTCGAGAAAACACACTTGTTAAGATTTTTTAACTCCCGACGCAAAAAGAGGGGTATTATAAGTTTGACGTGTCTGTCTGTCTGTCTGCCTGTGTGTCTGTCTGCCTGTGGCATCATAGCTCCCGAACGGATGAAGCGATTTCAATAAAAAAAAATGTATTAAACGTGACTTATGTGCGAGTGGACATGTTTGATGAAAATCGGTTGAGCCGTTTAAAAGTTGTGGGGGGGAAAGTGGGGACGAGTAACCGAATGTCAGCAAATATACTCGAGTGGGGTCTCAAATGAAAGCGCACTGAAAGAGAATATTGATGAATTAATCGAGAGTGTTCTTAGCTTCGTTTGATTCAACATTATAATAAGTATGTACCTATAAAAGTATAAAATAAAAAATTAAATAAAAAAAAATTAAAAACCCCGATACAAAAACCTAATTTCCCTTTAAAAAGTAAAAAATAATAATAATTAAAAAAACTCAATCTTGAAAGTACCTAAGTATGTAACAATAATTCAAAAAAAAAATCGTCGCGTTGGGGGTTTTTAACTGTCGGTGTTAAAGAGTACGTTGAAGATTCAGTTCGTAAAAAAATCCCGCAACGGAAATTTTACGTCCGTGCGAGCATGGTCTAAGGATGGAGGAATTTCTGCCTACCCTATTGGGAAACAGGCTAGATTATAGAAAATATCGGTTACGAATTATTTTAACTTTGGTTTCACACAATCATTTTCTTTACATCGGTTCTTCGTGTCTCCTTACGATGTAGGTCCGTTATTTAGGTACCTACAATATCTTTGTAAACTTCCAAATCATCTGCGACTGTATAGATATTATACTGATTATAATCATATTTAATTTGATAACAAGGTAACTTAGAAATATAACATAAAAAAACTGTAATTAATTATATTTTTGTCAATGGCAATCATGTTGTCACATGAATTCTACCAAAGACTTGTCAGTGGTAAACCCTAACTGACATTACTTGACAGTGTTTCCATAGTTAAAAACTGGAAACACCGCAAGTAAGTATACAATAGCATTCTGAATACAAAAATGCTGCCCTTATTTTGTCTTTTTTCGAGTTAAATATGACATGGGCAATATACTTCTGCCTGACTCCTATATGGTCCTCCTATTTAGCATTTAGGACGGAGGTTATAGTAACCATATGCATTAACCAATACATCTTTGATCCTCATAAGGATAAACGGACAAACGTCCGTGATAAATGTCTATAAGTTGCACCACATTCTTACCTTACTGGAAAACTTTCTTGAATAATCATAACCTTTTTACCCTATCCCGGGGAACCATTTTAGAACCCAATGACACTTATCTCTCACCACATATTATAAATCTCGCATAATAAATGAGACACACATACATATTTTCATGTAGAGTGTAACACTCTCTACAATGGCTTTTAAGCCTCAACCTTTCAGTTATTTTACTTCAGATCTAGCATCACAATCACCTTTATTCTGGTTGATATACCAAATTCTTAGTTGTCCGAATTAAAATGGATCTTAGTTGTCCGAATTAAAATGATTTTATTTATTTATTAAATTCTGCTGCTGTTTGTTTGCTGTCAGAAGTAAAATACCTAACTGTGAGACTTCTGTACTTCCTTCTCTATCTATGGTAATTCCATAGATAAAACAGGCGACACAGAATACGCCATGTTTCTCACCATTGGCTTGGCAAAGAAATACTTTAAGGAATGCAAATATTTTTAAGATTGCACCCCTATATTTAGTGGGTATCTTTATCAAGTCTATTTCACTAATCAACTTCAATTTTTTTTTAAATCATAAAATATTCGTTAAAAAACAATTTTAGTAGAAACGATTGGCTTCAAATTGTACTTCTCAAGGATGCAAGACAACCTAATAACATATTGTGGTCAAAATATAAACACACAACGTATACCATCAATTACATAACTTCTTAACAGTAAAAGAGAGAGAGTAAGGTGAGTTGAGATAATCGATGTAATATTTTCAAGCAATGCCTATCTTGGTAATAAATCATTATCGCAAACAAAATTTCATCTGACAATAATTTCTGTAAGATTACAGTGTTGTAAGAATGTAAGCAAATCTTGTTTATTATAAAAACAAGAGCCCATTCACACTAAGAACCTACTGGTATTTTTGTTAGGGCAACATTAAACGAACCTTCACGAGTAGCAATAATTTTTTTTGTTCGTTCGACATACCCTGGGCAGTCGGACCCGGCTTTACTGATTAACTTCTTTTGGCTGCGGGAAATCCAAAACAGGATCATGTTTATGAGAGGAAAAATACAGTTTACAAAAATATTACCATCACTCAGTAAATTGCTTGACAATATTATTCATTTTTCTGCAGTACTGGAAATAAGTATTACACAGTTTGTTCTCTCCTTCGCACCGGTACGAATTTCGTACTTAGAACAAATCTGATCGTAATTTATAAAGGTATACTTAGATCATTTAACGTACATAGACGTGAGAAAAATAAGGTTACACACAACCACACAACAAATTGTGGGAACCGTTATGTCAAATTGAAATTCCCACTCACTCTCCCTCCATTCACGGACAAGAACAATTTAATTTTTATTATAAGTATTTCTACCTTTGCCGCGCTGATTCTTGCCGAAACCCTTCTTTTCTTCATTGATCTGCTTAATGAAAACCTTGTAAGTAAATACGTTGTTGCAGACAAAAGTGTTAGCGTGCCAGATTGGCAGCACTGCACACTCTCCCGCCTTAAAAACATCTTCTATTTTGTCCATGGAAGCGCAACAATTGTCCGTGTACATAAATTTCCTGCGGTTTTGGCTTTTATTGTAGACGTGTATTTCGTAAAGCCACTTCATGGCGCTGAATTTTGTGCCGATAAGCTGAACGGCCATGTAGACTTTGCCGTCAGTCTCGGACACTTTTACGTGTAGAAGAAAGTTGTATGTGCCCAGCACGATGAGGTTTACTTGTTGACTGTTGTTACTGACGTTCGTAAGACACATCTCAGAGTCCACGTTGGATTGAAAACCATTTGGATGTATGCTTTCGAAATGGCTCGATATTTGACTCAGTTTACCTGAAATTTTTGAGAAGAAAAAAATATTAATAAAGCACCCAAAGGGTGTAAATGTTTTCTATGTAATTTTCTCAATAAGTTCAACGTTTCTTCATTTGCTAGCTTTTTCTCAACTATGTTGGGGTCGGCTCAGATTGTAACCACATAAGACATGCCCTTAAAATATTGGGATACAATGAATAAATCAATAATCCTTACCTTTCCAACGACAGGTACCAAAGACTGCAGCAAGGGGACAGTCTTGTTCTTTGAAAGGACACTCCTTGACGTGATTCTCCATGTCTGCTATTTTTATGAACAGCTTACAACCTTCACTAGCATGGGGGCATGGCGCTTTCGTCTGAAATTTAAAATAATATTTTCAGATTGACTTCATTGTAAATGTTATTATTAGGATGCTCATTGCATAAAGATAACAAACTGCTAACGCCTCTTGGTAGATTTTTACCTTTAATCATGCATATTATGTCACCGGGATTCCCCCGAACAAATGCAACTTATGTTGCCAGGTGAAAAAAAAAAATCGGTAAGTTTCTATATTTCCTCCGCATCTACGTTACTTCAAAACAAACTATTGAATACAAATAATTGCTGGGAAACGACTTTTATATTTAACTAGCTTCTGCCCGCGACTTCGTCCGCGTCAAATTTTTGCTCCCCTGACCTTTCCCGTCGCATCGATTTGCCTGCTAGTTTTCGTGCACTTTTCGTTGCTGCTCGCTCCTTTTGAGTTATAGTGAGTCAACCTTAAACGATAGACATATTATTATTTATTATTATATTCTTTATTTTCAGACAACAATGATCCAGTGTGTTAGTAAACAATATTAAAACTTATCACTAGTGTTAGTAATTAAAACAAAATTGAGAATAACATAGAATAATCAGTATTGTGAAAAGGATATCCACAAATTAATGTTTGGTGATTATCCTTCTCACAAAACTTTTAATAATCGATGAGTCGATATTCTCCGCCACAGTTTTTAGGATGCTGTTGCCACTCGCGCGCAACCTAGACAACAGTGACGCGGTTTTCTTGCGAATGACGGCGTGGAAGCCGTCAGTTCGGTTTTGCGCAAACATCGTAGAAGCGCTGCACCACCGTGGCAGTCCCAACAGCATCCTAAAAATATTATTATATTGGACGCGCAGGTCATCCAGTGTCCTTTTGGTATAGTTGACCCAAAGATTCCCCGTGTAAAAGCTCTGGCAATATGCCTTAAAAAGTGTTATCTTTACCTGCTTGCTACACCGAGCGAATCTTCGGGCCAACATGTTACCTCGGACCGCCAATGCCCTGCGCTCCCTTTCAATATCATCATTGTCCTTAAGGTCGTCCGTGAGAAAATGCCCGAGATATTTGAATTTTGTCACTCGTTTGACGTTCAAGCCGTTTAGGGTAATGTTAGGTATAGTATCCGGGCATTCACCGCCGGCCTTAAAGACAATGTATTCGCACTTTTTAATATTATAAACAAGCCCGTGTGAGGCAGCATACGCCTGACAGACCTTCAGCATTTCATTCATATATTATATACGTGCTAAATAGCCTAGGAGATGTCAGACCACCCTGCCTCACACCGCATTCTAACCTATATGTATCAGAGTGTGCATTGGACCACCTAACAACATTTTCTTGGTTTCCATACCAATACTGTAGGATCTTGAGGACTCCTGCCGGTATATCCCTACCCTCAAGCTCCCTCCAGAGCACATCATAATTTACCAGATCGAAGGCTCTGAAGAGATCCAGGAAACAGGCGTATACCGGCGTTTTACGATCAGTGTAATACTGGACCGTATGCTTGAGACTTACAATGGCGCTTTCCGTTGACAGTCCAGGTTGAAACCCGAACTGTGAGTCATGCACAGATAGAAATTCCTTCAAGCTAGAATCAATCATACCGTCCAGTACTTTTGCCATTGTGGTTGCGAGAGATATAGGTCGATAGTTTGACTTATCAGATATGTCACCCGTCCTATTCTTAATTATAGGCACCACTAGTGTTTTCATTAGTTCTGCCGGCAAGTAAGAGTGACTAAGGCACATGGTATAAAACAGTGACAGAACCCTTGGCAGGTGAACCCCAGCAAATTTGAAATGCTCAATACTGAGCCCGTCATGTCCGGGAGATTTGCCTCTACTCATATTTTTAATGACAGCTGCGACTTGCCTGGCTGAAAAGAACATTAATGACTTCACTCCCTGACTGTCAGGCTCAGCACCGATCACATCAACTGAGGGAACTAGAGGAGATTGCACTGTAAAATGTTCCTTAAACATATTTGCAATCTCCCCCGGGTCACTCCTCCCGCCAACATTCACAGAGAGGCCAGGCTTAATATCAAGCTTACTCGTGGATTTCCAAAACTTTGCGAAATTATTTGTTTCTCTCGCTTTCGCTATCATATCCATCTTTATTTGGTCTTGGTTGTTTTGACACCATTTAAGCCGAGCCTTGAAGATTTTACGGGCCACTCGCATTTGTTCAAAAATACCTCCAGAAGTTGGCCGATTGTACAAAACCCACATTTCGAATTTAAGCCTGGCCTCCCGGTGTGCATCCCTTACATGGTAATTCCACCCGCACAATGTCTTGTGGTTCCTACCTCTAACAACAGTCCCTACCCTTTCATATGTTTGCTCGGCGGCATCACATAATGCATATGATATCTGACTGTACAATAAATCTAAAACAGGTTTATGCTCGCTCTGATTACAAAAACTATGGCTACACTCTTGAAAATCAGGTGGGAAATCAATTTCACGCAGCTTACTGTTACATAGCTCACGGTATCTGTCAATTTGCGAGTCATTTCTGTCCCCCCAAATAACTTTACTACAAGGAGTCGGACTTGTTACCCGCTTTGGTCTTATTATATTTAAGTTGCACTCAATGCAAAGTGGCAGATGATCTGACGTATATACGTCCTCATTTATGGTAACCTTGTTCACTGAAACCCAGGCTGACATATGCTCTCGCGGACTTCTTTTTAGAACTTAAAAAAAAAACAATTCCGTCATACATCATTTTTGCGTTACTTTAACCGTTTACGCAGCGCACGCAACGGAAACTCTCAAAAGGAATACATTTTCCCCGTTTTTGCAACATTTTTTATTACTGCTCCGCTCCTCTTAGTTGTAGCGTGATGTTATTTAGCCTATAGCCTCCCTCGATAAATAGGCTACCCAACACTAAAAGAATTTTTCAATTCGGACCAGGAGTTCCTGAGATTAGCGCGTTCAATCAAACAAACAAACAAACTCTTTAGCTTTATAATATTATAGTATAGATGTGAAAACTGCTGTTTATACGGTACTACGCAAGTATCACACGTAAAACATTGTGCTTTTGGGTGCATTCAACTGTACAGGGATCTTAAAGGTAAGTTAAGTTACAGATTAAAACTTCGTTTCTTTAAAATTACGACAAAAGTTACTTCGACCTTCAATATCTCCGTAAAAATTATCCCTGGTTTGGCCCAAAAAAAATATTATAGGTAAGGCGAAGAACAAGTTAAAAAAAAAAAAACCCCTCGAGTTTAAGTGTAGGTATATAAATAAAAAATGGAACATGTACCTGAGCAACATGATTCTCAACTTCATAATTCCTCAAGTTGGTAAGAGGCCTCTTGCAAATGCCGCACGCACGCCCTCTTATCTTGCAATCATTGCAGGAGCTATGCCCATTATCGCACTGGAAGATTCTCATGCCAAATCTTTGGTGGCAGGTAGGGCAGTCTAACACATCACGTTCCCTGGGCGAGTTGCGAGTTCTGGCAGAGAAATGATTTAGATTAAACTTTCAATTTGGGGGATACTTTAGCGCAACTCCAGGTAGCCACAAAAAGGTGGTTAAATACATAGAGAATGCTGCTGCCTATTCTCTAGTAAGTCCCTTAGTCGCCTTTTACGACACCCACGGAAAGAAATGGGATTGAATGGGATTAAGATTTACTTACAGTCAATGATATTTTATTAAAATATCATTTCTTACAGTATAATAACCATAAGAATCATTTTCAGAACCCCCCAGAATTGGCCTCAAATGTAATGATTTCATGAAGTTGACATATAACAGGCCAATTTTAATGGGCTTGTTTCGTCTGAAGGTTTATAAAAAGATCTACCAGAGGCAGCACTAGTGGGGGTACACATGTTTTGAATTCCCTATTGACAGTAACGTAATATGCGATGTCTTATCATTGAAATAAACGAAATTGATCTAGTTGATATTCACTGATATTTTAAGATTTAACTATTGGTTTACACATGACTACTTTAAATAAGAATAAAAGACAAAAAGGAGCGACACAAATAAAGATGCAGGCTTAAAATACGTGAAGTAAATACACTCAGCGGCACGGAATCTTGGCCAAGCCCTTATCTCGCAAATACTCGCAATAAAAACAAACTTTAAGTGTTTCCAATGATTGTTTCTTATGACGGTACGTCAAAAAAATGTTTACCCTTAGTTCAAGAGGGTAATTCATAATGTTTGAGTGCACTATGGCGTAACTTTAAATTTTTAGTTCAATCGTGTCACTTGAGCGACTAAGTTGCAAGTTTAAATTTGTGTGTTGTAAAAGTTCACGGATAGTTATTGAATTATTGTGATTTTGTGCTTATTATTGATTAACTGAAGGTGCTGTAACACCAATAAAAATGCCAATAACACCAGCACAAGTTGCACAGGCTGTAGCATTAATCGGCCAAGGATTGACACAGCGTGAAGTTGCCGTGGTGCTTAATGTACCACGTTCCTCGATGCAGTATGCACTAAAACGATACCAGGAGACTGGCCACTATTCCCGTAGACCAGGCAGTGGAGGTGTCAGATGCACGTCGGCCCGGGACGACCGATTTATTGTCCTGGAAATTTTAAGAAACTGCTACCTGACCGCTGTTGAGATACGCCAGCGGCTCCAAATCGCAAGGGGCGTGAATGTTAGTGAGCGTACGGTGCGAAGACGAATGGAGGAAGTGAATTTGAAAGCCCGTAGACCAGCACGCGGTCCAGAACTACTCAGACATCACCGAGTAGCTAGACTTCAATTCGCACGCGAACACGCCAACTGGACCCACGAGCAATGGGCTCGAGTGCTGTTCACAGATGAGTCTCGAATTGCATTGCGCGCTCCAGATGGTCGGGAGTGAGTGTGGAGAAGAAGAGGAGAGAGATTTCTTCCCATTACCACCACACAAACTGTGAGTTTCCATGGAGGCTCTATAATGGTTTGGGGAGGAATAAGTTCCGATGGTCGTACGGAGTTGGTTATCATTGATAACCGGCTAACTGCAGTCCGATACATCGAGGAGGTCCTTCAGGAACATGTTTTGGTATATTCTGGTTATATAGGGCACGACCAATTTCTCCTAATGCATGATAATGCACGCCCACACGTTGCACATTGCGTTGAAGAATATCTTCAAGAAGTTGGTATTCAAAAATTACAGTGGCCAGCTCGTAGTCCGGACTTAAACCCAATTGAGCATATCTGGGACATGCTCAAAAGAAAGATAAAATCCACCTCCGGCCCGCCAGAAACTCTTCAGCAACTTCGAAATGCAGCACTGACTGCTTGGGAAAGCATACCGCAACTTGATGTCAGAAGCATCATTCAGAGCATGCCAGATCGAATGCAAGCCGTTATAAGGGCTAGAGGAGGAAACACCCGATACTGAAACGACGAAAAAATTACCAATTTAGGTTATTTTTTAATTCAATAGTGTTTTTAAATTCATGATGTAAAGGAGATGTTTCAAAATGGGCCAGGTCTGTGTACACTAACTCAAAAAAAAGAGAAAAATCCGTGGAATTCGGGAAAAATACAGATAATTCAATCAAACGTATACTGTTGTGGTAGTTAATTGATATTTATCAATTATTTTTATGGATTTTCAACATGGCGTCTCACCGATTTAGTTAAAAACAATGACAGTAAACCATAGATCGACCATTGATCATAGAAAGAGAACTGTCAGCTGTCATAACAGTGTCAGCAGTCACTCGTATTGTAAGGACTAAAAGGACTTCGATTTTCTCGTGTGGTTTGGACTGCGTTGTTTCGATATAAAATCAACTGATTCATCATTTCATCGTCAGGTAAACAATTTACTTTTCAATTATAATTGTACACATACCATAATTTCCACGTGCCAAGATATTTTTGTACTATCATTGCGTTCTTATGTGCAGACCTAATTCAGAGAAATAATTCGACTCGCCTGGCTTACCTACATACAGATAAAAGTTAGGCCTTCTCTAGTTGGGACTGCAATTTGTGGCCACGATCGTACCTAGGCACATCAGTATTAGACCTAGCTAATATTATTATACTTACGACAATAATTTGTTTTAGCTGATATGAAAATGGTGTCCTGTGCTTTATGTTCTTCTGTTGTTAATGAAGATGGCCAATATATATTATACATTTGGTAATATGGGTCCTGACATCATTTCTATAATGAAAACGATCTTCGCCATGAGGTGAGAACTCCAATTGTTTAGAATTACTGTTTTTTATATGGACCGAATTTGAAATAATTACAGAATTAATATTCCTTTTTAGGTGGATGAAAATGGTACCATGTGTGCAAATTGTTTTGCGAACATAATGCAGAAAATGTCTGTTCTTGTTCCGGCTGACACAGTGACATATCACATGAAGACGTCTTCTCCTCCTCATGAAGAGTATGAGCTTGTGATACAAATGTTTGTGTATGGTGTCGACGCTCTTTACATATTATGAGGCGTGCTAACGCCCTTCCAGATGGCCCTAAAGGAACCTGATCTCTGAGAGAATTTCACCACGAGACATAAGTATTAGGTTGTTGACATTGACTTGATGACACTCGAGGGGTCCACAGGATAAATAAATAATTGATATTTTATTTAATAGTTATTGTTGTCATTAGTTAATACAGTAATTTTTTATAGATACTGGATGGTAGCCTAGTATGTTATTCATGTTGTGTTCGAGCAAGAAGCATTCTGACAAGATGAAGTCATTAGTGAAGAGCTTCCTCAGCAGTTTTGAATACTTGTGTATGGTGCTTTTGCTCTCTTAGCTGAAGACGGAGGCACTCAATACCAGAAGGACCTGAGTGGAATGAAATTATCACAAGAATTTATCCCAGAGAGGTAGAATCTCGTCTTTTTTTTTGAGGTTTATTTATAGTTAGCATTACTACTGAATTAATTGATTATAGATAAATGATTAATAATATTATTTTTTTTGTTTGCCCAGATTCCATCAGGTGGACTTGTATGTTTTGCATGCTGGGTCTCTGCACGCAGAAATGTGCAAAGAGCTGCAAACATTGATGAGCTCACCTTCCAGAGTTAGATATTTTTCCTGAAATGACAATGACAAATCTAATAATATTTGCGTTGGGCATTTATCAAATAAAACAAAGTTATTATGGCGAACATGTGAGACAACGTGGGTCATTTCAGGTAGAAATATCTGAGCACCTGGAAATAGTATCACAAGCGACCTCATCCCAACAGAACCCAGTATTAAGTAGGGGTTGTATAAAGTCTCGCCATCATTCAGTGAGAACTTATTACACATACATACTGATGGCGAGACAAGGAACAAGATGGGATGAAAAAATAATTAGTTATTACTACAGCTGTATCTCTGGACAGCGAACAGTAGGTTGCTGTGCGCATACTATGACCATTGTTTGGTTTTTGGATTGGGCTCGGCATCCGGCGACTATTGCAGCACCAGCTTCATTTCTGGATGACATATTAGTGAGAGAAGATTTATAAAATGAATAAATAGTAAATAAATGGATATAAAACATAAACTGCTGTTTTATTTAGTAGGTACCTACATGTCTTAGTTTACATTAGTAATATATTTGTGTACCTACACATGATATACTTGAAGTCTACTTTTACTCTCTTTTGTAGATAGTTGAAATCAAAAGATCGCTACATTACTTCTGTCGAAGTTCTCCTCAAATACTGCTATATGGATTATGGTTAGGTTTTATTTTTATGGTTAGTCAATTAGGCAATAAAAAAATCATTCTGAATAATCCAGATTTGTCAACGCACCGGGGCGGGTCTTTATTTATTTACATTCATCATAGAGAATCACCAGGTACGTTAGGACTTTCACAGAGAGAGTACAGCACGGCCGATTTATCATGGCGAGTCCGAACTTCGCGAAGAAGGCTGCGCAGTAACATTTTTAGGAACTAAAGGTGACATGAGGCGAAGTTAAAGAACATGCGCGAAAGTTCGTAGCGCTTATGTTTATACTGCAAGAGATTTCGGCCCTAGTGACACAATCGCTATCGTCGCTTGGTCCCATACTACTGTAGTCTCTGCTTGGTCCGTATTACATTTTCACTACTGCTCATATGGTACCGTCTTTTGTTTAGTATTCCATATTTACAACCACAAAGTCGGGGGTCAACCTCCACAGAAATAAACATGTCAAACGTCATTAATCAATCAAAATGACAGCTTACCGCCATGACGGGATTTTGTTGTGTGTTGCAATTTCAACTGTAATTTTTTGTGTTTACAAGCAAACCAAGCCATTTTAAAGTAATTGGACAGTTGAGAACTGTTTTAAATGAATTTCCCTATTTTTAAGTATAGTGTACAAGGACCTGGCCCAGGCTCCATACATTTTGGAACATCTCCTTTTATTGTTTTTGCAAAAGTGCCCAATTTAATAACTAAAGTTATTGATGTTGTGACGTTTTCATTTTCAAGTTCCAGAAGCATAAGAAACACTTACTGAGTGCATCTACCCTTAGTTCAGTGTCAAAAATACATTTATGTGCGAAATATTGTGAAATTTACATGTGGCCAAGTTTCCGTGCCGCTGAGTGTATTTGCACAAAAATGTTTTTTTTTATTTTGCAATATGGCGTACCTTTTTTAAAATCTTAAAAGCATGTAAATCTATAAAAAAAATGAATGAGAAATTCGAAAAAAAAAAAACAAAAGTGTGCCAGAATCGTATCGAAGTTAAAAATCGAAATTAAAACAAAAGTGCAATTTTTGTCAACCGTTAAAGGTGTTAATTTTTTTCCTAGAAGCTACTATCAGCCCCCAAAACATATCCAAAATTTAAATCAATTGATTCACGCGTTCCCCATTTCTTCCCGTGGGTGTCGTAAGAGGCGACTACGGGACTTACTAGAGAATGGGCAGCAGCGTTCTCTATGCATTTTACCACCATACTGCGATCGCCAATTCGCCTGCCAAGCGTGGCGATTATGGCAAAGCCCCCCAAATTGGGGGAGGTCATGTCCAGCAGTGGACGTATTACGGCTGAAATGATGATGATGATGATGACGCGTTCCTGAGAAAATTATTTTTTTCTGATTTTGTCAGACTTTTTAATTTTTTTCTTTTTCTCAAAACCAAATGGGTTAAAGATCTGAAACTTTCAGGATCTTATTATCTTATCAATACCTGAAAATCTTCGAAGTATCGTGCCAATATCTTTCAAGGGCAAATTCACAATGCTTATACCCCTAGGGCCTTTAATACAGAATATTAGAAAGTAAATGATGATCCTACTACACTGTGCATTCGCAAATTGCATTTCTGACAATCGAGTAAAGATGGTAGAAACAGTATGCTGTTTTTAAAACCTTGTGGACAAGATAAAGTGGTTTGGGTGGATTCATTTATAGTGAAGACATGTTTAAAACAAAATCACTGCCTTCCTCTTTGCAATCTTTTGCGTTTCCACAGTTGGGAAGACATTTATCATCATCAGATAAGGTTTGATTTAGGTTTACATTGTAGCGTAACAGAAAGTACGTCGATGAGTCCGCGATGGCAAAGTGGCCCAATCTGAAGAAAGAAACGTGCAGGATGGCTGTGGAACTAGATTGAGTAATTTCATACGTAGCTGTATAACCTCTAAATAATTACCAGCATCGATTCCGATAAAAAAATAATATATATCGGTATCGCTCGCAATGCATTCTTCGATTTGAGTAAATAAAAAAGTGTTCCAATAGTTTGAAGTTTAGGAGAACCAATTTTATTTTATTTTCCTTAAATCGCTAGGTTCCTGCGGACTCCCCATAATAATCTGGATACGGCTGGATACAGCGGTAGCTACGCCCCCGGGTGATAAAATTGTACGATTTTGGGACGTACCTGCTTGCAGAGCGAGTTCTCGGAGAAGGCCCGCAAGGGGGCGCAGGAGCCGATGGGGCTGGCCTTGGCGAAGGCCTATTATAGCTGTCAACAACAAACATTCGCATAAGAAAACTGTGTTAATGACCGAAAGCCGCGAGCCAGCGCAGCCGTGGTCGCGTCGCCAGGATTTTCCGAACAAAAGAGTGACATAAGAACTCAATGATGGCGTATTGCCGCAATAGACATTTTTGGTTTGGATGCGGGGACATGCGTCTTGCGACTGCGACTACGGAGAAAACTCAGGGCTGAAAATCTGAAAAAGCACGCGACTAAACGCTAAAGGCACCTCCTGTTGGGTACGGACCTCGGTTTAGGGCATCCCTGGGAGGCCGTTGACGGACCTTGTATAGACGAGCTCGCATCGTGGTAAAAAGCGCACGCCACAATTGCGGCGGTAAGTCCCCTCTTTGAGGAGTGGATAGAGAGGCGTCACGGCGTCCTCACCTTCCGCCTGACGCAGGTTCTCACCGGGCATGGGTGCTTCGGTGGGTTCCTGTTCAGGATCAAGCGGGAGGATACGTCCGGGTGGTTCCATTGCGAGGATCGTCTGGAGGACACGGTGGAGCATACGGTGGAGGTGTGCCCTGCCTGGGCGGAGCACCGCCGTGTCCTCGTGGAGGCGATCGGCGGCGGCGACCTCTCGCGTCCGGCCCTGGTGCGAGCCATGGTACGGAGCGAGAGGGAATGGGAAGCCGTCACCTCCTTCTGCGAAGCAGTAATGCTCGCAAAGGAGGAGGCGGGGCGCGCGAGGGGGTGGCAGTCTCTGCGCCCTCACGCCCCTAGCCGCCGCAGGAGGAGACGCCCCGGGCGTCGGGAGTCGATTGCGGACTCCCGGCCACCGTAGGCGCGAGCTTGCGGGTGGCGAGCAATGGGTAGCTCGCCGCCCGGTAAGGACCAAGCTCGGGTCGACGGCGCGCAGTGTTCCACGCGCGCCTCAAAGAGATGTCAGCAGCAGTGTAGGGGTCTACTAGGACCGATGCCTGCCGGGGTCGCGTGATTGTTCGAAAGAGATACCGTGACACTGGCACATGGGCAACTGATGGAACACGGGTGGGTTTTAGTCAGTAAAAGTCTGACACGCCCTCCCGCTCCGCCCAGAGCGGGAGAAGTCATTTGATGATTTCCCATCCTGAAAAAAAAAAAAAATCGTGGTAAAAAATAAACCAATCAGCAAGTAGATACATTTTTTTTTTTTTTTTTAACAATCACGCGACCCCGGCAGGCATCGGTCCTAGTAGACCCCTACACTGCTGCTGACATCTCTTTGAGGCGCGCGTGGAACACTGCGCGCCGTCGACCCGAGCTTGGTCCTTACCGGGCGGCGAGCTACCCATTGCTCGCCACCCGCAAGCTCGCGCCTACGGTGGCCGGGAGTCCGCTATTGACTCCCGACGCCCGGGGCGTCTCCTCCTGCGGCGGCTAGGGACGTGAGGGCGCAGAGACTGCCACTCCCTCACGCGCCCCGCCTCCTCCTTCGCGAGCATTACTGCTTCGCAGAAGGAGGTGACGGCTTCCCATTCCCTCTCGCTCCGTACCATGGCTCGCACCAGGGCCAGACGCGAGAGGTCGCCGCCGCCGATCGCCTCCACGAGGACACGGCGGTGCCCCGCCCAGGCAGGGCACACCTCCACCGTATGCTCCACCGTGTCCTCCAGACGATCCTCGCAATGGAAACACCCGGACGTATCCTCCCGCTTTATCCTGAACAGGAACCCACCGAAGCACCCATGCCCGGTGAGAACCTGCGTCAGGCGGAAGGTGAGGACGCCGTGGCGCCTCTCTATCCACTCCTCAAAGAGGGGACTTACCGCCGCAATTGTGGCGTGCCCAGCACTGGGTTGCGACAATCATACCCGCCATGATACATAAAGAATGTATTCTGTGGTTGATACCTACCTAGTGTACAGTGGACTGCACGTAGGTACACACGGCTACGTATAAAGCTATACAATTCCAGTTCAAGCTGACCTCTCATTATACGGAAATCCCATACAATGTGAGATCAGTTTATACTGGAAATGCATAGCTTGATATGTAGCCGTGCGTACTTGACACATTCACTGTCCAGTGCAATTCATATAGTACACAGTTGCACACATATTGTTAAACTATTTACTAATCTTTCATCATGCATCATCTTTTTCTTATATCTTATTTTCATCTTTAGGTCGTATGTCGATCAAAAAAGCGGTTCGCGACAGTAGTATGCCTATAAATTAAATTACCTTGCAGTCGGTCCATTGTTATTGACAAACACGTATTCTTGATTTGGATTTGTAGAAGTTGGCCGGAAAGGGTTATTGTTGTTGTACATGTATTGGCCGCTGTTGGGGCTCGAGGGGCCGAAGTTGGGGCCCGAAGGACCGAAGTTGGGGCCCGAGGGGAGGTTCGGGTAGACATTGTTGAAGCATGGTCGAGGCGGTGCTGATGCTGTCGTCTGCTGCAATTGGTTCCCCGAATAGCTATAGGGAGCTCGGTCTCTCTCAATACTGTAAGTAATCAACACGTTTTGGGTTTATTTATTGATTTACTAGCTTATGCCAGCGGCTTTGCCCGCGTATATGTTGGAAATTATCCCATGGGAACGAACTGCCAGGTTAAATACCAACCATATACCTACCATTGACGGGCAATGCGTCAATAACATAAGCTACGCGGATGATATGGTATTGCTGAGCCCATCGATCAGTGCACTTAGGTTTCTCCGTATCTGTGAGGATTATGCGGTGGCTCACGGCCTCAGGTACAACGCAACCAAAAGTGAACTTCTGGTTTTTAGAGCAGGTAACAAATGTTATGACACTGTTCCACCACTCACCCTGGGGGGCGTTTAGCTTTCCAGGGTCACGAAGTTCCATTACCTGGGGCATTGGGTCACCGATGGTCTGACCGACGATGTGGACGTGGAGAGGGAACGCAGAGCATTGGCAGTTCGATGTAACATGCTGGCCCGTAGGTTTGCACGTTGTACTAGGGAGGTAAAAGTCACTCTCTTTAGAGCCTATTGCCAATCTATGTACATGTGCGCCCTATGGTTCGGCTATACAAAAAGCTTGTACAATGCTCTGCGAGTCCAATATAATAACGCCTTCAGAGTTATGTTGGGGCTACCGCGCTTGTGCAGTGCGTGGGGATGTTCGCGGAGCACGGTGTGCCTGATTTTTATGCTATTATGCGGGCACGAATAGCGTTATAGCTCCAACAGCTTGGTGGCTATCGTGGCCGGCAAAATGGACAGTCCATTGATGTGGAACTGGATGACCACTCACCGTGCGTCATTCCAGTCTATAAAATAGAGCTTTTTGTATTTTTTACTGTGTATCTTTTTATTAATTTTTTTGTATGTAAAACTGTATTGTTTTTAACTATGGACTTGATGATGGTCTGAAATATTTTTTTATTTATTTAAATACACTCAGCGGCACGGAATCTTGGCCAAGCGCTTATCACGCAATAAAAAAAAACTTTAAGTGTTTCCAATGATTGTTTGTTATGAGAGTACGTCAAAAAATTGTTTACCCTTAGTTCAAGAGGGTAATTCATAATGTTTGGGTGCACTATGGCGTAACTTTAAAGTTTTAGTTGAATCGTGTCACTTGAGCGACTAAGTTGCAAGTTTAATTTTGTATGTTGTAAAAGTTTACGGTTAGCTTATTGAATTATTGTGGTTTTGTGCTTGTTATTGGTTAACTGAAGGTGCTTTAACAC
Organism: Aporophyla lueneburgensis; assembly: GCA_932294355.1. Lineage (NCBI taxonomy): Eukaryota > Metazoa > Arthropoda > Insecta > Lepidoptera > Noctuidae > Aporophyla > Aporophyla lueneburgensis. The sequence goes on along the minus strand of OW028751.1, from coordinate 27,408,999 downwards.
CAACAAAAATGCCAATAACACCAGCACAGGTTGCACAGGCTGTAGCATTAATCGGCCAAGGATTGACACAGCGTGAAGTTGCTGTGGTTCTTTATGTACCACGTTCGTCGATACAGTATGCGCTAAAACGATACCAGGAGACTGGCCACTATTCCCGTAGACCAGGCAGTGGAGGTGTCAGATGCACATCAGCCCTGGACGACCGATTTATTGTCCTGGAAATTTAAAAAAGCCGCTACCTGACCGCTGTTGAGATACGCCAGCGGCTCCAAATCGCAAGGGGCATGAATGTTAGTGAGCGTACAGTGAGAAGATGAATGGAGGAAGTGAATTTGAAAGTCCGTAGACCAGCACGCAGTTCAGAACTTCTCAGACATCGCCGAGTAGCTAGACTTCAATTCGCACGTGCACACGCCAGCTGGACCCACGAGCAATGGGCTCGAGTGCTGTTCACAGATGAGTCTCGAATTGCATTGCGCGCTCCAGATGGTCGGGAGCGAGTGTGAAGAAGAAGAGGAGAGAGATTTCTTCTCATTACCACCCCACAAACTGTGAGTTTCCATGGAGGCTCTATAATGATTTGGGGAGGAATAAGTTCCGATGGTCGTACGGAATTGGTTATCATTGATAACCGGCTGACTGCAGTCCGATACATCGAGGAGGTCCTACAGGAACATGTTTCGGTATATTCGGGATATATAGGGCACGACCAATTTCTCCTAATGCACGATAATGACGCCCACACGTTGTACAATGCGTTGAAGAATACCTTCAAGAAGTTGGTATTCAAAAATTACAGTGGCCAGCTCGTAGTCCGGACTTAACCCCAATGAAGCATATCTGGGACATGCTCAAAAGAAAGATAAACTCCATCTCTGGCCGGCCAGTAAGTCTTCAGCAACTTCGAAATGCAGCACTAATTGCTTGGGAAAGCATACCACAAGTTGATGTCAGAAACATCATTCAGAGCATGCCAGATCGAATGTAAGCCGTTATAAGGGCTAGAAGCGAAAACACCCGATACTGAAACGACGAAAAAATTACCAATTTAGGTTATTTTTTAATTCAGTAGTGTTTTTAAATTGATGTTGTAAATTTCATTTTTTCTGCAAAAGTGCCTAATTTAATAACTAAAGTTATTGGTGTTATGACGTTTTCATTTTTAAGTTCCAGAAGCATAAGAAACACTTACTGAGTGCATCTACCCTTAGTTCAGTGTCAAAAATACATTTATGTGCGAAATATTGTGAAATTTACATGTGGCCAAGTTTCCGTGCCGCTGAGTGTAGTAAGTTTCTTTATTAACGAAAATGAAATTTAGTGTAGCCGTTTTTGCGTGATTGAGTTACAAACTTCCAGATATACAAACTGGGATGCCATAATTCACGAAGTTTGTTTGGTTTTCAAAACATAAAGGCACCTAAAGGAAAAGTTACAATAATACAATCAGAAGCAAGCTCTGAAGTGGAAGTGCTTTCCCGTGATCATTTGTCCTGCCGAAAGGCCGATGACCGCCAAAAGAGGCCAACTGTTATCTGGACTTTATAATAATGGGCAGCAGCGTTCTCTATGCATTTTACCACCATTCTGCGATCGCCAACCCGCTTGCCACGCGTGGCGATAATTGGCAACACCCCCCCCCCCCCCCCCAAATTGAGAGAGGCCTATGTCCAGCTGTGAGCGTCTTTCGGCTGAAATGTTGGTGGACCCTACCTGTGTTTCACTGCGGACTGGGATAGTGTGTGTCGAATGAAGATTTCTATAGATGGTAACCAATGCGAAAATATGCCAGAGGTATTTTGAGTTGGTGACATACTTATGATTAAAAGAGTTACGCGCTGCCTCTTCCTGCTGCCTCCTCTGAGCGGCTAGTCTAGCGGCGTCCTCTTCCCGCTTTCTCTGCGCGGCAGCGGCGGCAGCGGCGGCCTCTTCTTGCCTTTTCTGAGCGGCTGCTCTTGCGGCCACTTCCTCAAGTTTTCTCTCGTATTGTTGTCTTTGGGCTTCGAGGAGACGCTGCACCTGATCCTCGGACATTTGAGGCCTGAACAAAAAAAGACGATTTAGAAAAACTTTTTAACAAAAAATTAAACCTTAAAATTTTGAGTCGGCGCTGAAAAATCAATGAACAAAGATCACTCAAAGCGCCGACTCATAATTTTAAGGTTTATTATTTTATGCTTTACAGTTTTTTCGGCGGTTTAATTTTTTGTTAAAAAGTTTTTATTTCATAAATTTCTGTGACTTCTATATACTAATAATACTTGGAAAGGTATACCCTATCCAACAAAAAAAGAATTATCAAAATCGGACTACTCTGTATAAAGTTATGCGTGGTTAAACATTACAATCAGTGAGTGAACAATCAATCATCCCCTGTTTTCCGACCCTTAGGGTTCGATTTTGTTTTCCAAATTTATATGGGACGACCGTGGGAGTATACCCTTTCCAATAGAAGAAGAATTGTCACAATCGGACCACTATGTGAAAAGTTATGCGTGGTCATAAATAAAAAAAAAAAAAAAATAATACGCGTCGAATTGAGAACCTCCTCCGTTTTTTTTCGTCGGTTGAAAATAATAGGTTGACAAAGTGATTGTAATGTAAACAGCAACCTCACAGATTTCATGACTGCTTCGTTGGTTTAGTGTTCGCAAGCGCTACTGCTAAGTATGAGGTCTTGGGTTCGATTCCCAGTTCGGGCAACAGTCGACGTGACGACGGCGCGTTGTGTTCCATGCGCGCTTCAAAGAGATGTTCGCATAAATTGAAGGGGTCGAGAGCGAGGACCGATGTCAGCCAGGGTCCCGAGATTAGTTCGAAAGAGTTACCGTGGCCCTGGCATATCGGCAACTGAAGGAACTCGGGTGGGTTTTAGCCAGTATAAGTCTGACACGCCCTGACGCCCCGTCCAGAGCGGGAGGGACAACGACATAGGATGATTTCCCATCCACAAAAAAAAGGGAAGCCTCCACTCGCGAATCCATAGAACGCACACATCCATATAAAACTTAATTGAACAGTGCTATGTTATGTGGACCAATGAACATGATTGGTGGATAGGGGCCGTTCAAGTATTACGTAAGCACATTTATTTCATTTTTTTACTCCCCCATCCCCCTTGTCATCAAAAGTAAGCAAAGCTCTTACCCCCCCTCCCCATGCTTACGTAAACATTGTTATATGCATTTTTCTTTTAATGTACTCTGTTTTTTTTTATTGATTCATGAGCAGCAGTTATAATTCTAGAAATAAAAAAAAATGATTTAGGATAGGGGACTTTAACCAGTCAATTACCGTAATTACAGACACAATTAAAAACCATTGTGTCTTATACCAAATGTGGTATCTCAGGGACTTAGAGGTTAACGCATATAATATTCATTTAAAATACGTCAAATCGTCAATAGTAACGAAACGAAACAATAGGTTGACGGAAGAAATTTAGTCAAGTGAATAGAGCGCGGTAATAAAAAAATATACTCGTAGTAGCCGTAAAAGTATGGAAGTGTTTAAAAGAAAATGGATGTACGTGGCTGACATACTTAATTCTTCAATAAGTTGTTGCATGAAGGAGGGATCCCACAAGAATGGTGCAATAGTTCGCTAGTGCCTATCTTTAAGAATAAAGGTGATGTACAGGACTGCAACAGCTATCGAGGGATAAAGCTCATGGCACATAGTATGAAGGTATGGGAGAAAGTAATAGAGAAAAGACTGCGAGAGGAGAGTGAGATTACCCCGAATCAGTTTAAGTTTATGCCAGGGCGAGGAACAATGGACGGCACTTTTGCACCCTGGCAATTGTGCAAGAAGTACAGACGTGCACACAAAGAATTGTACATGATGTTCATTGATCTGGAGAAAGCGTATGATAGGGTACCTCGGGATGTGTTGTGGTGGGCTCTGAAAGAGAAAGGGTTGCCTGGGAAGTATGTAGAGTTAATTCGTGCTATGTACAGTCAACTCGTACCTACGTCCGGTCGGCTGCTGGCAATACCGACGAGTTCAGTGTGGCTGTAGGCTTGCACCAGGGATCGGCTCTAAGTCCTTACCTCTTCCTGTTGATTATGGACGCTCTGACGTCGGACATACAGGGCACCCTGGTGCATGCTGTTTGCCGATGACATTGTTCTTGTCGGTGAAGATGTGTCTGAGATCCAGAGCAGATTGGAGAAGTGGCAACAGAAGCTGGAGAACGTTGGCTTGAAAATCAACAGAACCAGAACCGAATATATGTTCTGCGATTTGGGCGGTCTCTCCAGCTCTGGAACCATAGCGCTTGATGGTGTGCTTCTCTCGGTCTGCTCCGACTTTCGGTATCACGGTTCACTAGTGCAAAGCGATGGCGAAGTAGATCGGACGGTTAAGCACAGAATAAACACTGGATGGATGAAATGGCGGCAGGTCACAGGAACAATCTGCGACTTTCACATCCCCCTTAAACTTAAGGGGATGATATATAAAACCATGGTCAGACCTGCTGTCTTGTAAGGGTCAGAATGTTGAGCCTTAAAAGGGATGAATGAAAGGCAATTGCATGCAGCTGAGATGAGAATGTTAAGAGGGATGTGTGGTGTTACACGAATGGATACAATAGAAAACCGGCCAAGTGCGAGTCGGACTCGCGCACCGAGGGTTCCGTACAAACCGTATTCACGGTTTATGCATAAGGTTTATGTTTATGAAATTAAATGTTTTTTTTTTAATATTTGAGTTGATTGAATGGAAGGTAAATTGCGGTTTACGATTTATGACGTATTAAAAAAAAACTACTTACTAGATCTCGTTCAAACCAACTTTCGGTGGAAGTTTACATGGTAATGTACATCATATATTTTTTTTAGTTGTATCATTCTCTTATTTTAGAAGTTACGGGGGGGGACACACATTTTACCACTTTGGAAGTGTCTCTCGCGCAAACTGTTCAGTTTAGAAAAAAATGATAACAGAAACCTCAATATCATTTTTGAAGAGCTATCCATAGATACCCCACACGTATAGGTTTGATGAAAAAATTTCCCAAAATTTATTGATTTTTTTCTGTTTTTGTGTGAAAATCTTAATGCGGTTCACAGAATACATCTACTTACCAAGTTTCAACAGCATAGCTCTTATAGTTTCGGAGAAAAGTGGCTGTGACATACGGACGGACGGACAGACAGACAGACATGACGAATCTATAAGGGTTCCATTTTTTTGCCATTTGGCAACGGAACCCTAAAAATGAGGACATAATATGAAGTCTGAAAGTGACACCAATAATTGAAAATTTGTGTGGGAATCGATTGTCATGGATGTCATATTGTATCGGATCACGTGATACGGAGGAATGAGAAAATGTCGTGATGAAAATATTGAGTATGAATATCAATGGCTTTAAGATAGAGGGAGACCAAAGAAACGCTGGATGAACTGTGTTAATTATGATATAGATAGAAAGGGAGTGACTTCTGAGATGACGACTGATAGAGAAGTGTGGAAGAAAAAGACATGTTGCGCCGACCGCAAATAAATTGGAATAAGGGCGGGAGAATGATGAATAGAGCGCGGTAGGTAATTTCCCTAATCGGTTCTAAGCCTAAACGTCTACATCATTTGTGGGAATCCCTGAAAATGAGCAGTATTCAAACTGGTTACCACTGGCATGCGGCCTACTTGGGTACCGACTTTTGTAAATTTTAAACCACCCAAAACATAAATGTGAAATGAAAGCCAAGTTCAATATTATGATATATGCCTTAGTTGTTGACTTCAGGGACAAAAGAAGTGAGATCTAAATGGGTGCCAAGTTCAATGGTCAGTCCTGAACTTTATTTATAACTATCATTTCTTCTTATAACTTAGGATAATATATTGTAGACTAAGGTCTGACTTGGCTAGTTCTCATATACGAATTATTATATTCGATGGCTAGTTTCTACCAGCAAGCCAAAATTTAGGAATAATAAAATAAGAACCGACAAGTAACAGGTTTAGAACTTGCGTAGGCTATAATATAATTCGTATATGAAAACTAGCCAAGTCAGACCTTAGGCTACAATATATTATCCTAAGTTATAAGAAGAAATGATAGTTATAAATAAAGTTCAGGACTGACCATTGAACTTGGCACCCATTTAGATCTCACTTCTTTTGTCCCTGAAGTCAACAACTAAGGCATATATCATAATATTGAACTTGGCTTTCATTTCACATTTATGTTTTGGGTGGGATATCATTACTTTTTGTACATAAATTATTAGTAGGTACTTATTTATAACAAAATTAACACCAAATGGTTTTTATTACAAGTGTTCCTAATAGAATCAATTAAGTGAAAAATTATAAAAATTTACCAGTTTCTGATTTATTCCTTTGTATTCACCTAATTACCTATCTGCATGCCGAATTTCAACTTTCTAGGTCATCTGGAACTGGGTTAGAGTTTTGATCTATAGGTCAGTCAGTGATAAAAATGACGATTTTTGGACGTTAATATCTAAATAACCGTTTGAGATGTGTTTATGAAATTTGGAGAACATATGTATCTCACAAGTTTCAATATATGAGCCAAATTTGACACGTTTATGTGAAATAGTTTTTGAGTTATGAGGGGGTCAAAAGTGGCTCCAAATGGTTCGTGTAATATTACACACCGTGCTGCTCGCCAGTTCTGTTACTTGAACTTGGCTTGACACGCTCCCGCGTGTCTAGACAAAGAATGGCAGATATAATTTAACAACACAGGCTCTATTTATGGACCAACTTAATTATATGTATTGGTTGATAAATGATAAGGAAGTGAGTCGCGTAAAGGTATATCTACATTTGTACCCTTTTTAGGGTTCCGTTGCCAAATGGCAAAAAACGGAACCCTTATAGATTCATCATGTCTGTCTGTCTGTCCGTCCGTATGTCACAGCCACTTTTCTCCGAAACTATAAGAGCTATGCTGTTGAAACTTGGTAAGTAGATGTATTCTGTGAACCGCATTAAGATTTTGACACTAAAATAGAAAAAAAAAACAATAAATTTTGGGGTTCCCCATACTTAGAACTGAAACTCAAAAAAAAAATTCTCTATATCTCTATCTATGAATAGGTCTTCAAAATGGTATTGAGGTTTTTAATATCATTTTTTTTTTAAACTGAATAGTTTGGGCGACAGACAATTCCAAAGTGGTAAAATGTGTCGTCCCCCCCCCCCGTAACTTCTAAAATAAGAGAATGATAAAACTAAAAAAATATATGCTGTACATAACCATATAAACTTGCACCGAAAATTGGTTTGAACGAGATCCAGTAAGTAGTTTGTTTTTTAATACGTCATAAATCGTAAACCGCAATTTATCTTTCATTCAATCAACTCAAATATAAAAAAAAAAACATAAACATAAACCATATGCATAAAACGAGGATACCTACATTACCTACAGGTTTGTACGGAACCTCGGTGCGCGAGTGCGACTCGCACTTGGCCAGTTTTTTTTTGTGTGGGAAATCATCTAATGACGTCTCCCGCTCTGGGTTAAGCCGGAGGGCGTGTCAGATTTTATTGATTAAAACCCACCCGTGTTCCTTCAGTTGCCCATGTGCCAGGGTTACGGTATCTCTTTCGAACAATCTCGCGACCCCGGCAGGCATCGATCCTAGCAGATCCCTTCAGTGCTGCTGACATCTCTTTGAGGCGCGCGTGGATCACTACGCGCCGTCGACCTGAGCTTGGTCCTTACCGGGCGGCGAGCAATGGGTAGCTCGCCGCTCGTCGCTCTCCCGGAAGCTCGTGCCTACGGTGGCCAGGAGTCAGCTATCGACTCCCGACGCCCGGGGCATCTCCTCCTGCGCGGCTAAGTACGTGAGGGCGCAGAGACTGCCACTCCCTCACGCGCCCCGCCTCCTCCTTCGCGAGCATTACTGATTCGCAGAAGGTGACGGCTTCCCATGCCCTCTCGCTCCGTACCATGGCTCGCACCAGGGCCGGACGCGAGAGGTCGCCGCCGCCGATCGCCTCCACGAGGACACGGTGGTACTCCGCCCATGTAGGGCACACTTCCACCGTATGCTCCACCGTGTCCTCTAGACGATCCTCACAATGGAAACACCCAAGCGTTTCCTTCCGCTTTATCCTGAACAGGAACCCACCGAAGCACCCATGCCCGGTGAGAACCTGCGTCAGGCGGAAGGTGAGGACGCCGTGGCACCTCTCTATCCACTCCTCAAAGAGGGGACTTACCGCCGCAATTGTGGCGTGCCCAGCGCTGGGTTGCGACAATAGTACCCGCCATGTCGCCATGAGATAATGCCGGAGCTCTGTCCGCCGTGCTGACACCTGTACCCTCCGACGCTATGTAGTTCAATTTCATTATTCCGTTAGCCTGATCCTCCGAGTAGTCCGTTAGCCCTTAATGTAGGCGGAGGTTTTATATTTCGAAGCTAACTTCATTCGAATCGTGTTACATAAATGTTCTTGGAAGGTGGACCTTTGTTTTATTATTATACTTCCGGCCGATAAGTTCAAGAATGTGTTATTGATCGTCAAAGTCAAGTAGGTCCTTCACGTCTCCCCGCTCCGCCGCGTCAACGACAACCCGCCGCGCCGAAAGGACTTTGACCATAGATCATAATGAGACCGTTTATATTGTGATAACTCGTGGTATTTACTGTGGGTTCATTATCTGTCACTGGCTACTATTTAAAATAGGTTGTTTTTTTTAAAGTCCTTTTATTTTTCGGTAGCTTTTGCCAGCGGCTTCGCCCGCGTGGAGGTCGGAAATTATCCCGCGTTATCTGTTTGTCCATCTTTCACGGCAAAACGGAGCGACGAATTGACGTGATTTTTTAAATGGAGATAGTTGAAGGGATGGAGAGTGACATAGGCTACTTTTTTTCTTTTTTAGGTTGCTGGGGTGAACTTAGAAAAGCCGTGCTTTTCCCATGGACAATAATAATTGTATGTAGCATGTTCGCGTGTGTCCAATGCCCAGAATCTTTACATTCTATCCCCTATATAATATCGTCTACAGTAGCGTATTAAAATAACATTCTGTTCCGAGTTTTCTTCTGTGTTCTAAATCAGGAAAGGGGAACCGTGTTACCCCGAATTTAACGCGAGAGAAGCCGCTGGCAAAAGCTAGTAATATTATAAAGCTGAAGAGTTTGTTTGTTTGAACGCGCTAATCTCAGGAACTACTGGTCCGAATTGAAAATTATTTTTGTGTTGGGTAGCCCATTGATTGAGGAAGGCTATAGAATAGACCACATAACATTTTTTTTTCCGGATGTGAAATCATCAAATGACTTCTTCCGCTCTGGGCGGAGCGGGAGGGCGTGACAGACTTTTACTGACTAAAACCCACCCGTGTTCCTTCAGTTGCCCATGTGCCAGGGTCACGGTATCTCTTTCGAACAATCACGCGACCCCGGCAGACTATATAACATCATGCTGCTATCAAAAGGAGCGGAGCAGCAACGAAAAATTAACGACAGTAATTTTCGTTCATTTTGCAGGCAATTCGATGCGTCGGGAAGGGTCCGGGTAGAAATATAGACGCGGACGAAGTCGCGGGCAAAAGCTAGTCCAGGTTATAAACCATCTGTGTGCCAAATGTGATCTAAATCCGATCTGTAGTTTGTGCGTGAAAGAGTAACAAACATACATACATATTCACAAACTTTCACATTTATAATATTAGGTAGTAGAATGAGTATTATCAAATTCATTTGTTACAAACATACAAGTTACATGGTATTTTATCAGTGGGTCCCAAGCTATGTACAGCCTATATCTTGGTGACCCAGCATGGACTACTGCTTACATAGGTGGTATAAAGTCGCATTTTATGTTTGAACGCTTACATGTTTTAAGTGATTCAAGACAAAGGTTCATAATCTACACTATCTACACTAATCTACACTTCTACACTATCTACACTAATATTATAAATGCAAAAGTAACTCTGTCTGTCTGTCTGTCTGTCTGTCTGTCTCGCTTTCCTGATAAAACTACTGAACCGATTTCAATGAAATTTGGTACACAGATAGTTTAGAGCCTGAGAAAGGACATAGGCTACTTTTTATCCCGGTAGTATGTTCCCGCGGGATATTTTCCGACCTTCACGCGGGCGAAGCCGCTGGCAAAAGCTAGTTATGTATAATACGCGGGCGAAAGCCGCTTGCAAAAGCTAGTAATCTAAACTAATATTATAAAGAGGATAGATTTGATTTTTTATATGTATGTTTGTCATGGATAAATTCGAAAACTACTGAACCGATTTTAAAAATTCTTTCACCTATAGAAAGCTATATTATCACCAAGTAACATAGGCTATATTTTATCCCGAAAAAATGAACAGTTCCTGTGAGTAACGCGGACGAAGTCGCAGGCGAAGTGCTAGTCAATTATAATCGATAATTTTACATACCTACATATTATAGGGTCACAATGGTTAAAATTTCCATTATGGGCCACGGAATTATTGGACGGGGAGGGGAGGGGAGGGGAAGGGAAGGGAGGGGTGTGGTTGGCTACCCCCTGTACCATCCCCACCCTTCGGAGCCCCATGGAAAGTTGACGGAGCCCCGCTTCGGAGGGCTCCTACTTCTGAATGGTTTAAAAAAAAATTACCACGAAGAGGATGGCGGGGTCAAACACCCCGCCATCCTCTTCCTTCTAACCTATCCTGTCCAAGTCAGGGTGCCCCAAGTCCAGAATCTAAAAATTTGCAATTGGCGTTATTTTACAATTTGTATGGAAACTTTAAAAAAAATATCTCATAAACCGTGAACATCTGTAACTTGAAAATTTGTAAAAAGCTTTCTTTTTATGAGTACTATCTACCTACACAAAAAATATGAACCTCAAAATCAATGGCCCATACTTAATGGAAATTCTATCCGTCACAATAAAGAACATGACCATTGCATTTCTGGTAGGTTTGCAAAATAATAACAAGATAACAATAATAAATAACATCATGGTACATACTATCTCGGTTGACCGTAATGGTTTTCAGCAACTCTGTCATTATTGTACATACCTACAACGCTATAGATAAGCATGAACCAAGTTTAAAAAATATTGGTGCAAAATAAACCATAACCTTAGCAACTCGAAATACCGAGAGAAAAATATCATGAAAAATATAAACAAAAGCACTTACGGTGGAGTAGATTGATATTTTCTATTGTCAGATTGCTCGTTCCCCATTTTTGAGTTCTACAATCTAAACTTTAGAGGAAAATCCAACGATTAACTACGACCTTTTATTACGATATCACTACTGAGACTGGATAAAACAAAGCACAACACGGCATAAATATGGCCGGCTGAGACACGCCTACGCCTTATTTTTACGCTATCACAATCATAAAATGCACAAAGTGCATGAATGTGCGGTGGAGGCATAGACAAGTCACAACTCTACTCCAAGCATTGAGTGGTGCTTTAGGGATGTGAACATGTCGATGAATGAATGAATAATGTTGTTAATTGAAAGTGACTATAGGATAACTCAGTGGGGTCGAATATAATTTATCTTTATATATATATATCCATATATATATAAAAAAGAAACATAAAAAGAGACTCATATCCTCCTGAGACCCGGGACGCATTTACGAATATTTAATTGATGGAAGTTAATTTTTATGGCTTAATATAACATAGAGATAAATAAACATTTAAAAAAAATATCTACCCCAACCCCATTTAGCGTAAGGGAGGGTATCACCAATGATACCTTGGGTTCAAAACTGGTATTAAAACAAATTATTTTAGAAGGAAAATTTAATCAATGAAAAATATGAAAAATGACAATACAAAATTTACGTATAATATCATTAAATTAAAAAAAAAATAACACCAAATCACTAATCAAAATAAATATTTACCTTTACGTAAAGTCGACATGTCGGTAACGGCAAAATGTTCGATTGTAAACTGACTGCAATCGATGTAATTTGACAGCGAGAGAAATGGTGAGTGACTAGAAATATAAAGGATATCTATGCTAACCATTGTACAAAAAAGCTTATACGAGTTCCAATAGACGGCGTGGGAATAAATTTTTAACTAAATGTATCACTGGTGATACCAGGGGTCTCAGGAGGATAAACAAATAGTTTTAAATATTTTGTTTAATTTTTACAGCATGCTGCTTTTTGTTTGCTGCACCGATCAACGTCATTACGTCAGCGCCGGCTGTCACTGAAAACCAGCGCTGGGGCTCTGTCTCGCATAGGGTCACAGCATTATGCTGAGTGATGGCCGTTTTGCGTGAATATGACGCATATTTTCCCACATCTTATTGTTTTATTTCTGTATGTTTCTAGTTTTACTGTGCGTCATGTTTACCGCAAATAAACGTATTTTCTTTCTTTCTTCTTTCTTTCAAAAAAAATAGACTGGAAGAAAATAATGATAAACACAAACATTTCAATTACTACTGCTGACATCGAAAAAATGTAAAAACTTACTATAGAATAGGCAGCAGCGTTCTCTAGCATAGACTATATACGAAATACTGTAACTCGCCTGCCAAGCGTGGTGATTATGGCCCTTCCGTTTGAGGGAGGCTTATGTCCAGCAGTGGAAGTTTTTCGACTGAAATGATGGTGGTGATACGTCCTTGCAATATTCGTTTCTAATGTTTTTGCCTTTTCTTGTTAAAATTGTTTTAACTTATTTAAATATGAAGTTGGATTATTTAATCTTGATTTATGTCGGAGTGTGTCACGTGAAAGAAAAGAAAGAAAGAAAATACGTTTATTTGCGGAAAAATGGCGCAAAGAAAGACTTCTCATTTTGTATAACATTCCTGATGGTAACGAACGAATTTGCAGGTCTTTAATAAGTATAAATTCGGGAGGTTTAAATATTATACTTTTGGATGTGAGGTTTGCAGCTGTTGTTTGTTCGATGTTCTCACTAATTCCTGTGAATTTCTGGATTGGTAGTTATTTTTCATTTGACGGAGACCATAAGAAAATCTTGATTTTTTAATCTAAGTTTTTTATGTGTGTTTATATGTGAGTCAAAATCTCGACTTAGACACACATTTGTACACTAGTCCAAGCAAAATGAATTCTTTAACAATTTCTTGTTTGAGCCATTAAAAGTAAAATCTATATTTAGAGGTGTTTTTGATGAAGATGGAAGGAAATCAATTTAGTTTTAGAGTCAATCAATTTCTGTCACCAACTTCACATAAACCTTCTGAAATTAAAATAATCCAGTGGGTTTCTGCGGCCTTCACAAGGTCATCTATCCACCTTGTAAGAAGCCTTCCAACTCTCCTCCCCCCCACGCATTGTTGAGGCGGGGGGATCAGTAGCCGTGGCTTAGACACCCACGGTGAAGCTAAGAGGAACCCGAGGAGGGGCCGCTTGTCAGGGTTTTTGCCGGCAAGCCGACGACGTAGCGGCCAACTGAGGTGGACCGCGATGCTGTAATATCTGTGGGTTGGAGACCGTGGTGCGAGAGAAGTGCCGGTATTGAGGTGTGCCGCTCTCCCTACCGTTCGCAGACTGAATGAGTCACCACCATCCGATCCGCAGACACGGTGGGGCCGCAGGAGAGGAGTAGTGTTGGTATAGCGTTGGGCGTTCTCCCTATCCCCTGCGGCCGATATGTGGTAGGCGGTGGGGCCACTGTCCTGACCCGTCACAGGGGCACCAATTGTGCCATACATGGGGTCTTATGGCACGCATGTGCTATTTGTACCCCGGGGTGGTCACGGCGTGTCATGTGTTTCGGTGCGCTGGTAAGGGGGTATCCCCCAGAGGGGAGTCCCGCAACGGACAGCCGTGGCGGGTTCGTGGAAGAATGCTTTTGCGTGTCCGTGTTCTCGCCAAAAGTGGTGTTGGAGGACACCATGGAGTTTTAGTGGTTTGGAGTCCCACAGAACTAAGCGCAGGGTAGCGCAGAATGCATGAGCATTTCTCCACCTTAAACAAAAGGCCTTCCAACTCTTAAGTCTTCCAGTACGCGGTCGCCACTCCAGAACCTTTCAGCCCCATCGGCCACATGTTGTTCGGCGAGGAATATGCCCAGCCCAACCTCTTAAGCCCAACCTCTTAAGTTTAGCAATTCTTTGGGCTATGTCGGTTACTTTGGTTCTCCTATCCATCACGCACATTAAAAATAAATAATCACTGTTATTATTATCATCGATAATAATGAGATCCAACCAAACTACAACACTAACACCTATATTACCGGAATTCACCAAACATAAACAATCAAAGCTTCTTATCTCCGCGTTCCGGTAATTTATTTTGTACAGCGTTTAACATAAATTGTTTCATTTCGTGATTTTGATTTGAGTGATTTATAATTTTAAAAAGTAGGTATTTTATTATATAAAGTGATACAATCCTAGCTCTTCAGCAATTTTTGAGTGCGTTTTCTTTTAACGTCACTAGGGCCATCTACCGTTGAAAATGAATTATTTTTGACAGTAATGACATTTAAGTGACATTGCTTGACATTGAGTTTTGAGTCGAATTTTTGTCTCATTATCTGAAAAAAAACTCGGAAAGGTAAGGTGTTCGCCCGGCTGAATCTCGTCTGAACTTACCGGTTGCGATTGGGTGAAATCACACCACCCGAAGTTGAATAACTTGAAGTAAGAAGAGCCATAATGCCTCACTTCAGAATTGAAACTAATGTGCCTAGGAGCAAAATTCCTCAGGATTTTGTGTTAAAAGCCGTGCCGGTGTTAGCGAAGGCGCTTGGGAAACCAGAACAGGTATTTTTGATTTTACTGATCTACTCATAGTGCAGACCATTACGCATTCCTCAGGTCAAACAGAGGCACACCCACATTTTGCTAGCTTTGTCCCAGGATCTCTACATTTCCTTATTACCCAGCTATCAAAACGAATACAAAAAAATTAATCATGACCATGAATTAAGAAAATCATTATGGAAGGACTTCGTTTTTTAAATCTTTATTTAAGGAGCTTGGTTAACTAGACTAATTCGTTCCATGAGTCTTCTACCTTAAAATTTAATACCCATTCTATACAAATAAATAAAATGTTAGTGCAATTGTAATGTCAAAATAACAGTTTTTTACTAAATGCATATGAAAGTATATGTCCTACTCCCTACTAATATTATATATGAATTAATAAATATCCCGCTAGTATGTTCCTGTGGGATTATTTCTGACCTCCATGCGGGCGAAGCCGCTGGCAAAAGCTAGTGCTACAAATAATTTTAAAAAAAGTTGTTTTCTCTGGTTGTTTGTTCTCGCTAATCTCTGAAATGGCTGGACTGGTTTTGATGAGACTAGCTGGTATTGCTGTTGTTATACGGAGTAATAGAGACTACAATTTGTCCCAGTAGCATGTTACCGTTGGATAAATTCATCCACTTGGGTGCCGCTGCTCGCTGCAGATAGTTTTTTGAATATACTATAGTTCCTATACTTAGGGCCGATTTTTCAATCCTCAGATAAACAGTCGGATAGGGTTTATTTAATAGATAGATAAAAACTGTGTTTTTCACTCGTCAAATAGGCTTTATTGGTCGAATAATTCCTTTAACGGAGGAATAAATCTATTTGGCCCTTGGACGGCCAGATAACCGCTTGTTCTATTGATAAACGACGTTGGCGTTACCAAACTTGAGGTTAGTTTTCGTTTTTAAAAAGTGTACTTAATGAAAATGGATGTTTGCGATAGTATTGGCGAAATGGCAAGTGAAGATAAAGTCATAATGAATAAATATAAGTATATGAATGAAAATAAAGAAAGAATATGAATGAAAACAAAGAATTGTAAGACCGAGTGTCGAACACTTTAAAGTGTGGGATTCAGTTTTGCTTTCCATGATTATTTTAATACAATAAGAAATCACAGAATTACAAATAAAAATACCACGCAACCAAAAAAAAACAACCTCTCAACTTAAAAAAGGGGCAAGGGGCATCTGGCTGCCACAGATTTTTTTACAACATTGACAGTAAACAATGAAATAGTCCGTCCCGTTCTAACATTGGTTTATTCTGTACATTTGTTTCACCTCCCTGAAGTTAGCGTATTCACAGATGTGATGTTTGGTCAGGTAGTTATTCCTAAATAAAATAACGATTGAAAAACTGACGACCACTTATCAGACGAATAATGAGTCTAATAACTTTATTCTTTAGGTAGCTATTGGTACTTTTATCTGAGGATTGAAAAATCGGCCCTATGACTAACTATCTTCGATGAATACAGATTCGCACAAGTTTATACAACAGCCTCACTGTTTCTGACAAGACAAATGCTAAAATATCTGCATCATCCACCTCTTCAACTTCAACATCAAGGTGTTTTAATAACCCAGCTCCGAGATCTTCTTTCAGGCAAACTCCACCATGATGTTAAGAACATCTTTAGTGCATTCTATGCAGTTAAAGAAAAGGAACTTTTTCTAAAAGGATGTTTATTTAAAATTAAAAACTTCTAGCGTTCTTAAAAGGAGGGTAATGATATTAAAAAAATGAAAATTAGAATGGGATATTTTCTATTAATAATTTCTTAGTGATAGCTTTTTATTCTGGGTGGGTAATCATCAAATGACTTCCCTCGCTCTGGGGCCACGGGAACCCTGATTAAAGCAGTTGTTCGCCTTTAACATGAGACTTAAAAATACATGACATAAATGGCTTACTCCTAATAAATATACATCTTTATCTATACTTTCAAGATACACAGGCCTTCTATTTTTATTCTATTTTTTATGAAATATACATATTATAAGTAAAGCTGATGCCGACTATTCTGCCAATGTCTGAAGTGTGTTGGAGAAACAAGTGTGCATTATTAAAAAGAAAAGGAAAAGGATTATATAAAAAGAAATTAGAAAAAAAACAACTTGAGATACTAGTAAGATTCTTCGATTGGTACAGTTGACACAATGTAGATCTTGATGAGTTGGTACGGGACTGGTTACGAACACGAGGACAACACACTTAAACAATAACAGGTCACAAATGTATCAACAATCACTACAAGACAGCAAAAAATTCTAAACACACGTGCGAACCAATAACACCATAGCGAGAATCCCACAGGCCTTATACAATAGATTAGATTATTTTTAAAAGAGTTTCCGTGGAATTTCTTGCTGGCTCTTCTCCATAGGAATCAACAATTTGGAACCGTGCACCTAGCTTCTAACATTTCATAATTGCCCTTGCAGGCTTATGGGAAATAAAAATATTTTGTTTTTTTTTTTTGATTTTTGATTTTGATTAATTGACAGAACTGTTATTTATAAACTAAATATTTTCAGTACTGCGTGGTGTCCGTCATACCTGATCTCCCAATGAGCTTCGGTGGCACAACAGAGCCATGTGCAATTGGCAACCTTATGTCAATCGGGGCACTCGGAGTGGAACAGAACAAGAAACATGCCAAAATACTGTTTGAGCTGGTGGAACAAGAGCTTGGAGTCAAGACTGATAGGTAATGTATAGGGTCAATGGGCTCTGAAATAGTTCATCATCTTTATATCCTGCAGTTTATTCAATTTCTTTGGGGTCGGAGCAATATTCATACTTCTCTATGGGTCATCATCATCTTCATCATTGTCACACTGAACATAGTCGGGAGGCTCAATTTCGGATTGGTTTGCCATAATCGCCACGCTTGGCAGGCGGGCTGTCGATCGCAGTATGGTGATAAAATACATAGAGAACGCTGCTGCCCATTCGCTAGTAATTCCATTAGTCGCCTTTTACGACACCCACGGGAAGGAATGGGGTGGTACTGTTCTTTACGTCCGGCACTAGGCCTCTATTAGTAGTCATCGTTATTTAAAGATTGCACAGTCAAGTAAAAAGTACAGCGTCGTTGCGCTAACAAAAATCTTAATCATCAAAAATTTTAATCCTTATTTCAAAACACGCAAAGTGTAAAAACCGTTTTGTGATAACTTCATATAGCGATTTTTGTAAGCGCAATGACGAAAGTTAAAAATAAAAATAGGTAAGAAAACTTGCGTGTTACGACTTACGAGTTACATAATATCTTGTAATTATATGTATCAAGATCATTGGTGGCCCAGTAGTATTGGCTCGGTCTTAAGAGTTGTAGATTGTGAGTTCCAAACCCGGCAGGCACTTTGTCTATTTAATTTCTTCATCACTGCTCTCAAAACGGCTACGGAAAACATCTTTATGAAACCAGCATGTCTTACATCAAAAATATCGAAGTTATGTGACAACTACCAACCCGCACTGGGCCCGTGTGGTGAATTACGGTCCAGTCCCTCTCAGAGAGCGGAGGCATATGTCCCCGCAGTGGGAACATTTATAGGCTGATTATGCTATAGGTATCAGAGACCACTCCGTTAGCATTATATGTAGACGTCTAGCTGCTTTATCTGCGAGTCAAGATGAAAATAAACCTATGTCCTGCTCCAGTATTTGCTGATGAGGTGGGGTGTTTTATATCAGTTAAAAAATACCCCTAAAAGCACCCCACGCTTTTTTCCACTTTACACGAGTTAACTAACAATTATTTTTGAAATTTGCTTATTAAGGCCCTTCATTTATGGCGCGTAGTATCCCACGCACCTGAAAGAGATGTCAGCAGTACTGAAGGGGTCTACTAGGACCGATGCCTGCCGGGGTCGCGAGATTTTTTCGAAAGGGATACCGTGGCCCTGGCATATGGGCAACTGAAGGACTGGTTTTAGTCAGTAAAAGTCTGACATCATTTGATGATTTCACACCCAGAAATAAACCCCTTTATTTCATACCGAACTCTAGTGTGCACCATATTCAATTTAATGTAACGTCACATCCTGTGACCAGTGGAGGGTCAAGACTAGGGCTTCCAAAATTACGGAAATGTCAATTACGTAACTAATTACGCAACTTTTTTCTCCAATTCCGTAATTACGTAATTTTTCCTATTTTTTTTAAATTGAATATGAATTTTTGTAAATATTGTAGATAGAGTATCTACAATTTTTACAGTTATCTTTTACTATCTCAAATTCAAGGATGTATCAAAATAAACACAATATTTAAACAAAAGAATATTTATTTATATTTATTTATTTTATTTTTAATATTTAGAAAGCTTACAGACTAATAACATTATAGTAACAAGAATATATAGCTAAATTGCTAATAACAAGCCTCCACAGACAGATACAAAAAAAAAAAAAATTAGTTCCATGACAAAATAATCTAACACTGTACTGTCAAATTATTGATTCATTTAAAGAGGCGGTTAATTTTATTTAATTGTTATGAATTATTCAAGAACTTAGTTAAGTCAAACCATTTTTTATCGTCCCGAATATAATCTTTCTTCTTGAAAATGTGATCTCATAAATGACAAGGCATTTAAAGTTTTGTCACCTAGGGAACTTCTTAGTTTATTACAAAAATATCCGGCGGATGAAAATGCTCGCTCGGCTTCAACACTTGTAGGCGTTATCGAAAGTAAATAATTATACGCTGCAGTCAAAAAAACTTCGCGACCGCCGCCAGCGCTGTCGTAAATGCACATTTCTACCCTAATAATGGAATGGAGATCTGTGTGTACTGTTGAAATTGTTTTATTTACAGTCACTTTGTTTATTTCTTTGTCTAACTGTTGTGCGATTGTCAACTCCTCGTCATCATCGTCACTGGTAGCAATTGCGTCCGATGCACTCGGTTGTGGTTGTGAATTAGTGCTTTTTTGAGTAGAATTATATTTCAACCGTTCCAAAAGTTCCACTATGTACATTCGTATATCATCCGACGATGGTTTCGTGAAATATACTGAGGCAGCTGTTTTAAAAAATTCCTCATTGTTATGCAAATATTGCAAAACACCGAATACATTTTTTCGCCTTTCCTTAATTCTCTTTCTAAGAGATGTGGCTAGTTTTCCACTGAGATCGTTTGACTGAAGATTAAGTTTCTCTAGCATGAATCGAAGCGCAGCGTCGGCCGTCAATAAGTTTGAATCACGGCGACATAATGACAAAACTGTAGTTTTTATTACATCCAAGCTGTAATGAATGTCGTGAAGGTCTTGGATCTCTTCGTCTGTAAATTTCGCATTTGATTTCAAATCTAATAACGCCTTAAAAACGCATGATTTTAATTTGAGAAATCGGCCTACCATATCTGATAAGCTGTTCCATCGCGTTTTACAGTCTAGTATTAGGTCAATATTTTTACCATGTTCTTCTAAAATGTACTTTTGCAACAAGTCGTTTTTCAAAGGGGAGTTTTTAAACGATTTTATTAGATCTCTTAATTTTTTTATAGTGCCTTTGTATAAAAACTCCGATTCTGGAACTCTGGTCGATTCTACAATAAACGCATCCTCATCTTCTTCAATTTCCTCTTCTTCTTCAGCGCCGGTATTTGAGACATCCTCCTGGACTTCAGGTTCTGGAGATTTTTGTGTTTTATATAAAACATCCAGGACTGCTAGTTGTATCCCATGAGCCATACACAATTGGTGGTGGCCGTCAAAATTTCTACCCATTTTGACCATAACACTCGCTCCATCTGTTGTGAAAGCAATTATGTCGTCTTCCAGACTTAAACCGAAGTCACTCAAATGTTGCTGTAATAATTGAGTGCCTACTTCAGCTGGCATTGATCCCTGTATCCGTACAAGTCCCAAATTTTTATATTTGGCCATATCAAAGTCTTTATTGTGGATATTTATATTCATATACCTTTTATTACGGGTAGACGTCCACTCATCAAACGTGATAGTAAATCTTTTATTTTCAGACTTCATAATTTTCAATTGATTTTTCAATTTGTTTTTTGTGTTATCACTCTGTTTTAGAATTATCTGTGTTATAGTCGTAGAAGATTTCGGCACATCGTAGCCAGAGTTTTAAAAAAGATATCTCAGATCTTCTGACGTACAAAATGTGCTCAATGGTATCCCATCCAATGCAGCCATTCTGGCCACTCGAACCTCCATATTTGAAAAATAATCAGTGAGTTTAATTTTCTTTTGTGAAGGTTCATTCGTACGTTTTCGTGTTTGAATTTGACCACTATTAGACGTTGATGTACTCGGGCTTTGCGACTCCTGCTGTTGCGGCATCTCTCCGATATGCTTGGCACGCATGTGAGTGTGTAACGCTCCAGTTGCGCCACCTGGAGTTTTCATTTTTTTTTGCAATGCTTACATTCAACACTCTGTCCATTATCAGCTCTCAAGAAATGTTCCCAGATAGAGCTTTGTGTGCGTTTGTTCAAAAACTCCTTGTATACAGTCTTATTTGAAGAAGACCTGAAAAAAAATAAAAGGAAGTTAGGTTAAAATGATATTGGTTAAACATAGTTGTCAACTCATTACAAAATAATGTAAACACTTATTTTGTAGCCAAACGTTTTTTTCTTCTATAATAGGCGAAAGAGCATGCTTAGTTCATTCATTCCTGATTTAGAGACGAACTATGAGGAATTTCAAATTTTTGATAGGTACCGACCTTTTATGTTTTAATCAGTGTTCTTAATTAATATATATTTGGGAACCTAGATATTCTATAATCTAATCGGAATAAATACACCTTAAGAAAATGTTTGATTTACAAATTATTTTGTATGAACTATGCATGCTCCACGCCCCATGAGGTTTTTAATGCCCTTTTAATACTAAATAAGACTGATTTAAGTACTAAGAGATAATCCACACATTCAAATTTCAAAGTCACCCACGATAAAGATACAACTGCTACAAATTGTTAATATTTGCGCGCATTTACCACCAACTTTTAATTAAGTATCAGATCAAGTGTCAACTGTGCCGAGAGTCTAGCGATGTGAACTGAACAACCGACAATTGAGCAATGAAACTACTTTCTTTTTAGTTAAGAATGTGAGGAGCATAGTAGTTCCCCTAAGTTCCCCGTGGTCGTAGGGACTTTTCGTCAGGGACTCCCCGGCCTTGCCGACTCGCCAAGTTGATATATTTGAACTCTATTCTGTACGTCTTAGAACTATTTTTTGCAAAATAGATATAAAATAAACTGCGGGGAATACCCTATTTGTACAGTTTCGATGTAGGTATATAGTATAGTGTTGCCACATTATAAATGTGTACGTATAATGCTTTTTTATTGGTTGACTATTTTGATGGATTGATGATACTAATAATTACGTAAGTACGGAATTGACATCTTCAGTTACGGAATTGAAAATACTTTAAAATGAGTTCGTAATTACGTAATTACGTAATGGAAGCCCTAGTCAAGACGCTTCCATAAGGTGTTTAGTAGTTATGAGGGAACAGGTGAACATACATACGTACGCACCTACATACATACCAGACAATTTCATATCCCGCCTTTCTGCTTCGCCGTAAAAAAACGTCAAAAACGAAATTCTCTTCCTACCAGGGAGAAGGTCGTTTTAGCCGTTTGTTTTCGTAGATGCCCCGTGACATCATAACTCCATTCTTAACGTTTGTATGCCTGCCAGGGTCGCGAGATTGTTCGAAAGAGACACCGTGACCCTGGCACTTGGGCAACTGAAGGAGCACGAGTGGGTTTTAGTCAATAAAAGTCTGACACGCCCTCCTGCTCCGCCCAAGAGCGGGAGACGTCATTTGAGGATTTCCCACCCACAAAAAAAAAAACAAACGTTTGTATACGATTCCCCGTTGACTAGCATTCGCGTAAAAGGCCAGTCACAAATTCGGGGTGCAGATCGCAGTGTGGCAAAATGCTTAAAGAACGCTACTGCACATTCTCTAGTAGGTCCCTTAGTCGCTTTACGACACCCACGGGTAGAAATGGGATTCATAAATTACGTCACACGAATTTCATGCTTTTTAGAGCAAGGATGGGCGTCCTTGTCCCCCTACTGGTTTTCTGGATATTTGTGTTAGCTATTTTTAGGGTTCCGTTGCCAAATGGCAAAAAACGGAACCCTTATAGATTCGTCATGTCAGCCTGTCTGTCTGTCTGTCTGTCCGTCCGTCCGTCCGTCCGTATGTCACAGCCACTTTGTTCCGAAACTATAAGAGCTAGGCTGATGAAACTTGGTAATTAGATGTATTCTGTGAACCGCATTAAGATTTTTACACTAAAATAGAAAAAAAACAATAAATTTTGGGGTGCCCCATACATAGAACTGAAACTCAAAAAACATTTTTTCATCAAACCCATACGTGTGGGGTATCTATGAATAGGTCTTCAAAAATGGTATTGAGGTTTCTAATATCATTTTTTTCTAAACTGGATAGTTTGTGCGAGAGACACTTCCAAAGTGGTAAAATGTGTCCCCCCCCCCCCGTAACTTCTAAACTAAGAGAATGATAAAACTAAAAAAAAATATATGACGTACATTTCTATGTAAACTACCACCGAAAATTGGTTTGAACGAGATCGAGTACGTAGTTTTTTTTTAAAACGTCATAAATCGTAAACCGCAATTTACCTTTCATTCAATCAACTGAAATATAAAAATTAAAAAAAAAACATTTATTTTCATAAACATAAACCTTATGCATAAACCGAGAATACCTACAGGTTTGTACGGAACCCTCGGTGCGCGAGTCCGACTCGCACTTGGCCGGTTTTTTTTATTAATAGGTTAATTAATTTGATAATATTTTAAAGAGTTATGTTGAGAGAATAACCAATTTTACAGAAATTGAAGTACGAGTTGTTAACAGAAAGTCCCTCCTTGTCACACATTGACCTGCTGGTATATTATCGATGGCTCCAAAGCTATTTACGAAATAAAACCTGTACCTGAGAATTTCAGCGATGCTACAGGAATTGAAAGAGTAAATGTCTGACGCGTCGGGAGCATCATTTTTTACTGTTACGCCATTAGCACGGGCCAAACTTAGTATTTTTGTAAACATTACCTCGAATAAAGATGTTGAATAATTGTTTATTGATAACACCGCTGGATTGGAGCCAAGTTCATACAGAATATTCATTTCTTATCATTATTGAGTAAACTGGATCGCGTATACATATACCTCTTGCTGCTTAATGGACTTGTATTGCATTAAAATATTTATTACTAGGTTTTGCGCGCGACTTCGTCCGCGTGAATCTCATGTGAACTCATTGATTCACTGATAGACTAGACACAGCCTAAGCCGCTGGGACTAAAGACTAGATTTTTTGTTCAAGAGCTCTTCATATATTATAATAAAATTGAGCTCTAAGGAAGAATTTATGAAAATTCTGGCCTTTAAGGAAGTTCAATAGGGGATGTAAGTTAGTTTGAAAATTCGTCATGTTTGCCGATGGAAAGTTCCAAAAATAAGTTTCGTGGAAAACTAGTTGTTTTTCTCGTGTCTGAAGCAATGTTTATATACATTGTTAGCAATCAGTTTCATTGTTCACGTGCAATATTATGAGTAACTTCAAGTAGATATGAAAGAAAAAAAAAAAAAAATACATTGCGATACGACGTGATTTAGTAGCCATATAATTAATTATCGTAGCAATTTTCTAGTACTCCTAGTAGTATGTAATGTACCGACTCTCTTTCAATAAACAGTAATAATAATAATCAATCTGGGAACGATTATTTGGATACAATCTGACACCTATAGATACATAATTAAATCTATTTTCATCATCAGCAGCCTATATTTTTCCCACTGCTGGGACACATGCCTCCTCTCGGTGAGAGGGAGTGGGCCATACCACGCGGGCCAAGTGCGGGTTGGTAGATGTCGCATGTTTTCGAATTTTTGTTTCTAAGATAAGCCGGTTTGCTAACGATGTTTTCCTGAGGAAGTCTATTTTAATTAATGTCATTCTACTCTTATGTCGATGTTTACCCTTAAATATGTCGGTAACGTGACACTTTGGAGTCCTATGTTACTTGACATCTCTTGTCTATGTGTCCTCTACCCATACATACCACTTTAATCGAACGCCGCGATTCCCAAAAAGAAAAACAAAATTGCGGCGGCGGGTCGATATTCCAGATCAGTTCTAAGCTCAATGGGTCAATAATAAAAAATAAAAAAAAAGGAATGAATAACTACAAGCTTCGCGTGGTGCCGGACGTAAAGAATAGCATCACCCCATTTCTTCCCGTGGGTGAGAGGCGACTAAGGGACTTACTAGAGAACGGGAAGCATCGTACTCAGAAAAGGGGAGGTACTGATCGAGGATCACGCCTAGATTTGGCTCGCTTTTCCCAAGGGATCGGCTTGCCGAACATAGAGATGGGTCGGGAGGGATAGCTGTGTAAATAATTTCATCACCACACCTCACAAAACGGTGACGGAAAATATTGTGAGGAAACCGGCATGTCCTAGAAACAAAAATTCGTAGATATCTTCGTTCCAACCCATACTGGACCCGCGTGGTAAATAACAACCCATTCCCTCTCGAAGATGATGCTGCTGCCTGTCGGGATCCCAGCTGTGGGAAAATTATAGGCTGTTTGTGCTACATAATGTAACCAGGATTTTGTAATAGTTTTAGATAAAAGAGTGTCATTGGAATTTCTTTCCCGTTCTTCTCCATAGAGATTTACGTTTCGAAATGGGTTTTCTAACTGACCGAACGACTCCTTGAGAGCTCAAAATTGCATGTAAATTGTTTAATTGAAATAAATGTTGTGTTTGAGTTTGTGGTGTAGGTACCTTGTTATCTAGATCGTGATGTAAATGCTTTATCAAAGTGATTCAAAAGTGCCTCTTAAAACCACGACCGCGAAATGAACACCAATATGCCAGAATTGAAGTGATTGCCAGACAGACTGAATTAGCTCTTCGAAATTAGTTTATAAGCAGAGTTTCAATTAGAAACAAAAATTAATAAACATCATGGAAACAAAACATCACGCCTGGTTTCCCCGAAGGGTGCGGCAGAGGTGTATACAGGGTTTTAAGGAACATCGACGGACAACGTGTACACACGGCTACATATCAAGCTATACATTTCCAGTTTTAGCTGACCTCGCATTTCGTACAATGAGAAGATAGCTTATACTATAAATGTACAGATTGATTCAATACATTATTCGGTGTTGAAACTTTTCGTTGGAAAAATGACGATGGAGGTTACGTCGAAAACATTTTGAAGAAAGTGATTACGGGGAAATATTAAAGGCATAAAATTCTGTCACTATCCATGTCAAAAAGTTGATTTAATCACCCATAATAAATAAAACCTAACTCTTGAATGAACACGAAATGGAATGAGTGAACGAAATGTCAAATCCATTGTAGACCGTAGGGACCTAACTACGATCTCGCCATCTAAAATTAGCTTTGCTCGACCTTCCCTATTTAAAATTAAAAATCATGCGGGGTGTCACCGGTGTATCAAAATAATTGGAAAACGAAAGCACACTAAATGTTCCGTCGTCGTGGTTATAATTACCGTCTTTTTAGGGAACCCGTTGCCCCTGTCAGGGTCGCGGATTTGTTCGAAAGAGTTACCGTGGCCCTGGCACAGGCAACTGACGGAACATGGGTGGGTTTTAGTCAGTAAAAGTCTGACGCGCTCTCCCGTTCCGCCCAGAGCATGAGACGTCATGTGGTGATTTCCAACTAAAAAAAGAGACCTGTTGCCACGCCGCGCCGGCTGCATAGTCGGGCCCAAGCAATTATCTATGTCTAATGAAACCACATGGCTTCCGATACCCAAACAGTAATAAATCATCAATTTATTAATAATTCTTCTTGACCTATAGTTTGATCTTATGCCCTCTCTTATTGCGGCCTATAGTTTCCACTGATTAACGGTACAATAATAATTTCAGCTTATTATTGTCCCAATCCAGAGCAGAGGCCACTTTTGATACAGACTAGACACGAACGTTGGTCTTCTTTTTGGCTCATGATGTTTGTAACTTGAAGCGAATAATCTATACTAATATTATAAATGCGAAAGTAAGATTGTTTGGTTCCTTTTCACGCCTAAACCACTGAACCCATTATCCTGGAATTGTGCATATAGATTTCAGGTATATAGACACGGAAATAAGGTACCTTTCATCCCGAAAAAATAACTTTCTTATGATAATAGATGGCGCCTCGTGTCTTTCGAATCATGAATTGAATTATATTATTTCTAGCTTTTTCCCACAGCTTCGCTCGCGTTAAATGCTAAGCTCACCTAAAATAAGTATGTGTCACCTATAAAACGCTTTATACCTTCGAAGTACCATATAATAAGTTAACACAACATTTATTGATTCTGAAGCGGTACGAAGCCCGCTGGGTCAGCTAGTAATAAATAAATTGTTCACCAGTTCACCACACTTGCTCTAAACTGGTTTCAGACTTATAAGTCCAGCATAGCTATTTTCAACCATTCGGTAAGCTTCCGTGTTGGATCAAACATCAATGCTATCGAAGAATTCACTTACACAGTGTTCTCAAACACCCAACCCAAAAATGTTGACCGTAAAAACCAAATAGACAACCACTTTTCTTCCGACGGCTATCTGCGGTCGGAGACTAGACAAAGACTGACTAGTATGGTTGACATCATGATCAGCCTATAATATTCCCACTGTTGAGATACAGACCTCACAAGAGAGAGTGGGCTGTAATCCTCCACGCGGGCTCATTGTGGATTGGCAGGTGTTACATGTCTTCGAATTTTGATTTTAGAGCATGCCGGTTTCCTCACGTTGTTTTCCTTAACCGTTCTGAGAGCATTGGTGATGAAATTCTTTAGACACAGTGAAAGGCCTGCCTGGGTTCGAACCCACAAGTAACAACTCGAAGTCGGGGCCGATACCAGGGGGCCACCACTGCTCGCGGGTACCGTGGTTTTCAGAGTGCTCAACTTGTGTTGTGAATAATTTAAGCAGGTTTCCTTAAGATGTTTTCTTTTACCAGTATCAGTAATATCCAAGATTAACTCAGATTACGTAAAACAGTATGGTAACCAAAAGTGCAATGTCTAATGATAATACTTCTTTCAGGATGTACATAACATTCCAAGACGAACCCACGGGAAACGTCGGCTTCAAGGGCACCACATTCCATGCTATTTTTGGATAAACATTTGATACTTTATCTTTCATTCCGGGCATCCACGTCGAATTTACTTTTTGTGGAGCATCGTTTGCAAGTGTTAGAACGCACGGTAACAAATCAAGCTATCATTTCCAGTATAAGCTGACTTCTCATTGTACGGATAGCCTATATAATGCTAGGTCTGTTAAAACTGGTTTTGTATAGCTTGATATGTAGCCGTGTGTACAACAACGGTAGCAAAAATATCTTGGAAACTTACTAAAAGTTATAGAAAGTTGCGATTATCATGTTGCAAATTGTTGCTCTACCAAAAGTAAGTTCGGTGGGGATGCATCTTTAAGGTGTGGTCAGTCGAGCATAATTTGCGTCGCTCAAAATGAGTCTAGGAATTTAATATCAAATCAACTAGCTTATTTTCCGCTGGCGCAAATTTTGCCACCGGCATTCAGCGCTGCGTAAAATTGGCGACTAATTTTGAGCGACCGAAATAGCGCATGGGTGACACTCGGCTGGCCCCCCTCATTGTTATGGTTGATTTTATTCCCTATTAATGGTTTTCATATATTTTTATATAACTATTACCGCTCTACACATCGGTTTTTTGTTACTTGCCAATCAGGCTTAAAAACCTTTAATCTATGCCCACCTCTGCTTTTTTTGTATTACTGTTTCATGCCTGATTCTAGTATGTCACAAAAAGTCACGATGATCTAAGTCAATGAATTTTTAAAGAATGATCAATTAAACTAAAATATTACACACGGCTAAATGCATGGCTAATAGCATCAAGCTATGCGTTTCCAGCATAAAATTATCTCACATTGTAAAAGATTTCTGTATAATGAGAGGTCAGCTTAAACTGGAAATGTATAGCTTGATATGTAGCCGTGCGTACGTAAGGAAAATACCACTGTGTTGCACGATTATCTTAACCTAGCCTAAGTTCCACATGTTTTCGTATAATGCGCACAAAAATATTGTCAACTTTTACTAACGGGTAAAATAAGAAAGAGATAAGAATGCTTAAACCTGCCAAGCTACCTTACTAAGGTGTATATTCTCCAGATTATGTTAAAGCTCATTTTTTTTTATATGTATAACACTAACACGTCCACATTTACCTTAATACATATAAATATGTGTAGTCCATAACTATGTTATGTTTAGTGTGGACATACATGCATAACCTACTCCTTTTTTTAATGAGTAAATGACTCATAAAAAAAGGAGTAGGTTATGCATAAGGTGAGATAAAAAAGTATATCTCTTTTTTGTTTTATCACATGGGCTTATTGGATTTTGGCTATCAGGCTTTATGAGCCTAGAACATGCTACTCACAACCATCGTGTACTTATTGGCAAAATGTCTAATCTCTTGTCGAAATGAGCCGATAAACACGCGCTTGGCGTGACTAGCATTTTCTTGTCTTTCAAATGCAGTCATTATGGGTCGCCAGCAATCAGTTATTACAGAATACGGGTCGTCTCGGTAACTCATTTATGGCTCATTTTCATTAGTCGATAACTCTGTCGATATCGGGACGGGATTCCCGAATACTATAGCATGCGGGCAATCCAGGGTAATCACCGCAGCTGGCGTGCCATCTGCCCCTGTCCAACTAATTTTGTCGTTCAGTATAAAGCGTGCGGAGACTCATATCCAATGTAAATGCCGACGCTTCAAAACAATTGCCGAACGTGTGGTATAAGTTCCCCGCATACCGCAATCGTTCCCCGTATACGGGCCCCCTACGGCATGCGTTACAGAAATCTCCTTACGAGCCCAAATCAACCAATGAAAATTAACCTTTTTATCCGTGACTGCCACAAACTTTACTGATACGCACGGCTACAAATAAGCTATACATATCCAGTATAAGCTGACTTCTCATTGCACGCAAAATCAACACAATGCGAGCACAGCTAAAACTGGAAATGTATAGCTTGATATGTAACTGTGTGTACTACTCGCAGGTAGGTATAATCATATTTCTTTTTATTTTCTGTGATGTTTGTTAATTTTGAAATGTTTATATCTGATGGTGGAAATTGCCTTACTATGTTATTTTTTTAGAAGTTTAAGAGTACCTATCCTGTATTTTTGAGATGGGAAAAATAAATTATGTATCTATTAAATTTCGCGTGGTTTCTTTATTCAGATTTCCTTTTCGGTGCTTTTATTTGTAGGAAAATATACCTGTATAAGTTTAGGCATTCATGCAAGCAAACATTTGAACGACGTGTTTTCTAACAGAAAGTGAAAAGTGAAGCATCCATTACTTGGCTTCCTTAACGCTCGGACAAAATGGGTCTAGGTAATTGATATTACATAGATATTACTAGTATGATTGCAGCAGAATCGGCTTCACCTACATGTCTGTGCACACGGCTACATATCAAGTTATACACGTCCAGTTCTAGCTGACCTCACATTGTATTGGCTTTTTGTACAATGAGAAGTCAGCTTATACTGGACATGTATAACTCGATTTGTCGCCATGCGTACCATGTGTAAATGATTGTAGGTAGTCTAACCATAACAGGTTCATTCCCATTATGGTTATTAGCGCCAATACGTAGGTTTACTAGTGAAGCTTTACAAATAATTATTTATGACATATTCACAACCCCTTCACTCCTAACAAGCCATGATGTCAAGGTGAGCTTATTTATCGATCTAACTTGTGTAAACACAGCTGCATTTTATACATACAAATCTTGGGATTTTACCATACCATTGCATGAAGGTGGAAATATATTAAATTTAAATCTGCAACCTTATTGCCTAGCGCACTATCAATCAGATTCTTAATCATTTTGAGGATTATTTGTAATCCATTGCGTCAAATGTTCGTAAAAATAGTCAGCTCAACACCGTAAATAACGCAATGAATGTTGTTGAACTGTCACATGAAAACGATTCCTACTGTAAGTTACGCAATTACCTCTCTGGAAATTATACAGGATCAGTTTTTATCCAGTGCGCAAACTGTAACCATGAATTCAGCATATCATTCTAGACCCCATACTCTAGAATTCATGGTTACAATTTACGCATTGGATAAAGACTTTTCCTGTACCTACCTATACAGCAAACTGAACTGGGAGATTACCTACAACTCAGCAGTTTTATGTTATTTATTTAGTAGGTACATGGAAGGACTTACAGCTAATTAAAACGTACAAGAAAAAGGGAAAACATAGTCATCAGAAAACCAATAACAAACCATAATAATAAGGTTTACAGGTAAACCGGTCGGTGAGCGGCCGGTAAAATTTTCTTTAGTTTGAGAAAGAGATGGAGCATGGATGGGTCAGGATGTATATCCTGTTATAAGACCTGCAACGCACTGGCAACGTTTTTTTAACCGGGCCCAATTTTTTTAAATCGCGGTATTGAACCGAGCATTGATTCCAGAGAGAGTAATCCAACAGTGCTAAAGCTCGTCAAACTACATTCTTGGATTTTCAACCTTCGGAACAGTAAGCAGAAAAGCCAGTGCGTGATAAAAAATTGCCTCGTTAAAACATAACTTGTTGACGAGGGCTAAAAGGTGGTGGTAGCCCCCCTGAACGGCAGGATAAGCGTCATTTTGACGCAATGGTTTAGCGATCGGCTTCGCTTCTTACCAGTGGCGGATTTACAGATTTGCCGCTAGTAGGCTATTCAATTTTTGCCGCCCCTACTGACTTTTGAAATTCAATACGTTAGTTTAGTTCACAATCATATTAAGGTGAATGCTCTAACCAACCCACGAAATTCAAATTTTCTTACGTTTTTTGCAATTTGCAGTATGAACTTAGAGCGCTGTATTGATGATTTTGATCATCAATACAACGCTCACCACTCGTCAACCACCGGGGTCACCTACTGGCTAGTTTTATGGAGAAGGAAGGCCTCTTTATGATGAATTCCTTCTTCAGAAAACGTGAGCACAGGAAGTGGACCTGACAGAGTCTTGACGGTGCAACCAAAAATGAGATTGACTTCATTATGTCGACGAAGAAGCAAATATTCAATGACGTCTCAGTGATCAACGCGGTGAAAACCGGAAGTGATCACCGCATGGTAAGAGGCACATTGAATATCAATATCAAGCTGGAAAGATCTCGGCTGATGAAGTCAACGCTCCGTCCAGCACCGATCCAACTTCAGAACACCGAGAGCTTTCAGTTCGAACTCCAGAATCGTTTTGAGTGCCTAGGGACCTCCGTGGACGATTATAACGATGGGTTCGTGGAAACTGTCCATACGGTCGGGTCTAAGTTCTTCCAGACCCGCTGTACGAATAGAAAAAAGATACTCTCGGATCCAACATTACAGCTCATGGAACAGAGGCGCGGAATGATCCTGCAGTCTTCAGAAGCTGCACTCGAGTACCGGCAGCTAAATAGACGGATCTCTTAAGTCCTTGAAAAGCGACCTTCGCCTCTTTAATACGGAACGTATTAAGGAGGCGATAGAGCGGAACAAGGGTTCCAAAGTCTTTGCAAGAGATCTGTCTACTGGGCAGAGTCAGCTTGCAAAACTGAAGACCGACGATGGCAGAATCGTGTCCGCAAAACCTGAGCTGTTAAGAGAGATCGAGAAGTTCTATGGACAGTTATACACGTCCACCAGAAACCCCGTTATGAATCTAGCTAACGACCCCAGAGCTAGATTGACTCGACACTACACTGAAGATATCCCGGACGTCAGCTTGTACGAGATTAGGATGGCTCTGAAGCAGCTTAAAAACAACAAGGCGCCGGTTGATGACGGAATTACGGCCGAGCTCCTGAAGGCCGGCGGGAAACCCGTTCTCAAGGCCCTTCAGAAGTCGTTTGATTCCGTCATACTCGAGGGCAAAACGCCACAGGCATGGAACAGAGGTGTGGTGGTACTTTTCTTTAAGAAGGGTGACAATACCCTACTTAAGAATTATAGGCCCATCTCACTTCTGAGCCATGTCTACAAGCTGTTTTCAAGAGTTATCACGAATCGCGCGCAGGTTTGACGACTTCCAGCCTCCCGAACAAGCCGGATTCCGTAAAGGCTTTAGCACCGTAGACCACATACATACGCTGCGGCAGGTTATACAGAAGACCGAAGAGTATAACCTGTCTCTCTGCTTAGCGTTTGTGGATTACGAAAAAGCCTTCGATTCGATCAAGACCTGGGCTGTATTGCAGTCTCTTCAACGGTGCCAGATTGACTATCGGTACATCGAGGTGCTGAAGTGTTTGTATGAAAACGCCACTATGTCAGTCTGGCTCCAGGACAAAGCCTCGAAACCTATCCTTCTGCAGCGAGGGGTGAGACAGGGAGACGTAATCTCTCCGAAACTGTTCACCGCTGCACTGGAGGATGTCTTCAAGGTTTTGGACTGGAAAGGGGCTAGCATCAACATCAATGGCGAGTAAATCACTCACCTTCAATTTGCCGACGATATAGTAGTCATGGCTGAGACTATGGAGGACCTCAGTACAATGCTCGATGACCTCAGTAGAGCTTCCGAAAGAGTGGGTCTTAGAATGAACATGGACAAGACAAAGGTCATGTCCAATGCTCTTGTGATACCCACTCCAATGAAGATCGAAGGCACTACACTCGAAGTTGTGGACGAATATGTGTACCTAGGACAGACTATGTCCAACTTCGAGAAAGAGGTCAATCGTCGAATCCGACTCGGCTGGGCAGCGGTCGGGAAGCTACGCGGTATATTCTCGTCCCAATTACCGCAGTGTCTTAAGACAAAAGTCTTTGACCAGTGTGTGTTGCCAGTGATGACATATGGCACTGAGACGTGGTCGCTCACAATGGGCCTCATAAGAAAGCTCAAAGTCACCCACAGAGCAATGGAGAGGGCTATGCTTGGAGTTTCCCTACGCGATCGAATCAGAAATTAAGAGATCCGTAGGAGAACCAAGGTTACTGACATAGCCCGAAGAATTACCAAACTTAAGTGGCAGTGGGCAGGGCACATTGCTCGCAGAACGGATGGCCGATGGGGCCGGAAGGTTCTGGAGTGGCGACCGCTTACTGGAAGACGGAGCGTTGGAAGGCCTCCCACAAGATGGACCGATGACCTGGTGAAGGCCACAGGAATGCGTTGGATGCGGGAGGCACAGAACAGGTCGAAGTGGCGGTGTTTGGGGGAGGCCTATGTCCAGCAGTGGACGTCTTTCGGCTGAAATGATGATGTACGGATTACAAACGTAATGTGTATACATATAAGTTTTTTTTTTTATTTATTATTTGTGCTAAATTTGCCGCCCCTCTAAATCTGCCGCCCTAGGCTCCAGCTTATTGGTAAATCCGCCACTGCTTCTTACGGGTTTGATTCCCACACGGCATGAATATTTGCGTATTCGGAAGATAATTGCGTAGGTACCGCAAAAGGAAAATGAACGTTGCGGACCACAGTAGCAGTCTGGGAGACCGAATTATGATTAAGTAAATTTTGTTTCAGGATGTATATAACATTCCAAGACAACGCTACTGGAACCGTTGGATACAAAGGCACCACCTTCCATGCTCTATTTGGATAAATTAAAAGTATAGTGTGCCCAGCATCTTTTAGGAGTTCATTTTTATAGCCTAATGAATTTAAGTACAATTTATTCCTGTCTTTTTAGTGTTCATATTTCGCCATCTACTAAGCTATACTGGGCCGTTTGTTTATAAATAGCTGTTAATTATAAGAGGTTTTCATGTTATAAAGACTCAATAAAGAATTTTAATTTAATTACCGATATTGTTTTTTTCCTGTTCTACGACTTCCAACTTACATCTTTTATAATATGACTTAATACCTATATATATTTATACAGCTTAAAATAAACATTTGTAGCTGGATTGTCCGTTACCCACATTAAGTTCCCTTTACCGCATACTGTGTTATCATTTGCATTCCTACGACAGAAAGTTCATATTGCGTAAGTATGTTTAGGTTGGCAAAAAAGAGTCTGTCGTGGTAACCATTGGAACCAAAATATTATTTTGGTGGCAACACTGCTTTGTTTATCATCAACAAGTAGCTAATCTGTCAGTGTGTTATGTTCCCAGTTATATTTTACTTATTTCTAATTAACTATCAATTATTAAAGCTTTTGTAAATATAAAAAATGAATAAAACAATAAGGAGTAGTGGTGTGAGCTGTGATATACCAAGTTTTCGTAAGAAATTTGGCGGAATCTGAAGCGGAACAAATTTTGTCTCCGATTGATAATGTTTTCGAAAGAACTGCCGACACGACAGGTATTTATCCAAGAAATGTATCTTTTAGTCAATGCTAGTCATTGTATTTCCTTTCTAATACTAAGTTTTATCGGTATTATAAGTTTCAAGCCATTTTATTGTTTTATTTACTAATAGATTATTGAGGTTATGTTTTCTAGTTTGACAAATCGCGTGTACGTTGACTCTTGATGTTTGATACTTGAAATTGAAAAATGTACCTACATGGAATTAATATCATTGTCTTTATATTTTTTCAAGGTAAATCTCACAGTACAATTAGAGAAATTGTTAATGAAGGTGCAAAAAATTAAGGATTTTTTCTACACTTGGAGAAACACCAAAACACTTGACGGAAGAAAGAATTAGACGATTTCGATCTGTGTGCAATTAGAAAAAAAGTTCAACACTAAAGAAACAGGCAAGTATTTTTTTTTAATGCTATTATGGCATACCACAGTAAAAAAAGTATAATTTATTAGGGTTCCGTTGCCAAATGGCAAAAAACGGAACCCTTATAGATTCGTCATGTCTGTCTGTCTGTCTGTCTGTCCGTCCGTATGTCACAGCCATTTTATTCCGAAACTATAAGAGCTATGCTGTTGAAACTTGGTAAGTAGGTGTATTCTGTAAACCGCATTAAGATTTTCACACTAAAATAGAAAAAAAACAATAAATTTTGGGGTTCCCCATACATAGAACTGAAACTCAAAAATGTTTTTTTTCATCAAACCCATACGTGTGGGGTATCTATGAATAGGTCTTCAAAAATGGTAATGAGGTTTCTAATATCATATTTTTCTAAACTGAATAGTTTGCGCGAGAGACACTTCCAAAGTGGTAAAATGTGTCCCCCCCCCCCGTAACTTCTAAAATAAGAGAATGACAAAACTAAAAAAAATATATGATGTACATTACCATGTAAACTACCAACGAAAATTGGTTTGAACGAGATCGAGTGAGTAGTTTTTTTTTAAAACGTCATAAATCGTAAACCGCAATTTACCTTACATTCAATCAACTGAAATATAAAAATTAAAAAATATATATATTTTTAAACCGAAAATACCTACAGGTTTGTACGGAACCCTCGGTGCGCGAGTCCGACTCGCACTTGGCCGGTTTTATTTATTATTTTTCAGGTGCCTATTCTACGTAATATATTACCTATAGTTGAGGAGACGGATTGTAATGGGAGCCGTAAACGTCTAAGAAAGATTTTTACACTATTTAGATTTCATAAATAAGAAATGTAAAACTGACACAGCAGTGTTAATGGAAAAAATCTATCATAGCACCGAAAAGGAATACACGAATGATGTTATGTCACGTTTATCTTTTTAAATAAAACCTTAATTTTAGCGTGTTATTTCATTTTCAATGTCATGTGAATAGTGATAATGTTATGTACCCCACATAGACATACCTGACGCCTTCATTATTCAACTGCTCAAGTTTATTCGATATTGCCCGTACCTTTCGAATGCAACATGTTATAGGTACTCTCTGACTTCTGATTAGTTTCCTACAGTAAGCAGCTGTAAGTCGCCTTCTTGTATAATCTGTCAGCATTAACAGGATTCGTTCAATATCATTCATGTCAAATTTGATACAGGCATACCAACCATCGAATGGTTGTGAATACCATAGATGTTGGCCGCAAATGCGATTGCTGAACATTATGCCTTGTGTATCGGGTTCAATCGGCAATCCCTGAGTGTAATTTGATTAATTTTTAAACTAAATTAGTTTTCACTATGTTATTATGATGGCATTCTTAGATAAAAGGTTATTCCAGCGAAATAATGCGCAATCTACTAAATACAATGAAAGTTAAAGACTGTGTGCCTATGAAGTCTTGAAATCTTGACTGTTGATAATTTCCGGGATCTCGTGTTTGTGGATTAAAACAACAAGTATCCTATCACTTTTAGTCCTAGTATACAGGGTGGCCATACCTGCTAAGCAGGCGCCCTCATTTTTTCCAGACTCTTTTTTGCCAAGCTGTACTATATTGGGATTAAAACCCTCAGGTTCATTCCCAATTTAGTATCTGCTAAAAAAAATAGCTGTCAAAAACTAATCCATGAATGCAGCAAGCAATGTTGTTTCTTCAAATTGTGTTGCAATGTTTCTTAAAAATAATTTAGTATCGTGAAAATTACGCCTTCTTTTATAGTGATTTACAATTGCAGCGTAGCGCTTATTTTCCTCCGTCATATTTTTTAGTAAAAGACGTAAAAATGGACGAGAATAACGTGGAGCAGACGCCAGCTTCACAAAGGCTCACAAATGAAGACTTTAGGAAGCTCCTCATGACTCCTAGGGCTACGCCCGGGGGCACTGGGGGCTCGCACCCCACGGGCTCAGTGCGTGAAGCCATGGCCAACTCAGGGTAAGCTGTTTTTCTCTTCACTTTGTTGGCCTTGTTGGGGGAGTAAGTATCTCTGGGATTGATAACAAAATAAGCCGCTTTAACAGCCTTGGGATGAATTTACTCTTTACTGGCTCTTATTATGTATATTGCAGTCATTAAGTGATAAATGAGCCCTTGGTGTTTTTATGATATTTCATGTATGTTTTCAAAGAAAACTATCTGTTTAAATCACATTTCACCTAAAAATTTCAGGGCAATGCCACCACCTCCCGAAAACAAAGGCGAACTACGTAGAAAAAAGAAATCTTACTATGCAGCCCTCAAGAAGCAAGAGGACAATAAACTGGCTGAACTAGCGGAGAAATACAGGGACCGAGCTCGTGAGAGACGGGACGGATCCAATGAACTGGGGCCCATGGACCCGACGAGCAATACTAGTAGTGCATACAGGTGAATGTTGGATTTAGCCTTATTTAATACACCCTGATGCAATGTTGAAAAGCCTAGGTGATGTATCTATGGTTTAATATCTGTTCCAAAAGCATTTGATGAAAATGTTAACAGTGATAGGTCAGATAACATACCTGTGAATACCAATTTGTATTGTAGCTTTGATTTGATTATTTGAATGTGCTTAAATATTAAATCATTTGAAATATGGTTTTCATTGAGGTTCTGTTTAAGTTAATTTTTTCTGACAATTTGTAATTACATTTTAATAAATACCATTACAGTAATTATTGGAAAAACTTGTGAGATATAAAGTTGAAACCTAGGTGAATGTGCTATTATTTAATTCTCTTTTTTGAATGATTACATAAGAATGTGTCCTGAACAGGCTTTGTTTACACTTTAATCAGAAAGTTGGGGATCAGATTAGGTTATTGTGTCCTTTATCTCCTCTCCACAGTGCACAGTTTTAACTGTGGACTCTGGAGGGAGGCAAACTGTGCTTTAGACCCTGAAAATAAAATGATAATATAGTAAAACATGCCTAGAACAATTCTGAATATCTTTTTATAAATGCATCTAGATACTATTTTAATTGTTGTTTTTTTTGCAATATTATTTTTCGAAATCTAAGCCTCTTAAAACTTCTTTTGACTGTCGACCCTGTGATTCTTAGGTTTTATAGGTATTAACATTTTTCAACACATTATTATTGCCATTTCACAGAGCCGTAGCCCCAGATGTCAAATCAGGAATGGATGCCAAAGAAAGAAGAAGACAGCTTATCCAGGTTTGTTTAAGAAACTAGTTACTGCCCTTGACTTTAACCATTTTAAGTTTCTTGTTTTAGCATAAAATATATCCTAATGTAAACGCAAAAAAAAACAAATCCAAATGGATGTTCCAGTGATTAGTGAGTTCAAAAAAAACTCTTCTGCATTATTTTATTATAGTATGGCACAGACTTGCCACCCTTGTAGCTAGATATACTATTAACATTGGTATGCCTTGACCTTATTGGTGATGTTCTTCAGAAAGGTCAGGTGCGTAGTACTCGCAACCGGTGTGTGTGTATGACCAATTGTATGAACCTTAAAGAGGCAAAAGGAGTGTGTAAAGTTCATAGCAGGTGGCGTTCCGTGGTTTCTGCCTACCCCCATGGGAAAAAGGCGTGAGTGTATGTGTGTATTAGTATGCTGGTGACACAAACCCATAAGATTTTTGTCTACCAAAAATTGCTCAACCTTTACCTAGAAAAGGGGAGTTACCAGTTGTCCGAGGGATCCTTTTGACATCAGACATTCGGGATGTTGTATATATGGTAGTTGCACAGTAAACTCTGCTTGCAGTTTGCGCGATGCAGGATTTTGTGTGACGTCACTGTCAAAATCAAAACTCATTTATTCAAATTAGGTTGAGGATCAGCACTTTTCGAACGTCAAAATTACATGAGACAGTCCCCCAAAACTTTTAAACAACAAAACAATTTTGGCTTCAAGATAATGAGATGATTAAAAACAAATCAGCCAAAAATTTTACCATTGAAATGTACGGAAGTCATATCCACGCATTTCATCATCCATGCAAAACGCAAAAAATGGCGATTTTGGTGTCACGTGACCTCAAATTCCCGGTTCAACAATCGAGCTAGCTAGCTATCTATCTACGAACATAAGAAACACTGTATAATGCTTCCTATCTCATTTTCTCCCACGTTAAATTATGAATTTATGTGTCTGTCTCTTTTTCGTTTCATTGACTTTCAAATCACAATGATGCTAAAGAAGTTTTCACTTCAAAGTAATCACCCTTATGTAACATTTATCATTTTATTTACAGGAATCCAAATACCTCGGTGGTGACATGGAACACACCCATTTAGTAAAAGGTCTTGACTATGCATTGCTACAAAAGGTATGGTATTCACCCACTCTTATTTGCTTAATACATACTAAGTTGCGCCCTACGATTTCACCTGCATGTTTACACTAAAACATGTCTCTTAACTATCGGTAGCCGACGGAAGAATAGACAAAGTGACAGTTCGTTTCTCTAATTTTCTAAAGAGCTGTAGATTCTTCGTAGAAATGAAAGCGCCATGCTAACCCTGCAAAACGGTACAAAACTTTCTACAATCTGTAATTTTGTCTATTCTTCCATCCACAAAACCCATTTCTATGCTGGTGTAGCATGACAGTTTTATCTCTATTCTACCAAGAATAGACATAGTTCTTTCTATGGTGG
The DNA here is from genome assembly GCA_932294355.1 of Aporophyla lueneburgensis. Taxonomy (NCBI): domain Eukaryota; kingdom Metazoa; phylum Arthropoda; class Insecta; order Lepidoptera; family Noctuidae; genus Aporophyla; species Aporophyla lueneburgensis. The sequence goes on along the minus strand of OW028751.1, from coordinate 27,368,785 downwards.
TCATGCTATGCGTGCAGGTCTCTCTCCGGTTCCATCGGACTATGAGAGTGAGGGAAGAGAGAGTGCACTTGTGTCTGCGCTCTCCCTTGTGTACCTAAATATCTCTCGCTTCGAAGCCTAGTCTCTGTTGAGATTGATGCCATGGTCTTAAGTCTAGACACGCGGCAGCGTGTCAAGCCAAGTTCAAGTAACAGAACTGGCGAGCAGCACCGTGTGTAATATTACACGAACCATTTGGAGCCACGTTTGACCTCCTCATAACTCAAAAACTATTTCATATAAACGTGTCAAATTTGGCTGATATAGTGAGACTTGCAAGATACAAATGTGCTCCAAATTTCATAAACATATCTCAAACGGTTATTTAGATATAAACGTCCAAAAATCGTCATTTTTATCACTGACTGACCTATAGATCAAAACTCTATCCCAGTTCCAGATGACCTAGAAAGTTCAAATTTGGCATGCAGATAGGTAATTAGGTGGAAACAAAGGAATAAATCAGAAACTGGTAAATTTTTATCATTTTATTATAATTTTTCACTTAATTGATTCTATTAGGAACACTTATAACAAAAACCATTTGGTGTTAATTTTGTTATAAATACGTACCTACGAATAATTTATGTACAAAAAGTAATGATATCCCATCAAAAACATAAATGTGAAATGAGAGCCAAGTTCAATATTATGACATATGCCTTGGTTGTTGACTTCAACGACAAAAGAAGTGAGATCTAAATGGGTGCCAAGTTCAATGGTCAGTCCTGACTTGGCTAGTTTTCATATACGAATTATATTATAGCCTTCGCAAGTTTTAAACCTGTTACTTGTCGGTTCTTATTTTATTATTCCGAAACTTTGGCTTGCTGGTAGAAACTAGCCATCGAACATAATAATTCGTATATGAGAACTAGCCAAGTCAGGACTGACCATTGAACTTGGCACCCATTTAGATCTCACTTCTTTTGTCGTTGAAGTCAACAACCAAGGCATATGTCATAATATTGAACTTGGCTCTCATTTCACATTTATGTTTTTGATGGGATATTATTATCACAATCAGTTCATCATCAGCATTTCAGCCGAAAGACGTCCAATGCTAGACATAAGCCTCTCCCAATATATAATAGCCATAATCGCCATGCTTGGCAGGCGGGTTGGCGATCGCAGTATGGTGGTAAAATGCATAGAGAACGGTGCTGCCCATTATCAAGTAAGTCCCTTAGTCGCTTTTATGACAACCACGGGAAGAAATTGGAATGATGCTATTCTTTACGTTGGGCACCACACGTAACACACACACACACACTTTTGTGAATCAGTTAATTTGCATAAAACTTGTGAATTGCCTCTAGGCAGGCATTAGGTATGATAACATCCTGCCAGGGTTGCGGAATCGTTCTAAAGAGTTACCGTGACCTTGGTACAGGTAACTGAAGGAACACGGTTACATGGGTGGGCTTTAGTCAGTAAAAGTCTGATACGCACTCCCGCCCCGGCCAGAGCGGGAGACGTCATTTGATGATTTCCAACCTAAAAATAATAGTTTAAAAAAACTAGTTTAAAAAAACTGTGGTGCTTCCCCACGCTTTATTCCATTAATTTCTACTTTTTAGTTTGGTGTTCTATGGAAGCGTGTTTTTTAGTTCTTTTTAAACTATTATTTATTTTCTATTTTTTAGGGTCTTTCGAATTTCGAGACGTATGTCAGCGTAGTTTGTGACGTATGTCAGCGTAGTTTTCGAAGACAGTTTTTTTTTGCTGTCCTGGTAACCCTGGCAAGGATAATGGCACAAATTTATGAAATTATAGTATTGTCATCGGTCCTCGATAATTCTACAGAGTTTAAATGAAATCTGGTCGTTTAAAGTGGGTCAAAATCGCGCTATAAGGAGTTGGTTACAAACAAAGATACAAGTGAAGCTAATATAAAGCGTGTAAAAAAGGTATGTTAACATGTTTTGTGTCCAGGTTCGGTCGGAGATTCAGACACGTGAACAAGAGCAGGAGGCCGAGATGGAGCGCCTGGTGGCTGAGCCCGTGGAGCCTGTCAAGGAGAAGCCTGCCAAAGAGGCGCCCGTTGTAAGTACCAACTCTACTTGTATATAGAATCTATGTTAATAATTGGACGTAGTTAAGCAAAAGGATCCAATCCACAACTTGGTCAAAAATGAGCCAAAATAATCCAAATTATACATACTACGGGTTAGTGAAAACGATCAAGCTTAAAATAGCTTTATTTTTCGTATACTTAAAGTTTAGAACCAATGGTATGGCAAATCATTTTTTTTTCAGGATAAACAATTCAAATGTCTGGTTCTTAACTAGTATTTCTAAGAGAATATGGTAATATACCTTTACTCATAAAAACAAAAAGTGTTAATATTCCACTGACAAAATAAAAACAATTGGGTGTGGATTGGATCCTTTTCGCTTAACTATGTCCAATTGGAATCAACAAATTAGAACCTTGCACCCAGCCTCTGATGTTTCATAAAGGCCAAAGCCCAGGTTTATCTATTATACTTATATACTTATTATAATATAATATTATATTATTATATTATAAAGCTGAAGAGTTTGTTTGATTGAACGCGCTAATCTCAGGAACAACTTGTCCGAATTAAAAAATTCTTTTTGTGTTGGGTAGCCTATTTATCGAGGAAAACCGGAGGAGGATATAGGCTATATAACATCACGCTACAACTAAGAGGAGCGGAGCAGTAATGAAAAATGTTGCAAAAACGGGAAAAATCGCACGGGTAGGCGATTCGATGCGACGGGAAGAGTCGGGGGAACAAGAAATTTAACGCGGACGAAGTCGCGGGCAGAAGCTTAAAAGATAGACATATGCTCTCGCGGAGTTTTTTTTAGAACTTTTTAAAAGGAACAATTCCGTCATACATGATTTTTGCGTTACTTTAACCGTTTCCGCAGCGCACGCAACGGAAACTCTCCAAAGGAATAAATTTTCCCCGTTTTTGCAACATTTTTCATTACTGCTCCGCTCCTCTTAGTTGTAGCGTGATGTTATATAGCCTTCCTCGATAAATAGGCTACCCAACACAAAAATAATTTTTCAATTCGGACCAGTAGTTCCTGAGATGAGCGCGTTCAATCAAATATTAGTATAGAAGTATAGATTAGTTTCTAACTAGGGATGTTATGGATATGAAATTTCGGATACGGATTAGTTAGGGATGTAGGATTGATTATTATACCGGATACGGATATGAAATTATTTCGGCTTATCCGTTAGTTTCGGATAATTTCGGTTACGGATATTAAACTTTTAAGGAATTTCAAAAGTAAAATACAAATAGCTATTAAAATGGTTTTATTTATATGTCATCATTTGGTAGGAATTACAATCAGTCTGTGAGTAATTATTACATTTATTACAGCTATTTAAAATAAAAATGATTATAAATATATATTGAGTGTTATCTAATCAACCTAAAATAAAAATGTAATAACAAATCCGATATTATCCGAAACTTTTATTTCGGATTCGGTTACGGTTACGGATAAATTTTTATATCGGATATCCGATAGTTTCGGTTACGGAGCTCCCTAACATCCCTGTTTCTAACCGCGGCTTCGCTCGCGTGTTTGTGGATATCTTGGGGTTTTTTTTTGTGGGCGGAACCTTCATTCTTTTTCTAAAATAAAAATAACTTAATTCAACATCGTCTTAATCGGTACGACCGTTTCGGCTGACACAAACAGACAGACAGACAAAATTTTTCATTATTTTATTTTATTTATTTGGAAACTCAACTCAGCTTATTATTAAATTACATAGCATCCACTGCACAGTGATAGTGAGATGATGACAATTATCTCTTAAGCCAATTACACGGCATTGATAAGGCTACGTTAGCTAGAAAGTGGCAAAGTGGTGTTCATAAATGTTATTTTGTTTTATGTACCACTAGCTTTTGCCAGCGGCTTCGCCCGCGTGGAGGTCGGAAATTATCCCGCGGGAACATACTACCGGGATAAAAAGTAGCCTATGTCCTTTCTCAGGCTCTAAACTATCTGTGTACCAAATTTCATTTAAATCGGTTCAGTAGTTTTAGCAGGAAAGCGAGACAGACAGACAGATAGACAGACAGACAGACAGACCGACAGACAGAGTTACTTTCGCATTTATAATATTAGTGTGGATAGTGTGGATGTGGATAATACTTCCATATGCATTTAGTAAAAAGCTGTTATTTTGACATTACAGACACTTCAATTTTATTTATTTGTGTACATGTATAGAGCAAGGGTCGCCCAGTGGTATCGGTCTCGACTTACGAGTTCGAAACCAGGCAGGCGCGTTACTTTGTGTAAATAATTTTATCACCACTGCTCTCAAAACGGTGAAGGAAGACATCGTAAGGAAATCGGCATGTCCTTGAACCAACAATTCAAGAATATCTATCTATCTCTACCTTTTGATGCCGAAAATACTGAACCGATTGTTATGAAATTAGATAGATAGATATATAGAGTCTGGAACCTGGAAATGGCCATGGGCTACTTTTCGACTTATATATTCGTAAAAAAAAAACTAGCTGACCCTACAGACTTTGCCCCATTCTTGAGTCATGTCGTGAGATGTTCAGATTATCGCGAATATGAGAATGTTTGTGAGAAACTTCGAATTTTTCATCACATTAAAACTTCATTGAGATAATCTTATCTATTTCTTACAATAATTTATTATTTTTTAATAATAACAATAAATTGTTAACAGCAGGAGGAAGAGATGCAGTTCGACACAACGGTTGCTAAGAATATCTATAATTTGATACAGGACCAGAAGTAAGTGAATTTTTCATGTACTAAACACATGTAAAAACTAACTTTGCGACCTTCAGTACCGTGTCAAGCAATATTAAATATCTAATAGTTACATAGCATAACATCACGCCTTGTTTCCCCGAACGGTTGGGTAGAGGTGTACCTACAGTACACCCACATTTCGCCTGTAATGTTTAAGGCTATCACATTGCCCGATGACTTTGACGATTTGACCTCTGTACTAGTATTTTTTCGTTTTGGTGCCATCTACCATAACAAAACACAAACGAACTGACGATTAAGCAAGAACACATATATATAGGTTTTTGCCTATTTTTATTTGCTCTCTGAGAGTTCTTATGTATTGTTATCCTCTAGAATTAAAAATTCATATTTATTTTGAATTAAATTATGGACTTTGCCTGCTGACGTAGCTTTCAGAAATTATTTTGTGTGATGATGACCAGGTAAGTGCTTATCGATTCTCAGTAACGGAGTTAGTTAGGATCACCAAACTTTTTCATGTGATGAATTTCGCCAGTTAATTTAATTGACCCAAACACATTCCCATCATTGAGTAAGAAAATTGGATGTCTGATGATGACTGGTATATCTATAAAATATTGCAAGCTTACTCTATGACTGGTTCAAAAAGCAAATCGAAATTACAAACTACTTTATTTCTATGTACAGCTTGGCAAAAAAGAGTCTGGAAAAAATGTGGGCGCCTGCTTAGCAGGTATGGCCACCCTGTATACTAGGACTAAAAGTGATAAGATACTTGTTGTTTTAATCCACAAACACGAGATCCCGGAAATTCTCATCAGTCAAGATTTCAAGACTTGATAGGCACACAGTCTTTTACTTTCATTGTATTTAGTAGATTGCGCATTATTTCGCTGGAATAACCTTTTATCTAAGAGTGCCATCATAATAACATAATGAAAACTTATTCAGTTTAAAAAATAATTAAATTACACTCAGGGATTGCCAATTGAACCCGATATACAAGACATAATGTTCAGCAATTGCATTTGCAGCCACCATCTAGGGTATTCACAACCATTCGATGGTTGGTATGCCTGTATCAAATTTGACATGAATGATACTGAACGAATCCTGTCATTGCTGACAATTTATAGTCGACCAGAAGGCGACTTACAGCTGCTTACTGTCGGAAACTAATCAGAAGTCAGAGAGGCTGCCGGGGTCGCGAGACCTGCCGGGGTCGCGAGATTGTTCAAGCGAGATACCGTGGCCCCGGCACTTGGGCAACTGAAGGAACACGGGTGGGTTTTAGTCAGTAAAAGTCTGACACGCCCTCCCGCTCCGCCCAGAGCGGGAGAAGCCATTTGATGATTCCCATCCAGAAAAAAAAAGTCAGAGAGTACAACAAGTATAACATGTCGCATTCGAAAGGTACGGGCAATATCGAATAAACTTGAACAGTTGACTAATGAAGGCGTCAGGTATGTCTATGTGGGGTACATAACATTATCACTATTCACATGACAATGAAAATGAAATAACACGCTAAAATTTAGATTTTATTTAAAAAGAAAAACGTGACATAACATCATTCGTGTATTCTTTTTCGGTGCTATGATGGATTTTTTCCATTAACACTGATGTTTCAGTTTTACATTTCTTATTTATGAAATCTAGGTAATATATTACGTAGAATAGGCACCTGAAAAAAATAAATACAAATTATACTTTTTTTTACTGTGGTATGCGATAATAGCATTAACAAAAAAAAAAAATACTTGCCTGTTTCTTTAGTGTTGAACTTTTGTCTAATTGCACACAGATCGAAATCCTCTAATTCTTTCTTCCGCCAACTGTTTTGGTGTTTCTCCAGGTGTAGAAAAATCCTTAATTTTTTTCACCTTCTTTAACAATTTCTCTTATTGTACTGCGAGATTTACCTTGAAAAAAATATAAAGACGATCATATTAATTCCATGTCGGTACATTTTTCAATTTCAAGTATCAAATATCAAGAGTCAACGTATACGCGATTTGTTAAACTAGACAACATAACCTCAATAATCTATTAATAAATAAAACAATAAAATGGCTTGAAACTTATAATACCGATAAAACTTAGTATTAGAAAGGAAAAACAATGACTGGCATTAACTAAAAGATAAATTTCTCGGATAAATATGTCGTGTCGGCAGTTCTTTCGTAAACATTGTCAATCGGAGACAAAATTTGTTCCGCTTCAGATTCCGCCAAGTTTCTTTCGAAAACTTGGTATATCACAGCTCACACCACTACTCCTTATTGTTTTATTCATTTTTTATATGTACAAAAGCATTAATAATTGATAGTTAATTAGAAATAAGTAACATACAATTGGGAACATAACACAATGACAGATTAGCTACTTTTTGATGATAAACAAAGCAGTGTTGCTACCAAAAATATATTTTAGTTCCAATGGTTACCACGACAGACTCTTTTTTGCCAAGCTATACACAATTAATTTCTGTTCTTATTTTACGAAATATTTATATTTGTAATATTTACAATATCATTTAATTCAAAATCATTAAAAACGTGAAATTTTAGATTTTATTTGGTGAAAATAACGCGCGCCCGGTCCACCCTTCACGGCAGCCATCAAGGCACTGATCCTGATGTATGGCGTCATTCGCGTCGCGAGTATTGTCACAAGAAAGCAACGGGTTTCTCGCGCTGTTTCGGGTTTTTATTTATTATTTAAAAATGTAAAAGAAATAAGAAAAAGTAAACAATACAAATGATTAAATAAATCAGTACGCATATTTTGATATAAAATTCATGTCAAACGATTCAGCCGTTACAGAGACAATTTTCAATTTAGGTTGAAGGAGGACCTGTTTACTGCCAGATTTTTCTGAAATTTGAGAAAGTTTATTAAAATTCTAAACAATACAAAGTATTTATCATGACCTTAAGTATGACATATATTCTTCATATGAAAATCGCACGGTAGGATTCTTCAACAAAATTCGTTAAACATCCGGTATTTTTCGGATTTCAGCAAGGTAATCCCCTTAAGTCCCACACATGATGATTTCCGGTTGCCATCAATCGGGCACTAATCCAGACTCCGTGCTGCTACTGAGAAACTCCAGAGAGAAAAATGCAAAAAATCCAATTGAATCATCACCATAAAATAGTCATATCAACAAATAAAAAAATAGTCAGTTAAATCCTTGTTTGTCTGTCATTGTACCTAAAATATTTCCCAGCTTCATAAACACAGCAACCAATCTCTTTCTCAGCACTTCAAGTATTCGACGTATTTAATCACAAAAGTTTTCAACAGGAATAAGAAAATCCTTCGAAACGAGATGTTCGCTCCAGGCCGCATGGCGTACGTAGTAGAGCTGGACGACGAAGGGACCATAGACAGCGACATTCCGACCACGCTGACCAGAAGCAAGGCAGACGTGCCCGAGATGGACGAACGAAGCTCGGCATCCAGCGCCAATGATGTGGTGCTTGAGAAACTGGCGCAGATCTTCTCCTATCTGAGGCACGGACGCCATCGGAAGCTGAAGAAGACCAAGGTAAACTCAAAGGCATTTAGTTCAATGAAACCATTTATCCTCGTAAGACCCAAGGATCTAATTGAATGACAAAAATATGTAGGCAATCTGGCCCAAGATAGTTTTTAAAGTCATTCAATTATGGCCCAGCGACCTAAAATTATGACATAATATTTAAACCTATTTTTAGGGTTCCGTTGCCAAATGGCAAAAAACGGAACCCTTATAGATTCGTCATGGCTGTCTGTCTGTCTGTCCGTCTGTCTGTCTGTCTGTCTGTCCGTCCGTATGTCACAGCCACTTTTCTCCGAAACTATAAGAGCTATGCTGTTGAAACTTGGTAAGCAGATGTATTCTGTGAACCGCATTAAGATTTTCACAATAAAATAGAAAAAAAAAACAATAAATTTTGGGGTTCCCCATACTTAGAACTGAAACTCAAAATGTTTTTTTTCATCTAAACCATACGTGTGGGGTATCTATGAATAGGTCTTCAAAAATGGTATTGAGGTTTCTAATATATTTTTTTTCTAAACTGAATAGTTTGCGCGAGAGACACTTCCAAAGTGGTAAAATGTGTGCCCCCCCCCCCCGTTACTTCTAAAATAAGAGAATTATAAAACTAAAAAAAATATATGATGTACATAACCATATAAACTTCCAACGAAAATTGGTTTGAACGAGATCAAGCAAGTAGTTTTTTTTTAATACGTCATAAATGGTAAACCGCAATTTACCTTTCATTCAATCAACTCAAATACAAAAATTAAAAAAAAAAACATTTAATTTCTTAAACACAAACCTTATGCATAAACCGAGGATACCTACAGGTTTGTTCGGAACCCTTGGTGCGTGAGTCCGACTCGCACTTGGCCGGTTTTTTTTAGTTTAAATAAACCCACCAATGTAAATTAACCTTGAATAGGTCTAATATCTTATATCTTTAAACGAGCAATTCTTGTATAAATGTATATATATATGTAATCTGAATCTCGGAAACGGCTCCAACGATTTTCATGAAATTTAGTATACAGGGGTTTCGGGGGCGATAAATCGATCTAGCTAGGATTCATTTTTATAAAATGTCGTTTTATTCTTGTTTTCAATGATCAACTTTATCGATTATCAACTTGAAAGTAAAATTATTACTTTAAACACAATTTACCAAAAAATACCGAGCAAAGCTCGGTCATCCATATATTAAACATGCCCGCGACTTCGTCCGCGTCAAATTTTTGCTCCCCTGACCCTTCCCGTCGCATCGATTTGCCTGCTAGTTTTCGTCCATTTTTCGTTGCTGCTCGCACCTTTTGAGTTATAGTGAGTCAACCTTAAAAGATAGACATATGCTCTCGCGGACTTTTTTTGAGAACTTTTTAAAAGAAAAAATTCCGTCATACATGCTTTTTGCGTTACTTTAACCGTTTACGCAGCGCACGCAACGGAAACTCTCAAAAGGAATAAATTTTCCCCGTTTTTGCAACATTTTTCATTACTGCTCCGCTCCTCTTAGTTGTAGCGTGATGTTATATAGCCTATAGCCTCCCTCGATAAATAGGCTACCTAACACAAAAAGAATTTTTCAATTTGGACCAGTAGTTCCTGAGATAAGCGCGTTCAATCAAACAAACAAACAAACAAACTCTTCAGCTTTATAATATTAGTATAGATTAAATACCTCGGGGAAATACTCCGTAAAATAATTTTGTCAAGAGCTTCTCATTTAAACACATTTTTACTAGATCGAAGTTCTAGGCCGCAACTATTTGCCCCTCTCTTTAGTACATTGAGTCGTAAATTATATCGAACTTAATTTAGGTTGGTCCTTACGAGGTTAAAGGTACTATTGAATTGTCGGTTTTTCTGAAAGATGAACTTAGTTGCCCATTCCAAAGCGTATCAGGTTCCAATGGACGCGAATGAGCAGGAAACTCCATGGATGCTCTTGTAAATAATATTTACAAAATAATAGTTAAGACAACGGTACGGTTTAAAAGGAGATGTAGTAACAAAAATTGAAAAAGGTGTGCTTAGATGGTTTGGTCATGTTCAGAGGATGAATGAAGGACGGCTTACAAAGGTATCTACAATGTTGATGTGAGAGGAAACGCCGGGAGGGGACGCCCTAGAAGTACATATAGTGACCTTTTTGGTGATGTTCTTCAGAAGAGTCAGGTGCGTAGTACTCGCAACTGGCATGCGTGTATGACTAGCTGTAGGAACATGAACGAAGTAAAAAGAGATGTATGGATCGTTTTGTAGTTTCTGTCTCCTCTTATAGGAAAAAGGCGTGAGTGTTATGTATGTGATGATAGTAGTATGTGTTTTAAACAAATAAATAAAAAATAAAAATTTGTATGTATGTATGTAATAGTTTTTTTTTTTGGATGGGAAATTAACAAATGACTTCTCCCACTCTGGGCGGAGCGGGTGCACCCGTGTTCCTTCAGTTGTCCATGTGCCAGGGTCACGGTATCTCTTTCGAACAATCTCGCGACCCTGGCAGGTAATAGTTACATCATTAAAATGCTGTAAGACACTGATTGAGACATAATAGAAGTTTTATTGTTTTTACGTGTAATAGTGTTTAGTATCCCGCACTGTTAATGTTGAATTTGTTAGATGAAGAAGATCAAGATAAGATACCCTGGACAACCCGCGGTTTTTGGATGGGTGACTATCTTTACAAGGAGGGATCTCCTTGCCTCGGAAAACTGTCCAAAAATCCAAGAATATCTTCTACAGTCGTTACGGGTCGCCAGAAACCTGAAAGTTTGAGAACCAGTATTACCAAGAGGTATCGAGGTATGTGTTGTGGAGGTCAGACACGCAACGCAGTCGCTTCGTGTAAAATACTGGTATTCAGCTGCATCCGGTAAGACTGGAATCTGATCCAAACATAGTTGGGAAAATGATAGACTGATGATGGTTTTAATGGTTATGTAAATGATTGAAATATGTTTATGATGCACAATCTGTATATATAAAAATCAAAGTCCTGAGTGACTGACAGACTGACTGATATATCAACGCACAGCCTAAACCGCTGGTCGTAGATACGTGAAATTTTGAGGGTGTGTTCTTTGTGAAGAGTAAGTATCCATTAAGAAAGGGTTTTTTGAAATTCCATCCCTAAGAGGGTGAAATGGGGGGTTGAAATGGTGGATTTTTCGACACGCGGGCGAAGCCGCAGGCAGAAGCTAGTAAAGCATATTCCACAATCTATCAGTTCTAATTTCTAACTTAATTTGCTTACAGGAAAAACAAACTGAAAAAGGTCGCACCGACGACTCGATCTATGACGGAATAGGCGAATACAACGCGGGCGAGAGACAAGAGAGACGCGAAGAGAGACCGCGGGACGGCGGCTACTTTGACAAGCCTGTAGACGATGAGAAGGAAGGTGAGGCAAAACCTATACTAATACTAGTCGACCGTACAGACGTTGTCCTGTTTCCTAGAACTCGATAGCAGCGCCACCTACCGGGTCCAATAGTGAATCTGAACTATCCAGGGACCCACTGAAACAGACGAAAAAATCTTCATCTAAATAGGTTCAGTCGTCTAGGAGTTCAGTGATATACACACCTACAGAAGAATTATATATTTATAGATATACTCTCAATCCAGTCAACCGCCATCTGTTAAAATCGTTTGGAGCTAACAGATAATTGTGGCTGTCAAATAATAAACGAATAATTAGCAATAAAATAATATTGCGACTATACATTGAGATGTAAGCTATCCTATCTTTCAAGTTAGATCAAACTGCACACGGTGTGCAAATTTTATTAAAATCGGTTAAGTAGTTTAGGAGTCCATCCCGGACAAACTACGTGACACGTAATTTATATATATTTAGATTATAAATGCGAAAGTAACTACGTCTGTCTGTTACGCTTTCACGACCAAACCACTGAACCGATTTTGATGAAATTTGATACGGGGTAATTTTGAACCCCAAGAAAGGACATAGGTTACTTTTTATTCCGCGATTTCGTCTGCGTCCGCGATAATCGACATTTGCGCGGATGAAGTCGCGGGCAAAAGCTATGTCATTATCATCAGCAGCCTATATTGTTCCCACAGCTGGGACACAGGACTCCTATCGGTGAGAGGGAGTGGGCCGTAATACACCACGCGGGCCTAGTGTGGGTTGGTAGATGTCACATGTCTTCGAATTTTTGGTTCTAGGACATGCCGGTTTCCTCACGAATGCATTTCTTCACCGTTCTGAGAGCAGTGGTGATGAAATAATTTACACAAAGTAAAGCGCCTGCTTGGTACTACTCGTAGTCGCGGTCGTTACCACTAGACCACCACTAGTGTTGCAAAGGACTCGAGTCCTCGAGTCGTTATTTTTAAGACTCGACTCAATCATGCAAGAGTCAGTGTGCTCGAAAGGCTCCAAGACTAGAGTCAAGCACTCGAGTCTTAAAAGGACTCGAGTCTAAAATGAACTCGGAACATGAAGATGAGACTTGTAGCTCATCATTCGAAAAAACTCGAATAAAAGGTGGTAAGTTCAAATTAGTGGTTGTTCGACGCCAGGCCAAGGCCCTGGCCATAGGATTTAATGAGTACGTGGAAGCGTGATGATCGTCGGCCTTGGGCAAAAGTGGTGCGAACTGTCCGCCGTGCACGGAGCTGATTAATACAAATATTCAATCACTCACCTGGTTGAGGAGAACTGGTTCTGGAGCCTACCTGGATTTATGTGTGTAAATGAGTACTGTGTAGTGGAGCTGTAAGTATTCCAGGATTCCAGGATCACTATCACCTCAAACTATTTCAATCAAATTCCAAACTAAACCCGTTCTATATCGTCAAAAGGGGTTGTTTACACACAAAACAATTGGATCACAACAAATTGTCCACAAAACTATAGATTTAACAAGATTAATAATTACAATATTCGCAAGGCAAATTACAACGATTATTAATTTTTCAAAGACCAAAGACAAGTGTCAAAATCAAAATGACAAGTGACAGTTGTCACTCCGTTAGACGTCATAATGCGTAGGCGCACAGAGTAAACAAGTCAAACGGTCGTACGGTCGGTTGGTCGGTCCGTCTGTTATCACGGGACGAAACAGTGGTTATGATACAAAAAAAAATCTGACGAGTTATTAGAGTTTTTTCGAATGATGAGCTACAAGTCTCATCTTCATGCTACGATTTTTTCTTTAAGACTGGAGTTAATTTTAAGACTCGGAGTCCTTTTTAAGAGTCGAGTCCTTTTTTAGAATGATTCGGGCTCGGCTTGACTCTAGACTCCGAGCCTTTTGAGCACACTGAGTCTTGCATAATTGAGTCGAGTTTCTAAAATTAAGACTCGAAGAGTCCTTTGCAACACTAACCACCACGGCTCTCCTATTATGTACTGATATGTTCTAAAATATAAATGTTTCGTACCCGCAGTGGAGCTAGAGCTGGCCCCGCGGCGAGCCGAGGAACGTTCTCGTCGCTCGGCCGCGCTACTGTCGCGCCTGGCGGCCGAGCCGCAGGGCTACGCCGAGTGCTACCCGGGGCTGCGCGAGATGGACGACGCCATCGACGACTCCGACGACGAGGTCGACTACACCAAGATGGATGCCGGCAACAAGAAGGGGCCCATAGGTACGTGTACTTCATATAATAGTTGACGCAATCTAGTTTAAAAAAAAAGCACCAAAGAGTTACGTGTAATAATATCTAAGGTTACCCGAAAAATTTCAGATTCATCATCATCATTTCAGCCGTAAAACGTTCACTGCAGGATATGTCCAGCAGTGAACGTTTGGGAGGATCCCCCAGTTTGGGAGGATTTGCCATAATCGCCACGCTTGGCAGGCGGGTTGGCGATCGCAGTAAGGTGGTAAAGTGCATAGATAACGCTGCTGCCCATTTTCTAGTAAGTCGCTTAGTCGCCTCTTACGACATCCACAGGAAGAAATGGGATGATACTATTGTTTACTACGGGAACCACAAGGAACCACGGAGTTTCAGATTATATGTTGATTATATATGATTCGCGACCGTACAGAATTATAATCATTCAAATTATCAATACAATTTGATGAAATCCATCTTCAGGAAAATATTGTATTTGAAAAATGTATTCTACATCAATTAAAATTATTAAACAGTAAACAATTCGGTATCACAAGGGGTCGCTCGGCTACTAACGCTGGTGTTGAGCTTCTCTCACCAATTTTTGAAGTCACATTTTTCCCTAGATATTTTTTTGTGACTTGTCTAAGGCTTTCGATTGTGTAACCATGATAATGATACATCGGTCAGGATTTGGCATCAATATGGTGTTAGACACACTGCCTTGAATTTTATTATTAGGATATTAGGATCCAAAGTTACTACGTCGGAGTCAACTCGGACTTCGTCTTGTACACACGATAATGTAGGAGTTCCACAAGGCTCAATTCTTGGCCGTTTTTAGGGTTCCGTTGCCAAATGGCAAAAAACGGAACCCTTATAGATTCGTCATGTCTGTCTGTCTGTCTGTCTGTCTGTCCGTCCGTCCGTATGTCACAGCCATTTTATTCCGAAACTATAAGAGCTATGCTGTTGAAACTTGGTAAGTAGATGTATTCTGTGAACCGCATTAAGATTTTCACACTAAAGTAGAAAAAAAAACAATAAATTTTGGGGTTCCCCATACATAGAACTGAAACTCAAAAATGTTTTTTTTCATCAAACCCATACGTGTGGGGTATCTATGAATAGGTCTTCAAAAATGGTAATGAGGTTTCTAATATCATTTTTTTCTAAACTGAATAGTTTGCGCGAGAGACACTTCCAAAGTGGTAAAATGTGTGTCCCCCCCCCCGTAACTTCTAAAATAAGAGAATGATAAAACTAAAAAAAATATATGATGTACATTACCATGTAAACTACCACCGAAAATTGGTTTGAACGAGATCGAGTGAGTAGTTTTTTTTTAAAACGTCATAAATCGTAAACCGCAATTTACCTTACATTCAATCAACTAAAATATAAAAATTAAAAAAAAAAATATTTTTAAACCGAGAATACCTACAGGTTTGTACGGAACCCTCGGTGCGCGAGTCCGACTCGCACTTGGCCGGTTTTTTTTATTTCTACTATTAATTAATGACCTACATTGCCTTATAAAGAACAGTCATGAAATAGTGTTATTTGCAGATGACTCATAAATTTTATTTAAGCTTAAACGACCGAAAATGACGATGTAGATAATGCTCTCGGTAAAATAGTGCATTAGTGGCAAACCAATTGGATCTTGTGGACTCCACACCACTGTGTTCCTAGGTATTAACTTTGGGCTCGAAACTGCAGTGGGGCCTACAGATGACCATATTGTCGAAGGGGCTAAGCGGCCTACGCGGTCTATAAAATCCGCCATTTGACTAATGTAGAAACAGCTCGATTAGTATATTTTAGTTATGCCCATAGTTTAATATCGTACGGTATTTGTCTGTGGGGAAATTTAGGCCTACAATCAGGCAAAATTTTTGTCCTGCAGAAACGAACCAATTCAGCAATTTATAATCTAAGTTGCATGCATTCACCGAGGGATAAATTTAAAGAAATAAACATAATGACAGTCGTATCTCAATATATCTATGAGAATTTGATTAACGTAAAAAGGAACAGTGATCTAAATTGTAAACACAGCGATATTCAAGGCATAATTTCTAGAAACAAAGATTTTATTGTGCCCACAATCAGGCTCCAAATTTGTAGCCTACAGCATTTTAAAGTTATTTTTATTGACCAGGTCGCTGGGACTTCGACACGCAAGAAGAATACTCAGCATATATGAGTAGCAAGGAGGCGCTGCCGAAGGCCGCCTTCCAGTACGGCGTGAAGACGCAAGACGGACGCAAGACACGCAAGACTAAAGACAAGAGCGAGAAGGCAGAGCTGGATAGAGAGTGGCAACAGGTATAGTAATATAATACACCAGCCTTTTACTGTCCCACTGTTGGGGTAAGGTCTCTTCTTCTCTTATAGGCTTTTAAACATCACGCTACGTCTAATAAGAGCGTAGCAGCCATGAAAAATGTTGCAAAAACGGGAAAGATGTATTCCTCTTGAGAGTCTCCGTTGCGTGCGCTGCGTAAACGGTTAAAGTAACGCAACAATCAAGTACGACGGAATTTTTTCTCGTAAAAAGTAATTTTAAAAAAGTGTGCTATAGCATGTGTGTATCTTTGTAACGTTTTAAATTTTAATCAAATCTAAATATTAAAGTAATTATTATAAAACTGAAGGGTTTGGTGAAACGTACTAATCTCAGGAACTACGTTTAGTGTTGGATAGCACTTTTATCGAAGAAGGCTATAGACTATATAACATCACGCTAATACCTGAGCAAAAAGAAAAAAAAATAACGAATACGAAGACCTCGCTCGGATAGGCGATTCAATGCGACGGGGTGGGTCGGGGGAGCAAGAAATTTAACGCGGACGAAATTGCGGGCATAAGCTTGTTTATAATATTATCATGATAGTAGGATTACTTCATCGATAGCAGTAATGACCAAGACAAACTCAGAAAGTACACATGAATTGAAAAAATCTAATTAGTACTTCCCCTTTGAACATAAACTCATGTCTTTGTATAGTATAGTGTATAGAAAGATGGACTTACAAAAACGTTAAACGAAGCCGAAAGTCACTTGACTTGTACTCTCCGACGTGTGATAGTATTTTTGTACTGGACCACCCTTGGGAACTATTTGGTCAAGATGATATTGACATTTCTATTGAAACAACAAAGTAGTTTAAGGAACAATGACTACATTTCAAATAAAAAAAGTGTTATTTTTTTTTTTTTTGTTAAATTGGGTGTCTATACGAAAACGAATGTAATATATTTTTGTTGCAGATCCAAAACATAATACAGAAACGCAAGGCGCCCCAGCCTACAGCGGAAGAGCCTACCTATAAAGCTACTAAATTCTAGCATCCGACCGATGAGTTGCCTGCTAGTGAATGTAACTAGTAGGCAAACGTGTACTACACACTTACTGGACATTACAGTGCTTTATCTCCCACACCGACGCGCGCTTTACTTGTGGTTACCAAGTGTACAAACAGGCTGTAAAAATAAATGTTTATTTCTGTAAGTAGATCTTATTAGACACTTTTACACGTCAACATTCTTTTTGGTAATATTTTTAAAAATTAGATGGCGCTGGCATTAGCTGACTGTTCCCTGAGAAGAAACGCCGAAACAAACTCATGGTCTCTTTTAAAGTCCAAACATTAGAATTTTATGTGAGTCTAACAATGCAGGGCCATGTCTGGAAGAGCCTTTTGAAGAAAGAGCCATTACAGCTTTGAGCTGACCTGACCCAACGGACGGCATTTATGTGAATGTATGTGTGGAACTCTTGGGAGCTCGGTACCGTTCGAGACAATGACCAAGTCGGTAGTGTGTGTGTTTTTGCTAACGCTATTCGTCTTCACGCACACATTCACAGTGTGTGTGTACTAGTGATGTGCGGATCGTCAAAAATGTCTATCCGCGGATATGGATCCGAATTCGGATATTTGGTGTCAAGATCCGTGGTTACGGATATGGAATTACTTGACAAGCCACATTTTGACTTCCATTGCGCGGGTCTTTGTTTACTTTTGTTTATAGTTTAGTCATTAAATATTTGATTTTAAGAAATAAAAATAATGGAATTTAATCGTTTTTCATTGGTACTTAATCACCTATAAATATAGAATTCCATCTATGTATTTAAAACTAGGTTCTGCCCGCGACTTCGTCTGCGTAAATGTCGGTTATCGCGGACGCAGACAAAGTCCTTTCTCAGGCTCTAAACTATCTGTGTACCAAATTTCATTTAAATCGGTTTAGTAGTTTTACCAGGAAAGCGAGAGAGACAGAATTAAAATATTAGTGTGGATTAATAAGGTAAAAGATTCGTAAAATATCCTACAAAAAGTAACAGATACGGATAAAGATCTTTATTCTCCCTCGGATATCCGCGGATACGGATAATCGGCACACCACTTAGTTTGTACACTTAGTTACCACAAGTAAAGCGCGTGTCGCTTCGTGAGCTTATTATACTATACAGCGGTGGTAAGGCCCATATTGGCCATTCAGATATCACTACGCTAATTAAAATGATATTTTAACACTTCCACTTGATTTCTAAAAGGCAAATTGAACCTGATTTTGACATGTTGACATGTCAAGCTTATGTTTACGGTTGTGATTAGCTTAAACAGAGTTTAACTATAAATCATAGTAATGTAACAAGGACACACTTATAGACCTAGTAGAAAGAGTAACTATTACATTATACTTCTACTTTTGTTCCTTAAATTCTGGGCTATACTTCGGGCTACAACTCTGTTTTTCACTTATATTTTAGATGGTACAAATGGAAATTATAGATGATTTTTTAGTACATACATGAGTACTTCGAAGCTATGCTTATTACTTTATTTTATTTATTTATCTGATGATTCTTTGGTTCACCACCTGAACTAAAATAAGAGTGTTGCTATCTCTTACCGACAGACCGCGAAAGAAATAGACAACTGACGCTTTAGAACTGTCAAACTAAATGTCATCTCAATTGCCTTGAATTTGGCGCGATTTTAAGTATGATGAATTTAGTTCGTCGTAGTTGCCTCGAAGAAAATCTTAGAGCAAATAAGTTTGACAGCTCTTATTCGTTTCCGTCTCTTTCTTGCTTCATTAGAAGGAAAAAGATAGCTGTAACCTATCTTAACATTAGTTGGTGCACAACAGAATCATCACCATAAGGACATTATATAAAAACACTGTCTTAAGCTAGTGATTTGTGACCTCGCATACCTCAAGATTTGAGATTTCAAAAAGATTTTTTTTTTTAAACAGTAATGATGGGCCAACTATGGGTTTTCCCAATCATCCGACTACTTTTCAACCGACGAAAAAAAACGGAGGAGGTTATCAATTCGACGCGTATATATATATTTTTTTTTTTTTTATGTATGGCCACGCATAACTTTTCACATAGTGGTCCGATTGTGACAATTCTTCTTCTATTGGAAACGGTATACTCCCAAGGTGGTCCCATATAAATTTGGAAAACAAAATCGAACCCTAAGGGTTGGAAAACAGGGGATGATTTATTGTTCACTCACTGATTGTAACGTATGAACACGCATAACTTTGTACAGAGTAGTCCGATTTTGATAATTCTTTTATTTTTGGATAGGGTATACCTTGCCAAGTATTATTAGTACATCAAAGCCACAAAAAATCATAAAATAAAAACTTTTTAACAAAAAATTAAACCGCCGAAAAACTGAAAAACATAAAATAACAAACCTTAAAATTATGAGTCGGCGCTGAGAAATCAATGAACAAAGATCACTCAAAGCGCCGACTCATAATTTTAAGGTTTGTTATTTTATGCTTTTCAGTTTTTCGGCGGTTTAATTTTTTGTTAAAAAGTTTTAGTATAATAGAATATGATGTATTTGATTGAATTATTGTTTGTTGACTAAGAAATGTCATTAGTTAAGGTGTAAGCTCCAGAAAAGCTCGCGAAATTCAATTTTTTTTCACATTCATTTGAATGTCGCGAGTTTTACTGGAGAATTCACGTTATACATACAGGAGTTCATTTATAAACGTTGCTTAAAGTTAAGAAAGAAAGAAAGAATACCGTTTATTCTGACAAAGTTCGTAAAACACAAAATAAAATAACTTGAAAAAAAAAACAAATGTATGCTTAAAAAATCACTAATCAATTCTTAACTTCAAGCAACGGGTAATAAATTAACTCCAAGAAGTTTAATTTACTGTGGTATTGAAGTCCCCAACCTCTGTATAACATATTCTTAGGTCAGAGATACTCAAACTTTTTGAGCCCCATTAAATTATACAATTTTGTACTGATTGCAAGTGCTATATACAGGATTTAGCTACGAATCTATACAAATAAAGAAAACTGAAGTGTCTGTTTGTAATTTCAAATAAACAGCTTTTCACTAAATGCATATGAAAGTAAATACGGTACTTACACCAAATAAACAGGCCTGTTGGTCTAGTGGTTAGTGACCCTGACTGCTATGCCGGAGGTCGTGGGTTCGATTCCCACCCAGGACAAATGTTTGTGTGATGAGCACGATCATTTGTTCTGTGTCTGAGTGTAATTTATCTATAATATGTATGTATTTAGAAATATATAAGTATGTTTATCAGTTGTCTAGTACCCATAACACAAGCTCTGCTTAGCTTGGGACTAGATGGCGTTGTGTGATAGTTGTGGAATATTATTATTATTAAACATTTTTTTTTAAAGTTTTGTTTGTCTGTCTGTTTGTTCTGGCTAATCTCTGAAATGGCTGGACCCATATTGACGGGACTTTTATTGGCAAGTAGCTGATGTAATAAAGAGTAACTTAGGCTACTTTTATTTTAGAAAAAATCTTTTATTTTAGAAAAATACCTGCGTTAATTTCCGACATCCACGCGGGCGAAGCCGCGGGCAAAAGTTAGTTAGAAATAATTTCGAAATTCAAATATCCGTCACCGCTTTAATGTAATGTTGAAAACGAATTATTGCCGAAGGTTGAGTATCTCTGCTTTGGCATTAATAAATAAGTACAGACGCCATCACATCAAGCTACCCGAAACTGTCAAATTTTGCCAATCAATCTTGAACCTTTGAAAAACTAATAAAGAAATTTGACAGATTGTAGTAGCTTTTTGTGCTGGCCGTCTGTACATACAACAGCAAAAGGTTTTTTTTAAAAGATGTTTTCATAATTGTGCATTTTTGACAACTAGAACATGATGGTACATAGTTCCGTACTTATACAACCTACAATGTAAGGTTATTTGAAAAATTAATAGCTAAAATATTATTATTTTTAATTTAATAAAATCTTAAAATATTATTCAAGTTATTAATTTTTTAATAAGGTTATTCTTAAAATAAACTAACAACGTAAGGTCGCTGAATTAGTTTCAATGTAGTTTAACTTATTAAACTTTGTATTTCATAAAATCGCGCCTAATTTCCTCGAAGGGGAGGTAGAGATGTACAGTAAATCTTCGTTTTCGCCAGTTATTCTAAGTCTTAACTAAACTAGTGTTTACATAATATTGTTGCATGATGCATATACAGGATCAGTTTTTATCCAGTGCGCAAACTGTAACCATGAAAGTAGCATACCATTCTATACCCCCAGCGTAGAAAATTTTCGTCAGTTATACAAAAAAAATGCATGGTTACAATTTATGCACTGGATAAAAACTTATCCTGTATAAGTAATATAAGTATACACTTTTTGTAAGTCATGAAGTGTAGTAATGTAAATATACAATTTAATTATAAAATATAAAGTGTTGACAACAAACGAAGATTTTTAATTTTAATTTAATTTTTTCAGTCCTTATTGTTTCCTTTGAAGAGTCGGTTGCTATATTTACATAATAGCTTCTGCCCGCGACTTCGTCCGCGTTAAATTTCTTGTTCGCCCGATCCTCCCCGTCGCATCGAATCACTTGCACATGCGATTTCTTCGTACAGCCCTGCACTTTTTTACCCGACTGCGCGACTCAAAGGAGGTTGTATTTATGTACAGAAGCGTAAAGCTTTGAAGATGGTCGTAAATTCAAATTGAGAACAATGACGACCCTAAAATGATGGGTGTCTCTGTCGATGTCGGCTAAGCGCCTGCAGAAGAGAAATAGCTAGATAGATGGTCATGGTTGCAGAGAAAATCTGCAATAATCAATGTTTTAAAAATAATAGTTAAAAAAAAACTACTTTTTTAAACTATTATTTATTTTCTACTTTTTTAGGGTGTTTCGAATTTTGTGACGTATGTCCACGTAGCTTTCGTATGTTAGCGTATGTAGTTTTAGAAGACAGTTTTTTTTGCTATACTGGTAACCCCGGAAAGAATAATGGAGCAGATTAAAAAAAAAATGTATTGTCATTGGTCCTTGATATGTATGCAAAATTTCGAGATAATCCGAAGTTTTAAAGGGGATCAAAATCATGTTCAAAGTTTCCGTTACATACTAACATACGTATGAAGCTAATAAAAGTGTGTTAAAAAACCAAAATTGAGATATAGAGATGCCTCTTAGTTAATACAATCTAGAGGTGTCGCGTACTAAGGATGGGGTCGAGTTTGGCTATAAAAGAACTCCCAGCGATCGACCCAGCAATCTGGCCATATCCAGATTTCGAGATACATATTTGAGACCAAGATTCGCCTACTTAAAAAAATGCGTATGCGTATGTGGTCTCTCGTTCCTAAATTAGATCGCTTTAGTCTAGAATACGGTCAAGTACCGAACGAGATTTCAAGATCGATATTGTCTTCCTACGAGACTTAGGCCCGTACCTATTACAAGAACCTCACTCCAGACTCAAGCATTATTTAAAACTAGTTTAGAGCCAATTGATTGGTTGAAACTAGTTTTAAGTAATGCTTGAGTAGTAAGTTTCTGTAATAAAAAGGCTTAATCTCGGAAAAAGACTCGAGATCGTCTCGATATTTTTATTGTATTCCCAATGCATCTAAACTACTAATTCCTTGTTGATTAACGTCAGTGTAACCAATTATAATTTTTGAAGTGTAAGGGGCTTAATTTCGCGAGCTTGCGGGCGGCGAGCAATCGGTAGCTCGCCGCCCGGTAAGGACCAAGCTCGGGTCGACGGCGCGTAGTGTTCCACGCGCGCCTCAAAGAGATGTCAGCAGCGCTGAAGGGGTCTGCTAGGACCGATGCCTGCCGGGGTCGCGTGATTGTTCGAAAGAGATACCGTGACCCTGGCACAAGGGCAACAGATGGAACACGGGTGGGTTTTAGTCAGTAAAAGTCTGACACGCCCTCCCGCTCCGCCCAGAGCGGGAGAAGTCATTTGATGATATCCCATCCAAAAAAAAAATGCTCATTTTAGTCTGACACGCCCTCCCGCTCCGCCCGGAGCAGGAGAAGTCATTTGATGATATCCCATCCAAAAAAAAAAATGCTCATTTTAGTCTGACACGCCCTCCCGCTCCTCCCAGAGCAGGAGAAGTCATTTGATGATATCCCATCCAAAAAAAAAATGCTCATTTTAGTCTGACACGCCCTCCCGCTCCGCTCAGAGCAGGAGAAGTCATTTGATGATATCCCATCCAAAAAAAAAATGCTCATTTTAGTCTGACACGCCCTCCCGCTCCGCCCAGAGCAGGAGAAGTCATTTGATGATATCCCATCCAAAAAAAAAATGCTCATTTTAGTCTGACACGCCCTCCCGCTCCGCCCAGAGCAGGAGAAGTCATTTGATGATATCCCATCCAAAAAAAAAAAATGCTCATTTTAGTCTGACACGCCCTCCCGCTCCGCCCAGAGCAGGAGAAGTCATTTGATGATATCCCATCCAAAAAAAAAAATGCTCTTTTTAGTCTGACACGCCCTCCCGCTCCGCCCAGAGCAGGAGAAGTCATTTGTGATATCCCATCCAAAAAAAAAAAATGCTCATTTTAGTCTGACACGCCCTCCCGCTCCGCCCAGAGCAGGAGAAGTCATTTGATGATATCCCATCCAAAAAAAAAATGCTCATTTTAGTCTGACACGCCCTCCCGCTCCGCCCAGAGCAGGAGAAGTCATTTGATGATTTCCCATCCAGAATAAAAGAAAAAGAAAAAAAATGGGGCTCAATTTGCTAAATACAGAGTTGGCAAATCTGGGGTAGGTAAGGATATCATTTTGCGAAAGCGGTGGGAAGACTGACGTAGAAGGATCTCATAGGACTCGTTTAAAGAAGCTTTACGCTACTGCTCATCCTCTACATTTACCTAATTAGTAAGCCGCCTTTAATAGAATATCGTAAATTCCCACTTCTTCTGTTTTCTTTACCCACATCGACATAATTAGCAACAATACAAAAACCTAGTTATTTTGAATGAGATCTA
Organism: Aporophyla lueneburgensis; assembly: GCA_932294355.1. NCBI lineage: Eukaryota > Metazoa > Arthropoda > Insecta > Lepidoptera > Noctuidae > Aporophyla > Aporophyla lueneburgensis. The sequence continues at coordinate 27,344,530 of OW028751.1, read as the reverse complement.
CAGAATTCAGAATTTTTGCTACCATAAAAACAAGAATTAAATCAAGAACAGTAAATAATTTTAATAACTACGTGTGATCCTAATTGTACATATAATAAAGAGACAACGTCATTGTTTACGCAAGTTACAAACGTCTGCATACTTCATTATTTGCAGACGTTCACACACGAAATATTTCGACTTCGAGCCATTAGCGAAGTGAAGCAACATTAGCCAAACAATGACCCAATTAAGGCGCAATGGAAAACTGCAAGCGGCTGCAAATTGTTATTCACAACAAACGGACGTCCACAGAGAACGTATCCGCTGGGAAATATCTGAATATCGATCGACCTTCAGATTTCACTGTAACAGGACAAAAGTCTGGCATTCCGTCACGTCGCGGCTGATGACGTGGAGAGAAACGCGGCCAAATTCGCGACGATTCGTTTGACACAATGCCGGTTCATCGGCACTCATGTACCTACCCGTACCCGTCCGTAAAGCCGTCTTCGCAGGTGCGTGCGCGCAGGTACGGCCCGCCCCCCCCGGCGCCGCGGCCCCGCGAGCCCGCGCCCCTGCGCCCGCCATCTTGAATTCCGCTCACTCAGACCCGCGCCCGCCTCGCGGCCTGCACGTAAACCTTCGCGAGCGACCGATCCGCGACATATTTGTGTTTTCAAGTGATTCAGTGTCATGTTGTGATAGTGCAGTGACGAAATGGAGTCGACGCCGATATGTCGGTGCCGCGTGCTCTACCTCGGCTCCGCAGTGCCGCAGCAGAGCAAGGACGGACTGCAAGGCATTCAGGAACCGCTGCGCGAGTTGTATCCGGAAAAGGGAGCGACGAGCGGCGGCATCGACTCGTGGCTGTCGGTGTGGTCAAACGGAATCCTACTCGAGAACATCGACGAGAGCGGCTCGCGGGTGGCGCGCTTCTTCCCTATCTCGAGCCTGCACTACTGCGCCGCAGTGCGCCGGGTCACCGTGGAGGGCGCGCCGCGGTTCCTGCCGCTGGACTCGCCCTTCGCCCGCGCGCCGGCGCCGCGCCGCCCGCCGCTGTTCGCGGCCGTGCTGCGCCGCACTCAGGGCATCAAAGTGCTGGAGTGCCACGCGTTCATCTGCCGGCGCGAGGCCGCGGCCAACGCGCTCGTGCGCTGTTGCTTCCATGCGTACGCGGATAGCTCGTACGCCAAGCGGCTGGAGGCGGAGCGCGCGCCCTCACACCTGCCGCCCGACCAGGATGAGGAGCTCGAGGTGTATGACGGAGACGAGAACCACAAGGTGTGGGTCGGAGAGACTGAGCGCGACGACGCCAGCGACGATATCCCGCACCCTGCGCGCGCGCCGCGCCCGCGACAGATAGCGCGGCCTGCTTCTGTCCCGCCTCCACCACCACCGCCTGAAGAACCGAAAAAGAAGACTGCTACAGCAAAGAAGACGAAAAAGAAGTCTTCGGCGTCAGCTGATGAGTTGTATGCTGGACCGGCACCGATGATGAACGGGCGGTCACTGGGGCGCGCGCCTCCGGCCTGGGCAGCCGCGCACCCCATGGTGCTGGTGGCCCACCCGGCAGCCACGCTGCCCCACGCGCGCCCGGCCACGCTGGGCCACCGGGGGCGCGTGCCGGCCGCGCTGACTGCTGGGCCCTTCCCGCCGGGTCCACCGGGCCCTGGCCGAGGTCGCCTGCAGTACGCTACGGTGGACCCGCGGCGTTCGAAGCCTCCTCCCCCTCCGGCGATGAAGGCTGCGCAGAGCATGACCGGGCTGGAGGCCGTGGAGGACGCAGGCGGTATCTACAGGAAGAAGGGGCATCTGAACGAGCGCGCTTTCTCGTACAGCATCCGACAGGAACACCGCAGCAGGTCGCACGGCTCTCTCGCCAACCTGAAGTTTGCAGCTCCACCCGAGGTGAGCCTTTAGAATGTATTTTCCAATATTTTCTTATCCTACCGATAAATTCCTTACGAACGGAAGACACAGGACAGTCTTTAAAGGGTGTTACAGAGCGGGCGCTTCAAGGAAGGCACATTAAGGTCCGCATTCCACGACAACCGGTACGGTCGGTAGTCGGGACTCGAACCCAGGTGTTACGAGTAACAAGTATGATTTCCGGCATCGTTTCCATCATTCTCAATGATTCTTTAACCCTGCGTTTATAAGTATTCATCATGGGCCGGTCGAAACCCGGGTAATACGGGTCAAGATAATAAAATAAGCGGCTACAGCTTTCTCTATATAATTAAGTAGATTCGCTAAAAAAGGGTCGGGCAGTCTCCTGACTTATTACGTCATCAGTGTATGCATGTGTGTATTGGAGTGTGTGTATGTAATTATCGTGTCAAGAGCGATTGCTTGCAAAAGCATTTCTGAACGTAGTGTACGAAGTTATTACTTGGCTGGTATTTCTTTGGATGAGCAATTTTATTGCCAAAGTCATTTATTACGCCTTATTAATTTTCAGAAACGAAATCGAAATTCGTGCAAATAACCCTACATTCAGTGAAGATCAATGATCAGTGATCATTTGATTTTTTTCTGAAAAATCAAGTATATTTTTAAATGAAGTCTAGGTTTCCAAGAAATGGAAATAAGAAATGTTTATAAGAAATGGTTGTTTTTTACAATCGTCACAATCGCAGATCAAGGTGTCATGGAAATGACCTTCCAAGCAGTGATTTAGACGTAATTTAACTGTTTTTCTAGAAGTCAATAATTATGTAAAACTTAAAAAATCCTTGATCACAACTGCTGATAAAAAGTGTGAGTAGGTATCTGCAATAAATATCTTCCTTAATGATTATTTACGTCGACAAAGCACTTAATTTTTTTAAAGGTTTTATTGAACTTCACTTGTCGTATGTCCTGGAATATTGCAATCAATATTAGGGTTCCATACCCAAAGATGCCAGCTGGCCAGCCAGATACTAAGCCTCCACTGTGCGTCCGTCCGTCTGTCTGTTAGTAGGCTGTATCTCATTCAACCGAAATAGGTAGACACTTGAAATTTTCACAGAATGTGTACATATATTCCTATTGCCGCTATATAATAACAAATAATTTAAATTAAATAAATTTAAGAATTAAAGGAAACAAGAGACCTACCAAGAAGTTGTTAATATTACTGTACAGTGGTATGGAAACCTGCGGGTTTTTTTCTTAATGATTTCAAAAGCCAGCATGTCAAAGGTTTACAGAAATCCGTCGAGAGAAGTGTGTTCGGTTTTTCTCACATATCTACGATCGATTTTCTTAAGACATGTTTGGCTTGTCGAACGATTATTTTCATATAAAATGTTATGAAGAACTGCATCACCCAATGGGGAAACTATCATCTGATACTTCTTTTTCTGCGCACATCGATGGTAAAAACTTCAAACACCTCTAGCCCAAAATTCAATTGCATGATCTTCGCTCCCTGACGCAGTCATAAGATTATCAAATGCACAGGTGACAGGGCATGCGGCGCAGGATGGAAGGTGGACCATTTCTGAGGAAAGGCGCCGCATATGCACTCGAGATCTGAGACGTCCGTGATCCCCCACCTGTGGAGATTTTCATTGCTCTGGCCAACCTGGGTTCGAAGTCTTATCAGATGCGTATACTTTAACATCACGCTCGTACTTTCCGTGGGGTTAGGCAGAGGTGTTCCTAATTGCACACTCATATTTCGCCGGTTATGTTTAAATCCCATGTCATAGGGCGACCCTATTACTAGCAACCTGGCACAAAACCAGACCTGAGAAATTTCAGATGGAAAAACCTAATCTTAGTATGCCCTATCTGGGAATTCAACCCAGGACCACTAACTCAGCAGTAGCGCTATCGACCACAAGACCAACGACGCAATCAAGATACCGGTATTTTTAAAACGATGTTCTAACATAAACTTGTGTAGTTACATACTTCATTGATGAGTATTTACGAAATCTATCGGTCAAGACCAACGAACATACATAACCACGTTGTATAATGTATTATACACGTATTTAAAAACACTTCAATATCTAACTGACGTCTGAAATTAGCGGTCTATAATTTACGCTGGATTTTGTGTTTACTAATCAACACTATCCATACTTCCATACTAATATTACAAATGTAAAAGTAACTCTGTCTGTCTGTCTGTCTCGCTTTCCTGCTTCAACTACTGAACCGATTTAAATGAAATTTGGTACACAAATAGTTTAGAGCTAGCAAAAGCTAGTTATATTATAACTAGCTTTTGCCAGCGGCTTCGCCCGCGTGGAGGTCGGAAATTATCCCGCGGGAACATACTACTGGGATAAAAAGTAGCCTATGTCCTTTCTCAGGCTCTAAACTATCTGTGTACCAAATTTCATTTAAATCGGTTCAGTAATTTTAGCAGGAAAGCGAGACAGACAGACAGATAGAGTTACTTTTGCATTTATAATATTAGTGTGGATTCACTTGAGTTTTACAGACTAATTTGTGCACTTTTAGTTCCACACACAAGGTTTATTAGTCTATAAGGGTCATATTTCAATGTACAAATTCGATGCATGGCTTGTACGGTGTATTACACAATTTGTTTGTGAAATAATCGTAAGTCAAAGGTCGATGCGTCACGCGATATATAAGTACTAAAGACAATGCGATATCATTACAATTATAATTTTGATACATTGTTAGATACATCATCTGTCTCACCTTTTCCCAACTATGTTGAGGTCGGCTTCCAGCCTAACCTGATGTAGTTGAATAATATATTTACCATGGAGCGACTACCTATCTAACCTCCACAACATAGCTACTGGGTAATACAATGCCCGTTGGTAAGACTGGTTGTCAGACTTTCGGGCTTTCGACTACTCGTAACAATTGTCAAACGACAAATGACAGTAGGGCACAGCAACAGCTTAACGTGCTTTTCGAGACACGGAGGGGTTTTGGTATGAAAAGTGCGTCACCCACGGACCAACCGCGGCAAGCGTAGCTAGACCTGGGTGCTTACTCTCGAATTTAATTCCAATAGATCGACATTAGAATTGTCAGTCAAACGTCAGTGATTGGCTGGACTCACTGAGTCTAGCCAATCCCTGACGTTTAACTCAACCAACTGACGTTTGACCAATGTCGATCTATTGGAATTATATTCGAGAGTAAGCACCCAGATCGCTCGATACGTGCGGCGGTTATTTCATAGCTACAAGCCCCTCGCCATTAAATAAATACTTAATCTATAACCGTTATCTTTGATAAAGAATCATTCAGATCTTCTAAAAAGTCCATTTCTGGACTTTCGCCTCGCCCAGGCTGCGCCATAAAATCCTGCCCCTCCGCCTTCTGCATCCAGTCTGTCACAGCCACTTTCTTAAGGTCGACGTCCATCTAGCTTCGTCCTTTTCGACACGCGATTTTCAGTTCAGGACTCTTCTGCTCCATCAGCCATCGGTCCTTCGACAAACATGGCCAGCCCACTGCCTCTTCAGTTTGCCTACTCTGCAAGCCATGTCGGTAACTCGTGTTTTTCCGAATAATGATGAATTAAAAGAAGCAATAAAAACTGTTCTGTGCCTTCTAACAGCATTTAAATACATTCTTATTCATTTAAAAATGCATCGTTCTCTTAATCACCTAATTAGTGTGTGTGTAATTTCGTAGTAAAATGGCTGTTAGAAACTACATAGAACTAATAACTACATAATTTTAATAAGTAGACTAGCTTTAGGAATAAAGATTTCTTTAGACAGGCGCGACGCGAATCTCGTAGAATAATGAAAACCCAATGAAATGGTTCTTCAAGAGTTTGCTGGAGCAATCATACTATAGTGTTAGTAAAGAAAAATTAAACCGCCGAAAAAACTGAAAAGCAAAAAATAAGACGCCTAAGTAATTATGAGTTGAAATTTGAATTTGAGTGAAATGAACCTTTTTGGCGCAGCCGTGAGACACTGTTGTCGTCAAAACATTGTTTTCACTTTTTTATTTGAATTTTCACGATGTGTGTATGTTGGATGCAATGTCGGTTAAGATCACCACGACATAGGTCCCCGAAAACATCAAACGGCATCGCGGAAAACCCAGGCGTAGATGCGGGACGAACTCGACGTCTACTTGAGGGATTGGTCCTTATTGGCTCAGGATAGAGTTGAGTGGAAAAAGGAAAGAGAGGTCCTGGCCCTGCAGAGGGACAATACCGGCTGATTATTACAAAGTGTGTCCAAATAAATGGTATTCTTTTTTCTTTATCCATTGACGCAGTATTGCATAATCCCACCACCACTGCACAACATGCTATAGTGGGAGTTGGGGGTCCACTCTTTAAATTCGTCAACGAAGTTACGGGTCTGTCCGAAAGTAATTCATTCGTCAAAACAAGTATCAAGTTCAATTATTCGGACGGGCAAAAACAAATCGGGCATAGGGACAGCTGTCAAATCGTGTTATCGTTCATGCTTCGTTCGGAAACGGAACTAATGTTCTATACATACATGATAAAGAGTAGGAAAAATTCGAAACTCCGGAATTCGTGCTTTAGGGAGTAGACCGGTGGCACGCATTCTGCGGAGGATTGAAGTGCATCACTTTTGAATGATGGCATGAAAGCAGCGCCTCAGCAAAGTAGGATCCTAAATACGATTTACCACCTGCAGTACCACAGCGATTTTATAATTTTGGGCGATAGGAGGCGAAGGGTTGCTCTACGCGATGACTGATGCATGCATGATTTCTGTAGGGATAAGTGAATTCCAAGCTGTAATGGCTCTTCAAAAAACCCTTCTTGCATTGTAAAATTCACATGGAAATCGTTATTATACAATGTTTGAACTTTAAACAAACGCAAAATATTGACGGGTAAAAGTGTTTTATAAGATCCACAAAATAAACATTTCATTTCAAAATGTGCAGGGACTAGCTAGCCTTTTAAAACCCGCGGCTATTTCATACATACTTCAGCCACAATCCCTGCTGACTTCACACGCATTAAACCGTGAAGATCGTTCGCATGCAGTGAGTCGCGTGTCGCAACTTCTGTGCTGTAACATCGATTAGTCGTCAGCAGTCAAACCAGTTGCGACTTGTCGCTAACGCAACGCAACTGTAGTTTATTGAACTATATTATGTACTGGGAAGGATGGGAGGTAAGCAGGAGACGTGGGATTTATAATAACCTTTTCAAATGAAAATGTCTTGTGACCAATCAGCCCTATTATTTCATTAGTATGAAATGGCCAGGGAATCATTACAAACAGTTAGCAAATATCTAGTTTTAAGATGATATTTAATTTTCTTTCAAATCGCACTTCCATTTTTTTTTGGGGTGGGAAATCATCAAATGACGGAGCAGATGTACCGGAAGGGCGTTTCAGCCTTTTAATGAATAAAATCCAACTGTGTTCCTTCATTTGCCTCTGCCAGGGCCACGGTAAATCTTTCGAACAATTCCGCGACCCTGGCAGTTTCAAATCGCCCTGGCAACTGTTTTTAATCTTAATTATAAAATGATATTACATACCTCAAAAGCTTGCAAAATATTGGTATTCACAATTTTACTAATCCTTCTGTTCTATCTATATTGTAAACGTGAAAATTTGTTTAAATGTTATTACTCAATCACGCAAATCTGCCAGAAAGATTGACATACAATTTGGCACACGTACTTTATAATCTGGATTAACACATAAGATACTTTTTATCCCTGTAGTACGTTTCCACGGGATAAATTCCAATCTCCTCGCGGGAGAAGCCACTACCAAAACGTTATCATAAATAAAAACTTAAACAAGAGCTATTCCCCATAATATTTGCAATGCCCTTACAGCGGCTTGTAGTGAAAATAAATATTAAAAAAAAATAAGATTCTTTGTAGGTACTAAAAAATACATGTGATATGGGTGGGGGGTTAGTCTTAAACCTCACCATGTATCACCAAGGGGGAGGGGGGGTTAAAAATGCCAAAAAAAAAACAACACGATGTTAGCAAATAAATAAATATTTTACTACTTGGTAAGACTTATCAATGTCACATGAATACCTAACTACTGCTAACTAAAGTTATTTCAAAATAAACCTTCGACATTGGAAATATTGCAATACGATGAATAACAAAATAAGAATAACTCATCCATCAGTCAACACGTTTGCCGAAGCGTGAAAAAAACTTTACCTGCACACTGCACAGGTATCAATAAACATTAGTTGTTATTATACGTACTTGTTTTTATATTTATAGAGGACGCGACCTTCACGAATCACTCATTACACTTAAGCCACAACGTATTTAAATATCATTTTGTTTCTGTCATCTTCAAACAATCGGCAAAAACAGAACTCTGTATAAAATTCGTTTAGGGCTAAATGTAAGGTACAAGTGGACATTGGTGTACTAAATTCAGTCATCTGTCTAGCCTTTTTCCAAGTCGACCACTTCCAGTGTAACACGTTAACTGCCAAAGTTAAAACCAGTAAAAGTAAAAAAATGTACTTGAGTGTTATTTTACTTTAAATAGATTATTTAAATCCATAAATACATTATTTATTGCAAAAACATGGCCACCGAGCACAGGCAGCAACGACTCTTTCAGATTTGGTATGTGTTGTCGGTCATATAGTCCGACAAGGCCTGAATGGAACAAAAAGTGTCGGACACATAGTCTGACATAGCAGTTAACGGGTTAACTGGACGCAGCTGAATTCCAGTATTTTACATGGACTGACTGCCTATGAGCTACCCAACCCAAGTTACTGGGTCAATCATTGGGTTGTCTCTTGGTCAACAGTTGGGTTGTGAAGGGCAGATGGGCAGGGAGCGTCTGCCTATCTGACCTTTACAACCCAACTCTATGGCTGTTATTACTTAGCCACAAGGAAAAGGAAACTTAGGATATTTACTGAATATAGTACAGCCGGCGTAGCATGACCATTTCTATATCTATTCTACCAAGAACAAAAAAGTTCCTTATGTATTTTAATTCTGTAAAAATGTTTCTATCTCATCAGAAAAATAGTCATCATACTTGACATCGTACTCTTGTCGACTGAAGAATAAAAACATCTCTTCTTTTCAGTTTTGCACAATTTTTCTACGATACAATCTATCATTTTGTCCTATCTTCCGTCGACAAATTCCGTTTCTATGGCGGTCATGCTACGCGTGCAGAGCACAAATATTCTAAACTAGCGTTTGTCAGCGGCTTCGCCCGCGTGGAGGTCGGAAAATATCTCGCGGGAATGTACTACCGGGATAAAAAGTAGCCTATGTGTTAATCCAGACTATAAACTAACTGTGTTCCAAATTTCATCCAAATCCGTTCAGTAGTTTTTGCGTGAAAGAGTATCAAACATCCACACATCCATACATACAAACTTTCGCATTTATAATATTAGTAGGATATAAGTAGGAAGTAGGATAGTAGGATTTAATTTAATTACCTAGTTTCTAGGGGTCCTGATATATTTAATTTGAAGGGATCAAAAACAAGCTCATTAATTAGTCGAATGTAGAGCACTAAAACATTTAAATTACTTTTAATTTCGCTGCTTTTATACTTCTATTTGCAACTTAAACTTACAAAGTAAAATAGGTTTTTGTAATGTTTATTTTCTTAGTCTGACATATATTTTAATGTGTCATGGTTTTTTACCATGTTTCCTTAATAAATCACGTCGTCTGAGCATCATGAAGTGCTGAGACAATCTATATTATGTAATATTATAAACTACTAGCTTTAGCCCGCGACTTCGTCCGCGTTAAATTTTTGCTCGAAATTCGATGTGAAGGCAAGGGTCAGCCCTTCCCATCGCATCGAATTGCCTGCCAGTTTTCGACCATTTTTCGTTGCTGCTTCGCTTCTTTTGAGAGTGATGTTACCTACCTCAATAAATAGGCTATCCAACACAAAAAGATTTTTTCAATTGGGGCCAGTAGTTCCTGAGATTACCGCGCTCAACCAAACAAACTCTTTAGTTTTATAATATTAAGTATGGATTATTATTAAGTGCGTAGTCATTCACGATAACTAGATAAAATGTACATTTATAGTACGACACTCACTTTCTTTACTTGAAGAGGCTATGTTTACGTTTTTTGTCTGATGTGACTATTTGAACGTTTTAGGCAGTTTGGCAGCATTTTTTTTTTTTTTTGTAGGACATCTCGTAGTTAATCTGAAAAGATTCTTACTACTATAACGGATTGTGGCAGTTTGGCAGCATCGGGTAATTTGTTATATACAACATTATTTTTAGTATATGCGAAACCTGAATATAGTTTGTTCAGAATCAGTAACTGAATCGATTCCAATAATTTTTACACCATGTTATATTTTGTCCCAAAAATATTTAATTACGCTTAAAAGTTAGTATCCGCAATCATCTGTTTGCACACGGGTCACGAGTTCACGACAGGTCATAGCGCGGGCTAGGCGGCGTGTACGCAATGCTGCGGGGCGGCGACGGCGCTCCCCTCAGTCGCCCGAATGCCATCGATCGATGCATACGTATCGCGAGCGCGCGATCGTCGTGAGCCCTGGCTAAAGTGTTTTGTTTAGATTTTAAAATTATCATGTCTCTCTCGTACTCAAACGTCCGTACACTCGCTGTTTGTGGTGGTGTGGCAGTGCGTCAGTGCTTATGAGAAAGACGGGCCCTTTTTTAACAGTTGCTTCAGTTTGTTTGAGTGAATAGTGATTACGCCAATTATTGTAGATAGTGATGATTAACATTTTTAAACACGCAAAAATAGTCAAGGGTACAAATTTATTATTTGTTTACAGCCTGCTGTGGTTCAGTAATGCGATGTTTAACAATTTTCATCCATTTTGAACTTTAAGTTGTTGACATAAGGTGCAACAAATGGCATTGATTACATTTTACCACTTACTACTGCATTTACGAATAAATTACATAATAATATCTACCTACACTTGACCATTACGACAGTCCAAAGCCTGCAAGCGTGATGGAAAATGTTTATCACCAACTAATACATAAACAATCACTGTGGCAAATTATTATCAATGTGTGAGAGTGAGAGCCGCGCGCGCGGCTGGCGTGGTGCCCTCCGGTAGGCTGCATATGTTTTTGCGAGGACAATCAGGTACCGTAACAAGCTTATAACTTTGTGATTATTAATGATACAGTTTTGAATTTTTTTTCATAGATTCTTCACATAAAAATACTAGACCCGTGTTTCGGGTTTCGCATAAACAAAAACTAATGTTGTATAGACAGACTGATATAAAGTGGTGTTAGCGTGAGGGCAGTGGTGGCCCATTTACGGGTTGTAGGTCCACTTTATTTTACGTAAATATTTTAATCACCAAACGGTGAAGGAAAATATCATGAGAAAACAGGCATGTCCTAGAACCAAAAAATCGAAGACATGTGACAGCTTACCCGCACTGGGCCCGCGTGGTAGATTACGGCCCACTCCGTCTCACCGAGAGGAAACCTATGTCCCAGCAGTGGGAACAATATAGGCTGATTATGATGAGATAAAGTGAAAAGATAAAAGATTTTTAATTTTATTTATCACCTATATTAGTTTCGGTTTGGATGCTCTATTTTTGCTTAGGTAGCACTTTCTTTGCGAACGCGTTGATGTCTTTTCTATGAAAAATAAAATGGTGCTTAAAAATATTTTGGGACATTTTCATTTGTCGATTCTAGAGGATGCAGAAAAAATACGTTGAAAGCAATTTTACATTTATTTAATAAAAATCTTAAATGAATCAATAAACTGATAGACAATGCGTAGCCTAAACCGCTGGGTCTAGAAGCGCGAAATTTTACACAAGAATTCCTTAACGAAAGTGAGTGCTAATGAAGGCTTTTTGGTAATGGTGTTAAATAGTGAAAGGTAGTATGGTACTTCGACATTTTTGCTAGTTGTAGATCCCATCGGGCCCTCAGTTTGGCTTGTGTAAACACAACTCTTTTTGAAACTTAACTTCTCCAAGTAACAACCGTGAAAATAAACGAAATAACTTAATCAACTAACTTCATACAACACAGTTACACTGCACTACTTTACTTAAAGGCCACGGTTCACCGTGAGACACCTATTGTCAACATTACCATCTTACACCAACTGATGCCCAAACAAAAATAATCCCTATACCTTTATAAATAAGAGTTGTAAGAACTGCATGTTTAAGGTGGTGTGTGGAGTCTCACGGTGGTTGGACGGGTCAATGTTCCTAGGCTGTATTACTCGTACAGTTTTTTTTTTAATGGGTAGTTTGATTGAAGAGGGGAGTTACTAAGGTGGTTATTATTGATAGGACTTAATTGGCGGTCTTATTGGTAGCTGTAATGTGGTTAAGTTTATACCCGGTTTCTGAGTTGTTCTAGACCAGAGTTTGTGTATTTGATGTTGCTATAAGGTCGATATTTTGCCGCACTGAGTTTCTGAGAATTTAGAAGTTGTATAACATACATATTCAGCCAATAGTATTCCCACTGCTAGAACACAGGCCTCCTCTCGGTGAGAGGGAGTGGGCCATAATCCACCACGCAGGCCCAGTGCGGGTTGGTAGATGTCACATGTATTCGAATAAGTATGAAAATAACAATAAATTACAGCTTGTATTAAATTTATTGCATTCCTGTCCATATAAAGGTTGTCACTTCTTTGCACACGTCGTTGTCATCAGCGATGAGATCGATGTTTTTACGAAAACTAGCTATTCACAGTGTTGATGAAAAATAAAGCTTATATTTTATCTATTCATTCTAATATTTTAAACACCAAAAAATTTCGTGTCTGTCTGTATGTCAGCTACCATTATGGGCCTATTAAATGAACCTATGGTTTAGGAATTTTTCAACTAGGGACCTGGAGAAGGACATAGGCGACTTATCTTTCTGGGGGCACCGGTTCCCAAAAAAAACGATAGTTCAGGCCATGGCCGTGGCTTAGCTTAAACGCTACTATAAATAGCAATCACGAAACAAACACTGCGGTAATTATTCCACAAACATTGCTTAGTTTTTCAGTTCGGTCACCGTCCATTGCCCCCAACAAGATCTAAAGATACATTTACTCCATAATTATCACTTTCGCTGTATTTCGTCATTTCATAATGGCGTATATCTCGATGTTATTACGAACGTACAATTACAAGCGATAATTGTTATTCGTTCCGAGCCAGCAAACTAATGTCTGAAGCAATATGCTGATCTAGATTATATGAGTAAAAGAAAAAATGGAGGTATTTGATCAGCTGTTTAGTCTGTTTTTGCTGTAAGACTAGATAAAATAATTTGAATTTGATTCAAATAGGGAGGGGCGCGGGCGTGTGACTGAGTATGAACAGCCGCACGTTCCGGACGTAAAGAATAACACCATCTCATCCTCGTGGGTGTCGAAAGGACTTAGGGATTTTACTAGAGAATGGGCAGCAGCGTTCTCTATGTATTTACTACCATATTACGATCGCCAACCCGCCTGCCAAGCGTGGGAATTATGGCAAAGCCTCCCATATTTGGGGAGGCCTATTTCCAGCAGTGGACGTCTTAAAGCTGAAATGATGACTATAATACCGTCACAAATTGCTCAATAAAAATAAGTAGTTAAATGTAAAGAGGTTATTGTTCATACATAAGCTTTTGCCAGTGGGATAGTTAAAAAGTTCTATCTAACGCCCGGTTCTAGTGAGAAGGTGATATTACTGAAGGGCATTGACTTTTCGTATTAATTTGCAAAAAGCACACATAGTCCACGCTCACCATGAGCACGGTGAGGGCCATATTACACCAAAGGACTTTTGAAATGATTCTGAATGTTAAATGTATCTTCGTACCACCTATCTACAACACTGAGAATGTTAGTCTTTATCTTCAAAAAAAAACAAACATTTCTATGCTTTAATACGCTTTATGTGCATTTTCCTTCGCCTAAGTTTCCGTAAAAACAAGCTTTAGAGAGTTGTTTTGTTCCTTTTCACGCAGAAGAATGCATTGGCGACCTGCCCGCGTGTTATACATATAAACCTTCTTCCTGAATCACTCTGTCTATTGATGAAAATCGCTTTCAAATCTGTTACGTAGTTTCAAAGATGTAAGCATACAGACAGGGGAAGTGTGTTTATTATATACTATGTAGAGATTGTGAGGCATCGAGAGTTGTAAGCAAAGTAATAACCTATTGTTTTGCCGTCGGTCGCGCTCGGCCGAAGTCGCGGTAATTGTCGATGAATAAACCTAATTGACCACCTGATTTTCAAATTAGTGAACCACTAAAAATGTATGATCAAACACGAGCGAGCTGAGCGAGCGAAGGGAGCGCTACATCCAAGTTGGTCGCAGTTACTTTGCTATTTAGTATTTCGAGGATCAGGTATCTCAAAAAAAAACTGCTGTTTCATAGACAAGTGTGACTTACGAGGGCCAAAAGTATGGTAGAGCCAACTGTTTTGTAATATTTTACCGAAAAAAAAAACGCAGGGGTTCAGAATTATGTATTGAAACCATGGTAACAAATTCTGCGTCGATGTTGTATATGACAAGTATAAAATGTACAGTCACCAAAAGATATAAGTAATCAGGATCGTCGGATAAAGTTGAAGTTTAGTAAGAAACCGATGGAACATCCATCGGTTTCTTACTTCGAACGAAGTTTAATTAAATTCATAGAAAACAAACAGTTAACTTATTAGATAAATTGGTTACTTATCTCTTTTGATGACTGTACCATTAACAGGAACTAAAATATTATTTCTGTAGGCATAGTCGGTAAGACCCACAATTTGTCTATTCAGTAATTTGTTAAACAAAATAAAGCTATAATGTTAAGACAAGATAGGAATGTTAATAACTAATATAACTAGTTTCGTTCAATAGTATTCGAAGCGTAGGCTTGTCCTCGAACAAATTGTTTCCTAATAACTCGAGTTCAATCTTATGCTGGTCAGGATTGGACGTTGAAGGTTAGAGTGGTTATAAATCATTCTACTGGTAAGTTATCCTACCCATTTAACTTTAAATAACAAAATTTAATAGCGCTACGTTCAATATTTATTTATTTAAAATTTCGTACATAATGTACGTAGCGATAATGCGCCAATGCGATGTTACTACTAAATAGCCTACATAAATTAACAAAATTCACAAGAATTTGATTTCTATGTAAACTTCTTTGAATCTCTAAATCAAAATCAAAAGTCATTTATTCTAAATAGGCTGAGAGTCAGCACTTTTTGAACGTCAAAGTTACATAAGACAGTCCCCCGAAAACGCCCGCCCTTCGACACTTCCTAGTACTTTAGCTGGTAAGAAGAAGTGGCGCAACAAACTCCCCAGCAGCACAGCTGAACACAGATGAACTTGATTCTATACAATCTTCAAGTTGCACAGATATCTACCTCTACTGAAATAACATTCACCAGTCTTATGGCTAGTGACAAAAGGGCAAACTTGTTCTGGTTTTATAATATCTATTATATGTCTCTCACAAAAATACTGAAGAAAGAATTGTCGATTGTCAGCCCATTTAAAACAGCTATGATATTATGGCCACTTTTAGAAAAATCGGTTTATTTGTCGATTCGCCCGAATTCACTCGCCCGAATCGGTACATTTTGTATTTTATGTAATACAGTTACTTTAACTTTCCGTTATCCAACTATGTTTTGATATTATGGTATGCAATAAAGAATTGAGAATTGAATTGAATTGAAAACGTGCCAGTTGTCTAATAAGTATTTTTGGAATTAACAAATAAATTAAATTCGAACAAATCGCCAATAGGTTCATTCAGATCCAGCCCGTCCCGTGCTACCTTCTACGAGCGATGCCCTAAGCCGAACTCCGTACCGCACATGGGTGACCTTAAGTTGTCGCTCCAGTTCTAAATTTTTAAGCCCTGGCTAGAGGCCTTAATTTATTAAGATACCCACAGACAAGTCCGGTTTAGCAGCCGATAACCTCATAGGCAGAAGTTCGAGATCTCATTAAAAAAAAAACGCCCATGGGAAATATAATATTATTTAGATGTGACGATTCATACGATTCGGGAAGTCAAATCGCATCCAAAAAGGAGTCTACACATCTTAAGTCTATCAATCTTAGAGAGAGGGCGACTACCATAAAAAAAACAAAACTGTAGGTATTCATTACTCTTAATGAAAAAGAGCATAAAAAACAAATGGCCTACAATAAGACCTTGTCATACGCAATTAATCTGACAAATGACAGGCTGTCCAGCTGCTTTAGTAGTACAGTTAGTAGTCGTTACGTGTCTAAGTGTGTTATTAGCATATGTACGACTATATATAGCCTCTGTTCTGTCCCATAAAGCAAAAGTGCGTATCTTTGGAGTAATAATTAGTTATGGTAACGGAGTGGGTTGTCAATCGACAGTCAGGGCTGGCAGATTGCGTTTTTCAAGTGGAAACTACTTCGGAAAGTCCGTGTGTAAATAGTAAGTCAGGGGCAGGGCTATTATATACCGTCCCTGCATGAATGTGGATTAAAACCTACTATGTTTCCTAGGTGTATTAGAACGATTAGACGCAAAAGACCCAACGGGGTTCAAAATCGTGGTATACAAGCCGAAGTGTCGTCATTATCAGCATTTTAGCCAAAAGACGTTCACAGCTGGACATGGGCCTCCCCCAAGCACCGCCATTTTTACCGGTTCTGTGCTCTTCCGCAACCATTGGATTCATGCAGTCATCACTAGATTATCAGTCCATCTTGTGTAACGCCATCCGACGCTACGTCTTCCAGTACGTGGTTGGAATTCCAGAACGTTTTCGTCCTAGTCGTGGTTGTTACCGCTTGGCCACCACTGCTTTTTTACTTATTGATGTTAAAACTACATACGTCTATTAGATATTTTTTCTTATAAGCGTTGTCAACCGTACAGAGACCAATCAATCTAGCGGTGCGACCGCCACAGTTTGAACCGCATTGTTAACAGCTCACTACACACTTATTATCTCGATTTTTTTCCTTATAAAACAATCCACTATAGTCTGGTAGTCTGGGAATTATTTAGTGTGTCAGTCTGAGACGAACGCAACACGGATGATGGCTAACGAGGAAACCGATGCATCTATTTTGACTTATAGAGGAAATAATCGATATAAAAATTAAGAACGTGCCAATGGCCTAATATTTATTTTAGGAGTTGTCGATTCGCGCATACACAAAATAAAACTCTTGCCAGACGCCTAGGTATAGAAAATATTTAAAAGTGTAAATTCGCCCAATTCGGGCATGTAAATTCGTGCGAATCGACTAATAAGTCATAGACTTTTATTAAGATAAATTGAATGCAAAATATGTTTAAAGAAGATGCAGTAGATAGATAAGTTCAGACATATAAGAGTAAAAGACAGACATATAAGTTGAAGGCCTCGTTGGTCAAGTGGTAGTAAGCACTACTGCTGGTCCTGGGTTCGATTCCAAAATCGAGCAAAGTGTCAATCAATCAATCAACTCAGCCTATCGCAGTCCACTGCTGGACATAGGCCTCTCCCATGTTGCGCCACAACACCCTGTCCTCCGCCTTCCGCATCCAGTCTACCCCAGCCACTTTCCTAAGGTCGTCGGTCCATCTAGCTGGGGGGCGTCCCACACTACGCTTGCCGATACGCGGTCTCCACTCCAGGACTCGTCTGCTCCACCGGCCATCGGTCCTTCGACAGATATGGCCAGCCCACTGCCACTTCAGCTTGCTTACTCTGCGAGCTATGTCGGTAACTCCAGTTCTTTTCCGGATAACTTCGTTTCTGATTTTATCCTTCAAAGAGACTCCGAGCATAGCCCGCTCCATAGCGCGCTGAGCGACCTTGAATTTGTGGACCAGCCCAACTGTCAGTGTCCACGTTTCGGCACCGTATGTCATTACGGGCAGGACGCACTGGTTGAAGACCTTAGTCTTCAGACATTGCGGAATAGGTGACGAGAAGACTTGACGAAGCTTTCCAAATGCTGCCCAACCTAGCTGGATCCTCCTGTCGGCTTCCTTCTCGAAGTTGTGTCTACCAACCTGGATGACTTGGCCTAAGTAGACATACTCCTTCACAACTTCGAGAAGCGAACCCTCGATGCAAAGTGTAATTGGGTTTTTCCATCACGAATTTCTCAGTAGCAGCCCGGAGTTTGGATTTGACCCCGGTTGATGGCAATAGGCTCGCCCCCTATTACAACTGGTGGAAAGTGGGTGTACTATAGATACACCTCTGCCCAACCCATCGGGAAAACAAGGCGTGATGTTATGTTAGTGAAAAATATGGTTATTGATGCAATAGGTAGATAAGATCAGACGTATAAGAGTATTTTTGTCACACGGGAAATGAGGATATCAGGAATTGGGACCAAATTGCTATTGAGAAAATGATAATATTGATTCAGAAAATATTTTTCAACGATTTTCATATTTCATTCCCAATTCAGATCATTATTGAAATATTATTGTTATATTAATAAGATTATACGAAAAATGTCGTCTGCTTAATACGAGTTCGTTAAGTCGTATAATGTTAAAATTATGCAATCTTTGTCCTTGATAACATTCTTGACTTTGACCCCGCCGAGAATTTCGTTGCAGCATCCGCGGCATTAGCCTTTTTGCTGTATAATAATTATATTAGAATATTATATCCAAATCTAAAGCAACTAAAATTAAATGATATAGAATCTATTACAGTTTTTAGTCCTTATTTAAAGTATCAGGTTAACTACAAATTTAAATAAAATTACTGATGGAGAATTACATCCAATTTGTAGTTCTTACGTGTGGGAATATCGTATAGTCGATATAGAATGAAAACTTCTTTCTTTTTCCTTCTCTTTAACTTCCTTCTCTTTGTTTTTGGAATAAAAGGGTAAATTCGAAAAAGCAACGATACTGACAGTTCCTGAATTTTCCACTGAGAGTCTGGATTTTTACTTGTGCTCGGTTCATGGTAATAAAATCGCTCCATGGAGCTTAAACATATCTGGCAAAATGATGGTACTCACTATAGGTACGCCTCTCCCTAATCTTTTGGGTTCTTAAAAAAGTTCTTTCTTTTTAATATGACATTACGCCTGCTGACAGTCATCATCAGCAGCCTATAACGTTCTCACTGCTGAGACACAGGTCTCGGTGTGAGGGCCTGCTGACAGTAAGCTGTCAGTTTTACACTACGTGAAGGGTGTACCTTCCCCGAATAGCATCGACGAGTGTCGCATATGAACTTCGCATCACACTGACGTTGACGCAAAATCCTGCATCGCACAAGCAGTTTGCTGCGCAACTAGCATATTTACAACGTTCGGACATCAATTGTCCGGCATACTCCTATCCAGCCCTCTTTCAGCGACGCCCTAAGTCGAGGTCCGTACCCCACAGAGGATGCCCCTAATGGGCAGTCGCTTAGTTTTACGTTTTTAAGCCCTGGCTGAGGTCATTAACTTATTGAGGCAGCCCGGATAAGCAGACTGACCTGCGAGATGAAAAGCAGTCGTCGGGCAGTTGCCCATCAGACACAACGCTCGTCTGATCGGCAGATCCTCTCTTTTCTAAGGAGGTTAAGTGAACTGTACACCCTATTCCACCATTTCAGCCGAAAGACGTTTAGTGAACATAGGCCTTCCCTCAATTTGGATGAGGGTTTTGCCATAATCGTCACGCTTGGCAGGCGGGTTGGCGATCGCAGTATGGTGGTATAATGCATAGATAACGCTACTACTCATTCTCTAATAAGTCCCTTAGTCGCCTTTTACGACACCCACGGTAAGAAATGCTGGGATGTTGCTATTCTTTACGTCCGACACCACACGTTTACCACGTTTAGGTCTGTACATTCAACAATCATAAATTTTACTATGCCTACTAGAAACGTGTGAAAGAATTTGTAAAAGTAAACTAAGGGAAACTTGTTCTTGGCTATTAACTTAAAAGATGAATGACCAAACATTCGAAAGTAATCAAATACCGTGTCGAAGTTGCTTCAATACATTGAATATTTACATAACAGCTGACGATAAATTTTTACGGTGTCAATTAACGCATCGACGTAAGTTTCCTTTCCTCCATTTTTATTTAAGTACAGTGTGTAGAGTTTTTATGGGTGAGGCTGTATAGTGCTGTGATTAAAACTTTCAATTGAAAGTGATCGTTTTAAAAAGTTTGGCGCATTGAGTAACATATGCTGCATTTTGCTTAAAATATAGTATTATACTGCCTCGTTTTGTAGTGTAGTTGTCGCAAACGCTACTTACGAACTCGAGATCCTAGGTTCGATTAAAAGTTAGGGCAAAGTGTTATATTTTTTTTTAGTAGCAGTCCGGAGTCTGGGCAATAAACTTGCCGCCTATTAAATGGGACCTAAACATACCTGGTGAAATGTGAGGTTGAACCTCTGCCTAACCCTTTAAGGATTATAGACGTAATGTTATGTAATGCTTTAGGTGTTTTTTATGAGGGTTATGGGAACTTGTAACTTTTGAGTGCAATAGACTTTACAAAGCCTTCGTGGATTTATTTAACTGGTGAAGGGTGGGCGTTTTGGGGGAACGTCTAATCTAATTTTGACTTTCGAAAACAAAATTGATTTTGAGAACTAATACTTTTAAAAGTCATGTGTCTATATAAAGTACTACTATACAAATCCTACTTTGTAAAATATTGATTGAACCATCACAACACTTTTCGCTAATGAAATTTACACGCATTTAAACTTTGATTCTCAAATATCTACAAGTCTGTACGAAACTGACCCGATTGCCGCATCTGTCGTCACCTCAACGAGCAAGCGTGAAGATAAGGAAACGCCTCGATCACGTTCCGTCACTTTCTCGCTAACGGGACTCGAACCTGCTCTGTTGCGAAAACCGCAGCGCTAAATACTACGACACTATTGCGCTGTCGCTGAGTTTGTCAAACTATTTATTGAGTTCTGTTAAGTATACACAATGTAAGCGACATCGATGTGCGAAATAGACCATTGGTTTACCCCATGATCCCAAACATACCAGAGCGTAGGAAATTAAGTAGCTTATAAAAAAAAAAAAAACCTTTGCTGTTTCATAGGAAATTGCAATACTTATACTTTACGGAGCAGCTGACTTTTAGGGTTACGATACTTAGTCTCCGCTGTCTGATCGTAACAGGCTAGTTGACCTGTTCACAGAGTGTGTATTTCTATTGTAGCTATAACAACAAATTCCCGTACCTTTTTTTACTTTTACCCCATACAAGAAAGTTTTTTTTTTTAAATTTGCTGTGTTATATGTACGGTGTAACGGAACTCATCGTGTGCAAGGTCGACTCGTAAGATTTTTTTGTTTTTGTAATAGTCGACGATACAATTCCTGCTGACGTTAAGGGATGGTTTAAAGAAAATTGAGCCTCTATCTTTCTACAGAGTTCAAGTTGGTGTGATATCGAACTTCGTCAAAATGGCTTCACAAACGTAACTGTAAAAACGTAATACATAGTAAATGCAGAACACAACAGAATCACAGCAAACTTTCCTGCCACTTTGCAATAAAATTCCACACATTCTCGACCTTACCGCAAAATTTTCTAAATCGCAAACCGAACAATTTCGCAATCTCATTATAAAACTATTATAAAAGGGAACGTGACGCAACGAACAGAAGGAAATGAGCCATCGACGTTAATTCGTGCTAATCGCCTTGTTGGTCGTACTGTATAAATTACGTGGCTAATCTACCGGATAATAGCGTGTTTTCGTATACAAAGGTTATAGAAACGGGTATTAGAAATGTGGAGTTTTTATTGAAATAGTTTGTTGTGGTTTTGGTTGATTCGGATTGGGAATGCAACCTTGGTTGCACGCTGGCTAAGCGTGTAACCAAGATTGCATTTCTGTTCTGCCTTCTGTCTATGCCTTTTTTTTGTTGGTGGAAAATCATCCAATCACGACTCCCGCTCTGGGTGGAGCGGAAGGGCGTGTCAGACTTTTAGTGACTAAAACCCACCCGTGTTCCTTCAGTTGCGTATGCCAGGGCCACGGTAACTCTATCGAACAATTCCGTGACTCTGGCAGACAATTTTCGACCCTAGTAGTTCAGTCCGTGCCTGCGAGTTATAGAACTCGAATAAACGTTTTAATGACTAAACTAAATATAAAATATAGTATCTATACTTAATATTATAAAGCTGGAGAGTTTGTTTGTTTGTTTGATTGAACGCGCTAATCTCGGAACTACTGCTCCGAATTGAAAAATTATTTTTGTGTTGGGAAGCCTATCATCGAGGAAGGCTATAAGCTATATAAAATCACGCTACAAACAAGAGGAGCGGAGCAGTAATGAAAAATGTTGCAAAAACGGGGAAAATCGCACGGGTAGGCGATTCGACGCGACGGGAAGGGTCGGGGGAACAAGAAATTTAACGCGGACGAAGTCGCGGGCAGAAGCTAGTAAAAAATAAAAATAAATGATCTCAGTGATTCCCCTTCCATTATCCCACTTTATTTGGGGTCGGCGCAACATGTCTTCTTCTTCCACACTTCTCTATTGGTCGTAGGAGCAGTCACTAGTAGAAGCAGTTTCTATCCATATTATAATTCGCGACTAAAAACGTGCACATTTAAAATACTAAGTCAATAAAAACTGATTCTACACGTCTTGAGCACTGATATATGTGGTTCCTACTTCCGATCCTTTTCCCAAACTAGTTGCTAATTGAATTGTATAATTCATTATTTTTTTATGACACTGATTTATACTCTGTGATTACTTAAACTCACAAATTAACTTTTCACTTGTAAATTCTTGGAACATCGCATAATTACTTTTGCAATGTTTGCAAATATCTGAGCAGCCCGTATCTATCATATAATTTACTAACTTCTGCCAGCGACTTCGTCCGCGTTTTTCTTGTTTCCCGACCCTTCCCGTCGCGTCGAATCGCCTACCCGTGCGATTTTCCCTGTTTTTGCAACATGTTTCATTACAGCTCCGCTCCTCTTGGTTATAGCGTAATGTTATATAACCTATAGCCTTTTTCGATAAATAGGCTACCCAACACAAAAATAATTTTTCAATTCGGACAAATAGTTCCTGAGATTAGCGCGTTCAATCAAACAAACAAACTCTTCAGCTTTATAATATAAGGTATAGATTTATCTGTCATTGCTTCATTTTTAATTGTTTTACCTGTTGTTTATTACTGTGAGGTATTTATTCTAGGTAAATTTTCACATATAATTATTGTATGTACAGACGCCACCAGGTCAAGCTACCCGAAACTGTCAATTTTTCCCAATGAACCTTGAACCTAATGCTCTAGGAATAAAGTCGAAAATCTATCAAAGAAATCTGACAGATTGTAGTAGCTTGATGTGTTGGCGTCTGTACAATATTGTAGAACATTTTAAAAGGGTAACGGTGGAGTTTCTTGCGCATTCTTCTCCATACAAAACTAATTTCGGGCTTCTGACAACCCATAAAGACTAAGATTTACGAAAGACAGCAGGGACCAACAACGGCTTAACGTGCTTTCCGAGGCACGGAAGGGTCTTGGTATGTAAAGATGGTCACCCATCCACGGAACAACCGCGGCAAGCGTAGCTTAACTTGAACGATCGACCCGTGCGGCTGTTGTAACTTAGCCACAAGTGATGAACTTAATAAACTAGAAAAATCTGATTAAACGTGTAATATCAACCAGCTGTTACGTTATATTTTTCTTAACAACCAGATCAGCGATACTTACATCTACAGCACATATGTACCGCATACCAGCGCTGTTGCGCAACTACGCATGCGCAAACCCACTGCGCTTGCGACTGCATCTTCGAATCTCAACTTTATCTTTATTGAGATAAGCTTCAGTTTTAACCAGTAATGTAAAGTTATGAATAAGCAATAGCTTGATGAATGTGCTTAATGAATACTTAAGTGAAGTAATAGTTCTTTTTTGAAATAAAATTGTGAAGTTATGTTATTATGCCATTTTTGTCGAGTAATTAGAGATTCTTTTTCGCTGTTTTAAGCAGTTATACAAATACAATCAGCCTATATATCACCACCTACCTACTTATTTGAAATCAGAATCTACTTAGGGGGATCCCCCAAAGTAGCCTGCGAAATTTAAATTATCAGTTTTTCGCAATCTACAGGTGAGTGTCAGGTTGTATGTCAAAATCGTAAATTACCGTTATATCTAGAAGCATGAAATTTTGCACAAGAGTTGCTTTGCTACCGATCATCGTGGAGTCTTCATTCATCGCTTTCCACACGGCAAGATCGTCAAGCGTAGGCTCATTTTGAAAAAAAAAAAGGATATTTGAACATTCATTTCCTTTTTTTTTTTTGGAGTTAAAAGGGTATGAAAATTTCTATTGAAGTTCGTAACTTTGGCCGGTGGAAAAACCCATTTTACTAGTTACTAACAAGGTTTTTATTTTGATATGGTTTAAGCCAGCGAACTACTTTTTGAAATTCGAACTATGGTTGAAATACAGTTCTTTTTCCAAATCTGACGATTAGTCCGCTGCCAAATTCAGCTCTGTATTAAGAACTTTCGCGGAGTTAAGTTCGATATTCAAAAATGGCTTTGTGTTTTGAACCTGGGTCGATGGAATGGACGATGAGCCGTTTTTTTTTTTTGTAATAACACTGATTGGGTCTCAGAAAATTATCAAGTTTTCGAAAAAATAAACTCTTTGCCATACAATTTCATTGCTACAGAAAACGATTTTTATATTGAAAACGATCAAAATCTACTTCAGTTGCATAACGCTAAAGTAGATACATGATTGATTAATTAAATGACAATATCTTCTGTCTTTACATAAAATAAAACAAAGACACTTAGCATAGATCTTTTAAATTACGCAACGGATTTTAATGCAGTTTTCATTAGTAGACAGAGTGATTCCAGAGGAAGGTTTATATGTGTAATAAGCGGGCGAAGCCGCTGGCATAAACTAGTGTAAAAAAGGTGTCCTATAGGTATACCTCTGCCTAACCCTTTAGGGATTAAAAGCATGATGTTATGTTACATTGAAAATATATTCGATTGGTTATTGAAGTAGGTAGGTGTACTAAAGAACCTTCTTGGTCCTTGATACTCAAGTATCAAAACACACCGTGTACGATAATGCTAATGTCACGCAACTGGCCTAGGAATGCGGCGTTCAACTGTTCTAAATACAGCCTAGCTTTATATGCTAAGCGATTATCATCCCTATGTCTGTAAGACTAAAGTCCAAGTATCTATAGCGAGAATAGTCTAGGAATTTATGCTAAGCGAAAAGAGGACTTATTTGAACGAAGTTAAGTTTCAAATAGATACGATAGAATGTAGGCATATATTTTATTCTACTATAGATTGCCTATTTTTCTGTTCCTTTCTTGTCTGTTTTTATTTGTGTGTACATAAATGGTTAAATAAATAAATAAATAAATAAACTGAAGCTGGGTCTTATTTATTTTCTTTGTAAAATCAAAGAAGTGTAAACGTTTTGATAAAATATGACCATTATTTCAAGTGAATAAGGCAATAATTATTATGATTACTAAGCAAAACACAAAATTTTGTTATTTTTATGATCTAGATATTATTTCCGTATCGGTTACGGGTCTGTCTGCCAGGGATTGACAACGCTGTAAGTTTTGTTTGACGTGTGGCCACAATTGCAATAAAAGCCGCCATCTTTGTTTTGGCAATCCAGTTTCTGTGACAATTTCACACATCTTTACCAACAACGCCCCCTGTCACTCACTTTATTCAAAACTGACAGCTCTGAAATATCCCCATCTCTATCTAATTTCATCTACCAGTACAAGACAGCACTATATTTAACCTACATTAGTCTGCTAACCAAATAACAAATTTTAAGTAGTTACTACAAAACTAATTTCCGATTTTATCAAGTTTGAAATATCAATTAAAATCCAAGCATGCAGTTACAACATTTTGTATTGCTCGCGGTTTCCGAAAACCCGCGAATATTTAATTGTCAGTTTTGGCAACTTTACTGCAAACTATGACGTAATGTCTGGGAAGATTCTTTTTTTAAATTGTTTGAAGAATTTTTTTGTACAGCTTCGTGTATTGAAGATCCTTGATGAATTGCGGTTGTTAGTTTTTTTCTTCTATACTTTTAGTCTGTGGTGATGTCATAGACATTTTATGGTCTTTGTTTTTTTTTCTTCGTTCCGTGTTGTTAAGGCATGGTTTACATCATGGAGTTTTTGGCTTTATTACTTTTAATGACCCCCATCCGCTAGGGCAGGTCAATACAAATAGGTACCTTTACATACCTCTACGTTTTATTTTTTTTTTACTGTCAGTTTTTGTATATACCTACTGTTTATTCATTTTATACTACATTTTTTTGACTGGCCTGTTAGTCTAGTGGTTAGTGGCCCTGACTGCTAAGACTGAGTTCGTGGGTTCGATTCCCACCCAGGACAAATCTTTGTGTGATAAGCACAATCATTTGTTCTGTGTCTGGGTGTAATTTATCTATACTAATATTATAAAGCTGAAGAGTTTGTTTGTTTGTTTGTTTGTTTGATTGAACGCGCTAATCTCAGGAACTACTGGTCCGAATCGAAAAAATATTTTTATGTTGGGTAGCCTATCTATCGTGGGAGGCTATAGGCTATATAACATCACGCTACAACTAAGAGGAGCCGAGCAGTAATGAAAAATGTTGCAAAAAAAAATGGAAAATTTATTCCTTTTAAGAGTTTCCGTTGCGTGCGCTGCGTAAACGGTTAAAGTAACGAAAAAATAATGTATCACGGAATTGTTCCTCTTAAAAAGTTCTAAAAAAAAGTCCGCGAGAGCATATGTCTATCTTTTAAGGTTGACTCACTATAACTCAAAAGGAGCGAGCAGCAACGAAAAATGGACGAAAACTAGCAGGCAAATCGATGCGACGGGAAGGGTCAGGGGAGCAAAAATTTGACGCGGACGAAGTCGCGGGCAGAAGCTAGTCTATAATATAAATGTATTTCTAAATATTTAAGTATATTTTTCAGTTGTCTGGTTACCATAGTACAGGCTCTGCCTAGTTTGGGACCAGATAACGCTGTTTTGGTTGTCCAAAGATATTTATTTATTTATAATGATTTAGTTTTCATAAATTTGACCTTTCGTTCAATCAATCCATTTTGTGCTCATTCATGAGTTTGGTTTGTTATTTTCGGTGATGTTAATATTTAAATTCAAAATTTATTCCACATGAAAAGAGTCAGAATAAAAGGATTTAAATGTTCCGTATTTCTTCGTAATCATTTTCTTAGAAAGGTTTCCAACATAACCTCAAATTCTGTTTAGTTAAAATAATAATTTTGAATAGCTTTGACCCACAATCTTCTAAGTTTAGGGTATTTTGGAAAATGGTAGACTCCAATTTTCGAGCAATTAGGAACACAACGGGGAATCATTTTCGGAGAATTTATTAAAATCCACTTGGCGCCTTACACCGTACTTAATACAGTCAAACCTGGATAAGCGAGAGTTCAAGGGAGCACAATCACATTCTCGCTTATAGAGGTTTCTCACTAACCCGAGTTTCTCGCTAATGCAGGTACATGGGTAGCGTTTTTCTCTTATAGAGGTACGCAGCAATAACAAGTCACAGCAACTTTATAAGGGTAGGAATCAAGATGCTTACGAAAACAAAACAAAAAATCATGCACTATGTTATTTTATTTTATTTAGAACTTATTGACACTTAAAAAAATCCGTCAATTTTGTTTGACTCGGCTCGTTCGACTTTATAGAGTCTTTGGATTTTATAATTTTATAATAGGTGGATTCTGGTAAATTAAACTCCCTCTGAATGTCATTTCGCGATTTTCCGGATTCAAACGCATTCACTATTTTAAGTTTATCACTTAATGACAGTACTTTAATTTTCCGTTTTGACATGATACAGAACAGAACTTTCCTTCACAATTGATTAACGATAAACTGAGTAAGTCCGACAAACAGGACGGTACACAGGTACACGTGTCCATTCGAAAAGAATGCGATAAAATAACAACGTTATTTCGTTCCACGATATAGAATAGGTACAATACTGACGAGAAGACAATACAAAAACAATGGTAGGAAGTTCCAAGAAAGTTAAGAATGAGTCATAAAATAGCAGATGTTGAATTTGTAATTTGTTTTGTCATTTATTCCTCCTAAATAAAATAAATAAAGCTCGACTGTCGCTTATAGAGGTATAGATAAGTAGCAGTCTCACTTACGGAGGTCCATGAGGGAAAAACTACTCTCTCTTACAAAGGTTTCTGTTTCTCGCTAATAGAGGTTTTGGGAGCTTAAAATGACGGGTCCTCGCTATTACTCTCACTTATAGAGTTTTCTCACTTATCCAGTTCTCACTTACCCAGGTTTGACTGTAGTTTGTTTTGGGAACTATCCACGCAGCGCCATTTTGACAGTTGCCTTCCCCATTCTTCCGACAGCTTCTTGATGACTTGAAATTGTTTAAAAAAACACGCAAGTAAAAATAGTGTATGTGTTATGTAAAAATAGCAGTTTTATTTGAAACTAGTTTTATGTTTTTTTTCGCCCATTGGTCGAAATTCGTCCATAGTTGAAAAATATGAAATTCGGCCAGAATTAAACAATATAAGTTATAACCATATAAAACTTTAACTTTGTAAAATTTTATATTCCTCCGTCCGCGTAATTTTCATGAAAACGGGGTACAAAGTATTTGCTTCTCGTATTAACTTAAACATTAAGAAAAATAGACTATTAGAAGGTTATTGCCCAGCTGTGGGACAATACAGACAACTTATATAGATTGATTAAATAGTTTAACAACACATAGTTGCTTAATGTAAACTCTGCTTAATTTTGAAGGGGGCAGCAAACATGTAATTTTCTAATCGTGTAGTTTTGTTTGCCTCAAACATGGCTTAGCACTTTGTTGTAACAGATTTCTATGGAAGCTCCTAGGTTATCTAGTAGCAATGTATCTATGTATTTTGTTTCTATTGTAGGTACTTCACCGCCGATAGTGAAATTAGCACATTGATTTTACGTACTAACTTGTACGTGTTCGTAATGGTTTTTATTTTGCCAGTTATTAATGTTTTTAATGCTCTAAGCGATTTTTAATGTTTTGATCGTGTCTTGTATGAGACAGTAAAATAAGTCGGGACAAACCTTTTTTTTTGTATGGCTGATCCAAGGCGTTGACTTACTGACAAAGTTTGTATACTGTGGCATTAAAATTGCAATTCTTTACATAGTATAAAACAAAGACTTCCGGCGCCTTTATGCTCTAATCTTTTAAACTACGCAACGGATTTAATGCAGTTTCCATCAACAGATTCAAGAGGAAGATTTTTATCTGTAATATGCGGGCGAAGCCGCTTTCAAAAGCTACTATCTTATATTATCGATAGTTGCTACCGGTAGTCCGCAGCCCGAAAGTCTGACAACCAGTCTTGTCTAGTGGTATCGTGTTACCCAGTAACTGGGTTGCGGAGTACAGACAGGGTTGCTAAGTTCATGTAAAATGAGACTGGAATACCGGATAGACTAGAAGCCAACCCTAACATTCAAGCCAAAAGTCAATGTAAGGCGTACAGTTTGGGCACGCCACAATTGCGGCGGTAAGTCCCCTCTTTGAGGAGTGGATACAGAGGCGCCACGGCGGCGGCGTCCTCACCTTCCGCCTGACGCAGGTTCTCACCGGACATGGGTGCTTCGGTGGGTTCCTGTTCAGGATAAAGCGGGAGGAAACGCCCGGGTGTTTCCATTGCGAGGATCGTCTGGAGGACACGTTGGAGCATAGGGTGAAGGTGTGCCCTGCCTGGGCGGAGCACCGCCGTGTCCTCGTGGAGGCGATCGGCGGCGGCGACCTTTCGCATCCGGCCCTGGTGCGAGCCATGGTACGGAGCGAGAGGGCATGGGAAGCCTTCACCTCCTTCTGCGAAGCAGTAATGCTCGCAAAGGAGGAGGCGGGGCGCGTGAGGGAGTGGCAGTCACTGCGCCTTCACTTCCCTAGCCGCCGCAAGAGGAGACGCCCCGGGCGTCGGGAGTCGATAGCGGACACCCAGCCACCGTAGGCGCGAGCTTGCGGGCGGCGAGCAAGGGGTAGCTCGCCGCCCGGTAAGGACCAGGCCGGTGTTGACGGCGCGCAGTGTTCCATGCGCGCCTCAAAGAGATGTCAGCAGCAGTGTAGGGGTCATTTGATGATTTCTCACCCTAAAAAAAAGGCCTACTGTTAAAAATAAATAAAAACAGTTTTGTTATCAAACGATGTGTCAAAATCTATTACGTTTCTATTCACGCTTTAATATCATTTTGATTATATTTAATTACGTAAGCTCGAGATGGTTCAATTAAGGTTAATGGTTTCACTAATTATATTTAGATTAAAACTATTCTTGTTACTCGTTGGACTGATCAATTAACACGATATTATAATAGGGTTAATGAGATTCGACATTCCGTTATTGCTTTAATGGAATTTTTCACTTTTAGGTCCACAAATCACTATATTTATCACTGAACATATTTTACAAGTACAGTTGTACCGGATGTAAAGAATAGCATCATCCCATTTCTTTCGGCAGGTGTTGGAAATGGAAACTAAGAATCATACTTGACAATGGGCAGCAGCGTTTTCTTTGCATTTTACCATCATAATGCGATCACCAACTCACCTGTAAAGCGTGGCGATTATTACGATTGTCGCAACCCAGTGCTGGGCACGCCACAATTGCGGCGGTAAGTCCCCTCTTTGAGGAGTGGATAGAGAGGCGTCACGGCGTCCTCACCTTCCGCCTGACGCAGGTTCTCACCGGGCATGGGTGCTTCGGTGGGTTCCTGTTCAGGATAAAGCGGGAGGATACGTCCGGGTGTTTCCATTGCGAGGATCGTCTGGAGGACACGGTGGAGCATACGGTGGAGGTGTGCCCTGCCTGGGCGGAGCACCGCCGTGTCCTCGTGGAGGCGATCGGCGGCGGCGACCCCTCGCGTCCGGCCCTGGTGCGAGCCATGGTACGGAGCGAGAGGGAATGGGAAGCCGTCACCTCCTTCTGCGAAGCAGTAATGCTCGCGAAGGAGGAGGCGGGGCGCGTGAGGGAGTGGCAGTCTCTGCGCCCTCACGTCCCTAGCCGCCGCAGGAGGAGACGCCCCGGGCGTCGGGAGTCAATAGCGGACTCCCGGCCACCGTAGGCGCGAGCTTGCGGGTGGCGAGCAGTGGGTAGCTCGCCGCCCGGTAAGGACCAAGCTCGGGTCGACGGCGCGCAGTGTTCCACGCGTGCCTCAAAGAGATGTCAGCAGCAGTGTAGGGGTCTACTAGGACCGATGCCTGCCGGGGTCGCGTGATTGTTCGAAAGAGATACCGTGACCCTGGCACATGGGCAACTGATGGAACACGGGTGGGTTTTAGTCAGTAAAAGTCTGACACGCCCTTCCGCTCCGCCCAGAGCGGGAGAAGTCATTTGATGATTTCCCATCCTGAAAAAAAAAAAAAAAAAAAAAGCGTGGCGATTATAGCAAAGCTCCTTAAATTGGGGAAAGCCTATTCCAACAGTGGACATCTTACGGCTGAAATGATAATTATGAGTCCGGTTGAATTTGTATGGGACCCCCTATATCACACAGGACTTAAACACAACTGGCGAAATGTGGGTGTAATTTTAGGTATTTACTACTCTGCTTAACCAGGCAGGTGATTTTGTGTTAAGTAATCAACTTCAGAATACAAGTATACATACTGTGTGGTCTCAGACCGCAGCAACCGGTGACTCGACGGGCGATGTGTGTAAACCAAGATACTTCCAAGAAACCCTACAATTTCTTCTCAAGATAATTTATAAAGACGGATTCACATGCCTTAAGCTTTGTAAAGAGTGTGTATTTTTTAAGGTCGTTTAGATTAAACCAAGTAATTTGAATATTAAAGAAATAAAACTTAATGAAAGTTACGACATTTTAAAATGTTTTAATTTATACGTAACAGTTGCGTGTGAATGGCATAAATTAAAATATAACTTAAGAACTAAAAATTATTTTTAATTTATAACCTGACTAAGTAAGATCTTGTATTATTAACACTAGGTAACTAAACTAAATTCGTTGTCACATGGTTACTAAACATTCGTCGAACCGACTACGCCAAATAAAATGCATTTTTTGGAAAAAGTATTTATTAATCACAGGAACCTCAGACACTGGTACATTCTTTGGATCATTATTAAACAAAAAATAATCAAAACAGTAATTAAGAGCTATTCCACACAGCCACAGCGTATATCGATGTTCACCTAGAAGTACACGAACACGAGAATCGCGGGTAGGTGGGTCGTCGAACGGACGAATCTTTAGTTATCAAGGGTTAAAAGCTAAAACATTAAACAGTAGACGAAATAGCAAAACAACAAATTACAGACCATCGTGCCGAGATATTATTTAGAAGATTGTGGGTAAATAAACTTCAGATTCATCCTCATCCTCATCATAATCCTATAGCATTCCACTGCTGGGCATAAGCCTCTTCAATTGCACGCCATTTAGCTCGATTCTCGGCAACTCTCATCTAGCTGCTACCAGCCACCCTGCGAAGATCTCCACCTAGCCTGAGGGCGTCCTACCTTACGTTTGCCGATTCACGATCTCCACTCAAGAACACATCTACCCTAACGGTCATTAGTTCCACGGCTAATGTGGTCGGCCCATTGCCACTTCGGGTTGTTAATTCTATGAGCTAAGTCGACAACTTTGGTTCTCCGCCGGATCACCTCATTCAGGATTTTATCCCTCAGAGAACTCCAAGCATAGCTCGTTCCATAGCTAAGCTTAACTTCACATTAAGTCTACACTATTACAATTATTACATACATAGGTACATATTTTAAGGGACATCGACGTGTAATTTTATACTACGACTTCAGCACACGATTCTAGATACTCCGGCTTAGAAACTTTTCGTTGGTTGTAAAGAAATTAGCCGTTTAATTTCATACAAAAGTACAATATCTAAACTGTCAAAATTTATGGAATATCGGATTTTAATTACGTGTTTATTTATTTGTTTTTCAAACTCAAACTCAATTACAAGATTTTTAAATCGAATGGGAAAAAAGTCAGTAAGGGTAAATTTCCGATAAGTTTCATCGGTGCTGACTTTTTCTAAACCAAAAAATTATTACATGGAAAAAGCCTACTAGTTTATACATTTTACTATGTAAACAATGTTGCGCAATAATTTAACCGTTCAATCCTCATTGACCTACTGACGATTCACGCTATTTATTGTATGCTGACATTTCTTAACTTCAATTCACGAGACGATATTTTGTAATTTTCGGTCGATTATCGACATTCCCAAGATTCTGGCAATTAGTAAAACCTGTGAAAGCCGAAAAAGTAATGAAAATATAAGTGCGCAAGTACCTTTTTCTCTCAAAATTACCTTTAAGAACAGAAAGACTACCACAAAACTATCTTCAGGTAAGCTTTCTAAAACAAAAATTCAATTAGTTTGATTTATGCTTGTAATGCTGGATATAAATTGTCTTCAAACCGGTTATGTGATCAAAAGATCACAATCGCGCTCCGTGGGAAAAGAAAGAATCGTTATCTAAGAAAGAAAGAAAGAAATACGAGCCGTGTAGAGTATGAATGTGGACTTTGTACTGAATAGAAATATGACTAGCTTCTGCCCGCGAATTCGTCCGCGTTAAATTTTCCCTTGATCGTCCTCGTCGTCGCATCGAATCGCCAGCCCGTGCAAGGTCTCCGTATTCGTGATTTTTTTTCTTTTTGCTCGGTTCGTAAGGGCCCTAGCGTGATGTTATATAGTCTGTAGCCTTCCTCAATAAATGGGCTATCCAATACTAAAGGTAGTTCCTGTGATTATGGCTATACAATACTAAACGTAGTTCCTGCAATGAGTACGTTCATACAAAGAAACTCTTCAGCTTTATAATATAGATAGTGGTGCCGATTCTGTTGTACACGGACTAAACTAACTAAACTATCTCTAAAATTCCTTACTTTTGGCTATGAGAATTGTAACGCTATTCTGCAAGGAAAAATCTCTAAATTTAAAAATTATTTTGACACGACTAAAATCGAATTTGACAATCGCGACTCAGCGTGGTATTTTTTTTTTCTTTTGGTTTCGCAATGTTGTACTTGTGTGTGCATTGCGTAGAATGAAAAATTGTTTGAAAAATATAAAAAAAATATTACCCACGTGTTGAGATTTAAATGTGCCGGGGTATACTAAGGGGGCCGAAAATTTCATTATTTTTGCGATAGGACACGCCATTTTCAAGATATAAGCAAAAAGAAAATAAAAAATACAGAACTGTTTTTGCACGTGAAGGCGAGGCGTTGTTGAGAATTTTAGTTCATGACCACTAGTTTTATTCCACACCTTTTTAATCGCGATTAAAAATAGTCAGATTTAGTTAAAATAAATTATTATAGTCAACATTTTTGGTGAAAACCGGCAAACTCAGAATAGCAAAATTGACATTTTCACTAAACTAATAACTCAGTGCAATCTTAGTGCTGTCAAACTAAAATATAGTTAAGTTGTGTCACTTTAGTCTATTTCAGAATAGGAAATCGTCGTTTGACAGGATTAAACCAAATTTGAGTGATTTTTAGTTTAGTTTAGAGAATTTTGTGACAACAGAATCGGCACCAGTGTATGTTGCGATTTAGGCGCTAAGGCGCTCGCAAACAGGCGCGATGCGACTCTCATAGAACAATTCGTATGAAAACTTCATGGAATTCAATGTTCTACAAGAGAGTTATTGCATAGATTTCCATAAGTCCTCTCGTCGCGGTCAGAGCAGTAGTGGTCCAGTCGAAACGGCTGCGACTTACGAGGTCGTAGGTTCGAACCCTGACAGGCGCCCACTTTGTGTAAAGATTTCCTTGACCACTGTTCTCAAATGTTGAAGTAAATATCGTGTAGAAACGGTCATGTACCAGAACCAAAAATTCGAAGAAATATGACAGCTACCCACCCGCACTAAGCCCGTTTGGCGGATAATATCCCACTCACTCTCATCGACAGGAGGTCTGTGTCCCAGTTGTGGGAACATGATAGGCTGTAACTGCTGTAGTCGTGGACACACTGTCTGCGGACAAATTGGCCATCGATCGCTTAGGGCGCTAACAGATTTTATTCCGCATGAACATGCGGTTGTTACATACGTACTGTACGTTAAGTGGGGGACTATTGAATAGGTATTTAGGCATCTTTTTAAATGTTACAATAAAGACCCTTTTTGCCTACGACTGCATGATATTGCATATCTATGTATTAATACGTGAAGCGAAAACTTTGGATCCCTTTTTACGAAAATTGGGCGGACGGAGGAGTATGAAATTTCGCACACTTATAGTTTACACAGAGAAGAAGTGACGAACGCTTATATTTTTTTAAAATTATGCGTAAAAATACATTATTTTCAATAAATAACACGTTACACACATTACTATTCATTACAGTGTATTTAATTTAATACATTATGGTCGAATGTCGATCACTGGGCGACCACTGATATAGTATTAAGTCTCATAGTCAACCTCTTTAAATAAAATTGTCTTCGTATCATCTTTTTAAAGTTCACTTTTTACGTAGTCGGCCGTTTCTTTGGTTCTTTTGGAACAAACTATCGTTTCTTTATGCGCCTTCCAAAGTACACTAGGCTTACTATATATCGACATATGTTGATAGTAAAGGCCATTGTAAATGCCAGTATCATAACAATCTACAAGTGAGTTCGGCTGTACCTACCTACTTGAATCAATGCGGCCTACCTTGGAATACTGGGCGTCTCAATAAGTACGTTAAATATTATGATAGTGGAATGATCTTGATGATAACCTGACAGGCGAGGTTTCTGATACCTGCTTTGATTACAATGGTTTTACCTGTTAATTAGATAAGGTGTCCCGCAGACGCGGCGTTAAGAGGCATGCGATGGAGACATAAATCTTTTATTTATATACCACCTTTTAGAGGTCGCAAATTATTCCATGGGAAAGTACTATAGGGACAAAGTATCTTATGTGTTTATCCAGGTCATAATCTACCTGTGTGCCAAATGTTATCTTAATCCGCTTAGCCGTTTTTGAAGAGAATTTTGAATTGAAAAAAACACTCAAATTAACGTTTCTAAATTGAGAATTTGAAGTTGAGCTTAAAATCCTCAATGTATAAACAGTAATGTATAAACAGTCTTCTGAATTTAGAATTGGTGGTGTTATAGAAGAGAATGAATTGACTGAAAAAATATTGCTACAGCTCTTAAATACAGAAGAATGGTACGATGTCCTCGAACTCATCACCTTGAAAAGCCTCGTCTCAAAGAGTACCCACAAACAGTTAAGTTGTTCAACAATTCATTACTTACCATGGTTATGAAGTAATTTCACCATTATTTTGGTGACACTACAGTTTGGAGTGTCACGCCAATTTAACTCCGCGTAAAGAGCTCGCTTTCTTGTTTACATATTTAATAGAAAACTGAATATTATGTACTTAGTACTACCTCTTTTGGTACGTGTATACGTCGTTTGCGCAGCTGCCGAAATCGAGGCCCCGGCTTGGATCTAGGTTAGACTGTGTTTGAGTTTTTCTCTTTCGAAATTTTTGGTTGCTATTGACGGATAATTTTTACATTTATTTATTTAAACTTTATGCTTAAGTAAAAATACTGTACAAAGGTGGACTTTAGCTTGAGGCATTTTCTGTCAGTCAACCTTAGGTGATGCAGAGACAAAACATGACACGTGCAACATAGGGATAGATAATTCGGAAAATAATACATACATATTATATACTAGCTTTTGCCCGCGGCTTCGCCCGCGTGGATGTCGGAAATTATCGCAAGAGGACGTACTACCGCGGTTTTTGATTTAATCCAGGTTATACCTATAGGTAATAAGAGTGCAGTCTCACTCTTCCATCCCCCACTCAATTTTTTTTTGCTCCATACAAACTTCCACCCCCCATTTTAGGGAAGTGAGGGGAAAGATACAAAAAGTAGTCTATGTTACTCTCCATCCCTTCAAGTATCTCCACTTAAAAAACACGTCAATTGTTCGCTCCGTTTTGCCGTAAAAGACGGACGAACGGACACACACACTTTCCCATTTATAATATTAGTATGGATAACGAAAACATGTTACATATGTATTACAACATATTACATGTAGAATAGCTACCGTTTTCTATAATAGGGATGAAGATGGAGATGAGTTACGTCTGTAGTGGAATCACCACCCCCAACCCCCGATGGTAATAATATTTTCTATGAGACACTACTTCCAAACACAGTATAAAAAAAACCGGCCAAGTGCGAGTCGGACTCGCGCACCGAGGGTTCCGAACAAACCTGTAGGTATTCTCGATTTATGCATAAGGTTTATGTTTATGAAAATAAATGTTTTTTTTTTAATTTTTATATTTCAGTTGATTGAATGAAAGGTAAATTGCGGTTTACCATGTATGACGTATTAAAAAAAACTACTTGCTGGATCTCGTTCAAACCAATTTTCTGTGGAAGTTTATATGGTTATGTACATCATATATTTTTTTTAGTTTTATCATACTCTTATTTTAGAAGTTACGGGGGGGGGGGGGACACACACATTTTACCACTTTGGAAGTGTCTCTCGCGCAAACTATTCAGTTTAGAAAAAAATGATAATACAAACTTTAATACCATTTTTGAAGACCTATTCATAGATACCCCACACGTATGGGTATGATGAAAAAAAAAATTTGAGTTTCAGTCCTAAGTATGGGGAACCCCAAAATTTATTGTTTTTTTTTCTATTTTAGTGTGAAAATCTTAATGCGGTTCACAGAATACATCTGCTTACCAAGTTTTAACAGCATAGCTCTTATAGTTTCGGAGAAAAGTGGCTGTGACATACGGACGGACAGACAGGCAGACGGACAGACAGACAGACATGACGAATCTATGAGGGTTCCGTTTTTTGCCATTTGGCAACGAAACCCTAACTAGGTTTCCTTCTGGGCAAGGAAATCTAGTTTTTATCTATGCAGCAGTTCCATTGCTTGGTACGAACAAACACTCTAGAAGATAAAAAAAATAACACAGTAGAAATTGTGGGCCCGTTAAGTTTCTACATCTGCAAAAATGTAATTTTTCCATACAAAATTTGATCACAGGGATCAAATTTAGTATGGTCTATCTCTGTATTTTATTCTCTATCATTTTATTTTGAAGAATCATCCCCTAAATGTATGGGTCAAAAATCCACTGTCGTAAAATAAGGGAATCTTCTGCAAAAACTCATATTCCAAACCCAGCTGTTTAGACTGCGCCTTGTATTATTACAGATTTACCTTCAGAACAGCCTTATTGAAAGGCCTACCTACTTATTGAACAGCATTTCTGTGGTCTGGCGTGTTCCGGTTTCACTAAACGTAGGCACGGCGACCGGTCGGGATGAATCACATCATTTCCGAATTCTTTTATACCGTTAGAATTTTGACCACAGATACAATCATACTTTTTGTTGGGGCTACCTACATTTCAGGGGTCGTGTAACTTTGGCTAAGTTACAGTTGTGCGGGTCGGATAGACCAAAGTTAAGCTACATTTGCCGAGGTTTGTCCCTGAATGGGTCATCATTAGAGATCGGATATTCAGTTGCATATTCACCTAAAGTTGAAATGTTGGTTAATATGCAATGCGCGTTTTTACCGTGTTTTGTGTGTTGTTTTAACTAACACATACCACCCTACACACATATGTATTTGCATCTGGGGTTAAACATTAATCTATATCTATTCTATATCTATACTTATAATAAAACTGTAAAGAGGTCAATTCTGTACATTGAAAATATATTCAAAATTAATATTGGAGGATGAATGGTGATCGATACTGATGCCAAAAATGCAATCAGTAAATTTTTTGTCTGTCTGTCTGTCTGTCCGTCTGTCTGTATGTGCACGCATGGGTCAAAAACTACTGAAGGGATTTTAACCATACTTGGTACGATTGTAGTCCATACTCCTGGGCAGGTTATAGGCTATATAACATAACGCTAAGACACATAGGAGCCGAGCAGTGATGATAAATTTGAAGCAAGTCGGATGAAAATGCGCTTTCGAGCTAAAAAAAATACCTGGATTAACACATAGGCTACTTTTTATACCGGTAGTACAAACGTGGGATATTTTCCGACCTCCACGCGGGCGAAGCCGCTGGCAAAAGCTAGTTTAAAATAAATATGATCCAAGAAACCCGGCTTTAATAAAAAATACGAAGCCGCTTCCGTGCTTTCACAGCTAAATAGTAACATTAGGTAAATTTGCATCCGAATATCCGATCACTGGTTATCATCCATGCCATTAGTGACGGGTACTCATTTGTTAGAAGCTTGAAAGTCTAACAAGGCGTCTATTAAGGTGTATCGCATTACCAATAACGGTTGTGAAGGGCAGATATAAAATACGTGCATTAAGCTGCATTTGGGTGGACTGGCAGCTGACCCCAACATTGTTAAGGAAAGGCGAGGCAGATGCTGACGTCTAAGTTTTCTCACGATATTGTCTGTCACCAATGATGCCCTTTTTTTTTGGTTGGGAAATCATCAAATGAATTCTTCCGCTCTAGGGTGGACAGGAAGAGCGTGTCAGACTTTTACTGACAAAAAAAAAAACACCCGTGTTCCTTCAGTTGCCCATATGCCAGGGCCACGATAACTCTTTCGGACAGATCTCGCGACCCTGGCAGACCAATGATGCCTTGAATAATTTCCTTTAATGGGCTAATGAACGTAGCTATTTAAAACGTTAAAGTGACTGTGCTTGTCCGTTGTACCCACATACAATGTTGATGCGAACAATTCTCTATTTTTAGAAAATCGAAACTTTTCTGTAGAAAACTGTCTATATCGTCATAAAGTCAAAGATAATTTTCTATGAAGAGGTTAACTATTGTCGATGGTATATCTTGCCAGTATGATTGATTCTCTATTCGATTTAAAAACTTTCACTATCGGTATGTCTGTAATGTCTACACTAATATTATATAGCTGAAGAGTTTGTTTGTTTGGTTGAACGCGATAATCTCAGGAACTACTGGTCTGAATTGAACAATTCTTTTTGTGTTGGGTAGCCTATTTATTGAGGAAGGCTATAGGCTATATAACATCACGCTACAATCAAAAGGAGCGGAGCAGCAATGAAAAATGGACGAAAACTGTAAGGCAATTCGATGCGACGCGGCGGGAATGGTTGGGGGAGCAAGAATTTGACGCGGACGAAGTCGCAGGCAGAAGCTATGAAAATATAAATTGAGTGAAGCGAAGCATTTCACGTAATATTGTTATGAAAAATTTTAGCTGTGGCTGTGAGGGGTAAGATGGCGTTCAGTCATTTCCAAATAAACTTGTGATCATTGACCTGAAACTGCTGTTGAGTCGAGAAGTTTTCGAAAAAGGAAAAACTTTTTTATCGCTAAATGACCCTGGTTCTTGACCACGCCAGTCCACTGCTAGGTATAGGCCTCTCTCAGCCTGCGCCACATCACCCTGTCTTCCGGCATCCAGTCTGTCCCGGCCACTTTCTTAAGGTCAATGGTCCATCTAGCTGAGGGGCGCCCCACGCCACACTTGTCGATACGGGGTCTTCACTCCAGGACTAGTCTGCAACACCGGCAATTGATCCTTCGACAAACTTGGACTTCGGTTTTATGAAATTCCTGGCTAAACTTTATGGGTAATAAGGCCCTAGGGTTCATTTCGCCAGTCGATTATGGAACCTTTAAAAAAGTTAAATGCTGCAATTATATGGTTGAATGGCAGTCTTGCAGATTGCGTATCTGCATGTCGAAGCTCGTTACAGAAGCTCCACTTTTTCCAATGATACTCGTATCGCCCGTCGTTCGCTCAAACCTGAAGTATTACTTAATGTTTCCCTTTTTTTGCCCGTGATGGATGCAAACATCTAAAAAATACGTAACTGTCGGCATCTAGATACGTCTGTTTGGTACAGTATTCAATGAAGCGAACTGCGTGTGCTTATTCATCACAAGCCTACCAAAAAGTGTCATTCCAGAGGAATAATTCCCCAAGCACCGCCACTTTGACCGCTTCTGTACCTACTCTTAGCATCCAGCGGATTCCTACGGCCTTCACCAGGTCATCGTTCCGCCTTGTGGGAAGCCTTCAAATAGATACATTGATAACAAT
The DNA here is from genome assembly GCA_932294355.1 of Aporophyla lueneburgensis. Lineage (NCBI taxonomy): Eukaryota > Metazoa > Arthropoda > Insecta > Lepidoptera > Noctuidae > Aporophyla > Aporophyla lueneburgensis. The sequence continues at coordinate 27,303,423 of OW028751.1, read as the reverse complement.
TGAGGATTCGTTACAGCTTGGACTGCCTAGTTGGTCAAGTGCTACTGCTGAGTATTAGCTCCTGATTTCGATTCCTAGGTCGAGCAAAGTGTTATTAGGGTTTTGCATCAGTAATTTCTCAGTGGCAATCCGAAGTCTAGATTTGACCTTTATCGATGGCAATAAGCTCTCCCCTTAACCTGACTTAAACATGACTAGCGAAATGTGGGTATGCTATAGGCACATCAGGCAATGACCTTCTGCTGCTGAACTCACCCGGTTCCGTAGCAAGGGGTCATGGCCCTGCCACCTTGTAGTGAACCTTCTCCATTTATCTACGTTGTGGCTTTGGCAATGATTCGCAGCTGTTGTGAAACCAAGCGATTATGTTATTTAAGCCTTATAGTTTTATGGCAGCTTGTAGTTGTTTTCACTAGTTTTCGCTTGCGATTTTGTTTAATATCTAGATATTAGTTATGGGCATCTATTGTTTGTCTTATGGCTTGGTTTTTGATTTTGACTCTAAAACGGAGCTAGTTTTACTTAAGTATGGGTTGTTTGTGGTTTTCTTTATCAGTGGATGTCCCTGAACGGGGAAGCGCCTGGATAAACCACGACATTCAGATTTCCTTACGTTTTTCTTGCAATTTGTAGGTAAGGTCAGTGTCATTGAATGCCTATTTCATGAAAAAGTAGAGACTAGTAGACAAGAGACGAGAGACGAGTAGTACTTAGAGGGTAGTATCGATGATTTTTATTCTGTACAGCTATATTTGTTACGGTCGTGAATCATATTTTAATCAAAATACAAACTGGCACTGACCTGGAAATTGCAAAAATCGGAAGGAAATTTGAATTTCGTGGACTGCCCTAAAGCATCCTCCGTAAACGGTTGAATGAATGTGATGAATAGAATACAGGTTCATCTATACATGTTTAGTTTTAGCTAACCTTGCATTGTACAAATATTTCGTACTATGAAAATTCAGCTTATACTGGAAATGTATAGCTTGATATGTGTGGCCGCGCGTACTAACTATTCTGCTGTTTACCTTTCTCATTATAAAAGAAAGAGTCGCCTTAAATACTAAAATTAAAAAAGTGCGTTCAATTGTTTTTCATAACTTGAGAAGCCTATAAAAACTCTTATTATTTTAATAATAAAACCTACAACTACGAACAGACAGACTGATGTAGCGTTAGGAAGATATCGTAAAACAACCCATTGAAATCTTAAAACCGGTCATTTGTAGCACAGATAATAAATATCTTCTGGCTGTATTCCACACAGGTGGGTCTTGTCGCGCATAAATTAAAAAAATATCCATCTGTTCAGATTTTTATTTATAGTAATCAAATATTGTGATTTTATTTTATTTTGATTGCTTACAATAAAAGTATATCCAAACTATTTTCTTAGATTATTTAAATTAAACTGTTGTCTATGTCTCGAATAATTTTAAAAGTAGAAACCAAATAAGTTTTTAACTCGATTGAGTTTTTATCACTCTATTTAGTTTACTATTTTTATTGTCCATGGACAAGTCAAAACACAGCGACGGATAAAAAAAGTTCTGTCATTATAATTATGATGGATTTTATGGCTTGCTAAAGAAGGTTCATGATTTATTACCGGCCAGATCTTGGCCAATGAGCAAGGCATGATTATCGGTGATGTAATACGGACGCTGATTTCTTGGATTTATATTTTATTGTCACCATTTAGTTAGTGAGAAATATAAATTCTTGTCCAGTATGGTGTGTTGAAGGTGTCCGCTGGGATCGATGCCTGCCAGGATCGCGGAATTGTTCGAAAGAGTTAGCGTGGCCCTGGCATAGGCAACTGAAGGAACACGGGTGGGTTTTAGTCAGTAAAAGTCGGACACGCCCTGCCGATGCACCCAGAGCGAGACACTTCATTAGATGATTTCCCACCCACAAAAAAACCATGTTGCGTATCTTCTACACAGTGGGCCACTGACCCAAGAGGCCAAGAATGAATGAATAAAAACGGCCTCAATGCTTATCTCAAGTTGGTCGTGACAATCGATTGAGGGGAGTGGGTTACTATGGTGGTTTATGCTAATCGCAACTGTTTTCTGTTACCAACATTCTGCAAGCCACCATATTGTGGCGGTTTACCGACCATTTCCTAGGCTTCACTCTGGTCAGCAGAAATTGTCTTTATTATTTGCAGGTCTTGATACAACTCAAGATTTTTATCCTACGAAAACTACGGCTCTTCAAAGGCTCTCAGGAAAATTATTTTCACATAATCAGACATTAATTTCAAATATGACCATTGCGCACAGCATCAATGACATAAAAAAAAGCGTTCAATATTGAATCGATGTTTGGGCGGGACAATCGAATGTCAATCGGTCAGTGACCTCGGTTTTGGCGGGAGAAACTCGACGGGTGAGATTTTTTCTTTGCATTTTACTTTCTCGCGGCACACAAGTTTTGGAGGCTGCCAGTGTCGCATCTCGAATGAAATAAGCCGAAATAACGAAACGTGTAAATTTGATTTAACTCAGTACACTGTTTGTTTCCTTTTTAAAATTGGAAAGTTGTTTGATTTTGAAATTGTGTGATACCTATTCATCTATTACCTACGTTCTTGAGACTAGTAATGTAATCTCTGTAAATTCCAATCAATTTTATTTATTCATATTTCTATCCACAAAAATGTTAAAACGTAGATAATTTAAGTCAATTTTATGCAAGGATAATCCAACCCAACCATTTCTTCTTTTAATAAACTCGATCGAACGAATTCAAATTTCGAACCTAATCAAGCTGTCAAAAAACTTTTTTTTTTGTTTAGCAGATTTGACGATGATAAGTAGGTCTATAAATATAATAATTCCTCTTTGATACCAACTTTCCTACGCAATTACTATATGAGATACCGTCTTTTACCGGTCCCGTAACAGTCTGATAGGTGAATGATTGAACTAAATGTAATGAGGGCCACTCAGCTGATTGTGTGAAAGCTACAACCTTGAACGGGCGTCGCGACGTGAATGGACGAAGTGACCTAGAAGTGGCGCTGTCGAATTGTCGATAGGTTCTAGCGGTGAATTTGAATCTATGTCTACGCATAACCATATGTACGCACATTCATAGAGGACTAGGTTTTGCGCTGCTTCGTCCGTGTGGGTTGATTTATTGGGAAAACGTGTATTTTATGTGAGTTCAGGTTAAAAGCAAGCCCGTTCAGCGGTTATTGCGTTATTGAAAAACAAACATAATATAAACTTTCTTATTTATAATTTTCCAAGAATAGTAGGATATTGATTTATGTCATTATTCAGGATTTGCAATACTTCGTTAAACGTACTTCTATCTATGATGGTAGATCAATGGCCTATGTCTAAGTTCTAATACTTCTAATTATGTGATGCCTTTGAAATTACTGATTTCGACTCATTTTTTTAACTTATATTGACAATAACTTGAACAAAGACAAACATTCTACAAAAAGCCTGGACCCTGGATTCTCGATTTGTACCCAGTTGCAACAATAGGCTCACTGACTATTACTTTAAAGGCTTACTGCCAAAATGTACCTACAGCTCTGCCTAATCCTTTGGGGATTTCGATGGCGTAATGTTTATTATGTTACCGTCAAAAATTTCTGGAACAATTTTATTAATTTCCACTGCTTAGCATCATTGCTTTATTTCTGTTTGAAAGGGTAAAAAGAAATTATACTTACCCACATTTTTATTACTCCAAGAAGTTGACTCCGGACTTAAGGACACAAATGTTTATGACTGTCCATATAAACTAATAAATATGGAGGCTATATATTCCGATTACGACTACATTATGCGAGGACACTCACCTGCTATAAAACTAGATTCTTTATTCACTGTTTAGACGTTTTGGAATTCCCATATCACCTATCGCTTTGCGAACAAAATAAAATAAAGAAACATTGTTTATTCTGCTTACATAAGACGTATGTTAGGAGAAAAAGCGGACTCGCACACGAACGGTTCTCTACCACATTGAGCAGCAGAACACATTATCTACCTTTGCGTCGCGCAGTTGGAGGTGAAAACCATACAATATTGAGCAATATATATATAACTAGCTTCTGCCCGCGACTTCGACCGCGTTAAATTTTTGCTCCCCTGACCCTTCCCGTCGCATCGATTTGCCTGCTAGTTTTCGTCCATTTTTCGTTGCTGCTCGCTCCTTTTGAGTTATAGTGAGTCAACCTTAAAAGATAGACATATGCTCTCGCGGACTTATTTTTAGAACTTTGTAAAAGGAACAATTCCGTGATATATGATTTTTGCGTTACTTTAACCGTTTACGCAGCGCACGCAACGGAATCTCTCAAAAGGAATACATTTTCACCGTTTTTGCAACATTTTTCATTACTGTTACGCTCCTCTTAGTTGTAGCGTGATGTTATATAGCCTATAGCCTTCCTCGATAAATAGGCTACCCAACACAAAAATAATTTTTCAATTCGGACCAGTAGTTCCTGAGATCAGCGCGTTCAATCAAACAAACAAACTCTTTAGCTTTATAATATTATAGTATAGATAGCAATTTTTTTTATTTACACTAGAAATCTAAGCTAAAAATGTCAAACAACTATGAGTCGAAATAGCAAATCACCACATTTCACCAATATTTTTTAAGTCTTTGGTTATGAGGAGAAAGCCTTTTGGCCTCACTCCGGATTCCGGGCTGCTTTTGAGAAATTCTTAGTGCGAAAACTAAGACCCATTGCCCGACCTCCCGAAATCGCACTCAAGTTCAGCAGTGCATGTGACCTCTCAAGGCAATCATTCAACTTCAATTATCTCAGACTATCGCATTCTACTGCTGTACATACGAGTAGGCCTCTCTCCAATTGCACGCCATTCTCGGCAACTCTCATCCAAAGATCGGCGCTCCATGTAGTCTGCTATTCGTACCTTAAGTTTGCCGATTCTTGGTGTCCAAGAAACAAGCCTACTCTATTGGTTATCGGATCTACAACTACTATGGCTGGTCCATTGCTACTACAGCTGGCTTATTCAAAAAAATCAACTCTGGTTCACTGCCAAATTGATCAGTCACTACTAAAATTACGTCGGCGTTTTGCTTTTTATGTAATTTAACAGCCCGGGTAGGGTAGGCTGCTAAATTGGTAGCTACTACTATTGGTAGCGGTGGTAGCCGAACCCACGCAGACGCGTTACCTTGTGTAAATAAATTTATCGCCACTGCTCTCAAAACGGTGAAGGAAAACATCGGGAGGAAACCGGCATGTTCTAGAACCAAAAAATCGAAAACATGTGACATCTACCAACCCGCACTGGGTTTGCCTAGTAGATTACAGCCCACACTCATCATAGAGGAGCCACGTTTTCCCAGCAGTGGGAATATGACAGGCTGAATATACTAATCCTACCTTTTGGATGAAACACTCTGAAAGTTATGTTTGAAGTTACCAAGGTAAAATCTTTACCTAAAGTATTACATGCAATTGGAATTTGCGTGCCAACAACCGTTATTGGTAACCTGCACCTATTTTACAAAGCCAATCAACTGATTATGTCAATTAATACAGCATGACTCCACATGTATGCTTGTATGTCACGCTTTCGTCTCGGAAACTTATCGTGTCGCCATCATGGCCGCCGGACGAAGTGAGAATATTTTGTTGTTATTTTCAGAAAGGAATTTCAGTAAAGGTCAGTGTAGAAAGCACGTGTTTATAATTTTCTTGGATCTTTTAAAGCCGGGAGTACATGTTTCGTCAGTAACTTTGCTAAATAAGTTGACGGTTTACGTCATAACGTCAATACCAGCTGTCAAACAGCGCCCCCAGTGCTCTGTTTCATATTCGGTCGTAGCTTTGAGTTGAGCGAGATGATGTGATGTATATTTTCCCAAATTGTTCATTTTTGTGTTTTCTGTCTCTGTTATGATTACCGCAAATGAAATCTATACTAATATTATAAAGCTGAAGAGTTTGTTTGTTTGTTTGAACGCGTTTATCTCAGGAATTACTGGTCGGAATTGAAAAAATCTTCTTGAATTGGGTAGCCCATTTATTGCGGAAGGCTATATAATATACACTACACACACGCTACGGTCAAAAGGAGCGGAGCAGCAAACGAAAGATGGACGAAAACGTGCAGGCAATTTGATGCGACGGGAAGGGGAGCGAAAATTTTACGCGGACGAATTCGCGGGCAGATGCTTATTATATTAAATCTAAATATCGTATTTTCATTTTTTCTATCTTTTGCACGTCATTGTGGCATAGCCGCATAGGGCATACAATGATACCAAGATCTTTTCGCTCGTGGCCAAAATCGAAACTAACGTCACCATCTTGTTTTTAAAATACAATTTCTGTGTGAATTGTGAGACGTCAATGTTCTTCAGACACTCTAACAACTATTGATTAGTGATAATATGGGTACTTAGGCCACATAATCGCATACAAGTTACCTGCATACTTCTAGCGTGTGACTGACATTTATGCCTTGTTCCTGGGTTTACTGCTGACTAAATATCACTAAAACCTACTGAATCAAACACATTATTAAATAAACATTCTCCAGCCTTATCGCCACAGTTTGATCAGAGGTTTGAGCTTGATGCATGTGTGATGTTGCAAAATTCGTAAAATTCAGCTGTCGTTGAGACCATGTTTATGTTTTTAAATTCCGAATTATCTGCGATTTTCATTTCTTCACGTTCATGATGTCTGTAATCTTTGTATGTGTTCATTCAGACATAATTGCTTGCAATACATTGTTTTTTTTTTTACATAACTCATAACATCACTGTAATCCTTGAAGGGTTGGGCAAAGTCAAAGTCAAAGCATTTATTTCAAACTAGCTTTTGCCAGCGGCTTCGCCCGCGTGGAGGTCGGAAATTATCCCGCGGGAACATACTACCGGGATAAAAAGTAGCCTATGTCCTTTCTCAGGCTCTAAACTATCTGTGTACCAAATTTCATTTAAATCGGTTCAGTAGTTTTAGCGGGAAAGCGAGACAGACAGACAGACAGACAGAGTTACTTTTACATTTATAATATTAGTATGGAAGTATGGATAGGCGCAAAAAAGGCACTTTTGAACGTCAACAATTAAATTAATATAGTATTGATCCTAGTCACCCCTATACCTATACTGTAGTACACTCACATATCGCCCATTAAGTCCCATTAAATAGGGAGGGGCCCTATTGCCATCAACCGGGCATAGTCCACAAGCCACACATTTGATCATTGGTCGCAAGCCCGTTTGGAGTACAGGTCCTGGGTTCTATTCCCGAGTTCCTCAGCAGCGAGCAGCCATTTTTTCTGTATGGGAAACCATTAAATAACTTCTTCCGCTCTGGGCGGAGCGGGAGGGCGTATCAGACTTTTGTTGACTAAAACCGACCCGTGTTCCTTCAGTTGCCCATGCCAGGGTCACGGTAAGTTTTTCAAACAAATCCGTGACCATGGCAGGCATCGGTCCTAGCGGGGTCCTATAATGTCTCGGTATTAACCGGTGTCTCGGTATTAACCGAGACACTAATTCTCACCACTAGGCTCACCAGTTTTTTACATCGGGCTCATATCGGGCAACAACTGACGAAATACGCGTACTGTTAAAGTGGCTACAGTTTATTTTCATAATAATTATTTATGTAGGTAAAATAATAATGGAGGTGTGATGTTAGTAGTATCGAAATTCGACAAAAGCCGTTGCGGTTCATATCAATCCTAAATAACATCTTCACAGTGAACTGACATTGTAACAAGTTGAAACTCCTTTGTAATTGTGCCTTGGGGCAGGTATCGACTTTGATATTTCCATTGTCCGTGACTCCCAAGGCACGCCAAGGTCCTGCCTAATAACGGCTATTAGAGCTTCACAGGAGCCAGCACTACGCACCTTTTGTTGCAGCAATTTGAAGGATTCCATTCAATTATTTCGAGATTTAATAAGTAATGATAAATGATAAATGATTTCATTTCTGTAAGTAGGTTTGTACAGACACTTTTACAAGTCAATAATATTTTTTTCTGAGCTAGATGAGGTCGGCGTTTCCTATCTGACTACTCTGAGAAGAAAGGCCGAAATAAACTTAGGGGTCACAGTCTCTTTTAAAGTCCAGACATAATCTTGGTCACATTATGTGAAGACACGGATATCTATGTGTGAAGACTATGCAGATAGCTGTCTGAAATGGTCTTTAGAGGAAAGAACCACACAGATTGAGTGGACCTGTCCAGGCAGTGCACGCATTTGTCACTACTCGTACATTTAAACATAAGTACATTTAAACATAAAACTATCCTAAGGTATTCTGAAGATGTGTATGTAGGTATGAGTACACCAATTAAAAATCGCCACTTAAGATTACAAGTACGGGCGATCTTATGGGTGAATAGCAACAGAATTTTATAGTAAAAGAACCTAGTCCGCTTCAGAAGGGTTATTTATTTAAGGAAAAACAAACAGTAACACAATAAGAGATAGACATACACTGAGAAAACTGAGAATCATAAAAGAGGTGAATTCAGCTTAAAGTATGATGAATTCACTCAAAGGACGGAGCATAGTGATTCACCAAAAAGAACGATGATAATACTATTGTTGATGATAACAGTATTTAAGATGATGTGTCACCATGGATTTAGTTTTAGTTACCTACTATTTTTCGATGCCTTCCTCATATATCCAGTTATATCCTATTAGTTTTCCTACAATTTTTCGGTGACTTCCTCACATATTCAGTTATGTCATACAATTTTTCCTACTATTTTTCGGTGCCTTCCTCATATATCCAGTTATATCCTATTATTTTTCCTACTATTTTTCGGTGACTTCCTCACATATTCAGTTATATCATACAATTTTTCCTACTATTTTTCGGTGCCTTCCTCATATATCCAGTTATATCCTATTATTTTTCCTACTATTTTTCGGTGACTTCCTCACATATTCAGTTATGTCATACAATTTTTCCTACTATTTTTCGGTGCCTTCCTCATATATCCAGTTATATCCTATTATTTTTCCTACTATTTTTCGGTAACCTCCTCGTATTTTAGGTTAGGTCCTCTTACTTTTCCTACTATTTCCTCATATCTCTGGTTATAGCCTATTATCTTACGGAGGTCGCCCTCAATAGGAGGATTGTGTTTTTTAATAAACCAATTAATATCTCTATAATACACCAGTGATTAGTTGTAGTTCTACTCATTCTCCATCAGTAGGACTACAACTAAATACTGGTGGATTACACAGAAATTGTTTGGATTATTAGAAATCACAATCCTCCTATAATTGAGGGCGCCACTGGACTTACATGATCCCCTTATTTTTAAGTATCCAATATTGGTTCTTTCCTTTTAAATATTATTAGGTGTGAGCTCAACATTAAAAAAAACTGAAGAACCCTAAACTTGAACCTTAAAAAAATGGAGAGTAAGTAAAAAAAATAGAAAAAAGTACCTTGGCAAGAATGGTAAGAAGGTGAAAAGGGATGTATGTATAAATTAAACAGAAAATTGAATGGTATTTTTATTTCCATAGTATGAATGAATAATTATTATATACTCTAAACATTTATATTCAGTATAAAAGAAGACTGTTTTGTTTAGAAACATCCTCGCCTTAATGATTACAGTATCTATTTGTCGGTCATTATAAAGAATCATTATATACATTATGTTCAATAATTCTAGTTTTTACAAATTAAAATAAAGGTTGAGACGAGTAGAAATTTAATTTACAAAAAATAACAAACTTTACATTAATGTACCTATAACTAAAACATTTTTGCCCTTAAGGTGATTGCTTCAGGGTAGCCGTTTTTTGCAATTTGCAGGCCAGTGCTAGGTTGTATGTTAATTAAATGTTGCACGCGGGTGTAAGTACATAAGTTGTACTACATACGTCTTACACCCGCGTCTAACATTTCAATCAAAACCTAGCACTGGCCTGCAAATTGCAGAAAACGTAAGAAAATTTGAATTTCGCGGGCTACCCTGACGCTTTCACCTTAAAGCTGCATACAATAAATTGGTTATATTATTATAGTAAATATCTATTTTCAAGTAAAGTGCTACTATAAACACTCCGATGAGACTAATCTATCAGCATTATCAAGGACTTCCGGTTCACTATCAGCTTCAATGTATATGTGCTCAGTTGCTACTTTGGTAGTCTCTGTTTCACACATAGGAACTACGCAAGCCTCGTTTGAGGTGGATGGCAAATAACGAGTGTTTACTTTATTCAAATGTTTTAAGTTAACATGTTTTCTAAATTGTCTAACGTCCGTGAAATACCGGTAGCATGCGTCTTCACCACATTTATAAACTCCAGTAATATCAATTTTTTCACATTCTTTCCTTATGTGGGTAATAAGTGAAGAAAACGTGGGAAAAGTCCTTTTACAACTGTGACACTTCATCTTAATTTAAATTGTGACTCCGAGAGTAACTAATATCTCCTTCACAGATTGTGACATACGATCGTACGATGTTTTGACTTTGTAAAAACCAATTTGGATAATAAGCCAAATATTATAGCTTTCAGTAGGATATTTAGCCGCAGTAGCATGAAATATTTTAAAAGTCACATCAACAGCCTCAGTTAGTGTTGTGAACTTGTAAAACGTATTGTCACATACTGTGAAGGAGACACCTGACTGGCGGCACCAAATTATAAATGGTTGGAGGCTAATACCTAGGTTTTGAAGCTTTTGGCGACGCTCCTCAATTACCACTTGCACGTCTGCGTCATCATCCACGATGGTCACAAATCCATCCAATATCTTCGCTCGTGAAGCTTGCCAGTCTTTTCTAGATCGACGGGCAGGAGGAATATTAAAGAGACAGCCGAGTAGCAATATCGCTGCTATTAATTTTGTCTCCGGTTGTTCATCTGGAAAGAAAATAATAATAGTATATTTGACACAACACATCATCATTAACTGAGCAAATAGGGAAAAGTATCAGAACAAAATAAAATCTATCTATATAAGTAAAAATGAATTGCCGAAATGTGTGTCCGCCCGCCCGTTACTTCTGAACGACTGCACCATGTTAGATAATTTTTAAATTCTTTTTTGTCTATATATTTTATAACGGGTTCACCGACCCAGGGAGGTCGAGCACCTAGAACTATATAACAGAATCATTTCCTTACCGTCACAAATTGCCAATGTATCAGCTATTTTTCGACGAAGAAACGAGTCCTTTGTGGTGTTAAGCTTCTGCTGAGCAGCTTTTAGTATGTTTTCCGATGAAGCATCCAAGGCGTCGAGGCCCCCGGATTTATCAGGGAACAGTGCTTCGTAGTCATGAGTCAGGAGTCGCCATCCATCACTTGACTTCAGGATAGGATACTTATTGAAGTACTCCTGTAATGTCCCTTCCTCGTAGTACAAGTACCGGAGGCGAGCTCGCACCGTCTCCCGCCACAGGGCACTGACCTCCTGCCACGGACCAGCTGAAGGACTTGACAGCTGCTCTAATGCTGACGCTACGTCCTCCACTTCACCTGCACACAAAAATTAAAACGATTAATAATTAGTACAATGACAATAACGGTTCTTAGATTCAGATATTTTGTAATTTGTAACGAAAATTTATACTAATTCAGATATTTTTCTCAATAATTTTGTTCTTGATAATTTAATTCAATCTGAAAACATAAAATTTCTTGAAAAGGAGTTACCTTCTTTAAGTCCGGTCAGGTCGATTCCAGCGAGTGGAGGGGTGTCTAGCCTAGGACTGGACTTGGAGCGAGAACGTGACTTGGGCTTTTCAATAAGGCCCAACGAAACTAAATGCTGCCGTCGAGCCCTTCTGGCGGTGACTAACCAGCCAGAGATATTGCGCTTAGCCTGGTAAGCATCAGCCGGCAGGTACGGCGCGTAGTATAGGGGTGGTGACTCCTCTTTAAATAATCTGCCAATGTCGTAGGATAGAGCAAGCAGCTGCGAATCTGTCAGAAGTACCGGGTTTTCGGCCGTAATGAGCTTCTCCATAAGCAGCTTGCATAAACGCCCACGCACGTTTGAGGGTAAGGTGCCCGTTTTCTGCCCAATTGCTATTATTTGTTTTCCCTCGACTGATGAATTCAGTATGGTATTCACCTGAAACACAAATAGTATAAGTATGGCATTACAAACTAAATATGCAAGGTAAAAGTTAAAAAAAAATGTCACTAAAATGTTGAAAATACAGGTTCAATACCTACCTTCCATTCAGTATAATGATCAGTTGGAGTCGGTGCCAGTCTAGGCATCATGCATTTAGTTGTTAGTTATAGCTGTCACCAACTCCAAATATATTACTGATCTTTGTGACATATAGTATAGCTCCTAAACGGCCGTCCGTACACACATACAGGACAGGACAGGTACAGACGTTAAACTTATCTGTTTACGCCGGGGGTTAACAATATTGAATGTCAATTTAAATTCCTTATCAAAAGTACAGGATAATAGGCAATAACTTACTAAATTGCTCCCGGTGGACTCTTGTCTAACTGCTTCACCCACTGACGACGACGAGTCCAGTGGTATCACCAGTATGTCACCATCCTAAAATAATATTTACTTTGAGACAATGTTATAATAGTACATGTAACAAAAAGGTGTGATAATATGAGTATGTACGGTCAATTAACCTCAATAATCGTTGAAATAATCACTAAATGTGTCCGAGTGCGACCGTTAACTAACAGGCTATAGCTAGCCCTAGCCGGAGATAACTCAAGGGAAGTGTTATATTTTTTTACTAGTAATCGGTTCAGCATTGCAGGTGTGAACGGTCCTGCCCTCGTCCCTTGATCCGGCCCTGATAAAAACTAATCGATCAAGATCAGGACTGATCCTGGTCTCAAAGAATGTCTATACCAAATTTTGCATCGGTTCAGTGTCTTAGGTATGAAAATGTGAAAAGGTCCTGCCCCAGCCGACAGATAGACAGACAAACTTACTTTCGCATTTATAATATTAGTATGGATGTAATTACAAATTAATACATATTGCTCTTGAACCAAAAAACAGTAAGTACGAGTACTTTTCTACAATTTTGCAGAACTTACCAAATTTTCCTGGTTAAGTCCTGCTTCGCAGTCTTGGTTGAGGATTGAGCTTTGCAGTCCTTCACACGGTGGCAGAGGCTCTAAGTTACAAGGTAGACTAGTTAACAAGTCATTCCTCAGGACCTCTTCAAAGAGTGATGAATTGTAGGAGTTATCCTGAAATTTAACAAGAAATTTAAAAAGGTAATAATAATGTACTTAGTTGGTAAACTAACAAGACTGATGAAAAGTTATGATTTTATTCCACTTTTTAAATAAATACTGCACCGGTTAAATTGTTAGGTATCTTAAGAAGACTTTAAAATAATAAAAGTTAATAAGTAGGTACCTACCTACCTACATGCAAGTAGGAGAATGTGCATTTAAGCGACGCAGGGCATGTGTAAGCAAAAAGTTTAAAACAAAATTTACTTTTTTGAAATACAATTTAACATGAAAACAAACCATATCTTTTGGTTGGTCAACCGTTTGTCGTAAAAACGATGTCGAAGGGATCCATAGGTAAGGTTATGTTAGAACTGTGACCTTGAAATTGGTCGCGAAATTTTTTTAAGTATATTTTCATAGTGCCTCTAAGACGACACTCTGACCCTATTCTTGCTAGAAATTAGAATGTGTGAATGTAATGTGTGAGCTCATGCTAGCAACTTACTAGGTAGGTTTGTCAACTTACTTTCAAAACGATCGATGTAGCGTTCCAAATTCCACTTCTTAAAAAGATCACGCGTAGCCATATCCATTTTTGCACTGATCAAACACGTTCACTGGCACTAATGGAATTGTTATTGCTATTAATTAAACGAGTCGTGAGTCGTGACTTGACTTGAAATACAAATGGCCGACCGAAATGGCGTCACCTTGGCAATGGCATTTATAATAATGCCGTCACCTTAAATTTGTAGGACATCATTCAAATGCTACTCATAAATGGGTCTCTGTAATAATAATTTAGTAGGATACACATAAAATAATATGACTATATTATTGAACTTTGATGCTTACTCTAAAAATATGAGATTATTTAATCGTATTATCATAGGATTCACATAAAATAATATGACTGTAATATTAAAAAATGATGCTTACTTTAAAAATATAAGTTTAAAGCATTATAATTTAATATAGTACATTAGGGGGAGGTCATCGTATTTTTAGAGATACTTCTTCATATTAAACTATGAAATCTATTTATATTACGGTGACTGTCATTGTGTTTTTTAATTAGAATCTTATTTATAATTATCATACTAATTTATGGGACAGTGGACCATTTTCTATTACATTGTGTTATTATTTGAAGAAGACAATGTTATTTCATAATTACAAATTTTTACGATGACAAGTATCATAATATTGCATTATTTACCCAAAAAATTCGATTCCATCTTAACACATTTCAGTTCTAGCGTAATATTTACTTATTATCAACATATTATAAGACAACGCATCTATTTTAAACCAACGTCACGATATTTTAAGATTATGCCAAAATGACATTTTTCTCAGTGTATTATCTTAAATATTACATTTTGAACAATTGTGCTACCTACAACGTTTTCCACAGATTATAATGCTAAGTTTATAAAACTAGCTGGTAACACAGGTACAATGCCTACACAACAGCCATTGTCCTAGAACTCTGGATATGGATTTTGAAATTTATAAAAGTAAGAAAAAGTGAGTTTGTGTGCATACATGATTAAATTATATTTATACAAGATTAAATTATATTGCGCTATTTCAAACTACTTTGCTGATCCTTTAGGGTTGCTCGGATTAGCTTCTTAAATGCATTTTTACTGAGGAAAAGAATGTCGATTGAGTTAAATTCAACGTTATATGTCTCAACCAAACGATGAAGTGGTGAACGCGAGCCAGCGTTGGATTTACAGAGGCTAGTAGCAAAAAGACGTCGAGTGCGTACCTCACGTATATGAACTGTTCGCAGAGGTTATGCGTTATGCAGAGGTATACTATAGTACACATACATTATGCAATACTGGAGGAAGGGTCCTCCAATATTGCATAATGTGTCAATTGCTACCGGGGAGAACTCCAGACTCCGGGCTGCTACTGAGTAATTCCAAATAGAGACATCTTTTTTTATTTTCGGTGGGAAATCATCAAATGTGACGTTGTCTCTTACGCTATGGGTGGATAGGAAGTGCGTGTCAGACTTTTACTGACTAAAACCCATACACCAGGGCCACGATAACCAGACCAACGTCAGTCAGTTCTATTTAAATTATGTTTAATCTACGTTGCGTAGACAGTGAGTGCACATCAAAGTTAGGTAGGTCCGTGAAAAGTTATCCTTTGTAGGTTACACGGTTTCTGTTGTATATGGTTGAATTAACGGGCCGAGACCATAAATTGTGTCACCATTAATTAATATTTAAATCAATCGATGGATTGGTCGCAACTAGTTGCAAGTAACGTTCATATTAGGGATGTTATGGATATGAAATTTCGGATACGGATTGGTTACGGATGTAGGAATGATTATTATACCGGATACGAATACGGATACGGATATGAAATTATTTCGGATTATCCGTTAGTTTCGGATAATTTCGGTTACGGATATTAAACTTTTAAGGAATTTCAAAAGTAAAATACAAATAGCTAATAAAATGGTTTTATTTATAAAGATAAAGATATATTTATTGCATAACTGTGTACATTAAGTTCTTATTAATAAACATTACATTTTTAGTTTCAACAGTCTACCCAAATCGGACATGCAATATTTTTTTAAGGAACCTATTATAATTTCTTACAAATATTATTTTTTATCAAAAAACTCACGTAGATTATAAAATACATTTTCAATTAACATCTTTTTCAATTTATTTTTAAACATATTTCCATTTAATTGCTTAATCGTTGGTGGTAACTGATTGTAAACACGAATAGCAGTCACATAAGTACTTTTATAAAACATCATATTATTAATAACTGGTAAATTAATGTCATATTTATATTGTGATCGAATATTTTTTTTTAGAATTTGATTTAAAATTGAAGTATTGCATATTGTTTTTTACAAATAAACATAATTCAAGTATATAGATACCAGTCAGTGTCAAGAATCCCTCCGTTCTGAAGACATCTCTTAATGAGTCGGTACTGTACATATTATATATTGTCTTAAGACATTTCTTCTGGAGAATGAATGTGAATTGTACGTTTGTTGAGTTTCCCCAATATATGACACCATAACTTAACATATATCACCCTTTGGTAGGAATTACAATCAGTGTGTGAGTAATTATTACAGCTATTTAAAATAAAAATGATTATAAATATATATTGAGTGTTATCTAATTTACCTAAAATAAAAATGTAATAACAAATCCGATATTATCCGAAACTTTTATTTCGGATGCGGTTACGGTTACGAATAATTTTTTATATCAGATATCCGATAGTTTGGGTTACGGTTACGGAGCTCCCTGGTTCATATGTTCGTGGATATATGCAATTACTTTTGGATAATTTTCGTATCGCACCTTAAGAATTATACACCGTGTCATTTTAGTTGTCTTACAAAGGTTGTCCACTCAATGTATCCGACATAATATACCTCTAGGCGTGGTTAAAAATTGTTACCATTAATTAAGATAATAGGTACTAAGAAAAATAAATAATGCATTAGAATTATGAAACATCCTGTTAATAATGTTTACGTATCAGACGGTATACCCAGTGCGCGAGTCGACTAGATCATTTCATCTCCATTTTCCATGAGACAAAATATTAATTCAAATTCGCATACGTCGTGCGATTTCCTAGTGAACAATATTTTTATTTTTATTTGTAAGACGATTAAAATGTCACGGTGTAGAGACCTAATTAGAAATTTTAAGATTTCAACTTTAACTCATAAAATGATAAAACTCTCATTATAACAGAGACCTGACAATAATAGGTCTCTGTTTTTATAAGAGAAATCTTATTTTGTATTAGAGCTCTATAATTCTAAAGAAGCGTTATTATTTTTTATATAAAATAAAAATAATCATTTATTTAAGACCCATAATATCCATTTGGTTGGTATACCAACGACTTCGTGAGAATTAACAGAACATTTGTTTTTACGCGTCTTTTTTTTTCAAGAACAAATTCGCGTCCTGCGGTCTGTACGCATAGATCTTTTAGGGCCTTATCACACTAGTGGTTCACGAACGTCTTCAAAGCGGAGCGAGTGCGCAGCGAATACATCGCGCACGCGCGGCGAATACGTCGCGGACGCGCAGCGAATACGTCGCGGACGTGCAACGAGATCGCCGCGGATAGAACCGTTACTGAGTGTATTATACGTAATAAACTTCCCGCGAACCGGGCGGCGTCGAAAATGTTGCGTAACCGCCACGCGCCCGCGGTGTCTTCGCTGTGCAGCCGCGACGTGTTCGCGACGTATTCGCTGTGCGCCCGCTCCGCTCTGAAGACGCTCGTAAACCGTTAGTGTGATAAGGCCCTTAATGCGGTTTTCATCAATAGACAGAGTGATTCATGTAGAATGTTATATGTATAACACGCGACCGAAGCCGCTGCCAAAAGCTAGTTCATTCATATTTTCAACTTCATATCCCAAAACTTCGTTCAACAATGACTGTTTGAATAACATAAATGTAATTGAAAATCCGTAGACGAAAATTTAAGTTATAAAATAAAGCTCGATTGTTAAATAAAAAACTTCTTAAAAGTGAATTTAAATTAGAATTTTGGGTCTAAACATTCAAATAAAATAAAATAAATAAATAAATATCTTAGGACAACCAACACACCGTTATCTGATCCCAAACTAGGCAGAGCCTGTACTATGGTAACCAGACAACTGATAAATATACTTATATATTTCTAAATACATACATATTATAGATAAATTACACCCAGACACAGAACAAATGAATGTGCTCATCACACAAACATTTGTCCTGGGTGGGAATCGAACCCACGACCTCAGTCTTAGCAGTCAGGGTCACTAACTACTAGACTAACAGGCCAGTCGAAAAATCAAATAATCGAAGAATCGGCGTATATTTTCAGATCCATTTTTTACATGTATTTTCATGAGTTGGTTTTGGAACAATGTATTCGATCAGGTTAAGCTTGCCGCGGTTGGTGCGTGGATGGGTTCATCTTTACAAACTAAAACCGTTTTGTTTTGAAATTAACTCTGCAATTTCCGCATAAATGCATACCGATATCGAGCGAGCGCATTCCAAAGAATAATGGACTGAATATGAAAGGACGAATAAACTAAGTCAGAGGTATGAGAAGGACAGAGTAGGAGAAGAACGCAGATTTTTAATATGAGAAGTACATAGATATTGGAAATGAGACAGAAGATAAGATACTTCTTATCTTGTGGGAGAGTTGAGAAGGGAGAAAAGCGTGGTCAAAGCGCGCAAACTTTTTCTTTGGCGAATGGACATCCATTTGAGCTCAGCCTTATAGCTCGACACATGGTCATACTTTCTGAGGTTGAATATGAACCGTATACAATTGTTGAGCAGTCTGTCGAGCTTATCCAGAAAAACCGCATTTAAGTCATTCGGTCGCCAGAAGCCCGATAATCTGACAACCGGTCTTATCGAGGGTATCGTATTATTTTATCTTCTTTCTTCTTCTTATTATTATTAACTGGATTTAGGAAATCAGATAGGCAGTCGTTGTATGCAAAATACGGGTATTCAGCTGCATCCGGGTAGACTGGAAGCCAACCCCAATATAGTTGGGAAAAGGCTAAGCACGTGATTATTATTTATGTATTGTTAATTAACACGGTACAGAACCAATTCCATTAATTAACATAGAAAGAAAACAAAACGAAACAATGCAGAGAATTGTGTCATAACAAATTTATTCGCTACATACTAACATGGAACAGTGGACACCCTGGCATACTGTTTCTCACAGAACTTCAGACATACGCGCATAATTCTACTCCATTCGTCCGCAAACACATCATATTCAAGGTTGCCCGCCAGGAGGGCATTGAGCATCCTCAGTGTACTCCATGATGATGAATTTTGTAACAAAGTATTCGTTTGTATAGGCAGAGTACAACCCACATTGATTTCGAACCTTTCCCAACACACAAGTACCAATAAACTGCCTATATCGATGCGCATATTCAAATGCGCGTACGCAGACGATTAGTACACAGCGCATGCCTGTCGCAGTGCAAATAGACAGCGTTTGCATAGCTGGCCGTAGAAAGTAATACGGCAATTCCGTTGCGTTATGTGTGTTCATTACGATTGCTATTTAAAGGGATGGGCAGGGATCTAGGTGGCGTTATTGTGTAAGTGTTTGAGCAAATGTTTGAACATCAACCTACAAAGATTGGGCAAGGTGATTTACCCCAGGTTTCCCAAAGCATAATGAATCGAAAATGTTATGAGTATCTGCCTGGAGAGAGTGCTGCAGTATTCCGGTTATATGGCCTGAAAGCCATCCGGCAAATTGGAAAACCACACGTTTACCGGATACATAGAAGGAAGTTGACCCAAGTACATACAGTTTCAATTCGGTTCAGGTACAAGATAGTAAGCTGAGTAGGCGTTCATTACCTTCGCAGTGGTGTAATTATAGTATTTTTATTTAAATAATTCCACCATTGTCCATCTTCACAGTCCCCGACACTTCCTCGAGCCAGCCCACGCCGCGCCGCTGAGCCTGTAGCTTTAAATTGGCCCAAAATAATAATTATAATCATTCCGATCCAGTCCGTCCCTTGCTGCCCTCTACAAGCGATGCCCTAAGCCGAAGCCCGTACCCCACAGGGGGTGCCCTTAGCGAGTAGTCATTCTAGTTCAAGTTTTAAAACCTTCAGGTTTTAATGTATTAAGGTAGCCACAGGGAAGTCCGGTTAAGCAGCCGACAGATTCATATGTTGACCTGTGAGATGTCATACCTAAAAAAGCAAAATGTATTCGAAAATCAGTAGATTGTGGCTTACATAATTATATTAGTATAATTTAATGACTTATGATATGATTCTAGTTACACAATACCATCACAACTCTGTCTTTATTACATTATCTACTTTCTGGTTTGTGTTACTAAAGAAAGCATAAGGAAATGACGTTGCTGAAACTATGTAAGTAGTCATGTTTATTCTGCAAAATCACCTCAGTGATTTAGTTTTCATTTTCACTTACGAGTGAAGTAAAATATGTAAATATAAGCAGCTATCTGCCTCTGTCTCGGCAGGTATTCAAGACTTGGTTAAGTTTGCTCGGTGATCATCAATTGATTGAATTTCGAGACTTCTTTATTATATGTATGTTGCATCATAACATAATAAGCCCATATTTTTCCCACGGGAAATCCCTGGGAGACAAGCCTTCTTTCGGTGATAGGGAGTGGGTCGTAATTTTAATTTATTTATTTAAGGATCGCCAACAAATGTTACATTCAACAATTACACAGATTAGATTACAGAAATATAACATACACTAAATGCACATTCAATTAAAGGCAACCACAGCTTGCACATTGTAATTAAAAATGAGTAAACATACATCAAGACCGTTAAGATAAAATCAAATAGTAAATAATCGAATAAAAATTAATCAAACATTCATAAAATAATCTACCACTCTCACTGCCAAATATTTACTGTAACCTAGCTGTAGGTAATATTTTAAGCTACTCAGGTCGTCTCAACTTAATGTTAACCTGCTTACTGTACATATTACAGTAAATATTTTTCTATTTTTATAATATTTTTTCTAGATTAGATACCAAAAATTTGTCAAAGAAAATTCACCAGCTTATTCAATTCTTCGAATGAGCTATATCTCTATATATATTAGGGTGGAGCATGAAAGTATGAAAAAAAATTTTTTGTCAGAGTTTTTGTTGTAATAGAGGGGGATTGGTGCCTTATATGAAAGTTAAAATAAATACATTTTTTCATTCAATTTGATCACTATCTTCTGCCTCCGCACTGACCTCAAAATTTTAATTTTTATGAAAAAAGTCTAGTACGGATATGGCCAAATATTAAAATTAATTTAATGGTAAATGGGTGAATAAATGATACACAATATATAATTCAGATATTTATTAATCAACTTAAATAAAAAAACATGAATTAAAAAAAAGCTATTATTAAAAATACAACTAATTTGCACGAAAATCTCTTTTCGTCTCAATGACATACGTAGACGCTTAATAATTTCATCAACAATTCTCTTGCCGGTATCCTTTTGGCACTACGTTCCGTGATTCCAATTTGGCTTTTATTGCACCTAATCGTGACTTTTTTGTACATGGAGAAGTGGCAGCTTCCGTCGTCACTTTTACAGCCCGTTTGACAGTTTCAGTATGGCATGGAAACTCCATGAACAATACTTCACCCTCACCACCTGATTCAACGATAGACTGAATTTCTTGGTCAGAAAAGTTTTTCATAATCGGTGGTTCAGTTATTATTTCCTGCCAATTTATTAAATCAATATACACATATGTTGAAGCACTGGAATTGATAGACGGCACTTCAAACATTCTAGGTGTTGAAGGTTGAGGCATCTTGCGTGACTTTAGTATGCGCCGAGCTGCCAGTTCACGAATGTGCTTCCTGTCATCTTTTATGCAAGGAGAATGCTCTCGGGATGTGCAAAATAGCTATTGCATTGAATGATAGGATCAAAATCCTTTTTATGTCCAGTGAAGGTCTTAATCATGTTAAAACGATGTTGCGTGCCATCTTTGCATGATGGTATATTTTTTATGTAAAACCAAGATGGTGCGTAAACTCTTTTACTACTAATGTAGCTAAAGTTAACAAGTTTTTTGATGGTGTCTCTGTTGTAACATACAATCGTAATATTTGGTTGGCACGTGTGAACCAACGGACATGTGCCATTTTGCCCGGAGATCTGACTGCTAGATCTTCTGGGAAATCGCCGGAAACTACCGCTGAGACAATCTTGTGCAAGTTCTGTTGATCTGTACTCAAATCTAGAACCTTTTCTGAAAGCAATTCTCCTTCAAAACCCGGATTTTTTTAACAGGCAATTTTTCACAAGTCTCAATTGCTTTCCCCAATGTTCCAGTGTAAGACTTAGTACAAAGTAGTCAAGATGAAGAAACAAGTGTCTCAAATGAAGTTCGTCCATGTGGAGTAAATAAATTATCCACTGTAATGGCTTTTATAGCTTTTTTTCAAGCAGTCTTATAACACCCCCATACTTGCCAGTATTCACATTGGTATCACCACAACCACAACCGATTGCCATAAGATGATGTTGTGAAATGCCTTCATGTGACTGGAAACCTATCATCGCAGTTTCATTCCTTTCGCTGAACCAAAGTTAGGTACTACGTACCCTCCCGCGCGCTCTCACTCCTCTTATTTTAAATTTTTAACATTAGCTTATGCATTTTTATTGTTTCTTTCGAAAATAAACTATAACTGTAATCATTTTTGGGAATAAAATAGGTCAGATTATTAAAATTTCATACATTTTTATCTCGTCAAATTGGAATCTAATATATTTATTTTTTCAAAAATTCAATGACGTTGCGGAGGCTGTTACTGTTAATCAAATCAAATAATATTTTACTTGGATTAATTTAAGTCTAAAAGGCATACATTTTTCACTATTAGATCACTTACAACCAAAAATTTTTTTTTCGCTCCACCCTAATATATATATCGCTTTCATTATCAATCACGATGGCACCCACATCGAGTCTGTATTAGATACATTTCAAAATGTCACTCGATATGACAACAAGTTTACAATCGCATCGTGGGAACCATGCACTTCCTTCGCACTACGAAGTAGCAAATGGCTTTGAAATTGCGTGTGCAGTTATGTCGATCGTGAGTGTAATATGGCGAGATATTTTTTTTTCTTTTGCAATATTTGTCGTAATTTGTCAGATTGGTTATGAAGGTCGAGTTTACAAGGGATTGGCATAGGATATGTCATTATTTGGCATAGGTATTGGTATTCCGTTTAGAGTTTTTTCTTCTTTAGGTAGCACAAATTAAGATAGTATGGGTGTATTACGTAAGCTAGACAAATGGATATGCGAATAACACTTGTGCGACAAAACTGTACTGCGACTCACCATAGTTCGAATGCACGCTTGTGAGACACACTCGAGCTCACGCAGTACACTCGGTTCATCAACTCAGCCTATAGCAGTCCACTGCTGGACATAGGCCTCTCCCATGCTGCGCCACAACATCCTGTTCTCCGCCTTCCGCATCCAGTCTGTCCCAGCCATCGGTCCTTCGACAGACATGGCGAGCCCACTGCCACTTTAGCCTGCTTACTCTGCAAGCTATGTCGGTAACTCCAGTTCTTTTCCGGATAACTTCATTCCTGACACTCGGTTAGGTTAGGTTAAAACTGTGACCTCCTACGCACAAGTCGAGCGGGCGAAGCGAGCGGTGCTGCGGTAGGCGGCCGGCGAGTGCCAGAATCGACTAGATTCAGTGTGTCGCACAAGCGTACATTCGAACTACGGTGAGTCGCGATACAGTTTTATCGCATCGCACATCCATTTGTCGAGCTCACTATAGTCTGTTCCAAACAGAAAACGTATCTGATGTAAGTGTAAACAAATTTTATCTTGTTTACACTCTCATCGCTTTTTTGGGTTAAATTAGTACGCAGTCATTCGTTATGGGAATTAGTAATACATTAATCTGGATACAGAAGTTTCAACATTTTATCACACCACTAAAAAAATAAAAAAACTGAAAAGCAAAAAAATAATAAACCTTAAAATTATGAGTCGGCGCTTTGAGTGATCTTTGTTCATTGATTTTTCATCGCCGACTCAAAATTTTAAGGTTTATTATTTTTTGCTTTTCAGATTTTTCGGCGGTTTAATTTTTTGTTAAAAAGTTTTTATTTTATATTTTTTTGTGGCTTGAATGTACTAATAATACTTGGCAAGGTATACCCCATCCAATGAAAAAAGAATTATCAAAATCGGACTACTCTGTATGAAGTTATGCGTGGTTATACATTACAATCAGTGAGTGAACAATCAATCATACCCTGTTTTCCGACCCTTAGGGTTCGATTTTGTTTTCCAAATTTATATGGGACCACCTTGGGAGTATAACCTTTCCAATAAAAAAATAATTATCACAATTGGACTACCATGTACAAAGTTATGCGTGGTCATACATACAAAAAAAATATATATATATACGCGTCCAATTGATAACATCCTCCTTTTTTTTCGTCGGTTAAAAAAAAATTGAATAAGATGTTTAAATTGTAATTGAATAATCATCGATGAAAATTGATGTTCTTAAATTATCCTGAATATATACTTACTATTACTTATTTAAACTTTGGGTTTAATTATTAAAATTATCAAATTAAAGCTTAATTATTAATGTGCATTTTCTTATACATTTGTTTACATTTTCTTTAGATGTTTTTGGAACCAATTACGACTGAAAATATTGCTACTACAGGAAAACGGCATTTTTTGCCACTAATTAATTATATCATTAACCGTCACCATAATTTCAATTTTACTGCACGTTTCAAAACTTTTCATGTTACTTTGGTTAATAATTACAAGCGTAACATCGCGTCGCGTGAAAATACACCTAATAAATCCACCTTGACAATGATCACGGCAAAATCGTTTGAAACGTCGGAAAACACCGAAGTTTACACTCTTTATTACCAGGTTTTTTTAACAATCATTGTAAATCAGACCTTTCTACCTGAATGATAAATTGCGTCATTGTACGGAGTAGTAAATCATGCGTGTTAGTGAATTGTCAGCATTCCTAAAGGTGATAACTTAGCACGTAGGCACGGTGACAAATCAAGCTAAGTATACAATTCCAGTATAAGTTGACTTCTCTTTGTCCTGAAAACCTATATAAAGCGAGGTCTATTAAAACTGGAAAAGTCTAGCTTGACATGTAGCTGTGTGCACGTCCTAAAGTCATTAATATCTGAGAGAGACTGAGTATATATTAGATATTAGACCGAGTCGATATTTGAACTAACGATAGTTAAAAGCTAAATTGATTTTACTCATGGGAGAAATGTCATATAATTACAGTTGTTCCTTTAGTAGAAGTTGTTAATTTGACGGAGAGTGTGTATTGTTATAAAAAAGAAATAGTCAAAATAAAATAAAGTATTTTTTTTTACCTAATTTTATTTTTATTATACACACAAGAAACGTGTTTATTCTGTTATTTTAGGCCCGAATATTATAGTGTCAACTATTATACGGTGAATTGAAATCTTTCGTGTGCGAATCCAACTCACACTTTACCGTTTTTTTGCTCTGTGACGTAGATATGACGTATCACACAACAGCGAATCTACTGTCAACTATTTCTTTTGTTTTTAAAACAGTCGATGTTTTGCAACATGGCTGGCTATTGGGTAAAAAGATCTTTAGACCAAAGAAAAAACCACGGAGCAAATATAAAGAGGAGTCGGCCTAAACAACTGTGCACCGTGATTTTCAACTTGGTCCTGACGTCATCAAGTAGGCGTGGCCTTAGTCAGTGTATTGTTGGCGTTCGTCCTGTGCACAACTAAGTAAAAGTTCAGTATATTCGCGCTAGACAAAAATAAGAATGAAGTGTTGTGTTCTATCTTGTAAAAACTACTCGGATAGACGTTCTGATGCTATGAATGGTATCACATTTCATTTGTAAGTAATTTTAAACGTAATTTATAAACATTCTTCTAGAAAAATGTCATAACTTCGGTGTTTCCAAATATAATTCTACCCGACATTAGATGGCGACACTTTGTGACATGGGTACTAAAATTATTTAGGCACGCAAAGCTCAGTATTAATATATTTTAATAATTACATGTACTGAAATTTATTCAAAATTAATTCCCAAAAACCTTTCAATCGCCTAAATATTGTTTTTGTAGTTTTTATCGTGGTTTTTATACCATTATGTCAACAGGCCGCCATCTATCGTCAACCATGAACGACAAACATAAATATAAAAAAACAGGGTCGTAATCGGATTCTAATTATTTTACCAAATGTGCCGCGACTGTCTCATAAATGGAAAGTGAAAAGTGATTTTTATTTCATACGAGTTTTTCATTGTGAGAAATCGACATTTTGAGAAATTGACATTATGCGGATTGGATATTCTAAGAAGTTGACATTCTGAGAAGTGAACATTTTGCGTCTGGTTGAAATTTTAAGACTTTGGCAGTATGCGATGATACGGTCGTGTTAGGTCCAGTAGCAACATTATAATAAGCGTGTTCTCGAATAGGTGGGTCTCTCCACTGCTTTGCCACTGGATATGTTTAAATATTGCACTGTGAGCAGCGGACAGTGCTTCCCGCTCTAATGTTTTTAACCGCTATATTTCGTGTGTTCTTTTTGCTTTTTTTGTTTTATTGTTGATGTCAATTAGTTGTATATAAAATGTGTTTTTTTTTATTTGTGTGTGAAATATAGATGTTTTGAAAAATAAATGTTTATGTTTAATGCTTGTCATTTAAAAATAAGAGACACACTTATTATCTTCTTTCGTCATGCATCAAAAATATTTTTATTCTAAGATTATTGTTTTTCGTAAAAAAAAATACGTATTAAGATGAGTAAAAAACAAAGTACTCCTTGGTACGCAAATTCTGAGTACGACCCTGTTGCCTCCTGCACGTAGTGACATCTAGTATGAGATAGATAAATAACTACAAAAGCAAAATTGACGGTACGAGCACCTAGTTTTGCTATTAACCGGTAGATGGAAAATAAAGAAGTGGGCGGGATCTAACACCCCGCACCCCGCAAAATGTCACGCGTTGTTTCTTAGGAAAATCTAATTACAACATCTCCTCTTTGTATTTGCTCCGTGGAAAAAACCAAAGTATTTAAAAACATGTTACCTAAATAGGTAAGGTAACTGCGCTGTTTTGTGCCTTGTTCTTCACTGAATAATGATTATAATTATGCAATATTACAAAATTGCCCACTGTATGTGTGGTATACGTATTAATTTTCGAATGTAATATTTGTTTACTGTACTGTGGGATAAGAGACGAGCATTGATCACTACTGCTGGCATTTTCCCCTTGGCTATTTTAGTCAGTGGTTCCTTTTAATATTTTTCTCCTTTAGTGCCGCCTGATCAGCTGTATGTAGGTAGTTTTTAGGGTTCCGTTGCCAAATGGCAAAAAACGGAACCCTTATAGATTCGTCGTGTCTGTCTGTCCGTCCGTATGTCACAGCCACTTTTCTCCGAAACTATAAGAGCTATGCTGTTGAAACTTGGTAAGTAGATGTATTCTCTGAACCGCAGTAAGATTTTCACACTAAAATAGAAAAAAAAAAAAATTTTTGGGTTCCCCATACTTAGAACTGAAACGCAAAAAAAAATTTTTCATCAACCCGATACGTGTGGAGTATCTATGAATAGGTCTTCAAAAATGGTATTGAGGTTTCTAATATCATTTTCTTCTAAACTGAATAATTTGCGCGAGAGACACTTCCAAAGTGATAAAATGTGTCCCCCCCCCGTAACTTCTAAAATAAGAGAATGATAAATTAAAAAAAAATATATGATATACATAACTATATAAACTTCCACCGAAAATTGGTTTGAACGAGATCCAATAAGTAGTTTTTTAGGGTTCCGTTGCCAAATGGCAAAACACGGAACCCTTATAGATTCGTCATGTCTGTCTGTCTGTCTGTCTGTCTGTCTGTCCGTGTATGTCACAGCCATTTTTTTCCGAAACTACAAGAGCTATGTTGTTGAAACTTGATAAGTAGATGTATTCTGTAAACCGCATTAAGATTTTCACACAAAAATAGAAAAAAAAACAATAAATTTTGGGGTTCCCCATACATAGAACTGAAACTCAAAAAAACTTTTTTCATCGTACCCATACGAGTGGGGTATCTATGGATAGGTCTTTAAAAATGATATTGAGGTTTCTAATATAATTTTTTTCTAAACTGTATAGTTTGCGCGAGAGACACTCCCAAAGTGGTAAAATGTGTGTCCCCCCCCCTGTAACTTCTAAAATAAGAGAATGATAAAACTAAAAAAAATATATGATGTACATTGCTATATAAACTTCCAACGAAAATTGGTTTGAACAAGATCTAGTAAGTAGTTTTTTTTTATACGTCATAAATCGTAAACCGCAATTTACCTTTCATTCAATCAACTCAAATATAAAAATTAAAAAAATAGGATTTAATTTCATAAACACAAGCCTTATGCATAAACCGTGAATACCTACAGGTTTGTACGGAACCCTCGGTGCGCGAGTCCGACTCGCACTTGGCCGGTTTTTTTAATACGTCATAAATCGTAAACAGCAATTTACCTTTAATTCAATCAACTCAAATATAAAAATTAAAAAAAAAACATTTAATTTCATAAACATAAACCTTATGCATAAGCCGTGACTATCTACAGGTTTGTTCGGAACCCTCGGCGCACGAGTCCGACTCGCACTTGGCCGGTTTTTTCTTTAAATAGGCCTTGTAATATAGCATTGTAAATCCAGGAACGTGACTGTTCGAGTTTTAATCGAACACTTAGCGAAAATGCATAATTGTATCGAACATAAGTATGCACATTCGCTTATCCACCAAATTATGGACCATTTCGCGTTTAGAACTTTAGATTTCATTAGAGACACCTCGTGCTCAAACACGTTACCATTACAATTTAACAATATATTTTTATCAATCAGTTAATTTTACAATAGTTTACCATTTCTTGTAACTAAGTGACTCAATGTAGCTATTTCCCTTATAATACATACTTTTACCATATAAACCATCTTATCAATACGAGAAAGGTGTAGGTCGCCATAGGCATAGCACCGAACACTAGTTTATTTAATGATTATATTGGTTTTAAAAGCCTTAGTTGGTTTTCATTGAATCAAAACCAAATATTGCACGCACACAGTTTACGCCAAATGCAAAACAATTCCTTTGTTTTCCATTTACCAAAACACATTACATACTAAACTCCTTCGACCGATCGGAATTGAGTAAAACGGTCAATTTTCGAAATTGTTCTTAATTTAAAATCACTTTATTCGTTTAAGTTCGTGCGTGTAGTGAAATATCCCACGTTCAGCCATAAGGAAATAATGGCCGGTTCGTTATTGCGTAGTTACTGTAACCGTTGCGCAACGATTGTAACTAGTTACGTTGTGAGAAACGATAACGTTATTGAATATTGGGTCGAGGGTGCCCAAAGGTGACATATTGTATTGTTTATGTAATCGCGTTTCATTTGTTTTATTACGTCGTCTTTCGCTTGTCGGAGTATGTGCTAACCGTAATTACACTAGGGCTAATGTTTTGGTTTCTGGCTAAGTAATAGCAGCCGTGCGGGTCAATTGATCAGGTTAAGCTATGCTTACAGCGGGTGGACCGTGGATGGGTGACCATCCTGATATATAAATACCTCGGATAGCACGTTAATAACAATTGTCAAAGATGACAGCCGGGACCAACAGGGTCCCGGCTGTCATCTTTGACAATTGTTATGAGTCTTCAGAAGCCCGGAAGTCTTACAGCCAGTCTTACCAAAGGGTATCGTATTAACTGGGTTGCTTATGTCAAGAAGGCTGTCACCCCATGTAAAATACAGTAAGCGTTTGGAAAAATAACTTTTGTTTAATGTGTATTAATAATGTTTCTAACAATTCCGTATCTTCTGGGTTCCAGGTGGAGTCAGGTCGCGAGGAACTAAAAAAGGAGCGAGAGATCATGCAGCTGGTGGCAGGCTTGCAGCTGGGCGAGGACGAGCGCAGAGAGTTGCCGCACGTCATGCGACAGAGACATGCCCCCAGGTAACGAGCCTACTATTACATTATTATCAGCCGAAAGACGTCCACTGCTGGAAATAGGCCTCCCCCAATTTGGGGTGGTTTTCCCATAATCATCACGCTTGGCAGGCGGGTTGGCGATCACAGTATGGTGGTAAAACGCATACGCCCATTCTCTAATAAGTCACTTAGACGCCTTTTACGACACCCACAGGAAGAAATGGGATAGTGCTATTCTTTACGTCTGGCACCACACCGAACTTTATGATATTGCTAGACTATTATTTTGTAATTATCACCTTAGGACTGCCTCGTTGGTCTAGTGGTTGCAAGCGCTACTGCTGAGCATGAGGTCCTGAGTTTGAATCCCGAGTCGAGCAAAGTGTTTTTGAGTTTTTCTCAGTAGCAGCCTGGAGTCTGAATATGTGCCCGGTTTATGGAAATAGGCTCGCCCCCTAATACATGGGACTTAAACATAACTAGGCAAATGTGAGTGTACTATAGCCGTATAGAATACAGGCGTGATGTTATCAACTGATCATAATCAGCCTCTAACGTTCCCACAGCTGGGCACTGGGCTTTTCTTTGTGTGAGCAACTCCTACGATAAATGGATATCATGGTTTTAGGTGTTACCGAAAAGTCTATATTCATCTTATTTTATCGTCCACATAACATTACTCTTGCGGGAAGGTTTGGTCTATTACGAATTTCACGCAATTAATAGTTGATATTGCCGATCATTATCCATCCAATAAGTATTCTTATAGTCACCAAACAAATTCTACTCCTTCAGAGGGGCACACACGGTAGAACTATGTATTTAACTAAAATAATTATTAATTCAAGGCTAGGCACAGTATTTTGTTCAATTACAAATAAAAACCAGCTTATTTTTTATTATTTGTACTTACTTGAGTAACCCATCCAAATAGTAGGTACCTATAAATAAATATTGTATTAAACCAATCAAATATTAAATGAACTTCAAGGCTATGGTAATATGTTGTTTTATCTTTATTGAAACCAGTTTCTCTTAGCAGCCTTTATTTAAACCATCACATAATTCGCTTTTGCAATGGATGTCGTGGTAGAAAAAATACTTCCATGGTCGTCACGTTTGGAATACTAATTGAATAAGTAATTAATGAATTGGAAATATTTACATATGAAAATAAACATTTAAATCACGCCTTGTTTCCTAAGGGTTAGGCAGCGGTGTACCTATAGTATACACCCACATTTTGCCAGTTATGTTTAAAGCCCAGGTAACAGGGGTGAGCCTAGCTATGAACCGGGCACAAATCCAGCCTCCGGGCTGCTACTGAGAAATTCCAGATCCACTTAGCCCGACCTGGGAATCGAACCCAAGACCTCAGCAGTCTTGCCAGGGTCGCGAGATTTGTTCGAAAAACGTGACTCTGGCACATGGGTAACTGAAGGAACACGGGTGGGTTTTAGTCAGTAAAAGTCTGACAGGCCCTTCCGCTCCACCCTTGGGTGGCGGGAGACGTCATTTAATGATTTCTCACAAAAAAAGACCTCAGCAGTAGCGCTTACGACCACAAAACAGACGACGCCATCATACAATATTTGTTTTACTTTTATATTTGTATTTAACTATGTTTTTCGTATTGGATCCATTGAAGTTTTAGGCCAGCCTAATTTAATAAACTGTGGTGCTATCATTACTAAGAAGAAGACTATTTTGTTTCAACATAATGTTTTTGTCACTGGTTTCTTCAAGGCTGAACATTTTACAATGGTATCTTTTAAACCCATAGTCTGGTTTTTGAAGAACTTAAGTCATTGTTCTTAAAATTTAGTGGTACACAGTGAGGTGACTTATTTGTTTTTATTCTGGTTTCAGATAACACAACGCCACAGCTGAAAGGGCGCCATCTATCGGCTGATGACGAAAGCAGCGCACCATCGGAGCCAACAGATTTTACCTCGATCACGAAACTAAACGAACACAACCAAATAACTTGTGCACTCAAATGACAAGGGATAACATACGTTTTTATCAAGTAATGTAAACGGGAGTTAAACCACGGTTAAAACTAGCGTTTGCGGTTAAATGGATACTGTAGGTGTGTTTGATCCATAATAATCAAGGCCTATGGTAAGGTAACCCCTTGATTATCCACTGCTGAATAAGTGTTGAAGGTGACAATGCTGGTAAACTATTGTTGTACAGTGTCGTTCTCCATACAAAATCAGCTTTGGACATAAAACTGTCAATTGTAAAAACATTGTGTACTAACACGTAAAATATAATAACCCAATTTCAAAATGCGAACGCGGCACAGCAATCGTAGAATCGAATCGAGGTTCTATTTAATCGATTTGTCACGAACGTTCTCGGTTGTGTCCGATCATCGATTAATTACTTTAGAAATCCGTACCTTTGCTAAACAGGGTACCTAAGAAACTGTAATTTAATTATTTCTAGTAATTAAATATCGATTTATATCCACGGATGTTTAAAAATCATTTGAACAATGATTGCATAAGTTTTACGCCGTTCGAGGCCATGTAAAGGCCCGAATTTTATTGTTTTACGTAAAATAAAAAGGTTATGTTGTTAATATCATTTCTATAATTCATTTAAATATGTTTAGCAGTTAAGAACACGTTTAGTAATAAACTAATCGAATTATTATTACAACACTCAAAGTAAACATACGTTACGTTATCCGCCATTTTGCTTTTGTTGTTTGTGTGTTGTTGTTGTTAGCTGTCAAAAGAATCAAATTATCTTAAGTAATACTGAAATATTTGTTATTATAGCTTTATTTACAAAATAGTCTACATATTATCATGTGCTATATAAAAAGTTAAAAATTTTCACGAAGTCGTGACATAGGCTATGTGTAGATAATCCACATTGTGTGAGCAAGACAATAGAAATCTTTAGTCAAACATTTCAAAGCTAGGAAAGTTGTATAGGTAGTCCAGTAGAGCCGGGTCTACTAAACTTATGGGGTTGATATAGGGCTCGCAATTAATTAAAAAGGCCTCTTGGTTTTTTTTTTATTACGAAGACACACATGCTGGTGATGTAAGAAAAAGCTTTTATTTTTTATCATTTCATTGTAGTTTTAGGTGTTGTGTTATGTCTTTTGTGTGCACTAAATAAATGTTTTATCTATCTATCTAAAAATATCATGTATAGAATAATGTTATGCTAAAAATGACTGGTGACAATGAGATTATTATAATAATCTTGAAACTCACGATTTCTGTGGAACAATCTCATCCGCACTGTCTTCTACACTAAGCAGATGCGGCTTAATATTCATTTTTTAAGTTGAATTTTAATCTTAACTCCAAAGTTTTCTTGATTAATAAACGCATTAACGCACACACAAAGACTGGGTCTTGGCATTTGAAGCTATAGAAACAGCTACATAGCCAGCTAACTATAAGGAAGTGGTCTATAATAGACCAACTGGTAAGGTCGACAGGTCAGCTTACTGCCTACTATTTAAGTATTTGTACAGGTTATCAATGCACAAATTTCAAGGAAATAATGAATGATAAGTTTATTAATTGACGTGTTCTTGACATAATTGTATGCAGCTAGTATGTAAGCGCTATATAGTCATTTATATACCTATTTAATTGTGCCTTAATATCAGACAAAATGTTTAAGTTAGTGTTTATTCCGATCTACGAAGTAATAAGTCAGCTATCGTGTATTTTTGTCATAACTTAATAATGTTACGACAGTTTTATTTTCATTGATTTGTTTTTTATTAAGTCACGATTCAATTACTTAATCTCTTTCCTAAATGAAAGTTACGTTAAACGGGGTTTAACGATCGAGTAAGTTGTGACATTTTTGAATCAGCTATCGATAAACCACGTTTTGTATAAACTTCACTTTTAAGTTCTAATGGCTTAAACTTGTTATAAATTCTTTGCGATTTATAGTAAGAGGGATTTTAAATATATTTAAAAAAATGATTTTGTATTACAAAGGTTAAATCTTAAAAAAAATCGCTCGGCTCAATTCTGATTTAATTCAAGCTTGTTTGTACTTCAAAGTTATATTTTTTTATTATTTTTGGTTGTTTTGCAAAAATTGCACGGAAAATCATGATTTATGAAACGACTGTTGAAACTGGTAATTTACTTAGGTCATGTCTTTGTAATCATGAAATTGTCAAAAATATGTATCTGATTCCTGTTTTAATAGGAATCGTTTGAACGGCCACACCTTTTCATACGATACGGTTACCGGTTAAAATACCGGACTAATTTTCGTTAGTCCGGTAACTGTATGTCCGAAAAGGCAAAAAATGTACCTTTAAACAAGAGTTTGATAGATAACGTTTGTACAAAAACTAAAATATTAGTCAAATAGGAGGAAATATTGTAAGCTGGTACGAATAGAATA
The DNA here is from genome assembly GCA_932294355.1 of Aporophyla lueneburgensis. NCBI lineage: Eukaryota > Metazoa > Arthropoda > Insecta > Lepidoptera > Noctuidae > Aporophyla > Aporophyla lueneburgensis. The sequence goes on along the minus strand of OW028751.1, from coordinate 27,269,155 downwards.
GGCGGACTGAAAACACCAGCTGCCATGCTTAAAAAATATCTTTAAAAATAAGTGGATAATTTTTTATGTGTGCAAACGGCTGGTTATTTTCACAAAATTTTCTTTGTTACAAGCATTTGAAGAAAAAAACAACAACGAATATTATTAAATAAGTATTAGTATTTAATTACTGGTTAAAACCATGTCAATGAACATAATTTGCAACATGTCTTGAAAAACTTGCGTAGGTTTTAGCGCCATCTGTTGGGTTTGTAACGAACTTTATGCGCTAATTATCAAGCATTTATCACGATAATGTCATCCAATTAAATAACTGATTATTTTGTAAGAAATAAAATATATAATATTAAAAAATTATGTAAATAGTAATAAAAACATTTTCGCGAAAATTAATATAAAATGTCATCATCAAATATTTTAGGCTATGAGTGCCATCAAAGTTTATTATCATTCCTAGTTTATTTTTTTATAATTATTTGTAAGATAGGCTTGCCTATCACGTGGGACTTATTAAGGGCATCGGCGCAATTAGGCTTGTTACACACGGAGCCAGTGTGAACTGGCAGAACACACTGTGATGTCAAAATCTCACGTTCACACACAAATATTAACATTGATATTTTGTTAAATTCTTTGTAAATTCGTGCAAGGATATTTTACCACCTGAATAAACAGGCGTGTGACACAATTTCACAGAATTTGTTGCTATACAACAAGATGGCGACGTTAGTTCGATTTCGGCCACGCATCAAAATAATTATGCATGTAGTTGTACGACGTGAGATTTTTACATCTGACGCGAATTGTCGGCGATCACAGTTGCTGCATGTGTACTTACTAGTGCTCACTGAACCAGTTGCTAGCATCGTAACTTGCTTATTCACTGGCTTCGTGTGCATCAAGCTTTTAGTCTGGGGTAGGCCGGTTATGTACTTTTATTATCTATGTAATTATGAAAAATATTTTATGCAAAAAACTCAATGCAAAAAGATTGAAAATTGTACAATATTCTTGTAGATACACGTAAAATTAATCTATAATTATGTTTATATTGTATGGTGATTTTTTTCAACGAACAGACAACGATGTATTCAATTATTATTATAGTTATTCTATTAAATGTAGTCTGTAACGTATAAACATTGCATTTCATTTTCGTTGGCCCAGTATGTGCAGACCTCCAGACTAGGGATGTTATGGATATGAAATTTCGGATACGGATTGGTTACGGATGTAGGAATGATTATTATACCGGATACGGATACGGATATGAAATTATTTCGGATTATCCGTTAGTTTCGGATAATTTCGGTTACGGATATTAAACTTTTAAGGAATTTCAAAAGTAAAATACAAATAGCTACTAAAATGTCTTTTTTTAACCGACTTCAAAAAAAGGAGGAGGTTATCAATTCGACTTTTTTTTTTTTTTTTTTTTTTTTTATGTTTGTTACCTCATAACTTTTGACTGGGTGAACCGATTTTGATGATTCTTTTTTTTATTTGAAAGCTGGTGCTTCCCGAATGGTCCCATTTTAATTTGGTTTCATTCGGACAATGGGGTCCATGTGAAAACCATATAAGTCTTAAATTTTCATTACGTATTTGCGCGACAAATGAACGAATATCGCGATTAGATTAGTGCGGATTATCTACCACAACTAAAAAGTCAAAAATAAAAACTTTTTACAAAAAAAACAACCGACTTCCTTAAAAAAAACACTACAAAGTCAAAAATAACTTTAATTTCGGAAGTCGGTGGCAAAAACCTTAAATACAGAGCCTAAGACACCGACTTGCGAAATTAAAGTTATTTTTGACTTTGTAGTGTTTTTTTTAAGGAAGTCGGTTGTTTTTTTTAAGGAAGTCGGTTGTTTTTTTTGTAAAAAGTTTTTATTATGTCAGCATTTGGTAGGAATTACAATCAGTGTGTGAGTAATTATTACAGCTATATAAATATAATAAAAATGATTATAAATATATAAGGTGTATCTATTCATACACGAAATATTTTAAGAGGTACACCTGTAGGTGGTAAAGAAAATATAAAAGCAAAAATATATTTTTTTATCTAAACGTTTTTGAATTTTCGTAATTATTAGAATTTTAAAACTGCTTGAGACGTTTTGCATTGAAGGGGTCTGCTAGGACCGATGCCTGCCGGGGTCGCGTGATTGTTCGAAAGAGATACCGTGACCCTGGCACATGGGCAACTGAAGGAACACGGGTGGGTTTTAGTCAGTAAAAGTCTGACATGCCCTCCCGCTCTGCCCAGAGCGGGAGAAGTCATTTGATGATTTCCCATCCAGAAAAAAAAAGACGTTTTGCATAAAATCTTTACTCCAAATTGTATGAATGGCCCGCCTGACGCTGCGAGGGCAACGACCGGACGGCACGAGCATGGCCGCGGTGTCTCGGGCCGTAACAAATAAGAAGGAGCCAGTATTTCTTATGTACGTCAAATAATTTATAAATATTATATTTTGAAAAAAAAAATACATATAAATAAAAAAATTTCGTTGCTGTAGCTTGCCTCCTACAGGTGTACCTCTTAAAATATTTCGTGTATGAATAGATACACCTTATATATTGAGTGTTATCTAATCTACCTAAAATAAAAATGTGGTAACAAATCCGATATTATCCGAAACTTTTATTTCGGATTCGGATACGGTTACGGATAAATTTTTATATCGGATATCCGATAGTTTCGGTTACGGTTACGGAGCTCCCTAACATCCCTGCTCCAGACAGTATTTCGGCCATGGCGGCGAATCTCAACGGAGACTAGCCATCGGCGCGGGAGATATTATAGTGCACAAGTGTATGCGCAGACACAGGGGGCACTCATTCGTCCCCTCCCTCTCATAGTCGAATGGGATGGCAATTCGACACGACCGGAGAGAGAATGGGGGCAATACTAACGGCTTGACGTGCTTTCCGAGACACGGGGGTATCACCTCGCCAACTTCCAAACTCCAGGCAGTTACTATGAAAATGCTAAATATATTCCTAAGCTTCTGCACGCGACTTCGCCCGCGTAAAATTTTTTGTTCCCCCGACCCTTCCTGTCGCGTCGAATCGCCTACTCGTGTGATTTCCCCGTTTTTGCAACATTTTTCATTACTACTCCGCTCCTCTTGGTTGTACCGTGATGTTATATAGCCTTCCTCGATAAATAGGTTACCCAAAACAAAAAGAATTTTTCAACTCGGATCAGTAGTTCCTGAGATTAGCGCGTTCAATCAATCAAACAAACTCTTCAGCTTTATAGTATAAAGTATAGATTGCAAAAACCCAATAAAATTACACTTTGCCCGACTTGGGAATCGAACCCAGGACCCCACGCTCAGCAGTCTCACTTGCGACCACGAGACCAACCGGGCAGTTATCAGCCTGTTGGACCCAGTATGTACCTACTTAAGGGTCGGTGCACATCTGGCGAACGCAGCGCATAGCCGTTTTCAGTGCCAATCATTGTATCGCCTTTGTTACTATTTAAATTGAAAATCCAGTACCACAACGTGTAATCTCTGACATCATTCAAGACGGCCGATGGGACCGAAAGGTTCTGGACTGGCGAACGCGTACCACTGGACGCCGTAGTGTTGGAAGGCCTCGTACATGGTGGACCAATGGCCTTGTGAAGGACGCAGGAATTGGCTGGATGCGGGAAGCACAGAAGCCATACATTTATTGGCACTGTTGCGGCATTCATTCCATTTTTCTCATACGGTTATCGTAAAGTATCCACTTTTCGTCACATGTCACAATTCGAGTAAATATTCCTTCATTTCTGTACCCATTCAACAAGGCAGTGCAAGTTTCAACACGCGTTTCTTTCTGCAAATCAGTCAATCAAATCATGAGGCACCCATTTTACATTTTTTTTATCTTATTGATTTGATGTGTTAGAACTGGTCGAAGTAGTGGAGCTTGAGGCAGGCCTATGTCCAGCAGTGGACATCTGTCGGTAGAAATGATGATGATCCAAGCTACTACAGGCAAGAATAGCACGTAGTCATAGATATTATAGATAACACACTGTATTTGAGCTAACTTCTGTCAAAACGAACTAACCAATATCAAAATGTCTCCTGTTTTGAATGAATGAAATGCACCCACTCCAGTGTGGTTTAGCCAGACTCGATTAGATAGATAGATAGATAGAACGTTTATTTGATGCACACAAAAGACGCAACACAACATACAAAGCACGATTAATCAAATGAACCCTAAGATGTGCACTAGCTCTTGAAAAATCATGGTGCATGGTGCAACAGACATCATTGCATATCAAAGAGACAATTCGGGGGTGCCATAATGGTAGAGAAGACGTGACCTTAGGATAGGGAAGGATTGCGAGCCGGATATGTATCCTATAGGGCATCACATCAAAATATCTCCTGTTTTCCGAAATATTTGTGTTAATGTTAATTATTTTTACATCCATAATTAGCATGTACATTGTCTAAGGTGCACCTTTCTACATCGCATCGTTCCTACAATATCAGGGAAATATAATTAAAAATGGATTTGTGCATAAAAAACAAAATCTCATTATTAAAAAACTGTAACCAACGCGTACTACTTATTCATTCGAAATAAATAGATAATAATAATAATAATAAACCCGCAGGGCAGCATGTGGCGTGCTGTTGGGCAGTAGCGACCCCACGGACCCTATCTCCCGGGAGAATTCTTGTTCCTCATCTCTGGCTTGCCTTTATTGGCCGGCTGGAGTGAACACTGACGAGGTTCAGAGCTCCCACCTCATTCTTGCCTTTATTGGCTGGCTTGAGTGGAGATTCGCAAGAGCAAACGTGCTCGGGGAAAGGAAGTATTCCAGTAAGTGCTCGTAGGGACTTGACCATCTTCCGGGCTCTGGGATTGTTCTGAAAGCCGTGGAATACCTCTCCACTTCTCAAGCACCTCAGGAAGTGTTGCCCCCTTGTCACTGCGTCACTATGTGCCAGCGACGTTTCCTGGGGGCCCATTATTGAGTGTGCAAGTCACCCCCTGCCGTTTTATCCGTGTATACAAAACATTGATCAGGCAGGGGCCATAGTCCTTCCATAGTTGCGGTTACCAATCCACTATAGCCATCCAAACCCATAGCCTAATTTGCTTTGTTTCCATATTCTATAATAGTTCTGCTCCAACCGGGGATTGTCCTTGGGTGCACTTGCATAGGTGCATACAGGGATAATCGTCGGTTGTTGCCCCCTCAACATTTAAAATTGTCTAAGGGGCCTCTGCGAGTTGGCTTCGGCCCCTCGTAAGCCTTTCAAAGGTCCATAACCCTAGGGTACTGAGAAATGTCAACAAAAAATGAAAATAATAATAATATAATATCACACAACGCCATCTAGTCCCAAGCTAAGCAGAGCTTGTGTTATGGGTACTAGACAACTGATAAACATACTTATATATTTCTAAATACATACATATTATAGATAAATTACACCCAGACACAGAACAAATGATCGTGCTCATCACACAAACATTTGTCCTGGGTGGGAATCGAACCCACGACCTCCGGCATAGCAGTCAGGGTCACTAACCACTAGACCAACAGGCCTGTCAGCGCACAGCAGCGCAGCAAACTGGCAGCTAACTTATACATTATGTAAAAACATCCTGTTCGATTCGTGAGGGTGTTGTTAGGGTTTTCTCGTGCTTACGGTATCTAGGGATAAAAAAAGAAAAAAAACGACTCCTTTTTTAAACAGAGAATTTTGCAAGCCATCTGCTGGGGAGTTTGAAGGATATTGAGGATACTCAATAAGGAGGAAAATCAATAAAAGATTTTACAACTTTTTTGGTAATATTTCCCTTTTGTATGGGACAAGATTTTTTAAAACAATATAAATTTTGATATGCACCCCCTTTATCTACATGCAGTGCCATCTATCGTACAACACCAACACATAAACTGGATCGTTGCTTGCTGTTCGAAGTCTGAAGAGAAAGTTCTACACAGAGATCTTCGTTGATTGTTGTGTGATACATGATCATAGATGGCGCGACTAAACAGATGATCGATGACTCTTATTGTACAGAGCAAAAAGTGATGTTCTAATCTCATGGGCCCATGTTCGATTCACGGATAGCAAAAGCAACAGCAAGAACAAGGAGACAAATTCCGCTTAACTACCTTCTTACTTAAACAGTCTTACGCACTTCTAGTTTGTCCCGATGATTTCTAAAAGGCTGTAAATAATTCTGCCGTCATTATTAAAAAGGGCACAACTAGCATTTTGTAAATGTTGAGAAAATCGATGTTAAAATATTTTTTGAATTATGTTTAAAAAAACACGGCTAAACTATGTTTTTCGAAATTGTGTGAATTTAAATAGTTGTATATATATAGTACATATAAGACTATAGCAATATTTTTTATTATTTTTAATGCATATAAAAAATAATTAGCTTATTTTTTTTCAACTTAACATAAAAAATTACATAACAGGATCAATATTACAGTTAAAAGGCATATACAACCAAATGTGCCTTTTCAATGTAAAATTTTAAAATGTTACATTGAAAAGGCACTTTTATTCAATTGTGCCTTTTTACATATTATTAAAATAGTATACATACAGTAAAATATTAGAATATATTATTTGTTATACTTCTTGATGAATAAAAACAATCTTATTGTGCACTTTCTTGTGTTTCTGCAGTGGGACGTGTAAATAACTTTGACCCACCACTTCATCTTCGTTCATAGACTGATGTTTAGTAGTAAAGGCATATCCGCCAGTGTGCCTTATTTTTAAACGCTTTATTTATAAAAAAATAAGGCATAGGGTAAATAGTAAAGACATAACTGCTAGTTGTGACTTTTCTTCTTCAATAATTGCTAGGGTGTTGGTATAAAAAAAAATAAGCACTATTGCCACATAAGCCTTTTATATTTGACGTAAGCCAATTACGCCTTTTCAATTAAATATATTAAAAATATAAAGGTGAAATAAAAGCCATATCTCACAATGTGCCCTTTTCCTGGTTAAAAACTTTAAAAATGTTGCAGTTGTGCCCTTTAAGCTTATGGTATCTCTGTTATTTTTTTTGCTAATAATAAAAAAAAATTAGGCATATAGGCTTTTTTTTCCTGATTCCGGTGATATATATAACTCAATTTCATGAAAAATGTTAGTTGTGCCCTTTTTTATTAAAACGGCAGAATTATCCAGAAATAGAATTGGGTTTTTCGTAGGTAGGTTATAGGTTTACTTTTTTCACCAATTTCACCATTTCCCCAATGAAACTGAACGCAATCAGCACTTTTAAACTAAGTTCAAAAGCTATCAGGGTCATATTACTTATAGTTTAACAATTTTGATATTGACAACACTTAAACGCAGTATAGGTAAGTTTTACATGTGCTGAACGCGTACATTTACAATTTAGGTTAAAATTCGCCCTTAGGGACCCGTATTTTACATGGAGAGACTGCCTATGTGACCTCCAAAACCCAGTTATTAGTTAACTAGCTTCTGCCCGCGACTTCGTCCGCGTCAAATTTTTGCTCCCCTGACCCTTCCCGTCGCATCGATTTGCCTGCTAGTTTTCGTCCATTTTTCGTTGCTGCTCGCTCCTTTTGAGTTATAGTGAGTCAACCTTAAAAGATAGACATATGCTCTCGCGGACTTATTTTTAGAACTTTGTAAAAGGAACAATTCCGTGATATATGATTTTTGCGTTACTTTAACCGTTTACGCAGCGCACGCAACGGAATCTCTCAAAAGGAATACATTTTCACCGTTTTTGCAACATTTTTCATTACTGCTCCGCTCCTCTTAGTTGTAGCGTGATGTTATATAGCCTATAGCCTCCCACGATAAATAGGATACCCAACTCAAAAAGAATTTTTCAATTCGGACCCGTAGTTCCTGAGATTAGCGCGTTTAATCAAACAAACAAACAAACAAACTCTTCAGCTTTATAATATTAGTATAGATACAATACCTCTTAGTAACACTGGTTGTCTGACTTCCTGACTTCTGACGACCCGTAACGATTGTCAAAGATCTACAAAGGCCACAATTGCGCACAGGGGTTTTGGTATGATGATCACCCATCCACTTAACAACCGTGGCAAGCATAGCTTAACCTGATCGATCGCTCTGTGCGGCTGTCCATACTTAGCCACAACCCCCTGTCTTTTCCTGCTGACCGTATCAAAGATATATTTCAGCTATATCACACTCTTTTGCCCGACGCAATAAAGTAAGAAGTAAACATAAGTAAGTACACACGGCTACAGGTCCCGGCTATAATTTCCCAGTTTAAGCTGACCTCGCATTGTATAGACTTTTCGTACAATGGGATGTCAGCTTATACTGGAAATGTATAGCTTGGTGTGTGGCTGGTACTCATGGACATCCATAACTTTATATAATCCTTCCGCCATCGCAACAGGGCAAGAACTAAAGTATTTACGTCATACTCATTATGCACGCAGTCTGCAGCCTACTTTCCAGCGCTTGTTTCACCTAAATATTTGACTTTTACCACATGCTCGAGTGTTAATTGGCAGTTAACGCGGTAATCTTTGACGTAGATCTGTGGTAAATTTGACAGATTTATGACAAGGCGGCTGAGATGACCTAGTCTGCTTTGTCACAGTTTAGCGTTGGTTCACGTAGATCATTTGTTTTCAGTTCTTCTATGATTAAGTTAGAGAAATTGTCTTTGCTTACATATTATACTAGCTTCTGCCCGCGACTTCGTCCGCGTTAAATTTCTTGCTCTCCCGACCCTTCCCGTCGCGTCGAATCACCTACTCATGCGATTTTCCCCGTTTTTGCAACATTTTTAATTACTGCTCCGCTCTTCTTAATTGTAGCGTTATGTTATACATCCTATAGCCTTTCTCGATAAATAGGCTACCCAACACAAAAATAATTTTTCAATTCGGACCGGTAGTTTCTGAGATTAGCGCGTTCAATCAAACAAACAAACTCTCCAGCTTTTTAATATTAGTATAGATTAACATAACATAACATAACGCATTGTTCCCCCGAAGGGTCGGATACCTATAGAACACTCTCTTTTCGCAAGTTATGTTACATGTTAATTTACCTAATATGATTTTATATGTCTGTTAGCCTCTATCATAATTTCAGCGAAAAGACGTCCACTATGGGACATTTTGGGGGGATTTGCCATAATCGCCATTCTTGGCAGACGGGTATGGTGGTAAAATGCATGGAGAACGCTGCTGTCCATTCTCTAGTAGGTAAGTCCCTGTCGCATTTTAGGATACCCACGGGACCTACTTACTTATGTTTACATTAAGGCGAGGTTGCAGTACTTTTTAACTTTTTGAAACCGCTGTAAATCGTGCAAAATGACAATATTCCGTAAAAACAAAAATAGTTTAGGAAAATTGATTATATTGTCCAGGGTTGTGTGAAGACAGAAACGTGAATTAAAACAATTGACTCGATAAAAAAAAATCATAAAGATAACACTAAATCACTATTTTAAACGTTTGCCCTGAAGAGATTCCATCATCAAACCATGTAAAATTTATACCAAAAGATAGGGCTTATTGTTTTTAAGGGTTTGGTGAGAACACATTTTATAATTTCCTTACATTTTTTTTCTACGAAACAAATTTACACGAGCAGTGCAAGCGCTCGTAACGACCGGCCAGTGCACGCCGAGACGTCTTCGAGGTTGGACGCACGCCGTTTGTTCCACAGACTTCCCCCCTCGCTTGCGCTTTGTAATAGATAAACAATTTAATAAAAACTTGTGTTGGTTTGTAACAAAAATGGGTAATAAAAAGAATAAAAGGATATACAGAAAGTTGAAAACTAAGGTATATCGAAAATTCGTACTTGACTCGTACCTACGTAATTTCTAATAATTTACTGTAAATAAATAATTAAGTAGATAATCTACTTATTTACGGTAAATAATTTCGTTTGATAACGTTCAGTTCCAAACATTATTTACCTACAATCATTGCTTAGACGCGCCACAATATAAAAAAGTACAGTAGGTAAAGATTTACTGAACAGATTGAATTTGTTCAAACTATTTTTATGGTTGCTCAATAACTTTAAATATCGTATAGTAAAATAATTGATATTAAAAAATCTAGGTAATTATACCGAGATTTTTCAAAATCAATTATTATACTATACGATATAATATAACTAAACGTCGTTTCACGTCATTAAAATTATCTAACGACGTAAAATGTATCAGATTACATGAAGTTTATTTTGCAGCGCTTTAATGGGAACAAAAAGTTGTTACTAGTTGTCACTCCTTAGATAAATTTGAATGCAATATGCGAAAGTCCCACATAAGTACTTTAACTTTATTACTTGTGGTTCACCTAGAACTGAGACCTCACAATGCATGTTCCGATTTTTCCATCTTTGCATAGTTTCAAAAACATTACAACAGTTACAGTTTCAATTAATCTTCGTTTTTTTTAGGAGTGCTTGAGTCAAATACAATTTTTAATTTTGAATCTGAGCAAAATCGGTCGCAGGGGTAACGATTAAAGAGGGGATCGAAAAAATGAATATAAGAAAGTATAATGTACGAGTGAGTCAAAAGAAAGGCCTTCATTTGTAATAAGTTAACGAAGTAATCAACGAAATACATTTGCTACTTCCAGCACCATCTAGTCACATGGTCTCTGTTCAGAACGAACTACTAGTCAAAGTAAGTTCACCGTAATTTAATAGATACATTTTTTCGTAGTATGATTATAACTAAATAACGAATATATCTGTATTTTGATATATTTTAAATGAACAAGGAAATATTCAACATGCGATATTGCATAATAGACTTCGACTTCTTGGACTATAGTCCCAGACATTAATGTTTCCCATACACTTTCTGTGACTATGTGTTGTGACAATGCGTTTCTTTAGTAGGTTGTTTTCTAATAAAGTTATCGTTATTATAATAGACCAGCCGACCTACCCCAATTCGCAAGGGTTATTCTCGGTAATATATCCCAAATAATCTATACTATAATATAATATTATAAAGCTGAAGAGTTTGTTTGTTTGTTTGTTTGATTGAACGCGCTAATCTCAGGAACTACTGGTCCGAATTGAAAAAATCTTTTTGTGTTGGGTAGCCTATTTATTGAGGGAGGCTATAGGTTATATTACATCACGCTACAACTAAGAAGAGCGGAGCAGTAATGAAAAATTTGCAAAAATGGGGAAAATTTATTCCTTTTGAGAGTTTCCGTTGCGTGCGCTGCGTAAACGGTTAAAGTAACGCAAAAATCATGTACGACGGAATTGTTCCTTTTAAAAAATTCTAAAAAAAAGTCCGCAAGAGCATATGTCTATCTTTTAAGGTTGACTCACTATAACTCAAAAGGAGCGAGCAGCAATGAAAAATGGACGACTAGCAGGCAAATCGATGCTACGCGACGGGAAGGGTCAGGGGAGCAAAAATTTGACGCGGACGAAGTCGCGGGCAGAAGCTAGTCATAAATATTTCTCTAAACATTCCTCTTGCAATAATCGATTGAATGGTAAAATTTCGAATAAAATCTGTTTGAGATTTACATTATTATGTATTTTGTGTATAATACTTTATAATTATCGATTTATTATAGAAGCCACTAAATGTAAGCAAATAAAATTATTATATTACTGCCATTTTTTTCAGCGATCTGAGTTTTTAATATTTTTGATATATTAAATTCGCTTGTTTTAGGACTGATGGAGACGATTCTTTGTTTGTTGAGGTAAAGAATAACAACGCAGATGAAAAAAGTGTTGCTTGTAGGCGAACTATAGACGCGAATTATTTCTTACGTCAATTGCAAGAGAAAATATAGGACAACGCGTTGTTTGAATGTAAAAAAGGTTATTTTAAAATAATGGGTGAAAGAAAATTTGGGCTCATGGCAAAATTCAAGCTCCAATCCAACATGTGCCAAGAAATTGTGTCAGTCAGTTCAGAAAATGTTGCTGATACTGAAGAGAAAAATTCTTTGGATTCAAACATAGAGGCTACAACCGGCACCATAGCTATAGGCATCGGGCATTCCCTGTTCAAACAACTGTTTTTTGCAATCGACATTCCCATTTTCTTCACCCATGCGCTACAAACAAAGTTCAAGAAATTAATAAAAGAAGAATACAAAAAAAATCTCTAACGTCAATTTAAAGGAACCCAATATACCTTACCTTCTGCATTTACGCTGCGTTGTGGCATGTTCAAACGCTTGCGTCGGCTAGCTGCCGGGCGCTCGCTCGCTGCGTCTATACGCTCAATACATACCTATTATGCGGGGGGTGAGGAAGCGTTTTCATGCCTACACACCGCACTACAAGCCGGCCTTAAGCTAGGATTACATATAGTCCGATCAATTTAGACATAAAGTAGTGGCGAAATAACAATAATTCCGACAGAGCCAAATTTTTGTGGAGAGCTTGGGTTCACCACCAGCAAAAAATATCTAAAAGTCCCCATCGATCCCAAGTGTGCTAAAAAATTATTCGGGGTCAAATGTCAAAATTTGAGGTATTTTGAACTTTTCTCGAAAACGGTAAGTTTTTTTCGAAAAACGACCTAGACCAAAGTTGTAGACCAGATAATTATCTACAAAAATGTCTTAGAACTTTATTTCCTAAGAGCCACCGTTTTTGAGATATAATGATTCAAAAAGTTGAAAGAGGTCATCATCATAGTATGCACATGATTTCACGTCACCTTTGAGGTAGTGTACTTAGCGCCTTTTTAGGGTTTTGTACCTCAAAAGGATAAAACAGAAACCCAGTCCATCTGTTTGTCTATCTGTCTGTCTGTGTCTGTTTGTCTGTCTGCCTGTATGTCTGTCTGTTAAGACCCTTTATCTCGAGAACGTGTGAAGGTATCGAAATGAAATTAAAACCATATACAAAAAATTAAACTTGTAAGTTAAAGGAAAAAAAAGATACGGCCGTTTATGTTTAATTTCCGAATCGAGTCTCAAATATTTTTACGAATCGCAAAAGTTTTTTTTTTGTGAAGTAATTACAAATTTAGAGTTTTCAGATTTTTTCTATCATTATGGTATAAGACCTTGCTTCATGCCAAATTTCAGGAATCTAGAAAATTTGGAAGCACCAAAATACCCTACGAACTTTGATTCATTGAGAGTGTCGAAATATACGTTTATTGCAACATAAAACGCCGTATCTTTTGTTGTAGTTAACTTACAAGTTTGATTTTTACACAGCTTCAAGGGACTGCAAATTTGAGTATATGGCTTTAATTTCGACTCGATACCTTCACGCATTCTTGAGATAAAGGGTCTTGACTGACAGACATACAGGCAGACAGACAAACAAACACAGACAGACAGAAGACAGATGGACAACAAAGTGATCCTATAAGGGTTCCGTTTTATCCTTTTGAGGTACGAAACCCTAAAAATGCAACAGGTACACTACCTCAAAGGTGGCGTGATTTCGTGTGCATACTATGATGATGACCTCTTTCAACGTTTTGAATCATTATATTTCAAAAACGCTGGCTCTTAGAAAATAAAGTTCTAAGACATTTTTGTAGTAATTATCTGATCTACAAATTTGATCTAAGGTGATTTTTCGAAAAAACTTACCATTTTCGAGAAAAATCCAATAAACCTCAAATTTTGACATTTGACCCCGAATAATTTTTATAGCACACATGGGATCGACAGGGACTTTTAGATATTTCTTGCTGATGGTGAACCCAAGCTCTCCACAAAAATTTGGCTCTGTCGGAATTATTGTTATTTAAAAGTCTAAATTGATCGGATTAATATCCAAAATTATACCTGCAATTAATATTTATTTGCAGGTAGTTTTTTTAAAGTAGCTCACTATGCCACTAACTGGCGTACAAAGAGCGAAACGTTACAGGGAAAAATTAAAACGAGAATACCCTCAAGAATATGAACAACAAAGAAAGAAAAATTTGGAAAAAATAAAAAAAACGAAAAAAACTTCACAACTAACGCCAGAAAAAGTCGAAAAAAGGAGGGAAGAGTGGAGAAAAATCAAAAGGACTAGCCGGCAGAAACAAAGAAGAAAGAAGGATCTGGCTATTTCGCAGAATGAAAATATACCTGGGTCTACTACAGCACAAGAAAATACAGAAGAAAACCATTAAAATTTTAAAAAACCTACTGTAGGTAATCTTACATTTATATTTATTAATATCTTTAGGGAGCTTGCTCCTTTAGAATGTATGATTAATAGTCAAATTATGTTCCTTTGTTGTCGATAGAAACTCTAAGATTAAAATATGATTACTTTTAAATGCTTTGAATAAAAAAATGTGAAACAATAAAGATGTTTAACTACCAGCGCTGTTTTGTTTTGCGTCATGTAACCTCAGCTTAAGTTTTTTTGATGTGTCCGTTTAGTGACTGTCCCAATTTGTAAGTCGACAAAATATTTTTTTATAATTTTTACATAGTGTTTTTACTACTATACTGTTTGGATATTGTTTTGGCCAGCTACAATATTGAACAATAAAAAATCTATTAAAAAACAAGTCACTTTATTAAAGAAATATTATAAAAAATCTATCTTCATAGCGTCACTTGTCACAAAATCGAAGTTCAAACTTTATTTTCGAAAAAATAGAATTCAATTCAAGGTTATTATCATTTTTTTTTTAAATTGAGTCATAGTACTTAAAACATTAAAACAGTTCAATTTATATGTCGTCACCAAAGTGACTACTGTTTCACTACCATGTCCATTTATTTTCCGTTATTAATTGGGAAAACATGCTATTAATTTACAATAAAATGTGATTTTTAATCCGTCAGACTGTGTAGCCTAATACCTTTAAACATCTTAAAAAAGCAACTTTATAAATATACTCATATTTTTATCAGGGCACACTTTTAAGTGAAATTGCCCATATATCATGTAAATTTTGTACAGAGTCCATGAATGAGAATGAAGATGTCAAACTAGAAGCAAAATGACTACGTATTTAAATTGTCCGCCCATTTTAATCATAACTGTCAAGACAAATGTGTTGCACAGATATACTTCCTCGTAGGTCAAGTGTTGACGAGAGTGGCTGCTCTGCATATGGTGACAATTCCTCGTACGGGCGACAATATGTTTGTGAGTTTTCTGTCAGTTTAGCTTTCCAAATTCAAAACTAACGTTTATGCGAACTAACTAATCGAGGAGCTGAGTCACACTTATGTTGGATGTCGCATGTGTTAATAACATCAGCTATGTGGACGACATGGTGTTGCTAAGCCGGAATAGGCCATAAAATGTATAAACTTAAGGACTACGGTAAGCGAACCTTATGCGGGGTACGGAACTTGCCTCATGGTGTCGGTGGGGCAGGGCAGCAAGGGACATGATGGATCCGATTAATTTCGGACAAATTTGAAGCTTCAGACTCAGCGGCGAGAGCTGTAAGGGTCGGGGCGGTGTATAAGCTGTATATAAGGTGTATCTATTCATACACGAAATATTTTAAGAGGTACACCTGTAGGTGGTAAAGAAGAAGAACGAAAAAAAGTTTTTTCTAAGGGTTTTTTAAAATTTAATATTTATAAATTATTTGGCGCACATAAAAAATATTGGCTCCTTATTTTTTACGGCCCGAGACACCGCGGCCATGCTCGTGCCGTCCGGTCGCCGCCCTCGCAGCGTCAGGCGGGCCATTCATAGAATTTATAGTAAAGGTTTTATGGAAAACGTCTCAAGTAGTTTTAAAATTATAATAATTACGAAAATTCAAACACGCTTAGAAAAAAAAAAATCCTTTTGCGTCTATAGCTTCTTTACCACCTACAGGTGTACCCCTTAAAATATTTCGTGTATGAATAGATACATCTTATATACATAGACGAGTAGCGCGGAGAATGAAGCATTACGTGTTGATAAACTGGCTTGTTAGTCTAGTGGTTAGTGATCCTGACTGCTAAGACTGAGGTCGTGGGTTCGATTCCCACCCAGGACAAATGTTTGTGTGATGAGTGTGCTCATCACACAAACATTTGTCCTTTGTTCTGTGTCTGGGTGTAATTTATCTATAATATGTATGTATTTAGAAATATATAAGTATGTTTATCAGTTGTCTGGTTACCATAGTACAGGCTCTGCCTAGTTTGGGATCAGATAACGTTGTGTAGGTTGTCATAAGATATTTATTTATGTATAATATAAATAAAGTTCAATGTATCAGTGGTCAATTCAATAAGAAGCGATTATAGCTATATTTAACATTTGCTTTATAAAAAAAGTTAGAAATTAAAGTCACATAGAAACTGTAAGCAACTGCAGGAGTGCCAATCACTACATAGTATGTCGTCCAACCGGTTGAATGATAATCTAAGAGCATGTCGTTAGATATCTCACGGTGTCCCAGGAGGCTTGATTCTGCAAATAAACTCTAAAACCATTAAGCAAGTTTATCGGTCAATCTCATGAGAAATGTGATATTAAGCAATGTTACGCGCGGCATTCTTGTAGGCTATATTATCTATACTAATATTATAAAGCTGAAGAGTTTGTTTGTTTGAACGGGGTAATCTCAGGAACTACTGGTCAGAATTGAAAAATTCTTTTTGTGTTGGATAGCCTATTAATTGAGGAAGGCTATAGGCTATATACCATCAAGCTATGATCAAAAGGAGCCGAGCAGCAACGAAAAATGGACGAAAACTGGCAGGCAATTCGATGCGACGGGAAAGGTTAGGAGAGCAAAAATTCGACGCGGACGAAGTCGCGAGCAGAAGCTAGTATAAAACTAGGTATAAAACTTCTACAGTCGCTGATTTGCAATCAATTTGGTCATTCAAGAATAAGTTTTAATTCGCATCAAAATTGCTTTTTCAAAACAATGACAAAGGTTTCGTGTGGTGTCGGAAATAAAGAATAACACCGTCCTATTTCTTCCCGTGGGTGTCGCAGAAGGCGACTAAGGGACTTACTAGAGAATAGGCAGTAGCGTTCTCTATACATTTTACCACCATACTATGATGGCGATCTTAGTATGTTGGGATTTTAACCGGCCTGCCAAGCGTAGCGATTATCCAGGACTGCTGCCCCATGTGGGGAGGCTTATGTTCAGCACTGGACGTCTTGTGGCTGTAATGATGATGCTAAGCAAAGGTATATGACCCAGAATTCTACGCCCCACGCCCCGAAGTCACGTTTGTTAACTCAATATCTCATGTATTTAGATCAGCAACATTTAACTGAAACCATTTTATACTTTTAACAATATAATAATTCCAAACTATACAATAAACACATAGGATGATAAGAGAAATATTTTATACATTAAACAACTGCCTCTTACAGCGGTCTCCGAAAAAGCTTCTCTCATAGTCTCAAACAATGGTCGCAACGCAGTTCTTGTTTATGTTCCCATGCTGAATTTTGACCCATCTTATAGATGTATATGTCGGGCTCGGGATACTGCAGCGCAAGCACCTCGTCTGCTGGAGGCCACCATGCCGCTCCGCCGATGTCACTCTTAACTTTGTAAAGAGAGCGCAGCAATCGTCAACACGTTTGCGTATTACAAGATGGTCTGTGCCGAAAGAGAGTTTAAATAGGTCTTGTTTTTAGCGTGTCGATAGCAATCTAAATATCGCTTGTTTGCGAGAACGACATAATTCAAAGTTCTGTCAAATTGAATCAAAGCCTTGATCAAAGCTTTATGCTCGTTTGGCATACAGTACCTATTCAATTTGACAGAATTTTGAATGATGTCGTTATTCTCGCAAACAAGCGATAAAGTCAGTCCAGAATTTGGCTACGAGCACTTTCAGAAGCGTCCGTCAACTCCTGTAGCGTGGAAACAGCAGGACATGCTTGACAAAATATTAAGTGCCGCATTGTTTGTGGAACAGCACCATATTTAAATAGGTAATTTTGACCTACAACTTGCATTGATTTTTACAAAATTCTCCTATCCTAAGGGAAGGAACTCTCCATTCTGTGTCAAGAACATTACCATATAACTTTAGCATAAGCATAATCAGGCTATACCATTCCCACTGCTGGGAGTGAGAAGAAGTGGCTGTAATCTACCACGTGAGCCTACTGCGAGTTGCTAGATTTCACATGTCTTCTAATTTTTGGTTCTATGACATGCCGGTTTCCTAACGATGTTTTACTTCACTGTTTTGAGAGCAGTGGTAACGAAATAATTAGTCATCATCATCGTTTCAGCCGAAAGACGTCCACTGCTGGACATAGGCCTCCCCCAAGCACCGCCACTTCGACCTGTTCTGTGCTTCTCGCATCCAACGTATTCCTGCGGCCTTCACCAGGTCATTGGTCCATCTTGTGGGAGGCCTTCCAACGCTACGTCAAAATAATAATATTTTGATATTAAATAATAATATACGAAATTATTCATACCAAGTAAATTACTTATATCTCGTAAGTCGGGGCCAATACCATTGGGCCACGACTACATATAACCTTAAACTAAACCAATCGCCTCGAACGATCAAGAAACAGACACCAAATCAATCATTTTCATATCCAGATCACTTCAAGAAACATATTCTATTAATCGTGGTAACCATTAATGATTGTACCAGCCATCTGTCTCAACTTATGATAGTTGATCGCTCTTGTTTGCCCACCGGCAAGCAAATAGGTGGTATATGTAATTAATAACTGTACTTGTGCGTGTTTGTCCGCACAGAGTAATGAGAACAGATGCGGTACTCCGATGGTCAGTGTTTTTGTTATTTGGTTAGAGTTTTACAAGATGGCGGGATATGGAAGCATAACCGTAACACACAGGTAACAGGTTATGTATGTGGTTATGGATTCAATACGTAGAAAATTTTCGTCAGTAATATTTAAAAAAAAAAAAATGGATCGGCCATACATTTTGATCGCGTAGGTTTGAACTTTTCTATGAAAAATCAGTTTCTAACACGCTTTTATTAGCTTGGAATGTATGTATGTATGTAAAGGAATCTTTCAACGTAATTCTTACCCCCTACAAAACGTCATATTAGTTTGAAACTTCGCATACAAGGCCCGATGACAATACAATATGTCATAAATTTTGTGCCATTGTCCTGGCCAGGATCAACGAAATAGCAAAAAAAAAAACACGAAATTTCACGCTTTTGTTGTTAGCCGAACTGAAAAATAAAAAATAAATAACAGTTTAAAAACTAAAAAAAACCCGCTTTAATAGAAAACCAAACTATAAAAAAAAGTTTTTTAAATTATTCAAAATAAAGACAGAGTGATTAATAAATGAAATCAGTGCTAAGCGTTGCAGATCCAGCGAGAAAAAAATCCCACCGTGTTTTTACTACGCCGTACCCGTGTTGACATCGAGTAAGAGTAATATGTCCTATCTATGCCTACATAGTCTACAGCATGTTCTTGACACGGTGTGCGGGTACTCGCAACGGATACTTGCGGTGATAGCGGCTCGCTTTCTGACCGTCACTCTGCGACGTCATCTGAAGTCTGCGTCTCTAGACGATGTGTGCGTCTGGGCGATAGCCTTTTGATGCCAACAAAGGCATAGACAGTTGAGGTAAATTGAGATTTATGAAAAAAACTAAAATATTTTAATGTTCCGTGTGGTGCCGGATGTAACACCATCTCCTTTCTTCTCGTGGGTGTCGTAAAAGGCGGCTAAGGAACTTACTAGAGAATGGGCAGCAGCGTTCTCTATGTATTTTACCACCATACTGCGTCAACCCGCCTGCCAAGCGTGGCGATTTGGCAAACCCCCTTTTCGGGGGGCCTATGTCTATGGTGATGACACCAAAAGTCTGTTGTGATACAGAACCTGGCCAGTGTCTAGTTGTTAACCAGAAGCAACTTCCCTCTTTAGGAAGCGATAGATGAAGAGAAGTAAGTTCTTTATCTAAAACTGACTATGAACTGAAGAACTAATTCATGGAATGAAATAATAACATTATTTATCCATACGGCGAGCAGTGGGGGCCCAGTGGTAATGGCTGCTACTTGCGAGTTGTAGGTCATAGATTAGAACCCAGATAGGGCTTTGCTCTGTGTAAATTATTTCATCACAGTAGTGTGAGGAAACTTCTTCGATCTTCCAATCCGCACTGGGCCCGCAAGATGTATAACGGCTCACTCCCTCTCAATGAGAGGTAGCCTGTGTCCCAACAGTGGGAAAAATATAGGCTGATTATGCTTATCCAGATGGCTCTGTTACATCTGAGGACTAGTAAACACTTTACAATCCGTAATGACTTTTTCTAGACCGCAGATTTGTAGACCATTGCCTATTTTATTAAGTACCCGGTACTTGTAGAAAGGCCTATACTGTCCTTTTATACCTATTAACACTGTAATTTGAACCATTTTTTAAGAATAACCCGTGGAGTTTGTTGCCGGCTTTTCTCCTCATAGGAATCAACCAATTCGAACCGGGCATCTAACTTCTGACATTTCATAAATGCCCATGTAGGTTTATGTGAAATAAAATATTTGATTTAATTTTAAATAAACCAAGACTATGCGGCCTTCTTTCTTACCGTCCGTCATCCCTCCAGTTGTAGCCGTCATCTCCCACCTGACTGGTAGATATGAAGAGATATGTTTTCTGACAGTCACCGCCGCTGTAGAGACGACAGCCGTCATTCGGGCAGCTATGGCTGGTAAACACTTACCTTCTTATTTCAAAACACGATATCAATGTAGTTCTAGCCTAAAACTCTTGAGCCAGATTTTGCATTTCCAACTTTATTTCGATTTCAGTAAAGTTCCTAATATAAAAGAAACAAAAATGACAACTTAGTCAACAAGCTGTCAGTTTTGTAAAAAGAACTGTAATTTGATTCTTGTTGGTTTTTTTTTTTCTAAAACAGTCTTCATGGCTAACATCGTACTTAAAATAAAAACTTTTGTAATAAGATCTTTTTGCTTTTAGGGTTCGGTTACTAGTAGTGTTAGTAACATGACGCCTGTAATCCACAATAGGTTAGGCATATGTGTACCAGTACATTACATTTCGACAGGGGCGAGTCTGTTACCGTCTATTACTGAGAAATTCCCGATCGAAAATGCCAATAACATTGGGAATCAAACCCGAAACAAGAATAACTTTTCGTTTTCGGCTGAACAAAATATTCTGTTGGACTCTTTGTTATATAAAAAAAATTAAACCGCCGAAAAAAACTGAAAAGCAAAAAAATTATAAACATTAAAATTATGAGTCGGCGCTGAAAAATCAATGATCAAAGATCACTCAAAGCGCCGACTCATAATTTTAATGTTTATAATTTTTTTGCTTTTCAGTTTTTTTGCTTGGCGGTTTAATTTTTTGTTAAAAAGTTTTTATTTTATAATTTTTTGTGGCTTTCATGTACTTATAATACTTGGCAAGGTATACCCCATCCAATAAAAAAAGAAGTTATGCGTGGTTATACATTACAATCAGTGAGTGAACAATCAATCATCCCCTGTTTTTCGACCCTTAGGGTTCGATTTTGTTTTCCAAATTTATATGGGACCACCTTGGGAGTATACCCTTTCTAATAAAAAAAGAATTATCACAATCGGACTACTATGTAAAAAGTTATGCGTGGTCATACATAAAAAAAATATATATATACGCGTCGAATTTATTGATAACCTCCTCCGTTTTTTTTACGTCGGTTGAAAATCAGCCTATGGTTGTCAAGTTTAAGCAACTCCCTCTGGCCCCGTGTGATGGATTAGGACCTACTCCTTATCACAGAGAGGAGGCCTGTGCCCCAGCAGTGGGGATATTATTGGCTGATTACGATTGATTGGCTGTGTTTAAGACGCGTGGTGGATTTCTGCTCATTCTTCATCTCAGAAGGGGTGCCCGTCATCCATCTAATAAAGTATATCCAAAGCTGTTATACTGGTTTTAATCATGCGGATTGCATAGTGTTTTTTCTACCTCAAGTTTCAAGTCAACTAGGTTCAGGTTTAAAGAAGCCTTGTTAAGTGCAGTCTTTTTCCCATACAGTCTGCGGAGGTTACATTGGGGTGATACGAGTTATCCGTAACAGCCAATGGAGAATCTTTGAAGTTTTGAAATTGTCGGATATATTTAAAATTTAGTAAGTATCCGATGAATGTTGTCTAATAAAATTTAATTTAAGTACTAGAAAACAAACATTTCTTACTCCTGGTTACTTGTCTCCTTTGGTGACTGTACATCGTTAAATTACGATACCGACCATTCTTTACATCAGATTGTGTTCCAAGTTTACCTATTACAATCCGTCTGTGACCATAAGTAACCCGTACCGTTTTCCCGACCACCATTACTCAAGCATACTAAGTAATATAGATTCTATACATAACTTATGTTTCTCTACACTCAGTGCCCAGGCACTTTCATGGTCTCAGGAGTACGAGTCTCTCCGGCTTTCTCGATTATATTCGACGCATATCGATAACTTTGTTGTCATATCGATTAATTATATATCGAATACTTATCATGTTAGTAATCAGGGCTGCTTGGTTTAATGTCATAATTTTAGTAGAAGTTTTCTCTCTATTACTGATGTCTTATTACGTCAGTAGACATCATCAAAGAAAGTTTTTTGTGGTTGGTAATTATGAATAATATTGACAAAATAGTCAAGTGAAAGTTTAAGGTATGGCACCGGTGAGGTTTGTTTGGTAGTGATAATTGAAGGCATTTATAAATTGTGCGGTTTAGGAAAGAATATGCATTGAAAAAAAAAAACGAGAAAATTGAACATTTTTTTTAACCGACATCAAAAAAAGGGGGATTTTTTATGTTTGTTACCTCATAACTTTTGACTGGGTGAACTGATTTTGATGATTCTTTTTTTATTTGAAAGCTGGTGCTTTCCGAATGGTCCCATTTTAATTTGGTTCTATTTGGACAATGGGGCCCATGTGAAAACCATATAAGTCTTAAATTTTCATTACAACAACAAATGAACGAATAACGCGATTAGATTAGTGCGGAGTATCTACCACAACTAAAAAGTTAAAAAATAAAAACTTTTTACAAAAAAAAACACTACAAAGTCAAAAATAACTTTAATTTCGGAAGTCGGTGGCAAAAAACTTAAATACAGAGCCTAAGACACCGACTTTCGAAATTAAAGTTATTTTTGACGTTGTAGTGTTTTTTTTAAGGAAGTCGGTTGTTTTTTTTTTGTAATTAATTAAAATGATTTTCCGGCAACATAGGTACTGGTTACATTTTACTTAAAGCAAAAAGTATACATACAGCCTCTTAACTTCCTCACGATACCCTTGTCAAACCCGAGGTTTCATACTTGAAAAATATTAAAACAAAAATTTAATAAACAGCGAATTTCACTTGTTTAAGATGCGAATCGTGGATGTGCATATGTCGAAACGAACTCGGAGGCAGTTGACCATTGGCCGGCACGACCGCCGCACGCAGGCGCGCTTTCACGCATCAAAAAAAAAAATACGTCTATGGTTCTTGCGCGCGAAAATTAAACTCTTATAACCTGTGAAGTGTTAGTGTACTCTAATTTTGTTAAAAGTTTTGAATTTGTTATAATCAATTTGGATTTTTGAGGTGATTCTTTTGGACTTTATTATGGTGAGTTTGCTTGTTTATATTTATAATTTTAGTAAAGATTTTTTTACATATTTAATATAATTATCTAAGGAAGTATTCCAGTGTTAAAAATCATAAAATAATCAAATTATTCAAATCATTATGTCAATCAATTAGAGAGAGAGTGAGAGACAGTATAATAAATAGAGAAAGACATAGAATATCGGAATTGTCTTTTTTTTAAGAATCAGTTTATGGTTTGATTGCTGCCAATTGTGGCGATTCTTGAAATGGTCCATTAGTAGACGTCTTCCGATGAGGAAGATAAGGAAAACAAAATTAGCCTGAATTGTTTTCAAGAAATAAAATAACATTCCTACTTCCTCTTAAATAATAAGCATCCAAACAAGAAGTCAAGCATTTTAAATCAGTCATAATTTAACTACCTATGCACATTTTAAAACTGAATACGTAGTTATTACTAGTACCTCTTTTGTTCAACAATTTTCTAATACACAGCACATTGGCAATAACTCGAAAGTTTTCGTTAAGTAAAAGTTGCGAAGCCCAGTCTTCGTGATTTACCAGAGTACCTAAATAATCATGACTTTACACTCGACTTTCTACCTTGCATCTTCCGTTTTAAGGTCGAATATTACGTTGCTTTTTATCATAAGTGTCAATTTGTAGGTAGTCATTGCCACTGATAAATATTTATTATAGTAACGTTTGCTGTAATTCATTGTCTATGGAGAGAATGTAAGTGGGGGTAGAGAGTGCCCCTTGCGGGTGCAGTGTTGACGGAGGCGCATCGTTCGGTAACTAATTACATTCTTAATTAAAGTTTAGATGACGTATATATGAGAATGAACGAACGTTAATTTGTGCCCCGAATACACTTTTTGTAAACAATCATTTGATTCTTCGTAGCTTTAGAACAGAGTTGTAGTGATACATTTATAAACAATATTAGACGTTCAAAGAAACAATGATATGTGGAAAGGTTTGTAGTGCCCATTTTTAATAACTGTAATTGTTGATGATGCAGATTCTTTTTAGGTCCAACAATTTTTAATAACTTCCCGGTCGGTAAACATTTGAATAACAAATACTGCTTTTAAAAGTAAAGTACATAATGTTTTTTTATCAAAGCCTCACTAATAGAGAGTCGTAGAGAGTTTTTTAAATATGAAAAAACTTGGTCTGTTTCTGTATCAATCAAGGAAAGTATGAATAGAGTACCTTAAAATAGTGTTATTAACTACAAAAAAACCGGCCAAGTGCGAGTCGGACTCGCGCACCGAGGGTTCCGTACAAGCCTGTAGGTATTTTCGGTTTGAAAATATATATATTTTTAAAAATTTTATATTTCAGTTGATTGAATGTAAGGTAAATTGCGGTTTACGATTTATGACGTTTAAAAAAAAAAACTACTCACTCGATCTCGTTCAAACCAATTTTCGGTGGTAGTTTACATGGTAATGTACCTACATCATATATTTTTTTTAGTTTTGTCATTCTCTTATTTTAGAAGTTACGGGGGGGGGACACACATTTTACCACTTTGGAAGTGTCTCTCGCGCAAACTATTCAGTTTAGAAAAAAATGATAATAGAAACCTCATTACCATTTTTGAAGACCTATTCATAGATACCCCACACGTATGGGTTTGATGAAAAAAAACATTTTTGAGTTTCAGTTCTATGTATGGGGAACCCCAAAATTTATTGTTTTTTTTCTATTTTAGTGTGAAAATCTTAATGCGGTTCACAGAATACATCTACTTATCAAGTTTCAACAGCATAGCTCTTATAGTTTCGGAATAAAATGGCTGTGACATACGGACGGACGGACAGACAGACAGACAGACAGACAGACAGACAGACAGACAGACAGACAGACATGACGAATCTATTAGGGTTCCGTTTTTTGCCATTTGGCAACGGAACCCTAAAAAGGAACTGTATACACCTGACAACAAAATGCATTGCATTTTGGCAGAGGTAATATACAAATATATTTTGTAAAAAAAACAGTGAATAAACACTTCATTTTTTTGTCAAGTACTTCTGAAACTGATGATTTAAATGTTTTCACTCCGATACTTTAAAAGTACCTACCAGACGTCTGACTTTGAAGTCAGATCTTCAAAAGTTGTGTTACGTTTTCATAAGCCCACGAGTCCACGACATAGCGTATTTTGATACTGTCATATCATCTACATCTGTTGGCAAAAGACTTCATTGGTTTCAAATAACTTCAATTCGGAGCTAATGTTGGCCATCTTTTCAACCGACGAAAAAAAACGGAGGAGGTTATCAATTCGACGCGTATATTTTTTTTTTTTTTTATATGGCTATCTTCAACACACTTGTGAAATTATGGAGCATCCTAACGATGAAAACCAGATCCTAATACTCATGGCTATTAACCAGTCTATGAGCTATGACTAGGATCGTTGGCCCATCTACTTTAGTCTTCTTCCTAATTGCTTATGACAAGGTCTGACGGCAGACCGATAAAGAATTAATAGAAGCCATTCTACCCCGCATTTTTCAGCTTGGTTTGTAGTCCGCTGTTATGGAAAATATGTCATCTTAAATAGAAGAGCGTGCCCCAAGCCCTGCGCGATTTGGTGAATGTCACATGTCCTCGATTTTTTGGTTCTAGGACTTTCCGGTTTCCTCAAGATGTTTGTCTTCACTGATTTGAGAGCAGTGGTGATAATATGAATTATTTTTGACCTAGAACTCTGTACAAATCGCTGATGAGTTTTATATTTCGCTGATTGGCAACTGAATATATGTATATCTTTTGTTTAATTGTCTGTATAGGTAGCATCACTAAGGTCAATGGTTTGATTGGCCATTACGTCACATAAGATTTTCTCTTTATTAAAAAGTATGACTTATGTTTGTTAATTTCTTTCTCCATGCCTATGAGCTGTCCTTCAATTTCATTTATAAGCCCCTTTCGGAACCATTCAAACGCCATAGTTGGAAGTACATTGTCCATTGATAGAATGACAGAAAACCTTTCTATACGCAGATAGAGACATTTATTCGATTAATTTGATTAAACAGTGAGCTTAAACAGGGTAGAACTAAATAAGGTGTAGGGTTCGATATCAAAAACTCATGAAACAAAAATATATAGATATTTTTCATTATTCGATGGGTGAAGGTCAATGACCGTAATCTGTCGGCTGTTTTTGAAACTTTTCCTAGAAATTAGATATTTTTTACGAATTTCGAATAACTATAAAATGGCACAACAACACAACAAGACAAATATAAGTCCAATTAGATATTAGCTGTCTTTATGTAATAATTAATTAAAAATCAGACTCAGTGCATTCATTAAATATCCGTATAGCGCCTACAAGATTATTTTTTGCCAAAATTGGAACTCACGACGCCATCTTTTTTTGGAATACGTGTTTTTGAAGTGACATTTAACAAAACAATTGCTGAAATGTTTACCAACAGAGCCACCTTATCAACGTAAAGTTTCCGAAGCCACAGAGTGATGTGACTAGTAAATTAATTTCAATGAAGTTTTGAGAGTCGTGTTGAGTAGGTGTGTCAGCGGAGCCTACATTCGAGCGCCGAAAGATGCTTGTAGCACTGTAGGTACAATATGCTATAGCAGTATTCATTAACGTAGTCATTACTGTGTGTAAATTAAATTAACGAAAAAAAAATCATCAGCTAAATGTATTTTATTTAAAGCGCAGCGTTCAATCGAGTCATTAGAATAATTGATCAATCTAAATTATATATCTATTTTGACAGATACTGATTGAATGACATGTAAGTCGGATGGACTTAAATAAAACGAATTTTTGTTAGTGAAGTAATTAAAAAAAAAAATAACTGCATATGTTCTGTTCCGTATGGTGTCCAATGCAAAGAATAGCAGCATCCCATTTCTTCCCGTGTGGGTGTCGTAAGAAGTGGCTAAGGGACTTACTCCAGTAAGTCCCTTAGCCATAACCTCGCCTGCCAAGCGTGCCGATTATGCCAAATCCCGCAAAATTGGGGAGGCCTATGTCCAGCAGTGGACGTCTTTCGGCTGAAATGACGATAGAAGCTATAAAAAGTCAATTAACCTTTTGAATGTCTTAAGTTACAGTTACACAGTTCGACATAAGCAATTGTCTTTCTATTGTGTCTCTAATTACGGAATTCGATAAGTTAATCTATCCAATAACAACTTTTCTGTAACATATTTACTAAAAAACTAGTCTAAATTAAACAGAAGTCGTTTCCAAACGATCTCTCTTTAATATTAAGTGACCACTTAGCCTGAGCTAATTGCTAGATTATATTCGCGTGGGTGCCTTTAGCAGCTGAGCGGCCATTTTTATGTAACGATTATTTAAAGGAAGTAGAGAGGTAAGTATTTATGAGGCTGATCGTTGAAGTTATTTAATTTCTTTTTAATAGAGCTGTGGAGGTTTTAATTGGTGTTTGATTGAAGAAATGGGCTTAGTGTTTGTTTGTGCAATTTTTAATGATTAGATCTGACTGTACTTATACTAAGAGTATGATGAGATGTAGTATAGAGACTTTACTTTGTGTAAATAATTTCATCACCATTGCTCTCAAAACGGTGAAGGAAAACATCGTGAGGAAATCGACATGACCAAGAACCAAACGTTCGAAGAAATGTGACATCTACCAATACGTACTGAACCCGCATTGTAGTTGACAGCCCACTCCCTCTTAAAGTGAGGAGGCGTATCCCAGCAGTGGGACCGTTATAGGCTGAATATGATATGATGCATTAATACGTGAACTAACCTATTCCAAATAGCACCAGTCTTAGGCTTAGGATGTATTGAGGACTTTCGGCTTCTTTAATGTTGCTTACGAGGGATTTATTTTTAACCGACGAAAAAAAAAGGAGGAGGTTATCAATTCGACGTGTATTTTTTTTTTTTTATGTATGATCACGCATAACTTTGTACATGGTAGTCCGATTGTGATAATTCTTTTTTCATTGGATGGGGTATACCTTGCCAAGTATTATTAGTATATTCAAGCCACAAAAAAATATAAAATAAAAACTTTTTAACAAAAAATTAAACCGTCGAAAAACTGAAAAGCAAAAAATAATAAACCTTAAAATGTTGAGTCGGCGCTGAAAAATCAATGAACAAAGATCACTCAAAGCGCCGACTCATAATTTTAAGGTTTATTATTTTTTGCTTTTCAGTTTTTCGACGGTTTAATTTTTTGTTAAAAAGTTTTTCAAATTGCTTTCACAATTGTCTTTAGTTCCTATATTATAAACTTGCCAATATATGTCTTTCAATTTACAACCAGTCTTACCAAGGGGTATCGTGTTATCCAGGGACTGGGCTGTGTAGGTCAGATAGTCAGTCTCTCCATGTAAAATACTGGTATTCAGCTGCAGCCGGTTAGCCTGGAAGCTGACCCTAACGTAGTTGGGAACAGGTTAGGCAGATGATAATGATGATTTGTAAAAACTTGCCATTATTATGGTGTTTAAATTTTCCGATATCCAACCTAAAAATAACTATGATTTTTTCTACAAACTTCGTGCAAGTGAACTTGTTATTCACGTCAAAGGTCAAATTGATTATGTACATCAAGAATGCAATTATTTCTCTAAAGAGTGCTCCAAATTAAATTACAAGATTTCTACTTTACCTTAATTTATTGCTTATAAAATATGGATCGTGTTTAATAGATCCAGTTCAATTTGCAATACCTACCTACATACCTGGTACAGTCAGACTCACAATAAAGTAAAAATTATGTTAGTTAAAATCTGCTCTGCAATACTTTGAAGGATTTTTAAAAATAAAGCAAATCGGCGTAAATTGATTTTTAATTATTCATAGACTTATTTGGGTTGGTGGTTTTTGATAGGGACTTGTGGTGTGGCTTAGTAAAGACAACTCCGTGGCTCGATCGACCAAGTTTGGGTACGCTTACCGCGGTTGCCGGTTGGTCCCTGGATAGGGTCATTCGTGGATCTGTTACAGCTGTTACGGGTTGGCAGAAGCTCGAAGGTGACAGCCAGTCTTACCAAGGGGTATCGTGTTATCCAGAAACTGGGTTGTGGACAGTGGAGGTAAGTTTGGCAGTCACTCCACTTAAAATGCTGATATTCAGTTGTTCCGACCAGATTGATTATCATTGTTTTGTGTTTGTTTTTTTTTATCTTTCTCTTTCCTTACAGTAGTTTCTTGAAAAGTTTCATAACAAATCACAAATAAATGTCTAAATATTTATCTTTTTACGATGGCGACTGTATTTATAAAATCAAAGACAGGTTCACCATTTTAGAAAATTGAGTCATAAATAATAAATTATTGCCTTGATTGAGTGCGCGTTAATTATAATTTGGTTAAATGGATACATTTATCTTTTCACTCTTCATGTTAGGGACGCTATAGTTTATGTTATTAACTTTGTACACACGGTTAATTTGTAATTTATAGCTTATTTAATGGTTAAACGTGTTTCAATTTTATTTAGAGCAAGCCAAGGTATTTAAATATTATCTTAGTATTCTTTGTATCGCCCACCATCCCTGTTCTGCACAGGGACAAATTAAATTAGTTGGCAATACTTTACCCTCGTATTATATCGAAAAAGAATGACATAAATAAAAATCAAAATAGTGTTTTTTTTTTCATTTTTCCGACTTGGTTCAAAATTTTACATAATATTGACATGTAAGTACATTAACCCCTCGCGTGTTTATGATGCACACGTGTGCATCATGTTATTTCAATGCCCAACTGTTTATGATACACCATGTGAATCATGTAAAATACATTTGAATTCCCGCTGTTTTTTTATTGAAAACATGCGAGAGGTTAAGGCAATCAAACGATAATTATGTATTGGTTTTTGAAAATTCGTAAAAATATCTAAGTTCCTTTAAAAATTACAAAACTACTGATTGATTACGGGCATGGTTCTTCGCCCAAGAAATGAAGAAAAAAAACTTCGCCCAGCGAATGAAGAAATTTTTTTTTCTTTTTCCATTACTTTCGATATCGAGACCCAACACGTGGGAAAGTGTTGACAGCTAATTTAATTTGAACCGTATATCAGAAAAATAAAATTTATTCAACAATATTGATTGAAACAAACATTCACTACCTTTGACATAAAGGATTTGATGACAAAACAATTCATCATCATCCATAAGACAAAATAACATTTTACTTCAACCACAAAACATGATAGCCTCCTCTTCTGACATCACAGCATCCTTCATCATAGCATAGAAATCGAAAAACCAGACACAACATCGTAAAAAGTAATTCTCAAACCAAAAAGCGAATTTACATTTATTAATATTGATAGAACGATCTAAAATAAAGTAGTAAAGTCAATCAGTGAACAGTATTATGAAATTGGATGTAAATGCCTTAGGAAATCTATTTAATTTGAATTTTTATACGCAATCATTAGATTAGTCAGTGAAATCTATACTTTCTAGTATCGTAAAGTAGGTATTAAATGTTGAGTAATTGTTTTGCCGGACGTAAAAAATAGCACCATCCCATTTCTTGCCGTGGTTGTCATTGAAGGCGACTAAGGGACTTACTAGAGAATGGGCAGCAGCGTTCTCTATGTATTACATTATCACCATACTGCGATCGCCCACCTGCGTACTAGGTGTAGGTTTTCCAATTTACAAGTAAATGTTAGGCAGTATGTTGGACCTGCCAGGGTCGCGAGATTCGTTCGAAAGAGTTATCTGGCATGGGCAACTGAAGGAACACGGGTGGGTTTTAGTCAATAAAAGTCTGACACGCCCTTCCTCTCCACCCTAGAGAGGGAGAAGTCATTTGATGATTACCCACCCAAAAAAAAGGCAGTATGTTGAACAAAATATGATTCTGGACCGTAACACGTATCTATTTACAGAAATATAATTATTGTAATCATCAATACAACCATTACATTCATTTGATTTCATGAAAAGTCATTCAATGTGATATGGAGGTTCGTTAAAACTTCGATGATGATTTGATATTCGAAATTACACCAAGAGTTGTCAGTAAACTACCGACTGGTGAGCTGTACGTCGTCAAATCATGGCTCTTGGAAGTCAGACAGGCAGTCGCTTCATGTAAAAAAAAATATATTCCGGCTGCCATTTGTAGTCTTGGCCAGATGTCACAGGTCGTCAAAAGCCAAAAAGTCTGACAACGAATCTTACCATAAGGGTATCGTAATACCCAGTAACTGTGTTGTGGAAGTTTGATACGCAGTTGTTCCGTGTAAAATACTGGTAGGTTTTCAGCTGAATCCGGCTAGATTGGAAGCCGAACTCAATTACGCCGATGGTCCTAGTTTATCATTTTGTGGCCTCGACTTGTAACTCGGGTCGTAACAGCTATGTGAACGTGATTCAGCATTGCATATGTAAGCTGTCACGCCCTTTATGCCAGGAGGCTTTTATTTTGGTAGTTTTATTTACTTTATAAAAATATTTTTTGCTTTTGCTTGAGTATAGATTTCATTTTATTTCTTGGAATATTGGGTTGGCTAGCTGACATATGGCAAATCATTTAATTTAATATTTTGTGTCTCGTAATGTTACCTCCTTACAATTGTATAGAATTAAGTTCTTCTAACTTAACAGACAGCTGTGCTGCTGGGGAGTTTGTTCCGCCACTTCTTCTTCCCAGCTAAAGCACTAGGAAGTGTCGAAGGGCAGGCGTTTTGGGGGGACTGTGTTTTGTAACTTTGACGTTCAAAAAGTGCTGACTCTCAGCCTAGTTTGAATAAATGACTTTTGATTTTGATTTTGAACATATTTGGAAAATGGATAGGCAGATGATGATGAATTTAGCAAGCTTGGTAGCAGATCTAATGACGTCATATAGAGATCGGTCAGCTAACACAGTTGAAACTGCATTGACCTTTCGGTAATCGTATTCTGATACAATTTTATCGAAACGTGAAACCGATGTTCGTAATATGAATTTCATTAATTTGCTTTTAAATTAATAGGAAATCAACAGCTGATCTTTCCATTTTATGAAGCTTCTCTATTTTAAACTCGAGAACCAGTTGTGCGACGTGAATTTCTTTTGGGCGCAAATATACTTTTCATGGCTACCTTTTTGGTAAATACTAGCTTTACTCTTTGACGCAATAACTAAAGAACGTTTTTCGATGAAAATTGGCAGAGCTATAGTTTATAACCTGGATTAACAAATAGGGTACTTTTATCCCGGTAGTACGTTCCCGCAGGATAATTCACGACCTCCACGCGGGCGAAGCCACTGGCAAATGCTAGTAAAACCTGAAATTTACTAATAAACAACGCTTAAGCATAATCCTCTGGATCTAGAAACATGAAACTTTGCACAAAAATAATTCCTTTAGTATCGAAAGTGAACGTTTAATATAATAGTCTATTAGAACGGTTAATAAAAGTTTCTATGAAATTACGATATTTTTGAAGTTAAGTAGAATTTAGAACCCAGATTTCTGTTTACAAGTAAAAGTTTGTTGTTTAATCGTTTTCTGGAAACCCATACATACCCTACGGATCCTGAGAGGTTCTTAATGGGTAATACTATAAGGCACATTGCCTTGTCTTAAATAAAACTTGATATTGTTATTTTAACATCAGTAAGCTAGTTAGACCAGTAACGTTTGCCTGAGATTCAAGGCCTAGTTTTAAAGCTAGGTCCACTTTCATTCCACCTGTCTTATTTAACTGATTTGCGCAATGTCTTATTTTAATGGTCGCCATAATACTTGCGGTGCAGGTTGTGAGAAGCTTTAAAATGTTCTGGCCTTAATTTTTTTTTTTGTGAATTATTATTCATTTATAGAAATGAATCAAATTAAATATTTGTCATGTCAACATAACTCTTTACTGAAAGCATATGAAACTATTTTATTACAAACATCAACTTTTGTCTGTCTGTTAGTTCCGGCTAATCTCCGTAACAGTTGGGCAAATGTTAATAAAATTTGGTATAGGGATACTTTGAACCCTTGGGAAGGATATTCGCTTTATCGACACAGATTGAGACTGATCTGACTTTTAACTATCTTTAAATTCTTAGAATTGCCACTCAGGTCATACTTGCATGCTGGTTGCGAGTACAACGCACCTGTCTTTTCTGAAGAACATCACCAATAAGGTCACTATAATAATGTCCTCCTAGGGGGACCCTACCAATTAGTCACCCTTCATTTATCCTCTCAACATGACGAAACCATTTAAGTATATCCATATAATACTCCTTTCAATTTTTGTCACTACACTTTATCATCTCAACAATAACGTAGGTATCTAACTGGTGGTCTTAAGTTTGTTTTCTTTCATCGTGATTGTCTGGTTTCTAAAGCATATTTTTTTAATTAAAGAGAACAATCAATGGCAGGTAATTTTACTCGACGTTTTAACTAAAACTTTGTTGTTCAAAGTCATCAGGGTGATCAGTTTTCTACGGCAGCAAGAACTGCAACTCATCTTTATTGCTTCAGTCTTTGCTTGCTCATCGTTTCGTTTTTATATTTCTCCGTACTGAATGGCTAATATTTTTGCCCCGGCAAAGTAATTCACATCGTACTTATTCCCATACGAGAGATTATGATTACCTATAATCAGTTCCAAAATCTTTGGTAAAAGTGTAAACAAATCGTGTACACACGGCTTCATATCAAGCTATACATTTCCAGTTTTCGCTGACCTCTCATTGGATAGGCGTTTCGTTCAATGAGAACTCAGTTTACACTGGAAATTTAAAGCCAGTTTGGTAGCCGTGCATACTGCAAGTCTCTTTTGTAAAATCTCACCTTGCAAACGAAAGTTAAGTCAGCTTGTAGTCAGCTGTCAAACCCTAGCATCAGCCGATCTATTCTGTAAAAATCTCACCGTGAAAACTTAGGTGAAGTGGCCTAATAGTGCGCTGCCATTCTATCCATCGCTAGGGGTTGACACTAATGACAGCTCACTTTAAGCTAACTTCACCCGATTTATTACGGTGAGATGTTTACAGAATAGCAATACAGGTGGATTGACAGCTCACTTCACTTAAGATTTCATGCTGAGATTTTTACAAAATACATCGGTTTGTTAAATTCTTACGTGAGTGCGTAAGAATTTATCTGTATTTAAAAGGTTTCAACTTTATATCTTACCACTTTTCCAACAATTAAGGTTTTAATTGAATAGCATCGTTTAACTGTTATTAAACAACTAGCTTCCGCCCGCGACTTCGTTCGCGTTACATTTCTTGTTTCCCTGACCCTTCCCGTCGCATCGAATCGCCTACCCATGCGATTTTCCCCGTTTTTGCAACATTTTTCATTACTGCTACGCTTCTCTTAGTTATAGCGTGATGTTATATAGCCTATAGCCTTTCTCGATAAATAGGCTACCCAACACAAAAATAATTTTCTATTTGGACCAGTAGTTCCTGAGATTAGCGCGTTCAATCAAACAAACAAACAAACTCTTCAGCTTTATAATATTAGGTCTTTACCTATGAAATTGCCGTTCTGCAGTACTGGCCATTTCAAATCAAAATAATTTTTGTTTGTCTAAGAATTCTAATTTCAAATTAATTTTATTTAAAAAACATGGAATTCTTTTTCCAAAAGTAGTCATTTGCTTATTGATTAGTGTTACATTTTCATCGCATTTCAATCTTTTTCGTCATCATGGATACGTTAAAAATTCGAGGAATTATGGAATATGAGTACCGTCGTGGCAGCAACGCGGCACAAGCGGCACACAACATCAACGACGTTTACGGAGCTAACACTACAAACCAACGCACCACCTGTTATTGGTTTGCTCGCTTTCGTTCTGGAAATTTCGACCTGAAAAATGAACCTCGCGGTCGTCCGAAGACTTTAGTCGACAATGACGAATTAAAGGCGATTGTGGAAGCTGATGATACACAATCTACGGCTGAATTAGCAGCAGCTTTCGACGTTAGCGTCAAAACAATATTGGTCCATTTGCGTCAAATTGGCAAGGTAAAAAAGCTTGACAAATGGGTGCCCCACGAACTCAATGATCGCCAGCGCGAAGTACGCGTCGAGACGTGCCTTGCACTGCTCAACAGACACACAAATGAAGGAATTTTGAACCGCATTGTTACCTGCGATGAAAAATGGATTCTGTTTGATAACCGCAAGCGCTCAGCAAGTTGGTTGGATCCTGGTTCAGCACCTAAACAATGCCCTAAACGAAAACTTACCTCTAGAAAAGTGATGGTCACTGTTTGGTGGTCTAGCGCTGGTGTGATTCATCACAGCTTCTTACCAAACGGGGTGAGCATTACTGCAGATGTGTACTGTGAAGAACTGAACTCAATGATGGAGAAGCTGGCACATCTCCAACCAGCATTGGTCAATCGCTCGTCTCCGCTGCTCCTGCACGACAACGCGCGACCTCATACTGCACAGCAGACAGTCTCCAAGTTGCAAGAACTGGGGTTGGAAGCTCCCCGTCGTCCGCCCTACTCACCAGACCTTGCGCCTACAGACTACTACTTTTTCCAGAATTTGGATAACTTCTTGGCGGGAAAAAAATTCAATACCCGAAAGGCAGTACAAAATGCCTTTGAAGAATTTGTTGCCTCCCATCCAGCTGATTTTTTAAGAAGGGCATCAATAAACTGCCACTGCGTTGGCAAAGATGCATTGATTGCATGGGTGATTATTTCGATTAATACAAATAAAAAATACATGAAAAAAGTTCGTTTAATTTTTTTCATACAAAACCGCATTTTCATAGGTAAAGACCTATTATTAAGTATAGATTGCCGAAGAAAATTGATTTAAAAGTATCCTCAATTCTATAATGAAAAACATCAGTGATTTAAAAGTGGAATTCAGGGTTTAAGTATTCAAATAATCAAATAAAATCACTCAATTTGTAATTGGCACTATACGGTAAGGTATGGTACGTTTTCATACTCATTTACTTCATCGACATCATCATTTCAGCCAAATGACGTCCACTGTTGGACATAGGCCACCCCCAACTTTGGGGCGGTTTGTCATAATCATCACGCTTGGCAGGCGTGTTGGCGATCGCAGTATGGTAATAAAACGCATAGAAAACACTGCTGCCCATTCTCAAGTAAGTCCTTTAGTCTTAGTCGCCTCTTACGACACCCGTAGGAAGAAAAAAAAAAACCGGCCAAGTGCGAGTTGGACTCGCGCACCGAGGGTTCCGTACAAACATATAGGTATGCTCGGTTTAAAAATAAATGTTTTTTTTTAATTTTTATATTTCAGTTGATTGAATGTAAGGTAAATTGCGGTTTACGATTTATGACGTTTTAAAAAAAAACTACTCACTCGAGTCACTCGATCTCGTTCAAACCAATTTTCGGTGGTAGTTTACACGGTAATGTACATCATATATTTTTTTTAGTTTTATCATTCTCTTATTTTAGAAGTTACGGGGGGGGGGACACACATTTTACCACTTTGGAAGTGTCTCTCGCGCAAACTATTCAGTTTAGAAAAAAATGATTAAAGAAACCTCATTCCCATTTTGAAGACCTATTCATAGATAGTAGATACCCCACACGTATGGGTTTGATGAAAAAAAAGTTTTTGAGTTTCAGTTCTATGTATGGGGAACCCCAAAATTTATTGTTTTTTTCTATTTTAGTGTGAAAATCTTAATGCGGTTCACAGAATACATCTACTTACCAAGTGTCAACAGCATAGCTCTTATAGTTTCGGAAAAAAGTGGCTGTGACATACGGACGGACGGACAGACAGACAGACAGACAGACATGACGAATCTATAAGGGTTCCGTTTTTTGCCATTTGGCAACGGAACCCTAAAAATACTTTATTTCAGACATGAATAGTCCATAGGTTGTTTAGTGATGGTAGTAACAGAAAGTACTTAAAGCCTATATTAGTATTGTTAGTGAGGACACAAAATACAATTAAATTGACTAAACCCGCCTTCAAGGCTCAGTGTGGAAGGTCCATAAGTACGTCAAAGGCAAGACGTAAAGTCTGCCCCCGATAGTAAAAAAGACGTATCTAACAAAAAGTTAAAACGGAGAAATAAATATTTTAATGAATGAAACGGGAAATCGTTTGCTGTCTTCGACTAAATTAAAATATTTGCATACTAAAAATTTAAAATAATGCCCACTATAATAGGCTTAAACTTGGTTTAATAAATAATATAAGTTTATTAACTTATTATAATAAAATTAATGAAAAAATAGTTTCATCTTAGCATAAAAAATTAAGAAAAATATTACATACTTAATTGAATAGACGTAAATGGCTAGATGCGCCCTTTAAATTTCAAACGCATTTAGCTGTACTTTTCTTCTAAGTATTTAGTTAATCTATCTAGTATATGATTTTAACAAAAATGGGCGCATATAGGTATTTCCGCCTTTTTTTTAAGAATTAGAATGTATGTAGATAATCCTTGGCTTGGATAAAATGTTTGTAAATTATTTGATAATCCTTTTATATAAGGTATCTGATATAGTACAGTAGGTTTGTGGTTATATAAGCCATAGCCTAATTTATCATTCGTAAATAAAACACAATTGATATAGTCAAGTATTTATTTTAAAGTCTTTTGACCCTCATAAACAAAAATGCTATCAATTTACT
Organism: Aporophyla lueneburgensis; assembly: GCA_932294355.1. NCBI lineage: Eukaryota > Metazoa > Arthropoda > Insecta > Lepidoptera > Noctuidae > Aporophyla > Aporophyla lueneburgensis. The sequence goes on along the minus strand of OW028751.1, from coordinate 27,230,999 downwards.
GTAATTTAATAAAAATCAGAACTATGCGTAATCAGTCTTAAATAGATACAGATCTAATTGTAATTATCTCTTATATTATAACAAACACGTCATAAAAAAATAACATTCTTAGGCTAATAATCGCATTACTGTAAGTACAAACAATATTATGATAATTATGTGACTAAAATATCAAAGTAAAAACATTTTAAAATCAATATCAAAATATTAAAAAACATCAGTCTTAACTGCCTTTAAAGTCTCTTAAAATCTAACTTTAACGTAAGATCACAGACAATTATCAATCCTTGGACAAATCTTAAAAATCACTACAAAAATTACTTTTATGGAAAAATATTTTCTAACCTATAAAATCTAAACAGATAGCATTAACCAGCGAAGTACATGTAGCTTCACTGTTGCTTTGTGTGCCTATTTGTCAACTTCTTCCTCATATTCGTTAATCAAATCGACAGAGTTATCATTAACTGGCAAATTTCGCCAAAACGCCCTTCGGTTATTTGGCATAAGAGAAAGCAACTGACTGATTATATCAGATTTTCGCTTTTCATTAACTCCTCTGAATTGAGTTTTTATTATTGGTCTTGGAATGCCAATTTTAATATTTTTCACTCTCAGGAAGTCCAGTTCTCTTTCTACGCCATCAAAATCAGTTCGGAATGCTATTGTATTAATTCCCCTTCGAAAAGTGACTTCGCACATGTTACTCAGATATACTCTTGGTATCATATTTTGAAGTTTGTAACAAGAAGAGCAATCTTCAAATCTACAAAAGTCGCTGACGGCCATTTTCTTTACAGTGATTTTACGATGAGTATCAGAAACCGCGTGATAGAAGTCTTCGAAGTCATATATTCTTTTCTACTTTTTGAGTGACAACTCGACCTGGTGATGAAACTCATCCGCTGACATGTAAGTGTGTCCTACTTCCAAATATTTCAGAGTGATAGTTTCCAAATTTACATCGCTTGAGTTTATCAGATACAATAAATAGGAAAAAAGACTCCAGTTCTTGTTTTGAGCGGCACAGTTGTCAAGCCACAGTGTTATGTGCTTGACATCACGATAATGCAAAAAAAAGGCTCGGAAACAGCTTATGATGTCATCTTTTTTCCTGCCAGCAATAGCTTCGTGCCAGATACAAGCAAATGTGTACCTCGCGCCTCGAAATTTCTTGTCTCCAAGAGGTACGAAACTCTCGTTAAATAATATGAGTCTTGGGCAAAATATAGCAACCTTGAATTCATCTAGACGAGGGCACATTATAACCTTTTCTAGGTCTACTGAGTAATACATAGTGTCACTGGTTTGGTCTTGCATACTCATTTGACGAGATTTATCTTCATCGTATTTCTGTCGTGCTAAAATGTATCTTCTGTGATGCAATTCGTATTCCTTACATTCGGTGCAATTCCGATGACGGATCTCCATAATTTCAGCGTTGTGTAATTTATATTTTTCGCATATTTCGCACTCTTCATTGCCTAGTTTTGCAAAAGAGATATTAAGTTCTTTAATAACTCGTCGGTAGTGATCGTAAGATACACAATCTTCGGAAGCGGACTGTTCAGTTATACCCATTTTTTCGCAAAAGTCTTTGTACATATCACGAATATTTAGCTCTGACGGTAAATATTTTCGATTGGGTGCATGTACCCTTCTGTAGTGTGATACAGCAGGATGAAAAGAATTAATGTGATCAATGATGGGCTTGTTATCGATCTTTTTAGGGTTGGGATTACAGCCACGCATATCCGTTATTGCTTGTACTTGCGCTTGTTTTAAAGCGTTTCGTAGAACCTTGTCGTTTTTTTTCTCAAATCCAAGGGTTGTCAAAAAAAAAAATCTTGCACACCACTACTTTCTCATTATTTTCATTCAACATAAAATATGTAATAGTTTTTCCTCGGTTAATTACTTTTGAGTTAGGATTTTTTTTTGTTCGCCTGGCTGGTATAGTTTGCGATGTGTTGTTTATTATGTATATGTACTGTTCTCGCCACGTAAAATTACGAAACTGCTTATTTATAATATCTCGCTGGTTTTCAGATATATTTGAAGAACATTTCTTTTTACATTCTTCACCGCAACCTGGTTTAACGCAATACTTGGTATTAGTCTTTAACTCTTTCTTAGCTTTAGTACGCTCTCGCAATGAAGTATCGTAATGTTTGCGTTTACGTACACTTCCTTTCTTGGTAAGTTGGATTACATTTTCAGAAGCCTGGTCAGTCTGATTTTCGGGCTCAAAATCTTCTCGTTCAGGTGACTCTGATACGCGAATGTTGTGTTGTTGTGAGTTCTCTATGAAATCAATATCTGAATCAGAGTCGATAACACTATTTTTGTTGTTTTTTCTTTGTGGTGGAATGTAGTCTTTATCAAAAACTGAATCATCAGAGTCAAATTCACTTACTGTTGAACTGCTGCTGCTGCTGATAGTAGCTGCAGTGGTGGTATTATCGCAGACTTTATCCGGAACAATACTGCCAATTGTAGAGACGTGGTTAATTTCTTCACCATGGCTTATTTGGTAAGGGTGTTGGTCGTTAATTAAGGGATATAGCGAAATTCCCTCTGTATTTTCCACTGCAGTATTATTTGTACTTTCTGTACTTGTGGAAGCTAAAGCTTTAGTAAGTAACTCAAAGCATCGACCTTTTTTCATGTTTATTTTTACCTGTAACAACAGTCAACAAGTGTTAGAATGTACTAAAAAAGGCGAACCTAATAAAGCAAGTTAAGTGTTTGCTAGCGATATAACGCAGATCAAATTATATTTTTATTAAACGAATATTAAATGTGATTACAAAAACTCACACAATTCAATAAGAATAACTCAATAAAACCTTACTTCAGTAATATGTATCACTAATGTATTATAAATGTTATTCAAAGAAATTTTAAAATGTAAGTACCTAAAAAATTTAAATCCGAATGAAGTACTAACTTTAATTTATTAATTTTACTAAGACATATATATTTTTTCTATCATAAGAAGTCTTTTATTATTATTTTTAAATTGCACACACAAACAAACTTTTTAAATTAAAAATACTTACTTCGTTACGACGAATCACGCTGCGAAATATTGCGCGACCGCGACACGTCGTGCTCCTACAACACTCGGGCGCAACTGACATAAAACCTCAGCCGCCGTACTAAACATACCCCGCCCGACCCCCGCGTAATCTTCGCTTGATTCACAACTCTAAGAAAAAAGGACGTTTCTGCACACATGCGCCTTTTTTATCAAGTATCATATTGTATTTTTTTATTCAACGCAACGTATTAAGACGCTTACGGTAATTGCGCCCATGTTAAAACAATTTTACGAAGTAAATAGGGCGCAAGTGGTCAGATGTGGTCTTTTTTTCTTAATGTGAAAGCAGTTTTTTATTAGCATGTTAGACGCAAATGCTTATTTGCGTCTTATTTACTTCTTCATAGAAGTAGGGACAAATATGCGCCTTTTATATTACTGAACTAAAAAAAAAACTATAAAGTATAAGGACATTATCTACATAAATGCGACTTTTTAATTAAGTTTCACATAAATTCGTCTTTTCTTCTTCAATCGGATGTTAAAAAAGGAACAGAAGCGCCCTATTTTTTTGTGCTAAAACCGCACTGGAGGCAGTTAGAAAAATATTAAAAATACAGGCAGATGCGCCTTTTTTTTCTGATTCCGGCAATGTATATAACTCAAATCTGGAAAAAATGTTAGATGCGTCTTTTTTTCTATCGGGGGCAGAAGTAGTGACATTATTTACTTATACATACCTATAGCTACTTCCACCCAGTGCCGTTGTATAGGACAGTCACCACATGGAACTCATCTGTTGACATTTTCATAAAATACTTTTGGAACAGAGTATACATAACCTCTAAATAATTTCTTGGTCTTAAAGTAAGAATAATAATCATAAACAATAGAATAGGTATTACTTTTACACTGTCATTAAAACATCTTTGTCTTATGTTTAGCTATTAAGTATTCATTTTATATTTTAAATAATTAGAAAGGTTCTGTAGAAGCACAACAATTATTCAACTGACTACCTGTTTGTGTTATTGATACCCAACTTCATTTACAGCTAGGTAATTTGCTGTGAGTAGAAATGGGGTAGTCAATAAATAAATAAGACTCTTCCTTCTTCAATATCTTAACGAACAGAAGTGTGGAAGATAATCAACAGCGTACTCGTGCGATTACACTTAACGTATTGTAATCTGTTTGAACTGTGCCAGCACTCAGAGTCGTAACTTGGGAATTGTTAATGAATAACCACGCTTATCTATAGGGACTAATTTGGACCCTGTCATTCAGAACATTCTAAAAATATTTCTTTTTTTGTTGGTGGTGGTATCTCATTGGTTTTTGGGTGACTTCTCTGAGTGTCGAAATTGTGACTACATTTATGTATTGGGATCCCACCTGTTAAAACAAATGTAAGTGGTAATAGTAAATAAATAAGTAAAAGAAAGTTTAAATAATTGCACGTTGAGCATTTAAGAATGATTTTGGTTCTACATCTTTGTGATATTGATATTTACATCTAATTTATCTGTAGAAATATATATTTCTGCATTAGTTGAAGATACTGCAATTGCAGACCGCTGACCGTCGTTTGCCCGGCGATTTTTATGGCCACAACTTTTTTATCGTTCACTGGATTTTCAGCTCTCGGTATTGAGCCGAGAATTGAAAATTCAACAGAGTATATGCAGCGCGTCACAAAGCTCACCCCGAGGCTATAAGGGCTTACATAACTTAAGTAATGGTTTATATATTCATTGTAATTGAGGTTATCCTATTATTTTTATATTAGCTATTAGAAGTGGTTTTCCGCTATCTTCAATATAGTTAGGACCGATCTCTGCTGTACCCTTTTGAGAATAAGGGGATATTAAATTTGGACATCATTTCATCATTTGGAGTTTGTTGCGCCATTTCTTCTTTTCAGCTAAAGCACTTCCTACACACATAGGACATAAGACAGTCCCCCAAAACCCCCGTTTTGGGGGACTGTCTTATGTCATTTTAACGTTAGAAAAGTGCTGATCCTCAACCTAATTTGAATAAATGGCTTTTGATTTAGAAATAAAAAATATTGATTATGAAAATCTGTGTTTTTAAGTGTATGTGTATCAGACGGAACTGATTTAGTTTTTGGTGAAATGTAACCGTTATTTCACCAAATTAAGTCAAATGTAAATGTAGATTTTTATGAGATCATCGTTACAAAATGAACGAGTAAATGACCTCTTAGACTTTCTTCTCAGACAGATAATAAGGAAATGAAGCTTGTCGAATCTAGTCTAAAAAGTAGACATAACAACTAGTTAAAACAATACTATGTATTGGGAGCAGTTGAAGTATTTTATAGATTAAATATTTGTGTCTATAATTGTATTGCGTTCCGTGTATTGTCGAACGTAAAGAATAGCACTAACCCATTTCTTCCAGCGAGTGTCGTAAAAGACGACTAAGGGACTTACTAGAGAATGGGCAGCAGCGTTCCCTGTGCATTTTATCACCATACTGCGATCGCCAACCCGCATTCCAAGCGTGGCGATTATGGCAACCCCCCCAAATTGGGGGAGGCCTAAGTCTAGCAGTGGACGTCTTTCAGCCCAAAGGCTGATGATGACGATGAATTGTATTGCTGTGAAGTTTGGAAAAACACTTTTAAGGGACCGTGCACTCTTCAGTCATTAAATTAAAAAATGCACAACATAACATCAGGCCTTGTTCCCACCTGCCCGGGTAGCGGATTTGTTCGAAAGAGTTACCGTGGCTCTAGCACAAGCAACTGAAAGAATAAGGGTGGGTTTTAGTCAGTAAATGTCTGACACGCCCTTCCGCGAGAGCGGGAGACGCGACAGAGAGGGAACATATATTTAGTTAGGTCACTCGCTGCTTCATGTTCTGCTGCTGGATGGTACGTGACTAATAACACTTCAGGCAATTACCTGGCATTTATCTTGACAATGTTGAGCGACGGTAACGCATCTAAAGGTAAAATTCTAAGTTGTGGCGCCGAGCTAATGTTGTATCCGTGATACGGAGTCGGGAACACCTGGAATTTTGGCCGAAAGAAACGGTTATGTGCTTAGGGAGTAGAAACCCAATACCCAGCATTAAAGCTACAATCGACATAAATAATTAAATCATTATTTCAGCCAGAACACGTTCACTACTGGACAGAGGTCTCCCCCAGTTTAAGGGGCCATAATCGCAACGCTTGGCAGGCAGCTATTACAGTACCGTGCTAAAATGCATAGAGAACGCTGCTACCCATTCTCTAGTAAGTTCCTTAGTCGCCTTCTACTGCACCCACGGAAAGAAATGGAATGGCGTTATTCTTTACGGCAACACATGGTACAATAATTAAATATCGATGTGAAATTCAACAGTCATTATGGCCACTGACAGTAAAAGCAGTGACAGTGAATACTTTTTTGTTACTTACCCTACTTTCAGAGTGACTTGTGAGTTTTGCATCACTGTAGGTCAAACGATAAGTTTAAAGTTTGTAGATTGTTTTAATGAATAGGTAGATTTTGGATATGGATATTATTTGGTTATTGGAAATGAGTAATGTCGCCTTATTTTTTTCATGACGTATAGGGAAGCCATTGAAAAATATAGTTTAAAAAATACTTAACGATAACAATATACAAGGTTAAATACAATTTCCTAGCGAAAATAAACAGACGTTATAGGTATTTATATAAAACACAGAAGAAGAATTTTGTAAGCCCATACTTCAAGTAACAACAAACTATGCCGTTGTTGACTCCAGAAATAATCACAAAATATTTTTTTTTTTCATTTATTTATCACGTTTTGATACTCATCACTCCGTAGCGTTTCACTAGTTAATATAAGTAATTTGATTTTGTATTATCTTCAAAATATTTATATATTAATTAGTGAAGCAATAATAATAATATTTTATACCTCTTTTTACAAAAAATACGCAGACGGAGGAGAATGACATTTGGCTCTGTTAAAGTTCATATGGAGAAGGAGTGCAGAAAACTAATTTAATAAACCGGCCAAGTGCGAGTCGGACTCGCGCACCGAGGGTTCCGTACAAACCTGTAGGTATCCTCGGTTTATGCATAAGGTTTATGTTTATGAAATTAAATGTTTTTTTTTTTTAATTTTTATGTTTGAGTTGATTGAATTAAAGGTAAATTGCGGTTTACGATTTATGACGTATTAAAAAAAAACTACTTACTGGATCTCGTTCAAACCAATTTTCGGTGGAAGTTTATATGGTTATGTACATCATATTTTTTTTTTAGATTTATCATTCTCTTATTTTAGAAGTTACGGGGGGGGGGGGGGGGCACATTTTACCACTTTGGAAGTGTCTCTCGCCCAAACTATTCAGTTTAGAAAAAAATTATATTAGAAACCTCAATACCATTTTTGAAGACCTATTCATAGATACCCCACACGTATGGGTTTGTGAAAAATTTTTTTTTGACTATCAGTTCTAAGTATGGGGAACCCCAAAATTTATTGTTTTTTTTTTCTATTTTAGTGTGAAAATCTTAATGCGGTTCACAGAATACATCTATTTACCAAGTTTCAACAGCCTAGCTCTTATAGTTTCGGAGAAAAGTGGCTGTGACATACTGACGGACAGACAGACAGACAGACATGACGAATCTATAAGGGTTCCGTTTTTTGCCATTTGGCAACAGAACCCTAAAAATGAAATAAAAAATAAAAAAAACAGGACTGAATTTCCACCACTGTAGGAGACCACTAGTAAAAATTTATTACCACGCGTTACTCTCGCTAAAACTCGCAAACATTCTGAGTGATTGGTTTTTTGTTTGTTTTGTACGTTCAATAGGTACTTGGTTGGTTTAGGAAAAAACAAAAATAGGAGAAACTCAAAGGAACCGCCGAACATTCGAAATTAAAATTTTGACGGGACAACGCGCAACGTCTGGGTTGTCTGGGTGTGGTGGCCCAGTAGAGCAGTGGTAACGGCTGCGACTTACGAGTCGGTCGTGAATTCGAACCCAAGCAGGCGCTTAACTTTGCGTTCTTCCTCATTCGAAGTCGTGTCGCGTAAGAAGTCGCGTCATTCGAAGACATGTGACATCTACCAACCCGTACTGGGCCCGTGTAGTAGATTATGGCCCACTCCCTCTCACCGAGAGATGAACGTCTGGGCTAAGTGCGGAAGAGGGAGTCCCCATCATCATCGTCATCATCAGGACGTGTAGTGTCTCTATTCCATAGAAATGTAAACACTATCTCATGCACACAAGCGGATGCTGCTCCTGTCACTAATGTCAATGGTCAGTCAGTAGCAATGGCGGGAAACAGAGACGGTGGAACAGAGGGGTAATTGCGGAACTTTTTATCGGTAGGAAATGGTTTAATATTCATAGTTAAACAACATTCATTGCGTTATTGACGTTGCTGAGCCGACAGTTTATTCGAACAAATGACGCAATGGCTTAGAAATAATCTTTAATCCCATTCAGATTCGGATACATTGTGCGTTTCGCAATTAGGGGGCAGGTCTGCACGGTCGCGCTTGATGTGGTGGTGAGCCAGTGAAAGGATATTATTCAACTTAAATACGGAATCAACAGGATTCTACATACAGTAATTTTACATTTCACACAACCATACTTAATTTTTATTTTAATCATTTTTCAAAGTGCTCTATCTACTTATTTTTTAAGAGCCAAAGAAGAAAAACATCGAATCATAGACAAAACGATAGTGCTGTAACTACCATCAATAGCTTTCAAATTATCGATAAATCTCGTTAAAATGCGTGAGTTTTGAGCGTAGCGTGCGTGAGCAGTTTACGAATTAATACATTGTTTCGAGGCAAGGTCAGATGTGTCCAGTAACTGAGAAAGTTGGGTGCTATCGAGAAAGCCGTTTATTGGTTCTCTATGGTTATTTATTAACGACTATATCGGTCTTTCGGCCCCGGTTGTCGCACCGCTAATGAGCTTGAGTTCCTGAGTTCGATTTCCAAGTCGGGCAATTGGGTTTTTCTATCTGGAATTTCTCAGTAGCAGGCCGGAGTTGTATTTGTGCCTGGTTCATGGTAACACGCTATCCCCTTATTACATGGAACTTAAACGGAAATGTTGTTTAGATAATGGTTTAATCTATCGAGTCAGTTAATGTTCGAACGTCAGTGTGATCGAAAAAGAGGGACAATTCCCAGATTTTTAAGTACGAACCTATCCTAATCCCAGTCTTAATCTGTCAAAATACCATTGATATTCACTACATTTTGTTTATTTTTTTTTTAAACATAGTAAATTGAGACTGACAGTTTCTCCATCATCGTCTTCTTCTCTATCATCTTCTTCTTTCTATCGCATTGGATCGCTGATCTGTAATGGTAGTGTAAGTAAGAATTGCGTAAATAAACAATCTTCGTACGGTACTAAATTCTCTGTTTTAAATTAAGAACTTTATAACTGTCTGCATAAAGTTTCAAACGCAAAAACCTCGAAAGTTTCAGCTCGGACTAAAGTAAGATCTCCGTTTGTAATAGACGGTATTTGATACTAAAAGCTTGTGGCGTTATTATGCTTCAATAACAATATTTAATTATAATAAGGCAACCTGCCTTATTATTATTATTGCCTTACTTGTATGATGCAGTTAAGATATTAGTGAAATGGTGGTTTGGATTTACACAATTAATTTATCATAGATATATAATTTTCACGATCTAAAGCTTTGCTAATTTACTACTTAGTTTAACGAGAATTAAGCAGCAATTGAAGATAGAAGTTCACAAAATACATAAAATGGCTTTATGATTACTACATGATTTATTATTGTAGAATTTAGCTCACATCTCTGACCATCGAACTATTAATTTCAACAATCCAACTCAAACCCAAAGCATTTATATCATACATACATAAGTTCTCGCCTTTTCCCATGGGGCGTTTCCACTCACATCTGCCTTGTAAATACCTTTTTTAAGCCGTCCTTCAGCATCCATGACTGAAGAACGGCATCCAACCATTTATTTCAATGAAAACATTTACAGATTATTCATTACCTACCTAGATTGTTAGTACTTAACCACAAGCCCCTCCAGCACCAAAATCTCTGTAAGACAATAAAAAAGCTTCAAAAATAAAAGACTAAAAAACATAAAAGGTATATAACGTCATATTCTACCGGTTGATCGATATAACTGTGCTGATCATGGCTATGAGCACACGCGATGACCTACTTCATACAAATGGTCTGAGATCATACCGCTCATATATGCCGTTCATTTATTACCGAAATAACGTACCAAGAAATGGAAAGTACGGTGTGATTCGGTTAAAGTTTTGGTGTGATAAGTACCGGTTTAGTGCTGTCTTGTCCTCACAGCTTTTCAAGGAAAATCGTAGTTTAAAATTAAAAAACACGCTTTCATAGAAAAAACTAAACGAATAAATCGAAAAATAATGAAAAAAAATCGTGTTTTTAAACTATTATTTATTTTACATTTTTTTTTTATTATAGCCAGCCTATACAATCGTAAGATTGTCTCGTGCAAACAACCTCTAAAGTTCGCTTCTGCCTAACCTTTTTGAGTATTATAGGCGTGATGTTATGTGTGTGTGTGTGTGTATAAAATCCATTGTGAGATTAAAAATCCGCTGGCCCTATCATTGCAGTTCACTACAGAACTTTTGTTAGGCTTTTCTGTTTGGACGCCTTTTTAAAAGCTTCTTTATAAGCTTTGTCCTTGTTATTGATCATTCCCAATTCTTTTATAATGTTTTGTTATAGATTTAGTTTATAACATTGAGGATTTATTATTACAAAATCTCGGCACTCCATACGTATACTGTAGATTCCTCGTTGATTGTCCCAGTACTTAGATGAAGAAGGTAGAAATGCAGTCCTGATTCGCTTTGCAAATAACTCCGAGTCTTCCAAAACGGGTTTGCTTAATGAATACCCCGTAATTCTTGCTTCTAAATACGGTTGCCACTAGCTCCTAAGTAGCAAAATTGAAGCGTTTTTATCTTGCAAAGTAAATAAATTCTACTCGTTCTAGTTTTTTGTAAGGCTGGCTTGCGGTCTGTAATTGATTACACGAAGTCATAATTAGTGTCAAAATGCTATTTACAGCTACCGCTCATCTCCTTTTAAGTTGTTAGAATTTTATAAATTGTATATGAAGTTAATCGTCGGATCAAAAATACTGCGCCAAATTTTTTAAGACTGAGAAATTATTTTGTCTCTGAGTTCAGCTTCACGCCTGGTTTCCCCAAAGGTTTAAGCTGAGGTGTACCTACCTATTGTACATCCACACTGTCAGTGACCTTTAATTTTAATAGACAATAAAAAATCGCTACACATAAGGATAGCATAGCATAATCTACTTATAATGTTCCTTACTGCTCGGACACAAGACTCCTCTTTGTAGGAGATTACGGGCTGTATTCAACCACGCGGGCCTAGTGCGGGTTGGTAGATATCACATGTCTTCGAATTCTTCGTTCTAGGATATGCTTGTTTCCTCACGCTATTTTCCTTCACCGTTTTGAGAGAAGCGTTTAAATAATTTACACAATGTGAAGCGTCTGCTGGGTACGAATTTTACGTTCTACTACTCGTAAGTCGCCGCTTACCACTGGGCCAGTGGATCTATAAATCCTAAATCGCTATGATAGCACAAACTATCAATTTTGTGGTACGTCCCAATAGTGAAGCCTTAGCCTGGAGTGCAATAGTCGTTTTCTACATACTGGAACGTAACACCGTTATTGCCAAACTGTGGGTGTATTATAGCAACTCCTTGCCTTATAGAGGTGGCGAGCTTTAAAAATATGTAGCAGCAACATAAAGGATATACGAAAAAGCCTATGGCTTCCCCGGGGCAGTCACCCCATCAACAAACTTGCTTATCGTTTCTTCACAAAATGAGCTATCCTCGTAAAGCCTAAGCCCATGTTGAATCCAAGAAGCATTGTTGAACTTTGTTCTGATTTGACGGGTTATGTCTCCTGCAAGGTTCGCGTGCATTTGTAGGCGACTGAAGGAACACAGGCGGGTTTTAAGTCAGTAAAAGTCTGACAGGCCCTCCCGCTCCGGCCAGAGCAGGAGTCGTCATTTAATGATTTCCTATCCTGAAAAAAAAAGGGTACCCCACTTTCAATTCTAGTGACCTTCCATTCAGAGGTTTTAGTCTCAAAACTATAATCCGTGTACAGAATGTTATTTGGCGACATCTTACTTACCTACTTGTAGAATTTAATATGTGCAGCATCCGGATTACATAAAGAACTTAAAACTGTTTACTTATCTTATAAGCAAGTATGCTTTGTTCTAGTTAATAAATTTTGGAAACGTTACATGACGCTCGTTGTTCTCCAAGACTTGGGTAATAGGGGATCCAGTCGGGGATCGCGAAAGACGCATTATTTCCCGAGGTCCCCGACGTAGATGTGGAACGGAACACCGGGGTGGTTTTAGTAAATAAGAGTCTGACAGACATTTCCGCCCACCCGAAGGCGGAGGATATCTTTGATCTTTGGCCCTGGCATATAGGCGACTGAAGGAACACGGGTGGGTTTTAAGTCAGTAAAAGTCTGACAGGTCCTCCCGCTCCGGCCAGAGCAGGAGACGTCATTTGATGATTTCCCACGCACAAAAAAAAAGGGTTACTTATGCCTTGATCACACAAACCGAGTAGACGTGCGAGTTGGTGTCCTCGGCTGAGTGCTCGGTACGTGTAAACACTTAACCGGGTGCTCGGCCGATTTGAAGGGCGAGACAGTAATTCCCCTGTTTCCCAGCTTACTCGTACAGACCCACTTGCCCGCTCGTCAAGTATAAACTTGCACTTAGTGGTACTCACCATTCGTACTCTATCATAACGATCCAACCCGTTCCTTGATGCCCTCTTCCAGCAACGCTCTAAGCCGATGTTCGTACTCTACAGGGGGTACCCTTAGCGGGTAGTCGCTTACTTTTTAAGGCTTTAATTTATTGATGTAGCCACAAGCAGCTCCGGTTACGTAGCCGACAATCTTCTTGATTGACTTGCGTGATTTCAGTAAAAATAAAATACTCACCACTTGGCACACTCACACTCGCAGCACTATATCGTTTCTGTGAACTGACTGACTGACTCTGCAAATACTCTCAAGTAAATACGTGTAAACACCCACTTGTCTATTTAACTCTCTGGGCCTAGTATCATTTTGCCGTCGTGCAGCAGGCAGATAAAATATTTCAGTTGTTTCTTTGGGATGGTAACATCACATGTTACAGACACCCATAGCACCATCATAAATCATCATTTCAGCATTGTTTAAAGCATACCTATACCTGCTGTTTCAAAAGTTATACACAAATATTAACGTGTTGACATCTTAGCTAATAAGTACCTACTATAAGCATCATTTGCTTACCGTCTATTAGATTTTCCCCCACTTTGAACAGCGGTAACGACCTCAATTACTAAGTACCTAAGCACGCTTTAGTACGATCCGAAAACAAAATATTCTCAAGTAGTTGACCCAGTCTAACATATTTATCTTTTAAGCTTGTAAATTTTAGCAGCTAGCACGTTGCTCAAGAATCTTACCAGTTAAATGACACTTTACTTTTAGGTTAAGCACATTAAAACAGTTGTAAAACTCGCCGCTTCTTGTAATGACCAAAGCTACCATTGTTGTCTTGCTAAAACCAGACTTCTATGCAATTTCTCTTTCCAACAATGACGGTAGCGCGCCAATTTTGTTCTTGTTACTCATTTTAATTGTCACTGTCACAATTTTGACAGGAGTGCGGCCAAGGATTCATCTCGCTCAGCCTTTCTTTATTTTTGTTTCAAGTTTACAATGACGACGCAAAAGTTTTATTGTTATTCTTTTTTGTTAAGTGCCAGCGAAAGTGAAGGTCTAAGGTCGCGCTAACAAGATTTTATTTAAACCTCTGCTTTTTCGGCTCACAATAGATCATTATGGAACTTGTTTTGTGGCCAGTAATTTCACTATCGTTTTGATTTTGTTACTTTCAACGTCTTTCAACTGATTTTGATCGTTCAATTATCGAATTGCTAGATTACTGACGTTCCTGTTATAAATTAGACGCGTTTGTTGATCCGTTCGCGATGTTATCTTAGATAATCTATATTCTAGTGTTCGATCAAGTCTTAGCTTAGCTTTCTATACCGTCGGAAATTAATACTTTCCGTCGGATCTCCCCGTCGGTGTACCAGTTACGGATTACGTGTAATGCGCGCGTAATGCTAGGAAATGGAGAGAAAAATCCATAGAAACACCATCAGAGATAGTCAAATTGCGTATGATCATAGACGTAAGGTTCAAATGAGTTGTAATAACTATGTGGAATGATATGATGAGATGTTACAAGTTTTATTGCTTATTTAAAGCTAGTCGGGTAATGTTGAATGTTATGGTGCAAACAAACAACTTATTTTTATTTGCGAAATTTGAGTTTCTCAATGCGTGGTAGAAATCTGTTTCGAGAGTAAAAAAACATGGGTTTCTACAAAATTTTATGAATAGGATGCAGATTTTTCTTTTACTTTTAATGGGCTCGTAAAAGCCCAAGAATTCGTATGATTACGAAACTTTATAATATCACTTTAATATGTATTTTGTTTTTAATTATTTCCAAAACATTATTTGGAATAATTTAAAGCAAAATACATGTTTAATGAAAGAACATTATGTATATGCTGCGCCTGCAGAAAACCTTTGAATTTGAATGAACCTATCACTGAATATTAAAACAATAAAATGTTCATTTAAATCTAGAGATATGTAAATTTTAACAATCTAGACTTAGATAAAAACTTATTTATTACAAGCAAAACGAAAGCTTGAGAAAGTATGGGGCACTTCATTACATCAACTCGGTTTTACGATTAGAAAATACTTAAAAAACCAAAAAACACGTAATTATAATCATTTCATCAGTGAATGGGAGGCTTGGCGGCAATAAAATTCAGTGTTTTAAACATTCTAGATAATGCGTAGGCAGGCAAATAAATTATTTAAATCTCTCGTGACGGTATTATGTAATACGTTTCTGCCTGGTTTTGTGCCTATCACTTATAGTTTAATGTGTTTTATTCATGAACGCCGCACCCTTATGCGACATGGATATCTAGATTTTATCATTATCTTTTTTATTTTCTTTATTGGGCAACAATATGCTTACTAAGATTGGACTTAATCTTATTCAGTAACTTGACAGTTCAAAGAAAAATAATGATACCATACTAAAACTAATAGTGTTGGGGTAGTGAACGATTTCGAGTAAAGAATGAATGATAAAAATGGTTTAAACTTTAAAAAATCGTTTTTAGTATGTGGAATATAAGAATAAGTAATAATTTTTAATAACAGTTATTCACTTTTTATTTTCTTCTGGTAGAAACAAAACCAAATATAAAAATCATCGTTTTTTTTATTGTAGTCATTTTATTTCCTCTGGCAGCCATAGACGATGTATATATCGTGTTGTAAGACAAATTATTAAATTTAAATTACAAAGTTTGCATGTAAGTACATTATTTCAAGTTCATTTAACTTCATTCATACTTGCAGCACCTCACTATCTTTTTTTTGTCAAAACCTGGTATCCCTCCAACTGTCAAGTTACGTAATAGGATTAAAAGTCCAACTTTAATAAGTCTTATATAGCCTATGCCTCGTTGGTCTGATGATTTCAAGCGCTACTGTAGAGTTTATTTTTCCTAGGAAAATTGTTATTGGATTTTCCATGTGAGATATTTCTGTAGCAGTCTGGAGTATGGCTTTGTGGCCGGTTGCTAGTAATACGCTCAACTAATATTCCCTTTTTTTTTCGAGGTGGAAATCCTCAAAGATATCCTCCGCCTTGGGGTGGGTGGAGGGGTCTGTCAGACTCTTACTGACTAAAACTAAACGAAAAAACGGAACTTCCACGATCCCCGACTGGATCCCCTATTACCCAAGTCTTGGAGGACAACGAGCGTCATGTAACGTTTCCAAAATTTATTAACTAGAACGAAGCATACTTGCTTATAAGATAAGTAAACGGTTTTAAGTTCTTTATGTAATCCGGATGCTGCAAATATTAAATTCTACAAGTAGGTAAGTAAGATGTTGCCAAATAACATTCTGTACACAGATAATAGTATTGAAAATAAAAGCTCTGAATAGAAGGTCATCAGAGTTGAAAGTAGGGTACCCTTCATTCGGCCATCTGCCTTGGGATTTGAACGGCTTATAAATGTTAAGGATGCAGGTAAAATGAACCATATTGGTTGTATCTACAGTTTCATTTAAGTAAATAAATAAAATAATAATGAATAAAATGTGTTTATTTCTCACCACAAGCCAAAAAATATAAACAATATTTAAGCACAGGAAATAGCTAACAGTTTTTGGTTGTGGATCGCTGGTGTTTGTGGTAGGTAGTAACACCTGTAATACAGGTCACCAGGTCCCCACCTCATGTTCATTGTTACATATTTAATTGCTTGCGTCAGATATCACAGCAAGTAACAAAAGTTTTAAACAATAAGTGAGCTTTTTAAAAAGAGAAACAATAGTATATTAGAGTAAAATAACGTAAGTACTTCTATAATATTTTTTTCCGTTCCGTTTGTTGCCGGACGTAAAGAATAGCACCATCCCATTTCTTTCCGTGGGTGTCGTAAAAGGCGACTAAGGGACTTACTAGAGAATGGGCAGCAGCGTTCTCTATACATTGTACCACCGTACTACGATCGCCAATCCGCCTGCCAAGCGTGGCGATTATGACAAACCATTCCAAATTGGGGGAGGCCTATGTCAAGCAGTGGAGGTCTTTCGGCTGAAGTTTGAATAATATTTTTCGCTCCATTGGGTACAGGAAATTTCTATAATAGATTTTTAACTTTATTGCTAAAGTGTTAGGTTCAAGATTGATTGGGAAAATTTGACAGTTTTGGGTAGCTTGATGTGCTGGGTGCTGAGAGGTCCAGCTTAGTAATAACAGACGCACGGATTGATCGATCAGATTAAGGTACGTTTGCCTTGGTTGGTTCATCGAGGATACATCATATGAATATACTAAGACCTCTCCATGTCTCGGACAGCACATTAAGCCGTTGGACTCTTCTGTCTTTCGTGGATCCTTGACAGTCGTTACGGGTCATCAGAACCGAAAGTCTGACAACCAGTCTTCATCATTATCATTTCAGCCGACAGACATTCACTGCTGGATATAGGCCGCCAAGCTCCACCACTTCAACCGGTTTTGTGCTTCCCGCATCCAGCGGATTCCTGCGACCTTCACAAGGTCAACGGTCATTTCATTTTATTTATTCGTGAACAATTTACATTGTGTTGAATATACATGCAATTTACATAAAATAATAAGACCTATAAGTTATTCATTAACATTCCAAAAAATTCAAAATATAGTGCCTAACAGTTAGGAGGCTTTCCAACTCTAGGTCTTCGGATACGCGGTCGTGACTCCAGAAGCTTTCGGCACCATCGGCCATCTGTTCTGCGAGCACTGTGCCCTGCCCACTGCCACTTCAGTTTAGCAATTCTTCGGGCTATGTAGGTTACTATGGTTCTCCTACGGATCTCTACATTTCTGATTCGATCGCGTAGGGAAAATACGACCAGTCTTACCAAGAGGTATTGTATTACTCAATAATTGGGTATTGTATTACGCAATGAATGTTGTTGAACTAACAAATTAATAGCCATTGTCAGTGTGTTACGTAATTATCCCGATGATTTTTCATGTTTACTCAATTTCAAATTTTATATTCATAATCGATACGAATATCAAAGAAATTGACTGATTGATCAGAGTTAGACATTAGGTTCTGCCCGCGACTTCGTCCGCGTTAAATTTTTGCTCTCCTGACCCTTCCCGTCGCAACGAATTGCTTGCAAGTCCATTTTTCGTTGCTGCTCTGCTCCTTCTGACCGTAGCGTAATGTTATACAGCCTATAGGCTTCCTCAATGAATAGGCAGTCCAACACAAAAAGTTTTTTTCAACTCGGACCAGTAGTTCCTGAGATTATCGCGCTCAACCAAACAAACAAACTGTACAGCTTTATAATAATAAATAATAAATATCTTTGGACAACTAACACACCGTTATCTGATCCCAAACTAGGCAGAGCCTGTACTATGGCAACCAGACAACTGATAAATATACATATTATATATAATTCTAAATACATACATATTATAGATAAATAACACCCAGACACAGAAAAAATGATGTGCTCATCACACAACGATTTGTCCTGGGTGGGAATCGAACCCACGACCTAAGTCTTGGCAGTCAGGGTCACAAACCACCAGTGGCGAGGTGTAATTTTTTCGAAAAGAGAAGCCGATGCGAAGTCGGCTTTAACTTACTGACTCATCAATAAAGGATACTTACTATTATTCTAAAATTAATATAGGAATATAATGAATTAAATACAATTAAATTGAACAGCTGAAAACCGAATAAAATATGCAATATTCCTCTATCTCGTTCTCGCTGACGCATTTTTCTATACCTGTCTCTGTCATAACCCGTTGTACAGCGGCTTGCTCTCGTACATATCAAGCGGTGCCACGTGACCTAAAGTGACATCATTACGGGATCGCTGTTGTATGAATTTTTAGTTCCCGATTATGACGTTTTGGCGCCGGGTTAATTTAGAACATTTCTCTTTTGTTGTAATACAAAGCTATAAATAACCTTTTTTGTTGTTTGAATGTTATGGTGAATTAAATACCCGTAGTGTAACTATATTTATTGATACTATTTACATACTATTGTATTTTTAATAGTGATAGAGTTGAGTTACCAATGCGAATCCCCGAAGGCAAGCCGGTAGGAATCGTGTTATATGGTGCTTTCGCCACTGCTAACCACTAGACTAACAGGCCAGTCAATAATATTAGATACTTCGAGAGTTTCACTCGTAGATGCAGAAATACTCATAGGTCGATTCAGAATACTTACATACCTACTTCTAGAGTTTTACTCGTAGATGCAAAAATAATCTTATTTCTATACAGAAACTCGACTACCGTCTGTCTTGCATAATCCATCTTTTTGCCACTAATTACTCTAGCCATCATTAACAAAATGATTACAAATGTTGTTCTAGATGTGAGCGTCAATCATGCGCATGTAACGGATTAGGAGCCAGTTCCTAGTAGGAAGCGCACGGCGATGCGTACGCGCAAGTACCGTCGAGTACGTAACGCTTACGGTGCAGGCATTGTTTGTACGTCTTTTGTTTTAACCAGGTTAAGGTTGTGTTGGCAGTATTTTTGACCCGGTTATTGTGTAAGTTGGTGTGACTTCCTTGATTTTTTGTTTGGTAAAAATAATATTGAAGTGAATTGTCTACGTGAATCACACAGAAGTAATATTTGACTTTTCCTGTAAAAAATATTAAATATTGATGTATGATTTTTAAAATTATGAACCTCTTGAAGGTGTTTGGGCTTCTATAAAGGCACATTTTGTTTTAAAAATAAACATACCTCTTTTTAAATTTCTTGATTTCTCACAGTAACTTAAACTTCACTATTAGTTTCAGTAGATACATAAATAAGTTTTGAAATTATCATGAAGGTAATTAGAATGACATAAACAATATTACCTGACGTTGTGAAGGCCGTGACCTTGTGACGGCCGCAGGAATTCGCCTGATGCGGGAAGCACAAAACCGGTCGAATTGGCGGAGCTTGGGGGTATGTCCAACAGTGGACGTCTTTTGGCTGAAATGATGATGATGATGATGAAACAATATTAAAACAATGCAAAAATGTATTAATTTCAATTATTCCAATTCTAATTTTGAGGGCAACGTCTGTCGGCTCATTAGTCGACTCGTACAACTCGACTGGATCGGGCGCATCGACACCTTTAAATAATATATTACTTTCTATAGGCGACTCACACGAAGTTAATTTCTTTGTGAGCGAAGCGAAAATTCCCTAAATTCGTAATCGGCCATTGGTACGTTTTGAACGTTAAGGAAACCACGAAAAGTTAAGGAAAAAGGTACACTAACTTTATAACATAAAATCCAAAACGTACCAGTGCATATCATTTAATTCGCCCGTTTCGGCGAATTAATTCGTATGAGTCGGCAGGTGACCAAAAAGTTATTTTTAAAACTGTTTAAATTTTGTTCCTGTATACACTTTTCCGGGTGCCGCTCAATAAATATTGAATGAACTTAATTACACGTAACGGGCTGCACCACTTCTGTGACGGACTGTACCCATAATGTAACTTCTGTTGGATCGTTCTACTTTATAATCGCTGTGTATTTGAGTGTGCAACGACAGTCCAATACGTCGTGTGGTAAGAATTGGCAGCCATGGACTGGAACTTGCAAAAACTTCTCCTCATTTAGCAATGTGGTTGTGATGTTCCGTGTGGTGCCAAACGTAAAGAATAGCACCATCCCATTTTTAGGGTTCCGTTGCCAAATGGCAAAAAACGGAACCCTTATAGATTCGTCATGTCTGTCTGTCTGTCCGTCCGTATGTCACAGCCACTTTTCTCCGAAACTATAAGACCTATGCTGTTGAAACTTGGTAAGTAGATGTATTGTGTGAACCGCATTAAGATTTTCACACTAAAATGGAAAAAAAAATTTGGGGTTCCCCATACTTAGAACTGAAACTCATTTTTTTTCATCAAGCCCATACGTGTGGGTTATCTATGAATAGGTCTTCAAAAATGGTATTGAGGTTTCTAATATCATTTTTTTCAAAACTAAATAGTTTGCGCGAGAGACACTTCCAAAGTGGTAAAATGTGTCCCCCCCCCCGTAACTTATAAATAAGAGAATGATAAAACTACAAAAAATATATGATGTGCACAACTATGTAAACTTCCACCGAAAATTGGTTTGAACGAGATCTAGTAAGTAGTTTTTTTTTAATACGTCATAAATCGTAAACCGCAATTTACCTTTTATTCAATCAACTCAAATATAAAAATTAATAAAATAATAATAATTTCATAAACATATACCTTATGCATAAGCCGAGAATACATACAGGTTTGTACGGAACCCACGGTGCGCGAGTCCGACTCGCACTTGGCCGGTTTTTCCCATCGGAGTCGCAAGAGGCGACTAAGGAACTTACTAGAGAATGGGCAGCAGCATTCTCTATGCGTTTTACCACCATACTGCGAACGCCAACCCGCCTGCCACGTGTGGCGATTATGGCGAATCCTCCCAAATTGGGGGAGGCCTAAGTCCTGCAGTGGACGGTCTTTCGGCTGAAATGATGGTGGTGATAATGACTATCCATCTCATGGTTGTGGATAAAATATGACGGAAGGCAATTACCGCCTTCTGTGTGAGTATTCTGTTTTAAATGACTTATTATGCAATCTGCCTAGTCTTTTCCCAACTATGTTGGGGTCGGCTTTCGAGCGGGTCGTGAGTTAAAACCCAAGCAGGCGCTTTACTCTCTGTACATTATTTCACTACCACTGCTCGCAAAACGGTAAAGGAGAACATCGTGAGGAAACCGGCATGTCTTAGAACCAAAAAATTCGAAGACATGTGACATCTACCAACCCGCACTGGGCCCGCGTGGTGGCCCACTCCCTCTCACCGAGAGGAGTTCTGTGTCCCAGCAGTGGGAATATTAAAGACTGATGATGATAATGATGCTGGGGTCGGCTTTCAATCTCATCAGATGTAGCTGAATACCAGTACTTTACATAGACCATTTGCCTTTCTGACCTGTACAACCCAGTTACTGCGTAATTCGATACCCCTTGGTAAGACTGGTTGTCAGGCTTCTGGTGACCCGTGACGACTGGCAAAGATTCTGGAATGACAGCCCGGACCAACTGCTTAACGTGCTTTCCGAAGGGGTCTTGGTATGTGAAGATGGTCACCCATCCACGAACCAACCGGGTCAAGCGTAGCTTAACCTGCATGTTCGATTTGTGTGGCTGCTATTACTTAGCCACAAGCCCCTTTAAATCCAATGCTGCATATGTTTAAAAAATAAATAATAGTAAAAAAAAAAAACTAAAAACACGCTTTCATAGAAAACCAAATTAGAAAGAATTTTTAAACTATACATAATTTATTCTCAATTTTTTTCTTTCGACAAAAGTGAGTTATATTTTTTTTTGCAATCCTGGTGATCCTGGCCAGGATAACGGCACAAATTAACGGCAAAAAAGTAGTAGAAAATAATGGAAAAAAAGCGTGGGGTGCTTTTGAGGTATTTTTAATTGATATCAAGCACCCCACGCTTTTTTTTCATTATTTTCTACTTTTTAGTTTGGTTTTCTATGGAAGCATGTTTTTTACTTTTTTTAAACTATTATTTATTTTCAATTTTTTAGGGTGTTTCGAATTTTGAGACGTATGTCAGCGTAGTTTGTGACGTATGTCAGCGTAGTTTTCGAAGACAGTTTTTTTGCTGGTAACCCTGGCCAGGATAACGGAACAAATTTATGAAATTATTGTATTGTCCTCGGTCCTTCATAAGTGTGCAAAGTTTCAAATTAATCCGACGGTTTGAAAGGGGTGAAAATCACGTTCAAAAATTCCATTACATATAAAAAAAAAGGACGTGTTAAAAAATCGGCTAGACAAACATCATTGTATTTGATAAAGCGTTAAATGGGCGAGGCATGTCAGCTGTGGCTGAGTTGATTGACGGTATGCCATGCAAAGCAAGTGTCATTAACGTTAAACATAAGTAGTTATCTAAATCATCATTCCGTCTCATTAAACTTAAAGCGACTGTCAGAGATATAATGATGTTTAGTGCTACTAATACTTAGTGTCACGCAAACGGGTCTAAATGTCAGTACAATCTATCGAAGTGTCACTAAATTACGGTAATTATCTGTAATGCCAACTAGGCTAAGTGAATTGTATGTTATTATTAGCATTGCCCGGTCTAATAGGATTGCGTGCGCAGAATTAGCTTGTGAGAAAATTTTAATAGCATGAATTTATGTGGATATTTCAATAATTATGCATGTGTGAGCTATTGATGCGCGGTTCACAAGTTCTTTTGAGTTAGACCTTGGCAATGGATGAATGGACTGGTTGAACTGTTATGTTTTAGTAAATTTTCGTCAATTATGTATATCTAGTACCTACTGATTAATAAAAAATATGTAGGTAACAAATTATTTTACATTTTATTATATCTTAATACAATAAAGGAACTAACACTAAAATCTTATACCTTTAAACGAGCAATTCTTGTATATATGTATATATATAATCTGAATCTCGGAAACGGCTCCAACGATTTTCATGAAATTTAGTATACAGAGGGTTTCGGGGGCGATAAATCGATCTAGCTGGCATTCGTTTTTAGAAAATGTCGTTTTGTACGTGTTTTCAATAATCAACTTTATCAATTATAAACTTAAACATTAAATATAAATTTATGTTTTTTGTTATATTGGAAGAAAAATAACAAAATGTAATTTGTATTTGAATATAATTTCTCAAAAAGACAATTTACCAAAAAAAAAAAATTAAATACCGAGCAAAGCTCGGGCATCCAGGTACTAAATATATTATATACAATTAAATAAACGTAAAAAAAGGTTACAAATAGAGTGGTACCTAGGCTAAGAAAAAAGATAGATATGGTAGGGTAAAATAGCGGTATGGTAGGTAAATACAGGTATAGAAGAAAAATAGAGAGGTTTGGTAGGAAAAAGAGACGTATGGGTTGGAAATAAGAGCAGTATGGTACGCAAAAAGAGAAGTATGAAAGATAAATAGAAAGGTATGGTAGGAAAATAGACGGGTATGATAGGAAAAAGGGAAGGCCTGCTCAAAATCACTATTATACTCTCTCTATGTACGGAAGTAATAAAGGGAAGCCTTTGGCGCCGTGGGACATAATATAAGCTACACAGAAAAAAATATACCTAATGCACACAAATTATTGTCAAAACGTCAAAAGTCCAACTGCATCAATGAGAAAATGACTGGCATATTTTTTCCAGTTTCATTGACAAGTAGGATCTTGGGCCATACTTACCATTATGCTAGTTAATGGCGATTTTTCAAACCGATTTTGTACTTCATTTCTGAAGCGCGATAACATTGAAAGGTTTCGGCCATACCACACCACAACTTTGACCTACAAATAAAATTTATAATTTTCTCTCGGCCCTTCAACATATCGTGTGATGAATCATTCTTAATAACGACCTTGTAGTACTTTAACCAAACCATGTCAATATGCAAGTAACATCTCACTTTAGGGACGGACCAATTACGAAGCTAAATTAATTCGTTCGGCTCGAAAGTCGGAACACTTCGGGCAACTTCGGTGGAAGTCGTTTATTCCGAATGATTTGAAGTAATCTTTAAACTGTTTGTCGGCAGATGTGTGCACGTACGTTTTGCCGTTAGTGGTATCGAACTCTATGCGTCTGAGATTGTTTTAACCGCGTAGTAGTAGGTAGATTTGGTTTAGATAGAATCTAAAACAATACGGCCTGAGTTTTTCTAAAAGGAATGTTACACCTATCAGTCATATAACAGTTTTGGTGCCTCTTATATAAACAAAAAAAAAAAATAGTTTAAAAAAAACTAAAAAACAGTGGGGTGCTTTTGAGGTATTTTTAATTTTCTACTTTTTAGTTTGGTTTTCTATGGAAGCGTGTTTTTTAGTTTTTTTTTAACTACTATTTATTTTCTATTTTTAGGGTGTTTCGAATTTTGAGACGTATGTCAGCGTAGTTTTCGAAGCGTTTTACCGTGTGGTGCCGGACGTAAAGAATAACACCACCCCATTTCTTCCCGTGGGTGTCGTAAAAGGCGACTAAGGGACTTACTAGAGAATAGGCAGCAGCGTTCTCCATGCATTTTACCACTATACTGCGATCGCCAACCCGCCTGCCAAGCGTGGCGATTATGACAAAGCCCCCCAAATTGGGGGAGGCCTAAGTCCAGCAGTGGACGTCTTACGGCTGAAATGATGTCAGCGTAGTTTTCGAAGACAGTTTTTTTTGCTGTCCTGGTAACCCTGGCAAGGATAATGGCGCAAAATGAAATTATTGCATTATCATCGATCTTTGACAGATGTGCAAAGTTTGAATGAAATCTAGTGGGTCAAAAGCGCGCTATAAGGAGTCGGTTACAAACAAACATACAAACAAAAATACAAGTGAAGCTAATATAAAGCGTGTAAAAAAGAAGATTATTATAAAAAAAATACTTAATACTTTATTTTTCACCACAATAATTTTTATACTTCACTTGTAAAGAGGTTCTGTGTTGTGCCGGACGTAAAAAATAGCAACATCCTATTTCTTCCCGTAGGTGATTTAAAAGGCGACTAAGGGACTTACTAGAGAATGGGCAGCAGCGTTCTCTATGCATTTTACCACCATACTGCGATCGGTGGTGATTATGGCGAACCTCTCCCTTTTGACAGAGCCCTAGATCCAGCACTGGACGTTTTCCGGCTGAAATGATGATGATGATGATCACGCTAAGTAAATAGGAGTGACAGGAAGTTATATTGAAATGTGACCACTCTATAAGTATCTATATCCTTTCAATCAAATGAACCCGCTTGTCTCAAGAACTACTGGTTCGAATTCAAAAATCCTTTTAGTGTTTTATAGCCCATTTATCGAGGAAAGCTATAGGTTATATAACATCACATTAGGAGTCTTAGGAGCCGAGCAAAAAATAAAGTCACTAACACGAAGTACTCGCACGAGCAGGTTGCAATTTGACGCGGACGAAGTCGCGGGCAGAAGTTAGTGTGATATATAACCCACTAGCTTTTGCCAGCGGCTTCGCCCGCGTGGATGTCGGAAAATATCCCGCGGGAACGTACTACCGGGATAAAAAGTAGCCTATGTCCTTTCTCAGGCTCTAAACTATCTGTGTACCAAATTTCATTTAAATCGGTTCAGTAGTTTTAGCAGGAAAGCGAGACAGACAGACAGACAGACAGACAGACCGACAGACAGACAGAGTTACTTTTACATTTAGTATGGAAGTATGGATTATAGTAATTATAGTATATAGTATAGTATGGATATGGATAATGTAATAATATTATAATAATATATAATATAATATAATAATATATAATATATATATAGTGTGGATAGTGTGGATTTATCCAAAATGCCAATGTCAGTGCCTCAACCGGTCGCAGTCATAAGTTGCAATAATTTAAAGCTTCGAAAGTATTTACTGTAACTTTGTACATACATTTATTTGGATTAACTTTCTACCAAATAAGCTGTAACGGTGGCCTGTCGGTAAACTAATTTTGGTGAGCGGAACATATGACTTGATGGTTATCATCATTATTATCAGTTTTAAATACTCGCAATCGTCCCAATTAGGTTGTCACTTGAAGAAAAAATTGGGAAGTTGCCGGTAAAATTGAAAATTCTAGGATAAAGCTCAGACAGTTTTTTTAGATTTAAATTATAAAAGGACAGGGACTGTCGTGTCTACTAAATAAAAATGCCGCCCTTGATATCTTGTCCAGCATTTTCTGTTGTACGCTACAGGAGTTGATGGACTCTACTGAAAATGCTTAGCTCGTAGCCAAATTCTGGGTACCTCTATTTAGGTTGCTATCGACGCGCTAAGATAAAGAAGAAGTAAATAAAAAAATGGTCGCATGTTATTGTTCTAGATTAGCAATGTTATCAAAAGAAAAACAAAAATGAATAAGTTACTCTGAGTACTTAGAGCTTATAACTAATCCTTTGTTCTTTTGGACGCTTCTTACAATTTTACCTATAGGGAGAACCAAGATTTCTTAGGAGAGATCCGTGTAGTGTATAAGGAAGTTGCCAGTCCCATGAAACATGAAATTTCAATAAGACCCTACTATGTCATTTGTACTGTACTGCACGCAAATCGTGCCCAATAGTTCAATAACATAAATAAATTATTTTACACGTTTATCATCACTATATTTTTTTACCAAAACGATTGCTACAAGCTATGCTCACACTAGTAGCAAATTATACTTTATCATCATAAATTATTTTTACCAATCTACCCGACTTTCACTCTCCTTTATATTTAAATTAACGACTAAACTATAAATAGCAGCTCTTTGAACCAAAGATATTCTATAAATAATTTATTGATACAGAATCTAAATTTAACGTGATTTGTCAGAATGCGATCGCCATAATATGAGAAAATGATTGATGTCGATAAAGATGTTGTTGCTAAAAGCGACAGTGGATATTAAGTTAACCTAAGTTACTTGACGATGGGAAAAATATGGGAAAGTTGTATGTCCAGCTATGCATTGCAATATGTGTTAATTCGTTGGAAATAACTTATCAAAAAAGCAAAATTATTATAAGACTAGCTGTGTCCGCGGCTTCGCCTGCGTGGATTTTGGAAATTATCCCACGGGAACGTGCTACACAGACGAATAGTAAACTTCGTTACTCCTTATAACATCAGTTATCTGCCTGTTAAAGTCCCGTCAAAATCAGTCTAGCCGTTTGGAGATTAATCAGAACAAACAGATGAAAAGCGAGACAAACATTTTGAAAGCATTTAGTAAAAACGATATAAACAGACACTTCAATTTTATTTATTTGTGTAGATAAAAGACCACGTTGATGACAAGGAAGTTTGGCAATAATTCCTTCTGCACTTGTGGCTTCTCTGGTACCTCATAATCGGCATATTTATGTGAGGGTCTGTTCAGTGCTCCCAAATAAGGATTGTGTTTCTTTTTAAATAGATTTTTGGAGTTTTGATCTTTTATAATGTGGATTTTTTATATTTTGAAGACGTGAGAACTTTGTAGGCCTTGCAAACTCTAGATTTGTAGTCAATTTTCTACATTATTAAGTATCTGGTACTTGTTGACAGACCTACACTGTCTTTCCATACCTAATAGCACTGTAATTTGAAAACATTATAAAAGTAATTTATTTTAAAAGAGAAGCCGTAAAGTTTCGTCATCTAGATTTTATGAGAGTTTTGCCGAAACCAGAATGGACTTTATTACTTAATATTAGCAATAGCTTCTTAACGAAAGTTAATTGCAAAATAATGCTCTACATTTTTATTAAAAGTTGTATTAAACTACTGTCCTTGAATACGTACGTATGAGGGAAAAGACACAACTTGTTTTTTTTAAGTAGGTAAATAATTACGCTTGATAAGTTAATAGCCGCACGGTTAAGATAAGTTGGTTCGTGTATAGATGACCATCTTTACGTACACGTTGGTCCCGGCTGTGAAATGTAGATCTCTGACAGATGTCACGGATCGTCCAAAGCCTGAAATTCTGACAGCGAGTTTTATCATAGGATATCGTATTACTCAGTAACTGGGTTATAGAAATTAGGTAGGCAGTTGCTCCATTCAAAATATTCGTATTCAGCTGTATCCAATGAGTTGGTTAAACTCTAGACAGATATGAAGTATGACAACAGGACACTTAAAGATTGGTGATGGTTGATTTGATACCTAGTTTCTTAAAGCATTTTCGTCTACAGTCGGCTTATATATATAGCCCTTAATTAAATGTCTCTTTCTAAATCGACTCGACCTACGAGGAATTGTGATTTCCGTTACTGACTCACAAAATTATTATTATACTGCACAATACACTGTTTTCATTATCTCTAAAATAACTATAATAATACAAGCCGTCCATCACAAAGCCTCATAAAACACTGAATTAATTACCAACACATTAAAATTTCGTCTTCATTGCGAACTAACTTTCACTACAAATGTTGAAATAAAAAGTGAAATAACTTGGATAATAAATATGCAAGCTTAGAAAACTTTTCTAATAACATTATGATCAACGAAATCGAAACTGTATTATGAATACTTATATAAACGTTATGCCTAAATCACTTAATTTGAATATACGAGTAGTATACCGGTTCTTGTGGTTGTTACAACCAATGGTGTCTTACCGGTTTGTTAATATAACCATCCAATGTGGTTAGTTGTTGGCTTTCTGTAAACAAAAATGTTTAGTTTTAATGTTGAGGTCTCTGATTTTCTTTTATAATGTCTGTTGGCACAGACAACCCTACTAAAGATGGTGAAGATGGAGCAAACCTTAATAAACGAGATAAGCAATGAAAAGTTCTTGCTACTCTTAGAGAAAGTAGAAGAGACAGATTTAGAAAGAATAGAAAATCTTATTGTGTTGCAGAAGAAAGAAGATATAAGAGTTAGTAGAGAAGTAACTAAGGCATAAACGACTCCAGTTTGTGCAGTCACAAGTCACAATTCAATATTGATGGACGTAGAGACATATCATGAAGAAAGTTTGAGTGTTGAAGAGTAGAGGATGATAGAATAAACGATGGGATAGATGGACTGTGTGAACGATGATATGGGCAAGTAAAGGAGATGTCTACTGAGATGGCTCTTAACAGGAATGTATGGTATAGACGTCATGCTGCATTGACAAAAAATAAATGATGTTAAGGTGAAAGATGTCATTCCATAATTTGTTGGAGCGTAGAAATCTATGCCATATCGAATACATCCCCTATCTTTAATACATGCACTCTGACTAAGAAACAACTCTAATAGAAGGACTCTAATTAGAAAACAGTTAACAAAAATATGCTAAGTGTAGTCAATTATAATCCGCACAAAGATTTAAATAAAAAACATACTAGTAGACAAATAACAGAATATTACATAACCTAAGTAGTTAACGATGCTGGCAATACGAGCAATGAAATGAATACGATTGCAGATACGAGCATTATTGCTATCGACTACTCTATTAATTATGATTTGCATACTACTTAAGATATGCTTAGTATTCAAGTTGATAACTTAATGCTAGCTATGGTGATATATCGGAGTCGTGAACTTGAGGATAAGCTTGTTAAAATCTTGAATTATCTATGCGGATTCTGTCTCTTGATTTATACTGAATTTATCGTCTACCACTTTTATTTGTTTTTTGTGGACTTTTGTTTCACTTTTAAAACTTATAGTTTTTGCAAAGCTTTGTTTATTTAAAATGATAGAATAGGATAAGGTTTGGGATTCTTTGTAGACATTATACTGATACATCTTTTTTCCACTAAATAATGTAGAGAGGAATAAAGAGAATATGCTTTCTTTTTGTTACCCACTCATTAAATAATTATAAAATTATATTGTTTATTCTGTAAATAGGATATCATATATACACGTCATATAAAAAGAAATAAGCTCGATACTGTCGACATTTTCTGTCTGAACACCCCTGAGAAAAAATGGCGAAATAAAATCATGGGCCAATGTCTCTCATATACCTATAGCTAAGGCACCAACTATCAAATATGAACTAGAACTTTGATAGCCTTTTCGCTTCATATAACGTCAACTTTCTTAATAATTGCTGCTCCTACATCCACCATTACCGTAGCCTTTATAACCCAAATACGTTTTCTATTAATAAAGTGATCCTTTCTAGAACGATACAATCTAAGAACTGCTCCAATATCTAGGCTGGCATTTAGACCGACCAGCATATCTTTATGTTTATAACTTCACTTATAAGTAAAAGCAGCTAACCTACTATGTACCTTTGCACCGTTATAACAAAATGTAGCGCTTCTGCGCCACAGTACAGTAAGCTGGGCAGTGGGTTTATGTGCTATCATACTGGTTCTATCTAAGCTGGTATCACGTCTTTTGTGCATCAAGTACTTAGATTTATACTGAATTGAAATAGCGCTTTTAAGAATATGTTGATTTGTGAGATAATATCTTCACTTTCTTCGGATATAAAGATGTTTATTTTTCATACAGAAAGATAAACATCAAATTCATCATCATTTCAATTAGTTATTTATCTTTCTGAATGCTTGGTCCGACTGCTTACTTTAAAAGATAGCTTTTTTAATATAGATGTAATTGTTCGGTCAAGGAAAATGGAATGGATTAAAGTGGATAGGAAAAGAGAGGATACGGCCCCCCGTAACCCACCACGCGGGCCTTGTGAGGGTTCGTAGAAGTCACATGTCTTCGAATTTTTGGTACTAGGACATACCGAGTCTCAAAACGGTAAAGGAAAACATCGTGAGGAAACCGGCATACTTAATACAATGGCTCCAAATTATAATTGAAATGGTATTGGATCCGTAGGTAATCAAAATCAAACATAATGTGAGAGTCACGTTTTGCTAATCAAAATCCAGTCAATGGGGACTTAATTCAAAATGCAAAACGTTTTCAAAAATCAGTAGCTTTTGAAATGTCATTGTTTCGTTTTCTAATTTCTTTCCAAGAATAGTTACAAAGTGACATTATACATACATACATAAATTAAAAATGTATCACGAGTTTTATGTTTGAGCAACTTGAAATGAGAAGAATATGCCAAGGATGAATGAAAGGATAAGTTCATTTATCATTATCCAATGCCTGACTTCACCACTGCTGGCCATAGGCTTTCTTTTTAACCGACTTCAAAAAAGGAGGAGCCACCATAACCAGAAAGTAAAAAATAAAAACTTATTACAAAAAAAAAAATAACAACCGACTTCCTTAAAAAAACACTACAAAGTCAAAAATAACTTTAATTTCGGAAGTCGGTGGCAAACAAACCTTAAATACAGATCCTAAGACACCGAATTCCGAAATTAAAGTTATTTTTGATTTTGTAGTTTTTTTTTTCTATATTAGGGCCAATCTCTACACTCCTGGTTCACTCTCAGCCACATTTTACTTAAGATAGATAGGCCTAGTAGTATCTGTCGTGACTTACAAAGCTCGAACCTAGACAGGCGCTTTGTATTGTGTAAATTATTTCCTCACCACTGCTCTAAAAACGGTGAAGGAAAACATCGTGATGAAACCGGCATGCCCTAGAACCAAAAATTCGATGACTTGTGAAATCTACCAACTCGCACTACCGTCCTACTCCCTCTCACTGAGAGGAGGTCTATATTAGGGATGTTATGGATATGAAATTTCGGATACGGATTGGATACGGATGTAGGAATGATTATTATACCGGATACGGATATGGATATGAAATTATTTCGGATTATCCGTTAGTTTCGGATAATTTCGGTTACGGATATTAAACTTTTAAGGAATTTCAAAAGTAAAATACAAATAGCTAATAAAATGGTTTTATTTATATGCCACCATTTGGTAGGAAATACAATCAGTCTGTGAGTAATTATTACAGCTATTTATAATAAAAATGATTGTAAATATATATTGAGTGTTATCTAATCTACTAAAATAAAAATGTAATAACAAATCCGATATTATCCGAATCTTTTATTTCGGATTCGGTTACAGTTACGGATAAATTTTTATATCGGATATCCGATAGTTTCGGTTACGGTTACGGAGCTCCCTAACATCCCTGGTCTATATCCCAGCAGTGGGAACAATATAGGCTGATAAAGATGATGGACAGATAGGCAGTTATCATCCTCTTTATCCACAGCCCAGCTGGTCATAGGCTCTCTCTTCTTATGCCAATCCCCACTCTCCTGGACAATCTTAACCTGGTTTTACCTAGGATAGATAGGCAATTACTCCATGTAAGCAGTAGTGGGTATATGTCGTAGCCTCGAACCTACATTGGCGTTTTACTTAGTATATATTATTTCATCATCAATTCATTAATGCTCTCAAAACAGTTAAAGAAAATATAGTGACCGTAGGACCGCGTGGTAGATTCCGGCCCACTCTCTGTAAAGTACTTTTCCATTTTGCTGTAGAAATAACGTTCGAAAGAAATCAGACCACGTTTGCTCTGATATAAAAATATGTCAGCAGTGATGCTCAAAGTTAAAACAAGCTTCAACGTCAGGTATCTATAGTTACACTAACGTCATGACTTAACTTTGAGGTAACGCTTATAATAAGTAAGTATCGAAAGTGGTTTGTTTAGAAAACAAAAAAATGTGTGTTGTATTTTAGCATTGTTTCCATTGATAAGTTTTGTTACTTTCACCCCCTGAAACACTATGAATGGCTGTCAAGTCATCATGACGTATATTTTTTATCAGAGGACATCTACTTCATACTCGGCTCAGCCAGCGACATAAATAAGATAACAAGATCAACACCGCAAGAACACATTCTTGCAGATCATACCGTTATCGATAATACGAACATCGATCGGATTTACGGCATAATTCTTAATTTATAATCGATTTCATATGTCGGGTGACTTCGACGCGAAGTCAAGGTAAGAATTCAACAAGTCTTGAAGTTTCTTTTTAATTATACTTTTAAACGGAATGTGAGAAATCTTCTTTAGAGACATGTTGTAAACACTTAGCAAATGTGTCTTTTAATGCTTTTGGTTTTGTTTTTATAGGTTTACGAGCGAATAAGTGATTTATTTTCTTCTTAGTGTGTCGATAGCAATATAAATATAGTTAGCCCAGAATCTCGCTACGAGCTTAGCACTTTCAGCAGTTTCCATCAACTCCTGTATCGTGCAAACAACAGGACACGCTGGACACTACATTAAGTGCCACATTTTTTCAGGGATTGCACCAGGGATCCTATACGACAGACATAAGAATCGTTTGGTATGACCAGACAAAATGCTGAGTTATAACTTGATATTACATCAGAGAGCTAGATTAAAAACAATATCCCTAAATTGCTGTACTACCTATCCACTTGGTTGTATATAAAAGTTGAATTCCTGCCGAAGAGCTGATCAATAGGAAGTGGGTATCGGTTAACACCATAGTAGAGAAATATTTCGTTTATTGGCATAACCTACAATACATTATAACAGCTATATAAAATCCAGTAGACATCGAAACCTATACTCAGTAAGCTATGGTTGTTTTTTGATGATAATAAACAACTATATACTAACTAGCTTTTGCCAGCGGCTTTGCCCGCTTGGAGGTCGGAAATTATTCCAGATTATAAACTATCTGTGTGCCAAATTTCATCTAAATTGGGTCAGTAGTTTTGCGTGAAAGAGGAACAAACATCCATACATACAAACTTTCGCGTTTATAATATTAGTAGGATGCAGTGTGATCTTTAAAGTCGGTTCTCGCGTCTATGTGACTGTGTGTTTCTTCGGTTGCACTTTCTCGCTTAGCTGTACTTAATTTTTAAATTATGCGGAATCCAGACTGTATAAATGATATTTTTATAATTATTAGTGGTCGCCCAGTTCATTTAAACTTACTGTATTTCTAATGCATTATTATACAAAAATAATAGCTTTCTGTTCTCCTTCCGCATGTAAACTTTAAGTGTGGCAAATTTCATAGTCCTCCGTCCGCTTGATTTTCATAAAAATGGGTACAAAGTTTTTGTTTCACGTATTTATATATACATATAGATTTTTGGGGGAAACCGGAACAGGCAACAGTACAAACCCTTATAAACTGCGTAACGAATTTTGACGCTTATTTTCAACATCACTTGGAGAAATCATTCCGAAAGTTATATTTGTATAATAAATTAATATCTAACTTACTTAAGTAGATATAATACAGAATTCTTCATAGGTTTTCCAGAAGTTAGTTCTATTCAATATATCTAGTAATAGCTGTTCTCGTAATGACCGTTAAGAAATGCAAGCACATGTAATCTACGTATGAGGCGACGTAATGTGTTTATTTAGCTTTGCACTTTACTTACTTGTAGTGCTGTTATTATCAACTATGATCTCAGCAGCTATGGGAAAACTTACCATACATACTTGTCAGATATTTATAAGTTACAATTACGAATATTAAAAGTCATTACAACTAAACTTATAAAAGAACAGCGCCGACGATCTAATTAAATACTAAATTACACTTGATAATAAATACATTATACCAAAAGCCAACAATGTGTACGGTACGAGGGTTGCACAATATTTAGTACCTTAGTTTCTTAATAAACTTCCAGAAGACTTACAAACGTTAAACACAACTAGTTCGAAAAGACAAATCAAAATGTTTCTTTAAAAAAAATTTAGAACAATATTTTGGAAATAAAAATTTATAAAAAAATATATTGTTGAGATGAGAGTGCAAGCGCAATGGCATCTGACCATTTTGGTGGTCAAAACCAAAGCCGGGCACAGGATAATAATAAAATCTCCGAAAGGTTAGTGAGAACTGTGACCTACAGTACACTCACATTTCACCAGTTATGTTCTTCTTCTTAAATTCGATGACAAACAGTTCAAAAATTGCTGGCCCAAAATTAGGCTGCGCGAACTCCGCTCACTGAGGCACTCATAAGATCATCAAATGCACATGTGACAGGGCATGCGACGCAGGGTAGAAGGTAGGCCATTCTCTGTGGGGAGGTGCCGTATACGCACTTGAGATCTGAGCCCGTCATTGCTCCGGCCGATTTGGGTTTGAAGTCTATTTAGAGATTTCAAAGTCAGCCACGGTATCACCTCGGCACGTGATCAAACAAGGCCAGCTTTGTTTAAGTTCCATGCAATGGGGGGTTTTCCGTATGGTACCGGAAGTAGGGAATGGCACCATCCCATTTTTTTCCCGTCGGAAAAGGCTATTATGGGACTTATTTACTAGAGAATGGGCAGCAGCGTTCTTTATGCATAGTGCGATCTCCTGCCTGTTAAGCGTGGTGATTATGGCAAATACCCCCAAATTGGGGGGCCTATGTCCAGCATTGGACATCTTTCGGGTGAAATGATGAACGGGGGGTGCGCCTATTGCCATCAACTGGGCACAAATCGAAAACTTTTGTCCGACCTGGGAATCGCAAAATCACACACCCACCAGGCAATAAGCAATTATAAGTAATCTAGAAATTAAATAACATGTAAATAACGCACTTAAAATAGATTGGAGAAAATTATAACAAGTTTTTAACTTAATTATTTAATCTAAGGGCTATAAATTGAGCGTGAAAGTCAATATATAGTATTTGATAAACTTATGAAATATTTATACAATTTATACTTTTCCAATGAACGTGGTTGCGTCACATATCGAATCTAAATGTAGAATGAAATATTTCATTTTAATATGTTCTAGAATGACATTTTCACTTCTTTTTGACGTCATAGTTTTTGCGAGCATAGCTGGCTATCTTCAAATGTAAGGTATGCGGCAAGTATAATTTTAGCTTAGATTTACATATATAACTAAATTAGGCTTTAGAAAACTTACGTATAGGCAGGTCAGTGTTAAAGCTTTACGTAATAATACAGATAATTTCTAAAGAGCAAATTCGACTGAAGTTTCAAGCGTTGACCACTACAACCTTCGTTCGTTCATGCTCTATACAATTAAGTGCTATGAAATGACGGTAAAAATAAGTTACAAAAATCAAATCACGTAAATCAAGAAACTACTGATGCATCATCACACCACTATGTTACATGAAACGACTGCTAATTCAACCGTAACCCAGTTTCTGGGTAATCCGATAACCCTTAATAAAACTGATTGTCTGACTTTCGGGTTTTTGACTACCCATAACGACAGTCAAAGATCTACTATTGTCAGCCAGGACCAACGCGGCAACGGTTTATCGTGCTTTCCGAGGCAAAAACTAACTGGCAACAATTTCATCAATTAAATAGGAAATCCTCAGTTATATTCTATGGTATTCGGGGTAATAGAGTTAAATCACAATGATTGAATAATCCATATTCCAACCTTTATGTTAATGATTAAATTACTAAATCTGTGTTATTGGTGCATTGTAACATATCGATAACCCCATTTATTAAATACATAATGTTATATATTGCACGGTAGGATTGTGTGCTAATTATGTAAATGTATTTTTTATGTATTTTTCAAAATACTTCGTTTCAACAGTGATTTTTTTATTAATATTATGATCTGCGGTGTGTCAACAGATTTAGTTTTATCACTATTGTTTCATTTTGTAAGACTTTAACTTTTTGAGAATTTAAAGTTGCGTTTGGCCTCTAAAGTTGAGGTTGGTCTAAGATTCCCGACCTCCTAATGCTATCTAGTTCTTACGAGGACTTTTCTTGTAATTAGATTTATGGAAGATTTTTAAAATAAGTACGGGATTTTGACTTATTGTTCTTAAACACGTGTCAAACCACTTTATTTATTCTTCAGATAAAAGATACGATCTGTAAATCGGCCGTGTCATGTTTTTGATTCATCTGTTACAGCTGGTTTATTTATTCCTTAAAACTTTATACACAAGTAAACACTACTGTATAAAGGCGGACTTGGTGCCTGAGGCATTTTTTACCAGTAAACCTTAGGGTGATGCAGGGACAAAACATGACAGGTGTATCATAAGGGATAGGTAACTAGGAAAATCATCATTATCATATTAATTTCCGCCGAAAAACGTCCACTGCTGGACATAGGCCTCCCGAAATTAGGGGGGTTTGCAATAATCGCCACGCTTGGCAGGCGGGTTGGCGATCACAGTATGGTGGTAAAATGCATAGAGAACGCTGCTGCCCATTCTCCAGTAAGTCTCTTAGTCGCCTCGAACGACACCCACGGGTGCTATTCTTTACGTCCGTGCTGGACGGAATATAATACACACTAATATATATGTAGATACATACATAAAGATCAGAGGCACAATTTTCGTAATTTTAGGGACATTCACAGTCTGAATCAGTCAAAGATACCTCGAGTTAACATTCATTTTTGACAAGTTTTTGACTGTCGTTGAGATGAGACTGAGGCTTGATATTGAATGTTTTTTTATTACGAGAGTATACATTAGTAGAATTGGCTCTTTTTTGGGTCCATCCCCCACTCTAGGCGGAGCGGGAGAGCGTTTCAGACTTTTATTAAAACTAACCAAACTAAAACCAACTCATTAAAGCTAAAACCAACTCATGTTCCTTCAGTTGCCCATATGCCAGGGCCACGGTAAGTCTTTCAAACAAATCCGCGACCCTGGCTGGCATCGGTTCTAGCAGATACCTAAAATTTTTGCGAACATCTCTTTGAGGCGTGCGTGGTTTTCCACGCACGCCTCAAAGAGATGTTCGCAAAAATTTCAACGTGCCTTTTTTTTTGATGACCTCTCCCGGGCGGAGCGGGAGGGCGTGTTGACTTTTACTGACTAAAACCCACCCGTGTTCCTTCAGTTGCCCATGTGCCAGGGTCACGGTGTCTCTTTCGAACAATCTCGCGACCCTGGCAGGTCGACCCAAGCCTGGTCCTTACCGGGCGGCGAGCTACCCATTGCTCATTGCCCGCAAGCCCGCGCCTACGGTGGTTTGGAGTCTGCTATGGACTGGCCCCTGATGTCCAATTTAAACAGGCCGATACTAATGTTTTCATGTGTTGTGTGTTCCAAATACCTAGTTGAAAATAAAAAGCTAATGTATCTGTCATACCTCGATACATCAAATCAATTGATGTGTTACAGTCACGCGAGTTACCATTTACAATTTTAATTAGCAATCACACTGTACGCGTTATAATTTGCGAATTACTATGATTATAGAGTGAAGTGCACATATTTTTGACATGTACTATCTATAATTATACCTATTTTTAACAAAACAAAATAATAAAAAAATCTCTACATGAATTCAGTTCCTAAGAAGCGCGGTAGACACCTTTTCACTCGATGACCCAGAACCGAAACATCTGGCGAAGAATGACGAGGAGAGTCGATTCCAAATAAAATGGGATAAGGCTAGGCAAAGAGAGAGAGAGAGAGTAGAATGAAGTGATACGTCCCTTGAATTGTACGTACAGTCAGTGCCCTGCATTACCTGACCCCTCCTACACAGAAGAAATGAGGAAGAAGGGTCAGGTAATGCAGGGCACTGACTGTACAAGGTGATATTGAAAGCACTGAAAACCTGAGAAAGGGTCAACATCATCATCTGCCTAGCCTTTGCCCAACTATGGGATCGGATTACAGACTAGCCGAATGCAGCTGAATAACAGTATTTTATATGGAGCGGCTGCCTCTCTGAACTCGACAACGCAGTTAATAGGTAATACGATACCCCTTGGTAAGACTGTCAATCTTTCGGGCTTCTGATGACCCGTCTGTCAATGATCCACAAATGACAGCAGGGACCAAAGGTATAACACGTTTTCTGAGGCACGGAGAGGTAAAAAAAAAACGATACAAAAGTGCAATACTAACCCGATCAAAATATATGACTTTTCTTATATAATGTTATCTACACCAATATTATAAAGAGGAAGGATTCGTTTGTTTGTAATGGATAAACTCAAAACGACTAAACTGATTTTTAAAATTCTTTTACCTATGGAAAGCTACATTAAACGTAAACCATAACATAGCATTAAGCTATATTAAATTGCAATAAAGTTATGAAAATGTGAATTTCGCGGAGTATATAGCGCTTTCACCTTATTTAATTAGTAAAATGCGGGTGTACTATAAGTACATACACTCTGCTTAACCATTCGGGGAAACAAGGCGTAATGTTGTTGTGTTGTATGCGTTTTTGCTGAAATTCACTACCTGCGAATTTTACCCTTACATAACTTAATAAATAAGCTTATCAGCATTCATCAAGCAATTTCATTAATCATATTTAACTAGGTTTAGTGCTATTTAATAACGAAGAAATAAAATGAAAAATTATTTGAATTTATATTTCGTGATATTAGATAATTTAGCAATTAAGTCAAATTGATCGTAGATATAATAACTCTATTTAAGTAGCGGCAAGTCAATGTTGTTTAAAAGGCTAGGGTTGGCACTTAATAAATTATAAAATAACGTTTTAGTCAGCTTTGATCCTAATACAAAATAAATAGAAATTCAACCTCATTTATTAATCTAGTGTATATCAAAAAGCTTCTTAATTTAAAAAATTATCTATGTTTTCAAATCTATTTATCAGTCTGCAAAGGCCTCCTTCAACCTTTTCCATTCCAATATCTCTTGGCCATTCGGTTTCACATTACTTCTGCTTCATCTCTGACGTCATCATCCCACCTTTTATGCGGTCTAACTCATCCTTTTACCTTCTCGAGGGTAAAAAAAAGTACAAGTATAGAAAGATAAAACATTTTAGTTTCTGGGTTAGAATCTCTTTTACCAATCCATTATTTGACAGTCTTGTAGACTAGACTAACTTAAATTTATTACCAGCGTAACAAATTTTTAAACATAAACAGAATCATTTTAAAAGGATGGTCTTAATCCACTACTTCATATGTTCACAACATTCGTCGGCTGTACGACGTGAATGACGCAATCTTCGTTTAAGTATGTCGATAGCAATCTAAATATAGTCAGCCCAGAATTTGGCTACGAGCTTAGCACTATCAGTAGCGTCCATCAACTTCTGTGGCGTGCAGGACAAGATATTAAGTGCCCCATTGTTTGTGGGACAGCACCACATTTTCACTCCAGGCCGGAATCATCTGTGAATCTCCAATTGAGCAGGCTTTCTTTACTTCGACCTACCTGAGTCCGGAGCCTGTTTAAAGACATCCAAGAAAGCCAAGTCAAATCTTGTCTAGGTGCGAGATTATAATAGCGCAATTAATGTTGTTGAACAGTGAAAATGTTGTTGTTGTGTGAATGTTGTTCTTGTTTGTTGTTGAGTTGTTATGTTGCTGTCTGTTGTTGTGTACGTAATTACCCTGGAGATGTATGAATTTAAACGATACCAAAGAGAACGCAATGATCGTAGCAGCTGCCGTTCTGTAGTTTTTGCCCAACCACATGGGGAGAAAGCATGAGTATAAAAGTATGCATATTATAATAATTTACGAGTATTACTATTTGCATGATTGCAGTCTTTAAAACATCTTCTCGTATTCTGAGGCAGTTATAATCACTTACTGCTAAAACTGGCCACTCGTTAAACAGCAGAGACGGCAACAACTATAATTAAATATCGTAAAGCAGTAATGCGTCAATGACCATTACAAGTTGAGAATACTCGGCTGAAAAGCAGCACGTCAAGATATAAAACTCAAAGTCAAAGCATTTATTCCAAACTAGCTTTTGCCAGCGGCTTCGCCCGCGTGGAGGTCGGAAATTATCCCGCGGGAACATACTACCGGGATAAAAGTAGCCTATGTCCTTTCTCAGGCTCTAAACTATCTGTGTACCAAATTTCATTTAAATCGGTTCAGTAGTTTTGGCAGGAAAGTGAGACAGACAGACAGACAGACAGACAGACAGACAGACAGACCAGACAGACAGACCGACAGACAGACAGAGTTACTTTTGCATTTATAATATTATATATAAATATATATATAAAATATATAAATGATATATATATATATATAGTAAAATATAGTAAATATAGTAAAGTATGGATAGGCACTTTTGAACGTCAAATTAAAATAGAAATGATTTTAGTCGCCCCTTCCGAAAAGTAGTTTCGTATGGAAAATAATGTGCAAGAAAATCTACCGTTACTCTTTTAAAGGTGTTTTGCTATATTTTACATACATTCATAATAAAATTAGGTATATGTGAAAACGATGCACCAAGAATAAAATTACTATATCACAAAAGGTAAAAAGAATAAAAAAATAAGCAGATAAATAAATTAAATGATTGATACATGGTGCTCACATATTTAAAAAAAACATTGTAAAAGTAAGTATACGATGTTCCAAGTCACACAGGCTGCGCCAAAAAAACCTGTCCTCCGCCTATTGTATCCAACCTGTCCTAGAGCTAGCCATCTTTTTGGTCGTCAAGAACTTTTCTAAAAATAAACACAGATATGCAACTGAATTGCGAATCAGAATATTATTACATTGCTTTTTATGTCAGAAAAATTCGTCTGCTCAACAAATTAAATAAGGCAATGAATGTTGTTGAACTGTCAAAATTAAAGTCATCATCTTCGCTGTCTGTCCCTATGTATGCTTAGATCTTTAAAACTACGCAACGGATCTTGATGCGGTTTTTTTAATAGATATAGTGATTCAAGAGGCAGGTTTATATGAATAATATAATACACCGGCGAAGCCGCTGGGAAAAGCTAGTTCATAATGACTAATATTAATGTGTTACGTAATTACCCAACTGATTTATTTAATTCACGAATCTTCACAGACGTGATGGAAAAATGAAATGGTTTTTATAAAATTAGATATAATTTCAAGTACCTACGCGAGACGACCCACCCCACCATCCGTAATATTTTTGTTATTTCTTTTGGTATATATTTTATTGATACCGATACCGAAATCCCAACAATTAATTAAAAAAATAGCACTGTTTATTTAAAGTAAAGTGACAACCTTATTTTGCACGCAATAGCATCATTTTCACGTGCTTGCATTACGCGAGCCGAGCATAACCGAACGCGATGCATGTATGTGAAACCTACAATTATTACGTTTTTGACCAATGAGGTGTTGATTAATATGTTTAAATGACTTTGTTTGTTTGTGTGCCTTGTCTTGTCTTAAGCTTATAATTGAGATAATGAATAATGAAAGTCAAATTGGAACTAACAGGAGCTAAAGCTGCGATATATTTTCCAAAGGGATTTGAAATAACTGAAAAAAAAAATGCGAGAAAAATTCTTTTTTTTTCTTCAGGATTTGATCTTTTTACAGAGATCTATCTGCCACTGGTTGGCGTGTATAAATCTCCATAGAACTTCTCGATGTCTCTCAACAGATCAGGTTTGGCGGACTCGACTCTGCCATCATCGGTCTTCGGAAGCTGGCTCTGCCCAGTAGAAAGATCTTTTGCCAAGACTTTAGAGCCCTTGTTCGAACGGCGCTTTGCAAGGACTTAGAGATCCGTCTATTGAGCCGCCGGAACTAAAGCGCATCGTTTGAACCTGCAGTACCATTTCGTGCCCGTCCTATATGCGCTGTAACGTATAGAATCAGAGAGTTTATTTTTCAACCGACGAAAAAAAAACGGAGGAGGTTATCAATTCGAAGCGTATATTTTTTTTTTTTTTTTCTATGTATGACCACGCATAACTTTTTACATAGTGGTCCGATTGTGACAATTCTTCTTCTATTGGAAAGGGTATACTCCCAAGGTGGTCCCATATAAATTTGGAAAACAAAATCGAACCCTAAGGGTCGGAAAACAGGGGATGATTGATTGTTCACTCACTGATTGTAATGTATAAACACGCATAACTTTATACAGAGTAGTCCGATTTTGATAATTCTTTTTGTGTTGGATAGATATACCTTGCCAAGTATTATAAGTACATTAAA
Organism: Aporophyla lueneburgensis; assembly: GCA_932294355.1. Lineage (NCBI taxonomy): Eukaryota > Metazoa > Arthropoda > Insecta > Lepidoptera > Noctuidae > Aporophyla > Aporophyla lueneburgensis. The sequence continues at coordinate 27,187,848 of OW028751.1, read as the reverse complement.
GCCACAGAAAGCCGTAGAAAAGGTTCAAAAGTCCGTAAATCAAGTTTATGAGTGGACTGCAATATGGCGTATCAAACTTAATGAGAGCAAGTCTATCCACATCGACTTCACGAATAAAAAGCCACAATACATCCCGGCATTCATGAATAATCAAAAAATCCCATACGCGAAAACTGCTAAGTATCTTGGCATGACCCTGGATGCAAAACTGCGCTGGAAAGAGCATGTCAAAAAGAAAAGAACCGAATTAGATATTCGATACAAAAAAATGTATTGGCTACTTGGTAGACAGTCGCCATTGTCAATACATAATAAATTGTTGATATATAAACAAGTTTTAAAGCCTGTATGGACCTACGGTATACAGCTGTGGGGCTGCACCAGTCAAAGTAATCGACAAATTATACAACGCTTTCAAAATAAAGTACTTAGGGATATAGTCAGTGCGCCCTGGTACATAAGAAACAGTGACGTTCACCGGGACCTTAAAATGGATGTCGTAAACATAGTTATACAACAATATGCAGAAGCTCATGAACACAGGCTTCATCATCACGTGAATGTCGAGGCAATCCAAATCCTTGACAACACTGAATTAGTGCGAAGACTAAAAAGGGTTAAACCCTTTGAGTTAGTTTAGTGCAGTGCAAGTGAACTAAAACAGTAGTGAAAGTGCTAACTTTTGTAAAGAACACGTGAATCAAGTGTCTTCCCTATAACTTATAGTGAATAAGAAAGACGTTATTGGACGATTTCTTAGTTTTATAGTTACTTAGCAGTTTAAGTTATATTTAAATTACTTATTAGCTCATAGGCTAGATTGTAATGTAAATAAAGTATCATCTAATGTGATACTTTATTTAGCAAAAAAAAAAAGCCACAAAAAATATAATATAAAAACTTTTTAACAAAAAATTAAACCGCCGAAAAACTGAAAAGCATAAAATAATACTTAAACCTTAAAATTTTGATTCGGCGCTGAAAAATCAATGAACAAGGATCACTCAAAGCGCCGACTCATAATTTTAAGGTTTAAGTATTATTTTATGCTTTTCAGTTTTTCGGCGGTTTAATTTTTTGTTAAAAAGTTTTTTTCTATTTGTACGGGGGGTCTTGAAAATCGAGACCCGACCGTATAGACCGATTTGACGAACCCATCGTTTTAATCGTCCACGGAGCTACCTAGGCACTCAAAATGATACTGGAGTTCAAGTTTAAAACAAAACCATAAGGAAAGCGCATCTCCGTTCAAATTTAAAAACCACAGCACCGCACGCCGAAGCGGTGTCCGTTGCTATGTGATAGATAACCGCCTTTAGTCATAAAACTCATTCAACTTTCGCATTCGTTTAGTTTCGCCGTCAGGATATAAATTAATACCTAGCATCGTTAAATGACGGAATCCGTCTGTTATGTAAAGCTTTATTGTTGATAATAATATGGTAATCATGATGGTTTTAGTTTAGGTAACCATTTTAACTAGAATCTTGTTATAATTTTGTTCTGTTTTTGTATTGACGAATCTTCTGCCTGTTGCGATTAATATTCATATTATGTTTAGCCTTTGGAGGAGGGCTTGTGGCTACGTTACAACAGCCGCATGGGTCGATTGTTCAGGTTAAGCTACGCTTGCCGCGGTTGGTCCGTGGATGGGTGACCATCTTTACATACTAAGACCCTTCCGTGCCTCGGAAAGCACGTTAAGCCGTTGGTCCCGGCTGTCTTTCGTAGATCTTGGAAAGTCGTTATGGGTCGCCACTAGCCCGAAGTCTGACAACCAGTCATACCAAGGGTATCGTATTACCCAGTAACTGGGTTGTGGAGGTCAGATAGGCAGTCGCTCCATGTAAAATACTGGTACTCAGCTGCATCCGGTTAGACTGGAAGCCGACCCCAACATAGATGATGATTTATTTAATTTATCTTATACCTTTAAACGAGCAATTCTTGTATATATATATATAATCTGAATCTCGGAAACGGCTCCAACGATTTTCATGAAATTTAGTATACAGGTGGTTTCGGGGGCGATAAATCGATCTAGCTAGGATTCATTTTTATAAAATGTCGTTTTATTCGTGTTTTCAATCACCAACTTTATCGATAATCAACTTGAACATAAACTTATTATTTTAAACACAATTTACCAAAAAATACCGAGCAAAGCTCGGTCAACCAGATATTAATTACTTAAATAAAACATGAAAGGGGTCTACCAAGATGTAAACAAATAGAGAAGTATGAAAAGGCATGTTATGCCGACCCCAGATAAATAAAGGATAACGGATAAGGGTTTTTTTTTGGGATTATGGCAAGAAAATGATTATGATATTTATTTACTTTTGAAGATAATATAAAACGTTAGTGTAGTGTACCGTCACAAAAAGACGAACAAATAAAAAAAAAATGATAAAGTTACTGTATATTACTGTACCTTTATATGAACCAAGTAAAAAACTGTTATTTTGGTTTGGCATAACAAACAAACGCTTTAATTTAATTATTTGTATAGATGGGTACCGTATTATTGGTAGTAACTAAGTTCCAATGAATTGCATTTAAATACCCCCATAATATTAAAATACTCATAATTTTAATGGTTTAATTTCCTCGTCTTACGACGTTGATATAGGTAGTACGCGATCGAGGCAAGTAGGGTAAACGTAACTGTTCTCGTCCGTCGCGCAGGGTAGCAGCACCAGTTAGCGGTGCACGCCGTTATTACATGCGATTGAATGCTCAGCTATCATTCTTGTTTATAGCGGCGGTTTTTTTTTCTCTGAATTGTTTCGGTTTGCATGATTTTGTAGGTACTGAAGTCAGCACACAAAGCTACTACAATCTGACAAATTTCTTTAATAGGTTTTCAGCTTTATTGCTAAAGTATTAGGTTCAAGATTGATTGGGAAAATTTCACAGTTTCGGATAGCTTAATGTGCTGGCGTCTGTACATACATTTACTTAATAATTATGTCCATCATACTGGCTTGAAGATTCGAATTTACGTCGAGTTATTTTAAACCTTACGGCCCCATTAGTCGTCTGTTCTACGAGCAATGTGCTTAGGGAATGCAATCTCGTTCTCGCGAGATCTTGACCTTTTTTTTAGCGAGATAGATCTCGGACGAAAAAAGGGCGAGGTCTCGCGAGTTTAACGAGATTGCACTCGAGCATAAATAAAATAAAAGAAAGGGCCTCCTCAGCGGTTGGTTATCTGGCCAACAAAGAAGCCGTTTAGCAGACGATTCTTTGGACATTTTGTGCTTCTTAAGGAGCTACTTTCAAAATAATTCGTAATAATGGTTTGTGATTTGAACTGAAGGAATCTTTCATTTGATTGGTATATTTTGTTAATTAATCTGTAATATCTATTAGATATCTACTCAGTAGATCAATATACCTATCTACTGAGTAGATATAGGTTTATTTCATTGATAATAATATTCAACTCAACTTAGATAATAAGTTTCCTTTTTTTTGGCTTCTCGTTTTGTTTCTAATAAAAGAATTGTTTTATTACTAAAAGATTTTTGTTTGATATTAGAAGAGAAGACTGGTTGTTTCTTTCAAACAATTTTTGATGCATACAAGTGTATCGAAAAAATTCGTGAAAATAAATGTTTATCTTATAGGTAATACTTATAATTTTTATTATATTTTTCCTAATTTATTAAAATATTGTGAATATTTGCAAAAAAAAAAACACAAAACTGCCAATCTCGCGAGATCTCGAAATTGGCGAGATCTCGCAGTATTGTTATTCATAAACTCGCGGGATCTCGCTTGAGCCCCAATGTCGCGAGATTTGCATTCCCTAAATGTGCCCTGTCCACTGCCACTCAAGTTTGGCAATTCTTCTTTAATAATGTTTATAATAACATCAATTACCCCGACGTTAATCTTCTTCTTAGCGTGTCGATAGCAATCTAAATATAGTCAGCCCAGAATTTGGCTACGAGCTTAGCACTTTCCGAGGCATCCATCAATTCCTGTGGCGTGCAAACAGCAGGACATGCGGGACAAAATATGTTAGTTAATAACAACTTCATTAACTGACTTTAATGAACTAGATAAACTTCAAAAACGATGTCTAATTGCTTTATAGAAAGGTGTCCACATTTGAATAAGTATTAGCTTTAAAATGTATCGAGTTTCTTGCGTAGAGGTAGGTTTTGAAATCATGAATACACTTTCCCTTATATGCAATATATTAGTTTGTTTCTTAATGATTACAAATCTGTGTTTGTGAATGCTTTAATTGGGTAAGGATACGACTAGTATTAGCTTCTATCTAAATTGAGTCAGCCTAGAATTTGAGTGAAGAAAAAACAATGTGTAAGTATGTGGGCACCAAGACATCATTTGCGGAATAGGACCTTATTGGCAAGGCACTTTGGAACGTCACGTAAGAGAATATAGAGTTGATTTTAGTTTTTAGTTACTCCTTCCAAAAGGTGGTTTCGTATGGAAAAGAATGCGCAAGAAGCTCCACAGTTACTTATTTTAAATGTTTTTTAATATAAATCATTTATTTTTATTGCTTAAAAATTACCTGTTCTTGACCTAAAATCACGCGTGGTGGAAAGCGATTGCGAGCTCTACGACGAATTGAGCGTGCCAAGAAAATAAATAAATATCTTAGGGCAACCAACACACCGTTATCTGATCCCAAACTAGGCAGAGCCTGTACTATGGCAACGAGACAAATGATAAACATACTTATATATTTCTAAATACATACATAGATGCCTGTTCAAAGCGAGACTTTGAAATCAAATAAGAGTTTAATGTGGAAAAGGACACTGACACTAGTAAATGATTGTATATAAAATGAATATATGTGAAGAAGATTTTGTTAAAAGATGTCCAAATGTCTTTGAATTTTCAACCGACGAAAAAAAAAACGGAGGAGGTTCTCAATTCAACGCGTATATATTTTTTTTTTATGTATTACCACGCTTAACTTTTTACATAGTGGTCCGAATGTGAAAATTCTTCTTCTATTGGAAAGGGTATACTCCTAAGGTGGTCCCATATGGAAAACAAAATCGAACCCTAAGGGTCGGAAAACAGGGGATGATTGATTGTTCACTCACTGATTGTAATGTATAACCACGTATAACTTTATACAGAGTAGTTGTGTTTTTTGTTGGATAGAGTATACCTTGCCAAGTATTATTAGTACATTAAAGTCACAAAAAATTATAAATTAAAAACTTTTTAACAAAAAATTAAACCGCCGAAAAAACTGAAAAGCATAAAATAATAAACCTTAAAATTTTGAGTCGGCGCTGAAAAATCAATGAACAAAGATCACTCAAAGCGCCGACTATTTTATGCTTTTCAGTTTTTTCGGCGGTTTAATTTTTTGTTAAAAAGTTTTTGGTTCAAAGGCATGCCCGTTTCTTTACGATGTTTTCCTTCAACTTTTTGAGAGATGTGGTGATGATACAATTAACATAAAGTAAAGCGCCTGTGCACCAAACCGCAGTGGCCTCGTGTGGTGGTCTATGGTCTACTCACTCTCATCGAGAGAAGATTAATGTCCCAACAGTGGGAACGGTATAGGCTCAGATGAGAGCGCCTATGTGGATTAGAACGTACGACCTAAAAGACGCGGACGTCACCACTGTTTTTAGGGTTCCGTTGCCAAATGGCAAAAAACGGAACCCTTATAGATTCGTCATGTCTGTCTGTCTGTCTGTCCGTCCGTCCGTATGTCACAACCACTTTTTTCCGAAACCATAAGAGCTATGCTGTTGAAACTTGGTAAGTAGATGTATTCTGTGAACCGCATTAAGATTTTCACACTAAAATAGAAAAAAAACAGTAAATTTTGGGGTTCCCCATACATAGACCTGAAACTCAAAAATTTTTTTTTCATCATACCCGTACGTGTGGGATATCTATGAATAGGTCTTCAAAAATGGTAATGAGGTTTCTAATATCATTTTTTTCTAAACTGAATAGTTTGCGCGAGAGACACTTCCAAAGTGGTCAAATGTGTGTCCCCCCCCCCCCCCCCCCGTAACTTCTAAAATAAGAGAATGATAAAACTAAAAAAAATATATGACGTACATTACCATGTAAACTACCACCGAAAATTGGTTTGAACGAGATCGAGTGAGTAGTTTTTTTTTAAAACGTCATAAATCGAAACTGAAATATAAAAATTAAAAAAAAAACATTTATTTTTAAACCGAGAATACTTACAGGTTTGTACGGAACCCTCGGTGCGCGAGTCCGACTCGCACTTGGCCGGTTTTTTTATACTTCCGATTCTTATAAAACTCATCAAACATTAGCACACATTTTACTTAGGTATACACATATTTTCATAACACCCGTTACTTAGTTTACTTAAGCGAGATGACTGCGCGTCTTTCGGCGTCTTTAAAAGAAAACGGCCAAGTAATAAGCAGTTAAAATGCCTCACACGTTTTAAACGAAAGCAAATTATAATAATCTCATATGGTAAGGGCCACTCACAATCATTTTAAGTTGAAAATGACGAAATTGCGATGGCACAGCGGTTGACTTTTGTGGTTCAAGTCAATGATTCAAATCTTAAAACATAAAAATATTCAATTTAAAAGTAGATGAAATAATGGCCATTTATAAATTTGACATTTCTATTTTTAATCATCATTTCAGCCGAAAGATGTCCACTGCTGGACATATGCCTCCCCCAAACACCGCCACTTTGACCTGTTCTGTGCTTCTCGCATCCAACGTATTCCTGCGGCCTTCACCAGGACATCAGTCCATCTTGTGGGAGGCCTTCCAACGCTACGTCTTCCAGTACGCAGTCGCCACTCCAGGACCTACCAACCCCATCGGCTATCTGTTCTGCGAGCAATGTGCCCTGCCCACTGCCACTTAAGTTTGGCAATTCTTCGGACTATGTCGATTACCTTGGTTTTCCTACGGATCTCATCATTTCTGATTCGATCACGTAGGGAAACTCCAAGTAAAGCCCTCTCCATTGCTCTTTGGGTGACTTTTAGCCTTCTGATGAGGCCCATTGTGAGCGATCACGTCTCAGTACCATATGTCATCACTGGCAACACACACTGGTCAATTACTATTTTTAATGATTCGAATCTATGATTAGTAATACAAAAGTCATTACTGTGCCTAAGCTCTCGTAATTTCAACTAAAACGTCCTCAACGCCTCAATGAGAGAAGGCCTGTATCCCAGCTGTGGGAACATTATAAACTGATTATGTTTACCTAATTTGGCATCCCATTTCTTCGCGAGGGTGTCGTAAAAGACGACTATGGGACTTACTAGAGAATGAGCAGCAGCGTTCTGTCTGCATTCACTACACTATTACACGTATATACTGAGAGTGTATTAAAACTGTCTTGTTCTCCTTGGTCCTGTTGTTTGCCTTTAAATCAATCAGTTCAAACATTTACGATATTTAAACGACACTAATAGCCTCATTTAGTTTGTCAACCGTATCATCAACATTATGATCTGATTAGTTAGCTAATAGTCTCATGAATAATTCACAGTTGCGAAACAAATGAAAGCTTGGTTTTTCGAAATTCTTTGCGGATACATCGAATGTCGAAAAGTTTTGCATGCGATTTTGTTCGAGGTCGGCTACTCTTACTATTTGTCGGTAACTGTTTAATCGTGATAAAAGTAACCTATGGCCATCTTTGGCGTAAATGGTGCGTGTCAGCATCATCATCACATGTCTTCGAATTTTTGTTTCTAAGACATGCCGGTTTCCTCACGATGTTTTCCTTCACCGTTTTGAGAGCAGTGGTGATGAAATAATTTATACAAAGTACAGCGCCAGCTTGGGTTTGAACTCACGACCTACTACTCGTAAGTCGCGGCCGTTACCACTCTGCCACCGCTGCTCTGATGCTGCATGGTGCGTGTACCGAATTGTTATCTGCTCCTTGTCTTGGACGAAGACTTTTGGCCACAGGACGTGGTGCTCCGTCGCTTCCGCGGTCAAGTGCCGCAGGACTGCTCACGGTCAAGCTAGTTAAGTGCTACTAACATAGTTTAAGGTACTATTATTAACACAAGCTTAGTTATACACTCAAAGAGGGTAAAGGAAAACATGGTGAGGAAACAGGCATGTCTTGGAACCAACAATTCTAAGACATGTGACATCAACCAACTCGCACTAGGCCCGCGTGGTAGATTATGACCCATACTCCTTCTCACCGAGAGGAGGCCTATGTCCCAGCAGTGGGGAACAATATAGGCTGCTGATGATGAGTTATAAACTAAATTTATATATTCAACAAAAGTATATCGTTATCTTTACATAGTATGAAACAGTCGCTATCCGCGTCTCTACACTTAAAATAAAAAAACCGGCCAAGTGCGAGTCGGACTCGCGCACCGAGGGTTCCGTACAAACCTGTAGGGATCCTCGGTTTATGTATAAGGTTTATGCTTATGAACTTAAAAGTTTTTTTTTTAATTTTTATATTTGAGTTGATTGAATGAAAGGTAAATTGCGGTTTACGATTTATGACGTATTAAAAAAACTACGTACTGGATCTCGTTCAAACCAATTTTCGGTGGTAGTTTACATGGTTATGTACATCATATATTTTTTTGAGTTTAATCAATCTCTTATTTTAGAAGTTACGGGGGGGGGGGGGACACATTTTACCACTTTGGAAGCGTCTCTCGCGCAAACTATTCAGTTTAGAAAAAAACGATATTAGAAACCTCAATACCATTTTTGAAGACCTATTCATAGATACCCCACACGTATGGGTTTGATGAAAAAAAAATTTTTGAGTTTCAGTTCTAAGTATGGGGAACCCCAAAATTTATTATTTTTCTCTATTTTAGTGTAAAAATCTTGATCCGGTTCACAGAATACATCTACTTACCAAGTTTCAACAGCGTAGCTCTTATAGTTTCGGAGGAAAGTGGCTGTGACATACGGACGGACGGACAGACAGACATGACGAATCTATAAGGGTTCCGTGTTTTGCCATTTGGCAACGGAACCCTAATAAAAAATCGGTTTTAATGCGGTTCTCGTCAAAAAACAGAATGACCCAACAGGAAGGTTTAGGTATATGTATAATACGCGGATGAAGCCGCTGGTAAAAGCTAGTTGGTTATATTAGTACAATGTTGTAGTGTATGAGACACTGTAGCCTGAAATAAATGTATTATTATCTTATACCTTTAAACGAGCAATTCTTGTATATATATATATAATCTGAATCTCGGAAACGGCTCCAACGATTTTTATGAAATTTAGTATACAGGGGGTTTCGGGGGCGATAAATCGATCTAGCTAGGATTCATTTTTATAAAATGTCTTTTTATTCGTGTTTTCAATGACCAACTTTAGCGATAATCAACTTGAACATAAACTTATTATTTTAAATACAATTTACCAAAAAATACCGAGCAATGCTCGGTCAACCAGATATTTATTATTTAAGTTACAAACTTTATTTTCGTATTTGTATAACCGGTATTCTATTCAACCTGATTGATCGACTCGTACGGCTGTTATAACTTAGCCACACCTCTCTCACAATGAGCTTTTCTGCTGGTATTTCAAGCTGTTTAGCCACAATTATAAAGAAAGTTAAGCTTACTCAATGATACGGAAAGAAAATTATCCCTTTTGTTTTCAAAAGCGAACGACTAAAGTAATAATTTGTGAACAATAGAAGTGGAAAAGCTAAGTTTGTAATTTTCTATTGTGATGCGTACGCACCGCTCGTCCGGTTCAAAAGGTCTTGAGGTATAGGCTTATAGGCCACACAAATAAATGGCACCACAAGAAGTACAGGTTGTAGCAGGTTCTTGAAGTAAAATAGGTCCAGGCACGGCGAACTCCGGAATCCCGGCCACCTTAGGCGCCTTGTGGGTGGCGAGCAATGGGCAGCTCACCGCCCAGTAAGGACGTGGCCCGGGTGCGCATTTACAAAGGCTATACTATTTTAGTCACGAGTCAGACTCTAATCAGTGAGCTTTTGTTTCTGAATATTACTCGACAATACCTAGTCTATCTCAGTAAAAAAATTGACTCAAATAGACTAGCTTTTTGTTTTGATATTTTCAAAGAAAATGCACGGACAAAATCTAGTACCATTTCAGTCACGCGTGGACGAAATCCCATCTATGGTTAATACCCCGACTCAGAGTACCCCGACTCGGATAGGTTAGGTTAGAAGGCTAAGGCGGGAGCGAAGCGGAGCGGAGCTCCCGCCTTAGCCTTCGTGGTTATTTTTTTTTAAACCACCCAGAAATAGGAGCCCCGTGAAGCGGGGCTCCGTCAAACTATCTTAGCGCAGGTGGCAATCAGTTACATACATATTAATTTTGAATACATATTAATCAAATCAGATAAGCTTCAATTATAGGTTGATAGTTACATGGCAACAGTTATCATTTTAATTGCTCGTTTCTATTATGTATTTGATAAACAAAAATAAAACGAATTAACAATCGAGATGTACTTTTATTAGATAAAGAACACTACCCACTTGTTGCGAGTATAAATTTAAAAATATCTCGCAAAAGCTTAGCTATTCGAGTGATATGTATTATATAGAACTAGATTTTGTCCGTGCATTTTCTTTGAAAATATTAAAACAAAAACCTATTTGAGTCAGTTTTTTTACTGAGATAGACTAGGTATTGTTGAGTAATATGCATACACAAAAGCTCATTGATTAGAGTCTGGCTCGTGACTAAAATAGTATAGCCTTTGTAAATACGCGGCCCGGTTCGACGGCGCGTTGTTTTCCACGCGCGCCTCAAAGACATGTTAGCATTATAGAAGGGGTCCGCTGGAGACCGCCAGGGTTGCGGAATTGTTCGAAAGAGTTAGCGTGGCCCTGGCATAGGCAACTGAAGGAACACGGGCAAGTTTTAGTCAGTAAAAGTCTGACACGCCTTTCCGCTCCACCCAGAGCGGGAGACGTCATTTGACGATTTACCCAAAAAAAAGTGGCGGTGGACTTGGGGACGTCCGCCGTCCCTACTCATATAAAACCCTAGGTGGAGGCAACATTTAAAAATATATGTGAATACGATGCGCCTAGAATAAAACTATTAAACCACCATCTGAAAAATGCATAAATTGTAAGTTTTTACCGTTTTCAACCGACGAAAAAAAACGGAGGAGGTTATCAATTCGACACATATATTTTTTTTATGTATGACCACGCATAAGTTTTTACATAGTAGTCCGATTGTGATAATTCTTTTTTTATTGGAAAGGGTATACTCCGAAGGTGGTCTCGTAAAAATTTGGAAAACAAAATCGAACCCTAAGGGTCGGAAAACAGGGGATGATTGATTGTTCACTCACTGATTGTAATGTATAACCACGCATAACTTTATACAGAGTAGTCCGATTTTGATAATTCTTTTTTATAGGATAGGGTAAACCTAGCCACAAAAAGTTATAAAATAAAAACCTTTTAACAGAAAATTAAACCGCCGAAAAAACTGAAAAGCAAAAAATAATAAACCTTAAAATTTTGAGTTGGCGCTTAATTTCGTGTTAAAAAGTTTTTTATCAAAATTTTAGTTTATTACCAAGCGAAAGTGTCGCTTATCTTAATTATTATGTTTTCCTCATAGAACTGAATAATTGTATACTATTTGAGCGAAATAAATTTCTTAAGCCGTAAACCACAAAATGATTAAAAATATGAAATTATATAATTATATAAATTATTAAAAATGAAGCAGTGACAGAGGAATTAATTATGTGATACTCACATATTTAAAGTATAAGATTTTCCTAAAATTTAAGCAAGTAAAAGTTAGTGTGTGAGTAAAAGTAATACACAGAATGTAAATCAATGCCATAGAAATAAATTATACAATTTTTGTAACCAGTTTGATTTTATCTAGACTCTAGATTGTCCTATGGTACAGCACCAGCATGTTTCCAAACATTCTCATCTTGGATATAATTATTGTATTTGTAATATTCCGTGTAGTGCAGGATATATAGAATAGCACGACCCCATCTCTACCCGCGGGTGCCGTAAAAGGCGACTAAGGGACTTACTAGAGAATGGGCAGCAGCATTCTCTATGCATTTTTCCACCATACTGTGATCGCCAATCCACCTGCTCAGCGTGTAGCACTATCCCATTCCATTCTTTTCCGCGGGTGTCGTAAAAGGCGGCTAAGGGACTTGCTAAAGAATAGCCAGTAGCATTTTCTATGTCCATCATACTGCGATTGCCAATCCACCTGCCAAGCGTGGCGATTATAGCAAACCCTCCAAAATTGAGAGAGTTCTAAATCAAATCAAATCAAATCAAATATTTATTTGCGTAAAACATGGTATACAATGGTGTTAAATACAAAGATATGGCGCAAACATGTTTAGCTAAGATAAAAACATAGCATGCAAATTATAAAGTTAAGTGAAGAAGGTACAAAAACACAGGAACACAGGAACACTTTTTATCGAAAAATTCTTTTAAACTATAAAAACTACATTCAAATAACCATTTATACAACTTAATTTTGAATAATCTTGTATTTAGTGTCTTGAAATACCTTGGTATTTTGTTATAAATGCGTACACATATGGCTAGGCAGCTCTTATTATATTTAGCTAATCTAGGTAAATCATTTAAGACCAGTTTGTGAGGATGGGTTACACAATTTGGGTGCAGCTTCATAATTCCTTTGACGAATGGCTCTAGTCAATCAGAACAGTTTACTGCGCCATGTTTTTTATTTATTCTAAATAGGGTTGACCTTTAGACGTAAATCTATAAATTTCAATCTAACTGAAATATGGATGTCATCGTAATAAATCACTCTGCATTCTCGATAATAGAGTCTTTGGTGTTGCAAATAGTTAGCACTAAGGCTGATACAGCAACGGAATTCTGAGATTTTTTTTAACTAACCTAAAAAAGGAGAAGGTTTTCCATTCGTCTGTATTTTTTTTTGAATGTAAGTTTTGCGATATCTTCGGCAATTGTGGATGGATTTAAAAAATATTTTTTTTTAGTAAATAATGGGGTATGTTCAGGTGTGATTCCAGATAAATGTTATTAACTTTGCTTCGGTAGTTTTTGTGATAGCTTGTTTTTGCTATAAAGTGAGAAATTACTTGACTTTCGGAAGCCTGGCAAAAAAAGAAAATACAAAATTAAATTTTATTTTTATTATTATTTTTCACTTTGTAGTTTTCTTTTTGAAAATCATTTGTTTTTATTTGTAAAAAAATCTATGTAAATATAATTATAAAACTTAATGAGACACCGGTTTCGACAACCCTAATCAATCCACCAATCTAAAAACCTAGATAAAAACTAGCCTTGATGCTGAATGCTGATGATGAAAAATGCATTGAGTTAATCAAATCAGTTGATGTGATACAATTTAATATGTTGTGGTCTTCATATTAATATAATATTAATAATTATGACATTTGATGATTTGTGTGCAAGGTCATCTGTTATGGTGTAAATCTTCTCATATTTAGTTCTTGCTCTTTATTATGTTCCTTCACCGTGTAATATCATCATCATCATCATCATTTCAGCCGAAAGACGTCCACTGCTGGACATAGGCCTCCCCCAAGCATCGTCACTTCGACCGGTTCTGTGTTTCTCGCATCCAACAGATTCCTGCGGCCTTCACCAGGTCATCTGTCCATCTTGTGGGAGGCCTTCGCTACGTCTTCCAGCACGCGGTCGCTACTCCAGAATCTTTCGGCTCCATCGGCCATCTGTTCCGCAAGCAATGTGCCCCACCCACTGCCACTAAAGTTTTGCAATTCTTCGGGCTATGTTGGTTACCTTGGTATCGGATCTCTTCATTTCTAATTCGATCGCGTAGGGAAACTCCAAGCATAGCCCTGTCAATTGCTCTTTGGGTGACTTTCAGTCTTCTTATGAGGCCCATTGTGAACGACCACGTTTCAGTGCCATATGTCATCACTGGCAACACGCACTAAATGTGCCCATCTCATTGACTCAAATGACTTTTTTCGTGATATAGTCATACAATGAGATTATATGAACTAAGAGGGTTGTGTTGATAATTTTAATAATTATACTTCTGTACCGATATAATCTATTTTGTGACGGTCTTTTGATTTTATACTAGCTTTTGCGAGCGGCTTCGCCCGCCTAGAGGTCTGAAATTATAACGCGGGTACGTACTACCGGGTTAAAAAGTACCATATATGTTACCACATTTATAATATTAGTAGGATAAGGCGTTAGCATATTATTTTCCTTTACAAAATCTTGATAGCATTGCTAACTTTTCAGACATGTCGTTATAAGCCTTTCGTCGGCTGTTCGGCTTTTAAGCTGTTATGTTTATTTTTATTTTTATTACATGCCTACCTATTACAAAATATAAATACAACACATAACACCGGCTCAAACATTTAAAACCATCATACAAATTACATATTAACAATAATATCATTTATATCGATTTAATCCAATCCACTACATTTCGCGAAGAAAACTTTCGCTTTCTTCTTTATATATCTACTCATTTACATAATGAAGTAAACAACGCTTGTCTATTTAGATTTATGTATTAAAAGAGATGATGGTGAGATGTCAATGATCTGTGGTTGTTGACCTTGTGATATGAGGAGCTGGTTGTAATGTCCCAGGCTGAGGAAAATGGTCTTGTGGTTTTGAAGATAGATATATTATGTGTTTTGTATATGTAGTCTAACTAAATTAAAGAAAGACTTATGGCTAAGTAATAACAGCTACACGGGTTGATCGTGCAGGTTAAGCTACGCTTGCCGCGGTTGGGCCATGGATGGGTGACCATTTTTACGTAACAAGACCCTTCCGTACCTCGGAAAACACGTTAAGCCGTTGCTCCCGGCTGTCTTTCGTAGATCTTAGACAGTCGTTACGGGTCATCAGAAGCCCGAAAATCTGACAACTAGTCTAACCGAGGTTATCGTATTACCCAGTAACTTTGTTGTTCACAACCACATAATTTGGTCAGAAGGCACTCGCTCCGTGTAAAATGCTGGTACTCAGCTGCAACCGGTAAGACTGGAAGCCGACCCCAACATAGTTGGGAAAAGGCTAGATAGATGATGAGTCTAACTAAACATAAGACAAAGTAGTGCAAAAAGAAAAAGAAACAATTGACTTTAAAAAAAAATACAGTCGAATTGATAACCTCCTCCTTTTTTTGAAGTCGGTTAGTAACCTTTTTTTTGACGTAGTGGTAAAAATTCGTATAGCTAAACGAAATCAAAACCCACACATCATACCTTGACCAAAGTTATATGAGAGTATCTTATACCTTGCAAGCAAGAGAAGATTTTTCCTAAGCAGTTTATTAATGACAGAGTTCTGAGGTAACAAACCAAAAAGATAAAATACAAACGGTTTGAGAACCTCCTCCTTTTTTGAAGTCGGTTAATAAAGACTCCAGCCAAAACACTAAAGTTTTAAGTTTCAAAGTCTAGCTAGTTAATTTTTGAGATCAGCACATTTGCAGAATTACATAGGTAACGCACAACTTGCTGATCCATTCAAAATCAAAATCAAAAGTCATTTATTCAAACTAGGCTGAGAGTCAGCACTTTTTGAACGTCAAAGTTACAAAAGACAGTCCCCCCAAAACGCCCGCCCTTCGACACTTCCTAGTGCTTTAGCTGGGAAGAAGAAGTGGCGGAACAAACTCCCCAGCAGCACAGCTGTCTGTTAAGTTAGAAGAACTTGATTCTATACAATTGTAAGGAGGTAACATTATGAGACACAAAACATTAAATTAAATGATTTGCCATCTGTCAGCTAGCCAACCCAATAATCCAGGAAATAAAATGAAATCTATACTCAAGCAAAAGCAAAAAATATTTTTATCATGTAAATAAAGGTACCAAAATAAAAGCCTCCTGGCATAAGGGCGTGACAGCTTACATATGCAATGCTGAATCACGTTCACATAGCTGTTACGACCCGAGTTACAACTCGAGGCCTCAAAATGATAAACTAAGACCATCGGCGTAAAAACAAATAAACAGGTAGGTAATTAACAACAATACCAACATCAAGGTCAGCAAGACGACCAGTCACCACAAGCAGCACCCGTTCACGAGCATAACGCAAAGATCAGCCATTACCCCCCTCGCCTTATTTGAGGGAAGGGGGTAACCCGACCCCTGACGCTACCGCAAGCATTGACATCTAAGGGAGCATGACGAACTTGCTGCCGGTTGCTCAGGCAAGAATTGAATGACAACTTGTCGAGGTCGCTAGCTAATCATTTTATGCAATACTAATCATTATAATATGTCAAAGCATAGAACATGTCAAAACCAATAAATACACAAAAAAAAAATGACTAACACAGTAAAAAAAAATATATAATAAAAATTATATTACAGCTATATAACCTATCACTAGGTACGCTAGTACTGGAGAAAGAACACAAACATTGTCTTGAGTTAATCACAGCGACCAACTAGTTTTGTCATTTAAATAGTCGCTGATGGAATAATATGCCTTTAGACAAAGGTTGGATTTTACTTGAGCTTTAAACGCATTAAAAGGTAATTCTAGTAAATAAGGTGGTAGCTTGTTGTAAAATGTTATACCAAGCCCAACAAATGAGTTATGCACCTTATGAAGCCGGTGAAAGGGAACACGTAGTTTGTCCTTATTTCTAGTGTTAACAGTGTGAAAATCACTGTTTTTAGCGTGTAAGTGTAAATTTTGCCTAATATATAAGATGTTGGCGAAGATGAATTGTGATGCTACCGTAAGAATACCAATATCTTTAAAAAAGTCCCTTAGAGAAACTCTGGCACCTAGCTGGTAAATTGCTCGAACAGCTCGTTTCTGAAGGACAAAAATATTTTGAATATCAGCGGCTTTGCCCCACAGTAGAATACCGTAAGACATAATGCTGTGAAAATAACTAAAATAGACTAACCGAGCTGTATCAACGTCAGTATATTGTCTTACTTTTCTGACGGCTGAACTGAGCCTCCCCGCTAGACTTGAAATATGTGGGCCCCACTGTAGTTTGCCATCCACTGCTATGCCCAGGAAAACTGTCGAGTCTACAGTTTTAAGAACCTCTTTATTTAAGACGATTTCGGGACCTAGATTTCTAACATTCGGTAAGGCGAACTTTACACATTTCGTTTTCTTGGCATTGAGAACTAAGTTATTTGCCGTAAACCAATCCGTAACCATTGAGAGTGCACTGTTTACGTCTTCAAAATCTTGTCTGTTCCTATCTACTTTAAAAATAAGAGAAGTATCATCTGCAAACAGTACAACGTCACAAATACCCTTTAAAAAGAATGGTAAGTCATTGATATACACTAAGAACAAGAATGGGCCGAGTATAGAGCCTTGAGGCACACCTAACTGAACCGGTAGCCCGGTAGATTTTACACCATTAATATCTACACATTGGAACCTATTATGTAAATAAGAATTTATTACGTTTAAAGCTTCGTTATGGACACCGTAATGACGTAGTTTACGCAAAAGCGTGTCATGGTTTACGCAATCAAAGGCTTTGGAGAGATCACAGAATACTCCGATAGTATTTTGCGAGTTCTCCCATGCGTTAAAAATGTGTTTCAAGAGAGTAACACCCGCATCTGTAGTTGAACGACCTTTCGTAAAGCCATATTGCTCATTATGAAGGAGGCTGTTTAAATTAAAATGTCTTAACAACTGCTTGAGTATTAACTTTTCGAATATTTTGCTAAATGCAGGTAAGATAGAAATAGGCCTAAAATTAGAAACGTCTTTTTTATTACCTGATTTAAATAATGGTATGACTTTGCTACTCTTCATGAGGTCAGGAAAAGTTCCGACATCAACACATTTATTAAAAGTAACAGCTAAAGAGGGGGCTACGATGTCTATTATATTACTTAATAGTTTGATGGAAATGCCCCAGAAATCACCAGTGTTTTTAGACTTAAGTGTGTTAAAAACATTAACTACATCACGAGGCGTTACATGTTCAAAATTGAATAGGCAACTACTTTTAGGCACACTACTATGCAAAAGGTTTTCAGCTTTAGACGGGGAGGAATTTAAGGAGCGAGTCGTAGTTATAGGTATGTTGGCAAAAAACTCATTAAATGCCTGTGCTACGTCAGCTGCCGTATTTACTAATTTGTTGTCGACCATAATTTCAAGTTGTTTTTGTTGTTTAACCGATTTACCCGTTTCATTGTTAATGATTTTCCAAGTGGTTCTTATTTTATTATTTGAATTTTTAATTTGATCGCTTAAAAATTTAGATTTAGCAAAAGCACTAACCTGTTTAAATAATTTTGAATATTTTTTTACATACTCTAGGAAAGGAGTATCAAACCTGTATTTTTTTAAACCATATAACTCGTATAGCCTCGCTCTACTTTTATAAATACCTGGAGTAGCCCATTGGTTAAAGCCGACGGAGGTGCCATTAATGTCAATGGTTTTGGTCTTGAAAGTAGATTTGTACTCTTTTTGCACTACATTAAAGAGGGCTTCATAAATTGCATTAGGATTCTCGTTTTCTACTATGGATGGTGTAATTCTACGAGCTACATTATTTTTAAACTTGGTGCAACGACTAGCTGTATAAGGCCTGCATTCAAGTTTATGTGCCTTTTTAAACAATGACATAGGGAAGCTAGATAGCAAACCACAGTGGTCGGACGTTAAATCAGTTAGCACTAATTTATTTTTGGCATCACCATCACTAAATATATTATCAAGACAAGTTGACGAAGAAGCTCTGATCCTAGTTGGTTCAAAAAACAAGTTAAATAAATTAAAAGACCTGAAAAGATTGAGAAGTCTAATACTCAATGGAGTAACATCTAAAATATTAATATTAAAATCGCCACATACAATTATACTTTTATTACTTGATTTTAACTTATTGAGTAAATCCTCCATTACTGACTCGAAACAAACGAAATCCCCAGAGGGGGGTCGATAAACGCAAATTATAACGTATCGCTCGAGTTCAACACAAGACAACTCAATAGTGCGCTCAATAGAGAGATTTACTAAATCTGAACGTTGCTTACATTTTAGCTTGTTTGAAACAAGAACTAAAGAACCACCACGGATGGCCCTTTTTCTCGCAAATGCACTTTGTACAGTAAAATTATCATCATTGATAAACACTATTTCATGTTCTTTCAACCAGTGTTCAGTTAAACATAATACCTGAACATCATGGTTCTCTATAAATAAACTTATAAATAAACTTAACTCTTAACTCTTTGCCGGACAGACCCTACATATTTTGATGAACAACATTCAACTTTTTTTCAACATTCAAATTCATTGCTTCCTTATGTTTGAAAATTCGTCTGCTCGGTAATGTAAATCACGCAATGAATGTTGTGAACATGTCATAAGGAAAGGCATTGCTAGACTTAAGTATATAGCCCGCAACCATTAGGTATCTATCAACTACTCACATATATTTTTCCTTAACATGCTTTTTCACAACGTTTGATGTCATCTTGGTCAATTTGTGGTCATCGCAGGATATGTGGTCATTTTTACAATCCGTCAACCACATAATTTTGAAAATGACTCGCAAGTCGTAAAATACCTTTCAGAGAGGTAGTCTATGATTTATAGGGTCAAATTGAATTAGCTAGCGAAACTCTGCAGACGTGATGGATGTAGATGTCTTTAGACGAAAATATTAAAAATTAATAGAAATAGTTTTTTTTTCTGGTAACAACCAAAACATTGTTACTTGAAGTTTGAGTTGACAAAATCTGTTTTCTTTTGCGTTGTCATGTTTAGATATCAAAAGTAAGAAAACAATCACGACAGAGATGTTTATTAAAAAAACAGATTTTTGAACTGATATTTCAAGCGACTACACTAGGAGCGCTCCATAATACCACATAAAAAAAACATAAAAATTATATTTTATTTTAACATGTAAATGTCCGTGTGTTGTACCGTGTGGTGCCGGACGTAATGAATAACACCACCCCATTTCTTCCCGTGGGTGTCGTAAAAGGCGACTGAGGGACTTACTTGAGAATGGGCAGTAGCGTTTTCTATGCATTTTACCACCATACTGCGATCGCCAACCCGCCTGCCAAGCGTGGCGATAATGGCAAAGCCCCCCAAATTGGGGGAGGCCTAAGTCCAGCAGTGGACGTCTTACGGCTGAAATGATGATGATGATGATGTTTAAATGTCCATACCCATCACGTCTGCACAGTTTATTAGGTTTCGCTAGCTTATTGAATGTATCTGTATTAATAGGATGTCGATAAAATCACAGTCAATAAATGGATATTTCAGACAGCTCTTATTTATATTCGTCTCTTTCTTGTTTCATTCGAAGGAAAGAGATAGCAATAGATACATTAAGATGGTCCACAACAAAATCATCATCACTATTATTCTCCCGTATTCATTTATACACATTTATAAATTAAATTTTTAAATATTGCAAAATAGAAAAAAAAATTATATAAAATATAGTCTCCCACCGGTATCAGGAACAGGGTCCAAGCTCTAGAGAAAGGAACCTCCTAACAATGCGAGCCGTGTCCAGAAGTGCCGCTTTCTGAATCAAGCCCTTGATCCAGTTGCCTAACGAGAGCCTCCTTAGGTGTTGGTTGAGGCTCTTGGCTATCAAACCATTGGCTGTGACGACTATCGGCGCAATGATCGCTAAGTCCACATCCCACATGTCGACAACCTTGCGAGCCAAATCAATATACTTTTACTTATATGTATATCACTATAATTATTATTTTGTTAATTTGGTAATTTCAATTGTTTCAGGTGTTCTGGATAGTTGGCGAGGGTGTGTCAATATGCTAATAATTATTGGGCCCGAGGTCCACCATCTTGTCCAAAAGTGAGTAATAGACACAGTTTTTATTAAATAGATTTACATTTATCTACACGCTGTGCCATTTAATATTGATAAGTATTTATACCTACTAGTGGCCATAATAAATCTCTTCCAAAATGTTGACATCTTTGTTTTATCAACCGGTAAATTTAGAGGATTTGTTCGGGAGAAAATTTGGCTATTGCTCCTCTAATATTTAACTTTTGAACTGTATTTTAATAATTTGTTGTTCTCGTTTTAAAAGCATGCCTGTTTAATTATATCTCGAATGCTTTATGTAATTTTATTGTACCTACCAAACTGTAAGCGCACATCGTATTAATTTTATACCTTGTTTCTATAAGATGTGGAAAATGTTGTGGGTTACTCACTCTGCTAGCTCAAATCTATACTTAATCTATACTAATATTATAAAGCTGAAGAGTTTGTTTGTTTGTTCGATTGAACGCGCTAATCTCAGGAACTGCTTGCTGGTCCGAATTGAAACTTTTGTGTTGGGTAGCCTATTTATCGAGAAAGGCTATAGGCTATATAACATCATGCTACAACCAAGAGGAGCGGAGCAGTAATAAAAAATGTTGCGAAAACGGGGAAAATCGCATGGGTAGGCGATTCGGCGCGACGGGAAGGGTCGGGGTAACAAGAAATTTAATGCGGACGAAGTCGCGGGCAGAAGCTAGTTTTGTATAATATTCTAATGTGTAACTGTTTTATTTTTGCCAAATAAATAAAATAAAATAATTCAATTCAATTTTAATCAACAATTACCAAAAATATTCGCTTTCTACACTCCTTGTTCATATAAAGTCTGAGCCCTCCTTTTCATAGTCCAATTTATACTCCTCCGTCCGCGTAATTTATGTAAAAGGGGTACAAAGTTTTTACAAAGGGTGTGTACAATGGCTGCAGAGTGACAATAAAGAAGTGTGGAAGAAAAAGAAATGTTGCGCCGACCCCAAAAAATTGGGATAAAGGGGCCGTTCAAGTATTACGTAAGCAGATTTATTACAATTATTTACTCCCCCATCCCCCTTGTCAGCAAAAGTAAGCAAAGCTCTTACCCCCTCCCCCCATGCTTACGTAAATATTGGTATATGCATTTTTCTTTTAATGTACCTATTCTGTTTTTTTTTTTATTGATTCATGGACAGCAGTTATGATTCCAGAAATAAGAAAATAGATTTAAGATAGAGGACTTTAACGCACATAACATTCATTTAAAATACATCAAATCGTCAATTGTACCGAAACGAAACAATATATTGACGGAAGAAATTAGGACAAGTGGATAGCGCGGTAATTCCGGTACTCGGTTCTAAGCCAGTCCCTAAACGTAAAAATTATTTGTGGGAATCCCCGAAAATGCGTTTCGGTTACAAACATAGACAAGTTGTAGGTTGCTATATGTGTAAAAAACTAAATGACTACTGCTTACGTAATCACCATCTAGACCCCCCCATACCCCATGTCATCAAAAATAAGCAAAGCAAAGACCCCCCGCCCCCCTATAGTGCTTACGTAATACTTGAACGGCCCCAAAGTCAGGAGAATCATGATGGGTACAAATGGTATACATACCTATAACTATAGATAAGAAGATTAACTATGGTGTCAATTATTTTGATGAGTTCTTGCCAAGAGGGCAAATGAAGATAAAGACAAATCTTTAATTGTAACGAGAATGTATCATGGTCATTGAAAATGATCTTTTGAGGTAAATGTTAAAAATAGTCTGATGTAAAGGTTGTTATGATTTGCTTAGGTTTACAAATTGGTAAACAATTAATATGGCTTGCGGAGATTTTGATTTTATTAAAATTAATTATGTTGTTTTAAGTAATCAGTTAATGAGGAGCAGTTTTTGATGTTAGGCATCTTATTTGTTTCCTACATAGAAACTCTGTTCTACAAAAAATCCAGATATCTCTGATTGTAAAACTCGTAATTTTTGCACCATACGCTAAAACATAGAGTGTATCTTTCCATACAGTAATAGTAAGTCAGTTTATTCAATATCTGAGTCCTTACTTAATAGTTTTGAGAGCATTTTAGGGATTCGTATCCAAAGGGTACCAACGGCACCTTATCTATACTATATGCTATATATTATTTATATTATATATTATAAAGCTAAAGAGTTTGTTTGTTTGATTGAACTTTTCAATTCGGACCTGTAGTTCTTGAGATTAGCCTCAAGAACTACAGGTCCGAATTGAAAAATTCTTTTTGTGTTGAGTAGCCTATTTATCGAGGAAGGCTATAGGCTATATAACATTACGCTATAACTAAGAGGAGCGGAGCAGGAATGAAAAATGTTGCAAAAACGGGGAAAATAGCACGGGTAGGCGATTCGATGCGACGGGAAGGGTCGGGGGAACAAGAAATTTAACGCGGACGAAGTCGCGGGCAGAAGCTAGTTTGATATATACTAAGCCACCGCTGTCCGTCCGTCTGTGTGTAAGGGGCTGTATCTTATGAACCGTAATATCATTTTTTATT
This sequence comes from Aporophyla lueneburgensis, assembly GCA_932294355.1. Taxonomy (NCBI): domain Eukaryota; kingdom Metazoa; phylum Arthropoda; class Insecta; order Lepidoptera; family Noctuidae; genus Aporophyla; species Aporophyla lueneburgensis. The sequence goes on along the minus strand of OW028751.1, from coordinate 27,164,500 downwards.
TTATTTTTGGCATTAAGCGGCATCCGTCCTTTGCGAGTCCAAATCTCACACATTTTTATTTTGAAAGTGGAGGATATGCACATAATTAAGTTGTTACATCCTATCTATCTACTTACGTCGGAAACGATTAATTGTCGTAACGATACCAACCCCTGATAATAAATACAAACTCTTAGTTTTAGATATTTAATGTTTCCGTTCAATAGTTTACTCGGTATTTGCTTTGGCATTTTGATTATTTAGAAAATCTGTATAATTAATAGAACATGTACCGTGTATACGCAATAATAATTAATTTGGATTGAAATCTATAATGGATTTGCTAAGCCATAAAGTAGTAGAGAAAGCAGTGGTGGCCCAGTGTATCGGCCTCGGCTAGCAAGATGTACGTGGGACACTCAGAAAGTTTTGCGAAAATAAAAAGAAGTGTTCTATAGGTAAATATTTTTTTATTAAATCGTTTCAAAATACTCTCCACTAGCCTCTATGCTAAGTTTCATCCGTCTGAACCAGTTTTAGAAACACTTTTTCCAGTCCGCCGCAAACACATCTTTTACATCTACGCCTGATCGAACGCTGACAGCGCATCTTCCGGCGACGAAAATTGTATCCCTTTGAGCTGATTTTTAATTTTTGGGAATAAAAGAAGTTACATGGTACTAGGTCAGGGCTGTAAGGAGGGTGACCCACAAGTTTAGCCGGCGTGTTGTCCAAGAAGTCCCTCGTTTTGAGCGCGGTGTGCGTGGGCGCGTTGTCGTGGTGGAGCAGTAGCCCGCGGAGCCCTGTGTTTGGTCGCTTATTGCTCACAACAGAGAAAACTTCTGCCAAGCATTTGGTAGTATACCGTTTGGCGTTAATGCTTCTTTGGGTTCGTAAAGGGATTGACAGCAAGTAGCCAGTCAAATTGAAAAAGCTCGCGATCAAAATCTTCCCCCCGCTTCTAGATCGCTTCACTTTGGTAGGCGTTGATTCGTTTTGAAACACCCAAACCGTCGACTGGCGCTTCGTTTCTGGATCGTATCGATAAATCCAGGACCTGTAATAATATCGTAAACACGCCTAGACGAGTCTGCTTCAAATTTGTTTATCATATCACGGCACCATTCCACCCGGGCCTGCTTCTGAGCATCGGTGAGGTTGTGCGGCACCCAGCGTAAAACTATCCTCCTCACGCGAAGATGCACGTGTAGAATCTCGTGAAGGCTTCCCGATCCAATCTGCAGACTTAATTCACCTGTTGTCTTGGATTAATTTTTTCACTGCTAGCACGTTTTTCTCCGTAACAGCCGTCAAAGGGCGACCACTTTTTTCTTCATCCCCTAAAGTTAGTCGACCACGTTTGAATTCGTTATACCAACGATCATCATCATCATCATCATTTCAGCCGTAAGACGTCCACTGCTGGACTTAGGCTTTGCCATAATCGCCACGCTTGGCAGGCGGGCTTACCAACGATACACAGTTGCAATTTGAAGTCCATCGTATGATTCGTCCGATTTCAGGCGACACTTGAAATCGTAAAATATCATAGCGCGAAAATGTTCCCGGCGCAAATCATTTACCAATGAGACACGATAATTTAATTTGCTCGCAAAAAATGTGGAGGGAACTTTGAAATTGGAACGTACCTATTCTAACTTATAAATAACTAGCTTTTGCCCGCGGCTTCGCCCGCGTAGATGTCGGAAATTATCGCAAGAGGACGTATTACCGCGGTAAGAATGTATTAATCCATTTTATACATACATAAAATTACGCGTTTTTCCCTTGGGGGTAGGCAGAAACTACGGAACGCCACCTGATACGATCCTTAGATATCATGTGTGTTTGATGTACTTAAAATAAAGCTAATAGTATTCAGTAAGAAGACTGCGACATAGGGCTGGATTGAATTGAATATAGGTAAGTCTTCCTGGTTTTTCTTAACGCTCCTATTCTACCTATATAAACACTCAGTTATTTACCAGACACCAAATTAAACATAGTTATAAGAAAAGTACTTTGGCCAGTGGCTTTGCCCGTATAGCTGTCGGAAAATATCACCCGGGAAACTACTACCGGGATAAAATATCTATGATATGCTATATATGGTAAGTATCCAGGATAACCAAAAATCCAAATCCATCCAAAAATCTAAACATCTAAGCCATATTTCGCGGTCTCTTACTTGGAATAATACAATTAGGTTTATTTTGAGTACTTCGAACACACATGATATTCGCATTTACTATGAAGCCAAAGTAATATGAATTACAATATTACAATCGTATTAAACCTGCACTACTCGACCACTACCAACCGGGACGGCCGGACGCGGGAAGGCCCGCTAGCCGCTCTGCGGCGATTTTATTATAATCTCTGATATCTTCTAAAATATTAATTTTAATGATATGCTGTAAAGGGCAATTTTGATCTACATGAAATGCACAATTTATTTAAGGTACTTAATTTCATAAGGATTAATGCTGTATTGCTTAAAATCGCATTTATAAATAAGCCATTATTTCTCGTAAAAAGTAAAGGATAAAAATGGTTATTATGGGTTATCCCTAAGAGTTATACATATTCCATCGCGGACTTTTTTGTAGAACTTTTTAAGGTGTACAATACTGTAGTACATTATTTTGAGCTATTTCGTAGGGTTCAGCCAGCGTTCGCAATGTAAGCGCAAAAAAATGTGTTTATTTATGACATCACATTAGAAACCTCTAAAATTATTAGCGTTTCTTTACTATATTATGCATGTTATATACATATAAACCTTCCTCTTGAATCACTCTATCTATTAAAAAAACCTGCATCAAAATCCGTTGCGTAGTTTTAAAGATATAAGCATACATAGGGACAGACAGACAGCGAAGTGACTTTATTTTATAATATGTAAAGAAAGATCATTATTTTTATAATACATAGTTCATAACTGGCCAGTCTCTCATACAAAAAGAAACTTTTTTTCGCAATACTTTCTGAGTGGCCTGGTAGGTCGTGGCAACAAAAATTCGAAGACATGTGTCATCTACCCACCTGCACTGGGCTCGCGTGGTAGAATACGGCCCACTCCCTTTCACCGAGAGGAGCCCTTTATCCCAGCAGTGCGAACTGTATATGCTGATTATGTTATGTTATGTAAAGAAGTAAGTATGTCGAGATTTATCAGAATGATGAAATATAAGTTTTTACTGCCTTGTAGGTGTAGTGGTCGCAAGCGTTACTGCCGGGCATGAGGTCCTAAGTTCGATTTCCACGTCGAAGAAAGTACTATTTCCATGGATTCTGAACCCCAGTACTTCACTATTCCATACATTTTGGCCGCTACAATGAGGTTTTGTGGGTGCGTGTATATTGTTCTTTAGGTGTGTGTGCGGAGAAAAATCAAATGCTGATTACATTTGAATATATACTTTACTTCACGGAACGAATTACATTAGGAATTTGGAAAGATCGTAAGCGCATTTAACTCGAATACAAAATGAAGCGTCAGCGCCCCTACAAAGGGGTATCGTATTACCCAGTAACTGGGTTGTGGAAGTCAGATAGGCAGTCGCCCCACGTAAAATACTGTTTTTTTTTTTTTTTCAGGATGGGAAATCATCAAATGACTTCTCCCGCTCGGGGCGGAGCGGGAGGGCGTGTCAGACTTTTACTGACTAAAACCCACCCGTGTTCCATCAGTTGCCCATGTGCCAGGGTCACGGTATCTCTTTCGAACAATCACGCGACCCCGGCAGAAATACTGGTATTCAACAGCATCCGGTTAGACTGGAAGCCGACCCCAACATAGTTGGGAAAAGGCTCGACAGATGGATATGGAAGCTCGTAATTTGAACTATCCTCGATTCTATAATTTTGTTACTATATACGTATTCTGTAAGCATCAGCGGCGAGGCGTAAATTTTTCTAAAAGAGAAGCCGAAGCGAAGTCGGCCTTAACTTACTGACTCATCAATAAAGAATACTTACTATCATTCTAAAATTATTATAGGAATGTAATGAATTAAATACAATTAAATTGAACAGCTGAAAACGAATAAAATATGCAATATTCCTCTATCTCGTTCTCGCTGACGCATTTTTCTATACCTGTCTCTGTCATAACCCGTTGTACAGCGGCTTGCTCTCGTACATATCAAGCGGTGCCACGTGACCTAAAGTGACATCATTACGGGATCGCTGTTGTATGAATTTTTAGTTCCCGATTATGACGTTTTGGCGCCGGGTTAATTTAGAACATTTCTCTTTTGTTGTAAAACAAAGCTATAAATAACCTTTTTTGTTGTTTGAATGTTATGGTGAATTAAATACCCGTAGTGTAACTACATTTATTGACAATAGTAGCCACTATTTACATACTATTGTATTTTTAATAGTGATAGAGTTGCCAATGCGAATCCCCGAAGGCAAGCCGGTAGGAATCGTGTTATATGGTGCTTTCGCCACTGGTAAGCATACCTACGAAAAACATTTTAAAAGAGTAACGGTAGAGTTTCTTGCCCATTCTTCTCCATACGAATCTACCTTTTGGAAGGGGCGACTACAATCAATTATATTTTAATTTAACTTTTGACGTTCAAAAGTGACTTTTATGTCCCCAATTTAAAAAAATGCTTTGACTTTGACTTATGTGAAATTTAACCTTTTGAGCGCCACGACAAAAAAGCAAAATCGTGCCCTCAGCGCCAAGCTATAAATTCGTCCTTTAATACCTACAAAATAGTAGTGAGTTCGAAATTATATCGATAAAGCACTAACCATTTATTTTTTAACATATAGTATATTTTTAATAAAAGGTTACTATACAGGAAATATATAATAAAGGAGTTTTATTTCATCCCGCTTTGTCTTTCATGACAGAAATTATACGATATGTGTCACAGTTTCGGCGTTAAATGCACAATTCAAAACAACAGTCGATAAAAGCAAGGCAATACCATCACAGCACTATGTTCAGTCATGACGTACTTTCTTGTCACCGTATGATGACACTGGCGTGGCTGGCACGGCTTTTCTTAATTTGCCCGCTTCTGCACTAGAGGTGCGCATCCGATATTTATGAATAATATCTATACTATATTACTATATATTTACTATATCTATACTAATATTATAAAGCTGAAGAGTTTGTTTGTTTGATTGAACGCGCTAATCTCAGGAACTACTGGTCCGAATTGAAAAACTACTATATATATGTAAATTTATTTACTAGCTCCTGCCCGCGACTTCATCCGCGTTAAATTTCTTGTTCCCCGACCCTTCCCGTCGCGTCAAATCGCCTACCCAAGCGATTTTCCCCGTTTTTGCAACATTTTTCATTACTGCTCCGCTCCTCTTAGTTGTAGCGTGATGTTATATAGCCTATAGCCTTCCTCAATAAATAGGCTACCCAACACAAAAAGAATTTTTGTGAATTGTTCGAAAGAGTTACCGTGGCCCCGGAATAAGCACCGAAGGAACTCGGGTGGGTTTTAGTCAGTAAAAGTCGAACACGCCCTTCCGCTCCACCCAGAGCGTGTGACGTCATTTGATGATTTCCACCCACAAAAAAAGTAGTTCAGAATAATAAAGTAATGAGAACAAACTACTGATACAAGTAAAGGAACAGCTCTATTTACAAATCGACCACATGTGACGTCATAGGATTGTCACGATTAGATGGCTCTGGCGCTCCAGGCATAGACAATATGACAGTATGGTGGAGATGGGCATTACACTCATTATAATTTATCGATAATCAACTGACACCGACATTTAATGAGCAGATAGTTCAGTATTTTAATAATATTTACATAATTTTCATGATTCCTGAATCACTCAAATTCAATATAAGAAGTTTTATTTACTTATTGTTGAAAAATTTAAAGAAATTAAATATAACTTAGGTTACCGTGGAAGTCGATATTCTTGTCAAATTGATTGCTAGCTACATCTCTACGTGTCATGATAGGATGACTGTGGCGCTGAGGGCACTATGTTTTTCGAACTTTATAATTATTGGTGTTCGTTTTTGCCATCTTATGTTAATATGGATGAAATATAAAGAAACAAGCTCAACTAATATAAATTAGGATGAGTCAAGGAACATATTTAGCAAAGGAAATAAAAAAACAATGTTGTTTTATGAGTTTTATTTACGTTTAAAAGTCTGTCACGGTATCGTGACCGTGGCGTGCTGGGCACGTTTTGGTTTGTCATCTATACATGACTCTGGCGGTCAAAAGGTTAAAAACAATTGTCTACAAAATCAGTTGTAAAAGCTAACAAATAAACATAGCTGGGCATCGTTAATCAAATAGTTTACTTCGTTAATCGCTAATCCGCTACAAAAAAAGTTAGCTTCGTTAAACGTTAAAGCGTTACATTTCGGAAGAATTAACGCAAGTTAACGTTAATCGGTAATCCGTTAATAAGTGTAAAATTGCATTTTTATATCGTTGCGTTAGTGAACTAATAAAACCTATTGGTTTAGGTTCTGGAAGTTAACAGGTTAGGAACAAAACAAAATATTGTATAATTCAAATGTGTGATTTAATCTTTTTTTTTGGTGTCTTTCGGCAAGCAACGCTTACACGCAAAAAGTATTTGCTGGCCCGACCTGGATATAAATTCCACATACTCAGTCAAATGTGGCCATGGATTCTCATCAGCACCGCTGGAATCCGATTCCATGTCTTCCATGATATGGTTTTAATTACTAACTATACTGCACAGTATACTTTTTCTACCTAAATAAATTACACTGCAATCTTCTTTATCAACACGCAAATGATCACTGACAGTAATTTATAATAACAACAAACAAAACACTCGTCACTCTAAGCACTAATAGAATGATTAATCGAAACACATCTCTTCGCAGTTCGTTTCTCACTCACACGCACCGGCAAAATATAGTTTTGTTTTTGTTTCACTCGCTGCCACGCGCCACATACTTGTCGGAACCAGTTTTTCGCGCCGCGCCGCGGTGCTGTGTGGTAAATAGTAGGCATTGGATTAACGATTAACGGACTTCTGTATATTAACGGAAGTTAACGTGTCCGTTAACATTTTTAAAAGTTAACTTAAAAGTTAATCCGTTAATCAAAATGTTAAATTCGTTAATTAACGATTAACGGATTAACGAGTTAATGCCCAGCTATGCAAATAAATGTAAAATTGTTAATCAATTACATGCTAAATGTAAATAAAACTATAAACTATCTAAAAACCGTTTCCTTTTCATCTGTGATGTGAACATTGCATCGAAAGTCTCTGGTTTAGCGCCAAAAATGTAGATTTGAGCCATAAAATAACATGTTTAATAAAAAGCTTATTTAAGAGAAGTGAAATCATCCAATGTTAACCAAATGAAAATTACCGATTGGCTGCATTTCTGTCTACTGACTAATTGGATTATGAAATTACTGGTTTTTAAGCGGATTAATACTACATATAACATTGTTCAAAATATATTTTCATCGAGAGTTCGGAGTGCATAAATAAGTTCTATGTCGGCTTTAATATGAGATATGGATGGTTAAAAAGAAAGCCATTGAAAATGAGTGACGTCACGAGGCTCTACAAATCCGAAGTTTTTCTAATTTTTTTTTTTGTAGGTGGAAAATCATCACATGATTTCTCCCCCTCTGGGCTGAGCGGGAGGTCGTGTCAGACTTTTACTGACTAAAACCCACCCGTGTTCCTTTAATTGCCTGTGCCAGGACCACGGTAACTCTTTCAAACAAAACCCCAACCCTGGCAGACGTCTGTCCTCACAGACCTCTTTAATATATGCTGACATCTCTTTGAGGCGCGCGTGGAACACAACGCGCCGTCGACACGGGCCCTGGTTCTTACCGGGCGGCGAGCTGTCCATTGCTCGCCGCCAAACTAAAGAAACCCAGATCGTCCAAAAGCGCGTTGGGTTGATGATATTGTTAAAGTTGCGGAAATCGCATGAATGACACACGGAATCGAGAATTATGGTGGAAAAAAAGGGGACCCAGCAGAGTGGGTGATTCCGGGCCGAGATGATGATGGTGATGGGCTGGGCCCATGAATCGAACCCTCCTGATTTCGATTTCTAGGCCCGTTCTTATGCTTAGCAGTGACGCTTGCGACCACTGCTCATTGGACCAACAAGAAAATAATATACTATTACTCGGTTAAAAAAAGCACGTTTTGTAATAACCCAATATTAACTGTCAAATGCACGACTGAATGAAGCAATTAGCGAAAAAATTGGCAAAAGAGAATTAATTGTAATTACACTTCATTGCAAATAACAGAGGTGTTATAAATGTAATCATTGGTAAAGGTACTAGCACAGTTGTGTATTGTTACGTGAAGGTATGATGAAGTCCGATTTTCGTTAATTTATGAACTTTTGGTACACAAGGTACACACGACAACATGAGTGTCTACTGAGTTACTCATGTTTTCGTGTGTATATTTATTGTAATTGGAATGTATGTATTAATTAAAAGATATAATTAACATTCTATAAGCATGTTTTTGTAACTAACAAATTGCAGGGGAAAATCATCCTCTGCCAGGGTCGCGAATTTGTCCGAAAGAGTTACCGTGGTCCCGGGTACAAGCAACTGAAGAGAACGGGTGGGTTTTAGTCAGTAAAAGTCTGACACGCCCCTCTCGCTCCGCCCAGAGCGGGAGAAGTCATTTGAAATTTTCTACCCCAAAAGAAAAACACTTTATTTATCCAGTAACAATTCACATTGTGTTCGAATATCATTAAGCATGAAACATTACCATAGAAGAGGCTAAGATATAAGTAGCTAAGCAGCTGCTGAAATACATTATTTTTCTACATTCGTCCGCTAAACCACAAAGAGGATATCTCAAACAATAGACCTCACAGTACTTGTAATTTTCTTCAGCAAATCAGAACATGACAACACAAATTGTTACTTACTGCGGTTGGAAAGTGATGGGCTTGCCAAACGAATATATTTAAATAAGTGTTGGCACACACAATATGTACTGCGGTGAACCCAACCCGCTATTGTTGTTCCTATGAATCATACATATAACTCTCTTCTTGCATTCTTGACCCGTCTGTGGAATAGGCTTGTCCATACCGTGGTCACTTTATAAGTTGAATACATTTACAAACTGTAATATATAATCAGCCTTTAATGTTCCCACTGGTGGGATACAGGCCTCCTCTCTGTGAAAGGGAGTGGTCCGTAATCAACCACGCGGGTTGCTAGATGTCTCATGTCTTCAAATTTTTTTTTGGACGTGCTGGTTCTCACAATAAACTGCAGTAGTGAGATGAAATGATCCTCTGGGCGTCATTTGTGTAAATAAACCTAAAATACCTCATTACCGTCCCCGACTTACGAGTACTTGTCGTTAAGTCTAATTCCGGAAAGCACTTCAGTTTGTGTACTTATTTAATTTCTTCACCACTGCTCTTAAAACTGCGAAGGGAAACATTATGAGGAAATACGGCATAACTTGAACCCGAAATCTTAAAAGAAATGTTACATCTACCAACTCGCACTGGGCCCACGGGGTGGATTATGACCCACTCCTGCTTTTAAAGGAGGCCTGCATCCCAGCAATAACATTATCGGCTGATTATGCTATGCCTCAGCATTTACCCTGATAAAGCAAAACATATGATTCTGAATATATTTTAATGGAATATAAGCCATTAATAAAGACTGGGCGATAAAATGTGATCAAATAAATTAAAATATGTTCCAGTGCCTTGAGACTTATTATGTGTTATGTTACTCATTAGAAGCTAACCATAATATTATCTCTGACACAATGGTGACAATACATATCATCACGCGAGTAATCCCTAATTATTATTAGGTAGAGGTGTAGGTACACCCATATTTCGCCAGTTATTTTTAAAGCCCATGTAATAAGGGGCGAGCTTATTGCCATCAATCGGGCAGAAATCCAGACCCCGGGCTGCTAATGAAAATTCCAGAAAGAAAAAAAATATTAGAACTTAAATCGACCTGGGAATCGAACACAGGACCGCTCGGCAGTAGCGCTTGCGACTGCTAGACCAACGAGGCAGTGGTCAATAAAGTAAATACTTAATACAGATTCTTTAGAAGTCTAGAACTTCAACCAACATTGCCAACTAGTGTTGGGATGAGAGGGGATGTAAAACGTAGGTTAAATAGTGCAAAACCAACTTACCGGTTTCCGATGTAAACGATACTAAAACAGCTATTATATGTACGCAAAAAGCGTTATTACGGATCCATCGATCATTCGATCAATCAATCGGATCGAATATAATCGATCATCGAGTTTATAACGAATGGAAGTGCCATGCGATACCTGGATAGAAACAAGGTCTGTAGGCGTAGCATGACCAATTCTATCTCTATTCTACCAAGAATAGACAAAGTTCTTTCTATTCAATTCGACATCTCTTCGGCCTGAGCACGGGGCGACCCATAGACTCGGGTTTCTATGAAGACAAAGACAATTATTCTTTCCGTAGCAAGAGAGTGGTAACTAATGTAAAACGATCTTACAGTATTGTATTGATGATTATAATTAATATAATCCTGTAAAAAAAAATGTACCCCCAACTGAGACTAATTTTTCTCTACTTTTGAGTTGGACTCAAAAGTAGAGAAAAATTAGTCGCCATGCTCGACATCGTAGAATTTTGTCGACTGAAGAATAGAAATATTTCCTCTCTTCAGTTTTAACATCGCCGTGCTAGTTTGTCTATTCTTCCGTCGACAAAACTCGTTTCTATAATAATACAGCTTTAATCTTTTTGGATGGTGCAGGCTAGGAAAGTGCTAGGAAGGAAATGGTCAAATCAATGCTCGATGAAACCGGGATGGTTTTAGTCAAAATTAGGTAGAGGTCTCTCTGGGGATAGCAAAGATGGTATTTAATATTATACACAAGAATGTGAAAAGACCCATCACATATCCGTAGATTCTGTACAGCATACTAAGTAATATAGTACCTACAAAAATATTTCTGGGACACGACTTTTATTTTGGGGGCGAATCATCGCTTTCTACGCTACCTATCGCGCAATTTCACGCAAGCATAAAATTGTTCTTATGGGAGCAATTATTATCGATGTAGGGGTCATGGGATACTTAAAGTTATAAAATTAAAATTTTACATTACAACTTATTTCGTAAGAAAACGTAAAAATTTTGGAACCTGACGGCTGTCAGGGCTAGTTCATAAGAAATACAATACAATAACGGGAAGAACAAGCGACTATCAGCTTCGTAAAGTATCTTTTTACACCCTACCTTTTATGATTTTATTTCTCTTGTCCCCAGATGGTGACGTGCGACAACGGCAGCGCGCCTCTGGGCGGGTTCCGCCTGGGCGCGCGCGAGGACGAACCAAGACGTGCGCGCGCGCCGTCTGTCTCGTCGCTCTCCTATAAGCACAAGATTGACGCGCTGTTCGACGACACGCGCTCCCTCACCAGCCATCACTACGCGCCGGTACCAGATAGAGACCCTAAGGTAACTGGCACCATGTAACATAACCTCCATTAAGCTATATCACCATCAAATATCACAAAATGAGCGCACTGTTTGACGATTCGCAGCTAGATAGTTTAGTCTAAGGTAACTCGTCTGCCTTTTTTATTAACAGACTTCATGAGGTTATCAATTCGGATGTTTATATATTTTTAACCGACTTCAAAAAAAGGAGGAGGGTTATCAATTCGACTGTATTTTTTTATTTTTTTTTTATGTTTGTTACCTCATATCTTTTGACTGGGTGAACCGATTGATGATTCTTTTTTTGTTTGAAAGCTGGTGCTTCCCGAATGGTCCCGTTTTAATTTGGTTCTATTCGGACAATGGAGTCCATGTGAAAACCATATAAGTCTTAAAGGACAATGCTCATGGATGTTTGGAATCCCGTACCATGTTGCATCAAAATAAAACTTTGTTTTTTATATACTACATTGATCATATTAACTCCTACAGAAGTTCTTTTTGAAAAATAAACCCGGGTTTCAGAGTTATTTAGTAAAATCAAAATAACCTAAAAACTAGGTCTGTTTTGGTCGACGCTACCAACGACTTGTTTTATATATCTACTTAGACACGTTATACACGGACGAATATTATTGTTCTAAAAACAGCGTAATCCACGTATATAAGTTAGGACGAATTACGAGTTATTGCAACGTCTAGCCCCGCCACACGGTTCGTGAATGAAACTCGTTTTTCTTTAATACGTTGAGTCTCACAGTTACCTACTGGATACAAGTCACTATCTGCTTAAGCAGTCTTCCCGGTGGAGACTAAACTATAGCCTCCAGCCAGGCACATGTGACACTCGGTGATTTGACCAACCCTTATATTATCAACAGTGTGAGCCGGTAACGTGGGTATAATTCTTGCTAAACTTCTTGGCCGCCCTGAAGTTGGCTACAATGGCTGCGCAGTCGTAAATCTAATAAAAAAACAGCAGCCTATAATGTTCCCACTATTGGGACACAGGCCTCTTAGTGAGAGGGAGCCGTAATCCACCACGCGGGCCCAGTGCGGGTTGGTAGATGTGACATGGCTTCAAATTTTTGGTTCTAAAACGTGCCGGTTTACTCATGATGTTTTCGTTCACCGTTTTGCGAGCTGTGGTGATGACATAATTTACTCAAAGTATAGCGCCTGCTTGGGTTCGAACTCACGACGTACTACTCGTAAGTCGCGGCCGCTACCACTGGGCCGCCGCTACCACTGGGCCACCACTACTCACCAATACCAATAATACATTATCATAAATAAGGGTGACCAGTCAGACTGATAGGTAAGTGATAGAAAAATGAAACAAACAAGTTCATTTGGGTTTTTAATAGGGATCAAAGTCAAAAATATTTATTTAACAAAACTGTACAATAACATAAATCATTCATCATACTCCTGAAAAAAATCATCTAAATCCGTTGCTGGCGAAGTTATGTCATTATACCGTCCCCAGCTCAAATACTGTACTATCGTCATTACATGAGCACAGCAGCCCACTGTTCGCTTACCGACAAGGCGACTGCAGCAATAACCTACTATGGTTTCTAGTGTGTTGGCCAAAACATCATCTCTGCTAATCAATAAATACATGTGATAAGTACGACTGTTGACATGTCTCGAATTAATCATACCTTTTAAGAGGTAATTATTAAGCCCTAAAATCAAAGGTACATCATCATCAATATAATTATTCACCTCAACTGAATAAATACCAGTCCGACGGATGTGTTCCCTATAATAAGATCTAGCCTGTTTGAGTTGGTAGGTCTCAAGAGCTAACATAGTAAGCCATCTAAACGTCAATTATGGCTTGGGAATATTGAGATCTCCACATGGTCCAGCATCTGGCAGACCTGGGCGCTTGCAGTTGTACACATCACGACGTTGAACTTCTCTTGTAGCTGACCTCCAGGGTACTCTTTCCAATCTTGATATCTATAAAAATAACATGATTATACATGTAATACAAAACATTTCACAATGGGTTATAGACTTGATAAAAGTATTACTGTAATGTGAGTAACTAGGAATACATGATAATGATCAGGCAGTAATTGTGTCAAAATAGATAATAATTAGGTTTCATTTTTATGTTGCAACATAAATAAAAATATTTACCAAATGGAGCGGAATATTTCTAACTAAAATGTTTCTCTCTTGTCGATCTTGTCTTACAGGATATGGTCTAGTTGCACGTAGAATAGAATTGCCACAAGAACAACATAATTTTCCATGACCAAAAGCAGGCAAAGATAAACTTCCTTCACTGATTTTGTTTGCTCGATCTTGAAGCAGTCTGAAACACTCTGTACAAAGCACACATTCTGAAGACATCTGCAATTAAAACCATGAGTGAAAAAGTGTGCTTCTACCCTTTATGACGTTATCTATCTTCTGTAACATATTCAAAGAAATTACATCTACAAGTAATCAAGAGTAAAGCGTTTTTTGGCCTCAAACAGGTTCGTTTTTTTTTTGTTATTTATTCGTTGGATATTTCCTGTGCGAGTCCAAAAATGTGTTCATTCATTCTATAAAAATAATGTTTTGTAAGCTGGTACATTCATAAAAAGATTAGTCATTTCAGAATTTCAGGAAATAGGTGCCTGACATTCATAAGTACCTATATATTCAAAGAGTAAAATAAGATCTGCTTACCTGAGTAGAAGTTATCCAAGACTGTAACAAGTTAATCATTGGAGTAGACGCTTGTTCTAATGTGTGTAGGTTTCTGGGTATCAAAAATGAACTATTGATACATCGCCGGTTTTGCCGGGTGACTGACGATGTCAAATTTTTTAAGTGACCCAGCGAGTTCTTGCCTTCTTTTAGATACGCGTATGGTAAAATGTGGATTTTTGTGATCATAGAAAATAAAAAATCAATTAAAAAAAATGTGAGTTAGCCGATTCTTCTCCTTAGCCCTTCGTATCTTTAATGACAAATAGTTTCTTTCACGAGCTAAAATTTAGTTTATCAAATAACGGCTACTTGGGAGTGACAATTTCGCGTGTATTGTAGCGCGGGAGGAAGATAGTCGGGCGGGCGTAGTAGCTCGGATAAGCGGTCGTTCGGTTGATCGACGTTCGGATAATCGACGCTCTACTGTATACAAAATCTCTTTATAATATTAGTTTAGATTAAGTACCGCTTACAGAAATACATTCACTGGCATAAGAGCCTACAGAAACGTAACAACATAGTAATGTCGCAGGTTCGTTCCCATGTCATATCACTGTCTCACAACAAATGCACGTGCCTTATTATGCAAAGTAGAAATTCTTGGTGACACCTGCTAACTCTGAGTTGACATTAACGTTCTTGAGAAATGCACACATGCGTCACTTGCACAGTCTTTGTCAACAACATGGTATTGTCAGGACATTATGTTTTGTATTACAACTTATTGGTTATGGACCAGACTAGACCATCAACAGGGTGGCTGAGGCAACGACGCTCTAAATGTAACCGTGAATTCATCAGATGAGTCTAGACCTCGCGCGAGGAAATTTTTCGTCAGTTACCAAAAAAGGAATCAGGAATGGAGAGATCTGCAAGCGAACTAAAGTAACGGGCATAGCCCGAAGAATTGCCAAACTTGAGTAGCTGTGGGCAGGAAACATTGCTCGCAGAACAAATCGGTTGTCATGGTTTGACAACTCGTACCCATATTACACCAGTTATGAGATGAGAATGTTAAGAGGGATGTGTAGTGTTACACGAATGGATAGAATAAGAAATGAGTATATTAGAGGAAGTGTAAAAGTAGCACCGATAGCTGAAAAGTTGTGTGCGAATCGGTTGTCATGGTATAGTCACGTGATACGGAGGAGCAAGAAGAAGTCGTGAGGAAAGTTTTGAGTATGAATGTCGATGGCTATAACAGTAGGAGGAGACCAAAGGAACGGTGGATGGACGGTGTGAATGAGGATATGGTTAGAAATGGAGTGACTACTGAGATGACGACAAATAGAGAAGTGTGGAAGAAAAAGACATGTTGCGTCGACCACAAATAAATTGGGAAAAGGGAAGGAGAATGTAGCTCGCCGCCCGGTAAGGACCAGGCCCGTGTCGACAGCGCGTAGTGTTCCACGCGCGCCTCAAAGAGATGTCAGCAGCACTGAAGGAGTCTGCTAGGACCGATGCCTGCCACAGTCGCGAGATTTTTCGAAAGAGATACCGTGACCCTGGCACACGGGCAACTGAAGGAACACGGGTGAGTTTTAGTCAGTAAAAGTCTGACACGTCCTCCCGCTCCGCCCAGAGCGGGAGAAGTCATTTGATGATTGCCCATCCAAAAAAAGGTCAGGAGAATGATGATGAATGAATGAGGTAATCGGTCTTATACCCAAATCGGGGCCACTACACACTAAAAGTACGAAATGGATTCATTTTGTTGGTTCAACAATATTCATTGCAATATTTACGTTGTTGAGCAGATATTGTTTGCGAACATATGAAGCAATGTATAAGCAATATCCCTGAAAGTGATTCAGTTTGTGATAGATAGTGTGTTATGCAATTAAGGTGCTGATAATCTTAATATATTTAAATTACGCGTCACGTTGTTTGTCCGGGATGGACTCCTAAACTACTTAACCGATTTTAATAAAATTTTCACACCGTGTACAGTTTGATCCAACTTGAAAGATAGGATAGTTTTTATCTCAATTACTGATCTCAATATTTGCAAATTAAATGTTTAAAAAAAAAAATTTAATTTGCAAATATTGGACAATGTGTGTCAACATTGGTTAGTTCTATGAATTCCTAATAGATGGCGTGGGTTTCAATTTCTAGATAATCTTCTTTACATGCTTAGATCTTTTAAACTAAGCAAAGCATTTAACACGGTTTTCACCAATAGACAGGGTGAATCAAGAGGGAGGTTGTAAGTATAATACGCAGGCGAAGCCGCTGGAAAAAGCTAGTAGTATATAAAATCGATTGCTCTAACCAATTAAAGATATAGCTTAGTTCACTTAATTGGCAAGAGCTTCTGTTTCTGTGTTTTAATTAAGAAATGATTGCATCATACTTTTGTAAGTAACAAAATGGATACAATAGCCTACAATGAATTGCAAAGGGTATTAGATCAAGACGACCCACTGTTACAAAATACATACTTAAGTAAGATACATATACGTATGTAACGATTACAACAACAAGGTAAGCCCAATGACTGCGGATGTCGAAATGTTAATTAAGTCAGAAAAACCCTGTAATTAGAGGTACCTAACAGAATTGATATGTTCTCAATTTTTTGAGGTATTGTAACAATTAATCGAACTCGAAACGGAGTTACTTGCCCGTTTTACTCCATAGGTAACTCCTAGGCTGCACCACTTCTCTAGGCCCTATGATCTGTGAATCATTGTCATCTACCAAGGATAGATCAAGAGTACCATTCTAACAAAAGCATAAACAATCAATAAAAATAAAAATCGTTTATACTTTGGCTGTGAATCTAAGAATCGCCAGTTTCTCAAAAATTGCATAAGACAGCCCACACTTCCTAGTGTATTAGGTGGGAATAAAAAGTGATGCGAAGACTCTAAGTCAATTTCAACGTTGACTTAGAGACCTCGCATCACTTTTGCATTCATTTCAAATAGGCATAAAAAATGCATTTTTGAACGTCAATGTTTATATTGAAATAGAATTGATTGAGCATCTTTCAAAAGGGAGTTTCGTATGGAGAAAAATGGGGAAGAAACTCCACTGATAGGTATTTTTTTTATTTTATTTTACAATATTCGCATAATATTAATGATATAATTACTAGCTTTTGCCAGCGGGTTCACCCGCGTATTATACATATAAAGTTTCCTCTTTAATCGTTGTCTATTTATGAAAACCGCATTAAAACCCGTTGTGTACTTTAAAAGATCTATGCATCGCCGCGTCGGACGCGGGAAGCGACTTTTTATTACATATGTATAGAAGATATGTAAAAACGATGCACCTTGTCTGAATTACGTGCAAAATATTATAACTGAATCAAAGGTTTGGGCTTAGACTAAAGAAGAGAAGAAAAAGTCAAAGATAGAAGTAATTTTGTAATGAGTCTATTACAAGGTATCAAGCATTTCTAAGAGTCCACCTATCGTCAACTATCGAGTAGCGATAGATCTCTAACATTATATAACATCACGCCATGTATTTACTCCTCGGGTCAGGCAAAGGTGAACTCTACACCCACATTTCACAAATCTAATAGAGGGCGAGCCAATTGCTGCCAACTAGGCGTAAATGTAGACTACCACTAAGAAAAACTTAATAGAAGATAGGTCCATACTCTTCGTTAATTTAATAAAGACAATTAACATTAAAGTTTCGCTCATCAAACATCATGGTCGACACGCCTGCACGGTCTACTTATGCAAAGATATATAAGTACAATACAAAGTCATACGCGGATGTACTCCGGTTTTATTGCATTAAAAATAGCTTGATAGCCAAATTTTCCGCAATTTTCCGGCCGACCGCAATTATTATTCGATCACATCCGAATCCGATCACATACACATCCGTAGTTTGTAAATTAAAATCACAATTGTATACTAAAATAAAATATACAGTTAAAAAGCTGAAATAAATGAGTTTTTTTTTTTATTAATTTTGAGGGTAGATGTTAGTTATGTTCGTTCTGGGTACTACAGTACCCAGAACGAACATAACTAAACAGTGATCATCCATATATCTCTAAATATGGTGACTGGCGGGCGTTTGGGGGATGTCTTATGTAACTTTGACAGTCAAAAGTGCTGAGTCTCAGCCCAGTTTGAATAAATGACTTTTGATTTTGATTTGATTTAAGCCTTTAATGTAACCACTGCTGGGATACAAGCCTCCTCTCTATCAAAGGAAGTGGGCCATGATCCACCACGCAAGCCTCAGTGTGGGTTGGCGTATGTCACACGTCTTTGAATTTTTGGCCTAGGACATGCCCGTTTGCACATAGCGGCAAAGAAAATGTTTTTTGAGGAAACCTGAATATCCCAAAAGATACATATTGAAACATAATTTTAAACAAAATCTTCTTGTTCACAGGCGAATTCGACGCACGACGGCAAAGTAACGATCTACGAAGATGACGACGGCTATTGCCAGAGCAAAGTCAGTAATGTTAACAACACAGTGCAGGATCGCATAGAGCGAATGTTCGCGGACATGGCGGGCGAGTCCAAGCAGGCCATCGAGTCCATCGGCGTACACATCTTCAACGTGCACTACCTCGGCTCCACGCCGTTGCACAGCAAGGTCACCAGCCTCTCAGGACTCCAGACTCCCTTAAGAGACCTATACTTCACGTATAGGAGAAATAACCGCCATAAAAACGCCCTAAATGGACGATTAGAAATCTCAAAAA
The DNA here is from genome assembly GCA_932294355.1 of Aporophyla lueneburgensis. NCBI lineage: Eukaryota > Metazoa > Arthropoda > Insecta > Lepidoptera > Noctuidae > Aporophyla > Aporophyla lueneburgensis. Next base: position 27,145,636 of record OW028751.1, on the reverse strand, counting down.
GCGGACTCAAAGTAAGAAACAAAGGCGACAAAGGCGACCTCGAACAACTAAACCCTTTCCCCACGATAGCAGTCTGGTCAGCCGTTAAATTCGTCGTTCAACCCTCCGAAGAAGACGACCACGATCTATGCTACGCCTTCCTGCCCCTTATCACCGATCCTGATAACATCGACCGACAAGCCCTTTTCAAAACTTTAGAGTCAGCAGACAAAAAGTACATCCTCTCCCACAACGAAAACTCGCATTCACCTCTTTTCGCTGTTGTGATGAGGAAGATCGGCGTCGCGAAGCAACTGGAGTGTCATGGGTTTGTATGTCAGACGACAGAGGACGCTATCGTGATAGCGGCCACGTTATACAAATCGCTGATGGCGCACATGAGCCGGCAGGGTCACAATGACAAGAAGAAGCTCAAGAATCGAAACGGAGTCAGCTGTATGAGCGTTGGAAGCAGCATGTCGCCAAACGAAATACCAATCCGGCCGCCGCGCAAGAAGAGAAGCACGTCTTCAATGAGCGGTGACAGTGATAGAGCAGATGGGTTCTCTGCCTGCGAATCTTACACAGAAAAACCCAAGTTGGAAAGGACGAAGAAGTTATCTTCAGAGAGCCTGCCGCGCCCTCCCCCACCTCCGTCGATCCCTCCCGCCGATGTGAAAAGAATCACAGTAGAAGAAGTGAAAGCCAAGCTGGATTCTATAAAGCATAACGACACAAGTGGCAGCGATACGCAGGGCTCGAAAAAGTCCGTCAAGAAGGCTCAAAATCCCGGCCTTCGTCAGATCCAAAACCTTAAACACATAAACAGCAGTGAATCGTCCGTCCGAAGCAAGGTATCCGAGAAAATAGAACTATTTAGACAGTTGGAACGACGAAAAAGTTTGCAAAGACCACCGACCTTACCTCCTCCGATACCTATAAAGCCGCCTTCGGAAGCCCCACCGGAGCCTCCCAAAGAGCCTCTACGGAGAAGTCAAAGTGGAAGAAAGTCAATAAACGAATCTGGAGATATATTGACGAAAGTAGCCATTCCTCGCTCGGGTAGCTTCCTAAACGCGGGTGGTCTCACTAGGTACAAGTCAATTGGACACAGGTATGTATTTCTAAATTGTTCTAGTGTATAAATCAAGTGTTGAAACTTCGTTCTTAGCAATTTCGTCGGTACGCTTGAGCTGTTATTTCCTTTTACCCAATGCACGCTGACATCTTGAGTTTTTCACATGATCAATATGTTCGTTCAAATTGCTGTAACGAGAGGCGCATAGACCGTGCTTAGTGGAGTGTTGCGGGCGTTCGCATGCTCGTAATTGTGGCAACGCAAGCGCGTCCGCTACATTCCTCTGATCCAATACGCCGCCGAGTTATTTTTAACTATCATTACACTTGCAACTTGCAACATCCTTATTGAGAAAGCCAACGTACTCTGTTTAATTTTTTTGTTAATTTTATTTCAAATTTTTCCTTTTTGCTATCGTTAATTTGATCAGTGACTGGCCGAATCTTCAGTATTGTGCAAACTTTGGCTCAATTATGATTTGTAGCACGCCTCTATTATGCTAAAGTTAATCTTGCAACTCATTGTGGTTATTCTAAGAAATGGAAAAAGTTGTTTGATACAATCAAAATTTTACTTTCAAAACCCTGGACTGTGCTCGCTATTCAAATTAGTATATAGCAGTTGATAATGATAAATATCATAAAATGAAATAAGTTTATTTTTAATTCCAGAAACAACGGTAAGAAAGGAGGCGGCTCACCGTTAGGGTTCAATGAGCTTTTTAATGAATTCAAAGTTCAGGAGAACTTGCATTCGATGGACGAGATCCTAAACGCCATAATAGACGCTGAAGGGATGTCCTTCAATGATCTGAAGCCGATATACAAAGAATTCCTATTGAAACTAGCAGTAACCTTAACGAAAGACGAGATCTTTCAACACAGCAAAGCAATAATGAAAAAGCAAAAAAAGAAGATACTTAGAAGAAACAGTATGTTTCAAAACAAAAGACGAAAGATACTAAAAGGCGCGAGCGGTCTCCGAATGGTCTTTCGGATGCCGTTCGGCAAAGATATAAGAAGTAAAGAGAACAAAACTCCCGGATCTGTGGAATTAGCCAAAGACCCGGTTTCGGAAAGCTCAGTATCTACCTCCAGCTATGATTTGCGGCAGTTTCGTCCCAAAGAGCCCATGCTACCTCCCCCAAAGCGACAGGCATCCAGACAAAGGCATTCGAAAAGATCCGACAAGGTCGTCCATGTTTCAAAAAGAACTGGAAAATCCGGGCCCGGAGAAAGGACTTCGACGTCAGAAGACTCGGATTTTCTTACCCTGAGTAATAGACTAGGATGCCAGAACAGGAATAGTTCTAGTGGTTACGTGTCCTGTTCTGAATGTGAATCTGAAAGTTGTGTGGACAGATGTTACTGCTCATTGAAGGGTGGAAGTAAATCCAAGTGTTATTGTTCGGCTGTGGAGACCAAGGATTCGGCCAAGTCCAAGCTTTTAAGTAAGAGCAAGAGCTGCAAAGATTGTTCTAAGTGAGTATCTTCTTTTATTGATGTATCTTAGAAATTGCGCACGGATCTATTTTGCCGTGGTTGGTTCGGGGATGGGTGACGTCAAAGCTTCTTCTGAAATCTATAATTTTTTTTCCCTGTTACCTCGTGATCCTTGCCCACGATAATATCGGCACGTTATCTTTACATACTTATGTACATAATTCTTCTGTGCGTGGCTATTTCACTGAATTGCTTCAAAATAGCTGGACCGTTTCGCTGTTTTTTTGTGTATCTATGAGTGGATCCCTGGATGGTTTAGATTCACAATTAGAAACGGTAGGTGACGCTGTTCAGGTAGGACGAAGTCAGGTTCGCTAGTACATTATAAAAGCACACATTACCCCATCGATTTTTTGTTATTTATTTCACCGTGTATTAAGCGATCTACATTCCTACATACGTGATGCATTCTGTGTGTTGCCGGACGTAAAGAACAGCACCATCCCATTTCTACCTGTGAGTGTCGTAGAAGACGATTAAGGAACTTACTACAGAATGGGCAGCAGCATTCTCAATGCATTTTACCACCATACTGCGATGGTCAACCCGCCTATCAAGCATGGTGATTATGGCACACCTCTTCAGATTGCTGAACTGCTGCTGCTGTTCACTGCTGGAGCTTAACCTCCCTGGCTTAGCTCCAGCTGTGAACTTGGATCGGGTGAAGTGATGATGTGATGTGACTTGGCTACCGATACGGTGAACAGTCATTTAGTTTGATCAAGTAAAAATGTAGTTATCACAGGTTTGCAAACTTACATACTTTAGTTAGTAAGGTGTTACTACTGTCGGATTAGTGTCTACAGCTTGATTAATTACTATTTATACCGTTGTTCTTACGAAATTCATTAATTATGTTGCTATTGCTACATATCGGATATTCTTTATTAGTTCACTAAAGAACTATTTGACCATACCATAATAAGATGCACGTTCTCCATAGAAATGACGCTCACTCAAGACTCATTTAGTTTAATATTTATTTCCAAATCAAAACATTCCTAAAAAATATATTAATTGGTTTTGCTATTAAGAATTTATAATTGACCTTAAAATAATTGCTCCTTTCTACCCAAGTAAAGGTAATTTTTGACCCAAATATCTTTAAACCTAGAAATCTCCTATTGGAAGTAGTGGTGGCCGAGCTGTAACGGCTGCTGCTTTCGAGTTGTACGTCGAAGGTTCGAACCCAGACGAGGCGCTTTACTTAAAGTAAATTATTTCATCACCACTGCTCTTAAAACGGTGAAAGAAAACATCGTGAAGAAACCGGCATGTCCTAGAACCAAAAGTTCGAAGACATGTGGCATCTACCAACCCGCACTGGGCCCGCGTGGTGGATTACAGCCCACACCCTCTCACCGAGAGGAGCCCTGTATCCCAGCAGTGGGAAAATTAAAGGCTGATTATGCTAGAAACCTCCGATGGATTTCTAGGTTTAAAGATATTTTTCTATTCCGAGATTCCCAAGGATTTTGGTATCTCTTATAAGAATTACACATACACATACATACAATCACGCCTTTTTCCCATGGGGGTAGGCAGAAACCACGGAACGCCACCTGCTACGATCTCTACACACTCCTTTTGCCTCTTTAAGGTTCATACAATTGGTCATACACATACGCTGGTTGCCAGTACTACGCACCTGACCTTTCTGAAGAACATCACCAATAAGGTCACGTCCTCCTAGGGCGTCCCCTCCCGGTGTTTCCACTCACATCTGCCTTGTAAATACCTTTTGTGAGTCGTCCTTCATTCATCCTCTCAACATGACCAAACCATCTAAGCATACTTTTTTCAATTTTTGTCACTACATCTTCTTTTAAACCACACCGATCTCTTATCACATCATTCAAGAATTAATGTAAACGATATACAATTACATCATTAGTTTCAATTTTAGATTTCGTCAAGACATAATATTTCGCAAACTCCAAAGATTTACAAGAACCAAATGATTATTGCTTTTAGAAGATCGAAAGTAATTTAGATATATTTGCGATAATGGCCGCTATAAAACTAAAAGTGAGTTCTAGCTTTTTGCGCAATGGCAGACATGTTTATATCATTGACATTTGGGTAAAGTAGCCACACTGTAACATCAATCGATTATTACAGAATATTGGCATGAAGATATAAAAGTTTTGTGAGATTTTCAGCTGAAGTAAATGAATCAAATCGAAATCTTAGCATTTCCTCACATATTGTTTTCTCCTTGGAGCATGGATACCCTTCGTTCTCCCCTGAAACCCCACTTTTCGTTCTAGTATTGGGTAGTCCGAACCGCGCAACCCAACTGGTATCAGTCCGCCATGCTTAACGGACCCAAACACCAAGGTCGGCTGTTCGCAAATTTCGTATAAATACGGCCTCTTAATGGGTCCTCCCTTTAAGAGGCCGTATACGAAACTTTGCCGATTTCGCTAATTTACTTGATTTTTTTTATAGACGTGTTTTTATTGCTAAAATACAATATTTTCATAAAAAAATATAAACATAAATAAAAAAAAGAGATTTGGGGGGTCTTGGTCGTAATAGTCAAATCTCAAATCTCTATTGCATTCCATAATGTATACGGGTGGTGGTTATATATATATATAGAAACAATTATGGACCCTGTGGGGCACAGCAACATTTTAAATTCTAATTAGAATAGAGGAAAAGCGCTTTAATCATTTTCCTTTAATTTCTTAATATTGGTCTGTTAATTTGTGTAGTCACGCTTGGCAAGCGTTTAGCGACCGCAGTATGGTAGTAAAAAGCAAAGAGAAGGCTGCTGCCCATTCTCTAGTAATATGGAGACTACTTTAATACATATCCTAAAAAAATATTGCCTTCGGTTATACATAGTACAACTAAATAACATACTAGCTTGTGCTTGGGCTTCGCCCACGTATAATACATATTAGCCTTCCTCTTGAATGACTCTATCTATTGATGCAAACAGCATCTAAATTCGTTAAAATCTAGAGTACAGACGGAGGAAGCTACCATGTTTTATATAATACTACGTAGAGAGTTGATTGAGTATATAGCATTAAATGTATCAAAAAGATATAGTAAACATAAAGAGAAACGGTTTAACGCTTGATAATGACCACGCAGCTAAAGTAATAGGGCGAAAAATAACTGCAATTAAAAACCCTACCACTAAAATTAAGAAAAAAACACATAACGATAATTATAAAATTATTCATAAAAACAATCCACACACATTATTAACTTAGTTGTTTTAATGAAAAATTTCTCTACTTTCGACGTCTTGGTCACTTCAACCAATAGGAGTCGCAGAGATAGTAGTATTAATTATATTAAATATCCTTTTTAACAGTTAAATCTCGACCTTATTGCTTTATGTTATGGTTGATTTTAGTGTTAACTGGTTGGTAGTAGAAATGAAATGTGTGGAGGGGAATCAGACCGTATCAGACGGCTGGGACGTGTGAGTTACTGAACTGAATTAAAAGTTATTTACAGTTGAATTTAGGAATTAATTTCACCAAATATTTGGCTTGATTAGTGGAATTGTTTGAGGATTAAATAGAATGATTAGCAATTTTTTTTTCCTATAAATTCTTTCGCGAGTATATACAAGGTGGCTAAGGTATCGTTACGCTAACTGTAACCCAAAATTCCGAAATTAATTTCATTAGCGCTACCGAATTCTGCGCTAAGGGGTCTCCGCTAGCGCAGAATTCGGTCGGGAATCGGTTATTTATAAAAAAAGAAGAAGTGGTGGTGGCCCAGTGGTATTGATCCCAATTTACCAGTTGTAGGTGGTGGGTTTGAACCCAGGAAGGTGCTTAACTTTGTTGTAAATAATATCATCACCACTGCTCTCAAAATGGTGAAGGAAAACATCGTGAGGAAACCGGCATGTCTTAGAACCAAAGATTCGAAGATATGTGACATCTACCAATCCGTATTGGGCCCGCGTGCTAGATTACGGCTCACACCTTCTCAACCAGAGGAGGTCTGTTGCCCAGCAGTGGAAACAATATAGGCTGATTATGGTGAAAAAATTAAAAACCCTGTCATACACATAGAGTGCCTAGGTATAGCACTTTTGTGTGAAACAGCTGCTTTCCACTCAGGGAGGTTCAGAATTATATACTGAGTCTATGGTATAAGATTGTGCGTCGATTATTACCTTACCACCTTGTATATGCAGTCGGTAGTACGATCACTAGTTCTGAAAAATGACTCTCCTTTACTTTAAGCCTTATAATTACAGAGCTGAAGCAAAAAAGTGTATATGTATAAATAGCGCCAACATATTACTATGACATCCGTCTAAGCGACAGCTTAGACATCAGCGTCATTTCAGCCGAAAGACGTCCACTGCTGGACATAGGCCGTCCCCAATTTGGGAGGCTTTGCCATAATCGCCACGCTTGGCAGGCTGGTTGGTGGTCGCAGTTTGGTGGTAAAATGCATAGCCATTGCTGTATGCATGGCTGCATGCATGGCCTTTTATTTAACACTGCTGCCCATTCTCTAGTAAGACCCTTAGTCACCGCTTGCGACACCCATGGGAAGATCTGGGATTCTGCTATTCTTAACGTCCGGCATCAAACGAAAACTGAATAGAAATACCTTATAAATATAACAAAAACAAAATCTCGTAGCGACAAAGGTGTATTAAACAAGAACCTACGTAATTCCAGGGAATGTTACGACGGTGACTTCAGCTACTGTTCCTGCGACTCGGAAAGCTGTGCGGATAGCAATAAGTGCTACTGCACCGGGCCTCGGAGGGTACAGGCCTCCCACAGTATGGAGTACCTACGTAGCCCCTCCGCTACCTACTGCGACAGAATCAGGACACAAGACGACAAGAGCGGCAGAACTAGGTAAGACAATATCATTATTAATAAAGGCCCACATAAGAGCAGGCTTTCAACTCATACTGCGCCAGAATCAGAACACAAGAAGACAACAGTAGCAGAATTAGGTGAGACAATATAATCGTAAGAAGTAAATAAAGGCCACCAACAGTACAGTAGGCTTTCAACTCATACTGCGACAGAATCTGTACACAAGACGACAAGAGCGGCAGAACTAGGTAAGACATTATGATCGTAAGAAGTAAATAAAGGCCTCCCACAGTAGAGCAGGCTTTCAACTCATACTGCGGCAGAATTAGGACGCAAGGAGACAAGAGCATCTGCAACGCTCGTCATTCTGGGAATTAACCGCTGTATGTGGCCCATCAGGTTTGAGGACAAGTCTCAGGTATTTCATCGTCGAGTCGACTACGACTCGGAAGCCATCAATCCCGAGCTGGCTTGTTCCAAGGCCCATGGAAGCAGAACAGCCTCAGACAAGTGTATAGCTACCTACTTACCCATGCATAGTGTTTACGACTTAAACATATATCTAGATTTTTCTAGTAAGCATATGAATGTATTTAATACAAAAATGTTGTGATTTCTTTGAATGATGGTCACCATAGTGTTAGTGTAGACAGGCGACATTAATTGGACGTTGTTAAGCGAAAAGGATCCAATCTGGTGTGGAGTTACTTTGACGTATTAACGTTTGAAGTTTCATCATCATCATCATCATCATCATCATCATCATTTCAGTTGAAAGACGTCCACTGCTGGACATAGGCCTACCCCAAGCACCGCCACTTGTGTGAAGTTTAGGAATAATATATTAATAATATTATAATATATTTTTATTTTAAATATGTGTATTTTTTTCAAATAATATGCAAAATGGGTGTAATTTATCTATAATATGTATGTATTTAGAAATATATAAGTATGTTTATCAGTTGTCTAGTACCTACCCATAACACAAGCTCTGCTTAGCTTGGGACTAGATGGCGTTGTGTGATAGTTGTGGAATATTATTATTAAAAAAATAATATTGTATTTTATTATTGCTTATTGCGTATTTTTTCAGTTATTTGATAGGATATTTCATAATAATACAATTTGATGTAGGTCTCTATTTAGATAAGAATTTTATTTTTATTGTTTTTTTTCATGCTAATATTATTTTTATAATAATATAGTGCAGCAGTGGACATCTTTCGGCTGAAATGATGATGATGGTTATTATTTTTCAACCGACGAAAAAAAACGGAGGAAGTTATCAATTCGACGCGTACATTTTTTTTTTTTTTTAATGTATGACCACGCATAACTTTTTACATAGTGATCCGATTGTGACAATTCTTCTTCTATTGGAAAGGGTATACTTCCAAGGTGGTCCCATATAAATTTGGAAAACAAAATCGAACCCTAAGGGTCGGAAAACAGGGGATGATTGATTGTTCACTCACTGATTGTAATGTATAAACACGCATAACTTTATACAGAGTAGTCCGATTTTGATAATTCTTTTTGTGTTGGATAGGGTATACTTTGCCAAGTATTATTAGTACATTAAAGCCACAAAAAAAATATAAAATAAAAACTTTTTAACAAAAAATTAAACCGCCGAAAAACTGAAAAGCATAAAATAATACTTAAACCTTAAAATTTTGAGTCGGCGCTGAAAAATCAATGAACAAGGATCACTCAAAGCGCCGACTCATAATTTTAAGGTTTAAGTATTATTTTATGCTTTTCAGTTTTTCGGCGGTTTAATTTTTTGTTAAAAAGTTTTTATATTATTTAAATAAATACCTAATTATTATATGTGTAAGTAACTTACCGTGTGGTGCCGGACGTAAAGAATAACATCACCCCATTTCTTCCCATGTGTGTCGTAAAAGGCGACTAAGGGACTTACTAGAGAATGTGCAGCAGCGTTCTCTATGCATTTTACCACCATACTGCGATCGCCAACCCGCCTGCCAAGCGTGGCGATTATGGCAAAGCCCCCCAAATTGGGGGAGACCTAAGTCCAGCAGTGGACGTCTTACGGCTGAAATGTTGATATGTGTAAGTAAGCGTGGTTGTGTATTGCCTTAGCCGGTGGGGCGCGGGCGGGCGGCGGCGCTCGGAGCGCGGGCGGCGCGCGCGCAGCTCGGACAGCGTGGCGCTGGACTACGAGCTGCTGCTGCAGAACAAGCCGCGCGCCAGGAACATGCAGCGGCTCACGGGTGAGCAGATCTACATTCATTTAAACACATATTTTTCTTCTTAACACGCTTTTATTAGCTTCATAACTATGTTAGTATGTGCCTATGTAACAGAAACTTTGAACATTATTTTGACCCCCTTTAAAACGTTAGATTAACTCGAAATTTACCTTACTTGTCAAGGACCAATGCCAATACAATAATTTTATAAATTTGTGCCATTATCCTTGCCAGCGTTACCAGGATAGCAAAAAAAACTGTCTTCAAAAACTACGCTGACATACGTCACAAAATTCGAAAGACCCTAAAAAATTGAAAATAAATAGTCGTTTTAGTAAAAAATCATGGAAAAATACGTTCGGTGCTTTTTAACCAACTTCAAAAAGAAGGAGGTTATCAATTCGAATGTTTTTATTTTTTATGTATGTTCGGCCATAACTACGTCATATATAAAGTGTTAAAAAATTAACTGCAAGAAAAGTAAGAACTTGTTTAGTATTACAAATAAAAAATATTGGCGAAAAAAGATTTCAAAATAACAACCCGTTTCAGAGATTTGCAATATTTTCACTTCGCACAAAATTATTGAATATGCGCACTGTACACCGCATGCGCAAGGCGCCGGCGGCCTACGACACCGCGGCCGCCTCGCCGCACGCGTGAGTCATTCACCCCTGCGACACGAATCGACGGCGTAAATTCGTAAACAGCTGATTCTAATTTTCCCATCTCATTTCACAGACTTTGGACTGGCAAATTATCGAACTACTTACAAATAGCATATTTTAACTGTTTAAATTAAGTTAGCTCAAAAACCTGGTATGTTTAAACAATTTGAATCAACCTATTTACAATAATTTAAAAATTATTTACAAATGGTCTTAATTTTTACCTTATTTACAAAAGGTGCTGGAAGTGTTCACCGTTTTGTCTAATGCATAAGTTAGCACGACGTATTACGTTTCCTTGCACTGCGATTAATGTGTCTCTGTCACTTTTAATTAAATCAAATGCACTTATTATACGAGTTTTTAATTCGTCCACGTTTTGAATGTTGTTGCCACTATGTCCATACACAGTCGTTGAAGTATTCCAGCACTCAATCTTCAATGTCACCTGAGAGTCGTGGCCTACTATTGCTTGATGAGGACGAAGCTGACTAAGCGCTGGTAGACTCCTAGGATTGTTTGGACAGCAGGCACTCGTCGTTGCTTACCATACAGTTCACGGTAACGGTTACGTGCCGCAGCTAAACTTTCACCAGTCATAATGTAGCACACTACCATATCTAAGTACTCTCGATTGGAATAGGTACGTAAACGGCATTATTAAAAGTATTTGCGAAACTGCGCGAACGCACGTATTTGCCGTAAATGACACAGGGAATCACACCCGTATCGCGCGACGGATATCGGACGACTAAACGGATCGGGAAAGGGTAGCGAGAGCTGCGGGAAGAGTAGCGGGCGGCGGGGGAACCGCTAGCGAGTCGCTCGCACGCGGTACGATGGCCGCAAGCGCAGCCCTACGTACAGCGCACAAAAAATATTTGAATAAATTGTTTTATTTATGTGAAAATACTAACATGCTCAAAAAAAAATTAAAAAAAAATTATGTGTTCGTTTTTCGATGTCGAGTAAGTGGACGAAATTCTTGCAGTTAATTTTTTAACACTTTATATAAACGGATTTGCAAAATTCTTTTTTTGTTCAAAAGGGGTTTATCCCGAAATGGTCCCATATAAATTTCATATAGATCTGATGATGAGTTCTGGAGACAGACACCTATTTAAAAAATGACAGCAAATCAACCGCGATTTCCGCTATCGCATAAATAAGCATTGTTTGTTTGGAATTAGTGCTGGGTAGATACCATAACAAAAAATTTAAAAATAAAAATCGGTTGTTTTTTTTTGTAAAAAAGATTTGTGAGGTATTTTTTAGTTAAGCACCCTATATGGAAGCGTGTTTTTTAGTCTCTTAAAACTATTATTTTTGTTAAGGCTCGATTGGCTGTTCAAAATGGTGTGCTGGTACCTATGCTTGTGTATGGAAGTGAATGTTGGGTGTGGCAAAAGAAGCATGAAAGCAGAATTAATGCTGTAGAAATGTGTTCCTTGCGTAGCATGTGTCATGTGACTGTGAATGATAGGCTGAGGAATGACCAATTGTATAAACCTAAACAAAGCAAAATTAGTATGTGAGGATCGTAGCAGGTGGAATTCTGTAGTTTCTGCCTACCCCCATGGGAAAAAGGTGTGATTTTATGTACGTATGTATGTGCAATACCGAATCTGCACTTAACCTGACATCAACTGCCGGGGTCGCGTGATTCTTCGAAAGAGATACCGTGACCCTGGCACTTGGGCAACTGAAGGAACACGGGTGGGTTTTAGTCAGTATAAGTCTGACATGGCCTCCCGCTCCGCCCAGAGCGGGAAAAGTCATTTGATGATTTCCCATCCAGAAAAAAAAAGCCTGACAACAAGATAAATACTTAGATTGTGTTAAGCCTTCATACACTTATATTTAACAAGGACTAGAATGAAACAAATATATTTGTAAATTGCATTGTTTTAAACGCGTTTTTTTAAACGTTCGTTTAAGTTCATACGTCTGGTCATACACGAATGCCAGTTACTAGTGCTACGCACCTAGCCCTTCTGAAGAACATCACTATTCAGTGTTGTATACTATGAAAACCCTCTTTCTTTTGATGCAGCCTTTTCCTTGCTGTCTTCTCACCAGCATCGCTATAATCACACAGGGGTGACCTTAACGCCATGATTTGAAGACTTGCTAGTGTTGTCATGTTAACAACTATCTAGGTTGGTTTGTGAAAAGCAATTTATTAAAAAAAACTTTAAATCCAGTCCGCAGCACAGGGGCGGGCTCACAGGAGGCTCTGTCAGTAAAGAAGTCCGCCGAGATGGCCGCGTTGTTCGCCGACGTGCGCCTGTCGCAGCGCACCGACGTGCGCGCGCTGTGCGGGGCCCCGCGCGCGGCCCCCGCACTGCCCCGCGCGGGGCCCCCGCTGGGCGCCCCGTGCGGGCCCCGCCAGAGGGTCCCCGCCGCCTCACTCTTCGCACACGCACCCCTCAGCAGGAACGCTAGTCTCGAGGACACGTTAGGATACCTACCCTAAGGCAGACGGTAAGCTTTCAGGTGACGCCTTATAACGTTGATTTAGGTAATTTCATACAAAATATTAATAAAATCGTCGGGCGTTTTACTTTGTCGTTTTACTGTGTCCCAACAGTGGGGACAGTACAGGTTGATTATGACTGACGATTAATAAAATTAAAAATATTTTTTTGCAACGTTATAAGGCATGGTGAAATCTTAAACGAATGTTACTAAATCAATAATGATTTAATGTAAAATATTTGGACAATAATTCAACTGATATTTCTTTAGATGTATTTACAAGATGGCATATTCTTTTTCGCTTTTTAGAGAAATTACACTTATATGTCAGTATCTTGTTAATGCATCTAGTTGAAGTCACATAACCGAAAAACTTCTGTATAGTAATAATATTTGTGATAGAGGATCAGGAAAAGCTGATATAGATATTATTATTTACAGAAGCAAAAATTCATGGCCATTGACAACTAATAAAACTACTAAAAGTTAATTACTAAAAAGTAATTATACAAGCAAAAGGGTGTTACAATTTTGTTTCACAATAATATTGGATCTCAATATTGTTGTAATAAAAAACACGAAACCAAAATAAATGAAAATTATTCCAAATGGTTGGAGAGTGCAATATTTTTAGCTAATTACTTTATTTTTAACAAAAAGTGCAATATGTTTTGACAAAATTATTTTATAGGTTCACAAAACGGTACGAAATGACAAACTACGTCATTTTTAATGACTACGTGATGTTTTATTGACGTCACATGACATGACAATGGATTTAAATCCGAGAAAAAAAGTTCCGAATTTTGGTGGCCGGAATATTACACCAAACCTAAGAAAGTTTAAACTTTTAAAAAGAATACCCCATTTACACGATGTTTTTAAGTAACCTCACAAGTGAAGAGCTTTTTCCTTTTATCTAGAAAGAAAATAGCATGCATAATAATACTACAGAAAACGCATGCTATCTTTCTTTTAGACAGAAATAAAAATAGCGAGCTAAATAGAGTTGCAGAATTAGCATGTTATTTTCCCACTATATATAAGCATGCTATTTTCCTTACAGCATAAAATATAGCATTCCAAATTACGTTACAAAAAACACATGCTATTTTAATAATAATACGTTTTATTTTTGTATATTTTGCTTCTTCGCTTGCAAAAAAATATCGTGTAACTGAGCCAAATAGACCGTGCTTTCTTGATTAATAATTAAAAAACTTGTATATTCACGAATTTTTACTATGTTTTGTATCTACACGTATACCACCTTATTTTAATATAAGGCTATAAAGTATATCGAATGTTAATGTTAAAACTATGTATGTAGTTATTTATTTTTTGAAAATAACCTTTATACATAGAATAATTTAGTGTGCAAGGTGTGTATTAGGCTTGAAATATTTTGATATAATAGCCTAATTTTAAAAGTTTTATTTAAATTAAACCATTTTTGTCGTTCGCCCCATCACTATTAGTTTTAGTATGGTAACATTATTTTTCTTTGAACTGTCAAGTTATTGAATACATTTAAAAGTTGATGTATAGTTCATTTTGTCAAAATCTGTTTTAGTTTTAATACACACCTTGTATGTAGTAATAACTCGGTGCAAGTAGGCGATGGTCCTGTCTATCTCTACTTCACTTCAGTGAACTGAACACTACACTTACCGACTCTGAAACTAGACGCAATGAAGCGTCTAACTGTTACTATACTCTATTCCAAAACTATTCGACGAAAATGTAAACAAATGGGTCAGGAAAAACCTTTCTGTTGTGGGCAAATGGCCATTTACAATCAAATAAAATGATTATACAACGTTTCCCATAACTCTACTAGAGTATTCAGGCTATTTCAAAGAATCAACTGGTATATGTTTTTTTTTTGTTTTTGAAGTTTCATTGATAAATACGAGTAAATAATTTCATTCAAATCAGTAACTCAAATTTAAAGCTAAGAAAATGCGACGTTATAATTTTTCACGTAAGGGTGTTTTACATAAATAATTGAGACGTTGTATTATTTTGTACAAAAAAAAAATATACCAATTGATTATTTAGCATTGTTGCATTAGCCTTGAGTTATTGGATATCAAAAGGAACACCTTGCATATGAATAGTTAAACCTTCTGAATATGAATTCTGAATCACTTTAAATGTGACATTTGAGGTTATTTTTGTGTATTCAACAAAAATTGAGTACAATTTTAATACTATATAATGTGATACAATATTTGTTTGGAAAAATGGTGAGAAAAAGTGGGAAAATGAATAAGTTAGTTATTCCATTAAGTGAGTGATTCCTGTACAGGTTTGTTTACATTTTTATCAAAAAGTTTTGGAACTGTATAATATAAGGTTATATCCGGACGGAACAAAACGTGAACACGTTGTAAATATGCTATAATCGGATGAAAACTTTGTACTATATTTACTTATACTACAGTATTTTTAGCACACGAACCGACGCGCACTTTACTTGTGTTACACAAGTGTACAAAGACGCTGTGCGTAAAGACGAGTAGCGTCTGCATGTAATACGTGAACACGCACACTCCCAACTTCTCTGTTGTATCGGACGGTACCGAGAGCTCCTGCTCTTACACACACATTCACAGCATATGTGCACATTTTTTAACCACAAATAAAGCGCGCGTCGCTTAGTGAGATAACAATACTACACTAGAGTTTTGTCCAAATGTAAGTCGACAGAAATACGGACGGAAAACAGTGCGCGAAAAAATCCCGCCGTGAATCTATTACGTCCGTGGCCACGTGAGCTTTGCTTATCAAGAATAAGTTGCGATAAGAATGTACAAAACGTGAGAAACGTTGACCAAACGTCCCTATAGAGCCAAAACTCACTAAGTCCAGTTGAACATAGATACCAGGTAATCAAATAAAAATGAGAAAACATATCAGAATGTAATAATATTACATTCTGTGTGCAATTTACGAAAACAGCAGTTCTTTTTTAATAGAGTTCTTAAATAAAATCTCTTTTTCTTTTCAGCGATTTAGTGAGTTTTCGCTTTACAGAAGTTGTGATCTTTCCTAAAAATGAAACTAAGAATTTTGAATCTTTGTGGTAATTTCTTTACTTATTAGTCTATTTTTATTGAAATAAGACTGGTTTATCTTTGTTAATATAAAAGTCGGTATACATTATTCTGTTCATTATGATTCTCGGTATGCGCCTGAGGAACCTTGTTAGTAATTTTCTTTTTATTATAATACAATATATTTACTCTATATAGTTAGGCGCCTGTCTCACCAATTTTAATGTAAAAATAATTATTTTAATGATAAATGATATTAAAACTAAGATTTGTTTTAGATTTAGTTTCTGATAAAAGTTTGGAGCGCAGCAGTGTGTATAGCCAAGGATTTAAAGAATTGTCTAGTTTTTATTATTTATCTGAGAATAGATAAATTTAAGGAAAAAATAGGGTGAGACAAGTGCTTGAAAAGTGCATATATTTTTGTAATTATATCTAAATTTAGTGAAATGTAGAGTATACTATTTATCTATAAAAATTAAATCAATTTTACGGAATCTTACCTAATTAAGAACATAAAGTTCTTTATTGGCTTCGTTTTTATGATGTCTTGTATTTTAGCTCAACCTCAATTAAAAAGGGCGCAAAAACACATGATATTTATTAAAAAATATTCTGTAAAATGATATTAGTTCTAAAAAAAATTGTTCTTGTATGAATGTTATATTTTATGTTAAGTTCTAACTGTCGATCTTGTAACCGGTGCAATGTTTGTGCAATATGTGTTAGGTTAGTGAGTGCGTCGCAGCACACGCCAAGTGCAATATTTTGTAAATACAATGATATAATGATAATATTTTTTGTTGTTTTATTTCTGTTATTGGTTTTCCATCTTTTTTAGTCAATTTATTGGTTTTTACAACAAATGTAAGTATGGCTGAAAAAATACCCTAAACATTAAAATCACAATTTTACGATAGAAAAAAACCGGCCAAGTGCGAGTCGGACTCGCGCACCGAGGGTTCCGTACAAACCTGTAGGTATTTTCGGTTTAAAAATATATATATTTTTTAATTTTTATATTTCAGTTGATTGAATGTAAGGTAAATTGTGGTTTACGATTTATGACGTTTTAAAATAAAACTACTCACTCGATCTCGTTCAAACCAATTTTCGTTGGTAGTTTGCATGGTAATGTACATCATATATTTTTTTTAGTTTTGTCATTCACTTATTTTAGAAGTTACGGGGGGGGGGGACACACATTTTACCACTTTGGAAATGTCTCTCGCGCAAACTATTCAGTTTAGAAAAAAATGCTAATAGAAACCTCATTACCATTTTTGAAGACCTATTCATAGATACCCCACACGTATGGGTTTGATGAAAAAAAACATTTTTGAGTTTCAGTTCTATGTATGGGGAACCCCAAAATTTATTGTTTTTTTTCTATTTTAGTGTGAAAATCTTAATGCGGTTCACGGAATACACCTACTTACCAAGTTTCAACAGCATAGCTCTTATAGTTTCGGAATAAAATGGCTGTGACATACGGACGGACAGACAGACAGACAGACAGACAGACATGACGAATCTATAAGGGTTCCGTTTTTTGCCATTTGGCAACGGAACCCTAAAAAGGTGTCGCGACTGGGAGTCCTGGAGGATTGCTGTGTGACGTCCATTCCATTCTTGTTCGCCATTAAGGTCTGTCTGCGCTGTCCTACGAGTTACTGCGCCTGCGCCAGGGTAGAGGTACGCGGGCGAGGGAGGGGGGCACGTGCGATATGGCACTGCGTAGCAACAACACCGTACTTACCATAGCCATAGAAATTCCGTGCTGTAATCTAGAATATCTCATCTAGTAACTAGAATTGCCAGGTTTTAAAAGCAAGTGTTTTTATTATTACCATAATTATTTTTCTTGAATTCTAATAAAACAACAATTTTTGTCAAAATGACAAAAAGCCTTTCATAGGTCGGACAGGCCTGACACTCTAATTTAGCATATTTCCGGACACGCAACCAAAAAGCCTGGCATTGTCCATTTTATCCGAACGCCTGGCAAGGCTAATAGCAGCCCGTATTTGGATTTGAGTCCGATTGAAGGCAATATACACGCCCCCCATATCACATGGGACTTAAGCAAAAGTGGCGAAATGTGGGTGTACACACGGCTACACATCAAGCTATACATTTTCAGGACCCTCATTTTACGTAAATCCCATACAATGTGAGATCAGTTTATACTGGAAATGCATAGCTTGATACTACAGGCTACATAAGCCGTGTTAATATTGGTAAACCTCTGCCTAACCATTCGGAGAGTTTAGACGCGAATTTTATTTTTACCAAAGATCCTGACACCAGCTGCCATGCGTAGGTAGATCTTTAACATTCGTTACGGGTTGTCAGAGCCCGAAAGTAGCCAGTCCAGTCCAACAGGTACTGTATCACCCAGTAACTGGGTTGTGGACCTCGATAGACAGTCACTCTTTGTAAGTACTGGCATTCAGCTACATGCTGTTACACTGGAAGCCGACTCCAACATAGATGGGAATAGGCTAGGGTAATTGGTTGATTCCGACACCAATATGGGACAGATGAACTCCGAAAAACACCCTTCTTATAACGAATAATTAAATCTAAACTAAAAAGAAAACCAAAATAAAAGTAGAGAATAATGAAAAAAAAAAAAACGTGAGGTGCTTGATATCAATTAAAAAATATATCTCAAAAACCACCCCACGCTTTTTTCCATTATAGTCAAGGTACTTTCTAGTTTGGTTTTCTATAAAGCGTGTTTTTTTAACTATTTTTTACTAGCTTTTGCCAGAGGCTACGCCCGCGTGGAGGTCAGAAATTATCCCGCGGGAACATACTAACGGGATAAAAAGTAGCCTATGTCCTTTCACAGGCTCTAAACTATCTGTGTACCAAGTTTCATTTAAATCGGTTCAGTAGTTTTAGCAGGAAAGCGAGACAGACAGACTGACAGACAGAGTTACTTTTGCATTTATAATATTATTATATATTATATAGTGTGGAATAGTGTGGAATTAGTGTGGATGTGGATAGTGTGGATTAGTGTGGGTGGAAGTGGGTATGGCCGCGAAAAATTGTACAAATGGAGAAAATTTTGTGTCCTTCACCATTATTAAAACTTCCAGGTTTTATTTTTTTATTTTATGATATGCTGTATGTGTGTCTGGTTACCAGACTTAATATATAACCCCATATATTTTTTATTTAGAAGTTAATTACAGTTTCATGAGCGATATTTTTTTTTCAAAAGTTTGTCGCTTTTCTTGTTCATACAAAATTCGTGTGTCCCACTACGACATTTCTTACTTTGCATTTAGAAACGGGTACTTATTTTATAGTTAATTTCTTAAATTTTGCAACAGATAACTTTTACTACAAATTTTCTATATGCTTTTTGTTTTTTTTTATACAATTAAAGTATTTAAAATATTAAAAACACATTTCAAAAATATGTCCCACTTTTCGTTCCCGAATGTTACTTCACGTAAGTTACCGTATATCTGTGAAACTAACGAGAATCCAATTTCTAAAAGATATTTTTCGAGTCATGGCAACACCACACTACAGGTTTGCCAACCGCTCAATAAAAGACGCCATTTTATTTTTACCACACGTGATCTTTTAGTCGTTCGGCACGTTTGTCTCGGGAGATTTTCATATTTTCAAGGGCTGATATGTAAGGTAAGAACGCAAGTTTACTAAATTATGTTAAACTGTATGTGGAGGTAGACTATTTAGTCAACAAATAAAGCTAAACAGTGTCTTCCGACATCAAAACTCACATAGATACAATTTTTTTAGGTTACGTCCACAGTATTTTTGATTCACGAATGATACCGTGTGTTACTATGTGTGTTACGTATCATTCGTGATCTGTTGTTAAGCTAAGTGTACACGATAGAAATATCTTGATCAGGTTGTCTGTGAAAAAACACATTATTATTGCTCTGGCAAAGTAGATATTGTCCTGTGCATAACACAATATCTATAATTTATTATTAAAACAATATTCTTAACTGTAATAAGAAAATTAATTGAAAGGCTTGGATAGCAGCAAATGAATTAGATTTTTTTAATACATTTTTTTTTCGATTCTGTAAGAGTTTTAATAAGTTGATACAATATGTGCGTGCTATCATCATTTGATATATATTTAATTCTAGATGCCGTTAACAGCAGCGGAAAAACAAAAGAAGTATAGAGAGCGCATGCGATTAAATAACCCCGAAATTCGCAGAGCTTCAGCGTAAAAATGCAGAGCGGAATAAAAATAGGAGAAAAATCAATGAATGTACTGATAACGAAAAAAAAATCATGAGAAAACAGTGGAGAAATAGAAAGAACACCCAGAAAAATAAATTAAAAGATATTGTTCTAGATCTTCATATAGATAAATCATCTGATGCATACAGTGAATCTATTAAAAAAGCACGACTAGCAGAAAGGAAAAAGCTCTTAAGACATATAGCTATTATAAAAAAAAACTATGACACTAAAATCACTTATTTGACAAATAACAATAAAACACTTAAAAAGCAATGTTACCGGCTAATTAAAAAGCAAAAACAATTAAATACATGCATAGAAGTATTGAAAGAAAAAGTTGCGGAACTCCAAATAAATCAAGATCCTACAACTACAATACAAGACGCTAGAGAAATGACACCTCTTTCTAAAACTGAATGCTTTATAGAACAGAATATACCCAATGTTACTACTCCAGAAAAACAAAAGGTGAAGAAACAACTTCTAAACTATAATGTTTTAGTTAATTCTTTACAGGGTACTTACGAAAATGCAAAGAATAATAAGGAACGAAATATTCTTAAAAATGTGGTTGAGAGTAATATTATGAACAAATACAAAACGAAAAGTAAAACATCAGCTGTACTTGGATTGAAAGGAAGAGTTCGTTACAGAAAAGACATTTTAAGGAAAAATAAAATGATAGTAGAAGAAATTAAACAGTTTTATGAAAGAGATGACGTTACTCGAGCAACATCAGGAAAGAAGGAAGTCAAAACTTTGAAGAAAATTAAGCAACAGCGACGCTATTTATTAAAAACTCTGAAGGAGCTCTATAAAAAGTATAGAGCAGAAGGTGGCAGGGCAAAATATTCCTCATTTAAAAAATATAGGCCGTTTTACGTGTTGCGTCCTAAACTCTCGAACAGAGAAACATGCGGATGTATAAAACATGAAAATTTCATAAAAAAGACTGATAAATTAAGAATTTTAGGAATGATTGATACCAAAGAACTAGACGCAATCTTGTCAAAAGTACAATGCGACTTAGATTCTAAAAAATGTGCTTACGGAGAATGCTCTACATGCAATGGTAAGTCAATTGTCTTTAACTGGGGTAGTCACAGCCAAAGCGAAATAGTTACTTATGAAGAATTTAAACTAGAGAACCATGAATATGTGAACAAAAAAGATAATAATATAAATATCACTAAGAAGATGGAAAAAAAACAGATAAGTGAAGCACTGGAAACATTGACAGAAAAATTTAACAGAGATCTTAATATTATTCGAATACATGTGTATAACATTAAACACCAATATTTTCAGTACTTATCATGTACCAAAAATTTAGATAACAATGAAGTAGCAATACATATCGACTTCAGTGAGAACTATGTTTGTAAACTCGCAACTGAAGTTCAGTCCATGCACTTTGGTGCTTCAAAATGTCAAATAACCATACATACTGGAGTCTTATATACAAATGGAAACAAGCCACAATCATTTGCATCTCTATCGCCCAGCAATGAACATGGACCAGAGGCCATATGGGCGCATCTGGAACCTATTCTTTACCACGTAAGAACAGAATTTCCGACTACTGTGGCTGTACATTTTTTCTCAGACGGCCCGAGCAGCCAATATAAACAAAAAAAGAACTTTTACCTGTTTTCAAAATACACAAAAGCATTGGGATTTCCGTTCTCAACGTGGAATTTTAGCGAAGCATCCCATGGCAAAGGTGCAGCTGATGGTGTCGGTGGTGCAATTAAACGCAGACTTGATAACTATGTTTCACAGGGCACTGATATACCAAATGCTGAAATAGCTTACAAGATCCTCAAAGAGTCAGACACTACAATGTTGACCTTTTACGTATCAGAAACAGATATGGCTAAATATTCAGTTACTGATGCTCTAATACCAGTGCCGCAAACTATGACTCTGCATCAAATTATGAACACAGAGACGCTGAATGTCATCAAATTTAGATGCTTAAGCTGCTTTTGTGGAGGGGGACTACAACCTAAAGGATATTGCGACTGCTTAGATGTTAAAAACCACCTGCTTGTTCAAATTAAAGACTCGGAAACAGAAAATGATATCGTGAACTGTCCAGATCGAAATAACAAAGCGAGACGAATAATTAATAAGAAAACAAGGAAAATTTCAGAATTAAGTGATTATGAAGAGGAAGAAAAAGAAAACGAGAAAAAGGTAAAGCGGAAGTATACTGCTGAAGATAAGAACCAACAGAAAGTAACAATATTATCAGATGTGAGATACAGATCAGAAAATCGTGCGTTTTATGGAAAATGTTTTTGGAATAACGAAGCACTGAGACTGAAAAGAATAGACAAACACTTTGATTTGCATAATACAAATAAAGTACAAAATTGTGAAGAAAACCCAGCCCCAACGACGTCAGGCATATTTAAAAATAATAATAAAACAAAGAAACATCGTAGTACTGATTCTGATGTTAGCAGCACAGAAAATGATGAGCAATATTCCGTACATGACACCTCGGAAGACGAAGTATTTATACCTGATGATGACCTGGATTCATTTTTAGATAAAAAAGAAGAGAAAAATTATAATACTAAAGATAATATAGTAGATACGGAAATGACAGTGAAGAATAGTGGCGAAAGATTTGAAAAGCTATCAGGAAGTCACCGTGAAATACAAATTGAAAATATTGAAGTAGAAAAAGAGAAGACTCTAGAAATTTTAAACGCTGCCAAAGACTATGAACGCCTGGACCCCGAAGAAAAAAAACAAAATTATAACGTAGGTGATAGTGTGATTGTTAGATACTTTCAAAGACAGTCTTGGAAATATTATGTTGGATTCATTGAGAGCGTAGAAGTTGATAATACGGTTAGTTATTTTGTACGATATTTAAAAACAACTCGTAAACCCACACTTCAATTTGTTCCTACAAAAAGAGATACAGATAAAGTTCCTGAAATAAGTATTGTGAAAAAAGTACAATTAGAGTATAATGCCAAAAAATATTTATTAAAAGATTTAATTTACGATCAGATTTATTTTTAACTGCGATATTATTACTGAATACTGAATTATGTTGTATTACTGTTTTTTTTTATAGATGCGGGAAAGATAGGTTTTTGTGTTAAAACTGATTTAATCATTTTTATTTAGTTTTTGAAACGCTGATGCATAATAATGTATATTGAGAGTTTTATGTCTTCTGTTTAATTGTCTTTTGCTTGTTGAACTGATTTGAAAAGTCTAATTTAATTTAAAAATATTATTTTTATTTTCTGTTAATATAGAAAACTTAAAATCGCTCTAATTTAGCTTTAAAACTCATTTTTAAAAACGTATATGTATAACATGTAAGTAATTGAAATTAACTGAAAATCCAAAATAATGATTGTAGTCGTCATTATGAACAGCAATTGGACCAACCCTAAAATCACAAAACTATCAACTGATATTTTTTTGTTAAACTGCCTGTACTTGTATAATTTTATGAGCTGATTTTTTCAAGATCATTTCAGGGTTGCACCTGTTCCTAAAGTTATCCATAATGATAAGTAAAATGTGTTTTTCTTATCAGGTTAAATAATAATTTAAATTACACCTTTTACAATATTTTTATAGTTTTGTTTTTGGATATACCTACGTATGTATCTCATTCTAAAGTACGAAAGTGGATTTTCTAGATCTGATTTTTGCATTTTGTAACTAAGTAGTTAGAAATAAGATATTTATGAGTATTTTTAGTAATATTACAAATGAAAATGAACAATAAAGAGTTCCTAATTTAAAAAAAAATTGTTTCATTACGTCTTAAAAATTGATAAATTAAATACCTATAAATAAAACCTACATCAACTCGTTATTTTCACAATTCGAAAATACACCGTCCTGTTTTCGAGTTGTGAAAATAACTATTAAAGAATTAATAACTTATCTCCCGTCTTTGTACACAAGGCTTTAACAATTTCACGTGTGTTACTTTCATTCACGTATGTTACCGTGTGTTACCAATTCCCAACTGTTACTGTACAATTTTTGGCGGCCATACTCAAGTGTGGATTATTTAGTTCGGCTAGGTATTACAAATTATTTCGACGTTTTGAAGGGGGATTCCGTTACATAGATACATGACATACCAAACTAATAAAAGATTAAGCGTATTAATAAACAGCTGTCAAATTCAAATCTTTAGAGTAATTTATTAAATTTTATAAACGTAGTAAACGTAAAAACAGATACCAAAGTAGAGTACTCACCTATGGAAGAGTGATTATAACAATAGATAATTTATAATTACCTAGTTGTTGTCGTTGCTTCATTACCATTAGCTAAGCCTTGATAAGTTAATTATATTATTGTTTATGGTGGGCACATCCGGTACAAATTCAGGGAATTCCCCCAGCATAAGTAAATAGTGATGTAGTCGTGACCTGCAGATCCCTTAGCTATCGATACAAGTGCCATAGAGTTGATGTTAAAATAAAAATCAACTTAATTATTTTTTTTTAAATATATACCTACCCTACGTGAGATAGTCAGTAACATCAAGGCGTTGCTGGCCTTCCTCGAGGAGCTGGGGTGGATCGAATAACCAATTTCCCACCCATACGCAAAATACGCGCTCAGAGATGGAGTTGCGGACACCAGCCCGTTCTACCTATTATCTATTACCTACCATGACTTATTGGAAACTTTTAACAAATTTAAATGTGGCGTCGTAAAATTCATCCACATTGCTGTCGACTGGTCATGTTCTCATGAGACTGGTGTTTTTACCAA
Source organism: Aporophyla lueneburgensis (assembly GCA_932294355.1). Taxonomy (NCBI): domain Eukaryota; kingdom Metazoa; phylum Arthropoda; class Insecta; order Lepidoptera; family Noctuidae; genus Aporophyla; species Aporophyla lueneburgensis. Next base: position 27,120,806 of record OW028751.1, on the reverse strand, counting down.
CTTGTATGACAACGCCTAGCCTCTGGCTAAGGTAAAAACGATGAAATAAGTTTCGTGAGAAATATTTATACGGGTAGAAACAATTAAATTTTAGTTTGGTACCGTCGGGTGTACTATGTGAGCTCGACAAATGAATGTGCGAATAACATTTGTGCGGCAAAACTGTACTGCGACTCACCATAGTTCGAATGAACGCTTATGCGACACACTCGAGCTCACATAGTACACTAGGTTAGGTTAGGTCTATGGTGAGTCGCAGTACAGTTTTGTCGCACAAGTGTTGTTCGCACATCCATTTGTCGAGCTCACGTAGTTCACTCGGTACCGTCACCTGCAAGTCAGTGATAACACTTGCATTACAAATATCACCAGTTACTACTACGGCATAAAGGCACTATAATTCTCAGATTGGTACCATTGTTTTGCGATTAACGGTCTGAACTGACGGAGCTGTCAAAATGAAACCGATCCCTTTTGACAGTGTGACGCAAATACTACTGATTAACCGAAACAGGGTTTAGATTGCGATTTGGCTCAGAGTTTCTGGCTTTGGCTCTGAGCCAAATTTTGCATTGCCAATTTTATTTTGATTTGGGTAAAGTTCTCAATACAAAAATGACAACTTGACAGTTTGTAAAACAGAAGTGCGTTTCTATATAAACTGAGCTCTTAATACAAGGAATAAAATGACTAGGTGGTTTAAACCTGCACCCTAATTGCGAAACGCACAATTTATCATAATCTGAATGGGATTGAAGATTATTTCTAAACCATTGTGTCATTTGTTCGAATAAATTGTCGGCTCAGCAACGTAAATAACGCAATGAATGTTGTTTAACTATGAATATTAAACCAATTCCTACCGATAAAAAGTTCCGCAATTAGCCCTCTGATCGAAATAAAACCCTTACTGTGTAATAAGGAGACAAAACTAATAATAACGGCTACTAAAATATTGTTCAACAAAATTCTGACATGTGAGTGTCTTAAAAGATCTACTTACTTACTAATTTTACCTCATGCCTTTTTCCAACATCCTTATTGTTTGAAAACATTATTTAAATTTTCAAGACGCTAGCAAATTAGTCCTCATCGGATCAGATGCAAAAAAAATACTAAGTTCCGTTTGTAAAAATAAATTCATTGTCCTAATAACTCGATATTATTAAAATGATCGATACTTTCACCTCCCTAGAATAAAATGGTGGGGCTTGCGAAGTTATGCTGAGATTTGAGTCTTGTCTATGACCGAGGCATAATATGCATGTATCCACTTTGTGGAGGTACTAAGAAATACTTAGTTTGATAAGAGAAACTCGAGCTGTTTTCGTGTCATAGTTATATACTTATATTTTATTGTAGTTCTGTCTTGATTCCCACCAGTCTCAGTAGTGTTCTGTATCACGAAGGAAGTGTTAAATTTTTGTTTTGTTTTTCACTAAGTTTTCATTAATATTTCAACATGGGGTGTCGGGAATCTAAAAGGCCAGACGTGCCACCACAGTAAGTACCGATCTACTTGTTTATTGTATGTTGAGGAGTTTGTGGCTAGTAACTGCTTGGATTAATAGATCTGTAAGGTTAAGCGGCACTCGCCGCGGTCAGTCTTTGGATGGGTGACTATTTTCTTAACATGTTGTGACCACTCCGTGCCTGGAGAACTTGGTCTATTACAATAAAACAGTAGACTGTGACCATAATATGCAGCATCAGTGCCGGATAAAGCCAGCGCGGGGCCCGTAGCAAAATTGTGATGGGGGCCCTTTTTTTGTGAGTGAGAAATCAACGAATGGCGTCTCCTGCTCTAGGGTGGAGCGGAAGGGTGTGTCAGATTTTTTCTGACTAAAACCTACCCATGTTCCCTCAATTGCCCATATCCCAGAGCCACGGTAACTCTTTCGAACAGATTTCGCGACCCTGGCAGGATGGGGGCCCCTTGGCTTGCATTACTTACTAAAAAGGATATAAAAAAAAAACAAAATAATTAGAAAACGCTTTTCGTGATTTAATTTAAGCAACTTTAGAAATAACAAAGCTAAAACCCACCCTTGTTCCTTCAGTTGCTCATATGCCAGGGCCATGGTACCTCTTTCGAACTAATTTCACGACCTTGGCAGGCATCGGTCCTAGCAGACCCCTTCAGAGTGCTGACATCTCTTTGAGGCGCTCGTGGAACACTACGTGCCTTCGACACGGGCCTGGTCCTTTCCGCAAGCCTGCGCCTGTGGTGGCCGGGAGTACGCAATTGACTCTCGAAGCCCGGGGTTTCTCCTCCTGCGGCAGCTAGGGACGTGAGGGCGTATAGCTTGCCTCCACCGTATGCTCCACCATGTGGTGTGCCCTGCTTGGGCGGAGCACCACCGTGTTCTCGTGGTGGTGATTGGCGGCGGCGACTTCTCGCGTCCGGCCATGTTGCGAGCCATGGTACGGAGCGAGAGGGCATGGGACGCCGTCACTTCCTTCTGCGAAGCAGCAATGCTTACGAAAGGAGGAGGCGGGGCGCGTGAGGGAGTGGCAGTCTCTGCGCCTTCATGTCCCTAGCCGCCGCAGGAGGAAACGCCCTGGGCGTCGGGAGTCGATCGCGGACTCCCGACCACCATAGGCGCGGGTTTGCGGGCGGCGAGCAAAGGGTAGCTCGCCGCCCGGTAAGGACCAGGCCCGTGTCGACGGCGCGTAGTATTCCATGCGCGCCAAAAGAGATATCAGCAACACCTGAAGGGGTCCCCTAGGACCGATGCCTGCCAGGGTCGCGAGATTTGTTCGAAAGAGATACCGTGACCCTGGCACATGGGCTACTGAAGGAACACGGGTGGGTTTCAGTCAGTAAAAGTCTGACACGCCCTCCCGCTTCGCCCAAGAGTCACGTCATATGATGATTTCCCCCCCACAAAAAAAAGCAGAGCACACCTCCACCGAATGCTCCACCGTGTCCTCCAGACGATCCTCGCAATGGAAACACCCGGGCGGTTCCTCCCACTTTATCCTGAACGGGAACCCCCCAAAACACCCATGCCCGGTGAGGACCTGCGTTAGGCGGAAGGTGAGGACGCCGTGGCGCGTCTCTATCCACTCCTCAAAGAGAGGACTTTTGATTACTTAGGTTGCTCCAATACTTTTGCAAAATGACATATCGCTGGTTTGCGAGAATAACGACGTAATTTAAAATTCTGTCAAATTGAATACTGTACACCAAACGCAAACGATCATAAATTTTTGATATTTTATCGGGAACAGAGATGAAACGAACGTAATTTAAATCTAGTACACTTTTACTGATATGAAGAGCCATTTTACATTTTTGCGCGAATATCTAAGATTTTAGTCGCCTTATTTACCTCTCATCTCATCATTATAAATACTCTAGCATTAACGAATACATGTAAAAAATAGATCAATCTTTTGTTTTGTTACTTTTAGTAGCGCATTTACAAAAAGTTATTTGTTTTCTTAAAAATTAGCGCAGGGTTAATTTCTGACTCCTATTTCTATCATTAATATGTAGAAATTTGAGTAAAAAAATACACAAAACATCAGACATATAATCTAGTTGTTACATTTAGTATTAGAATATTGATTTTTAATAACATTAATTAGTAAAAAAAAATAAGTCTTATGGCAATTTTTACGATTTATTCGCAATTTTATCGCGTGTTTTTGGTTTGAATAAAGCAAAATTACGTTAAAAAATGCATGTCAATATAAAGTATACTGTATAACAAATCGAATTCTGAAGTATTATTTAAATCCGTTTATTTAGTTAGACATAATATCGTTTTTGAAATCACTCTAAATTAGAATAAATTAAGATGCACAAGCGGGCAGCGTTTAGTACGGCGCAAGCGCCCAACGAGGCAGGACCTGTGCCACTTTTTCCCGCGTCTCAGTTTTCGGGTACTTGTATCATGAACGCAAAAATATACTACGACTACAACATTTTGCTACTCTTCGCATTTTATTTTTTTGTATAAGAGTTTCGTTTATTATCAAGTAAAGCATTATTTTAATAGATCGTAGAAAAAATTTGACTAAAATAATTTATTTTAATTAAATCTGACTATTTTTAGTCGTGATTAAAAAGGTGTGGAATAAAACTAGTGGTCATGAACAAAAGGTCACACCAACGCCTCGCCTCACGTGCAAAAACAGTACTGTATTTTTTTTCTTTTGCTTATATCTCGAAAATGGCGTGTCCTATCGCAAAAATAATGATATTTTCGACCCCCTTTATAAAACCGTGGGGTTTTATAAAGGGGGTCGAAAATATCATTATATAAATGATATAAATCTCAACACGTGGGTAATTTTTTTTTATAGAATTTGGCATGCAGATAGTTGTAATGACGTAGGCATCCGCTAAGAAAGGATTTTTGAAAATTCGCCCCCTAAGAGGGTGAAAAATGGGTTAAAATTTTGTATGGAAGTCCGTCATTTTTAGAGCTACAAGCCTGAAACTATGTTTTTAAGTTAACAAACAGAAATAAACAATTATATGTCCTAGGGTTTTTGAAAATTCAACCCCTAAGGGGGTGAAAAAGGGTTTGAAAGTTTGTATGGGGAAACAAGATCAGTTAAACTATTTTATTCGAAACTTCACAGGAGTATTCCTATCAATAAATGAGTAAACACATGTGTCAGACTCTTTCAGAATTCAACCCCTAAAAGGTAGAAAAGGGGTGACAAATTCTGAAAATCAACATGGGTATCGTTTTTATGATTTATTGGGTCGCTGATTACGAAATCAACAACTATTTCACAAAAACTGCACAAAAGCATAAAACAAAATAGACAGGAAGATTTATACAAAAAATTGCACAAAATTACACCTGAACAAAAACAATATAATTGAAAAATTAAAAAAACAATGAAAATAAACAACCAAACCATTTTTTTTTTCAAATTGATAAAATGGCAAAACCAAAAGAAATACTAAGGTGAGAAATACTAACCTATTTTGTATTGATCCTGAATGATCTTCCCTTTGAATTCAAACGAATACAGTTTCCCCTCAAAGTGCTTTGCGATGACCAGAATCACAAGGGCAGACATTAAAATTTGTGGGTATAGACTTGAGAGAAAACTGTTTTTCACACGGGCAATTCTATGTGGCTTGCTCTCGCGTAAGCTCGCCCAGTAGTCTGATAATTTTGGCATTCAGTAATAGATTAGCAAAAAATGTGGTGTATAAAGAAGTTTTGTAGTTGACTAGCTTTTGGCCGTGACTTCGTCCGTGCATTTCTACTTCCTTTCTTAGCGCTCGCTTACGCTACGTTACGCTACGAAGTCGCTGGCAAAAGCTAGTTCCATATAAAACATTGTCAAATTTGATTTTAGTCGTGTCAAAATATTTTTTAAATTTAGAGTTTATTTCTTGCAGAATAGCGCAACAATTCTCATAGCTAAAAGTAAGGAATTTTAGAGATAGTTTAGTTCGGTGTACAACAGAATCGGCACCAATATGTAATTGTTTGAATTTTTTATTTTTATTGTATACTTTAACATAGCATATATTTGTAATTTTTTATTAGCCTAGAAATCTTTATTAGACTGACTAAATAAAAGTAAGTATTTTCATAAATCTCTAAATACCGCATTATAATTCTAACGGCTCAAGATTGTTTAGGCCGGCTTGACACTCGCGTTACACTGTTTGTATTGTGCATGTGTGGATAGCTACGCACACATAGATAAGATTGCCGTCTTTTACCTAAACTCGAGCATTCAAATTTTGTGAGAGGGCTCTGAAACAGTAATATTATTGAGTTTGTATATCCACGGGGATCGGCAAAACAGAAATAATACCCAACACAAAAGCAATCAAGTAAAAACTAAGTAAGAAACTTTAACACGATGTAAACAGTTCAGTAATAAAAACACTCTTAAAAGGAAATAAACTCATGTAATTGTTGAATTAGACTTATCAAATGAAGTAGGTATGCATTTTGCTATTTTCTTATTGGTCATCATTTAAAAAATATTTTTCGTGGTCGGGTTATACAATGGGTGATTCTTAGAAAAGGAGGATAAAACGTGTCCAGTCCCAATACTTCTTCGAAATACAAACATATTTAATAAACAACGGGGTTTTAATAAACTTTAATTACCAGCACAACTATTTACGCACCAAAAAATAATATTAAAGATAGTTTAGTTTCAAATTTAAACCAAAATCCTCCTCAAACGTCATTATCTCGGCATGTCCCACATGACTGCGCTTGGTTATTTCGTCTGATAAAAAATTCAAATAAACCTAAACGTCTTAAATTTTTTGTGCCAAATCTTTCTCAAATTATCAAAGTTCCTGATAACTGTGCGTTATCTAAATTTTATTAATTTTACTATAGAAAACCAATACGATTTAAGTTTGTCATTAAAAAAAATCATTATACGCAGCAAGGATTGCTTCAAATAATTCTCTATGGTTTTCCATTTCACGTTGAGTTTGAAGCACGCGGCACGTTCCCCGCACCTTCCTCAGTGGAGCTGCAGGCTTTAAACGGAGTGGCCGTGTTGTGTTTGCCCACCAGGTAAGTTTACATTTCGTTCTCACTTTGTTATCAAAGGAGTCATTATACTTTTGCTGACTGTTGTTGCAAATAATTGTCATATTAATCACATTGTTTTTTATTATTGTGTATCGAAAGTGAACTTATTTATATCAATGTGTTTTAAAGAAGATTTTGGTCGGTTTCGACAAGTTGCAACCTGTTTTCTTTTGTTTTGATTTCGTCATTTTCACCAACATCATTAGCTTCAAAATGTGTGTTGCGTTTAATGTCAAATAAAGAATATAATGATTTCTTCTATTTCAAATAACGATTAGTAATTCAATTTACTTTAAAGTTAATATTAAATTCTATGTTAGAATATAGTAAACCAGGTAAAAACATTTTAAACGATGCCCTTTTATTTTAAGGTGCCATTAAAATGCCACCAATGAACATAAAGGCAGTAGAAGAACGCCGTCGGGCCCAGCAATGACAGTGTAAAAAGAGAGAATATTTAGAAATAAAAAAAGATCCAGAATTATTAGCCATGGAACAAGAGAAAAGACGTAACAAGTATAAGAAGAGAAAAGAAGAAGGTCAAATCAAATCTATAAAGGAGCTAACTCCTCGCGCTCATCGTGAGCAGAGAAAGAAATGGTAGGAAAATTTAAAAAAGGTACTGAAATTTTACTAATAGCTATATTTAAAATTGCTTTTGAAAGATAATACATAACTATGTTTTTTTTTTATTATGTTGCTCCATCGTATAAATTGGTAAATCGCAACCAAGGGACCCGTACTGCCAGGGTCGCGAGATTATTCGAAAGAGACACCGTGACACTGGCACATGGGCAACTGAAGGAACACGGGTGGGTTTTAGTCAGTAAAAGTCTGACATGCACTCGCGCTCCAACCACGAGCGGGAGACATTATTTGCAGATTACCCAACCACAAAAAAAAAATGGACTCGTAAGCAAAATCCAAATAAAATAATCTTTCCAACATTAAAATAGGATAAAGCAACTCTCTTCATATTGGTGATTATGGAGAACCAAAACCTAAATTTTAATACTAATTTTTAATAAATATTTTCTATTATTAACTATAAGGATTATCTCATGCGAGTATTAGTCTCTATTGAACGGATTAGTTGACGCGTTTATTGTACATCGTGTTCCTTATTTTATAAAATAACTAAAAATCACCAATTATTGGAAAACTACTTTTTTAATTAAGTAAAATGAAAACTGTAATAATAATAAGCCAGAATTAGAATCATGAGTATTATCGGCCATACCTATAGCTATTTACATATTTGGAAGATATAAACGAACTAAATACATATAGACTGTTATATCAATAGTGCTTCTGGTTCTGATATTTTACAAAAGTTTTATTCATTATTCAGGAACAATAATGTTCCTTTAATGAGGATTGTGATTACCAAATAAATATGATTACTGTAAAAGTGACAATAAAACCATAGAAATTATAAAAAATAAGTATTGATATCTAAGTTGTATTTTAATTAAACATTTAATAGTTTATGTAATACTCGTTTTCGTCCGCCCGTATGCATGTCAGAAAAAAGTAGCTTTTGTCCGTCTAAGTGTTAGGCTATAGTAAATTCCACATCAATCGATTTAACCCTTTAGCCGTGAAAAGGTAACAGATATATAGAGTTACTTTCGTATTTATAATAATTATTTATCAGTAAGAAACCTATGGGGGAGGCCTTTGCCCAGCAGTGGAGAAATATAGACTAATTTAAAAAAGGATATATCATTTATAAATTACATTATTTTACACATATATACTTTCTATCTGTGATTTTATGATTAAAATATTGTGTTGATTTTTTATTGAGTTGTGTTATTTCATTATTTTTGTAACTTTAAATATTAGAATTAACACGAAATCATTATTCCTATCAGTCGTCATTTTTCCGCAACATAAAATCATTAACTTCCACAAGTTGTCATTATCATCAACAGTGCTTTTTTAATTTGATTTATCTCTGAAAATATTAACTTTACAATGGTGCCTCTTTTATCAATTCCACTTACATTAATCCAGAAATGAGTCTAGTGTAAAATAATTATTGTGCCACATGGTTTTATTTTTTTCAACAAAATCGTCGAAAATATATTCCGGAGTATTTTGGAGTTGCCAACTTGCGGCATAATAATGTACAATTTTTTTATATATTTGTTTTAGGGCTCCAGCTACTGGGCTAATGTACACGTACAATAATTACAGTATGGCCAGTGCTCACATAGAATTGCTAATATGTGTGTGACTTAGAAAAACTACAAATCAAAGAAATTGTGAAAGCCACCCAGGCTTACAATTTCTTTGATTTGTAGTTTTTTTTTTTGCAAAAGCGCGGGGCCCCCCAAGGCGCGGGGCCCGTAGCATTTGCTGCCTCCTGTAGGAAAATTTAAAAAAGGTACTGAAATTTTACTAATAGCTATATTTAAAATTGCTTTTGAAAGATAATACATAACTATGTTTTTTTTTTATTATGTTGCTCCATCGTATAAATTGGTAAATCGCAACCAAGGGACCCGTACTGCCAGGGTCGCGAGATTATTCGAAAGAGACACCGTGACACTGGCACATGGGCAACTGAAGGAACACGGGTGGGTTTTAGTCAGTAAAAGTCTGACATGCACTCGCGCTCCAACCACGAGCGGGAGACATTATTTGCAGATTACCCAACCACAAAAAAAAAATGGACTCGTAAGCAAAATCCAAATAAAATAATCTTTCCAACATTAAAATAGGATAAAGCAACTCTCTTCATATTGGTGATTATGGAGAACCAAAACCTAAATTTTAATACTAATTTTTAATAAATATTTTCTATTATTAACTATAAGGATTATCTCATGCGAGTATTAGTCTCTATTGAACGGATTAGTTGACGCGTTTATTGTACATCGTGTTCCTTATTTTATAAAATAACTAAAAATCACCAATTATTGGAAAACTACTTTTTTAATTAAGTAAAATGAAAACTGTAATAATAATAAGCCAGAATTAGAATCATGAGTATTATCGGCCATACCTATAGCTATTTACATATTTGGAAGATATAAACGAACTAAATACATATAGACTGTTATATCAATAGTGCTTCTGGTTCTGATATTTTACAAAAGTTTTATTCATTATTCAGGAACAATAATGTTCCTTTAATGAGGATTGTGATTACCAAATAAATATGATTACTGTAAAAGTGACAATAAAACCATAGAAATTATAAAAAATAAGTATTGATATCTAAGTTGTATTTTAATTAAACATTTAATAGTTTATGTAATACTCGTTTTCGTCCGCCCGTATGCATGTCAGAAAAAAGTAGCTTTTGTCCGTCTAAGTGTTAGGCTATAGTAAATTCCACATCAATCGATTTAACCCTTTAGCCGTGAAAAGGTAACAGATATATAGAGTTACTTTCGTATTTATAATAATTATTTATCAGTAAGAAACCTATGGGGGAGGCCTTTGCCCAGCAGTGGAGAAATATAGACTAATTTAAAAAAGGATATATCATTTATAAATTACATTATTTTACACATATATACTTTCTATCTGTGATTTTATGATTAAAATATTGTGTTGATTTTTTATTGAGTTGTGTTATTTCATTATTTTTGTAACTTTAAATATTAGAATTAAGGGCCCGGCGACGGTCAATCTGTCCATACAAACGTAATACCAAAATCATTTGCAATTGGAGCATATTTCCACCATTTTAAGATGATATTCGGCTTTAGACAGTATTTGTCTAGGTTATGGTGACGTTTTTTTTAAAAAAAACTGAGCTAAAACGAAGTTTGAGCGAATTGCATTTCGCACATTTTTACAACATAAATGACATGTTTTCTTTTTGTTTTTTCTGCATTAAAAACAACAATATCTGTAATAATGTTTTATCCATAACACAGCTTATATTATCAAGATACTAAAACACGAAAACCAATTTTAAAATCATTAAGTTTTCATTCATCATTTTTGGTATTACGGAACACAGCCAAATTATCATACATTTTCAATAGCTAATAGTGCTATCGCGTCTCACAAAAATGTCAATGTGTGCACGGTTGCGTACGGCTCGCGGTGGGTGTGTTGTGTATCGCTCGGACATAGGTTCACACTAACGCAACATGCATTTTGGGTAGCGGGAAGTTCACTCGGGGTGTTTGTTGTCAGTGCGAGACGATTGCCTTACGGTGCGGAGCATACTTTTATTTGTTTTTCAATTGTATTGTGATATTTCTGACAATATTATTGACCTATGCTATGAACTTGGATTTTGATTTTTCTTGTGACTTGGTATCGAGTACTCTACATTCTGACGAACTTTGCTTTGTTTACGGACCTGGATTTATTGTTTACGATTCGGTTTGGCTGCCAACATGGACTCCGAACGTTGGGATGTGTCTCACAGATATTATAAGTTACCTGCCTAATATTTTCTTGGCTACTAATTCATCATCATTCATTCATCATCATCATTTCAACCGTAAGACGTCCACTGCTGGACTTAGGCCTCCCCCAATTTGGGGGGCTTTGCCATAATCGCCACGATTGGCAGGCGGGTTGGCGATCGCAGTATGGTGGTAAAATGCATCGAGAACGCTGCTGCCCATTCCCTAGTAAGTCCCTTAGTCGCCTTTTACGACACCCACGGGAAGAAACGGGGTGGTGTTATTCTTTACGTCCGGCACCACACGGTACAAATTGTTTACTTACACTATTTTAACCTCGGCCCAATAAAATAAAATTTTTTTTGTGGTCCGAGTTAGTAGTAAGTATACCTAACTAAGTACCTATATCTAATATATAAATTTCTCGTGTCACAGTTTTCGTTGCCATACTCCTCCGAAACGGCTTGACCGATTTTGATGAAATTTTTTGTGCTTATCCGGTATCTATGAGAATCGGCCAACATCTATTTTTCATCCCCCTAAATGTTAGGGGTAGTCCACCCCTAAATTTTTATTTTTATTTTTTAGACAAAATTTTTAATTTCTATTTTTTTATGATACAACATACAAAAATACATACATCTTTAAATTTTCACTTTTTTTCACCCGGCAAAGCAACGTTTGCTGGGTCAGCTAGTCTATTTATATAAAAATCTATGCCACTTTTCGTTGTAACTGAACCTCCTAAACGGCTGGACCGATTTGAATGAACTTTTTTGTATGTGTTTGGGTGGCACCCTGGATGGTTTAGATTAACTATTGGACCCGGTAGGTGGTGCTGCTATCGAGTTCTTGGAAACAGGACAACGTCTGTACGGTCAGCTAGTTTTGTATAAGTGTATTTACCTACCTATCTAGGTAGATATGTAGGGACGGAACAAACAAAGCTTTATAGGTAGGTACCTATCAACTTTTATTTCTTCCCTTTCTTTTCTCATGTCACCGACCGGGCGTAGGTAATTATCTCAAGGACTGTTCTCAGACTTAGTTTGCTTTTCCACCAGAGATGTGCTATGCTACGTTGCCAAGGATGCGTTTGATATTCACCAATCATATTCATTGGCTCCCATAGGTAGTACTGGTGGAGACGGGTTCAACTAAGCTCTGTTTTTACATGGAAGGGTGCGTGTTATGGATGGAAGCTATGGATGCGCGAGTGGTGTAGTTATGTGCAGAGTTCATACAGTAGGAGCGCGTTTGTCACCGAAAGTAAACATGCCGCCATCCATCGTGAAGGCACAAAGTTATTTTATACCTCGCCATGCCCCTACTAGCGAAGCATCGCATACCTATACAGAGAGTCAGCTGTACATCGACGCGCAAACTGTTACCAATTACCATAGATCACTTCAAGATTCTAAATCCATCTGTGATCCGGTTATTAAAAAAATGAGCAACCCATATAGTGGTCGAATATGATGTGTAAGATCCGACCTCTTCCTTGGTAAGGGACCGTTCAAGTGTAAGCACATTTATTACAATTTTTATAAATAAGGTTTACAGTTTTCGTGATCACTAAACACATGACATGGGCTATTTAGTAAATCTTGTTTTAAACTATTAATTTTTTGGGTCGTGGTCATGTTTGGAAGTTTCGTCGTATAATCGACGGCCCCTTTTATAGCTTTTCTCAAAATATTCACATCCAGGGTTTTTCTTAGTTTTATTGGGACCAAACCCAATTTATTTTCTGTCTTTTTAACGAGATTTTTTTTAATTTTGAGCATTTTTTTAATGGTAGTGCAGTGTCCGTACGGCAAAGATTCGTTGAGAGCGCTAGTAACGCTACTATCACCATCACCGATCATCGTTTTATATCGTAATTGATGCATTTCAATGCTACATTTGAATCCCTCTACAATGCCATCTGCTTCCATAGCCGTCGAGCTTTTCGACCAATTTTTAAAGCAACGGTGAACTTTCGGATCTGTATTTTTATTTTTAGCTAAAGCACATACGCAACAATATGCATTCCTGATGCCCTAAAATAAGATTTTTTTAGTTTCAAAACCGATTATGCACGATACTCTAGATAAAGAGTTATAATTAGTCCTATACGATCGTTTAGCCCATAAACCGTCTACTACAACTGTAATATAAGGAATGCCGTCAGGATCCAAATTACCATTAGCAATGGCAATTTTTTTTTTCTTCTACACCGGCTTGGTGCATACTTTATTATATCGCCAAAAAACACTACAAAGTGAAAAATAACTTTAATTTCGGAAGTCAGTGATTTTTATTTTATAAGGTTTTTTCGTCAGGGGAGTAACGTGTAAGAACATTACAAATAAATTTTACTTAAAAGTCCTTGTTTTTTACTTATCCTCTTTTATATCTGCACATCGCGTAAATATGTAGAAACTATTGGAATATTTGTCTGTTACTAATATTTTGCGTAACACTCTTAGTGACATTTATTCATTATAGCTTCTGCCCGCGACTTCGTCCCCGTTCAATTTCTTGTTTCCCCGAAATGTTGCAAAAAACGGCGAAAATCGCCTACCCATGCGCTTTTTCTCCGTTTTTGCAACATTTTTCATTACTGCTCCGCTCCTCTTGGTTGTAGCGTGATGTTATATAGCCTATAACCTTCCTCGATAAGTAGGCTACCCAACACAAAAAGATTTTTTCAATTCGGACCAGTAGATCCTGGGATTAACGCGTTCAAACAAACAAACAAACTCTTCAGCTTTATAATATTATATAGTATATAGATTTATAAGTAGTTAAGTTTGCCGGCGGCTTCGCCCGCGTGGAGGCTGGAAAATGCATCTAAAACTTCCTCATAAAACACTCTATCTATTGGTGAAAACCGCATGAAAATCTGTTCAACATTTTTTGAGGTCTTCGCAAGTAGACAGACAGACGCGGCGGGGAACTTTGTTTTATATTATGTAGTGATAACATTTTTTTAAATTGGTAAAAAGAATACTTATTTACGTAAATATGACAGAAAAAGCCTTCGTTTTTTAAAGTTGAGACCACTCCTGTGATGTGATTTGATTTGATTTGACTCCAAAGGGAATGAACAAACATAAATAGGCTTAAAATAAATGAAGGCAATAATAATAAACATCCCTATCATTTATATTTACGCAGCGTGCGTGTGACAATTTTTGCGCCGTGTGCCGCCGCCATCAACTGTTCATTTTCTGCCTAACGGCCGAAGACTCGCTGCGCTGCCGTTCACTATTTGGCGCGGTAACGATACATTGCGTATTATGAGGTAATAAAACTAATCGGGTTATTGGACTCACAACGTTCATGTATTTATTTATTGAAGAACACAAACAGTATAATTATACATTGGTTTACAAGTACCAAGTTAGGAAAGGTATGTAAGCCCTAGATCTCTCGATCGCGGACTCCCGGCCACCGTAGGCGCGAGCTTGCGGGTGGCGAGCAATGGGTAGCTCGCCGCCCGGTAAGGACCAAGCTCGGGTCGACGGCGCGTAGTGTTCCACGCGCGCCTCAAAGAGATGTCAGCAAAACTGAAGGGGTCTGCTAGGACCGATGCCTGCCGGGGTCGCGTGATTGTTCGAAAGAGATACCGTGACCCTGGCACATGGGCAATTGAAGGAACACGGGTGGGTTTTAGTCAGTAAAAGTCTGACATGCCCTCCCGCTCCGCCCAGAGCGGGAGAAGTCATTTGATGATTTCCCATCCAAAAAAAAAAAAAGCCCTAGATCTCGAGATATTGTAATAATTTGAGATATGGACATTGTAAAGAAAATTCCACAAAACGCATTACTAGTCTGTACATTTACTAACGATTCCCCAAAGCAGTCAACAAAAATAAAGCAAATAACGAACATACCTAATTACAAGTAAATAAAAATGCGTCGAGTCGTTATGAATAAAGGGTAGGTACTATTACTCACTCACACACGGCTGCACACCGCGTCAGCATTGGCCTTCTATTGTCAAACAGAGATAGCAATATTCCGATCGAGTTTTGCGCTTGTCGTCGGCTCGTGGTTGCGAGTTTAGGGCGCCGCGTTCTTAACACGAAATCATTATTCCTATCAGTCGTCATTTTTCCGCAACATAAAATCATTAACTTCCACAAGTTGTCATTATCATCAACAGTGCTTTTTTAATTTGATTTATCTCTGAAAATATTAACTTTACAATGGTGCCTCTTTTATCAATTCCACTTACATTAATCCAGAAATGAGTCTAGTGTAAAATAATTATTGTGCCACATGGTTTTATTTTTTTCAACAAAATCGTCGAAAATATATTCCGGAGTATTTTGGAGTTGCCAACTTGCGGCATAATAATGTACAATTTTTTTATATATTTGTTTTAGGGCTCCAGCTACTGGGCTAATGTACACGTACAATAATTACAGTATGGCCAGTGCTCACATAGAATTGCTAATATGTGTGTGACTTAGAAAAACTACAAATCAAAGAAATTGTGAAAGCCACCCAGGCTTACAATTTCTTTGATTTGTAGTTTTTTTTTTTTGCAAAAGCGCGGGGCCCCCCAAGGCGCGGGGCCCGTAGCATTTGCTGCCTCCTGCTACATGGCTAATCCAGCACTGTGCAGCATGTAAACATGCAAACAAGCATGCAACATGCAAACAAGCATGTGCCATACATGCTGCAAACAGGCCCCATGCATGCAGAACGTATGAAGCATGAAAGCAAGCATGCAGCATGCAGCATTCAAGCAAGCATGCAACATGCAGCAAGCATCGTTTCTGTCACGGCCCTGGCGATTATTTGGTAGAATTTCACTTGGCATACTATGAAGGTGGCAAAATTTAATTTGGAAAATAATTAGTAGGCATATTGGCATTTCTATAAATTGCATTTATAACCTTAAATTAAAATTAAATATTGTCATACAAGGTATGGGTCCACCCTTTATGGCAGAATTCTTTTCGTCATAATATTATTTTGCATAACAGCGGATAGCATAAACTTCATTTCGCAGAAAATCGTTTGGCATACACTCATTTATCATACATTCACAACGCATAATGAGGATCAATTCGACAAAAGGATATAGCAATTTTGAATACTACATCGAATACAATATAAATATCTGAATTCAGTTATTTTTGAATCACTCAAATCCATCGAGAAATTACGAAGTTATTAAACTTTAAAAAAAGGAGTTTTAAAACGCACGCTTGAAACTGCTGATGACGTCACAAAGCTCGATCGCCCGCCACGCGCCGCACTGCTTTGTTATGATTTGCGGAGTTTAATCGTTGTTTCTTGTTTATTTATGTTTTATAGATTTTGGTAGATAGGAAACATGTAAGATTTACCCAAGGCCCAGTCGGACAATCTCGCGAAGATTGATTCGTTTATGGTTGAAAAGATAAGAAGATAAGAAAAAAAAAAAAAACAATTTATTCCAGTGCACAGGTAGGTACTACGTTTTAGAATGTTTTGATTTGGCAGGTAGGTACATTTTTCGTGTTTCTACATTGTGTAGGAACCCACAAACCCCCCCCCCCCCCTCTCTACCTATTTTAAATCTTACTTCTTACTAGCTTCTGCCCACGACTTCGTCCGCGTAAAATTTCCTGCTCCCCCAACCCATCCCGTCGCATCGAATCGCCTGCCCGTGCGAGGTCTTTGTATGCGTGACGTTTTTCTTTGTGCTCGGCTCCTAAGGGTCTTAGCGTGACCTAATATATAGCGTGACATAATATATAGTCTATAGCCTTCCTCGATAAATGGGCTTTCCAACACTAAACGTACTTAACTCTTCAGCTTTTACTTGGGTGTGCTAAGCAATGAATTTTTTGAGAGCCAAAGAATAAGCCAAATTTTTGCGATTTTTAGTTTAGAGAATTTTGTGACAACAGAGTCGGCACCAATATTTATCCGGACAAATTTTAAATTGAAATGCGGTATAAAGTACTTTTAGTTAAGGGGACATGGGGCGTCGCTCCTCATGAAAGTACATCACTTCTTTCTATTTTTTGGGTCTTTTGAGACACAAAATAACAATTTTTCCGGTGTAGCAACACTTGTATTTTCGCATCGTGGCACGATACAAAATTTTAAGAAGACATTATTCGTTTAAATGTACTGCGAGTCACGTAACTAAAGGCGAAGCGGTACCGCGGACGCGAACGTGGAAGATGACGGCATCAAAGAATTGTGCGTATTGGCGGGCGTTTTTGAAAATTCAAAATGAAAACCGCTCTAACTTCGTCATTTTTGGTCCAATTTTAATCATTCTTTCACTGAAATAATTGGTTTAGGTATGACTGTAATTCTACATATTTAACTAAAATCGTCGCTGATCCTCATTTTATAAGCCAGAATCATCTTTAGGATTATATCCATAATAATGAAAAAGGAGAACCATCACATCGCAGATAGTTCGCAGACAGAATCGTCTCTTGGCATTATTTCATATCGATAGTCCTTAAAAGGCAGAACTATCATATCTCAGAAACTTTACAGTTAGAATCATCTTTTGGCATACATTTCATGTCCATAATAATTGAAACGCTCATCTATTACATTACAGAAAAGTTAGCACGCTGCATGCAGACATGCAAACAAGCATACACCATGCATGCAGCATGCAAGCAAGTATGCAGCATGCAAGTAAGCATGCAGCATGCAGCATGCAAGCAAACATGCAGCATGCAAGCAAGCTCACAGCATGCAGGCGAGCATGCAGCATGCATGCTTTCTGTCACGGCTCCGAAGCTGCGTGCCTCCGCCGCCTCGCCCCTCCGCGCCTACGCGGGTTTATATTACACTCTAGGGGTAGGGCAGACAAGACTACGTGGAGTCGGTTCTGTAGCGATTCCTTTCTGTCAATAACTTTTGTAGCACAAAATATATTGACTTTTTGAGACACTATTTTAATTTTAATTCAAGGTAAAAATGTAATTTTGTAGAAATGACAATATTCCTAACAAAATTATTCTAAACTAGCTTTTGCCAGCGGCTTCGCCCGCGTGGAGGTCGGAAATTATCCCGCGGGAACATACTACCGGGATAAAAAGCCTATGTCCTTTCTCAGGCTCTAAGCTATCTGTGTACCAAATTTCATTTAAATCGGTTCAGTAGTTTTAGCAGGAAAGCGAGACAGACAGACAGAGTTAATTTTGCATTTATAATATTAGTTTAGATTAAGTGCAAAGTGAAGCGCCTGCTTGGGTTCGAACTCACGACCTACTACTTGAAAGTCGCGGCTATAACTTCTAAGCCACCAATGCACACTAGGCCATCACTGCTCACTGCTACCTTTGCTAGTTTCTATAATAGGTACTTCAGTGCTTTCCTCTTTGCAATCAAGACCGCGGCGGATCATGTTTTAATCGTCTGGTCTTTTTAAAAAATGGTTCAAACTAGACAAGTGCATCAAGATCAACTGAGTCAAATTAGGATTAAGCTTTGTCCAAGTTATATTTTCGCAGTTACTGGGGCAAAATACCACAAAAGAGGTATTAAGTCAAGCGCTAACTACAGCCGCAACGGGCCGGAATACAACGCATTATAATACAAAAAAAAAAGTGTCACGGCCCGATATTAGTTTGCGTGGGTTCATAGAAAAATTAAGTAAAGGAGGATTTTTACAATGCGTCGCGGTGCGGTCTTGCCCGTCCCAAACTGCGCTAGCCTTAAAAAGATGATCGATAACCGTGTCCTTTCTTTTCAGGCCGCAAACGACCAAAGCTCAGGTAAGCCGTCTTCTCGAAGCTCAAAGAAAGGAGCACGAGAGGACACGTCAAAAAGAGACCGTTATTACTGAGCAGAGACAGCTAAGAGAAGTGGCCAAAACTGCAGCCGAATTAACGAACAACCAGAATGAGAGATTTATCACCGCACATAAAAAAATTCAAGAGGTAGCCGCCACTTTAGTTCTATTGAGGAAACTCCAGGAGGATGCCTTTATCACCGCGCAGAGAAAACTCCAGGAGAAGGCAGCAACTTTAGATGCGCGGAGAGAATGTCGGGAGCAGGTCACTAAGAGAGGAATCCTGGAAGAAGCTGCTAGGAAAAAACAACTAGAAGAGGTCGCTAAGAGAGGAAACCAAGAAGATGCTGCTAGGAGAAAACGACAAGAAGAGCTCGCTAAGATAGGAAACCAAGAAGATGCTGCTAGGAGAAAACAACCAGAAGAGGTCACTAAGAGAGGAATCCTGGAAGAAGCTGCTAGACGAAAACAACTAGAAGAGGTCGCTAAAAGAGGAAACCAAGAAGATGCTGCTAGGAGAAAACAACAAGAAGAGCTCGCTAAGATAGGAAACCAAGAAGGTGCTGCTAGGAGAAAACAACCAGAAGAGGTCACTAAGAGAGGAATCCTGGAAGAAGCTGCTAGACGAAAACAACTAGAAGAGGTCGCTAAAAGAGTAAACCAAGAAGATGCTGCTAGGAGAAAACAACAAGAAGAGGTCGCTAAAAGAGGAAACCAAGAAGATGCTGCTAGGAGAAAACAACAAGAAGAGGTCGCTAAGAGAGAAATCCAAGAAGAGGCTGCTAAGAGAAAACAACAAGAAGAGGTCGCTAAGAGAGAAATCCAAGAAGAGGCTGCTTGGAGAAAACAACTAGAAGAGGCCGCTAAGAGAGAAATCCAAGAAGAAGCTGCTAGGAGAAAACAACAAGAAGAGGCCATTAAGAGAGGACTGCAAGAAGATGCCGCCAAGAGAGCACTCCTAAAGGAGGCTGCTACGAGGTACAATTTTGAAATTAAAAAAGAATATTTAACTAAAAAGGGTGTAATAGAACTTGTTCTTGACTTAGCCGGAAAAGGTAAAAGACAAAGATGAATGCAAAAATTTGATGAAGACCTTTACCCAGCAGAGTGGGACAGAGCATTTAAAGTATTAAACTTTCTCTATTGCCCTGCTCTCAATTACTAAGTTAATTATTATATTATTTAATTTACACTCGCTGTTAGCGCCTGACTGACATTGACAAGGGGCGTTGCTATATAAATAAATGTATGCAACAATTTTGCTAGCAAAACAAAAAAAAATACAAAACAAGATGGTGGCCTAAGTCTCAAATTTGGTCATGCGCTAAAAGAACCTTGTCGCCTTATAATAAATAATAATAATAATATAATAATATAATATTCCACAACTATCACACAACGCCATTTAGTCCCAAGCTAAGCAGAGCTTGTGTTATGGGTACTAGACAACTGATAAACATACTTATATATTTCTAAATACATACATATTATAGACTAGCTTTTGCCAGCGGCTTCGCCCGCGTGGAGCTCGGAAAATATCCCGCGTGAACGTACTACCGGGATAAAAAGTAGCCTATTGTTAATCCAGGTTAATTTTTTTTAGCTCGAAAGCGCATTTTCATCCGACTTGCTTCAAATTTATCGTCACTGCTCGGCTCCTATGTGTCTTAGCGTTATGTTATATAGCCTATAACCTGCCCAGGAGTATGGACTACAATCGTACCTAGTTTGTTTAAAATCTCTTCAGTAGTTTTTGACCCATGCTTGCACATACAGACAGACAGACAGACAGACAAAAAATTTACTGATTGCATTTTTGGCATCAATATCGATCACCATTCATCCTCCGATATTAATTTTGAATATATTTTCAATGTACAGAATTGACCTCTCTACAGTTTTATTATAAGTATAGATATAGATAAATTACACCCAGACACAGAACAAATGATCGTGCTCATCACACAAACATTTGTCCTGGGTGGGAATCGAACCCACGACCTCCGGTATAGCAGTCAGGGTCACTAACCACTAGACCAACAGGCCTTGGAAAAAGAAATAGATATCTTATTTTGAAATTTTTGTTGTTTACAGAAATTTGCCACCGCCATTTCCCGTGCTTCGTAGTGAGGCATTTTCAAGATCCCGCACTGTAAGCAGGTACGCCCAAAAGTCCCAGATTTTATTATAACGGGTAACATTTAGAGGTGTTTTTTTTAAAGATTTATTTTTATGACCCAAAAGAACCATTTATTACATTTATTATTTTAAGATTATTTCTTTCAAATGTTGGCCGAAACTGTGATGAGCATGGGCCATTCTGTCTATCACCTTTAACCAGGCGGCCGATCAAGACGCTTCCCACGATACCTCATCGTCATATTATGATAAGTAGTTTAGAGGTTATGAGGGAACAGATGAACATACATACTACTACTCAAAATCATAACCCTCCTTATTTCTTCGCCGTGGTCGGGTAATGACCGACGGTCTATCTCTTGTAAGGGCTGGTAGCTAAATAGTAAGAGCCACACGGTTCGATTCGAAGTGCTCGTCTAAGCTTGCCGACGACCATCCATTAGGACTTAAAATATTTTTAATTCCAGTGGTACGTTCCTGTGAAATAGTTCTTACTAGAGAATGGGTAGCAGCATCGAAGGTAGCAACGTTCTCTATGCATTCACCATATAGCGATCGCAAACCCGCCTTTATTATGGCAAAGGCGTTTATGCCAAACCCCCCAAAATTAGGAGAGGCGTATGCCCACCATTTTTTAGCGGAAATGTAGTGATGTTAAAATGAAAAAAAAAAAATGATCGTTAAAAATGTATACCCACCAGTGGCGAAAGCACCATATAACACGATTCCTATCGGCTTGCCTTCGGGGATTCGCATTGGTAACTGTATCACTATTAAAAATACAATAGTATGTAAATAGTGGCTACTATTGTCAATAAATATAGTTACACTACGGGTATTTAATTCACCATAACATTCAAACAACAAAAAAGGTTATATACAGCTTTGTATTACAACAAAAGAGAAATGTTCTAAATTAACCCGGCGCCAAAACGTCATAATCGGGAACTAAAAATTCATGCAACAGCGATCCCGTAATGATGTCACTTTAGGTCACGTGGCACCGCTTGATATGTACGAGAGCAAGCCGCTGTACAACGGGTTATGACAGAGACAGGTATAGAAAAATGCGTCAGCGAGAACGAGATAGAGGAATATTGCATATTTTATTCGGTTTTCAGCTGTTCAATTTAATTGTATTTAATTCATTACATTCCTATATTAATTTTAGAATGATAGTAAGTATTCTTTATTGATGAGTCAGTAAATTAAAGCCGACTTCGCTTCGGCTTCTCTTTTAGAAAAATTTACACTTCGCCGCTGATACCCACCCCGGGTATACATTTTTACGGATCCGAATACAAATATTTTGTGTCAAGATCCGCAGATACGAATATGGATCTTAACTTTCTTACTCAATCAGTGTCGATGAGCGTGACTTTGAAACGATAGTTGACGCCACTTGACGCTTTGATAGTTGATTTAGTACCTTTGATTTATGTACTTTTGGTATGATAACTCACAATGATAAATGTTTGCAATATAAAGGTGCCAAATATCCTGCCAGGGTCGCGAGATCTGATCGAAAGAGTTACCGTGGCCCTGGCATATGGGCAACTGAAGGAACACGGGTGGGTTTTAGTCAGTAAAAGTCTGACACGCCCTTCCGCTCCACCCAGAGCGGGAGACGTCATTCGATGATTTCCCACCCACAAAAAAAGGTGCCAAATATAAGGTGTATCTATTCATACACGAAATATTTTAAGAGGTACACATGTAGGTGGTAAAGAAGCTATAGAAGCAAAAAGAAAATATTTATCTCTATTTTTTTATTTTTATATCGTTTTTGAATGTTCGTAATTATTATAATTTCAAAACTGCTTGAGATGTTTTGCATAAAACCTTTACTTCAAATTCTATGAATGGCCCGCCTGACCGCCTGAGCATGGCCGCGGTGTCTCGGGCCGTAAAAAATAAGTAGGAGTCAGTATTTCTTATGTGCGTCAAATAATTTATAAATATTAAATTTTGAAAAAAATACATTTAGAATAAAATATTCATTGCTATAGCTTCTTTACCACCTACAGGTGTACCTCTTAAAATATTTCGTGTATGAATAGATACACCTTATATTTAATTTTAAGAAATAAAAATTAATCTGAATGGAATTGAATAAGATGCGTAATATAAAGGTGCCATATTTAATTTTAAGAAATAAAAAATAATCTGAATGAATTTAATGAGATCCGTAAAAGATCCGCCAAAAAACGGATACGGATCTCTTTTCTCCCTCGGATATCCGCGGATACGTATACGGATATCCGGAAAAAAACCACTGAAATGATGATGATGAGTGACCTCAATATGGGCGAAGCCTAGGGCTAGTTTTATAAACAAAAAAAAAATGTTTTTTCTCGTCAGAACTCGCGAGTTGCCCAGAGAAGATGAAGTCTTACGTTGCTGCTGTGCCTGCTACAAAATATCCATTAGCGAAATGTTTCTTTGTGAGAATGGGCACGGCTCCTGCAATAACTGCAAGATTGAAGCGCGAGCATGCGGCATCTGCAGAGGGAAACTTACCGGCAGAAGAAGTTATGACACTGAAAATTATGGTGCACAGGTATTTAATTAATGTAATCATCAAGGTGTCGGTGACCAGTCCAATCACTATGTACTGTACGCCGATCCCTTGGGCGAAGCAATCCAAATACTTAGGTGTGATCCTCGACCACCACTTTACCTTCAGGGAGCACATTACGACGGCCGCGTTCGCTCTTGATAGGCTCCAGTTCATTCTGACCGGCCGTAGCGCATCCTCCCTTACGTCCAAATTGCGTATCTACACCGCGGTGATACGCCCTGTCATTATATGATAATTGATCAGTTACAGACACGTCATGCGGAATGCTTAGGCCAAACCAGTTCACCCTTCTCATCAATATAATGACTCTTCATGTTTATGTGTAACAGTTTACAACGGTTAAAGTTTTACATTGCAATGATACCGTGACACTGCAATGCTACTTTTGTTTACTGTAGCAGGCTGTCCATGCTGTTTCTTTTCTGCATAGGTCTATACTAGTTTGTCCTATAGCATGTAGGGAGTACTGGTTTGGCCTAGGCAAAGCTAGTTCATCCTGAAATCGGGTTTGGCCGGTAACGGCAACTCATTTTAATTCTATGACTTAGGTTACAACGTCACTTTCTTTTTTTCTTCAGATGAAGGTGCGTTGCCCTCATTCAGGGCAAGGTTGTGTGGTGCGTAAAAAGATAGCAGACATGGCGAATCATGTGCAAGAATGTCCTTTCAAATTACAAGACTGTCCCCTAGCCGCAGTATACGGGAACTGTGACTGGTCCGGTAAGATTTTATTTTTCAATAGCACTTTACTGACCTGTTAGCCGACCCTGACTGCTAAGACTGAGGTCGTGGGTTCGATTCCCACCCAGGATAAATTTTTGTGTGATGAGCACAATCATTTGTTCTGAGTCTGGATGTAATTTATCTATAATATGTATGTATGTATTTAGAAATAAATAAGTATATTTTTCAGTTGTCTAGTTGCCATATACAGGCTCTGCCTAGTTTGGGATTATTTAACGTTGTGTTGGTTGTCCTAAGATATAATATATTGTTAACAGTAACACTAGGCCCACATGCTGGTTTGCGGCCCAGTCTCTCTCACAGGCCTGTGTCCCTGCTACGTACATTATAGACAGATCATGTTAATGAATAAGATAGCCCCTTTGTATGCCTTGCATAATTAAATCCGTTTGGCCGCTTCATTAAATTCTTACATGACGTATTTTACTCTTGTTTACACATCATCTTCAACACGCTTTCTCATCCCGAAGGGTTGACCCACGTCTCGCCAATTATGAGACGAGCATGTTAAGAGGGATGTGTGGTGTTACACGAATGGATAGAATGAAAAATGAGTACATTAGAGGAAGTCTGAAAATGGCACTGATAACTGAAAAGTTGTGTGGGAATCGGTTGTCATGGTATGGTCACGTCATACGGAAGAATGAGAAAATGTCGTGAGGAAAGTATTGAGTATGAATGTCGATAGCTATAAGAGTAGAAGTAGACCAAAGAAACGATGGATGGACTCTATGAATTATGATATGGATAGAAAGAGGGTGACTACTGAGATGTCGACTAATAGAGAAGTGTGGGAGAAAAAAAATTGTTGCGCCGACCCCAAAATAAATTGGGATAAGGACGGGAGAATGATGATGATGATGATGATGGTTATTATGATGGTGATGATGATGATCTTGCCAGTTATGTTTAATTTCCTTGTAAACACTTTTTTTAGGGGTGGGAAGTCATCAAATGACGTCTCCCGCTCTGGGCGGAGCAGACAGGTGGGTCAGACATTTACTGACTAAAGCCCACCCGTGTTCCTTCAGTTGGCCATATGCCAGGGCCACGGTACCTCTTACGAACAAATCTCGTGACCCTGGTAGGATGTAAACAATATTACATAGGAATTTAACATAAATGGTGAGATGTGGGTATAGTATAAGAACCCATTGCCATCAACTGGGCACCCATCCAGACTCCGGGCTGCTATGGAGAAATTCCAGATTGTAAAATCCTATAACGCTTTTCCCGACCTGGGGATCGTAGAGCAGGACCCCTCAACAGTAGTCATTACGACCACAAGACCAACGAGCCGTTTACTCTTGATTTCAGGTAGAATACGTGAACTTTCGAAACATTTTTTGGACAAGCATCCAAATAACCTCCTTACTAAAATGAGCTTAGAGCTGCATTTTCCGAACATTCACTGCGACGATCGATACATCTGGCTTGTCAAACAGCGCTGCTATTTTATTTTTCACCTAAAAATATCAAAAAACGACGGCAAAGTCTACATGGCCGTTCAGCTGATGGGCACGAAAATGAGTGCCATACAATGGGTTTACGAAATACACGTCTACAATAAAAACGAAGACCGCAGGAAATTTATGTACACGGACAATTGTCGATCTTCTCTCGATGATATGGATGACGTATTTACGTCAGGAGAGTGTGCTGTCTTGCCAAAGTGGTATGCAAAGTCTTTTTTCAGCAATGAATCGATTCTGAAGTTTTTCATTAATAAGACCAACGACAACAACAACATGGGTTTCGACAGAAACGACCGCAGTAGAGGTAAGAAGTTAACATTTCATTTAAAAAAATAAACTTATTTTATTTATTTTTGGTTGGTAAATCATCAAATGATGTCTCCCGCTCTGGGAGGGAGGCCCAACCGTATCAGACTTTTACTGACTTAAATCCACCCGTGTTCCTTCAGTTGCATGCCAGGGCCTCGGTAACTCTTTCTTTCTTTTTAAAGTGGAACTTCCTGAAAAATAAAGAACAAGAGATTTGAGATAGCCTAGATATATATTTTTTCTCTCTCATGTAACGAAGCGGGTCAAAACACAAATTTCACTCTCAATTTGTCGTCCAATTATTGAATCGCAATATTATGAATAAAAAATGTTCAAACCAAACCACAATATTGTGTTCTGTGTTGCTGGCCCATGGAATGTCGTAGTGTTGCTGGCAACATGCTTGTGCCATATTTGTTGCGCAATTTTTTCGAAACGCAGCTCATGCTGAGTATACCTTTATGTTTTTGTCATTGCAGACTATTCCGCGACAGAGAAAGAAATCAATGGTTGAAGTGGATCAATAACATTGCTGACAGACAAGAGATAAACGCGAAAAACCCCGGGCATGTGCAATCTCGAGACGTAACCGAACAATGTATTATAAGCATTGATACTCTAACGAATTATAAGCTCCACTGCATACCTGTACAATTTAAGTAGGTACCTACATCACTGTCGCGCACTATATACATATAGGTGCTGCTTTGCCTCCTGTATTAAAGGCTTCCAC
This sequence comes from Aporophyla lueneburgensis, assembly GCA_932294355.1. Classification (NCBI taxonomy): domain Eukaryota; kingdom Metazoa; phylum Arthropoda; class Insecta; order Lepidoptera; family Noctuidae; genus Aporophyla; species Aporophyla lueneburgensis. Next base: position 27,094,154 of record OW028751.1, on the reverse strand, counting down.
AGGTAGGCGCGAAACGACTCTAGTGAACAATTTATACACAAATATGTCGTGGAAATTTTTCTACAAAAGACGCGTCTCGCCTGTTTAAGGGGAGCCGTAAAGGTGTTATGTCATTACGTGGAGTTTTTGCCGGTTAAAACAAATCTGACCCGTGCACTTTACCGCAAATAAGAAAGAAATAATTTCTATTCAAATTCATTTATTCATTTTGAGTAATTAATTTTCGATCATGTTGACATTTGTCATTATTTTGATTTAATTAGATTCCATTGCTTAGCTATGACTGTACATTGTCCAAGGATCATATGGTTCGTGGCCAACATTGGAATAAACGCCGCCATCTTAATTTTTCAATTTAATTTTACAAATGTTTATGGCAATGCAAGAAAAACAAAATAATGCACGAAATAAAAAACCCATTTATTGGTATCATTAATGTTCATTAAAATTTACGTAAAATAATTATCTCAGTCTACTAAGGTTCTGGGAAGTTGCCTGTTTCGTCCCACATTCGGGGCAATATAAACCATAAAAATTACCCGAGGCAATACCACTTTGCTCGTTTTGCCCAGCCCCCAGCTACATAATATTATATCTACTTTTCAGCCGCATACTTAATTGAAAGTAGAAATTAATTCAACCACTTACATTTTAACACAATCAAACTACAACGAATATAAAAAAAAACGTTAACTTATGTTTTTTTTTGTCAAAAATTACTGGAACCCGATCCGCCTAGTTCAGAAGGTCTCAGTTACTTATTCTACGAGACAAACGGGTGTCCATCTTACCCCCTCGTGGCCCGCATTGCCTCATCATCTCCCTGTCCATGAGAGCCAAGAGCCAAAAGATCCTTGTAGTAATAGTATTATGAGTTTATTTAATTATATATTTTTTACTTATGGCAACTCGGCCCAATTGTTAGTAACATTGTTCTTAAAAAAACTATTGTCAGTAAACAAAACAGAAACAAAAAGACAAATGTAAGTTTTGCTGAGGGGTCTTCTGACCAGCATCTCCACAGCGCGCGAGAACCAAGGTGTGTAGTATTTTTCCATCATACTTAGGATGCCGTTAGACCGCGCTCTTGACAGGATGGAATTAAGTATTTTGCACATTCTGAACGTGCGTTTATGACTTCGCGTCTATTATTGTTAAATGTCAATATGACATTGTGCTGTGAAAATAAGACTGTTACATATACGTATTAAGATTTATGATTGTTTAAATCGTCTTTATCACCTGCGTAGCCTTTTTCAATTATATTGAGGTCGGCCTCCGGTCTAACCGGATGTAGGTGAATACCAGTATTATACCTAAGGAGCAACTGCCTATCTGACCTACCAAAGCACTGGATTGTGGAGGACAGGGGGGTAACGTATTACCTAATAATTGAACTGGGTAATACTATACCCCTTCGTAAGATTGATTGTAAGATTTTCGAGTAGGTAGGTTTACAATGCATGATTTTAAAACTGTAGGTGGACCCTTTTATATTTTACCATTAAATATGGTGTGCTAATATTTAATTTTATCTTGCGTTATGCTTTTATTGACCGGCTTCAAAAAAAGGAGGAGGTTATCAATTCGACTGTATTTTTTTAAATTATTTTTTAAGTTTGTTACCACACAACTTTTGACTGGGTGAACCGATTTTGATGATTCTTTTTTTTCAAGCTGGTGCTTCCCGAATGGTCCCATTTTAATTTGGTTTCATTGGGATAATGGGATCCATGTGAAAACCATATAAGCCTTGAATTTGCATTAAGTATTTACGCGATAAATGAACGAATAACGCGATTAGATTGGTGCGGGGTTTCTAGCATAACTAAAAAGTTAAAAATAAAAACTTTACAAAAAAATAAAAACCGACTTCCTTAAATACAGATCCTAAGACACCGACTTCCAAAATTAAAGTTATTTTTGACTTTGTAGAGTTTTTTTAAGGTAGTCGGTTTTTTTTAAATACATTTTTGACAACTTCAATAAATAATGGCCTTAGGACGCATTAGGATTTTTAAAGAACAAAATTAATAGTTGTCAAATTTTCTGTTTCTGTAGGAGAGATGAAGTTTATATATCTAATGTCTTATTTTTCTGTCTTTTTTTTTAAATTGTAATTGATAGTGTCATTAGTATAGTGCGAGAGTGTTGACTTAGTTATGTTTGAAAATTAATTAATTATTATAAATTAAATACCCATATTAAACATTTCTATTTCCTTTTCCACGATGTGACGTGATATCGTAATTTTTTTTTTGACGTTTTGCATTATCGTATTGTAAACATGGTCTAAGGTAAATCTTTAAAGACTTCCGGTATTTTGTTATATGTATATTATTACAGTATTTATGTACACACGGCTCCACATCAAGCTATACATTTCCAGTTTTAGCTGACCTCGCATGGTATAGCTTCTCGTACAATTAGAGGTCAGGTTATACTGGAAATGTATAGCTTGACCTGTCGCCGTGCGTACGAGTTCCTTTTAACCTGACCTGCGTTAAGCAGAGCTCATGTTTAAAATTATTTTTATATCTAGGTTATACATTACCTATATTGTATTACTAGATTCTGTCCGCGACTTCGTCCGCGTCAAATTTTTGCTTATATCGTTTGGAGCTAACAGATAATTGTGACTGTCAAATAATTTGCAAGAAAATAATATTGCGACTATAAATTGAGATGTAAGTTATGATATCTTTCAAGTTGGATCAAACTGCACACGGTGTGCAATTTTTTTTTAAATCGGTTACGTTGTTTAGGACTCCATCCCGGACAAACAAAGTGACGCGTAATTTATATATATTATAAGATATTATACATATTGTTTGGATACATCTTTGATTGTGTAATACACTGTGTATTGTGTATTGTTTAATAAGATATTCCAGATGTTGTTGTACAAATAGGCATAATTTTCTAAAGTGCATACGTGGGCAACACTGGAAGTTTTTTGAAAATAAAAAATGGAATATTGTTGACGCCTTTAATATTTTTATTGCTTTATGAAGTAGTCTCTGTTCCTTTCTAAACACCGTCATAGCTGGAACCATTGACTGATGCAGTGGTCCCACTCTTCTTAAGGGATCTCTTCCACGCCTTTTTCAAACGCAGCCACGGTATCTTCAGAGTTCATAAAAGGAATTCCTCTAGATTTATCTTTTATTTTGACTTTAAATGGCCTGTTAGTCTAGCGGTTAGTGACCCTGATTGCTAAGACTGAGGTCGTGAGTTCGATTCCCACCTAGGACAAATCTTTGTGTGATGAGCACAATCATTTGTTCTGAGTCTGGGTGTAATTTATCTATAATATGCATGTATCTAAATACATGCATTTATAAATAAAAGTCATAATGCACGTGGCAATAGGCAGCGCATGGATTTAACTTTATTTTAAAAGGTAGTTCTTTCCGCCTGGCTAGACAATAAAATGTTGGTGGGTATGAATGGTAAATAAGTAGATGTCACACATCTACTTACCAAACCGCACTGGGCCCGCGTGGTAGACTACGGCCCACTCTGTCTCACCGAGAGGAGGCCTGTGTCCCAGCAGTGGGAACAATATAGGCAGATAGGTGGGAACAATATAGGCAGGTATGATGACCTAGTTCTGGTTAACAATTATGGCAGCTCGGAGCGTCAGCCGTAGTCGTACCCCTATCAATAAATGAATAAACAAGTGTTTCAGGCTCTTTCAGAATTCAACCCTTAAAAGGTGGAAAAGAGGTGACAATAATAGCTTATGGCCGCGACTTCGTCCGTGCAAATCTACTTCCTTTCTTAACGCTCGCCTACGCTACGTTATGCTACGATATAACCGAACCCCACGCGGACGAAGTCGCGGGAAAAAGCTAGTCTTGTATATTTGTTTATAAAAAAAAAATTAAGTTAAGTATACAGAATTCTAGCGAAAATATGTAATTCCATGTGTTGCCGGACGTAAAGAATAGCACCATCCTGTTTCATCCCATAGGTGTCGTAGAAGACGACCAAAGGACTTACTAGAGAATGGTCAGCGTTCTCTATGCATTTTACCACCCAAAGAGATATAATACAAATGAGTGTACTACGTGAGCTCGACAAATGGATGTGCGAATAACACTTGTGCGAAAAAATGTCCTGCAACTCACCACAGTTCGAATGCACGCTTGTGCGACACACTGAATCTAGTTGTTTCTGCCACTCGCCGGCCGCTGCCGAAGCACCGCTCGCTTCGCTCGCTTGGCTCGTGCGTAGGAGCTCACACTTTTAATGTAACCTAAGCGAGTGTACTAAGTGAGCTCGAGTACAATAATTTAATGCGCAACTCGGCATAAAAGGTTTTCATGTTTTCATTTCGAACTTACAAGAATGCAAGTTGACATGTCTGCACATGCCCCACTAGACTCAACGCCCTATAAATAAATAAATAAAATAAAATTCGTTTAATTCAGGTAGCATAACCCATATTAGACAACAATATTAAAATGATCAGATTATAAAATAAAATTTCACACATAAACAAAAGATAAAAATATCAATACATACAACACACAAATTAAATAAATTAAATTCAAATTTCATAATGTACTTTATAATCTCCAAAAGATCTTCCAAAAGATCCATTAATTAAAATTAAATTAAAATCCATTTATTTCCGATGACTTGATCCATACAATTCGATTAAACATATAAAAATAAATAATATATTAAAAGGGAAAAATAAAAATAAATAAACATTCAACTTACCCGCTTAATAAGAGATCTCCATAGCGGGGAAGAGATCCTATCTGCGATATTATTACTTATGACCACTAAGGCAATAGTATTGAACTACGAATTTGTTAGTTATGTCCCGTCTATTGTAACTAAATAATATAATGTCTTTGTTACTACTATACTGCGATCGCCAACCCGCCTACCGAGCGTGACGATTATGGCAACGCCCCAAATTTTTTTCTGGGGGAGGCCTATGTCCAGTAGTGGACGGATTACGGCTGAAATGCTAATATTTTTTTAAAGATCAACGTCCATGAAAAAATTGCTCGCAAATATTCTAGAACGTGTCACTAATTTGTCCGAGTCCTTGTGAGTGAGGGCACACAAATGTAATGGCGACGTGGCGGGCGGAGGAGCAACACAATAAAGGACCGAAGTGGACGAGCGACGCACACACACGCGGCGTGCTAGGTCCGAGCAGGGCTGTCAGTAGCACCCACATATTTTATACTAGCTTTTGCCAGCGGCTCGCCCGCGTGGAGGTCGGAAAATATCCCGCGGCAACGTACTACCGGGATAAAAATTAGCTTATGTGTTAATCCAGGTTATAAACTAACTGTATTCCAAATTTCATCCAAATCCGTTCAGTAGTTTTTGCGTGAAAGAGTAACAAACATCCACACATCCATACATACAAACTTTTGCATTTATAATATTAGTAGGAAGTAGAAGTAGGATAGTAGGATCTACATCACTCTAAAATTATACATAATCGAAAGTCATTGACACATTACGCAAACCAACAAAACTATTGAGAAATAGTTTCTAACAAATATCATTATTACATATATATCATTTTGTCGTGCCTTTTATAGACAGTAACTATCGTAATTTTATTGATGGTTATAAATTTCAAACGATCAGCCTAAAGAAAATAAGTTTTACTTTAGGCGGTAAAATTTGAATCAGAAAAAGATAAAACTGAATGGGCTTCATTCGGTTGTCCTAAAATAAATTTTCCTATCCAAGAATTGAGACACTAAGTTGGCATCATTGTAACAGATAGGTACTCCGTGTGTAAAGTTTATAGTTCTGAGTGTTGTTACAAATAGTTGGTTATATCATTTATGTTGAAATTATCAAAGTGAGAACGATGTAAAAATACGTGCACATTAAATGGGTCCGCAATTACAAAAAAAAATCACAAATTAAAGACCATAATGCATCAACCTAGGTATATTAATTGGTTACCGCAAGTTAGCTATTATTTTAATTTGACAATTTTTTAACACTTGATTTCCGATTAGAATAAATAGAAAACCGGTCAAGAGCGAGTCGTACACCGAGGGTTCCGTATCGCAGTTTTAAGTCAGCGCCATCTCCTGACCGATAGTGGAACTAATGTAATTTTTGTTAAGGATTTCTGAAAAAGAGTGCTATTCAGAGGTTTTATTTTTTCCTGTAATATTTGCATAAACTTCAATGACATAGAATAATTTCGCAATGGATGGATGGTGCTGTATTTGTTTTAATTTTTTCATTTGAGAAGAAAAATGTTTAATTAATTGCCCCATTTCGAATTTTTATGACCCCAGTTTAGTCCATGTAGCAAAAAAATATACATACATATTTTAATTTTTTTTCTTATTCGCAATAGAGTAACGCAAACGTGGAATAGTTTTAGATAACGTTTGCGTTACTCTATTGCGAATAAGAAAAACTAAAAATAAGTATGTATATTTTGGTACAGAATCGGACAGAAAGACTGAGTCTCACCATAAGGGTTCTTTTTTACCATTTTAGTACAGAATCCTAAAAACCGCATGCTTGCTTCTTTTTTACGCAAAGTATACGGCTCAATTTTATTTTTTGTATCCAGTTATACAAGGTAATTCGATATATATATATATCTTTATTAATCAAGTGACAAGACTCAGTTGTGTAAGTAACAATTTTTCTTACCCCTATGTTAGTATTCCTATTCTAATTACTTAACCTATAACATGAATATATGTGAATCACCGCCACACGTCTATCACCGAGGTGCACAGCTTGCAGCAGTGATTCACATATAAACAATCGAATCTGCTCGCCACACAGCGCAGAATAAGGTTGGGGCTAGCCCGCACGCGGCGCACTAGGGAGGCGCATCGCTTCCTCATCGTTGTATAAAAACAGTCGACTCGAGCTTCCGCAAACATCCCTGACGCACTACAGAAGCGGGGCAACCCCATCAATATCCTGAACGCATCATTGTATTGAACGCGAAGGACGCTGTACGATTTCTGCACATAATCAGCCCACAGACTACACGTGTACAATGGAGTGCAGTATGCTCGGAACAAGGTTAATTTAACACCCCGCCCCGTGAGCAACGTGCAAATCTGCGAGCTATCATATTCGCCCTAACCGACAGCGCCCTTCGCTCTCACTCAATATGGTCATCGTCCTTCATGCCAGCGGTCAAGACGTGTCCAAGGTATTTAAACTTATATACCCGTGAGAGCGGAGTTCCGCTCAAAGCGATTGGTGGTATACTTTCTGGACACCGTCCGCCGCCGGCAGTCCGGCACCAAAGACCATGACCTCACTCTTAGACACGTTCTAGACTAAACCATGAAGTTTGGCATAATCTTCACAGATGGCCACCAACCTCCTAAGGCCACAAACCGAGGCGCTCAGCAGAGCCATATCATCGGCGTAACTAATATTATTTACACACACACCATCAATGTAACAGCCGGCTCGCTCTTTGCTGAGCGTCTCAATCAACTCATTGACGTATAGATATACATTGGATATTATGTATATTGGATACATTAGACGGGTATGTATCCAATTATACGATCTAGCAGCCCTGCGCCGATGATGGAACCCTAGTAGGCGTGGTGGGGCGGGGGTCGCCGTCCATGCGCCGTCGCGTCGTCGTTACTCTCCCGCCAGCACTCGCCCGAGTGACGAACAGAGAAAAAACAGGAATCTAAATCAGTACACTGTTTATGGATATTGCAAATCCCTGAAAGAGTGTTCAAGAAGCCTAGGATTTTTTTTTTCTTTTGATTTTATGATAGGTAAGTAGTGCTTCTTCTTTTGAATACGTAATTTAGCTAAATATACGATGTTACTGGCAGATGTAAGATGGCGCCGTGAATATTTCTTTCATAATGTAATAGGATTAATGTAGACTACTGTATGATATTATTAAAATGTATCGCCAACTTGATTAGGTAATGTTATAAGTACTTGCTGAAATATGTTTCTAAATAACCTTAAAATGAGTACGTATTGATTAGCTAGTTTTTGGTACTTAATCCCATATGCTAGGAAAACTAGGAGTTAATTTATTTAGATAATTTTCAGGTATCCGATAAATATTACTATTACTTAACTAATTTTATTTTTTACTGTTTATTAGTTGCTGAAGCGGATCAAGACTCCGCCATAAATTAAAACACGTGGAGTGGCAGGTATGTGAGATGAAATAATATTCATGTTTTCATGTCCATTTTAAATTTAGTTAAATCTAGGCACTTTTCTGCACTACTATGTAGAGTTACAGCTAGAGATTAAATTAATTAAAACCTCATGATTTTGTACCATTTCGTATTATTAGATACAACAACGCTATAATTTCCGTTAAGTTTACATAAAATACATTTATAAAATGTGTTACAATCAAAACCATACTTTTCTTAACATAAAAATTAAAAATATTGGAAGAACAATGAGTCGGCACGCTCATTAATTTACGTTTTTACGCTCATTAATTAACCGCGTGTTGGCGCCAGTCGAGGGGCACGCTAGCGAGAGCTGCCCCCCTAGCCAAGTCACAAACGTTTACCGTTCTACAATCGGTAACGCCTCAGTGTCAGCAATTGTAGAAAACGATAAGTTGGTAGCCATGTTGAAGCGCCTGAGTCGGCCACTCGTTCTACAATGTCTTTAGAAAAACGACACATTATAACAAAGGATTTAGCGTTGAACATTATAGAAACGATAAAAAATCATTCTATCATTTTGAACGATGTGAATTTGGCTACGAATTTTCTGTTCGTTTGTTCTAACCACGTGACTTAACGTTGAGCGACTAGCGTTAACGATTGCAGATTATCAACTTGGCTAGGGGTGCTGAGCAGATAAGCGGCGCGGGCGCTCGGAGCGCGGGCGGCGCGCGCGCAGCTCGGACAGCGTGGCGCTGGACTACGAGCTGCTGCTGCAGAACAAGCCGCGCGCCAGGAACATGCAGCGGCTCACGGGTGAGCAGATCTACATTCATTTAAACACATATTTTTCTTCTTAACACGCTTTTATTAGCTTCATAACTATGTTAGTATGTGCCTATGTAACAGAAACTTTGAACATGATTTTGACCCTCTTTAAAACGTTAGATTAACTCGAAATTTGCCTTACTTGTCAAGGACCAATGCCAATACAATAATTTTATAAATTTGTGCCATTATCCTTGCCAGCGTTACCAGGATAGCAAAAAAACTGTCTTCAAAAACTACGCTGACATACGTCACAAAATTCGAAAGACCCTAAAAAATTGAAAATAAATAGTCGTTTTAGTAAAAAATCATGGAAAAATACGTTCGGTGCTTTTTAACCGACTTCAAAAAGAAGGAGGTTATCAATTCGAATGTTTTTATTTTTTATGTATGTTCGGCCATAACTACGTCATATATAAACGGATTTGCAAAATTATTTTTTTGTTGAAAAGGGGTTTATCCCGAAATGGTCCCATATAAATTTCATATAGATCTGATGATGAGTTCTGGAGACAGACACCTATTTAAAAAATGACAGCAAATCAACCGCGATTTCCGCTATCGCATAAATAAGCATTGTTTGTTTGGAATTAGTGCTGGGTAGATACCATAACAAAAAATTTAAAAATAAAAATCGGTTGTTTTTTTTTGTAAAAAAGATTTGTGAGGTATTTTTTAGTTAAGCACCCTATATGGAAGCGTGTTTTTTAGTCTCTTAAAACTATTATTTTTGTTAAGGCTCGATTGGCTGTTCAAAATGGTGTGCTGGTACCTATGCTTGTGTATGGAAGTGAATGTTGGGTGTGGCAAAAGAAGCATGAAAGCAGAATTAATGCTGTAGAAATGTGTGCCTTGCGTAGCATGTGTCATGTGACTGTGAATGATAGGCTGAGGAATGACCAATTGTATAAACCTAAACAAAGCAAAATTAGTATGTGAGGATCGTAGCAGGTGGAATTCTGTAGTTTCTGCCTACCCCCATGGGAAAAAGGTGTGATTTTATGTACGTATGTATGTGCAATACCGAATCTGCACTTAACCTGACATCAACTGCCGGGGTCGCGTGATTCTTCGAAAGAGATACCGTGACCCTGGCACTTGGGTAACTGAAGGAACACGGGTGGGTTTTAGTCAGTAAAAGTCTGACACGTCCTCCCGCTCCGCCCAGAGCGGGAAAAGTCATTTGATGATTTCCCATCCAGAAAAAAAAACCTGACAACAAGATAAATACTTAGATTGTGTTAAGCCTTCATACACTTATATTTAACAAGGACTAGAATGAAACAAATATATTTGTAAATTGCATTATTTTAAACGCGTTTTTTTAAACGTTCGTTTAAGTTCATACATCTGGTCATACACGCATGCCAGTTACTAGTGCTACGCACCTAGCCCTTCTGAAGAACATCACTATTCAGTGTTGTACACTATGAAAACCCTCTTTCTTTTGATGCAGCCTTTTCCTTGCTGTCTTCTCACCAGCATCGCTATAATCACACAGGGGTGACCTTAACGCCATGATTTGAAGACTTGCTAGTGTTGTCATGTTAACAACTATCTAGGTTGGTTTGTGAAAAGCAATTTATTAAAAAAAACTTTAAATCCAGTCCGCAGCACAGGGGCGGGCTCACAGGAGGCTCTGTCAGTAAAGAAGTCCGCCGAGATGGCCGCGTTGTTCGCCGACGTGCGCTTGTCGCAGCGCACCGACGTGCGCGCCCTGTGCGGGGCCCCACGCGCGGCCCCCGCACTGCCCCGCGCGGGGCCCCCGCTGGGCGCCCCGTGCGGGCCCCGCCAGAGGGTCCCCGCCGCCTCACTCTTCGCACACGCACCCCTCAGCAGGAACGCTAGTCTCGAGGACACGTTAGGATACCTACCCTAAGGCAGACGGTAAGCTTTCAGGTGACGCCTTATAACGTTGATTTAGGTAATTTCATACAAAATATTAATAAAATCGTCGGGCGTTTTACTTTGTCGTTTTACTGTGTCCCAACAGTGGGGACAGTACAGGTTGATTATGACTGACGATTAATAAAATTAAAAATATTTTTTTGCAACGTTATAAGGCATGGTGAAATCTTAAACGAATGTTACTAAATCAATAATGATTTAATGTAAAATATTTGGACAATAATTCAACTGATATTTCTTTAGATGTATTTACAAGATGGCATATTCTTTTTCGCTTTTTAGAGAAATTACACTTATATGTCAGTATCTTGTTAATGCATCTAGTTGAAGTCACATAACCGAAAAACTTCTGTATAGTAATAATATTTGTGATAGAGGATCAGGAAAAGCTGATATAGATATTATTATTTACAGAAGCAAAAATTCATGGCCATTGACAACTAATAAAACTACTAAAAGTTAATTACTAAAAAGTAATTATACAGGCAAAAGGGTGTTACAATTTTGTTTCACAATAATATTGGATCTCAATATTGTTGTAATAAAAAACACGAAACCAAAATAAATGAAAATTATTCCAAATGGTTGGAGAGTGCAATATTTTTAGCTAATTACTTTATTTTTAACAAAAAGTGCAATATGTTTTGACAAAATTATTTTATAGGTTCACAAAACGGTACGAAATGACAAACTACGTCATTTTTAATGACTACGTGATGTTTTATTGACGTCACATGACATGACAATGGATTTAAATCCGAGAAAAAAAGTTCCGAATTTTGGTGGCCGGAATATTACACCAAACCTAAGAAAGTTTAAACTTTTAAAAAGAATACCCCATTTACACGATGTTTTTAAGTAACCTCACAAGTGAAGAGCTTTTTCCTTTTATCTAGAAAGAAAATAGCATGCATAATAATACTACAGAAAACGCATGCTATCTTTCTTTTAGACAGAAATAAAAATAGCGAGCTAAATAGAGTTGCAGAATTAGCATGTTATTTTCCCACTATATATAAGCATGCTATTTTCCTTACAGCATAAAACATAGCATTCCAAATTACGTTACAAAAAACACATGCTATTTTAATAATAATACATTTTATTTTTGTATATTTTGCTTCTTCGCTTGCAAAAAAATATCGTGTAACTGAGCCAAATAGACCGTGCTTTCTTGATTAATAATTAAAAAACTTGTATATTCACGAATTTTTACTATGTTTTGTATCTACACGTATACCACCTTATTTTAATATAAGGCTATAAAGTATATCGAATGTTAATGTTAAAACTATGTATGTAGTTATTTATTTTTTGAAAATAACCTTTATACATAGAATAATTTAGTGTGCAAGGTGTGTATTAGGCTTGAAATATTTTGATATAATAGCCTAATTTTAAAAGTTTTATTTAAATTAAACCATTTTTGTCGTTCGCCCCATCACTATTAGTTTTAGTATGGTAACATTATTTTTCTTTGAACTGTCAAGTTATTGAATACATTTAAAAGTTGATGTATAGTTCATTTTGTCAAAAATCTGTTTTAGTTTTAATACACACCTTGTATGTAGTAATAACTCGGTGCAAGTAGGCGATGGTCCTGTCTATCTCTACTTCACTTCAGTGAACTGAACACTACACTTACCGACTCTGAAACTAGACGCAATGAAGCGTCTAACTGTTACTATACTCTATTCCAAAACTATTCGACGAAAATGTAAACAAATGGGTCAGGAAAAACCTTTCTGTTGTGGGCAAATGGCCATTTACAATCAAATAAAATGATTATACAACGTTTCCCATAACTCTACTAGAGTATTCAGGCTATTTCAAAGAATCAACTGGTATATGTTTTTTTTTTGTTTTTGAAGTTTCATTGATAAATACGAGTAAATAATTTCATTCAAATTTAAAGCTAAGAAAATGCGACGTTATAATTTTTCACGTAAGGGTGTTTTACATAAATAATTGAGACGTTGTATTATTTTGTACAAAAAAAAAATATACCAATTGATTATTTAGCATTGTTGCATTAGCCTTGAGTTATTGGATATCAAAAGGAAGACCTTGCATATGAATAGTTAAACCTTCTGAATATGAATTCTGAATCACTTTAAATGTGACATTTGAGGTTATTTTTGTGTATTCAACAAAAATTGAGTACAATTTTAATACTATATAATGTGATACAATATTTGTTTGGAAAAATGGTGAGAAAAAGTGGGAAAATGAATAAGTTAGTTATTCCATTAAGTGAGTGATTCCTGTACAGGTTTGTTTACATTTTTATCAAAAAGTTTTGGAACTGTATAATATAAGGTTATATCCGGACGGAACAAAACGTGAACACGTTGTAAATATGCTATAATCGGATGAAAACTTTGTACTATATTTACTTATACTACAGTATTTTTAGCACACGAACCGACGCGCACTTTACTTGTGTTACACAAGTGTACAAACACGCTGTGCGTAAAGACGAGTAGCGTCTGCATGTAATGCGTGAACACGCACACTCCCAACTTCTCTGTTGTATCGGACGGTACCGAGAGCTCCTGCTCTTACACACACATTCACAGCATATGTGCACATTTTTTTACCACAAATAAAGCGCGCGTCGCTTAGTGAGATAACAATACTACACTAGAGTTTTGTCCAAATGTAAGTCGACAGAAATACGGACGGAAAACAGTGCGCGAAAAAATCCCGCCGTGAATCTATTACGTCCGTGGCCACGTGAGCTTTGCTTATCAAGAATAAGTTGCGATAAGAATGTACAAAACGTGAGAAACGTTGACCAAACGTCCCTATAGAGCCAAAACTCACTAAGTCCAGTTGAACATAGATACCAGGTAATCAAATAAAAATGAGAAAACATATCAGAATGTAATAATATTACATTCTGTGTGCAATTTACGAAAACAGCAGTTTTTTTTTAATAGAGTTCTTAAATAAAATCTCTTTTTCTTTTCAGCGATTTAGTGAGTTTTCGCTTTACAGAAGTTGTGATCTTTCCTAAAAATGAAACTAAGAATTTTGACTCTTTGTGGTAATTTCTTTACTTATTAGTCTATTTTTATTGAAATAAGACTGGTTTATCTTTGTTAATATAAAAGTCGGTTTATATTATTCTGTTCATTATGATTCTCGGTATGCGCCTGAGGAACCTTGTTAGTAATTTTCTTTTTATTATAATACAATATATTTACTTTATAAAGTTAGGCGCCTGTCTCACCAATTTTAATGTAAAAATAATTATTTTAATGATAATAATATTAAAACTAAGATTTGTTTTAGATTTTGTTTCTGATAAAAGTTTGGAGCGCAGCAGTGTGTATAGCCAAGGATTTAAAGAATTGTCTAGTTTTTATTATTTATCTGAGAATAGATAAATTTAAGGAAAAAATAGGGTGAGACAAGTGCTTGAAAAGTGCATATATTTTTGTAATTATATCTAAATTTAGTGAAATGTAGAGTATACTATTTATCTATAAAAATTAAATCAATTTTACGGAATCTTACCTAATTAAGAACATAAAGTTCTTTATTGGCTTCGTTTTTATGATGTCTTGTATTTTAGCTCAACCTCAATTAAAAAGGGCGCAAAAACACATGATATTTATTAAAAAATAGTAGTTCTAAAAAAATTGTTCTTGTATGAATGTTATATTTTATGTTAAGTTTTACTGTCGATCTTGTAACCGGTGCAATGCTTGTGCAATATGTGTTAGGTTAGTGAGTGCGTCGCAGCACACGCCAAGTGCAATATTTTGTAAATACAATGATATAATGATAATATTTTTTGTTGTTTTATTTCTGTTATTGGTTTTCCATCTTTTTAGTCAATTTATTGGTTTTTACAACAAATGTAAGTATGGCTGAAAAAATACACTGAACATTAAAATCACAATTTTACGATAGAAAAAAGGTGTCGCGACTGGGAGTCCTGGAGGATTGCTGTGTGACGTCCATTCCATTCTTGTTCGCCATTAAGGTCTGTCTGCGCTGTCCTACGAGTTACTGCGCCTGCGCCAGGGTAGAGGTACGCGGGCGATGGAGGGGGGCACGTGCGATATGGCACTGCGTAGCAACAACACCGTACTTACCATAGCCATAGAAATTCCGTGCTGTAATCTGGAATATCTCATCTAGTAACTAGAATTGCCAGGTTTTAAAAGCAAGTGTTTTTATTATTACCATAATTATTTTTCTTGAATTCTAATAAAACAACAATTTTTGTCAAAATAACAAAAAGCCTTCGGACAGGCCTGACACTGTCTAGTTTAGCATATTTCCGGACACGCAACCAAAAAGCCTGGCATTGTCCATTTTATCCGAACGCCTGGCAACGCTAATAGCAGCCCGTATTTGGATTTGTGTCCGATTGAAGGCAATATACACGCTCCCCATATCACATGGGACTTAAACAAAAGTGGCGAAATGTGGGTGTACACACGGCTACACATCAAGCTATACATTTTCAGGACCCTCATTTTACGTAAATCCCATACAATGTGAGATCAGTTTATACTGGAAATGCATAGCTTGATACTACAGGCTACATAAGCCGTGTTAATATAGGTAAACCTCTGCCTAACCATTCGGAGAGTTTAGACGCGAATTTTATTTTTACCAAAGATCCTGACACCAGCTGCCATGCGTAGGTAGATCTTTAACATTCGTTACGGGTTGTCAGAGCCCGAAAGTAGCCAGTTCAGTCCAACAGGTACTGTATCACCCAGTAACTGGGTTGTGGACCTCGATAGACAGTCACTCTTTGTAAGTACTGGCATTCAGCTACATGCTGTTACACTGGAAGCCGACTCCAACATAGATGGGAATAGGCTAGGGTAATTGGTTGATTCCAACACCAATATGGGACAGATGAACTCCGAAAAACACCCTTCTTATAACGAATAATTAAATCTAAACTAAAAAGAAAACCAAAATAAAAGTAGAGAATAATGAAAAAATAAAAAACGTGAGGTGCTTGATATCAATAAAAAAATATATCTCAAAAAGCACCCCACGCTTTTTTCCATTATAGTCAAGGTACTTTCTAGTTTGGTTTTCTATAAAGCGTGTTTTTTTAACTATTTTTTACTAGCTTTTGCCAGAGGCTACGCCCGCGTGGAGGTCAGAAATTATCCCGCGGGAACATACTAACGGGATAAAAAGTAGCCTATGTCCTTTCACAGGCTCTAAACTATGTGTGTACCAAGTTTCATTTAAATCGGTTCAGTAGTTTCAGCAGGAAAGCGAGACAGACAGACAGACAGAGTTACTTTTGCATTTATAATATTAGTGTGGAATAGTGTGGAATTAGTGTGGATAGTGTGGATGTGGATAGTGTGGATTAGCAGTGCCGGTTTTAGTACTACCAGCACCCTGGGCGAGATTTTATACGGCGCCCTATTATATCTTCTATTGAAATCCATCCGAACAAAAAGAGGCAAGGAGTATTATGAAATAACCTTTATTAAGAAAACTAATATAATTTTATTTTTCTAGCCTTTCTATCAGCAAACTCTTTCATTAAGACATTTTTTTTGGATGGGAAATCATCAAATGACTTCTCCCGCTCTGGGCGGAGGCATGTCAGACTTTTACTGACTAAAACCCACCCGTGTCCCTTCAGTTACCCATATGCCAGGGCCACGGTATCTCGTTTGAACAATCCCGCGACCCTGGCAGGCGTCGGTCCTAGCAGACCCCTTCAGTGCTGCTGACATCTCTTTGAGGCGCACGTGGAACACTACGCGCCGTCGACATGGGCCTGGTCCTTACCGGGCGGCAAGCCACTCATTGCTCGCCGCCCGCTAGCCCGCGCCCACGGTGGCCGGAAGTCTGCGATCGACTCCCGACACCCGGGGCGTCTCCTCCTGCGGCGGCTAGGGACGCAGAGACTGCCACTCCCTCATGCACCCCGCGTCCTTCTTCGCGAGCATTATTGCTTCGCAGAAGGAGGTGACGGATTCCCATGCCCTCTCGCTCCGTACCATGGCTCGCACCAGGGTTGGACGCGAGAGGTCGCCGCCGCCTATCGCCTCCACGAAGACGCGGTGGAGGAGTCTCCACCGTATGCTTTACCGTGTCCTCCAGACGATCCTCGCTATGGAAACAGCCGGGCGTTTCCTCCTTCTTTATCCTGAACAGGAACCTCCGGAAGCACCCATGCCCAGTGAGACAGGCGTCAGGCGGAAGGTGAGGACGCCGTGGCGCCTCTCTATCCACTCCTCAAAGAGGGGTCTTACCGCCGCAATTGTGGCGTGCCCAGCGGTGAGTTGCGACAGTCGTACCCGGCAGCTTTTTTTTTAAAAGTAGGTATATACTTTAAAAAAGCTCAGTGTGAAAACCAAGTGATTGAACAGAAGCTGAAAACAATGTAAACTGGGCACGCCAAAATTGCGGCGGTAAGTCCCCTCTATGAGGACTGGATAGAGAGGCCACGGCGGGCCATGGGAAGCCGTCACCTTCTTCTGCGAAGCAGCAATGCTCGCGAAGGAGGATGCGGGGCGCTTGAGGGAGTGGCAGTCTCTGCGCCCTCACGTCCCTAGCCACCCCGGGCGTCGGGAGTCGATCGCAGACTCCCGGCCACCGTAGGCGTGGGCTTGCGGTCAGCGAGCAATGGCTAGCTTGCCGCCCGGTAAGGACCAGGCTCGTGTCGATGGCGCATAGTGTTCCACGCGCGCCTTAAAGAGATGTCAGGGTCGCGAGATTGTTCAAACGAGATACCGCGGCCCTGGCATATGGGTAACTGAAAGAACACGGGTGGGTTATAGTCAGTAAAAGTCTGACATGAAATCATCAAATGACTTCTCCCGCTCTGAGCGGAGCGGTTCGGTTCCAAAAAAAAAAAAACAATATGAACAACCTCTGAAGTACCCCAAGCAACTGACTTTACGGATGACTTAACGGCATCGCATAGTACAAGATTGTAGCTATGACAGCCACACGGTACATAAATAGCTAAGGGATTTAGGTCCAGAATTTTTCTTTGAACCCCAATATTGTTTCCTTTCATATTCGCTCCGTTGTCATCATAACCCTGACCCCTACAATTCTTCAATTCCAGTCCGTGTTTATTTAAAACTTTAATAATAACTTCAGTCAGTTTTTCACCAGTTGACTTATTGACAGGTATAAATTCTATGAAATGCTCTTTTATTAATACTAGTGATCGCCCATTGGCTTCATTTGAATAGAAATACATTATTAAATGAAAAAATATAGATAATAATATATATAAAAAATATAATATGGATGGTTATATTTGACATTCAGTAACACTATAGACAAATTGTTGACGCTGTACTACGGTGGAGAGGGTTCGCTGGCGGGATGGTGATGGCCAGGACCAGGACGTATGTGTAATGAGTAAAGAAAAACTTCTTCAGGACTCTCTTCTTTATTTTCTTAATACTTCTTAACTGCTGGATATGAAACAATATGGAATTAATTATCACAGAAATTTGTTCTGTTTTTATAGAATTTTCCCTATAATTTTTAGTTATTTATGACGGTTCCAAATGTCATAATTATAACCAGCCTGTACAATCTATGACCAGCCTGTACAATCGTGAGGCATACAACCTCTACAGTTTGCACACGACACTAAGTTTTGTATGGGAAACTTACTAATGCCATACTTGACAATCCCCATAAAACCACAAAAAATATTTCTTGTATAAATTATATTCCTATCGTCGCTAATACAAATAATATTAAAGACAAATATTCTCGATGTGATCATAGATTTTAAAAATGATATAGGTTATAAATTAATTTATTACCTATGGTTATACTTGACATTCAGGACTATAGACA
Organism: Aporophyla lueneburgensis; assembly: GCA_932294355.1. Classification (NCBI taxonomy): domain Eukaryota; kingdom Metazoa; phylum Arthropoda; class Insecta; order Lepidoptera; family Noctuidae; genus Aporophyla; species Aporophyla lueneburgensis. The sequence continues at coordinate 27,075,450 of OW028751.1, read as the reverse complement.
CAAAATCAGGCTTACCAACTTAGGGGTTTTCCCAAATTTAGGGGGTAAATAAGAGGATTGAGATTTTTTAGGGGCGTTCCATTTTTAGGGGTATTCTTAGGGATTTTTTGCCGTCTTACATTTCTCATTGTGTTTTTGATTACAATAAAAGTATTAGCGACTTCTAGTACGGTTCCTCGATACTAAGAATGCAGAGTGAATGATAAACAAATGTCGCGTAATAAATATAGACAAATATTACTACTGTGTGCCGGTCTATGATTACTGAACATTCGTTGGTTATTTTCATTATAATTTTTTAGGGGATTTTTTTAGTAATTGTGGCAATTTTAGGTGTTTTTAACTTAAGCTTTAGGGGTAAATATTTCTGGGTGTTGGTAACACTGCAAAAAATAGTAAAGACCAGGGCTTTGAATAACGTTAAAAATTTGGTATCGTTACTTTCATCGGACGACGTTAACGGTATTTTTAGAGGTAACGTTATGCTAGGTAACGATACTTCGCATACGTTTTACCGGTAAACTGACTTAACGTTATCAAAGATTTTACCGGTAAATGTAATGTTATCATCGCCCAGGGTTTGATAACGTTACCAAATGCATACGAAAAGTACCGTTAAATAACGTTATTTTCTTTCATCTCTTTCTTTCGTCTACATTCATGCAGTACTGGTTTAGTTGATCACGTTGGTATTCAAATCAAAAACACTTGCGCTGCGCAACATTTTCGGAATTACGTACATTATTTTACTATATTAAAATGTCAAAAAGGATACGGAATTTTGCTCCAGAAACCGAAACGGACACGGAAGAATATTTTCGCCGTCATTGTTATGATAATAGTGGATATAATTCGGGATCCTGATGTAAATTAATCCTATACCTACCTAATTTTTTTTAACCTTCGATTGCATGACATACGTCATATATTTTTCGCTCATATATATCATACGTTTAATATTTGTGGCTTTGAGGTCTAGTTAATGGGCGGCAGTAAGGAGGTAATACTTTTCGAGCGTTTGTGGGTTTATGGCTTATGATACACATGAGCAATTGTTATTTAGTAGTAGTTAGTTAGTTTAGTAGGAAGTAGAAGAGCAAACAATGTTCAGGGTGCTGATGTAAAGAGCACGTGGACGAAGGGATTAAAACTTTCAATGACACAGTATGTATAATATAGTAGGTAAATAAATGAACCAAATCAGGTAGTAATGGGCCAGGGTTTGATGAATAAATAAAGAAGAATATAGGGAAATGTAGCATCAAATTCAAAAGTTATGAGACTTCGTATATCGATTTATTAAAAACAAGTCTTAGTATAACTTAAAATACATAACTTGTTATTGAAATGGTTTATGATTAATAGACAGATTTAATGCTTACATTTTTTTCTAATTTGGTCACATTTCAAACAATTTTAATGCTGATTTATAAGATACATCATATTCAAGTACCTATATATACAGGTTGAATTTTTTATCACATCAAAATTTAAGTCATTGTGGAAGCACTGTTGTTAAATTACTTTGACAAAATAAAATATAAATTAAAAAATGACAAAGTAATTTTATTTTAATCAAATAGATCTTGATTAGAGCTGTGGTAGCCCAGTGGTAACGGTTTATGCTATGCTAGATCTTGATTCATCATCATCATCATCTCAGCCGCAAGACGTCCACTGCTGGACATAGGCCTTCCCCTATTTCCGGGACTTTGCCATAATCGCCACGCTTGGCAAGCGGGTTGGCGATCGCAGTATGGTGGTAAAATGCATAGTTCTCCAGTAAATCCTTTTGTCACCTTTTACGACACCCACGGGAAGAAATGGGGTGATGCTATTCTTTATGTCCGATCTTGATTATTCGTATAAATTATATTACTTAAGAGCATCCTTTTCGAGGTACATTTTCATACAACCAACCGCTCATACGTGATTATGATGTTATTACAAATTTTTACCCGACAACAGCAAAGGCAAATGAGGGTTATGATTTTAACAGGCTATGTATGTGTGTAAGTTCATATGTTCCCTCATAGCCCCTAAGCTACTTATCATAACTCGACACATGAGGTATACATAGAACTGTTTTAATGGTCCGCTGAACATAGGCTGTTAAGTGTCACAAAACTCAATATTGTGTTAAAAAAAACATAAGATAAGTACACCTGAGGAGTGGATAGAGAGACGTCACGGCGTCCTCACCTTCCGCCTGACGCAGGTTCTCACCGGGCATGGGTTTTTTTTTTCTGGATCGGAAATCATCAAATGACTTCTCCCGCTCTGGGCGGAGCGGGAGGGCGTGTCAGACTTTTACTGAGTAAAACCCACCCGTGTTCCATCAGTTGCCCATGTGCCAGGGTCACGCTATCTCTTTCGAACAATCACGCGACCCCGGCAGGCATCGGTCCTAGTAGACCCCTACACTGCTGCTGACATCTCTTTGAGGCGCGCGTGGAACACTACGCGCCGTCGACCTGAGCTTGGTCCTTACCGGGTGGCGAGCTACCCATGCTCGCCGCCCGCAAGCTCGCGCCTACGGTGGCCGGGAGTCCACTATCGACTCCCGATGCCCGGGGCGTCTCCTCCTGTGGCGGCTAGGGACGTACTGGGCATGGGTGCTTCGGTGGGTTCCTGTTCAGGATAAAGCGGGAGGAAACGCCCGGGTGCTACCATTGTGAGGACCGTCTAGAGGACAGGGTGGAGCATACGGTGGAATTGTGCCCTGCCTGGGCGGAGCACTGCCGTGACCTCATGGAGGCGATCGGCGGCGGCGACCGCTCGCGTCCTGCCCTGGTGCGAGCCGTGGTACGGAGCGAGAGGGTATGGGAAGCCGTCACCTCCTTCTGCGAAGCAGTAACGCTCGCGCAGGAGGAGGCGGGGCGCGTGAGGGAGTGGCAGTCTCTGCGCCCTCACGTCCCTAGCTGCCGCAGGAGGAGACGCCCCGGGCGTCGATAGTCGATTGCGGACTCCCGGCCACCGTAGGCGCGGGCTTGCGGGTGGCAAGCAATGGGTAGCTCACCGCCCGGTAAGGAGCAGGCCCGTGTCGACGGCGCATAGTGTTTCACTTGCGCTTCAAAGAGATGTCAGCAGCGTTGAAGGGGTCTGCTAGGTCCGATGCCTGCCAGGGTCTCGAAATTGTTCAAACGAGATACCGTGACCCTGGCATATGGATAAATGAAGGAACACGGTTGGTTTTTAGTCAGTAAAAGTCTGACACACCTTCCCGCTCCGCCCAGAGCGGGCGAAGTCATGTGATGATTTCCCATCCCGAAAAAAAAGGATAAATACACCGTGTTTGGTATTATTTGAAAGTGCTTCACTTGGACATTTCCAAAATATTGCTCAAATGTAAAGTAACACTCACTAGCGGACAATAACACCAAAATAGTTTAAATAATAGAAAGTAACAAAACTAAAACCCGACTACGACAAAAAAGAACGACGCTGAAAAAGTATGTTTATTTCAGCATCCAGAAAATTTTGTTTCATACTTTTTCAGCGTCGTTTTTTTTTTCTCTAGATGTTTTGGGTACACAGCTATCTTGTGGATATTATCTAGGCTTCTGTAAAATTAAAACAAAAATTTGTTTAAAACTAATCTAGTAAATAGCTCTGAAAATCTGTTATTTTACGTGAACTTTGACCCTCCATAATGTACTCATATATGAAATATATCAAAAGTACATCAATAATAGGGTTCACCATTGTTTCACCAAAACTCAATTGACAAATTTTTAGTTAACAACCAACGTTTTGTATACTATTTATTTTACAAACGATTCGTTCTGCAAATGTTTCATTTTACTAACTCTCGCTTTACAAAATTTTATTTATAAAGAGGAAGGCCTGTGTTACAATAGTGTCACAACTAACAAAACCTAATTACCTTAAGGTTTAATGAACTAACTTATACATATAAATTATATGTACAAACGGGTAAGTATAAAAATAACGAATTGAGCATCAAACTAGCAGTGTGAGTGGCAGTCTCTGCGCCCTCACGTCCCTAGCTGCCGCAGGAGGAGACGCCCCGGGCGTCGATAGTCGATTGCGGACTCCCGGCCACCGTAGGCGCGGGCTTGCGGGTGGCAAGCAATGGGTAGCTCACCGCCCGGTAAGGACCAGGCCCGTGTCGACGGCGCATAGTGTTTCACTCGCGCTTCAAAGAGATGTCAGCAGCGTTGAAGGGGTCTGCTAGGTCCGATGCCTGCCAGGGTCTCGAAATTGTTCAAACGAGATATCGTGACCCTGGCATATGGATAAATGAAGGAACACGGTTGGTTTTTAGTCAGTAAAAGTCTGACACACCTTCCCGCTCCGCCCAGAGCGGGAGAAGTCATTTGATGATTTCCCATCCTGAAAAAAAAAAAAAAAAAAAAAAAAGCATTAAAAAAACTCATCCGCATCGCTGTTAAAGGGAACAGTGTACAAAACGTTAGCAGCATTGCCACGTTGAATAGAAATGATGATTGATTCATTGTCCAAAGAAAAGCCCAGCCCTCTGGTCACGTGAAGAGTCGACCAGCTGTTTGCTGATATCCTGAAACACTCGATGAGCTCGGACCCCATGGTCCTAATCTTTCAACCACAAACGGCTCAAAATATAACTTCCGATAAGGTTGTTATATTTACGCCGTTTAAGGTTTTGAGTCATTTTATATTTTTTTCTTTTCAATTGACCGTGTTTTGCATAATTTTAATAAACAACCTCCTTAAACCTATTATTGCACTGATAATTTTATTGAACTACTCCCTCCTCTCATTGTCTTTCTATTGTGCCTCTAAGTACGGTATTCGAAAGATTAAACCAATTTTTTGTTGTATGATGATTAGCGAACCATGTTTTTGCCAATCGTTGGTTGTGAAATAAAAATTTGATCAAAATTGAAAAATTAAATCCTCCAGAGAGATAGCGGGCAGCAGCGTCATCGCTGCAAAAAGATTGGCTTTGCGGTCACCAACCCGCATGCCCAGTGTGGTGACTACGTGCATAAATCCTCCCAAATGAAGAAGTTGCGAAAACAACGGCCCCCAGTTCCCGGTGATCCCGCTATTTCTGATCAAGATAGCGGTTACGGTAACGGCGGGACGGCAAGTGCAAAGTGTCGAAGTCGACTGGACAGGGTATCAATGTGAATGACGAGTACATCTCACACCTTCGCTTTGCCGATGACACCGTCGTAATGGGAGAGACGCTGGAACAGTTGGACCAGATGCTGCACAGCCTGTATGGGGCCTCCCGGCGGGTAGGCCTCGGCATGAATTTGGACAAGACGAAAGTCATGTTCAACTCGCACGTCTTGCCGACTCCAATCCACATCGAGCTTTCGCTTCTCGAAGTTTTGAAGGAGTATGTCTACTTAGGGCAAGTCATCCAGCTCGGTAGACACAACTTTGAGAAGGAAGCCGACAGGAGGATCCAGTTGGGTTGGGCAGTGTTTGAGAAACTTCGTCAAGTCTTCTCGTCGCCTATCCCATAATGTCTGAAGACTAAGGTCTTCAACCAGTGCGTCCTGCCCGAATGACATACGGTGCCGAAACATGGGCACTGACAGTTGGGCAAGTCCACAATTTCAAGATCGCTCAGCGCGCTATGGAGCGGGCTATGCTCGGAGTTTCTTTGAAGGATAAAATCTGAAATGAAATTATCCGGAAAAGAACTGGAGTTACCGACGTAGTTCGTAGAGTAAGCAAACTGAAGTGGCAGTGGGCTGGCCATGTCTGTCGAAGGACCTATGGGCGATGCAGCAAACGAGTCCTGGAGTGGAGCCCGCGTGTCGGCAATCGTAGCGTGCAATGCCCCTCAGCTAGGTAGACCGCAAACTGGATGCGGATGGCGGAGGACAGGGTGTTGTGGCACAATATGGAAGAGGCCTATATTCAGCAGTGGACTGCGATAGGCTGAGTTGATTGAGGTAGGTACTTACATAACGCCGGAAATTCAATTGTTTTTTGTTTCATAAAAAAAAAAAACTTGAGAGGTGTCAAGGGACACCCGGATGAAACGAAGTTCCTTTCGATTAATTAGTGAAGGATTTGTATTTTTTTTTTAAATTTATATATTTTTTTATTATTAACAAATATAATGTAATATAAACTTAATCAGTAGGCTCAATTTTAGTAATAATTGGCTTGTGGTAACTGAAGTAGGAAACATATGTTTGGGATTCTATTTTATTTAAATGTCTTGAAAAAACTGCATCGATGGTAGAAATGTTTTTTATTATTTATTATGTACAAAAACCTGTATACACTCAACAAAAATAATCATCGCGACACCACACTGTTCAATGCGAAATAGAAAGACGAAACCAAAATAACTGGCTTGCTTTCTATGCACAGAACAAAGAATATTTCCATGAGAGAGAGAGAGAGAGACAGACAGAGAAACACGCGCACGCCGCACGGCTTACAACTATAGCAAAAAGTGTCGTTACAACTTCTGGTCTTATTTTTTTCCATCTAGCCCCCTTACGCAACTCGCGATAAGGAACTTCGTTCCAAAAACCATAAAAATCATCTGAGACCTAAGTAAATATTTCATTTCAATAAGTATAATAAACTAATAATTCCTACTAAAACTGTAATAGGTACCTAGCCTCAATATTTCTCCACATTCGTTTACTTAACACCTAGAAGTCTTCATATTTCCGTCTATTTCGAAGTAACGATATGTATTCTGCTTCTTGTGCCTCATTTTTAACCGACTTCAAAAAAGGAGGAGATTATGAACTCGACTGTTTTTTTTTGTATTATTTTTTTATTTTTTACCTCATTACTTTTGACTGGGTGAACCGATTTTGATGACACTTTTTAGTTGAAAGTTGGTGCTTTCTGTGTGGTCCCATTTTAATTTGGTTTTATTCGGACAACGGGATCCATGTGAAAACCATATAAGTCCTAAATTTGCATTAAGTATTTAGCGACAAATGAACGAATAACGAATATTGCGATTAGATTAGAGCGGGGTATCTACTATAACCAAAAAGTTAAGAATAAGAACTTCGTTCCAAAAACTTTTTACAAAAAATAACAACCGACTTCCTAAAAAAAAAACACTACAAAGTGAAAAATAATTTTAATTTCGGAAGTCGGTGGCAAAAAAAAAACCTTAAATACAGATCCTAAGACACGTAAAAAGTTTTTATTTTTAACTTTTTAGTTATGGTAGATACCCTGTGCACTAATCTAATCGCAATATTCATTCATTTATCGCGCAAATACTTAATGCAAATGTAAGACTTATATGGTTTTCACATGGTTCCCATTGTCCGAATAGAACCAAATTAAAATGGGTCCATACGGAAAGCACCAGCTTTCAAATAAAAAAAGAATCATCAAAATCGGTTCACCCAGTCAAAAGTTATGAGGTAACAAATATAAAAATAAAAAATTGATTACTTCCTCCTTTTTTTGAAGTCGGTTAAAAACCTTAAATACAGATCCTAAGACACCGACTTCCGAAATTAAAGTTATTTTTCACTTTGTAGTGTTTCTTTTTTTATCATTTTAAAGATAATAATATTAGTTTTATTTTTATTAAGGAATCAAAATTACTGAGACTAAATCCGTTACCTACCGCATACCTCGTTTGTGAAACCGTACTGCGTATTTACATTTTAGTTGCAACTAGCTTGCATTGTTTGATTGGCGATGTTGCCGTTCTGGAGAGCGTCGCCGCCGCCCGTGTCGCGCCGCCGCCGCTTAGGTTGCGCGGGCTGACAACAACGCATTAAGTAACGATAAAAGTATCGATACTTGGAACGTTAATTGGTAACGTTATTTTATAGTATCGATACCAAAGTATCGTTACCCGTGTTACCGTTAAAATGTTAACTTTATGAAAATAACGTTACTTATCGATACTTATTGTGTGAATTTGGTATCGTTACCAAGCCCTGGTAAAGACAGATTTGGACCATAAACAAAAGTATATCTATGCATGTGTGTATTAGATACACGGTAATGAACAGTAGTGTGTGTAACGTGTTATTTATTGAAAATAATGTATTTTAACGCATAATTTAAAAAAAATATTAGCATTCGTCACTTCTTCTCTGTATAAACTATAAGTGTGCGAAATTTCATACTCCTCCGTCTGCCCAATTTTCGTAGAAAGGGATCCAAAGTTTTTGCTTCACGTATTAATATATAGATTTTGTCGTCAACTGATGATAAGTCAACAAATCGTATTGTTAGTGAAAGTTGTTCTACATGACTAATGTCCGGGGTGCAGTCAGGTATAAGGAACTGAATAATATTTAGTAATCTTTGACACTGCATTTGATTCTAGTAGGTATTGCCATTATAACGATTTTTTAGCTAGGTTCAGGGAATTTACTAGTAATAGGACTCGCTCACTGAAAGAGCGGGAAAAAGGGGCGCCTGGGGCGCCCCTTCAAATCTGGCGCCCTGGGCGGTCGCCCAACCGCGCCCTACCCTAACGCCGCTACTGTGGATTAGTGTGGATGGAAGTGTGTATTATTTAGTTCGGCTAGGTATTACAAATTATTTCGACGTTTTGAAGGGGGATTCCGTTACATGGATACATGACATACCAAACTAATAAAAGATTAAGCGTATTAATAAACAACTGTCAAATTCAAATCTTTAGAGTAATTTATTAAATTTTATAAACGTAGTAAACGTAAAAACAGATACCAAAGTAGAGTACTCACCTATGGAAGAGTGATTATAACAATAGATAATTTATAATTACCTAGTTGTTGTCGTTGCTTCATTACCATTAGCCAAGCCTTGATAAGTTAATTATATTATTGTTTATGGTGGGCACATCCGGTACAAATTCAGGGAATTCCCCCAGCATAAGTAAATAGTGATGTAGTCGTGACCTGCAGATCCCTTAGCTATCGATACAAGTGCCATAGAGTTGATGTTAAAATAAAAATCAACTTAATTAATTTGTTAAAAATATACACCTACCCTACGTGAGATAGTCAGTAACATCAAGGCGTTGCTGGCCTTCCTCGAGGAGCTGGGGTGGATCGAATAACCGATTTTCCACCCGTACGCAAAATACGCGCTCAGACGTGGAGTTGCGGACACCAGCCCGTTCTACCTATTATCTATTACCTACCCTGACTTATTGGAAACTTTTAACAAATTTAAATGTGGCGTCGTAAAATTCATCCACATTGCTGTCGACTGGTCATGTTCTCATGAGACTGGTGTTTTTACCACCTTGTATGACAACGCCTAGCCTCTGGCTAAGGTAAAAACGATGAAATAAGTTTCGTGAGAAATATTTATACGGGTAGAAACAATTAAATTTTAGTTTGGTACCGTCGGGTGTACTATGTGAGCTCGACAAATGAATGTGTGAATAACATTTGTGCGACAAAACTGTACTGCGACTCACCATAGTTCGAATGAACGCTTGTGCGACACACTCGAGCTCACATAGTACACTAGGTTAGGTTAGGTCTATGGTGAGTCGCAGTACAGTTTTGTCGCACAAGTGTTGTTCGCACATCCATTTGTCGAGCTCACGTAGTTCACTCGGTACCGTCAACTGCAAGTCAGTGGTAACACTTGCATTACAAATATCACCAGTTACTACTACGGTATAAAGGCACTATAATTCTCAGATTGGTACCATTGTTTTGCGATTAACGGTCTGAACTGACGGAGCTGTCAAAATGAAACCGATCCCTTTTGACAGTGTGACGCAAATACTACTGATTAACCGAAACAGGGTTTAGATTGCGATTTGGCTCAGAGTTTCTGGCTTTGGCTCTGAGCCAAATTTTGCATTGCCAATTTTATTTTGATTTGGGTAAAGTTCTCAATACAAAAATGACAACTTGACAGTTTGTAAAACAGAAGTGCGTTTCTATATAAACTGAGCTCTTAATACAAGGAATAAAATGACTAGGTGGTTTAAACCTGCACTTTAATTGCGAAACGCACAATTTATCATAATCTGAATGGGATTGAAGATTATTTCTAAACCATTGTGTCATTTGTTCGAATAAATTGTCGGCTCAGCAACGTAAATAACGCAATGAATGTTGTTTAACTATGAATATTAAACCAATTCCTACCGATAAAAAGTTCCGCAATTACCCCTCTGATCGAAATAAAACCCTTACTGTGTAATAAGGAGACAAAACTAATAATAACGGCAACTAAAATATTGTTCAACAAAATTCTGACATGTGAGTGTCTTAAAAGATCTACCTACTTACTAATTTTACCTCATGCCTTTTTCCAACATCGTTATTGTTTGAAAACATTATTTAAATTTTCAAGACGCTAGCAAAATAGTCCTCATCGGATCAGATGCAAAAAAAATACTAAGTTCCGTTTGTAAAAATAAATTCATTGTCCTAATAAGTCGATATTATTAAAATGATCGATACTTTCACCTCCCTAGAATAAAATGGTGGGGCTTGCGAAGTTATGCTGAGATTGAGATTTGAGTCTTGTCTATGACCGAGGCATAATATGCATGCATCCACTTTGTGGAGGTACTAAGAAATACTTAGTTTGATAAGAGAAACTCGAGCTGTTTTCGTGTCATAGTTATATACTTATATTTTATTGTAGTTCTGTCTTGATTCCCACCAGTCTCAGTAGTGTTCTGTATCACGAAGGAAGTGTTAAATTTTTGTTTTGTTTTTCACTAAGTTTTCATTAATATTTCAACATGGGGTGTCGGGAATCTAAACGGCCAGACGTGCCACCACAGTAAGTACCGATCTACTTGTTTATTGTATGTTGAGGAGTTTGTGGCTAGTAACTGCTTGGATTAATAGATCTGTAAGGTTAAGCGGCACTCGCCGCGGTCAGTCTTTGGATGGGTGACTATTTTCTTAACATGTTGTGACCACTCCGTGCCTGGAGAACTTGGTCTATTACAATAAAACAGTAGACTGTGACCATAATATGCAGCATCAGTGCCGGATAAAGCCAGCGCGGGGCCCGTAGCAAAATTGTGATGGGGCCCTTTTTTTGTGAGTGGAAAATCATCGAATGGCGTCTTCTGCTCTAGGGTGGAGCGGAAGGGTGTGTCAGATTTTTTCTGACTAAAACCTGCCCATGTTCCCTCAATTGCCCATATGCCAGAGCCACGGTAACTCTTTCGAACAGATTTCGCGACCCTGGCAGGATGGGGGCCCCTTGGCTTGCATTACTTACTGAAAAGGATATAAAAAAAAAACAAAATAATTAGAAAACGCTTTTCGTGATTTAATTTAAGCAACTTTAGAAATAACAAAGCTAAAACCCACCCTTGTTCCTTCAGTTGCTCATATGCCAGGGCCATGGTACGTCTTTCGAACTAATTTCACGACCTTGGCAGGCATCGGTCCTAGCAGACCCCTTCAGTTTGCTGACATCTCTTTGAGGCGCGCGTGGAACACTACGTGCCTTTGACACGGGCCTGGTCCTTTCCGCAAGCCTGCGCCTGTGGTGACCGGGAGTACGCAATTGACTCTCGAAGCCCGGGGTTTCTCCTCCTGCGGCAGCTAGGGACGTGAGGGCGTATAGCTTGCCTCCACCGTATGCTCCACCATGTGGTGTGCCCTGCTTGGGCGGAGCACCACCGTGTTCTCGTGGTGGTGATTGGCGGCGGCGACTTCTCGCGTCCGGCCATGTTGCGAGCCATGGTACGGAGCGAGAGGGCATGGGACGCCGTCACTTCCTTCTGCGAAAATCACTCTAAATTAGAATAAATTAAGATGCACAAGCGGGCAGCGTTTAGTACGGCGCAAGCGCCCAACGAGGCAGGACCTGTGCCACTTTTTCCCGCGTCTCAGTTTTCGGGTACTTGTATCATGAACGCAAAAATATACTACGACTACAACATTTTGCTACTCTTCGCATTTTATTTTTTTGTATAAGAGTTTCGTTTATTATCAAGTAAAGCATTATTTTAATAGATCGTAGAAAAAAATTGACTAAAATAATTTATTTTAATTAAATCTGACTATTTTTAGTCGTGATTAAAAAGGTGTGGAATAAAACTAGTGGTCATGAACAAAAGGTCACACCAACGCCTCGCCTCACGTGCAAAAACAGTACTGTATTTTTTTTTCTTTTGCTTATATCTCGAAAATGGCGTGTCCTATCGCAAAAATAATGATATTTTCGACCCCCTTTATAAAACCGTGGGGTTTTATAAAGGGGGTCGACAATATCATTATATAAATGATATAAATCTCAACACGTGGGTAATTTTTTTTTATAGAATTTGGCATGAAGATAGTTGTAATGACGTAGGCATCCGCTAAGAAAGGATTTTTGAAAATTCGCCCCCTAAGAGGGTGAAAAATGGGTTAAAATTTTGTATGGAAGTCCGTCATTTTTAGAGCTGCAAGCCTGAAACTATGTTTTTAAGTTAACAAACAGAAATAAACAATTATATGTCCTAGGGTTTTTGAAAATTCAACCCCTAAGGGGGTGAAAAAGGGTTTGAAAGTTTGTATGGGGAAACAAGATCAGTTAAACTATTTTATTCGAAACTTCACAGGAGTATTCCTATCAATAAATGAGTAAACACATGTGTCAGACTCTTTCAGAATTCAACCCCTAAAAGGTAGAAAAGGGGTGACAAATTCTGAAAATCAACATGGGTATCGTTTTTATGATTTATTGGGTCGCTGATTACGAAATCAACAACTATTTCACAAAAACTGCACAAAAGCATAAAACAAAATAGACAGGAAGATTTATACAAAAAATTGCACAAAATTACACCTGAACAAAAACAATATAATTGAAAAAAACAATGAAAATAAACAACCAAACCATTTTTTTTTTCAAATTGATAAAATGGCAAAACCAAAAGAAATACTAAGGTGAGAAATACTAACCTATTTTGTATTGATCCTGAATGATCTTCCCTTTGAATTCAAACGAATACAGTTTCCCCTCAAAGTGCTTTGCGATGACCAGAATCACAAGGGCAGACATTAAAATTTGTGGGTATAGACTTGAGAGAAAACTGTTTTTCACACGGGCAATTCTATGTGGCTTGCTCTCGCGTAAGCTCGCCCAGTAGTCTGATAATTTTGGCATTCAGTAATAGATTAGCAAAAAATGTGGTGTATAAAGAAGTTTTGTAGTTGACTAGCTTTTGGCCGTGACTTCGTCCGTGCATTTCTACTTCCTTTCTTAGCGCTCGCTTACGCTACGTTACGCTACGAAGTCGCTGGCAAAAGCTAGTTCCATATAAAACATTGTCAAATTTGATTTTAGTCGTGTCAAAATATTTTTTAAATTTAGAGATTATTTCTTGCAGAATAGCGCAACAATTCTCATAGCTAAAAGTAAGGAATTTTAGAGATAGTTTAGTTCGGTGTACAACAGAATCGGCACCAATATGTAATTGTTTGAATTTTTTATTTTTATTGTATACTTTACATAGCATATATTTGTAATTTTTTATTAGCCTAGAAATCTTTATTAGACTGACTAAATAAAAGTAAGTATTTTCATAAATCTCTAAATACCGCATTATAATTCTAACGGCTCAAGATTGTTTAGGCCGGCTTGACACTCGCGTTACACTGTTTGTATTGTGCATGTGTGGATAGCTACGCACACATAGATAAGATTGCCGTCTTTTACCTAAACTCGAGCATTCAAATTTTGTGAGAGGGCTCTGAAACAGTAATATTATTGAGTTTGTATATCCACGGGGATCGGCAAAACAGAAATAATACCCAACACAAAAGCAATCAAGTAAAAACTAAGTAAGAAACTTTAACACGATGTAAACAGTTCAGTAATAAAAACACTCTTAAAAGGAAATAAACTCATGTAATTGTTGAATTAGACTTATCAAATGAAGTAGGTATGCATTTTGCTATTTTCTTATTGGTCATCATTTAAAAAATTTTTTTCGTGGTCGGGTTATACAATGGGTGATTCTTAGAAAAGGAGGATAAAACGTGTCCAGTCCCAATACTTCTTCGAAATACAAACATATTTAATAAACAACGGGGTTTTAATAAACTTTAATTACCAGCACAACTATTTACGCACCAAAAAATAATATTAAAGATAGTTTAGTTTCAAATTTAAACCAAAATCCTCCTCAAACGTCATTATCTCGGCATGTCCCACATGACTGCGCTTGGTTATTTCGTCTGATAAAAAATTCAAATAAACCTAAACGTCTTAAATTTTTTGTGCCAAATCTTTCTCAAATTATCAAAGTTCCTGATAACTGTGCGTTATCTAAATTTTATTAATTTTACTATAGAAAACCAATACGATTTAAGTTTGTCATTAAAAAAAATCATTATACGCAGCAAGGATTGCTTCAAATAATTCTCTATGGTTTTCCATTTCACGTTGAGTTTGAAGCACGCGGCACGTTCCCCGCACCTTCCTCAGTGGAGCTGCAGGCTTTAAACGGAGTGGCCGTGTTGTGTTTGCCCACCAGGTAAGTTTACATTTCGTTCTCACTTTGTTATCAAAGGAGTCATTATACTTTTGCTGACTGTTGTTGCAAATAATTGTCATATTAATCACATTGTTTTTTATTATTGTGTATCGAAAGTGAACTTATTTATATCAATGTGTTTTAAAGAAGATTTTGGTCGGTTTCGACAAGTTGCAACCTGTTTTCTTTTGTTTTGATTTCGTCATTTTCACCAACATCATTAGCTTCAAAATGTGTGTTGCGTTTAATGTCAAATAAAGAATATAATGATTTCTTCTATTTCAAATAACGATTAGTAATTCAATTTACTTTAAAGTTAATATTAAATTCTATGTTAGAATATAGTAAACCAGGTAAAAACATTTTAAACGATGCCCTTTTATTTTAAGGTGCCATTAAAATGCCACCAATGAACATAAAGGCAGTAGAAGAACGCCGTCGGGCCCAGCAATGACAGTGTAAAAAGAGAGAATATTTAGAAATAAAAAAAGATCCAGAATTATTAGCCATGGAACAAGAGAAAAGACGTAACAAGTATAAGAAGAGAAAAGAAGAAGGTCAAATCAAATCTATAAAGGAGCTAACTCCTCGCGCTCATCGTGAGCAGAGAAAGAAATGGTAGGAAAATTTAAAAAAGGTACTGAAATTTTACTAATAGCTATATTTAAAATTGCTTTTGAAAGATAATACATAACTATGTTTTTTTTTTATTATGTTGCTCCATCGTATAAATTGGTAAATCGCAACCAAGGGACCCGTACTGCCAGGGTCGCGAGATTATTCGAAAGAGACACCGTGACACTGGCACATGGGCAACTGAAGGAACACGGGTGGGTTTTAGTCAGTAAAAGTCTGACATGCACTCGCGCTCCAACCACGAGCGGGAGACGTTATTTGCAGATTACCCAACCACAAAAAAAAAATGGACTCGTAAGCAAAATCCAAATAAAATAATCTTTCCAACATTAAAATAGGATAAAGCAACTCTCTTCATATTGGTGATTATGGAGAACCAAAACCTAAATTTTTCATATTGGTGATTATGGAGAACCAAAACCTAAATTTTAATACTAATTTTTAATAAATATTTTCTATTATTAACTATAAGGATTATCTCATGCGAGTATTAGTCTCTATTGAACGGATTAGTTGACGCGTTTATTGTACATCGTGTTCCTTATTTTATAAAATAACTAAAAATCACCAATTATTGGAAAACTACTTTTTTAATTAAGTAAAATGAAAACTGTAATAATAATAAGCCAGAATTAGAATCATGAGTATTATCGGCCATACCTATAGCTATTTACATATTTGGAAGATATAAACGAACTAAATACATATAGACTGTTATATCAATAGTGCTTCTGGTTCTGATATTTTACAAAAGTTTTATTCATTATTCAGGAACAATAATGTTCCTTTAATGAGGATTGTGATTACCAAATAAATATGATTACTGTAAAAGTGACAATAAAACCATAGAAATTATAAAAAATAAGTATTGATATCTAAGTTGTATTTTAATTAAATATTTAATAGTTTATGTAATACTCGTTTTCGTCCGCCCGTATGCATGTCAGAAAAAAGTAGCTTTTGTCCGTCTCTAAGTGTTAGGCTATAGTAAATTCCACATCAATCGATTTAACCCTTTAGCCGTGAAAAGGTAACAGATATATAGAGTTACTTTCGTATTTATAATAATTATTTATCAGTAAGAAACCTATGGGGGAGGCCTTTGCCCAGCAGTGGAGTAATATAGACTAATTTAAAAAAGGATATATCATTTATAAATTACATTATTTTACACATATATACTTTCTATCTGTGATTTTATGATTAAAATATTGTGTTGATTTTTTATTGAGTTGTTTTATTTCATTATTTTTGTAACTTTAAATATTAGAATTAACACGAAATCATTATTCCTATCAGTCGTCATTTTTCTGCAACATAAAATCATTAACTTCCACAAGTTGTCATTATCATCGACAGTGCTTTTTTAATTTGATTTATCTCTGAAAATATTAACTTTACAATGGTGCCTCTTTTATCAATTCCACTTACATTAATCCAGAAATGAGTCTAGTGTAAAATAATTATTGTGCCACATGGTTTTATTTTTTTCAACAAAATCGTCGAAAATATATTCCGGACTAAGATTCACCCACTGTATACAGCTTGAGTCGAATTCAATCAATACTAAGGGATTCCCCTGTAAGTATTTTGGAGTTGCCAACTTGCGGCATAATAATGTAAAATTTTTTTGTATATTTGTTTTAGGGCTCCAGCTACTGGGCTAATGTACACGTAAAATAATTACAGTATGGCCAGTGCTCACATAGAATTGCTAA
Organism: Aporophyla lueneburgensis; assembly: GCA_932294355.1. Taxonomy (NCBI): domain Eukaryota; kingdom Metazoa; phylum Arthropoda; class Insecta; order Lepidoptera; family Noctuidae; genus Aporophyla; species Aporophyla lueneburgensis. Next base: position 27,058,683 of record OW028751.1, on the reverse strand, counting down.
TATGTGTGTGACTTAGAAAAACTACAAATCAAAGAAATTGTGAAAGCCACCCTGGCTTACAATTTCTTTGATTTGTAGTTTTTTTTTTGCAAAAGCGCGGGGCCCCCCAAGGCGCGGGGCCCGTAGCATTTGCTGCCTCCTGCTACATGGCTAATCCGGCACTGTGCAGCATGTAAACATGCAAACAAGCATGCAACATGCAAACAAGCATGTACCATACATGCTGCAAACAGGCCCCATGCATGCAGAACGTATGAAGCATGAAAGCAAGCATGCAGCATGCAGCAAGCATCGTTTCTGTCACGGCCCCTGGCGATTACTTATTTGGTAGAATTTCACTTGGCATACTATGAAGGTGGCAAAATTTAATTTGGAAAATAATTAGTAGGCATATTGGCATTTCTATAAATTGCATTTATAACCTTAAATTAAAATTAAATATTGTCATACAAGTCATTAGGTATGGGTCCACCCTTTATGGCAGAATGTTTTTCGTCATAATATTATTTTGCATAACAGCGGATAGCATAAACTTCATTTCGCAGAAAATCGTTTGGCATACACTCATTTATCATACATTCACAACGCATAATGAGGATCAATTCGACAAAAGGATATAGCAATTTTGAATACTACATCGAATACAATATAAATATCTGAATTCAGTTATTTTTGAATCACTCAAATCCATCGAGAAATTACGAAGTTATTAAACTTTAAAAAAAGGAGTTTTAAAACGCACGCTCGAAACTGCTGATGACGTCACAAAGCTCGATCGCCCGCCACGCGCCGCACTGCTTTGTTATGATTTGCGGAGTTTAATCGTTGTTTCTTGTTTATTTATGTTTTATAGATTTTGGTAGATAGGAAACATGTAAGATTTACCCAAGGCCCAGTCGGACAATCTCGCGAAGATTGATTCGTTTATGGTTGAAAAGTTAAAAGAAAAAAAAAAAACAATTTATTCCAGTGCACAGGTAGGTACTACGTTTTAGAATGTTTTGATTTGGCAGGTAGGTACCTTTTTCGTGTTTCTACATTGTGTAGGAACCCACAAACCCCCCCCCCCCCTCTCTACCTATTTTAAATCTTACTTCTTACTAGCTTCTGCCCGCGACTTCGTCCGCGTAAAATTTCCTGCTCCCCCAACCCATCCCGTCGCATCGAATCGCCTGCCCGTGCGAGGTCTTTGTATGCGTGACGTTTTTCTTTGTGCTCGGCTCCTAAGGGTCTTAGCGTGACCTAATATAATATATAGTCTATAGCCTTCCTCGATAAATGGGCTTTCCAACACTAAACGTACTTAACTCTTCAGCTTTTACTTGGGTGTGCTACGCAATGAATTTTTTGAGAGACGAAGGCGCGCGCAATGGACGTGTTTTATAAGGAATTTTTCACTTTTCCTTCGAAAAAAAAAAAATATTACCTACGTGTTGAGATTTATATGTGAGGGGCTAGTAAAGGGGGTCGAAAATTTCATTATTTTTGCGATAGGAAACGCCATTTTCGAGATATAAGCAAAAGAAAAGGAAAACAAAAATACAGTACTGTTTTTGCACGTGAAGGCGAGGCGTTCGTTGGTGTGAATTTTAGTTCATGACCACTAGTGTTATTCCACACCTTTTTTTTTAATCGCAATTAAAAATAGTCAGATTTACCTAGTTAAAATAAATTATTATAGTCAAACTTTTTGGTGAAAACCGGCAAACTCAGAATAGCAAAATTGTCATTTTCACTAAACTAATAACTCAGTGCAATCTTAGTGCTGTCAAAACTAAAATATAGTTAAGTTGTGTCACTTTAGTCTATTTCAGAATAGGAAATCGTCGTTTGACAGGAATAAGCCAAATTTTTGCGATTTTTAGTTTAGAGAATTTTGTGACAACAGAATCGGCACCAATATCTATCCGGACAAATTTTAAATTGAAATGCGGTATAAAGTACTTTTAGTTAAGGGACATGGGGCGTCGCTCCTCATGAAAGTACATCACTTCTTTCTATTTTTTGGGTCTTTTGAGACACAAAATAACAATTTTTCTGGTGTAGCAACACTTGTATTTTCGCATCGTGGCACGATACAAAATTTTAAGAAGACATTATTCGTTTAAATGTACTGCGAGTCACGTAACTAAAGGCAGAAAGAACGTGCGAAGCGGTACCGCGGACGCGAACGTGGAAGATGACGGCATCAAAGAATTGTGCGTATTGGCGAGCGTTTTTGAAAATTCAAAATGAAAACCGCTCTAACTTCGTCATTTTTGGTCCAATTTTAATCATTCTTTCACTGAAATAATTGGTTTAGGTATGACTGTAATTCTACATATTTAACTAAAATCGTCGCTGATCCTCATTTTATAAGTCAGAATCATCTTTAGGGATACATTTTATATCCATAATAATGAAAAAGGAGAACCATCACATCGCAGATAGTTCGAAGACAGAATCGTCTCTTGGCATTATTTCATATCGATAGTCCTTAAAAGGCAGAACTATCATATCTCAGAAACTTTACAGTTAGAATCATCTTTTGGCATACATTTCATGTCCATAATAATTGAAACGCTCATCTATTACATTACAGAAAAGTTAGCACGCTGCATGCAGACATGCAAACAAGCATACACCATCCATGCAGCATGCAAGCAAGTATGCAGCATGCAAGTAAGCATGCAGCATGCAGCATGCAAGCAAACATGCAGCATGCAAGCAAGCTCACAGCATGCAGGCGAGCATGCAGCATGCATGCTTTCTGTCACGGCTCCGGCTCTGTGTGGCTCCGCCGCCTCGCCCCTCCGCGCCTACGCGGGCTTAAATTACACTCTAGGGGTAGGGCAGACAAGACTACGTGAAGTCGGTTCTGTAGCGATTCCTTTCTGTCAATAACTTTTGTAGCACAAAATATATTGACTTTTTGAGACACTATTTTAATTTTAATTCAAGGTAAAAATGTAATTTTATAGAAATGACAATATTCCTAACAAAATTATTCTAAACTAGCTTTTGCCAGCGGCTTCGCCCGCGTGGAGGTCGGAAATTATCCCGCGGGAACATACTACCGGGAAAAAAGTAGCCTATGTCCTTTCTCAGGCTCTAAGCTATCTGTGTACCAAATTTCATTTAAATCGGTTTAGTAGTTTTAGCAGGAAAGCGAGACAGACAGACAGAGTTAATTTTGCATTTATAATATTAGTTTAGATTAAGTGCAAAGTGAAGCGCCTGCTTGGGTTCGAACTCACGACCTACTACTTGAAAGTCGCGGCTATAACTTCTAAGCCACCAATGCACACTAGGCCATCACTGCTCACTGCTACCTTTGCTAGTTTCTATAATAGGTACTTCGGTGCTTTCCTCTTTGCAATCAAAACCGCGGCGGATCATGTTTTAATCGTCTGGTCTTTTTAAAAAATGGTTCAAACTAGACAAGTGCATCAAGATCAACTGAGACAAATTAGGATTAAGCTTTGTCCAAGTTATATTTTCGCAGTTACTGGGGCAAAATACCACAAAAGAGGTATTAAGTCAAGCGCTAACTACAGCCGCAACGGGCCGGAATACAACGCATTATAATACAAAAAAAAAAAAGCGTCACGGCCCGATATTAGTTTGCGTGGGTTCATAGAAAAATGAAGTAAAGGAGGATTTTTACAATGCGCCGCGGTGCGGTCTTGCCCGTCCCAATCTGCGCTAGCCTTAAAAAGATGATCGATAACCGTGTCCTTTCTTTTCAGGCCGCAAACGACCAAAGCTCAGGTAAGCCGTCTTCTCGAAGCTCAAAGAAAGGAGCACGAGAGGACACGTCAAAAAGAGACCGTTATTACTGAGCAGAGACAGCTAAGAGAAGTGGCCAAAACTGCAGCCGAATTAACGAACAACCAGAATGAGAGATTTATCACCGTACATAAAAAAATTCAGGAGGAAGCCGCCACTTTAGTTCTATTGAGGAAACTCCAGGAGGATGCCTTTATCACCGCGCAGAGAAAACTCCAGGAGAAGGCAGCAACTTTAGATGCGCGGAGAGAATGTCGGGAGCAGGTCACTAAGAGAGGAATCCTGGAAGAAGCTGCTAGGAAAAAACAACTAGAAGAGGTCGCTAAGAGAGGAAACCAAGAAGATGCTGCTAGGAGAAAACGACAAGAAGAGCTCGCTAAGGTAGGAAACCAAGAAGATGCTGCTAGGAGAAAACAACCAGAAGAGGTCACTAAGAGAGGAATCCTGGAAGAAGCTGCTAGACGAAAACAACTAGAAGAGGTCGCTAAAAGAGGAAACCAAGAAGATGCTGCTAAGAGAAAACAACAAGAAGAGGTCGCTAAAAGAGGAAACCAAGAAGAGGCTGCTAGGAGAAAACAACAAGAAGAGGTCGCTAAGAGAGAAATCCAAGAAGAGGCTGCTAAGAGAAAACAACAAGAAGAGGTCGCTAAGAGAGAAATCCAAGAAGAGGCTGCTTGGAGAAAACAACTAGAAGAGGCCGCTAAGAGAGAAATCCAAGAAGAAGCTGCTAGGAGAAAACAACAAGAAGAGGCCATTAAGAGAGTACTGCAAGAAGATGCCGCCAAGAGAGCACTCCTAAAGGAGGCTGCTACGAGGTACAATTTTGAAATTAAAAAAGAATATTTAACTAAAAAGGGTGTAATAGAATTTGTTCTTGACTTAGCCGGAAAAGGTAAAAGACAAAGATGAATGCAAAAATTTGATGAAGACCTTTACCCAGCAGAGTGGGACAGAGCATTTAAAGTATTAAAGTTTCTCTATTGCCCTGCTCTCAATTACTAAGTTAATTATTATATTATTTAATTTATACTCGCTGTTAGCGCCTGACTGACATTGACAAGGGGCGTTGCTATATAAATAATGTATGCAACAATTTTGCTAGCAAAACAAAAAAAAATACAAAACAAGATGGTGGCCTAAGTCTCAAATTTGGTCATGCGCTAAAAGAACCTTGTCGCCTTATAATAAATAATAATAATAATATAATATTCCACAACTATCGCACAACGCCATTTAGTCCCAAGCTAAGCAGAGCTTGTGTTATGGGTACTAGACAACTGTTAAACATACTTATATATTTCTAAATACATACATATTATAGACTAGCTTTTGCCAGCTGCCTCGCCCGCGTGGAGCTCGGAAAATATCCCGCGTGAACGTACTACCGGGATAAAAAGTAGCCTATTGTTAATCCAGGTTAATTTTTTTTAGCTCGAAAGCGCATTTTCATCCGACTTGCTTCAAATTTATCGTCACTGCTCGGCTCCTATGTGTCTTAGCGTTATGTTATATAGCCTATAACCTGCCCAGGAGTATGGACTACAATCGTACCAAGTTTGGTTAAAATCCCTTCAGTAGTTTTTGACCCATGCTTGCACATACAGACAGACAGACAGACATACAAAAAATTTACTGATTGCAGTTTTGGCATCAATATCGATCACCATTCATCCTCCGATATTAATTTTGAATATATTTTCAATGTACAGAATTGACCTCTCTACAGTTTTATTATAAGTATAGATAAATTACACCCAGACACAGAACAAATGATCGTGCTCATCACACAAACATTTGTCCTGGGTGGGAATCGAACCCACGACCTCCGGTATAGCAGTCAGGGTCACTAACCACTAGACCAACAGGCCTTGGAAAAAGAAATAGATATCTTATTTTGAAATTTTTGTTGTTTACAGAAATTTGCCACCGCCATTTCCCGTGCTTCGTAGTGAGGCATTTTCAAGATCCCGCACTGTAAGCAGGTACGCCCAAAAGTCCCAGATTTTATTATAACGGGTGATTCATTTAGAGGTGTTTTTTTTTTAAGATTTATTTTTATGACCCAAAAGAACCATTTATTACATTTATTATTTTAAGATTATTTCTTTCAAATGTTGGCCGAAACTGTGATGAGCATGGGCCATTCTGTCTATCACCTTTAACCAGGCGGCCGATCAAGACGCTTCCCACGATACCTCATCGTCATATTATGATAAGTAGTTTAGAGGTTATGAGGGAACAGATGAACATACATACTACTACTCAAAATCATAACCCTCCTTATTTCTTCGCCGTGGTCGGGTAATGACCGACGGTCTATCTCTTGTAAGGGCTGGTAGCTAAATAGTAAGAGCCACTCGTTTCGATTCGAAGTGCTCGTCTAACTAAGCTTGCCGACGACCATCCATTAGAACTTAAGATATTTTTAATTCCAGTGGTACGTTCCTGTCAAATAGTTCTTACTAGAGAATGGGTAGCAGCATCGAAGGTAGCAACGTTCTCTATGCATTCACCATATAGCGATCGCACACCCGCCTTTATTATGGCAAAGGCGTTTATGCCAAACCCCCCAAAATTAGGAGAGGCGTATGCCCACCATTTTTTAGCGGAAATGTAGTGATGTTAAAATGAAAAAAAAAATGATCGTTAAAAATGTATACCCACCAGTGGCGAAAGCACCATATAACACGATTCCTATCGGCTTGCCTTCGGGGATTCGCATTGGTAACTGTATCACTATTAAAAATACAATAGTATGTAAATAGTGGCTACTATTGTCAATAAATATAGTTACACTACGGGTATTTAATTCACCATAACATTCAAACAACAAAAAAGGTTATATACAGCTTTGTATTACAACAAAAGAGAAATGTTCTAAATTAACCCGGCGCCAAAACGTCATAATCGGGAACTAAAAATTCATGCAACAGCGATCCCGTAATGATGTCACTTTAGGTCACGTGGCACCGCTTGATATGTAAGAGAGCAAGCCGCTGTACAACGGGTTATGACAGAGACAGGTATAGAAAAATGCGTCAGCGAGAACGAGATAGAGGAATATTGCATATTTTATTCGGTTTTCAGCTGTTCAATTTAATTGTATTTAATTCATTACATTCCTATATTAATTTTAGAATGATAGTAAGTATTCTTTATTGATGAGTCAGTAAATTAAAGCCGACTTCGCTTCGGCTTCTCTTTTAGAAAAATTTACACTTCGCCGCTGATACCCACCCCGGGTATACATTTTTACGGATCCGAATACAAATATTTTGTGTCAAGATCCGCAGATACGAATATGGATCTTAACTTTCTTACTCAATCAGTGTCGATGAGCGTGACTTTGAAACGATAGTTGACGCCACTTGACGCTTTGATAGTTGATTTAGTACCTTTGAGTTATGTACTATTGGTATGATAACTCACAATGATAAATGTTTGCAATATAAAGTTGCCAAATATCCTGCCAGGGTCGCGAGATCTGATCGAAAGAGTTACCGTGGCCCTGGCATATGGGCAACTGAAGGAACACGGGTGGGTTTTAGTCAGTAAAAGTCTGACACGCCCTTCCGCTCCACCCAGAGCGGGAGACGTCATTCGATGATTTCCCACCCACAAAAAAAGGTGCCAAATATAAGGTGTATCTATTCATACACGAAATATTTTAAGAGGTACACCTGTAGGTGGTAAAGAAGCTATAGAAGCAAAAAGAAAATATTTATCTCTATTTTTTATTTTTATATCGTTTTTGAATGTTCGTAATTATTATAATTTCAAAACTGCTTGAGATGTTTTGCATAAAACCTTTACTTCAAATTCTATGAATGGCCCGCCTGACCGCCTGAGCATGGCCGCGGTGTCTCGGGCCGTAAAAAATAAGTAGGAGTCAGTATTTCTTATGTGCGTCAAATAATTTATAAATATTAAATTTTGAAAAAAATACATTTAGAATAAAATATTCATTGCTATAGCTTCTTTACCACCTACAGGTGTACCTCTTAAAATATTTCGTGTATGAATAGATACACCTTATATTTAATTTTAAGAAATAAAAATTAATCTGAATGAAATTGAATAAGATGCGTAATATAAAGGTGCCATATTTAATTTTAAGAAATAAAAAATAATCTGAATGAATTAAATGAGATCCGTAAAAGATCCGCCAAAAAACGGATACGGATCTCTTTTCTCCCTCGGATATCCGCGGATACGTATACGGATATCCGGAAAAAAACCACTGAAATGATGATGATGAGTGACCTCAATATGGGCGAAGCCTAGGGCTAGTTTTATAAACAAAAAAAAAATGTTTTTTCTCGTCAGAACTCGCGAGTTGCCCAGAGAAGATGAAGTCTTACGTTGCTGCTGTGCCTGCTACAAAATATCCATTAGCGAAATGTTTCTTTGTGAGAATGGGCACGGCTCCTGCAATAACTGCAAGATTGAAGCGCGAGCATGCGGCATCTGCAGAGGGAAACTTACCGGCAGAAGAAGTTATGACACTGAAAATTATGGTGCACAGGTATTTAATTAATGTAATCATCAAGGTGTCGGTGACCAGTCCAATCACTATGTACTGTACGCCGATCCCTTGGGCGAAGCAATCCAAATACTTAGGAGTGATCCTCGACCACCACTTTACCTTCAGGGAGCACATTACGACGGCCGCGTTCGCTCTTGATAGGCTCCAGTTCATTCTGACCGGCCGTAGCGCATCCTCCCTTAGGTCCAAATTGCGTATCTACACCGCGGTGATACGCCCTGTCATTATATGATAATTGATCAGTTACAGACACGTCATGCGGAATGCTTAGGCCAAACCAGTTCACCCTTCTCATCAACATAATGACTCTTCATGTTTATGTGTAACAGTTTACAACGGTTAAAGTTTTACATTGCAATGATACCGTGACACTGCAATGCTACTTTTGTTTACTGTAGCAGGCTGTCCATGCTGTTTCTTTTCTGCATAGGTCTATACTAGTTTGTCCTATAGCATGTAGGGAGAACTGGTTTGGCCTAGGCAAAGCTAGTTCATCCTGAAATCGGGTTTGGCCGGTAACGGCAACTCATTTTAATTCTATGACTTAGGTTACAACGTCACTTTCTTTTTTTCTTCAGATGAAGGTGCGTTGCCCTCATTCAGGGCAAGGTTGTGTGGTGCGTAAAAAGATAGCAGACATGGCGAATCATGTGCAAGAATGTCCTTTCAAATTACAAGACTGTCCCCTAGCCGCAGTATACGGGAACTGTGACTGGTCCGGTAAGATTTTATTTTTCAATAGCACTTTACTGACCTGTTAGCCGACCCTGACTGCTAAGACTGAGGTCGTGGGTTCGATTCCCACCCAGGATAAATTTTTGTGTGATGAGCACAATCATTTGTTCTGAGTCTGGATGTAATTTATCTATAATATGTATGTATGTATCTATATATATAAAAGAAAGTCGTGTTAGTTACTTCACTTATAACTCAAGAACGGCTGAACCGATTTAGCTGAAAATTGGCAGGGAGGTAGTTTAGAGCCAGGAGAAGGACATAGGATACTTTTTATCCCGTTTTTTTTTTTTTTTTTTTTTTCCCCTTTTTACGACCGCGTTCCCGTGAGACGTCACATAAAACGTCAAAGAGAATACAAGTCACTATAAAACGTGGTACTATGACAAAAACGTTGCCTTCGAAGTACCAGGTTATCATAACTTGACAGGAGCTTACCAAACAAAGGAGTGTCAGCTAGAAAACGCTTTATGCCTTCGAAGTACCAGGTCATCATAACTGGGTAGGAGCTAACCTAACATATGAGTGTCAGCTAGAAAACGCTTACCAGATCACCACCGCGTACCAGGTTGTCAAACTTGGTACGTTTATAACAACATTTATTGAATCTGAGGCGATACGAAGTTCGCTGGGTCAACTAATTATCTATACTAATATTATAAAGCTGAAGAGTTTGTTTGTTTGATTGAACGCGCTAATCTCCGAATCGAATCCGGTCCGAATTGAAAAATTCTTTTTGTGTTAGGTAGCCTATTTATCGAGGGAGGCTATAGGCTATATAACATCACGCTACACCTCAGAGGAGCGGAACAGTAATGAAAAATGTTGCAAAAACGGGGAAAATTTATTCCTTCTGAGAGTTTCCGTTGCGTGCGCTGCGTAAACGGTTAAAGTAACGCAAAAATCATGTATGACGGGATTGTTATTTTTAAAAAGTTCAAAAAAAAAGTCCCAAGAGCATATGTCTATCTTTTAAGGTTGACTCACTATAACTCAAGGAGCGAAAATGGACGAAAACTAGCAGGCAAATCGATGCGACGGGAAGGGTAAGGGGAGCAAAAATTTGACGCGGACGAAGTCGCGGGCAGAAGCTAGTTTAGAAATAAATAAGTATATTTTTCAGTTGTCTAGTTGCCATATATAGGCTCTGCCTAGTTTGGGATTATTTAACGTTGTGTTGGTTGTCCTAAGATATAATATATTGTTAACAGTAACACTAGGCCCACATGCTGGTTTGCGGCCCAGTCTCTCTCACAGGCCTGTGTCCCTGCTACGTACATTATAGACAGATCATGTTAATGAATAAGATAGCCCCTTTGTATGCCTTGCATAATTAAATCCGTTTGGCCGCTTCATTAAATTCTTACATGACGTATTTTACTCTTGTTTACATATCATCTTCAACACGCTTTCTCATCCCGAAGGGTTGACCCACGTCTCGCCAATTATGAGACGAGCATGTTAAGAGGGATGTGTGGTGTTACACGAATGGATAGAATGAAAAATGAGTACATTAGAGGAAGTCTGAAAATGGCACTGATAACTGAAAAGTTGTGTGGGAATCGGTTGTCATGGTATGGTCACGTCATACGGAAGAATGAGAAAATGTCGTGAGGAAAGTATTGAGTATGAATGTCGATAGCTATAAGAGTAGAAGTAGACCAAAGAAACGATGGATGGACTCTATGAATTATGATATGGATAGAAAGAGGGTGACTACTGAGATGTCGACTAATAGAGAAGTGTGGGAGAAAAAAAATTGTTGCGCCGACCCCAAAATAAATTGGGATAAGGACGGGAGAATGATGATGATGATGATGATGGTTATTATGATGGTGATGATGATGATCTTGCCAGTTATGTTTAATTTCCTTGTAAACACTTTTTTTAGGGGTGGGAAGTCATCAAATGACCTCTCCCGCTCTGGGCGGAGCAGACAGGTGGGTCAGACATTTACTGACTAAAGCCCACCCGTGTTCCTTCAGTTGGCCATATGCCAGGGCCACGGTACCTCTTACGAACAAATCTCGTGACCCTGGTAGGATGTAAACAATATTACATAGGAATTTAACATAAATGGTGAGATGTGGGTATAGTATAAGAACCCATTGCCATCAACTGGGCACCCATCCAGACTCCGGGCTGCTATGGAGAAATTCCAGATTGTAAAATCCTATAACTCTTTTCCCGACCTGGGGATCGTAGAGCAGGACCCCTCAACAGTAGTCATTACGACCACAAGACCAACGAGCCGTTTACTCTTGATTTCAGGTAGAATACGTGAACTTTCGAAACATTTTTTGGACAAGCATCCAAATAACCTCCTTACTAAAATGAGCTTAGAGCTGCATTTTCCGAACATCCACTGCGACGATCGGTACATCTGGCTTGTCAAACAACGCTGCCATTTTATTTTCCACCTAAAAATATCCAAAAACGACGGCAAAGTCTACATGGCCGTTCAGCTGATGGGCACGAAAATGAGTGCCATGGAATGGGTTTACGAAATACACGTCTACAATAAAAACGAAGACCGCAGGAAATTTATGTACACGGACTATTGTCGATCTTCTCTCGATGATATGGATGACGTATTTACGTCAGGAGAGTGTGCTGTCTTGCCAAAGTGGTATGCAAAGTCTTTTTTCAGCAATGAATCGATTCTGAAGTTTTTCATTAATAAGACCAACGACAACAACAACATGGGTTTCGACAGAAACGACCGCAGTAGAGGTAAGAAGTTAACATTTCATTTAAAAAAATAAACTTATTTTATTTATTTTTGGTTGGTAAATCATCAAATGATGTCTCCCGCTCTGGGAGGGAGGCCCAACCGTATCAGACTTTTACTGACTTAAATCCACCCGTGTTCCTTCAGTTGCATGCCAGGGCCTCGGTAACTCTTTCTTTCTTTTTTAAGTGGAACTTCCTGAAAAATAAAGAATAAGAGATTTGAGATAGCCTAGATATATCTTTTTTCTCTCTCATGTAACGAAGCGGGTCAAAACACAAATTTCACTCTCAATTTGTCGTCCAATTATTGAATCGCAATATTATGAATAAAAAATGTTCAAACCAAACCACAATATTGTGTTCTGTGTTGCTGGCCCATGGAATGTCGTAGTGTTGCTGGCAACATGCTTGTGCCATATTTGTTGCGCAATTTTTTCGAAACGCAGTTCATGCTGAGTATACCTTTATGTTTTTGTCATTGCAGAGTATTCCGCGACAGAGAAAGAAATCAATGGTTGAAGTGGATCAATAACATTGCTGACAGACAAGAGATAAACGCGAAAAACCCCGGGCATGTGGAATCTCGAGACGTAACCGAACAATGTATTATAAGCATTGATACTCTAACGAATTATAAGCTCCACTACATACAATTTAAGTAGGTACCTACATCACTGTCGCGCACTATATATAGGTGCTGCTTTGCCTCCTGTATTAAAGGCTTCCACAGGTAGGCGCGAAACGACTCTAGTGAACAATTTATACACAAATATGTCGTGGAAATTTTTCTACAAAAGACGCGTCTCGCCTGTTTAAGGGGAGCCGTAAAGGTGTTATGTCATTACGTGGAGTTTTTGCCGGTTAAAACTAATCTGACCCGTTCACTTTACCGCAAATAAGAAAGAAATAATTTCTATTCAAATTCATTTATTCATTTTGAGTAATTAATTTTCGATCATGTTGGCATTTGTCATTATTTTGATTTAATTAGATTCCATTGCTTAGCTATGACTGTACATTGTCCAAGGATCATATGGTTCGTGGCCAACATTGGAATAAACGCCGCCATCTTAATTTTTCAATTTAATTTTACAAATGTTTATGGCAATGCAAGAAAAACAAAATAATGCACGAAATAAAAAACCCATTTATTGGTATCATTAATGTTCATTAAAATTTACGTAAAATAATTATCTCAGTCTACTAAGGTTCTGGGAAGTTGCCTGTTTCGTCCCACATTCGGGGCAATATAAACCATAAAAATTACCCGAGGCAATACCACTTTGCTCGTTTTGCCCAGCCCCCAGCTACATAATATTATATCTACTTTTCAGCCGCATACTTAATTGAAAGTAGAAATTAATTCAACCACTTACATTTTAACACAATCAAACTACAACGAATATAAAAAAAAAACGTTAACCTATGTTTTTTTTTGTCAAAAATTACTGGAACCCGATCCGCCTAGTTCAGAAGGTCTCAGTTACTTATTCTACGAGACAAACGGGTGTCCATCTTACCCCCTCGTGGCCCGCATTGCCTCATCATCTCCCTGTCCATGAGAGCCAAGAGCCAAAAGATCCTTGTAGTAATAGTATTATGAGTTTATTTAATTAAATATTTTTTACTTATGGCAACTCGGCCCAATTGTTAGTAACATTGTTCTTAAAAAAACTATTGTCAGTAAACAAAACAGAAACAAAAAGACAAATGTAAGTTTTGCTGAGGGGTCTTCTGACCAGCATCTCCACAGCGCGCGAGAACCAAGGTGTGTAGTATTTTTCCATCATACTTAGGATGCCGTTAGACCGCGCTCTTGACAGGATGGAATTAAGTATTTTGCACATTCTGAACGTGCGTTTATGACTTCGCGTCTATTATTGTTAAATGTCAATATGACATTGTGCTGTGAAAATAAGACTGTTACATATACGTATTAAGATTTATGATTGTTTAAATCGTCTTTATCACCTGCGTAGCCTTTTTCAATTATATTGAGGTCGGCCTCCGGTCTAACCGGATGTAGGTGAATACCAGTATTATACCTAAGGAGCAACTGCCTATCTGACCTACCAAAGCACTGGATTGTAGAGGACAGGGGGGTAACGTATTACCTAATAATTGAACTGGGTAATACTATACCCCTTCGTAAGATTGATTGTAAGATTTTCGAGTAGGTAGGTTTACAATGCATGATTTTAAAACTGTAGGTGGACCCTTTTATATTTTACCATTAAATATGGTGTGCTAATATTTAATTTTATCTTGCGTTATGCTTTTATTGACCGGCTTCAAAAAAAGGAGGAGGTTATCAATTCGACTTTATTTTTTTAAATTATTTTTTAAGTTTGTTACCACACAACTTTTGACTGGGTGAACCGATTTTGATGATTCTTTTTTTTCAAGCTGGTGCTTCCCGAATGGTCCCATTTTAATTTGGTTTCATTGGGATAATGGGATCCATGTGAAAACCATATAAGCCTTGAATTTGCATTAAGTATTTACGCGATAAATGAACGAATAACGCGATTAGATTGGTGCGGGGTTTCTAGCATAACTAAAAAGTTAAAAATAAAAACTTTACAAAAAAATAAAAACCGACTTCCTTAAATACAGATCCTAAGACACCGACTTCCAAAATTAAAGTTATTTTTGACTTTGTAGAGTTTTTTTAAGGTAGTCGGTTTTTTTTAAATACATTTTTGACAACTTCAATAAATAATGGCCTTAGGACGCATTAGGATTTTTAAAGAACAAAATTAATAGTTGTCAAATTTTCTGTTTCTGTAGGAGAGATGAAGTTTATATATCTAATGTCTTATTTTTCTGTCTTTTTTTTAAATTGTAATTGATAGTGTCATTAGTATAGTGCGAGAGTGTTGACTTAGTTATGTTTTAAATTAATTAATTATTATAAATTAAATACCCATATTAAACATTTCTATTTCCTTTTCCACGATGTGACGTGATATCGTAATTTTTTTTTGACGTTTTGCATTATCGTATTGTAAACATGGTCTAAGGTAAATCTTTAAAGACTTCCGGTATTTTGTTATATGTATATTATTACAGTATTTATGTACACACGGCTCCACATCAAGCTATACATTTCCAGTTTTAGCTGACCTCGCATGGTATAGCTTCTCGTACAATTAGAGGTCAGGTTATACTGGAAATGTATAGCTTGACCTGTCGCCGTGCGTACGAGTTCCTTTTAACCTGACCTGCGTTAAGCAGAGCTCATGTTTAAAATTATTTTTATATCTAGGTTATACATTACCTATATTATATTACTAGATTCTGTCCGCGACTTCGTCCGCGTCAAATTTTTGCTTATATCGTTTGGAGCTAACAGATAATTGTGACTGTCAAATAATTTGCAAGAAAATAATATTGCGACTATAAATTGAGATGTAAGTTATGATATCTTTCAAGTTGGATCAAACTGCACACGGTGTGCAATTTTTTTTTAAATCGGTTACGTTGTTTAGGACTCCATCCCGGACAAACAAAGTGACGCGTAATTTATATATATTATAAGATATTATACATATTGTTTGGATACATCTTTGATTGTGTAATACCACGGTAAAGATATCTATACAGTAGTCTATCTTCATACAAACGCTCGGAACGCAAGTCATACCTACGCGCCTCGAGTCTGGTACACTCCGAGTACATACGCAGTCGCGTACGCTCCGCTTTGATAAACGGATGACGGGCGATGTTATTAAAATGGTTTTGTTTGTAAGCAGTTAGCGTGCGATTTGTGGATATTTAATAATAATCAGTGCAAGATGATTGAATGGCATGGCAAATAGAACTTATAAACTATATTTTGGTGTTTCTGGTTGCTTGAATTATTGTATAATGCACCCAGAGATACATTTTTTAAATTACCCTGGAAACTTCGAAATGAAAGAAGATTTTTTTTTTTATATAGCTACTAGTACGAAATTTGTTTCTTTTTTAATAGGTAGGTATTTTGCTTTTTACACCAATTAAAATACCAGGATTATTAAATAAGTAAGTGGATAGGGGAAAAAAGTGACAAACGAGAGACCTAACTACGCTCGTAGTAGTAGCAGGTAGTTTCCTAGCCTGGTGTGCCCGATCTTTTGATTTGAATCGATCATTTCGATCGTAAATCATTGAATCGATAAACGATCTTGATCGCAGGATTTTAATCGGTCCTGCAAAGATCGTATCGTAATTAAAAATAAATGAAAGTTGATATAATTTACATCTTCCACCATTATCACTTTTAATAAAAAATGGTCCAAACATTGTTTTTTTTTTTAATAAAAATATAATATTTACAATCAAAGAAACTCAAGTGGGTAGATGAAGTCAAAATACTTTTTGCGGGCAGCCCTACCGCGTCTACCGCGTGTTTACGTACCGCGCGTGCTGTAGGTAATTATTTCTAGGATAAGGCCGAGTCAAAATACTGTATAGATTATCTTTACTGTGGTAATACTGTGTATTGTGTATTGTTTAATAAGATATTCCAGATGTTGTTGTACAAATAGGCATAATTTTCTAAAGTGCATACGTGGGCAACACTGGAAGTTTTTTGAAAATAAAAAATGGAATATTGTTGACGCCTTTAATATTTTTATTGCTTTATGAAGTAGTCTCTGTTCCTTTCTAAACACCGTCATAGCTGGAACCATTGACTGATGCAGTGGTCCCACTCTTCTTAAGGGATCTCTTCCACGCCTTTTTCAAACGCAGCCACGGTATCTTCAGAGTTCATAAAAGGAATTCCTCTAGATTTATCTTTTATTTTGACTTTAAATGGCCTGTTAGTCTAGCGGTTAGTGACCCTGATTGCTAAGACTGAGGTCGTGAGTTCGATTCCCACCTAGGACAAATCTTTGTGTGATGAGCACAATCATTTGTTCTGAGTCTGGGTGTAATTTATCTATAATATGCATGTATCTAAATACATGCATTTATAAATAAAAGTCATAATGCACGTGGCAATAGGCAGCGCATGGATTTAACTTTATTTTAAAAGGTAGTTCTTTCCGCCTGGCTAGACAATAAAATGTTGGTGGGTATGAATGGTAAATAAGTAGATGTCACACATCTACTTACCAAACCGCACTGGGCCCGCGTGGTAGACTACGGCCCACTCTGTCTCACCGAGAGGAGGCCTGTGTCCCAGCAGTGGGAACAATATAGGCAGATAGGTGGGAACAATATAGGCAGGTATGATGACCTAGTTCTGGTTAACAATTATGGCAGCTCGGAGCGTCAGCCGTAGTCGTACCCCTATCAATAAATGAATAAACAAGTGTTTCAGGCTCTTTCAGAATTCAACCCTTAAAAGGTGGAAAAGGGGTGACAATAATAGCTTATGGCCGCGACTTCGTCCGTGCAAATCTACTTCCTTTCTTAACGCTCGCCTACGCTACGTTATGCTACGATATAACCGAACCCCACGCGGACGAAGTCGCGGGAAAAAGCTAGTCTTGTATATTTGTTTATAAAAAAAATATTTTAAGTTAAGTATACAGAATTCTAGCGAAAATATGTAATTCCATGTGTTGCCGGACGTAAAGAATAGTACCATCCTGTTTCATCCCATAGGTGTCGTAGAAGACGACCAAAGGACTTACTAGAGAATGGTCAGCGTTCTCTATGCATTTTACCACCCAAAGAGATATAATACAAATGAGTGTACTACGTGAGCTCGACAAATGGATGTGCGAATAACACTTGTGCGAAAAAATGTACTGCGACTCACCACAGTTCGAATGCACGCTTGTGCGACACACTGAATCTAGTTGTTTCTGCCACTCGCCGGCCGCTGCCGCAGCACCGCTCGCTTGGCTCGTGCGTAGGAGCTCACACTTTTAATGTAACCTAAGCGAGTGTACTAAGTGAGCTCGAGTACAATAATTTAATGCGCAACTCGGCATAAAAGGTTTTCATGTTTTCATTTCGAACTTACAAGAATGCAAGTTGACATGTCTGCACATGCCCCACTAGACTCAACGCCTTATAAATAAATAAATAAAATAAAATTCGTTTAATTCAGGTAGCATAACCCATATTAGACAACAATATTAAAATGATCAGATTATAAAATAAAATTTCACACATAAATAAAAACATAAACAAAAGATAAAAATATCAATACATACAACACACAAATTAAATAAATTAAATTCAAATTTCATAATGTACTTTATAATCTCCAAAAGATCTTCCAAAAGATCCATTAATTAAAATTAAATTAAAATCCATTTATTTCCGATGACTTGATCCATACAATTCGATTAAACATATAAAAATAAATAATAAATTAAAAGGGAAAAATAAAAATAAATAAACATTCAAATTACCCGCTTAATAAGAGATCTCCATAGCGGGGAAGAGATCCTATCTGCGATATTATTACTTATGACCACTAAGGCAATAGTATTGAACTACGAATTTGTTCGTTATGTCCCGTCTATTGTAACTAAATAATATAATGTCTTTGTTACTACTATACTGCGATCGCCAACCCGCCTACCGAGCGTGACGATTATGGCAACGCCCCAAATTTTTTTCTGGGGGAGGCCTATGTCCAGTAGTGGACGGATTACGGCTGAAATGCTAATATTTTTTTAAAGATCAACGTCCATGAAAAAATTGCTCGCAAATATTCTAGAACGTGTCACTAATTTGTCCGAGTCCTTGTGAGTGAGGGCACACAAATGTAATGGCGACGTGGCGGGCGGAGGAGCAACACAATAAAGTACCGAAGTGGACGAGCGACGCACACACACGCGGCGTGCTAGGTCCGAGCAGGGCTGTCAGTAGCACCCACATATTTTATACTAGCTTTTGCCAGCGGCTCGCCCGCGTGGAGGTCGGAAAATATCCCGCGGCAACGTACTACCGGGATAAAAATTAGCTTATGTGTTAATCCAGGTTATAAACTAACTGTATTCAAAATTTCATCCAAATCCGTTCAGTAGTTTTTGCGTGAAAGAGTAACAAACATCCACACATCCATACATACAAACTTTTGCATTTATAATATTAGTAGGAAGTAGAAGTAGGATAGTAGGATCTACATCACTCTAAAATTATACATAATCGAAAGTCATTGACACATTACGCAAACCAACAAAACTATTGAGAAATAGTTTCTAACAAATATCATTATTACATATATATCATTTTGTCGTGCCTTTTATAGACAGTAACTATCGTAATTTTATTGATGGTTATAAATTTCAAACGATCAGCCTAAAGAAAATAAGTTTTACTTTAGGCGGTAAAATTTGAATCAGAAAAAGATAAAACTGAATGGGCTTCATTCGGTTGTCCTAAAATAAATTTTCCTATCCAAGAATTGAGACACTAAGTTGGCATCATTGTAACAGATAGGTACTCCGTGTGTAAAGTTTATAGTTCTGAGTGTTGTTACAAATAGTTGGTTATATCATTTATGTTGAAATTATCAAAGTGAGAACGATGTAAAAATACGTGCACATTAAATGGGTCCGCAATTACAAAAAAAAATCACAAATTAAAGACCATAATGCATCAACCTAGGTATATTAATTGGTTACCGCAAGTTAGTTATTATTTTAATTTGACAATTTTTTAACACTTGATTTCCGATTAGAATAAATAGAAAACCGGTCAAGAGCGAGTCGTACACCGAGGGTTCCGTATCGCAGTTTTAAGTCAGCGCCATCTCCTGACCGATAGTGGAACTAATGTAATTTTTGTTAAGGATTTCTGAAAAAGAGTGCTATTCAGAGGTTTTATTTTTTCCTGTAATATTTGCATAAACTTCAATGACAGAATAATTTCGCAATGGATGGATGGTGCTGTATTTGTTTTAATTTTTTCATTTGAGAAGAAAAATGTTTAATTAATTGCCCCATTTCGAATTTTTATGACCCCAGTTTAGTCATGTAGCAAAAAAATATACATACATATTTTAATTTTTTTTCTTATTCGCAATAGAGTAACGCAAACGTGGAATAGTTTTAGATAACGTTTGCGTTACTCTATTGCGAATAAGAAAAACTAAAAATAAGTATGTATATTTTGGTACAGAATCGGACAGAAAGACTGAGTCTCACCATAAGGGTTCTTTTTTACCATTTTGGTACAGAATCCTAAAAACCGCATGCTTGCTTCTTTTTTACGCAAAGTATACGGCTCAATTTTATTTTTTGTATCCAGTTATACAAGGTAATTCGATATATATATATATATATATATATATATATATCTTTATTAATCAAGTGACAAGACTCAGTTGTGTAAGTAACAATTTTTCTTACCCCTATGTTAGTATTCCTATTCTAATTACTTAACCTATAACATGAATATATGTGAAACACCGCCACACGTCTATCACCGAGGTGCACAGCTTGCAGCAGTGATTCACATATAAACAATCGAATCTGCTCGCCACACAGCGCAGAATAAGGTTGGGGCTAGCCCGCACGCGGCGCACTAGGGAGGCGCATCGCTTCCTCATCGTTGTATAAAAACAGTCGACTCGAGCTTCCGCAAACATCCCTGACGCACTACAGAAGCGGGGCAACCCCATCAATATCCTGAACGCATCATTGTATTGAACGCGAAGGACGCTGTACGATTTCTGCACATAATCAGCCCACAGACTACACGTGTACAATGGAGTGCAGTATGCTCGGAACAAGGTTAATTTAACACCCCGCCCCGTGAGCAACGTGCAAATCTGCGAGCTATCATATTTGCCCTAACCGACAGCGCCCTTCGCTCTCACTCAATATGGTCATCGTCCTTCATGCCAGCGGTCAAGACGTGTCCAAGGTATTTAAACTTATATACCCGTGAGAGCGGAGTTCCGCTCAAAGCGATTGGTGGTATACTTTCTGGACACCGTCCGCCGCCGGCAGTCCGGCACCAAAGACCATGACCTCACTCTTAGACACGTTCTAGACTAAACCATGAAGTTTGGCATAATCTTCACAGATGGCCACCAACCTCCTAAGGCCACAAACCGAGGCGCTCAGCAGAGCCATATCATCGGCGTAACTAATATTATTTACACACACACCATCAATGTAACAGCCGGCTCGCTCTTTGCTGAGCGTCTCAATCAACTCATTGACGTATAGATATACATTGGATATTATGTATATTGGATACATTAGACGGGTATGTATCCAATTATACGATCTAGCAGCCCTGCGCCGATGATGGAACCCTAGTAGGCGTGGTGGGGCGGGGGTCGCCGTCCATGCGCCGTCGCGTCGTCGTTACTCTCCCGCCAGCACTCGCCCGAGTGACGAACAGAGAAAAAACAGGAATCTAAATCAGTACACTGTTTATGGATATTGCAAATCCCTGAAAGAGTGTTCAAGAAGCCTATGATTTTTTTTTTCTTTTGATTTTATGATAGGTAAGTAGTGCTTCTTCTTTTGAATACGTAATTTAGCTAAATATACGATGTTACTGGCAGATGTAAGATGGCGCCGTGAATATTTCTTTCATAATGTAATAGGATTAATGTAGACTACTGTATGATATTATTAAAATGTATCGCCAACTTGATTAGGTAATGTTATAAGTACTTGCTGAAATATGTTTCTAAATAACCTTAAAATGAGTACGTATTGATTAGCTAGTTTTTGGTACTTAATCCCATATGCTAGGAAAACTAGGAGTTAATTTATTTAGATAATTTTCAGGTATCCGATAAATATTACTATTACTTAACTAATTTTATTTTTTACTGTTTATTAGTTGCTGGAGCGGTTCAAGACTCCGCCATAAATTAAAACACGTGGAGTGGCAGGTATGTTTGAGATGAAATAATATTCATGTTTTCATGTCCATTTTAAATTTAGTTAAATCTAGGCACTTTTCTGCACTACTATGTAGAGTTACAGCTAGAGATTAAATTAATTAAAACCTCATGATTTTGTACCATTTCGTATTATTAGATACAACAACGCTATAATTTCCGTTAAGTTTACATAAAATACATTTATAAAATGTGTTACAATCAAAACCATACTTTTCTTAACATAAAAATTAAAAATATTGGAAGAACAATGAGTCGGCACGCTCATTAATTTACGTTTTTACGCTCATTAATTAACCGCGTGTTGGCGCCAGTCGAGGGGCACGCTAGCGAGAGCTGAGCAGATAAGCGGCGCGGCGCTCGGAGCGCGGGCGGCGCGCGCGCAGCTCGGACAGCGTGGCGCTGGACTACGAGCTGCTGCTGCAGAACAAGCCGCGCGCCAGGAACATGCAGCGGCTCACGGGTGAGCAGATCTACATTCATTTAAACACATATTTTTCTTCTTAACACGCTTTTATTAGCTTCATAACTATGTTAGTATGTGCCTATGTAACAGAAACTTTGAACATGATTTTGACCCTCTTTAAAACGTTAGATTAACTCGAAATTTGCCTTACTTGTCAAGGACCAATGCCAATACAATAATTTTATAAATTTGTGCCATTATCCTTGCCAGCGTTACCAGGATAGCAAAAAAACTGTCTTCAAAAACTACGCTGACATACGTCACAAAATTCGAAAGACCCTAAAAAATTGAAAATAAATAGTCGTTTTAGTAAAAAAACATGGAAAAATACGTTCGGTGCTTTTTAACCGACTTCAAAAAGAAGGAGGTTATCAATTCGAATGTTTTTATTTTTTATGTATGTTCGGCCATAACTACGTCATATATAAACGGATTTGCAAAATTCTTTTTTTGTTCAAAAGGGGTTTATTCCGAAATGGTCCCATATAAATTTCATATAGATCTGATGATGAGTTCTGGAGACAGACACCTATTTAAAAAATGACAGCAAATCAACCGCGATTTCCGCTATCGCATAAATAAGCATTGTTTGTTTGGAATTAGTGCTGGGTAGATACCATAACAAAAAATTTAAAAATAAAAATCGGTTGTTTTTTTTTGTAAAAAAGATTTGTGAGGTATTTTTTAGTTAAGCAGTTAAGCACCCTATATGGAAGCGTGTTTTTTAGTCTCTTAAAACTATTATTTTTGTTAAGGCTCGATTGGCTGTTCAAAATGGTGTGCTGGTACCTATGCTTGTGTATGGAAGTGAATGTTGGGTGTGGCAAAAGAAGCATGAAAGCAGAATTAATGCTGTGGAAATGTGTTCCTTGCGTAGCATGTGTCATGTGACTGTGAATGATAGGCTGAGGAATGACCAATTGTATAAACCTAAACAAAGCAAAATTAGTATGTGAGGATCGTAGCAGGTGGAATTCTGTAGTTTCTGCCTACCCCCATGGGAAAAAGGTGTGATTTTATGTATGTATGTATGTGCAATACCGAATCTGCACTTAACCTGACAACAACTGCCGGGGTCGCGTGATTCTTCGAAAGAGATACCGTGACCCTGGCACTTGGGCAACTGAAGGAACACGGGTGGGTTTTAGTCAGTAAAAGTCTGACATGGCCTCCCGCTCCGCCCAGAGCGGGAAAAGTCATTTGATGATTTCCCATCCAGAAAAAAAAAGCCTGACAAGATAAATACTTAGATTGTGTTAAGCCTTCATTTAACAAGGACTAGAATGAAACAAATATATTTGTAAATTGCATTGTTTTAAACGCGTTTTTTTAAACGTTCGTTTAAGTTCATACGTCTGGTCATACACGCATGCCAGTTACTAGTGCTACGCACCTAGCCCTTCTGAAGAACATCACTATTCAGTGTTGTATACTATGAAAACCCTCTTTCTTTTGATGCAGCCTTTTCCTTGCTGTCTTCTCACCAGCATCGCTATAATCACACAGGGGTGACCTTAACGCCATGATTTGAAGACTTGCTAGTGTTGTCATGTTAACAACTATCTAGGTTGGTTTGTGAAAAGCAATTTATTAAAAAAAACTTTAAATCCAGTCCGCAGCACAGGGGCGGGCTCACAGGAGGCTCTGTCAGTAAAGAAGTCCGCCGAGATGGCCGCGTTGTTCGCCGACGTGCGCCTGTCGCAGCGCACCGACGTGCGCGCGCTGTGCGGGGCCCCGCGCGCGGCCCCCGCACTGCCCCGCGCGGGGCCCCCGCTGGGCGCCCCGTGCGGGCCCCGCCAGAGGGTCCCCGCCGCCTCACTCTTCGCACACGCACCCCTCAGCAGGAACGCTAGTCTCGAGGACACGTTAGGATACCTACCCTAAGGCAGACGGTAAGCTTTCAGGTGACGCCTTATAACGTTGATTTAGGTAATTTCATACAAAATATTAATAAAATCGTCGGGCGTTTTACTTTGTCGTTTTACTGTGTCCCAACAGTGGGGACAGTACAGGTTGATTATGACTGACGATTAATAAAATTAAAAATATTTTTTTGCAACGTTATAAGGCATGGTGAAATCTTAAACGAATGTTACTAAATCAATAATGATTTAATGTAAAATATTTGGACAATAATTCAACTGATATTTCTTTAGATGTATTTACAAGATGGCATATTCTTTTTCGCTTTTTAGAGAAATTACACTTATATGTCAGTATCTTGTTAATGCATCTAGTTGAAGTCACATAACCGAAAAACTTCTGTATAGTAATAATATTTGTGATAGAGGATCAGGAAAAGCTGATATAGATATTATTATTTACAGAAGCAAAAATTCATGGCCATTGACAACTAATAAAACTACTAAAAGTTAATTACTAAAAAGTAATTATACAAGCAAAAGGGTGTTACAATTTTGTTTCACAATAATATTGGATCTCAATATTGTTGTAATAAAAAACACGAAACCAAAATAAATGAAAATTATTCCAAATGGTTGGAGAGTGCAATATTTTTAGCTAATTACTTTATTTTTAACAAAAAGTGCAATATGTTTTGACAAAATTATTTTATAGGTTCACAAAACGGTACGAAATGACAAACTACGTCATTTTTAATGACTACGTGATGTTTTATTGACGTCACATGACATGACAATGGATTTAAATCCGAGAAAAAAAGTTCCGAATTTTGGTGGCCGGAATATTACACCAAACCTAAGAAAGTTTAAACTTTTAAAAAGAATACCCCATTTACACGATGTTTTTAAGTAACCTCACAAGTGAAGAGCTTTTTCCTTTTATCTAGAAAGAAAATAGCATGCATAATAATACTACAGAAAACGCATGCTATCTTTCTTTTAGACAGAAATAAAAATAGCGAGCTAAATAGAGTTGCAGAATTAGCATGTTATTTTCCCACTATATATAAGCATGCTATTTTCCTTACAGCATAAAACATAGCATTCCAAATTACGTTACAAAAAACACATGCTATTTTAATAATAATACGTTTTATTTTTGTATATTTTGCCTCTTCGCTTGCAAAAAAATATCGTGTAACTGAGCCAAATAGACCGTGCTTTCTTGATTAATAATTAAAAAACTTGTATATTCACGAATTTTTACTATGTTTTGTATCTACACGTATACCACCTTATTTTAATATAAGGCTATAAAGTATATCGAATGTTAATGTTAAAACTATGTATGTAGTTATTTATTTTTTGAAAATAACCTTTATACATAGAATAATTTAGTGTGCAAGGTGTGTATTAGGCTTGAAATATTTTGATATAATAGCCTAATTTTAAAAGTTTTATTTAAATTAAACCATTTTTGTCGTTCGCCCCATCACTATTAGTTTTAGTATGGTAACATTATTTTTCTTTGAACTGTCAAGTTATTGAATACATTTAAAAGTTGATGTATAGTTCATTTTGTCAAAATCTGTTTTAGTTTTAATACACACCTTGTATGTAGTAATAACTCGGTGCAAGTAGGCGATGGTCCTGTCTATCTCTACTTCACTTCAGTGAACTGAACACTACACTTACCGACTCTGAAACTAGACGCAATGAAGCGTCTAACTGTTACTATACTCTATTCCAAAACTATTCGACGAAAATGTAAACAAATGGGTCAGGAAAAACCTTTCTGTTGTGGGCAAATGGCCATTTACAATCAAATAAAATGATTATACAACGTTTCCCATAACTCTACTAGAGTATTCAGGCTATTTCAAAGAATCAACTGGTATATGTTTTTTTTTTTGTTTTTGAAGTTTCATTGATAAATACGAGTAAATAATTTCATTCAAATCAGTAACTCAAATTTAAAGCTAAGAAAATGCGACGTTATAATTTTTCACGTAAGGGTGTTTTACATAAATAATTGAGACGTTGTATTATTTTGTACAAAAAAAAAATATACCAATTGATTATTTAGCATTGTTGCATTAGCCTTGAGTTATTGGATATCAAAAGGAACACCTTGCATATGAATAGTTAAACCTTCTGAATATGAATTCTGAATCACTTTAAATGTGACATTTGAGGTTATTTTTGTGTATTCAACAAAAATTGAGTACAATTTTAATACTATATAATGTGATACAATATTTGTTTGGAAAAATGGTGAGAAAAAGTGGGAAAATGAATAAGTTAGTTATTCCATTAAGTGAGTGATTCCTGTACAGGTTTGTTTACATTTTTATCAAAAAGTTTTGGAACTGTATAATATAAGGTTATATCCGGACGGAACAAAACGTGAACACGTTGTAAATATGCTATAATCGGATGAAAACTTTGTACTATATTTACTTATACTACAGTATTTTTAGCACACGAACCGACGCGCACTTTACTTGTGTTACACAAGTGTACAAACACGCTGTGCGTAAAGACGAGTAGCGTCTGCATGTAATACGTGAACACGCACACTCCCAACTTCTCTGTTGTATCGGACGGTACCGAGAGCTCCTGCTCTTACACACACATTCACAGCATATGTGCACATTTTTTAACCACAAATAAAGCGCGCGTCGCTTAGTGAGATAACAATACTACACTAGAGTTTTGTCCAATGTACGTCGACATAAATACGGACGGAAAACAGTGCGCGAAAAAATCCCGCCGCGAATCTATTACGTCCGTGGCCACGTGAGCTTTGCTTATCAAGAATAAGTTGCGATAAGAATGTACAAAACGTGAGAAACGTTGACCAAACGTCCCTATAGAGCCAAAACTCACTAAGTCCAGTTGAACATAGATCCCAGGCAATCAAATAAAAATGAGAAAACATATCAGAATGTAATAATATTACATTCTGTGTGCAATTTACGAAAACAGCAGTTTTTTTTTAATAGAGTTCTTAAATAAAATCTCTTTTTCTTTTCAGCGATTTAGTGAGTTTTCGCTTTACAGAAGTTGTGATCTTTCCTAAAAATGAAACTAAGAATTTTGACTCTTTGTGGTAATTTCTTTACTTATTAGTCTATTTTTATTGAAATAAGACTGGTTTATCTTTGTTAATATAAAAGTCGGTTTATATTATTCTGTTCATTATGATTCTCGGTATGCGCCTGAGGAACCTTGTTAGTAATTTTCTTTTTATTATAATACAATATATTTACTTTATAAAGTTAGGCGCCTGTCTCACCAATTTTAATGTAAAAATAATTATTTTAATGATAATAATATTAAAACTAAGATTTGTTTTAGATTTTGTTTCTGATAAAAGTTTGGAGCGCAGCAGTGTGTATAGCCAAGGATTTAAAGAATTGTCTAGTTTTTATTATTTATCTGAGAATAGATAAATTTAAGGAAAAAATAGGGTGAGACAAGTGCTTGAAAAGTGCATATATTTTTGTAATTATATCTAAATTTAGTGAAATGTAGAGTATACTATTTATCTATAAAAATTAAATCAATTTTACGGAATCTTACCTAATTAAGAACATAAAGTTCTTTATTGGCTTCGTTTTTATGATGTCTTGTATTTTAGCTCAACCTCAATTAAAAAGGGCGCAAAAACACATGATATTTATTAAAAAATAGTAGTTCTAAAAAAATTGTTCTTGTATGAATGTTATATTTTATGTTAAGTTCTAACTGTCGATCTTGTAACCGGTGCAATGCTTGTGCAATATGTGTTAGGTTAGTGAGTGCGTCGCAGCACACGCCAAGTGCAATATTTTGTAAATACAATGATATAATGATAATATTTTTTGTTGTTTTATTTCTGTTATTGGTTTTCCATCTTTTTAGTCAATTTATTGGTTTTTACAACAAATGTAAGTATGGCTGAAAAAATACACTGAACATTAAAATCACAATTTTACGATAGAAAAAAGGTGTCGCGACTGGGAGTCCTGGAGGATTGCTGTGTGACGTCCATTCCATTCTTGTTCGCCATTAAGGTCTGTCTGCGCTGTCCTACGAGTTACTGCGCCTGCGCCAGGGTAGAGGTACGCGGGCGAGGGAGGGGGGCACGTGCGATATGGCACTGCGTAGCAACAACACCGTACTTACCATAGCCATAGAAATTCCGTGCTGTAATCTGGAATATCTCATCTAGTAACTAGAATTGCCAGGTTTTAAAAGCAAGTGTTTTTATTATTAGCATAATTATTTTTCTTGAATTCTAATAAAACAACAATTTTTGTCAAAATGACAAAAAGCCTTTCATAGGTCGGACAGGCCTGACACTGTCTAGTTTAGCATATTTCCGGACACGCAACCAAAAAGCCTGGCATTGTCCATTTTATCCGAACGCTTGGCAACGCTAATAGCAGCCCGTATTTGGATTTGTGTCCGATTGAAGGCAATATACACGCCCCCCATATCACATGGGACTTAAGCAAAAGTGGCGAAATGTGGGTGTACACACGGCTACACATCAAGCTATACATTTTCAGGACCCTCATTTTACGTAAATCCTCATCCTCAATCATACAATGTGAGATCAGTTTATACTGGAAATGCATAGCTTGATACTACAGGCTACATAAGCCGTGTTAATATTGGTAAACCTCTGCCTAACCATTCGGAGAGTTTAGACGCGAATTTTATTTTTACCAAAGATCCTGACACCAGCTGCCATGCGTAGGTAGATCTTTAACATTCGTTACGGGTTGTCAGAGCCTGAAAGTAGCCAGTTCAGTCCAAGGGGTATCGTATCATCCATTCACTGGATTGTGGACCTCGATAGACAGTCACTCTTTGTAAGTACTGGCATTCAGCTACATGCTGTTACACTGGAAGCCGACTCCAACATAGATGGGAATAGGCTAGGGTAATTGGTTGATTCCAACACCAATATGGGACAGATGAACTCCGAAAAACACCCTTCTTATAACGAATAATTAAATCTAAACTAAAAAGAAAACCAAAATAAAAGTAGAGAATAATGAAAAAAAAAAAACGTGAGGTGCTTGATATCAATAAAAAAATATATCTCAAAAAGTACCCCACGCTTTTTTCCATTATAGTCAAGGTACTTTCTAGTTTGGTTTTCTATAAAGCGTGTTTTTTTAACTATTTTTTACTAGCTTTTGCCAGAGGCTACGCCCGCGTGGAGGTCAGAAATTATCCCGCGGGAACATACTAACGGGATAAAAAGTAGCCTATGTCCTTTCACAGGCTCTAAACTATCTGTGTACCAAGTTTCATTTAAATCGGTTCAGGAGTTTTAGCAGGAAAGCGAGACAGACAGACAGACAGACAGACAGACAGACAGACCGACAGACAGACAGAGTTACTTTTGCATTTATAATATTAATATATAGTTAATATAGTTAAGTATGGAAGTATGGATAGTATGGATTAGTATGGATAGTATGGAAGTATGGAAGTATGGATAGTATGGAAGTATGGATATAGTGTGGAATAGTGTGGAATTAGTGTGGATGTGGATAGTGTGGATTAGTGTGGGTGGAAGTGTGGATTATTTAGTTCGGCTAGGTATTACAAATTATTTCGACGTTTTGAAGGGGGATTCCGTTACATAGATACATGACATACCAAACTAATAAAAGATTAAGCGTATTAATAAACAGCTGTCAAATTCAAATCTTTAGAGTAATTTATTAAATTTTATAAACGTAGTAAACGTAAAAACAGATACCAAAGTAGAGTACTCACCTATGGAAGAGTGATTATAACAATAGATAATTTATAATTACCTAGTTGTTGTCGTTGCTTCATTACCATTAGCCAAGCCTTGATAAGTTAATTATATTATTGTTTATGGTGGGCACATCCGGTACAAATTCAGGGAATTCCCCCAGCATAAGTAAATAGTGATGTAGTCGTGACCTGCAGATCCCTTAGCTATCGATACAAGTGCCATAGAGTTGATGTTAAAATAAAAATCAACTTAATTATTTTTTTTTAAATATATACCTACCCTACGTGAGATAGTCAGTAACATCAAGGCGTTGCTGGCCTTCCTCGAGGAGCTGGGGTGGATCGAATAACCAATTTCCCACCCGTACGCAAAATACGCGCTCAGAGATGGAGTTGCGGACACCAGCCCGTTCTACCTATTATCTATTACCTACCCTGACTTATTGGAAACTTTTAACAAATTTAAATGTGGCGTCGTAAAATTCATCCACATTGCTGTCGACTGGTCATGTTCTCATGAGACTGGTGTTTTTACCAACTTGTATGACAACGCCTAGCCTCTGGCTAAGGTAAAGACGATGAAATAAGTTTCGTGAGAAATATTTATACGGGTAGAAACAATTAAATTTTAGTTTGGTACCGTCGGGTGTACTATGTGAGCTCGACAAATGAATGTGCGAATAACATTTGTGCGACAAAACTGTACTGCGACTCACCATAGTTCGAATGAACGCTTGTGCGACACACTCGAGCTCACATAGTACACTAGGTTAGGTTAGGTCTATGGTGAGTCGCAGTACAGTTTTGTCGCACAAGTGTTGTCCGCACATCCATTTGTCGAGCTCACGTAGTTCACTCGGTACCGTCACCTGCAAGTCAGTGATAACACTTGCATTACAAATATCACCAGTTACTACTACGGCATAAAGGCACTATAATTCTCAGATTGGTACCATTGTTTTGCGATTAACGGTCTGAACTGACGGAGCTGTCAAAATGAAACCGATCCCTTTTGACAGTGTGACGCAAATACTACTGATTAACCGAAACAGGGTTTAGATTGCGATTTGGCTCAGAGTTTCTGGCTTTGGCTCTGAGCCAAATTTTGCATTGCCAATTTTATTTTGATTTGGGTAAAGTTCTCAATACAAAAATGACAACTTGACAGTTTGTAAAACAGAAGTGCGTTTCTATATAAACTGAGCTCTTAATACAAGGAATAAAATGACTAGGTGGTTTAAACCTGCACCCTAATTGCGAAACGCACAATTTATCATAATCTGAATGGGATTGAAGATTATTTCTAAACCATTGTGTCATTTGTTCGAATAAATTGTCGGCTCAGCAACGTAAATAACGCAATGAATGTTGTTTAACTATGAATATTAAACCAATTCCTACCGATAAAAAGTTCCGCAATTACCCCTCTGATCGAAATAAAACCCTTACTGTGTAATAAGGAGACAAAACTAATAATAACGGCTACTAAAATATTGTTCAACAAAATTCTGACATGTGAGTGTCTTAAAAGATCTACCTACTTACTAATTTTACCTCATGCCTTTTTCCAACATCGTTATTGTTTGAAAACATTATTTAAATTTTCAAGACGCTAGCAAATTAGTCCTCATCGGATCAGATGCAAAAAAAATACTAAGTTCCGTTTGTAAAAATAAATTCATTGTCCTAATAACTCGATATTATTAAAATGATCGATACTTTCACCTCCCTAGAATAAAATGGTGGGGCTTGCGAAGTTATGCTGAGATTTGAGTCTTGTCTATGACCGAGGCATAATATGCATGTATCCACTTTGTGGAGGTACTAAGAAATACTTAGTTTGATAAGAGAAACTCGAGCTGTTTTCGTGTCATAGTTATATACTTATATTTTATTGTAGTTCTGTCTTGATTCCCACCAGTCTCAGTAGTGTTCTGTATCACGAAGGAAGTGTTAAATTTTTGTTTTGTTTTTCACTAAGTTTTCATTAATATTTCAACATGGGGTGTCGGGAATCTAAAAGGCCAGACGTGCCACCACAGTAAGTACCGATCTACTTGTTTATTGTATGTTGAGGAGTTTGTGGCTAGTAACTGCTTGGATTAATAGATCTGTAAGGTTAAGCGGCACTCGCCGCGGTCAGTCTTTGGATGGGTGACTATTTTCTTAACATGTTGTGACCACTCCGTGCCTGGAGAACTTGGTCTATTACAATAAAACAGTAGACTGTGACCATAATATGCAGCATCAGTGCCGGATAAAGCCAGCGCGGGGCCCGTAGCAAAATTGTGATGGGGGCCCTTTTTTTGTGAGTGAGAAATCAACGAATGGCGTCTCCTGCTCTAGGGTGGAGCGGAAGGGTGTGTCAGATTTTTTCTGACTAAAACCTGCCCATGTTCCCTCAATTGCCCATATGCCAGAGCCACGGTAACTCTTTCGAACAGATTTCGCGACCCTGGCAGGATGGGGGCCCCTTGGCTTGCATTACTTACTAAAAAGGATATAAAAAAAAAACAAAATAATTAGAAAACGCTTTTCGTGATTTAATTTAAGCAACTTTAGAAATAACAAAGCTAAAACCCACCCTTGTTCCTTCAGTTGCTCATATGCCAGGGCCATGGAACCTCTTTCGAACTAATTTCACGACCTTGGCAGGCATCGGTCCTAGCAGACCCCTTCAGTTTGCTGACATCTCTTTGAGGCGCGCGTGGAACACTACGTGCCTTTGACACGGGCCTGGTCCTTTCCGCAAGCCTGCGCCTGTGGTGGCCGGGAGTACGCAATTGACTCTCGAAGCCCGGGGTTTCTCCTCCTGCGGCAGCTAGGGACGTGAGGGCGTATAGCTTGCCTCCACCGTATGCTCCACCATGTGGTGTGCCCTGCTTGGGCGGAGCACCACCGTGTTCTCGTGGTGGTGATTGGCGGCGGCGACTTCTCGCGTCCGGCCATGTTGCGAGCCATGGTACGGAGCGAGAGGGCATGGGACGCCGTCACTTCCTTCTGCGAAGCAGCAATGCTTACGAAAGGAGGAGGCGGGGTGCGTGAGGGAGTGGCAGTCTCTGCGCCTTCATGTCCCTAGCCACCGCAGGAGGAAACGCCCTGGGCGTCGGGAGTCAATCGCGGACTCCCGACCACCATAGGCGCGGGTTTGCGGGCGGCGAGCAAAGGGTAGCTCGCCGCCCGGTAAGGACCAGGCCCGTATCGACGGCGCGTAGTATTCCATGCGCGCCAAAAGAGATATCAGCAACACCTGAAGGGGTCCCCTAGGACCGATGCCTGCCAGGGTCGCGAGATTTGTTCGAAAGAGATACCGTGACCCTGGCACATGGGCTACTGAAGGAACACGGGTGGGTTTCAGTCAGTAAAAGTCTGACACGCCCTCCCGCTTCGCCCAAGAGTCACGTCATATGATGATTTCCCCCCCACAAAAAAAAGCAGAGCACACCTCCACCGAATGCTCCACCGTGTCCTCCAGACGATCCTCGCAATGGAAACACCCGGGCGGTTCCTCCCACTTTATCCTGAACGGGAACCCCCCCAAAACACCCATGCCCGGTGAGGACCTGCGTTAGGCGGAAGGTGAGGACGCCGTGGCGCGTCTCTATCCACTCCTCAAAGAGAGGACTTTTGATTACCTACTTAGGTTGCTCCAATACTTTTGCAAAATGACATATCGCTGGTTTGCGAGAATAACGACGTAATTTAAAATTCTGTCAAATTGAATACTGTACACCAAACGCAAACGATCATAAATTTTTGATATTTTATCGGGAACAGAGATGAAACGAACGTAATTTAAATCTAGTACACTTTTACTGATATGAAGAGCCATTTTACATTTTTGCGCGAATATCTAAGATTTTAGTCGCCTTATTTACCTCTCATCTCATCATTATAAATACTCTAGCATTAACGAATACATGTAAAAAATAGATCAATCTTTTGTTTTGTTACTTTTAGTAGCGCATTTACAAAAAGTTATTTGTTTACTTTGTAGTAATTAATCTCCCACAACTAATTTTCTTAAAAATTAGCGCAGGGTTAATTTCTGACTCCTATTTCTATCATTAATATGTAGAAATTTGAGTAAAAAAATACACAAAACATCAGACATATAATCTAGTTGTTACATTTAGTATTAGAATATTGATTTTTAATAACATTAATTAGTAAAAAAAAATAAGTCTTATGGCAATTTTTACGATTTATTCGCAATTTTATCGCGTGTTTTTGGTTTGAATAAAGCAAAATTACGTTAAAAAATGCATGTCAATATAAAGTATACTGTATAACAAATCGAATTCTGAAGTATTATTTAAATCCGTTTATTTAGTTAGACATAATATCGTTTTTGAAATCACTCTAAATTAGAATAAATTAAGATGCACAAGCGGGCAGCGTTTAGTACGGCGCAAGCGCCCAACGAGGCAGGACCTGTGCCACTTTTTCCCGCGTCTCAGTTTTCGGGTACTTGTATCATGAACGCAAAAATATACTACGACTACAACATTTTGCTACTCTTCGCATTTTATTTTTTTGTATAAGAGTTTCGTTTATTATCAAGTAAAGCATTATTTTAATAGATCGTAGAAAAAAATTGACTAAAATAATTTATTTTAATTAAATCTGACTATTTTTAGTCGTGATTAAAAAGGTGTGGAATAAAACTAGTGGTCATGAACAAAAGGTCACACCAACGCCTCGCCTCACGTGCAAAAACAGTACTGTATTTTTTTTTCTTTTGCTTATATCTCGAAAATGGCGTGTCCTATCGCAAAAATAATGATATTTTCGACCCCCTTTATAAAACCGTGGGGTTTTATAAAGGGGGTCGAAAATATCATTATATAAATGATATAAATCTCAACACGTGGGTAATTTTTTTTTATAGAATTTGGCATGCAGATAGTTGTAA
Source organism: Aporophyla lueneburgensis (assembly GCA_932294355.1). NCBI lineage: Eukaryota > Metazoa > Arthropoda > Insecta > Lepidoptera > Noctuidae > Aporophyla > Aporophyla lueneburgensis. Next base: position 27,024,075 of record OW028751.1, on the reverse strand, counting down.
TGACGTAGGCATCCGCTAAGAAAGGATTTTTGAAAATTCGCCCCCTAAGAGGGTGAAAAATGGGTTAAAATTTTGTATGGAAGTCCGTCATTTTTAGAGCTACAAGCCTGAAACTATGTTTTTAAGTTAACAAACAGAAATGAACAATTATATGTCCTAGGGTTTTTGAAAATTCAACCCCTAAGGGGGTGAAAAAGGGTTTGAAAGTTTGTATGGGGAAACAAGATCAGTTAAACTATTTTATTCGAAACTTCACAGGAGTATTCCTATCAATAAATGAGTAAACACATGTGTCAGACTCTTTCAGAATTCAACCCCTAAAAGGTAGAAAAGGGGTGACAAATTCTGAAAATCAACATGGGTATCGTTTTTATGATTTATTGGGTCGCTGATTACGAAATCAACAACTATTTCACAAAAACTGCACAAAAGCATAAAACAAAATAGACAGGAAGATTTATACAAAAAATTGCACAAAATTACACCTGAACAAAAACAATATAATTGAAAAATTAAAAAAACAATGAAAATAAACAACCAAACCATTTTTTTTTTCAAATTGATAAAATGGCAAAACCAAAAGAAATACTAAGGTGAGAAATACTAACCTATTTTGTATTGATCCTGAATGATCTTCCCTTTGAATTCAAACGAATACAGTTTCCCCTCAAAGTGCTTTGCGATGACCAGAATCACAAGGGCAGACATTAAAATTTGTGGGTATAGACTTGAGAGAAAACTGTTTTTCACACGGGCAATTCTATGTGGCTTGCTCTCGCGTAAGCTCGCCCAGTAGTCTGATAATTTTGGCATTCAGTAATAGATTAGCAAAAAATGTGGTGTATAAAGAAGTTTTGTAGTTGACTAGCTTTTGGCCGTGACTTCGTCCGTGCATTTCTACTTCCTTTCTTAGCGCTCGCTTACGCTACGTTACGCTACGAAGTCGCTGGCAAAAGCTAGTTCCATATAAAACATTGTCAAATTTGATTTTAGTCGTGTCAAAATATTTTTTAAATTTAGAGATTATTTCTTGCAGAATAGCGCAACAATTCTCATAGCTAAAAGTAAGGAATTTTAGAGATAGTTTAGTTCGGTGTACAACAGAATCGGCACCAATATGTAATTGTTTGAATTTTTTATTTTTATTGTATACTTTAACATAGCATATATTTGTAATTTTTTATTAGCCTAGAAATCTTTATTAGACTGACTAAATAAAAGTAAGTATTTTCATAAATCTCTAAATACCGCATTATAATTCTAACGGCTCAAGATTGTTTAGGCCGGCTTGACACTCGCGTTACACTGTTTGTATTGTGCATGTGTGGATAGCTACGCACACATAGATAAGATTGCCGTCTTTTACCTAAACTCGAGCATTCAAATTTTGTGAGAGGGCTCTGAAACAGTAATATTATTGAGTTTGTATATCCACGGGGATCGGCAAAACAGAAATAATACCCAACACAAAAGCAATCAAGTAAAAACTAAGTAAGAAACTTTAACACGATGTAAACAGTTCAGTAATAAAAACACTCTTAAAAGGAAATAAACTCATGTAATTGTTGAATTAGACTTATCAAATGAAGTAGGTATGCATTTTGCTATTTTCTTATTGGTCATCATTTAAAAAATATTTTTCGTGGTCGGGTTATACAATGGGTGATTCTTAGAAAAGGAGGATAAAACGTGTCCAGTCCCAATACTTCTTCGAAATACAAACATATTTAATAAAAAACGGGGTTTTAATAAACTTTAATTACCAGCACAACTATTTACGCACCAAAAAATAATATTAAAGATAGTTTAGTTTCAAATTTAAACCAAAATCCTCCTCAAACGTCATTATCTCGGCATGTCCCACATGACTGCGCTTGGTTATTTCGTCTGATAAAAAATTCAAATAAACCTAAACGTCTTAAATTTTTTGTGCCAAATCTTTCTCAAATTATCACAGTTCCTGATAACTGTGCGTTATCTAAATTTTATTAATTTTACTATAGAAAACCAATACGATTTAAGTTTGTCATTAAAAAAAATCATTATACGCAGCAAGGATTGCTTCAAATAATTCTCTATGGTTTTCCATTTCACGTTGAGTTTGAAGCACGCGGCACGTTCCCCGCACCTTCCTCAGTGGAGCTGCAGGCTTTAAACGGAGTGGCCGTGTTGTGTTTGCCCACCAGGTAAGTTTACATTTCGTTCTCACTTTGTTATCAAAGGAGTCATTATACTTTTGCTGACTGTTGTTGCAAATAATTGTCATATTAATCACATTGTTTTTTATTATTGTGTATCGAAAGTGAACTTATTTATATAAATGTGTTTTAAAGAAGATTTTGGTCGGTTTCGACAAGTTGCAACCTGTTTTCTTTTGTTTTGATTTCGTCATTTTCACCAACATCATTAGCTTCAAAATGTGTGTTGCGTTTAATGTCAAATAAAGAATATAATGATTTCTTCTATTTCAAATAACGATTAGTAATTCAATTTACTTTAAAGTTAATATTAAATTCTATGTTAGAATATAGTAAACCAGTTAAAAACATTTTAAACGATGCCCTTTTATTTTAAGGTGCCATTAAAATGCCACCAATGAACATAAAGGCAGTAGAAGAACGCCGTCGGGCGCAGCAATGACAGTGTAAAAAGAGAGAATATTTAGAAATAAAAAAAGATCCAGAATTATTAGCCATGGAACAAGAGAAAAGACGTAACAAGTATAAGAAGAGAAAAGAAGAAGGTCAAATCAAATCTATACAGGAGCTAACTCCTCGCGCTCATCGTGAGCAGAGAAAGAAATGGTAGGAAAATTTAAAAAAGGTACTGAAATTTTACTAATAGCTATATTTAAAATTGCTTTTGAAAGATAATACATAACTATGTTTTTTTTTTTTATTATGTTGCTCCATCGTATAAATTGGTAAATCTCAACCAAGGGACCCGTACTGCCAGGGTCGCGAGATTATTCGAAAGAGACACCGTGACACTGGCACATGGGCAACTGAAGGAACACGGGTGGGTTTTAGTCAGTAAAAGTCTGACATGCCCTCGCGCTCCAACCACGAGCGGGAGACGTCATTTGCAGATTACCCAACCACAAAAAAAAAATGGACTCGTAAGCAAAATCCAAATAAAATAATAGTTGTTCTTTCCAACATTAAAATAGGATAAAGCAACTCTCTTCATATTGGTGATTATGGAGAACCAAAACCTAAATTTTTCATATTGGTGATTATGGAGAACCAAAACCTAAATTTTAATACTAATTTTTAATAAATATTTTCTATTATTAACTATAAGGTTTATCTCATGCGAGTATTAGTCTCTATTGAACGGATTAGTTGACGCGTTTATTGTACATCGTGTTCCTTATTTTATAAAATAACTAAAAATCACCAATTATTGGAAAACTACTTTTTTAATTAAGTAAAATGAAAACTGTAATAATAATAAGCCAGAATTAGAATCATGAGTATTATCGGCCATACCTATAGCTATTTACATATTTGGAAGATATAAACGAACTAAATACATATAGACTGTTATATCAATAGTGCTTCTGGTTCTGATATTTTACAAAAGTTTTATTCATTATTCAGGAACAATAATGTTCCTTTAATGAGAATTGTGATTACCAAATAAATATGATTACTATAAAAGTGACAATAAAACCATAGAAATTATAAAAAATAAGTATTGATATCTAAGTTGTATTTTAATTAAACATTTAATAGTTTATGTAATACTCGTTTTCGTCCGCCCGTATGCATGTCAGAAAAAAGTAGCTTTTGTCCGTCTCTAAGTGTTAGGCTATAGTAAATTCCACATCAATCGATTTAACCCTTTAGCCGTGAAAAGGTAACAGATATATAGAGTTACTTTCGTATTTAATTTATAATTATTATTTATCAGTAAGAAACCTATGGGGGAGGCCTTTGCCCAGCAGTGGAGAAATATATACTAATTTAAAAAAGGATATATCATTTATAAATTACATTATTTTACACATATATACTTTCTATCTGTGATTTTATGATTAAAATATTGTGTTGATTTTTTATTGAGTTGTTTTATTTCATTATTTTTGTAACTTTAAATATTAGAATTAACACGAAATCATTATTCCTATCAGTCGTCATTTTTCTGCAACATAAAATCATTAACTTCCACAAGTTGTCATTATCATCAACAGTGCGTTTTTTAATTTGATTTATCTCTGAAAATATTAACTTTACAATGGTGCCTCTTTTATCAATTCCACTTACATTAATCCAGAAATGAGTCTAATGGAAAATAATTATTGTGCCACATGGTTTTATTTTTTTCAACAAAATCGTCGAAAATATATTCCGGACTAAGATTCACCCACTGTATACAGCTTGAGTCGAATTCAATCAATACTAAGGGATTCCCCTGTAAGTATTTTGGAGTTGCCAACTTGCGGCATAATAATGTACAATTTTTTGTATATTTGTTTTAGGGCTCTAGCTACTGGGCTAATGTACACGTACAATAATTACAGTATGGCCAGTGCTCACATAGAATTGCTAATATGTGTGTGACTTAGAAAAACTACAAATCAAAGAAATTGTGAAAGCCACCCTGGCTTACAATTTCATTGATTTGTAGTTTATTTTTTGCAAAAGCGCGGGGCCCCCCAAGGCGCGGGGCCCGTAGCATTTGCTGCCTCCTGCTACATGGCTAATCCGGCACTGTGCAGCATGTAAACATGCAAACAAGCATGCAACATGCAAACAAGCATGTACCATACATACTGCAAACAGGCCCCATGCATGCAGAACGTATGAAGCATGAAAGCAAGCATGCAGCATGCAAGCAAGCATGCAGCATTCAAGCAAGCATGCAACATGCAGCAAGCATCGTTTCTGTCACGGCCCTGGCGATTATTTGGTAGAATTTCACTTGGCATACTATGAAGGTGGCAAAATTTAATTTGGAAAATAATTAGTAGGCATATTGGCATTTCTATAAATTGCATTTATAACCTTAAATTAAAATTAAATATTGTCATACAAGTCATTAGGTATGGGTCCACCCTTTATGGCAGAATTTTTTTCGTCATAATATTATTTTGCATAACAGCGGATAGCATAAACTTCATTTCGCAGAAAATCGTTTGGCATACACTCATTTATCATACAATTCACAACGCATAATGAGGATCAATTCGACAAAAGGATATAGCAATTTTGAATACTACATCGAATACAATATAAATATCTGAATTCAGTTATTTTTGAATCACTCAAATCCATCGAGAAATTACGAAGTTATTAAACTTAAAAAAAAGGAGTTTTAAAACGCACGCTCGAAACTGCTGATGACGTCACAAAGCTCGATCGCCCGCCACGCGCCGCACTGCTTTGTTATGATTTGCGGAGTTTAATCGTTGTTTCTTGTTTATTTATGTTTTATAGATTTTGGTAGATAGGAAACATGTAAGATTTACCCAAGGCCCAGTCGGACAATCTCGCAAAGATTGATTCGTTTATGGTTGAAAAGTTAAAAGAAAAAAAAAAACAATTTATTCCAGTGCACAGGTAGGTACTACGTTTTAGAATGTTTTGATTTGGCAGGTAGGTACCTTTTTCGTGTTTCTAAATTATGTAGGAACCCACAAACCCCCCCCCCCCCCCCTCTCTACCTATTTTAAATCTTACTTCTTACTAGCTTCTGCCCGCGACTTCGTCCGCGTAAAATTTCCTGCTCCCCCAACCCATCCCGTCGCATCGAATCGCCTGCCCGTGCGAGGTCTTTGTACCTATGCGTGACGTTTTTCTTTGTGCTCGGCTCCTAAGGGTCTTAGCGTGACCTAATATAATATATAGTCTATAGCCTTCCTCGATAAATGGGCTTTCCAACACTAAACGTACTTAACTCTTCAGCTTTTACTTGGGTGTGCTACGCAATGAATTTTTTGAGAGACGAAGGCGCGCGCAATGGACGTGTTTTATAAGGAATTTTTCACTTTTCCTTCGAAAAAAAAAAAAAATATTACCCACGTGTTGAGATTTATATGTGAGGAGCTAGTAAAGGGGGTCGAAAATTTCATTATTTTTGCGATAGGAAACGCCATTTTCGAGATTTAAGCAAAAGAAAAGGAAAACAAAAATACAGTACCGTAAAACCGGCCATCATTGCCCTTAGCGGATATGTTTGCCCGAACACGAAAAATAACTAAAATAATGATTTGTAAATAATTGTATTTAGCTGCCAACATTATCTAATTTTTAGGGTAAATTTAAACATTTTTCTGGCAACATTTAGTATTAGCAACGGTGCTAGCTTCACTCAGTTGTCAGCGAGACATGTTGAAAGGAGGACTAGTGTGAGGTGGTGCCAAAATCTTGTGTTATGTTTTTACTTACTGTCAGCGTACTACATCTCTCAGGTAAGTTATTTTAATATCAGAGTAATTATAAATATCGCGCTTCATTTTAATGCTACTTTGAGACCTTTACAACATAAAATCTTGAAGATAATGGAGTGGGCAATGATTCCCGAATTTGCGAGAACATAAGAGTGACAACATTGCCCACTACAAAAATAATGTTAGGGTTGGCACCCATCAGCACTCAGTTGACAAATATAAACTAGGTACCTACATTTAGTTTGTTTGGTTGCAGAATGGGAAAGCCTACGAAAAGAAATCGCAGAGTCCTCGGGTCTCGGCCCTATAAAAATTATTCAGAAGAGATGTTACAGCTCGCGGTTGAAAATGTAAAAAAAAATAGGATGTCCTCGAGATCAGCAGAAAAAACTTTTGGTATACCTAGGCGAACGATCCTAAATAAGGTGAAAGAGTACCATTACAAAAATGTTGGAACTCCTTCCCGGCTCTCTTCAGAAGAGGAAAAAAGCATTGTTCAAGCATTGATTGCAGCCGGTGAATATGGTTGCCCACTAACGAAACTTGACTTACGTTGGACTGTTTTTGATTACCTAAAGAAAAATAATCGTGAAAAATTATTTAATGGAAAACCACCTGGCAAGGACTGGGTTACAAGTTTTCTCAACCGACATGCAGATGAACTTTCTGTTAGAAGTACACAAAATATCAAAACAGCATGAGCCCAAAAAAGTGCAAATGATTTTTTAGAATATTTTCAGAACTTAGAAGAAACTGTAAGAGATGTTCCTCCATCTAACATTTTAAACCTAGATGAAACTTGACTGATTATTGATAATAAAAGAGTTTATATTTGAACCGATTATTATTTATCACATTAATATGTATCAAATCAACCCTAATCCACTGTTTTACTATGTATGAAAAAGTCCCTGGTGTGTAGTGTAACATTGCCCACCTCAGTAAAATAAAAAGTAATATGTTTTTGACATATTGAACACGAAGGATGGCAACTTTGCATAATTCACTAAAACATACCCTATTACCCAAGCTTTAGAACTGATAATTTTAGAGAAATTAAGGTTGAGCAATGTTGGACGGTTGTGCGTATAATTTTGCCCGGCTATTTAGGCGCCTTTTTCTTGGATTCTGTTAAAGTTAGAAACACTTTATTTTGTGATTTTAGGCCTTTAACAGTAAATGCTACCATGGTCGACTTTATTACGAGTTCTGGTGAATATTTTTTGCAAAATCTCAAAAATACGTGGAAATGCGGGCAATGATGGCCGGTTTCACGGTACTGTTTTTGCACGTGAAGGCGAGGCGTTCGTTGGTGTGAATTTTAGTTCATGACCACTAGTGTTATTCCACACCTTTTTAATCGCAATTAAAAATAGTTAGATTTACCTAGTTAAAATAAATTATTATAGTCAAAATTTTTGGTGAAAACCGGCAAACTCAGAATAGCAAAATTGTCATTTTCACTAAACTAATAACTCAGTGCAATCTTAGTGCTGTCAAAACTAAAATATAGTTAAGTTGTGTCACTTTAGTCTATTTCAGAATAGGAAATCGTCGTTTGACAGGAATAAGCCAAATTTTTGCGATTTTTAGTTTAGAGAATTTTGTGACAACAGAATCGGCACCAATATCTATCCGGACAAATTTTAAATTGAAATGCGGTATAAAGTACTTTTAGTTAAGGGGACATGGGGCGTCGCTCCTCATGAAAGTACATCACTTCTTTCTATTTTTTGGGTCTTTTGAGACACAAAATAACAATTTTTCCGGTGTAGCAACACTTGTATTTTCGCATCGTGGCACGATACAAAATTTTAAGAAGACATTATTCGTTTAAATGTACTGCGAGTCACGTAACTAAAGGCAGAAAGAACGTGCGAAGCGGTACCGCGGACGCGAACGTGGAAGATGACGGCATCAAAGAATTGTGCGTATTGGCGAGCGTTTTTGAAAATTCAAAATGAAAACCGCTCTAACTTCGTCATTTTTGGTCCAATTTTAATCATTCTTTCACTGAAATAATTGGTTTAGGTATGACTGTAATTCTACATATTTAACTAAAATCATCGCTGATCCTCATTTTATAAGTCAGAATCATCTTTAGGCATACATTTTATATCCATAATAATGAAAAAGGAGAACCATCACATCGCAGATAGTTCGCAGACAGAATCGTCTCTTGGCATTATTTCATATCGATAGTCCTTAAAAGGCAGAACTATCATATCTTAGAAACTTTACAGTTAGAATCATCTTTTGGCATACATTTCATGTCCATAATAATTGAAACGCTCATCTATTACATTACAGAAAAGTTAGCACGCTGCATGCAGACATGCAAACAAGCATACACCATGCATGCAGCATGCAAGCAAACATGCAGCATGCAAGCAAGCTCACAGCATGCAGGCGAGCATGCAGCATGCATGCTTTCTGTCACGGCTCCGGCGCTGCGTGGCTCCGCCGCCGCTCTGTGTACCAAATTTCATTTAAATCGGTTCAGTAGTTTTAGCAGGAAAGCGAGACAGAACAGACAGAGTTAATTTTGCATTTATAATATTAGTTTAGATTAAGTGCAAAGTGAAGCGCCTGCTTGGGTTCGAACTCACGACCTACTACTTGAAAGTCGCGGCTATAACTTCTAAGCCACCAATGCACACTAGGCCATCACTGCTCACTGCTACCTTTGCTAGTTTCTATAATAGGTACTTCGGTGCTTTCCTCTTTGCAATCAAGACCGCGGCGGATCATGTTTTAATCGTCTGGTCTTTTTAAAAAATGGTTCAAACTAGACAAGTGCATCAAGATCAACTGAGACAAATTAGGATTAAGCTTTGTCCAAGTTATATTTTCGCAGTTACTGGGGCAAAATACCACAAAAGAGGTATTAAGTCAAGCGCTAACTACAGCCGCAACGTGCCGGAATACAACGCATTATAATACAAAAAAAAAGCGTCACGGCCCGATATTAGTTTGCGTGGGTTCATAGAAAAATTTAGTAAAGGAGGATTTTTACAATGCGTCGCGGTGCGGTCTTGCCCGTCCCAATCTGCGCTAGCCTTAAAAAGATGATCGATAACCGTGTCCTTTCTTTTCAGGCCGCAAACGACCAAAGCTCAGGTAAGCCGTCTTCTCGAAGCTCAAAGAAAGGAGCACGAGAGGACACGTCAAAAAGAGACCGTTATTACTGAGCAGAGACAGCTAAGAGAAGTGGCCAAAACTGCAGCCGAATTAACGAACAACCAGAATGAGAGATTTATCACCGCACATAAAAAAAATCAGGAGGAAGCCGCCACTTTAGTTCTATTGAGGAAACTCCAGGAGGATGCCTTTATCACCGCGCAGAGAAAACTCCAGGAGAAGGCAGCAACTTTAGATGCGCGGAGAGAATGTCGGGAGCAGGTCACTAAGAGAGGAATCCTGGAAGAAGCTGCTAGGAAAAAACAACTAGAAGAGGTCGCTAAGAGAGGAAACCAAGAAGATGCTGCTAGGAGAAAACAACCAGAAGAGGTCACTAAGAGAGGAATCCTGGAAGAAGCTGCTAGACGAAAACAACTAGAAGAGGTCGCTAAAAGAGGAAACCAAGAAGATGCTGCTAGGAGAAAACAACAAGAAGAGGTCGCTAAGAGAGAAATCCAAGAAGAGGCTGCTAAGAGAAAACAACAAGAAGAGGTCGCTAAGAGAGAAATCCAAGAAGAGGCTGCTAGGAGAAAACAACTAGAAGAGGCCGCTAAGAGAGAAATCCAAGAAGAAGCTGCTAGGAGAAAACAACAAGAAGAGGCCATTAAGAGAGGACTGCAAGAAGATGCCGCCAAGAGAGCACTCCTAAAGGAGGCTGCTACGAGGTACAATTTTGAAATTAAAAAAGAATATTTAACTAAAAAGGGTGTAATAGAACTTGTTCTTGACTTAGCCGGAAAAGGTAAAAGACAAAGATGAATGCAAAAATTTGATGAAGACCTTTACCCAGCAGAGTGGGACAGAGCATTTAAAGTATTAAACTTTCTCTATTGCCCTGCTCTCAATTACTAAGTTAATTATTATATTATTTAATTTACACTCGCTGTTAGCGCCTGACTGACATTGACAAGGGGCGTTGCTATATAAATAATGTATGCAACAATTTTGCTAGCAAAACAAAAAAAAATACAAAACAAGATGGTGGCCTAAGTCTCAAATTTGGTCATGCGCTAAAAGAACCTTGTCGCCTTATAATAAATAATAATAATAATAATAATAATATAATATTCCACAACTATCACACAACGCCATTTAGTCCCAAGCTAAGCAGAGCTTGTGTTATGGGTACTAGACAACTGTTAAACATACTTATATATTTCTAAATACATACATATTATAGACTAGCTTTTGCCAGCGGCCTCGCCCGCGTGGAGCTCGGAAAATATCCCGCGTGAACGTACTACCGGGATAAAAAGTAGCCTATTGTTAATCCAGGTTATTTTTTTTTAGCTCGAAAGCGCATTTTCATCCGACTTGCTTCAAATTTATCGTCACTGCTCGGCTCCTATGTGTCTTAGCGTTATGTTATATAGCCTATAACCTGCCCAGGAGTATGGACTACAATCGTACCAAGTTTGGTTAAAATCCCTTCAGTAGTTTTTGACCCATGCTTGCACATACAGACAGACAGACAGACATACAAAAAATTTACTGATTGCATTTTTGGCATCAATATCGATCACCATTCATCCTCCGATATTAATTTTGAATATATTTTCAATGTACAGAATTGACCTCTCTACAGTTTTATTATAAGTATAGATAAATTACACCCAGACACAGAACAAATGATCGTGCTCATCACACAAACATTTGTCCTGGGTGGGAATCGAACCCACGACCTCCGGTATAGCAGTCAGGGTCACTAACCACTAGACCAACAGGCCTTGGAAAAAGAAATAGATATCTTATTTTGAAATTTTTGTTGTTTACAGAAATTTGCCACCGCCATTTCCCGTGCTTCGTAGTGAGGCATTTTCAAGATCCCGCACTGTAAGCAGGTACGCCCAAAAGTCCCAGATTTTATTATAACGAGTAACATTTAGAGGTGATATTTTTTTTAAGATTTATTTTTATGACCCAAAAGAATCATTTATTACATTTATTATTTTAAGATTATTTCTTTCAAATGTTGGTTGAAACTGTGATTAGCATGGGCCATTCTGTCTATCACCTTTAACCAGGCGGCCGATCAAGACGCTTCCCACGATACCTCATCGTCATATTATGATAAGTAGTTTAGAGGTTATGAGGGAACAGATGAACATACATACTACTACTCAAAATCATAACCCTCCTTATTTCTTCGCCGTGGTCGGGTAATGACCGACGGTCTATCTCTTGTAAGGGCTGGTAGCTAAATAGTAAGAGCCACTCGTTTCGATTCGAAGTGCTCGTCTAACTAAGCTTGCCGACGACCATCCATTAGAACTTAAGATATTTTTAATTCCAGTGGTACGTTCCTGTCAAATAGTTCTTACTAGAGAATGGGTAGCAGCATCGAAGGTAGCAACGTTCTCTATGCATTCACCATATAGCGATCGCAAACCCGCCTTTATTATGGCAAAGGCGTTTATGCCAAACCCCCCAAAATTAGGAGAGGCGTATGCCCACCATTTTTTAGCGGAAATGTAGTGATGTTAAAATGAAAAAAAAAATGATCGTTAAAAATGTATACCCACCAGTGGCGGAAGCACCATATAACACGATTCCTATCGGCTTGCCTTCGGGGATTCGCATTGGTAACTGTATCACTATTAAAAATACAATAGTATGTAAATAGTGGCTACTATTGTCAATAAATATAGTTACACTACGGGTATTTAATTCACCATAACATTCAAACAACAAAAAAGGTTATATACAGCTTTGTATTACAACAAAAGAGAAATGTTCTAAATTAACCCGGCGCCAAAACGTCATAATCGGGAACTAAAAATTCATGCAACAGCGATCCCGTAATGATGTCACTTTAGGTCACGTGGCACCGCTTGATATGTACGAGAGCAAGCCGCTGTACAACGGGTTATGACAGAGACAGGTATAGAAAAATGCGTCAGCGAGAACGAGATAGAGGAATATTGCATATTTTATTCGGTTTTCAGCTGTTCAATTTAATTGTATTTAATTCATTACATTCCTATATTAATTTTAGAATGATAGTAAGTATTCTTTATTGATGAGTCAGTAAATTAAAGCCGACTTCGCTTCGGCTACGGCTTCTCTTTTAGAAAAACACTTCGCCGCTGATACCCACCCCGGGTATACATTTTTACGGATCCGAATACAAATATTTTGTGTCAAGATCCGCAGATACGAATATGGATCTTAACTTTCTTACTCAATCAGTGTCGATGAGCGTGACTTTGAAACGATAGTTGACGCCACTTGACGCTTTGATAGTTGATTTAGTACCTTTGATTTATGTACTTTTGGTATGATAACTCACAATGATAAATGTTTGCAATATAAAGGTGCCAAATATCCTGCCAGGGTCGCGAGATCTGATCGAAAGAGTTACCGTGGCCCTGGCATATGGGCAACTGAAGGAACACGGGTGGGTTTTAGTCAGTAAAAGTCTGACACGCCCTTCCGCTCCACCCAGAGCGGGAGACGTCATTCGATGATTTCCCACCCACAAAAAAAGGTGCCAAATATAAGGTGTATCTATTCATACACGAAATATTTTAAGAGGTACACCTGTAGGTGGTAAAGAAGCTATAGAAGCAAAAAGAAAATATTTATCTCTATTTTTTTATTTTGATATCGTTTTTGAATGTTCGTAATCATTATAATTTCAAAACTGCTTGAGATGTTTTGCATAAAACCTTTACTTCAAATTCTATGAATGGCCCGCCTGACCGCCTGAGCATGGCCGCGGTGTCTCGGGCCGTAAAAAATAAGTAGGAGTCAGTATTTCTTATGTGCGTCAAATAATTTATAAATATTAAATTTTGAAAAAAATACATTTAGAATAAAATATTCATTGCTATAGCTTCTTTACCACCTACAGGTGTACCTCTTAAAATATTTCGTGTATGAATAGATACACCTTATATTTAATTTTAAGAAATAAAAATTAATCTGAATGAAATTGAATAAGATGCGTAATATAAAGGTGCCATATTTAATTTTAAGAAATAAAAAATAATCTGAATGAATTAAATGAGATCCGTAAAAGATCCGCCAAAAAACGGATACGGATCTCTTTTCTCCCTCGGATATCCGCGGATACGTATACGGATATCCGGAAAAAAACCACTGAAATGATGATGATGAGTGACCTCAATATGGGCGAAGCCTAGGGCTAGTTTTATAAACAAAAAAAAAATGTTTTTTCTCGTCAGAACTCGCGAGTTGCCCAGAGAAGATGAAGTCTTACGTTGCTGCTGTGCCTGCTACAAAATATCCATTAGCGAAATGTTTCTTTGTGAGAATGGGCACGGCTCCTGCAATAACTGCAAGATTGAAGCGCGAGCATGCGGCATCTGCAGAGGGAAACTTACCGGCAGAAGAAGTTATGACACTGAAAATTATGGTGCACAGGTATTTAATTAATGTAATCATCAAGGTGTCGGTGACCAGTCCAATCACTATGTACTGTACGCCGATCCCTTGGGCGAAGCAATCCAAATACTTAGGTGTGATCCTCGACCACCACTTTACCTTCAGGGAGCACATTACGACGGCCGCGTTCGCTCTTGATAGGCTCCAGTTCATTCTGACCGGCCGTAGCGCATCCTCCCTTAGGTCCAAATTGCGTATCTACACCGCGGTGATACGCCCTGTCATTATATGATAATTGATCAGTTACAGACACGTCATGCGGAATGCTTAGGCCAAACCAGTTCACCCTTCTCATCAACATAATGACTCTTCATGTTTATGTGTAACAGTTTACAACGGTTAAAGTTTTACATTGCAATGATACCGTGACACTGCAATGCTACTTTTGTTTACTGTAGCAGGCTGTCCATGCTGTTTCTTTTCTGCATAGGTCTATACTAGTTTGTCCTATAGCATGTAGGGAGAACTGGTTTGGCCTAGGCAAAGCTAGTTCATCCTGAAATCGGGTTTGGCCGGTAACGGCAACTCATTTTAATTCTATGACTTAGGTTACAACGTCACTTTCTTTTTTTCTTCAGATGAAGGTGCGTTGCCCTCATTCAGGGCAAGGTTGTGTGGTGCGTAAAAAGATAGCAGACATGGCGAATCATGTGCAAGAATGTCCTTTCAAATTACAAGACTGTCCCCTAGCCGCAGTATACGGGAACTGTGACTGGTCCGGTAAGATTTTATTTTTCAATAGCACTTTACTGACCTGTTAGCCGACCCTGACTGCTAAGACTGAGGTCGTGGGTTCGATTCCCACCCAGGATAAATTTTTGTGTGATGAGCACAATCATTTGTTCTGAGTCTGGATGTAATTTATCTATAATATGTATGTATGTATTTAGAAATAAATAAGTATATTTTTCAGTTGTCTAGTTGCCATATACAGGCTCTGCCTAGTTTGGGATTATTTAACGTTGTGTTGGTTGTCCTAAGATATAATATATTGTTAACAGTAACACTAGGCCCACATGCTGGTTTGCGGCCCAGTCTCTCTCACAGGCCTGTGTCCCTGCTACGTACATTATAGACAGATCATGTTAATGAATAAGATAGCCCCTTTGTATGCCTTGCATAATTAAATCCGTTTGGCCGCTTCATTAAATTCTTACATGACGTATTTTACTCTTGTTTACATATCATCTTCAACACGCTTTCTCATCCCGAAGGGTTGACCCACGTCTCGCCAATTATGAGACGAGCATGTTAAGAGGGATGTGTGGTGTTACACGAATGGATAGAATGAAAAATGAGTACATTAGAGGAAGTCTGAAAATGGCACTGATAACTGAAAAGTTGTGTGGGAATCGGTTGTCATGGTATGGTCACGTGATACAGAGGAATGAGAAAATGTCGTGAGTAAAGTATTAATGTCGATGGCTATAAGAGTAGAGGGAGACCAAAGAAACGATGGATGGAATGTGTGAATTTTGATATGGATAGAAAGGGGGTGACTACTGTGAAGACGACTAATAGAGAAGTGTGGGAGAAAAAAAATTGTTGCGCCGACCACAAAATAAATTGGGATAAGGGCGGGAGAATGATGATGATGATGATGATGGTGATGATGATGGTGATGATGATGGTGATGATGATGATGATGATGATGATCTCGCCAGTTATGTTTAATTTCCTTGTAAACACTTTTTTTTAGGGGTGGGAGGTCATCAAATGACGTCTCCCGCTCTGGGCGGAGCAGACAGTGGGTCAGACATTTACTGGCTAAAGCCCACCCGTCTTCCTTCAGTTGGCCATATGCCAGGGCCACGGTATCTCTTTCGATCAAATCTCGTGACCCTGGTAGGATGTACCCACTATTACATGGGAATTTAACATAAATTGTGAGATGTGGGTATAGTATAAGAACCTATTGCCATCAACTGGGCACACATCCAGACTCTGGGCTGCTATGGAGAAGTTCCACATTGTAAAATCCTATTACGCTTTTCCCGACCTGGGGATCGTGGATCAGGACCCCAGGCTCAACAGTAGTCATTACGACCACAAGACCAACGAGGCAATTTTTTTTTTGATTTCAGGTAGAATACGTGAACTTTCGAAACATTTTTTGGACAAGCATCCAAGTAACTTCCTGACTACAATGAGCTTAGAGCTGCATTTTCCGAACATCCACTGCGACGATCGATACATCTGGCTTGTCAAACAACGCTGCTATTTTATTTTCCACCTAAAAATATCCAAAAACGACGGCAAAGTCTACATGGCCGTTCAGCTGATGGGCACGAAAATGAGTGCCATGAAATGGGTTTACGAAATACACGTCTACAATAAAAACGAAGACCGCAGGAAATTTATGTACACGGACAATTGTCGATCTTCTCTCGATGATATGGATGACGTATTTACGTCAGGAGAGTGTGCTGTCTTGCCAAAGTGGTATGCAAAGTCTTTTTTCAGCAATGAATCGATTCTGAAGTTTTTCATTAATAAGACCAACGACAACAACAACATGGGTTTCGACAGAAACGACCGCAGTAGAGGTAAGAAGTTAACATTTCATTTTAAAAAATAAACTTATTTTATTTATTTTTGGTTGGTAAATCATCAAATGATGTCTCCCGCTCTGGGAGGGAGGCCCAACCGTATCAGACTTTTACTGACTTAAATCCACCCGTGTTCCTTCAGTTGCAGGCCAGGGCCTCGGTAACTCTTTCTTTCTTTTTTAAGTGGAACTCCCTGAAAAATAAAGAATAAGAGATTTAAGATAGCCTAGATATATCTTTTTTCTCTCTCATGTAACGAAGCGGGTCAAAACACAAATTTCACTCTCAATTTGTCGTCCAATTATTGAATCGCAATATTATGAATAAAAAATGTTCAAACCAAACCACAATATTGTGTTCTGTGTTGCTGGCCCGTGGAATGTCGTAGTGTTGCTGGCAACATGCTTGTGCCATATTTGTTGCGCATTTTTTTCTAAACGCAGCTCATGCTGAGTATACCTTTATGTTTTTGTCATTGCAGACTATTCCGCGACAGAGAAAGAAGTCAGTGGTTGAAGTGGATCAATAACATTGCTGACAGATGAGAGATAAACGCGAAAAACCCCGGGCATGTGGAATCTCGAGACGTAACCGAACAATGTATTATAGGCATTGATACCCTAACGAATTATAAGCTCCACTACATACCTGTACAATTTAAGTAGGGACCTACATCACTGTCGCGCACTATATATAGGTGCTGCTTTGCCTCCTGTATTAAAGGCTTCCACAGGCAGGCGCGAAACGACTCTAGTGAACAATTTATACACAAATATGTCGTGGAAATTTTTCTACAAAAGACGCGTCTCGCCTGTTTAAGGGGAGCCGTAAAGGTGTTATGTCATTACGTGGAGTTTTTGCCGGTTAAAACAAATCTGACCTGTGCACTTTACCGCAAATAAGAAAGAAATAAATTCTATTCAAATTCATTTATTCATTTTGAGTAATTAATTTTCGATCATGTTGACATTTGTCATTATTTTGATTTAATTAGATTCCATTGCTTAGCTATGACTGTACATAGTCCAAGGATCATATGGTTCGTGGCCAACATTGGAATAAACGCCGCCATCTTAATTTTTCAATTTAATTTTACAAATGTTTATGGGAAGCCGGGGCAATGCAAGTAAAACAAAATAATGCACGAAATAAAAAACCCATTTATTAGTATCATTAATGTTCATTAAAATTTACCTAAAATAATTATCTCAGTCTACTAAGGTTCTGGGAAGTTGCCTGTTTCGTCCCACATTCGGGGCAATATAAACTATAAAAATTACCCGAGGCAATACTACTTTGCTCGTTTTGCCCAGCCCCCAGCTACATAATATTATATCTACTTTTCAGCCGCATACTTAATTGAAAGTAGAAATTAATTCAACCACTTACATTTTAACACAATCAAACTACAACGAATATAAAAAAAAAACGTTAACTTATGTTTTTTTTGTCAAAAATTACTGGAACCCGATCCGCCTAGTTCAGAAGGTCTCAGTTACTTATTCTACGAGACAAACTGGTGTCCATCTTACCCCCTCGTGGCCCGCATTGCCTCATCATCTCCCTGTCCATGAGAGCCAAGAGCCAAAAGATCCTTGTAGTAATAGTATTATGAGTTTATTTAATTAAATATTTTTTACTTATGGCAACTCGGCCCAATTGTTAGTAACATTGTTCTTAAAAAAACTATTGTCAGTAAACAAAACAGAAACAAAAAGACAAATGTAAGTTTTGCTGAGGGGTCTTCTGACCAGCATCTCCACAGCGCACGAGAATCAAGGTGTGTAGTATTTTTCCATCATACTTAGGATGCCGTTAGACCGCGCTCTTGACAGGATGGAATTAAGTTTTTTGCACATTCTGAACGTGCGTTTATGACTTCGCGTCTATTATAGTAAAATGTCAATATGACATTGTGCTGTGAAAATAAGACTGTTACATATACGTATTAAGATTTATGATTGTTTAAATCGTCTTTATCACCTGCGTAGCCTTTTTCAATTATATTGAGGTCGGCCTTCGGTCTAACCGGATGTAGGTGAATACCAGTATTATACCGAAGGAGCAACTGCCTATCTGACCTACCAAAGCACTGGGTTGTGGAGGACAGGGGGGGTAACGTATTACCTAATAATTGAACTGGGTAATACTATACCCCTTCGTAAGATTGATTGTAAGATTTTCGAGTAGGTAGGTTTACAATGCATGATTTTAAAACTGTAGGTGGACCCTTTTATATTTTACCATTAAATATGGTGTGCTAATATTTAATTTTATCTTGCGTTATGCTTTTATTGACCGGCTTCAAAAAAAGGAGGAGGTTATCAATTCGACTGTATTTTTTAAAATTATTTTTTTAAGTTTGTTACCACATAACTTTTGACTGGGTGAACCGATTTCGATGATTCTTTTTTTCAAGCTGGTGCGTCCCGAATGGTCCCATTTTAATTTGGTTTCATTGGGATAATGGGATCCATGTGAAAACCATATAAGCCTTGAATTTGCATTAAGTATTTGCGCGATAAATGAACGAATAACGCGATTAGATTGGTGCGGGGTATCTAGCATAACTAAAAAGTTAAAAATAAAAACTTTTTACAAAAAAATAAAAACCGACTTCCTTAAATACAGATCCTAAGACACCGACTTCCAAAATTAAAGTTATTTTTGACTTTGTAGAGTTTTTTTTTAAGGAAGTCGGTTTTTTTTAATACATTTTTGACAACTTCAATAAATAATGGCCTTAGGACGCATTAGGATTTTTAAAGAACAAAATTAATAGTTGTCAAAGTTTCTGTTTCTGTAGGAGAGATGAAGTTTATTTATCTAATGTCTTATTTTTCTGTCTTTTTTTTATTGTAATTGATAGTGTCATTTTTATAATGCGAGAGTGTTGACTTAGTTATGTTTGAAAATTAATTAATTATTATAAATTAAATACCCATATTAAACATTTCTATTTCCTTTTCCACGATGTGACGTGATATCGTAATTTTTTTTTGACGTTTTGCGTTATCGTACCTATTGTAAACATGGTCTAAGGTAAATCTTTAAAGACTTCCGGTATTTTGTTATATGTATATTATTACAGTATTTATGTACACACGGCTCCACATCAAGCTATACATTTCCAGTTTTAGCTGACCTCGCATGGTATAGCTTCTCGTACAATTAGAGGTCAGGTTATACTGGAAATGTATAGCTTGACCTGTCGCCGTGCGTACGAGTTCCTTTTAATCTGACCTGCGTTAAGCAGAGCTCATGTTTAAAATTATTTTTATATCTAGGTTATACATTACCTATATTATATTACTAGATTCTGTCCGCGACTTCGTCCGCGTCAAATTTTTGCTCATATCGTTTGGAGCTAACAGATAATTGTGACTGTCAAATAATTTGCAAGAAAATAATATTGCGACTATAAATTGAGATGTAAGTTATCCTATCTTTCAAGTTGGATCAAACTGCACACGGTGAGCAATTTTTTTTAAAATCGGTTACGTTGTTTAGGACTCCATCCCGGACAAACAAAGTGACGCGTAATTTATATATATTATAAGATATTATACATATTGTTTGGATACATCTTTGATTTTGTAATACTGTGTATTGTGTATTGTTTAATAAGATATTCCAGATGTTGTTGTACAAATAGGCATAATTTTCTAAAGTGCATACGTGGGCAACACTGGAAGTTTTTTGAAAATAAAAAATGGAATATTGTTGACGCCTTTAATATTTTTATTGCACCGTCATAGTTGGAACCATTGACTGATGCAGTGGTCCCACTCTTCTTAAGGGATCTCTTCCACGCCTTTTTCAAACGCAGCCACGGTATCTTCAGAGTTCATAAAAGGAATTCCTCTAGATTTATCTTTTACTAGCTTTTGCCCGCGGCTTCGCCCGCGTGGTTGTCGGAAATTATCGCAAGAGGACGTACTACCGCGGTAAGAATGTATTAATCCATGTTATACATACATAAAATTACGCCTGTTTCCCATGCGGGTAGGCAGAAACTACGGAACGCCACCTGTTACGATCCTTACATATCATGTGTGTTTGATGTACTTAAAATAAAACTAATAGTATTCAGAGTAAGAAGACTGCGACATAGGGTTGGATTGAATTGAATATTAGTCTTCCTGGTTTTTCTTAATGCTCCTATTCTACCTATTACAAACACTCAATTATTTACCAGACACCAAATTAAACATAGTTATAAGAATAGTACTTTGGCCAGTGGCTTCGCCCGTATAGCTGTCGGAAAATATCTCCCGGGAACGTATATGGTAAGTATCCAGGATAACCAAAAAACCAAATCCATCCAAAAATCTAAACATCTAAGCCATATTTCGCGGTCTCTTACTTGGAATAATGCAATTGGGTTTATTTTGAGTACTTCGAACACACATGATATTCGCATTTCTATGAAGCCAAAGTAATATGAATTACAATATTACAATCCTACTAATCCTGCAGTACCCGACCGCTACCAAGCGAGATGGCCGGACGCGGGACGGCCCGCTAGCCGCTCTGCGGCAATTTTATTATAATCTCTGATATCTTCTAAAGTATTCATTTTAATGATATGCTGTAAAGGGCAATTTTGATCTACATGAAATGCACAATTTATTTAAGGTACTTAATTGGATAAGGATTAATGCTGTATTGCTTAAAATCGCATTCATAAATAAGCCATTATTTCTCGTAAAAAGTAAAGGATAAAAGTGGTTATTGTGGGTTATCCCTAAGAGTTAGACATATACCATCGCGGACTTTTTTGTTGAACTTTTTAAGGTGTACAAGACTGTAGTACATTATTTTGATCTAATTCGTAGGGTTCAGCCAGCGTTCGCAATGTAAGCGCAAAAAATGAGTTTATTTATGACATCACATTACAAACCTCTAAAATTATCAGCGTTTCTTTACTATATTATACATGTTATATACATATAAACCTTCCTGTTGAATCACTCTATCTATTAAAAAAACCCGCAACAATATCCGTTGCGTAGTTTTAAAGATATAAGCATACATAGGGACAGACACACAGCGAAGTGACTTTATTTTATAATATGTAATGATAATGATAATGATTTTGACTTTGAATGGCCTGTTAGTCTACCGATTAGCGACCCTGATTGCTAAGACTGAGGTCGTGAGTTCGATTCCCACCTAGGACAAATCTTTGTGTGATGAGCACAATCATTTGTTCTGAGTCTGGGTGTAATTTATCTATAATATGCATGTATCTAAATACATGCATTTATAAATAAAAGTCACAATGCACGTGGCAATAGGCAGCGCATGGATTTAACTTTATTTTAAAAGGTAGTTCTTTCCGCCTGGCTAGACAATAAAATGTTGGTGGGTATGAATGGTAAATAGGTGTCACACATCTACTTACCAACCCGCACTGGGCCCGCGTGGTAGACTACGGCCCACTCTGTCTCACCGAGAGGAGGCCTGTGTCCCAGCAGTGGGAACAATATAGGCAGATAGGTGGGAACAATATAGGCAGGTATGATGACCTAGTTCTGGTTAACAATTATGGCAGCTCGGAGCGTCAGTCGTAGGCTAGTCGACAAGTTTAAAAATACAAACAAGTGCGAGTCGGACTCGCGCACCGAGGGTTCCGTACAAACCTATAGCTATTCTCGGTTTATGCCTAAGATTTATGTTTATGACATAAAATGTTTTTTTTTTCATTTTTATATTTGAGTTGATTGAATGAAAGGTAAAATGCGGTTTACGATTTATGACGTATTAAAAAAAAAACTACTTACTAGATCTCGTTCAAACCAATTTTCGGTGGAAGTTTACATGGTAATCTGCATCATATATTTTTTTTAGTTTTATCATTCTCTTATTTTAGAAGTTACGGGGACACACATTTTACCACTTTGGAAGTGTCTCTCGCGCAAACTGTTCAGTTTAGAAAAAAATTATATTAGAAACTTCAATACCATTTTTGAAGACCTATTCATAGATACCACACGTATGGGTTTGATGAATTTTTTTTTTTTGAGTTTCATTTCTAAGTATGGGGAACCCTAAAACTTATTGTTTTTTTTCTATTTTAGTGTGAACATCTTAATGCGGTTTACAGAATACATCTACTTACCAAGTTTCAACAGTATAGCTCTTATAGTTTCGGAGAAAAGTGGCTGTGACATACGGACGGACGGACAGACAGACGGACAGACAGACAGACATGACGAATCTATAAGAGTTCCGTTTTTTGCCATTTGGCAACGGAACCCTAAAAACGTGCTAATTCTTGATAAAGGTCCTAAAAATATGAGCAATAGCTCATTCGATTCGTACTCAAAAATTATTGGTAGATATTTAAGGAATTTTGAAAAAAATATCCTTACAGATGAAGAAATTTAAAAAAAAAGAGTTCGCGGAATTTTTTATATTTTTTTTTCGAAAAATATTAATCTAAATATATAAAAGGCAAACCTGACTGACTCATCTATCAACGCACAGCCGAAACTACTGAACGGATTTCGCTGAAATTTGGCATACAGATAGTTGTAATGACGTAGGCATCCGCTAAGAGAGGATTTTTGAAAATTCGTCCCCTAAGGGGGTGAAAATGGGGTTAAAATTTTGTATGGAAGTCCGTTATTTTTAGAGCTAGAAACTTGAAACTTTGTTTTTAAGTTAACGATTAGAAATAAACAATAACGTCTCCTAGGGTTTTTGAAAATTCAACCCCTAAGGGGGTGAAAAAGGGCTTGAAAGTTTGAATGGGAAAACAAGATTAGTTAAACTATTTTATTCGAAACTTCACAGGAGTACCCCTATCAATAAATGAATAAACAAGTGTTTCAGGCTCTTTCAGAATTCAACCCTTAAAAGGTGGAAAAGGGGTGACAATAATAGCTTATGGCCGCGACTTCGTCCGTGCAAATCTACTTCCTTTCTTAACGCTCGCCTACGCTACGTTATGCTACGATATAACCGAACCCCACGCGGACGAAGTCGCGGGAAAAAGCTAGTCTTGTATATTTGTTTATAAAAAAAATATTTTAAGTTATACAGAATTCTAGCGAAAATATGTAATTCCATGTGTTGCCGGACATAAAGAATAGCACCATCCCTTTTCTTCCCATAGGTGTCGTAGAAGACGACCAAAGGACTTACTAGAGAATGGTCAGCGTTCTCTATGCATTTTACCACCCAAAGAGATATAATACAAATGAGTGTACTACGTGAGCTCGACAAATAGATGTGCGAATAACACTTGTGCGAAAAAATGTACTGCGACTCACCACAGTTCGAATGCACGCTTGTGCGACACACTGAATCTAGTTGTTTCTGCCACTCGCCGGCCGCTGCCGCAGCACCGCTCGCTTGGCTCGTGCGTAGGAGCTCACACTTTTAATGTAACCTAAGCGAGTGTACTAAGTGAGCTCGAGTACAATAATTTAATGCGCAACTCGGCATAAAAGGTTTTCATGTTTTCATTTCGAACTTACAAGAATGCAAGTTGACATGTCTGCACATGCCCCACTAGACTCAACGCCTTATAAATAAATAAATAAAATAAAATTCGTTTAATTCAGGTAGCATAACCCATATTAGACAACAATATTAAAATGATCAGATTATAAAAGTTTTATTTATTTATTGTTGAAAAATTTAAAGAAATGAAATATAACGTAGGTTACCGTCGAAGTCGATATTCTTGTTATATTGATTGCTAGCTACATCACTACGTGTCATGTTATGATGACTGTGGCGCTGAGGGCACTAAGTTTTTCGAACTTTAAAATTGGTGTTAGTTTTTGCCATCTTATGTTAATATGGATGAAATATAAATAAAGAAGCTCAGCTAATATAAATTAGGATGAGTCAAGGAACATAATTAGCAAAGGAAATAAAAAAAACAATGTTGTTTTATGAGTTTTATTTACGTTTAAAAGTCTGTCACGGTATCGTGACCGCGGCGTGCTGGGCACGTTTTGGTTTGTCATCTATACATGACTCTGGCGGTCAAAAGGTTAATGTAACCTAAGCGAGTGTACTAAGTGAGCTCGAGTACAATAATTTAATGCGCAACTCGGCATAAAAGGTTTTCATGTTTTCATTTCGACCTTACAAGAATGCAAGTTGACATGTCTGCACATGCCCCACTAGACTCAACGCCTTATAAATAAATAAATAAAATAAAATTCGTTTAATTCAGGTAGCATAACCCATATTAGACAACAATATTAAAATGATCAGATTATAAAATAAAATTTCACACATAAATAAAAACATAAACAAAAGATAAAAATATCAATACATACAACACACAAATTAAATAAATTAAATTCAAATTTCATAATGTACTTTATAATCTCCAAAAGATCTTCCAAAAGATCCATTAATTAAAATTAAATTAAAATCCATTTATTTCCGATGACTTGATCCATACAATTCGATTAAACATATAAAAATAAATAATAAATTAAAAGGGAAAAATAAAAATAAATAAACATTCAAATTACCCGCTTAATAAGAGATCTCCATAGCGGGGAAGAGATCCTATCTGCGATATTATTACTTATGACCACTAAGGCAATAGTATTGAACTACGAATTTGTTCGTTATGTCCCGTCTATTGTAACTAAATAATATAATGTCTTTGTTACTACTATACTGCGATCGCCAACCCGCCTACCGAGCGTGACGATTATGGCAACGCCCCAAATTTTTTTCTGGGGGAGGCCTATGTCCAGTAGTGGACGGATTACGGCTGAAATGCTAATATTTTTTTAAAGATCAACGTCCTTGAAAAAATTACTCGCAAATATTCTAGAACGTGTCACTAATTTGTCCGAGTCCTTGTGAGTGAGGGCACACAAATGTAATGGCGACGTGGCGGGCGGAGGAGCAACACAATAAAGGACCGAAGTGGACGAGCGACGCACACACACGCGGCGTGCTAGGTCCGAGCAGGGCTGTCAGTAGCACCCACATATTTTATACTAGCTTTTGCCAGCGGCTCGCCCGCGTGGAGGTCGGAAAATATCCCGCGGCAACGTACTACCGGGATAAAAATTAGCTTATGTGTTAATCCAGGTTATAAACTAACTGTATTCCAAATTTCATCCAAATCCGTTCAGTAGTTTTTGCGTGAAAGAGTAACAAACATCCACACATCCATACATACAAACTTTTGCATTTATAATATTAGTAGGAAGTAGAAGTAGGATAGTAGGATCTACATCACTCTAAAATTATACATAATCGAAAGTCATTGACACATTACGCAAACCAACAAAACTATTGAGAAATAGTTTCTAACAAATATCATTATTAGGTACATATATATCATTTTGTCGTGCCTTTTATAGACAGTAACTATCGTAATTTTATTGATGGTTATAAATTTCAAACGATCAGCCTAAAGAAAATAAGTTTTACTTTAGGCGGTAAAATTTGAATCAGAAAAAGATAAAACTGAATGGGCTTCATTCGGTTGTCCTAAAATAAATTTTCCTATCCAAGAATTGAGACACTAAGTTGACATCATTGTAACAGATAGGTACTCCGTGTGTAAAGTTTATAGTTCTGAGTGTTGTTA
Source organism: Aporophyla lueneburgensis (assembly GCA_932294355.1). NCBI lineage: Eukaryota > Metazoa > Arthropoda > Insecta > Lepidoptera > Noctuidae > Aporophyla > Aporophyla lueneburgensis. The sequence goes on along the minus strand of OW028751.1, from coordinate 26,997,962 downwards.
CAAATAGTTGGTTATATCATTTATGTTGAAATTATCAAAGTGAGAACGATGTAAAAATACGTGCACATTAAATGGGTCCGCAATTACAAAAAAAAAATCACAAATTAAAGACCATAATGCATCAACCTAGGTATATTAATTGGTTACCGCAAGTTAGTTATTATTTTAATTTGACAATTTTTTAACACTTGATTTCCGATTAGAATAAATAGAAAACCGGTCAAGAGCGAGTCGTACACCGAGGGTTCCGTATCGCAGTTTTAAGTCAGCGCCATCTCCTGACCGATAGTGGAACTAATGTAATTTTTGTTAAGGATTTCTGAAAAAGAGTGCTATTCAGAGGTTTTATTTTTTCCTGTAATATTTGCATAAACTTCAATGACATAGAATAATTTCGCAATGGATGGATGGTGCTGTATTTGTTTTAATTTTTCATTTGAGAAGAAAAATGTTTAATTAATTGCCCCATTTCGAATTTTTATGACCCCAGTTTAGTCCATGTAGCAAAAAAATATACATACATATTTTAATTTTTTTTCTTATTCGCAATAGAGTAACGCAAACGTGGAATAGTTTTAGATAACGTTTGCGTTACTCTATTGCGAATAAGAAAAACTAAAAATAAGTATGTATATTTTGGTACAGAATCGGACAGAAAGACTGAGTCTCACCATAAGGGTTCTTTTTTACCATTTTGGTACAGAATCCTAAAAACCGCATGCTTGCTTCTTTTTTACGCAAAGTATACGGCTCAATTTTATTTTTTGTATCCAGTTATACAAGGTAATTCGATATATATATATATCTTTATTAATCAAGTGACAAGACTCAGTTGTGTAAGTAACAATTTTTCTTACCCCTATGTTAGTATTCCTATTCTAATTACTTAACCTATAACATGAATATATGTGAATCACCGCCACACGTCTATCACCGAGGTGCACAGCTTGCAGCAGTGATTCACATATAAACAATCGAATCTGCTCGCCACACAGCGCAGAATAAGGTTGGGGCTAGCCCGCACGCGGCGCACTAGGGAGGCGCATCGCTTCCTCATCGTTGTATAAAAACAGTCGACTCGAGCTTCCGCAAACATCCCTGACGCACTACAGAAGCGGGGCAACCCCATCAATATCCTGAACGCATCATTGTATTGAACGCGAAGGACGCTGTACGATTTCTGCACATAATCAGCCCACAGACTACACGTGTACAATGGAGTGCAGTATGCTCGGAACAAGGTTAATTTAACACCCCGCCCCGTGAGCAACGTGCAAATCTGCGAGCTATCATATTTGCCCTAACCGACAGCGCCCTTCGCTCTCACTCAATATGGTCATCGTCCTTCATGCCAGCGGTCAAGACGTGTCCAAGGTATTTAAACTTATATACCCGTGAGAGCGGAGTTCCGCTCAAAGCGATTGGTGGTATACTTTCTGGACACCGTCCGCCGCCGGCAGTCCGGCACCAAAGACCATGACCTCACTCTTAGACACGTTCTAGACTAAACCATGAAGTTTGGCATAATCTTCACAGATGGCCACCAACCTCCTAAGGCCACAAACCGAGGCGCTCAGCAGAGCCATATCATCGGCGTACTTAACTAATATTATTTACACACACACCATCAATGTAACAGCCGGCTCGCTCTTTGCTGAGCGTCTCAATCAACTCATTGACGTATAGATATACATTGGATATTATGTATATTGGATACATTAGACGGGTATGTATCCAATTATACGATCTAGCAGCCCTGCGCCGATGATGGAACCCTAGTAGGCGTGGTGGGGCGGGGGTCGCCGTCCATGCGCCGTCGCGTCGTCGACTCGTCGTTACTCTCCCGCCAGCACTCGCCCGAGTGACGAACAGAGAAAAAACAGGAATCTAAATCAGTACACTGTTTATGGATATTGCAAATCCCTGAAAGAGTGTTCAAGAAGCCTATGATTTTTTTTTTCTTTTGATTTTATGATAGGTAAGTAGTGCTTCTTCTTTTGAATACGTAATTTAGCTAAATATACGATGTTACTGGCAGATGTAAGATGGCGCCGTGAATATTTCTTTCATAATGTAATAGGATTAATGTAGACTACTGTATGATATTATTAAAATGTATCGCCAACTTGATTAGGTAATGTTATAAGTACCTACTTGCTGAAATATGTTTCTAAATAACCTTAAAATGAGTACGTATTGATTAGCTAGTTTTTGGTACTTAATCCCATATGCTAGGAAAACTAGGAGTTAATTTATTTAGATATTTTTCAGGTATCCGATAAATATTACTATTACTTAACTAATTTTATTTTTTACTGTTTATTAGTTGCTGAAGCGGATCAAGACTCCGCCACAAATTAAAACACGTGGAGTGGCAGGTATGTTTGAGATGAAATAATATTCATGTTTTCATGTCCATTTTAAATTTAGTTAAATCTAGGCACTTTTCTGCACTACTATGTAGAGTTACAGCTAGAGATTAAATTAATTAAAACCTCATGATTTTGTACCATTTCGTATTATTAGATACAACAACGCTATAATTTCCGTTAAGTTTACATAAAATACATTTATAAAATGTGTTACAATCAAAACCATACTTTTCTTAACATAAAAATTAAAAATATTGGAAGAACAATGAGTCGGCACGCTCATTAATTTACGTTTTTACGCTCATTAATTAACCGCGTGTTGGCGCCAGTCGAGGGGCACGCTAGCGAGAGCTGAGCAGATAAGCGGCGCGGCGCTCGGAGCGCGGGCGGCGCGCGCGCAGCTCGGACAGCGTGGCGCTGGACTACGAGCTGCTGCTGCAGAACAAGCCGCGCGCCAGGAACATGCAGCGGCTCACGGGTGAGCAGATCTACATTCATTTAAACACATATTTTTCTTCTTAACACGCTTTTATTAGCTTCATAACTGTTAGTATGTGCCTATGTAACAGAAACTTTGAACATGATTTTGACCCTCTTTAAAACGTTAGATTAACTCGAAATTTGCCTTACTTGTCAAGGACCAATGCCAATACAATAATTTTATAAATTTGTGCCATTATCCTTGCCAGCGTTACCAGGATAGCAAAAAAACTGTCTTCAAAAACTACGCTGACATACGTCACAAAATTCGAAAGACCCTAAAAAATTGAAAATAAATAGTCGTTTTAGTAAAAAAACATGGAAAAATACGTTCGGTGCTTTTTAACCGACTTCAAAAAGAAGGAGGTTATCAATTCGAATGTTTTTATTTTTTATGTATGTTCGGCCATAACTACGTCATATATAAACGGATTTGCAAAATTATTTTTTTGTTGAAAAGGGGTTTATCCCGAAATGGTCCCATATAAATTTCATATAGATCTGATGATGAGTTCTGGAGACAGACACCTATGTATAAAATGACAGCAAATCAACCGCGATTTCCGCTATCGCATAAATAAGCATTGTTTGTTTGGAATTAGTGTTGGGTAGATACCATAACAAAAAATTTAAAAATAAAAATCGGTTGTTTTTTTTTGTAAAAAAGATTTGTGAGGTATTTTTTAGTTAAGCACCCTATATGGAAGCGTGTTTTTTAGTCTCTTAAAACTATTATTTTTGTTAAGGCTCGATTGGCTGTTCAAAATGGTGTGCTGGTACCTATGCTTGTGTATGGAAGTGAATGTTGGGTGTGGCAAAAGAAGCATGAAAGCAGAATTAATGCTGTAGAAATGTGTTCCTTGCGTAGCATGTGTCATGTGACTGTGAATGATAGGCTGAGGAATGACCAATTGTATAAACCTAAACAAAGCAAAATTAGTATGTGAGGATCGTAGCAGGTGGAATTCTGTAGTTTCTGCCTACCCCCATGGGAAAAAGGTGTGATTTTATGTATGTATGTATGTGCAATACCGAATCTGCACTTAACCTGACAACAACTGCCGGGGTCGCGTGATTCTTCGAAAGAGATACCGTGACCCTGGCACTTGGGCAACTGAAGGAACACGGGTGGGTTTTAGTCAGTAAAAGTCTGACATGGCCTCCCGCTCCGCCCAGAGCGGGAAAAGTCATTTGATGATTTCCCATCCAGAAAAAAAAAGCCTGACAACAAGATAAATACTTAGATTGTGTTAAGCCTTCATTTAACAAGGACTAGAATGAAACAAATATATTTGTAAATTGCATTATTTTAAACGCGTTTTTTTAAACGTTCGTTTAAGTTCATACGTCTGGTCATACACGCATGCCAGTTACTAGTGCTACGCACCTAGCCCTTCTGAATAACATCACTATTCAGTGTTGTATACTATGAAAACCCTCTTTCTTTTGATGCAGCCTTTTCCTTGCTGTCTTCTCACCAGCATCGCTATAATCACACAGGGGTGACCTTAACGCCATGATTTGAAGACTTGCTAGTGTTGTCATGTTAACAACTATCTAGGTTGGTTTGTGAAAAGCAATTTATTAAAAAAAACTTTAAATCCAGTCCGCAGCACAGGGGCGGGCTCACAGGAGGCTCTGTCAGTAAAGAAGTCCGCCGAGATGGCCGCGTTGTTCGCCGACGTGCGCCTGTCGCAGCGCACCGACGTGCGCGCCCTGTGCGGGGCCCCACGCGCGGCCCCCGCACTGCCCCGCGCGGGGCCCCCGCTGGGCGCCCCGTGCGGGCCCCGCCAGAGGGTCCCCGCCGCCTCACTCTTCGCACACGCACCCCTCAGCAGGAACGCTAGTCTCGAGGACACGTTAGGATACCTACCCTAAGGCAGACGGTAAGCTTTCAGGTGACGCCTTATAACGTTGATTTAGGTAATTTCATACAAAATATTAATAAAATCGTCGGGCGTTTTACTTTGTCGTTTTACTGTGTCCCAACAGTGGGGACAGTACAGGTTGATTATGACTGACGATTAATAAAATTAAAAATATTTTTTTGCAACGTTATAAGGCATGGTGAAATCTTAAACGAATGTTACTAAATCAATAATGATTTAATGTAAAATATTTGGACAATAATTCAACTGATATTTCTTTAGATGTATTTACAAGATGGCATATTCTTTTTCGCTTTTTAGAGAAATTACACTTATATGTCAGTATCTTGTTAATGCATCTAGTTGAAGTCACATAACCGAAAAACTTCTGTATAGTAATAATATTTGTGATAGAGGATCAGGAAAAGCTGATATAGATATTATTATTTATAGAAGCAAAAATTCATGGCCATTGACAACTAATAAAACTACTAAAAGTTAATTACTAAAAAGTAATTATACAGGCAAAAGGGTGTTACAATTTTGTTTCACAATAATATTGGATCTCAATATTGTTGTAATAAAAAACACGAAACCAAAATAAATGAAAATTATTCCAAATGGTTGGAGAGTGCAATATTTTTAGCTAATTACTTTATTTTTAACAAAAAGTGCAATATGTTTTGACAAAATTATTTTATAGGTTCACAAAACGGTACGAAATGACAAACTACGTCATTTTTATGACTACGTGATGTTTTATTGACGTCACATGACATGACAATGGATTTAAATCCGAGAAAAAAAGTTCCGAATTTTGGTGGCCGGAATATTACACCAAACCTAAGAAAGTTTAAACTTTTAAAAAGAATACCCCATTTACACGATGTTTTTAAGTAACCTCACAAGTGAAGAGCTTTTTCCTTTTATCTAGAAAGAAAATAGCATGCATAATAATACTACAGAAAACGCATGCTATCTTTCTTTTAGACAGAAATAAAAATAGCGAGCTAAATAGAGTTGCAGAATTAGCCTGTTATTTTCCCACTATATATAAGCATGCTATTTTCCTTACAGCATAAAACATAGCATTCCAAATTACGTTACAAAAAACACATGCTATTTTAATAATAATACGTTTTTCAACACACTTGCTCGTAAAGTGAGCCTTATTATATCGTTCTTAGGGCCATAAACCGAACTATAACATACACGTGCATAATAATATTACACACTAGTGCATAATAGAATGATCCCTACAAAGTTAAGTTAGTACCTAACTGCAAATTATATGCGAGTAAACAGAGCATTTTCAATTTAACCGGGTAATACAGTTTTTTTTTTTTTTTGTAACAACAAAGAGGTTTTATGCCACCGAAAATCTATTTACATTTTTGAAATAAATAAATGTGTCCCTAATTAAGACGAAAAAACATTTATTATTATCAAATTATTTATAATTCACAATAATTTCTTATAAAATATTTGCATTTTATCACAAAAATTATCATTTTGAAGTAGGCTGTATGGCTGTAATCAATCAACTTACATTTGGCGCGTGCAAAAAAAAAAAATTGCGCGCCATTTCCCAATTTTCCCCTAATTTTCATATTTTGTTTGTATCGCATTTGTTGCTGTTATTTGTTTTTTCCTCGCAAGTGTGTTGAAAAACGTCGTATGATACACGTGTGTATTGATGATTACCGTCCTCGGCTCTCTTAAGACCCTCACCTGACGGCTCGGGTCTCAATGGCGCCTCAGCGGTAATCACCAACATTACACACTTGTACCATAATGTACTATTATTTTTGTATATTTTGCCTCTTCGCTTGCAAAAAAATATCGTGTAACTGAGCCAAATAGACCGTGCTTTCTTGATTAATAATTAAAAAACTTGTATATTCACGAATTTTTACTATGTTTTGTATCTACACGTATACCACCTTATTTTAATATAAGGCTATAAAGTATATCGAATGTTAATGTTAAAACTATGTATGTAGTTATTTATTTTTTGAAAATAACCTTTATACATAGAATAATTTAGTGTGCAAGGTGTGTATTAGGCTTAAAATATTTTGATATAATAGCCTAATTTTAAAAGTTTTATTTAAATTAAACCATTTTTGTCGTTCGCCCCATCACTATTAGTTTTAGTATGGTAACATTATTTTTCTTTGAACTGTCAAGTTATTGAATACATTTAAAAGTTGATGTATAGTTCATTTTGTCAAAATCTGTTTTAGTTTTAATACACACCTTGTATGTAGTAATAACTCGGTGCAAGTAGGCGATGGTCCTGTCTATCTCTACTTCACTTCAGTGAACTGAACACTACACTTACCGACTCTGAAACTAGACGCAATGAAGCGTCTAACTGTTACTATACTCTATTCCAAAACTATTCGACGAAAATGTAAACAAATGGGTCAGGAAAAACCTTTCTGTGGTGGGCAAATGGCCATTTACAATCAAACAAAATGATTATACAACGTTTCCCATAACTCTACTAGAGTATTCAGGCTATTTCAAAGAATCAACTGGTATATGTTTTTTTTTTGTTTTTGACGTTTCATTGATAAATACGAGTAAATAATTTCATTCAAATCAGTAACTCAAATTGAAAGCTAAGAAAATGCAACGTTATAATTTTTCACGTAAGGGTGTTTTACATAAATAATTGAGACGTTGTATTATTTTGTACAAAAAAAAATATATACCAATTGATTCTTTAGCATCGTTGCATTAGCCTTGAGTTATTGGTATCAAAAAGAACACCTTTTATATGAATAGTTAACCTTCTGAATATGAATTCTGAATCACTTTAATTGTGACATTTGAGGTTATTTTTGTGTATTCAACAAAAATTGAGTACAATTTCAATACGATAATGTCATACAATATTTGTTTGGAAAAATGGTGAGAAAAAGTGGGAAAATGAATAGGTTAGTTATTTCATTTAGTGATTGATTCCTGTACAGGTTTGTTTACATTTTTATCGACAAGTTTTGGAACTGGATAATGTAAGGTTATATCCGGACGGAACAAAACGTGAACACGTTGTAAATATATCCTGATGAAAACCTTGTACTATATTTACTTATACTACAGTATTTTTATCTCACGAAGCGACGCGCACTTTACTTGTGTTACACAAGTGTAAACACGCTGTGAATGTGTGCGTAAAGACGAGTAGCGTCTGCATGTAATACGTGAAAACACACACACTTCCAACTTGTCCGTTGTCTCGGACGGTACCGAGAGCTCCTGCTCTTACACACACATTAAAAGCGTATATGCACATTTTTTAACCACAAATAAAGCGCGCGTCGCTGAGTGAGATAAAAATAAAACACTAGAGTTTTGTCCAATGTAAGTCGACAGAAATACGGACGGAAAACAGTGCGCGAAAAAATCCCGCCGTGAATCTATTACGTCCGTGGCCACGTGAGCTTTGCTTATCAAGAATAAGTTGCGATAAGAATGGACAAAACGTGAGAAACGTTGACCAAACGTCCCTATAGAGCCAAAACTCACTAAGTCCAGTTGAACATAGATACCAGGTAATCAAATAAAAATGAGAAAACATATCAGAATGTAATAATATTACATTCTGTGTGCAATTTACGAAAACAACAGTTTTTTTTTAATAGAGTTCTTAAATAAAATCTCTTTTTCTTTTCAGCGATTTAGTGAGTTTTCGCTTTACAGAAGTTGTGATCTTTCCTAAAAATGGAACTAAGAATTTTGACTCTTTGTGGTAATTTCTTTACTTATTAGTCTATTTTTATTGAAATAAGACTGGTTTATCTTTGTTAATATAAAAGTCGGTATACATTATTCTGTTCATTATGATTCTCGGTCTGCGCCTGAGCAAACTTGTTAGCAATTTTCCTTTTATTATAATATATTTACTTTATAAAGTTAGGCGCCTGTCTCACCAATTTTAATGTAAAAATAATTATTTTAATGATAATAATATTAAAACTAAGATTTGTTTTAGATTTTGTTTCTGATAAAAGTTTGGAGCGCAGCAGTGTGTATAGCCAAGGATTTAAAGAATTTTCTAGTTTTTATTATTTATCTGAGAATAGATAAATTTAAGGAAAAAATAGGGTGAGACAAGTGCTTGAAAAGTGCATATATTTTTGTAATTATATCTAAATTTAGTGAAATGTAGAGGATACTATTTATCTATAAAAATTAAATCAATTTTACGGAATCTTACCTAATTAAGCACATAAAGTTCTTTATTGGCTTCGTTTTTATGATGTCTTGTATTTTAGCTCAACCTCAATTAAAAAGGGCGCAAAAACACATGATATTTATTAAAAAATATTCTGTAAAATGATATTAGTTCTAAAAAAAATTGTTCTTGTATGAATGTTATATTTTATGTTAAGTTCTAACTGTCGATCTTGTAACCGGTGCAATGTTTGTGCAATATGTGTTAGGTTAGTGAGTGCGTCGCAGCACACGCCAAGTGCAATATTTTGTAAATACAATGATATAATGATAATATTTTTTGTTGTTTTATTTCTGTTATTGGTTTTCCATCTTTTTTAGTCAATTTATTGGTTTTTACAACAAATGTAAGTATGGCTGAAAAAATACACTGAACATTAAAATCACAATTTTACGATAGAAAAAAACCGGCCAAGTGAGAGTCGGACTCGCGCACTGAGGGTTCCGTACAAACCTGTAGGTATTTTCGGTTTAAAAATATATATATTTTTTAATTTTTATATTTCAGTTGATTGAATGTAAGGTAAATTGTGGTTTACGATTTATGACGTTTTAAAAAAAAAACTACTCACTCGATCTCGTTCAAACCAATTTTCGTTGATAGTTTGCATGATAATGTACATCATATTTTTTTTTTAGTTTTGTCATTCTCTTATTTTAGAAGTTACAGGGGGGGGGGGGGGGGACGGACACACATTTTACCACTTTGGAATGTCTCTCGCGCAAACTATTCAGTTTAGAAAAAAATGCTAATAGAAACCTCATTACCATTTTTGAAGACCTATTCATAGATACCCCACACGTATGGGTTTGATGAAAAAAAAACATTTTTGAGTTTCAGTTCTATGTATGGGGAACCCCAAAATTTATTGTTTTTTTTCTATTTTAGTGTGAAAATCTTAATGCGGTTCACAGAATACACCTACTTACCAAGTTTCAACAGCATAGCTCTTATAGTTTCGGAATAAAATGGCTGTGACATACGGACGGACAGACAGACAGACAGACAGACATGACGAATCTATAAGGGTTCCGTTTTTTGCCATTTGGCAACGGAACCCTAAAAAGGTGTCGCGACTGGGAGTCCTGGAGGATTGCTGTGTGACGTCCATTCCATTCTTGTTCGCCATTAAGGTCTGTCTGCGCTGTCCTACGAGTTACTGCGCCTGCGCCAGGGTAGAGGTACGCGGGCGAGGGAGGGGGGCACGTGCGATATGGCACTGCGTAGCAACAACACCGTACTTACCATAGCCATAGAAATTCCGTCCTGTAATCTGGAATATCTCATCTAGTAACTAGAATTGCCAGGTTTTAAAAGCAAGTGTTTTTATTATTAAGTACCATAATTATTTTTCTTGAATTCTAATAAAACAACAATTTTTGTCAAAATGACAAAAAGCCTTTCATAGGTCGGACAGGCCTGACACTGTCTAGTTTAGCATATTTCCGGACACGCAACCAAAAAGCCTGGCATTGTCCATTTTATCCGAACGCCTGGCAAGGCTAATAGCAGCCCGTATTTGGATTTGAGTCCGATTGAAGGCAATATACACGCCCCCCATATCACATGGGACTTAAGCAAAAGTGGCGAAATGTGGGTGTACACACGGCTACACATCAAGCTATACATTTTCAGGACCCTCATTTTACGTAAATCCCATACAATGTGAGATCAGTTTATACTGGAAATGCATAGCTTGATATTACAGGCTACATAAGCCGTGTTAATATAGGTAAACCTCTGCCTAACCATTCGGAGAGTTTAGACGCGAATTTTATTTTTACCAAAGATCCTGACACCAGCTGCCATGCGTAGGTAGATCTTTAACATTCGTTACGGGTTGTTAGAGCCTGAAAGTAGCCAGTTCAGTCCAAGGGGTATCGTATCATCCATTCACTGGATTGTGGACCTCGATAGACAGTCACTCTTTGTAAGTACTGGCATTCAGCTACATGCTGTTACACTGCAAGCCGACTGCAACATAGATGGGAATAGGCTAGGGTAATTGGTTGATTCCAACACCAATATGGGACAGATGAACTCCGAAAAACACCCTTCTTATAACGAATAGTTAAATTGACACTAAAAAAAAAAAAAAACAAAATAAAAGTAGAGCATAAAGAAAAAAAAAAACGTGAGGTGCTTGATATCAATTAAAAAATATATATGAAAAACCACCCCACGCTTTTCTCCATTATAGTCAAGGTACTTTCTAGTTTGGTTTTCTATAAAGCGTGTTTTTTTAACTATTTTCTACTAGCTTTTGCCAGAGGCTTCGCCCGCGTAGAGGTCAGAAATTATCCCGCGGGAACATACTACCGGGATAAAAAGTAGCCTATGTCCTTTCACAGGCTCTAAACTATCTGTGTACCAAGTTTCATTTAAATCGGTTCAGTAGTTTTAGCAGGAAAGCGAGACAGACAGACAGACAGAGTTACTTTTGCATTTATAATATTAAGTGTGGAATAGTGTGGAATTAGTGTGGATAGTGTGGATGTGGATAGTGTGGATGTGGATAGTGTGGATGGAAGTGTGTATTATTTAGTTCGGCTAGGTATTACAAATTATTTCGACGGTTTGAAGGGGGATTCCGTTACATAGATATATGACATACCAAACTAATAAAAGATTAAGCGTATTAATAAACAGCTGTCAAATTCAAATCTTTAGAGTAATTTATTAAATTTTATAAACGTAGTAAACGTAAAAACAGATACCAAAGTAGAGTACTCACCTATGGAAGAGTGATTATAACAATAGATAATTTATAATTACCTAGTTGTTGTCGTTGTCTCATTACCATTAGCCAAGCCTTGATAAGTTAATTATATTATTGTTTATGGTGGGCACATCCGGTACAATTTCAGGGAATTCCCCCAGCATAAGTAAATAGTGATGTAGTCGTGACCTACAGATCCCTTAGCTATCGATACAAGTGCCATAGAGTTGATGTTAAAATAAAAATCAACTTAATTAATTTGTTAAAAATATACACCTACCCTACGTGAGATAGTCAGTAACATCAAGGCGTTGCTGGCCTGCCTCGAGGAGCTGGGGTGGATCGAATAACCGATTTCCCACCCGTACGCAAAATACGCGCTCAGAGATGGAGTTGCGGACACCAGCCCGTTCTACCTATTATCTATTACCTACCCTGACTTATTGGAAACTTTTAACAAATTTAAATGTGGCGTCGTAAAATTCATCCACATTGCTGTCGACTGGTCATGTTCTCATGAGACTGGTGTTTTTACCACCTTGTATGACAACGCCTAGCCTCTGGCTAAGGTAAAAACGATGAAATAAGTTTCGTGAGAAATATTTATACGGGTAGAAACAATTAACTTTTAGTTTGGTACCGTCGGGTGTACTATGTGAGCTCGACAAATGAATGTGCGAATAACATTTGTGGGACAAAACTGTACTGCGACTCACCATAGTTCGAATGAACGCTTGTGCGACACACTCGAGCTCACATAGTACACTAGGTTAGGTTAGGTCTATGGTGAGTCGCAGTACAGTTTTGTCGCACAAGTGTTGTTCGCACATCCATTTGTCGAGCTCACGTAGTTCACTCGGTACCGTCAACTGCAAGTCAGTGGTAACACTTGCATTACAAATATCACCAGTTACTACTACGGCATAAAGGCACTATAATTCTCAGATTGGTACCATTGTTTTGCGATTAACGGTCTGAACTGACGGAGCTGTCAAAATGAAACCGATCCCTTTTGACAGTGTGACGCAAATACTACTGATTAACCGAAACAGGGTTTAGATCGCGATTTGGCTCAGAGTTTCTGACTTTGGCTCTGAGCCAAATTTTGCATTGCCAATTTTATTTTGATTTGGGTAAAGTTCTCAATACAAAAATGACAACTTGACAGTTTGTAAAACAGAAGTGCGTTTCTATATAAACTGAGCTCTTAATACAAGGAATAAAATGACTAGGTGGTTTAAACCTGATCGAAATAAAACCCTTACTGTGTAATAAGGAGACAAAACTAATAATAACGGCTACTAAAATATTGTTCAACAAAATTCTGACATGTGAGTGTCTTAAAAGATCTACCTACTTACTAATTTTACCTCATGCTTTTTCCAACATCGTTATTGTTTGAAAACATTATTTAAATTTTCAAGACGCTACCAAAATAGTCCTCATCGGATCAGATGCAAAAAAAAATACTAAGTTCCGTTTGTAAAAATAAATTCATTGTCCTAATAACTCGATATTATTAAAATGATCGATACTTTCACCTCCCTAGAATAAAATGGTGGGGCTTGCGAAGTTATGCTGAGATTTGAGTCTTGTCTATGACCGAGGCATAATATGCATGCATCCACTTTGTGGAGGTACTAAGAAATACTTAGTTTGATGTTTTCGTGTCATAGTTAAGTTATATACTTATATTTTATTGTAGTTCTGTCTTGATTCCCGCCAGTCTCAGTAGTGTTCTGTATCACGAAGGAAGTGTTAAATTTTTGTTTTGTTTTTCACTAAGTTTTCATTAATATTTCAACATGGGGTGTCGGGAATCTAAAAGGCCAGACGTGCCACCACAGTAAGTACCGATCTACTTGTTTATTGCATGTTGAGGAGTTTGTGGCTAGTAACTGCTTGGATTAATAGATCTGTAAGGTTAAGCGGCACTCGCCGCGGTCAGTCTTTGGATGGGTGACTATTTTCTTAACATGTTGTGACCACTCCATGCCTGGAGAACTTGGTCTATTACAATAAAACAGTAGACTGTGACCATAATATGCAGCATCAGTGCCGGATAAAGCCAGCGCGGGGCCCGTAGCAAAATTGTGATGGGGGCCCTTTTTTTGTGAGTGAGAAATCAACGAATGGCGTCTCCTGCTCTAGGGTGGAGCGGAAGGGTGTGTCAGATTTTTTCTGACTAAAACCTGCCCATGTTCCCTCAATTGCCCATATGCCAGAGCCACGGTAACTCTTTCGAACAGATTTCGCGACCCTGGCAGGATGGGGGCCCCTTGGCTTGCATTACTTACTAAAAAGGATATAAAAAAAAAAACAAAATAATTAGAAAACGCTTTTCGTGATTTAATTTAAGCAACTTTAGAAATAACAAAGCTAAAACCCACCCTTGTTCCTTCAGTTGCTCATATGCCAGGGCCATGGTACCTCTTTCGAACTAATTTCACGACCTTGGCAGGCATCGGTCCTAGCAGACCCCTTCAGTTTGCTGACATCTCTTTGAGGCGCGCGTGGAACACTACGTGCCTTCGACACGGGCCTGGTCCTTTCCGCAAGCCTGCGCCTGTGGTGGCCGAGAGTACGCAATTGACTCCCGAAGCCCGGGGTTTCTCCTCCTGCGGCAGCTAGGGACGTGAGGGCGTATAGCTTGCCTCCACCGTATGCTCCACCGTGTGGTGTGCCCTGCTTGGGCGGAGCACAACCGTGTTCTCGTGGTGGTGATTGGCGGCGGCGACTTCTCGCGTCCGGCCATGTTGCGAGCCATGGTACGGAGCGAGAGGGCATGGGACGCCGTCACTTCCTTCTGCGAAGCAGCAATGCTTACGAAAGGAGGAGGCGGGGCGCGTGAGGGAGTGGCAGTCTCTGCGCCTTCATGACCCTATCCGCCGCAGGAGGAAACGCCCTGGGCGTCGGGAGTCGATCGCGGACTCCCGACCACCATAGGCGCAGGTTTGCGGGCGGCGAGCAAAGGGTAGCTCGCCGCCCGGTAAGGACCAGGCCCGTGTCGACGGCGCGTAGTATTCCATGCGCGCCAAAAGAGGACCTGCGTTAGACGGAAGGTGAGGACGCCGTGGCGCGTCTCTATCCACTCCTCAAAGAGGGGACTTTTGATTACTTAGGTTGCTCCAATACTTTTGCAAAATGACATATCGCTGGTTTGCGAGAATAACGACGTAATTTAAAATTCTGTCAAATTGAATACTGTATACCAAACGCAAACGATCATAAATTTTTGATATTTTATCGGGAACAGAGATGCAATGAATGTAATTTAAATCTAGTACACTTTTACTGATATGAAGAGCCATTTTACATTTTTGCGCGAATATCTAAGATTTTAGTCGCCTTATTTACCTCTCATCTCATCATTATAAATACTCTAGCATTGAAAAATACATGTAAAAAATAGATCAATCTTTTGTTTTGTTACTTTTAGTAGCACATTTACAAAAAGTTATTTGTTTACTTTGTAGTAATTAATCTCCCACAACTAGTTTTCTTAAAAATTAGCGCAGGGTTAATTTCTGACTCCTATTTCTATCATTAATATGTAGAAATTTGAGTAAAAAAAATACACAAAACATCAGACATATAATTTAATTGTAACATTTAGTACTAGAATATTGATTTTTAATAACATTAATTAGTAAAAAAAATAAGTCTTATGGCAATTTTTACGATTTATTCGCAACTTTATCGCGTTTTTTTTGGTTTGAATAAAGCATAATTACGTTAAAAAATGCATGTCAATATAAAGTATACTGTATAACAAATCGAATTCTGAAGTATTATTTAAATCCGTTTATTTAGTTAGACATAATATCGTTTTTGAAATCACTCTAAATTAGAATAAATTAAGATGCACAAGCGGGCAGCGTTTAGTACGGCGCAAGCGCCCAACGAGGCAGGACCTGTGCCACTTTTTCCCGCGTCTCAGTTTTCGGGTACTTGTATCATGAACGCAAAAATATACTACGACTACAAAATTTTGCTACTCTTCGCATTTTATTTTTTTGTATAAGAGTTTCGTTTATTATCAAGTAAAGCATTATTTTAATAGATCGTAGAAAAATTTTGACTAAAATAATTTATTTTAATTAAATCTGACTATTTTTAGTCGTGATTAAAAAGGTGTGGAATAAAACTAGTGGTCATGAACAAAAGGTCACACCAACGCCTCGCCTCACGTGCAAAAACAGTACTGTATTTTTTTTTCTTTTGCTTATATCTCGAAGATGGCGTGTCCTATCGCAAAAATAATGATATAAATCTCAACACGTGGGTAATATTTTTTTATAGAATTTGGCATGCAGATAGTTGTAATGACGTAGGCATCCGCTAAGAAAGGATTTTTGAAAATTCGCCCCCTAAGAGGGTGAAAAATGGGTTAAGATTTTGTATGGAAGTCCGTCATTTTTAGAGCTACAAGCCTGAAACTATGTTTTTAGGTTAACAAACAGAAATAAACAATTACGTGTCCTAGGGTTTTTGAAAATTCAACCCCTAAAGGGGTGAAAAAGGGTTTGAAAGTTTGTATGGGGAAACAAGATCAGTTAAACTATTTTATTCGAAACTTCACAGGAGTATTCCTATCAAGAAATGAGTAAACACGTGTGTCAGACTCTTTCAGAATTCAACCCCTAAAAGGTAGAAAAGGGGTGACAAATTCTGAAAATCAACATGGGTATCGTTTTTATGATTTATTGGGTCGCTGATTACGAAATCAACAACTATTTCACAAAAACTGCACAAAAGCATAAAACAAAATAGACAGGAAGATTTATACAAAAAATTGCACAAAATTACACCTGAACAAAAATAATATAATTGAAAAATTAAAAAAACAATGAAAATAAACAACCAAACCAATTTTTAAATGTCATTTCTTTTGGTTTTGCAATTTCCAAATGGCAAAACCAAAAGAAATACTAAGATGAGAAATACTAACCTATTTTGTATTGATCCTGAATGATCTTCCTTTTGAATTCAAACGAATACAGTTTCCCCTCAAAGTGCTTTGCAATGACCAGAATCACAAGGGCAGACATTAAAATTTGTGGGTATAGACTTGAGAGAAAACTGTTTTTCACACGGGCAATTCTATGTGGCTTGCTCTCGCGTAAGCTCGCCCAGTAGTCTGATAATTTTGGCATACAGTAGATTAGCAAAAAATGTGGTGTATAAAGAAGTTTTGTAGTTTACTAGCTTTTGGCCGTGACTTCGTCCGTGCATTTCTACTTCCTTTCTTAGCGCTCGCTTACGCTACGTTACGCTACGAAGTCGCTGGCAAAAGCTAGTTCCATATAAAACACGTCCAGGCCGCCGCCTTGCGCGCGCCTTCGTCTCTCAACAAGTTCATTGCGTAACGCACACAAGTACCAAGATGCGAAGCCAAAAGAAAAAAAAACCGCGTTGAGCCGCGATTGTCAAATTTGATTTTAGTCGTGTCACAATATTTTTTTAAATTTAGAGATTATTTCTTGCAGAATAGCGCAACAATTCTCATAGCTAAAAGTAAGGAATTTTAGAGATAGTTTAGTTCGGTGTACAACAGAATCGGCACCAATATGTAATTGTTTGAATTTTTTATTTTTATTGTATACTTTACATAGCATATATTTGTAATTTTCTATTAGTCTAGAAATCTTTATTAGACTGACTAAATAAAAGTAAGTATTTTCATAAATCTCTAAATACCGCATTATAATTCTAACGGCTCAAGATTGTTTAGGCCGGCTTGACACTCGCGTTACACTGTTTGTATTGTGCATGTGTGGATAGCTACGCACACATAGATAAGATTGCCGTCTTTTACCTAAACTCGAGCATTCAAATTTTGTGAGAGGGCTCTGAGACAGTAATATTATTGAGTTTGTATATCCACGGGGATCGGCAAAACAGAAATAATACCCAACACAAAAGCAATCAAGTAAAAACTAAGTAAGAAACTTTAACACGATGTAAACAGTTCAGTAATAAAAACACTCTTAAAAGGAAATAAACTCATGTAATTGTTGAATTAGGCTTATCAAATGAAGTAGGTATGCATTTTGCTATTTTCTTATTGGTTATCATTTAAAAAATATTTTTCGTGGTCGGGTTATACAATGGGTGATTCTTAGAAAAGGAGGATAAAACGTGTCCAGTCCCAATACTTCTTCGAAATACAAACATATTTAATAAACAACGGGGTTTTAATAAACTTTAATTACCAGCACAACTATTTACGCACCAAAAAATAATATTAAAGATAGTTGAGTTTCAAATTTAAACCAAAATCCTCCTCAAACGTCATTATCTCGCATGTCTCACATAACTGCGCTTGGTTATTTCGTCTGATAAAAAATTGAAATAAACCTAAACGTCTTAAATTTTTTGTGCCAAATCTTTCTCAAATTATCAAAGTTCCTGATAACTGTGCGTTATCTAAATTTTATTAATTTTACTATAGAAAACCAATACGATTTAAGTTTGTCATTAAAAAAAATCATTATACGCAGCAAGGATTGCTTCAAATAATTCTCTATGGTTTTCCATTTCACGTTGAGTTTGAAGCACGCGGCACGTTCCCCGCACCTTCCTCAGTGGCTCAGTGGAGCTGCAGGCTTTAAACGAAGTGGCCGTGTTGTGTTTGCCCACCAGGTAAGTTTACATTTCGTTCTCACTTTGTTATCAAAGGAGTCATTATACTTTTGCTGACTGTTGTTGCAAATAATTGTCATATTAATCACATTGTTTTTTATTATTGTGTATCGAAAGTGAACTTATTTATATCAATGTGTTTTAAAGAAGATTTTGGTCGGTTTCGACAAGTTGCAACCTGTTTTCTTTTCTTTTGATTTCGTCATTTTCACCAACATCATTAGCTTCAAAATGTGTGTTGCGTTTAATGTCAAATAAAGAATATAATGATTTCTTCTATTTCAAATAACGATTAGTAATTCAATTTACTTTAAAGTTAATATTAAATTCTATGTTAGAATATAGTAAACCAGTTAAAAACATTTTAAACGATGCCCTTTTATTTTAAGGTGCCATTAAAATGCCACCAATGAACATAAAGGCAGTAGAAGAACGCCGTCGGGCCCAGCAATGACAGTGTAAAAAGAGAGAATGTTTAGAAATAAAAAAAGATCCAGAATTATTAGCCATGGAACAAGAGAAAAGACGTAACAAGTATAAGAAGAGAAAAGAAGAAGGTCAAATCAAATCTATAAAGGAGCTAACTCCTCGCGCTCATCGTGAGCAGAGAAAGAAATGGTAGGAAAATTTAAAAAAGGTATTGAAATTTTACTAATAGCTATATTTAAAATTGCTTTTGAAAGATAATACATAACTATGATTTTTTTATTATGTTGCTCCATCGTATAAATTGGTAAATCGCAACCAAGGGACCCGTACTGCCAGGGTCGCGAGATTATTCGAAAGAGACACCGTGACACTGGCACATGGGCAACTGAAGGAACACGGGTGGGTTTAGTCAGTAAAAGTCTGACATGCCCTCGCGCTCCAACCACGAGCGGGAGACGTCATTTGCAGATTACCCAACCACAAAAAAAAAAAATGGACTCGTAAGCAAAATCCAAATAAAACATTAGTTGTTCTTTCCAACATTAAAATAGGATAAAACAACTCTCTTCATATTGGTGATTATGGAGAACCAAAACCTAAACTTTTCATATTGGTGATTATGGAGAACCAAAACCTAAATTTTAATACTAATTTTTAATAAATATTTTCTATTATTAACTATAAGGTTTATCTCATGCGAGTATTAGTCTCTATTGAACGGATTAGTTGACGCGTTTATTGTACATCGTGTTCCTTATTTTATAAAATAACTAAAAATCACCAATTATTGGAAAACTACTTTTTTAATTAAGTAAAATGAAAACTGTAATAATAATAAGCCAGAATTAGAATCATGAGTATTATCGGCCATACCTATAGCTATTTACATATTTGGAAGATATAAACGTACTAAATACATATAGACCGTTATATCAATAGTGCTTCTGGTTCTGATATTTTACAAAAGTTTTATTCATTATTCAGGAACAATAATGTTCCTTTAATGAGGATTGTGATTACCAAATAAATATGATTACTGTAAAAGTGACAATAAAACCATAGAAATTATAAAAAATAAGTATTGATATCTAAGTTGTATTTTAATTAAACATTTAATAGTTTATGTAATACTCGTTTTCGTCCGCCCGTATGCATGTCAGAAAAAAGTAGCTTTAGTCCGTCTCTAAGTGTTAGGCTATAGTAAATTCCACATCAATCGATTTAACCCTTTAGCCGTGAAAAGGTAACAGATATATAGAGTTACTTTCGTATTTATAATAATTATTTATCAGTAAGAAACCTATGGGGGAGGCCTTTGCCCAGCAGTGGAGAAATATAGACTAATTTAAAAAAGGATATATCATTTATAAATTACATTATTTTACACATATATACTTTCTATCTGTGATTTTATGATTAAAATATTGTGTTGATTTTTTATTGAGTTGTTTTATTTCATTATTTTTGTAACTTTAAATATTAGAATTAACACGAAATCATTATTCCTATCAGTCGTCATTTTTCCGCAACATAAAATCATTAACTTCCACAAGTTGTCATTATCATCGACAGTGCTTTTTTTAATTTGATTTATCTCTGAAAATATTAACTTTACAATGGTGCCTCTTTTATCAATTCCACTTACATTAATCCAGAAATGAGTCTAGTGTAAAATAATTATTGTGCCACATGGTTTTATTTTTTTCAACAAAATCGTCGAAAATATATTCCGGACTAAGATTCACCCACTGTATACAGCTTGAGTCGAATTCAATCAATACTAAGGGATTCCCCTGTAAGTATTTTGGAGTTGCCAACTTGCGGCATAATAATGTACAATTTTTTTTATATATTTGTTTTAGTGCTCCAGCTACTGGGCTAATGTACAATAATTACAGTATGGCCAGTGCTCACATAGAATTGCTAATATGTGTGTGACTTAGAAAAACTACAAATCAAAGAAATTGTGAAAGCCACCCAGGCTTACAATTTCTTTGATTTGTAGTTTTTTTTTTTGCAAAAGCGCGGGGCCCCCCAAGGCGCGGGGCCCGTAGCATTTGCTGCCTCCTGGTACATGGCTAATCCGGCACTGTGCAGCATGTAAACATGCAAACAAGCATGCAACATGCAAACAAGCATGTACCATACATGCTGCAAACAGGCCCCATGCATGCAGAACGTATGAAACATGAAAGCAAGCATGCAGCATGCAAGCAAGCATGCAGCATTCAAGCAAGCATGCAACATGCAGCATCGTTTCTGTCACGGCCCTGCCGATTATTTGGTAGAATTTCACTTGGCATACTATGAAGGTGGCAAAATTTAATTTGGAAAATAATTAGTAGGCATATTGGCATTTCTATAAATTGCATTTATAACCTTAAATTAAAATTAAATATTGTCATACAAGTCATTAGGTATGGGTCCACCCTTTATGGCAGAATTTTTTTCGTCATAATATTATTTTGCATAACAGCGGATAGCATAAACTTCATTTCGCAGAAAATCGTTTGGCATACACTCATTTATCATACATTCACAACGCATAATGAGGATCAATTCGACAAAAGGATATAGCAATTTTGAATACTACATCGAATACAATATAAATATCTGAATTCAGTTATTTTTGAATCACTCAAATCCATCGAGAAATTAAGAAGTTATTAAACTTTAAAAAAAGGAGTTTTAAAACGCACGCTCGAAACTGCTGATGACGTCACAAAGCTCGATCCCCCGCCACGCGCCGCACTGCTTTGTTATGATTTGCGGAGTTTAATCGTTGTTTCTTGTTTATTTATGTTTTATAGATTTTGGTAGATAGGAAACATGTAAGATTTACCCAAGGCCCAGTCGGACAATCTCGCGAAGATTGATTCGTTTATGGTTGAAAAGTTAAAAGAAAAAAAAAAACAATTTATTCCAGTGCACAGGTAGGTACTACGTTTTAGAATGTTTTGATTTGGCAGGTAGGTACCTTTTTCGTGTTTCTACATTGTGTAGGAACCCGCAAACCCCCCCCCCCCCCCTCTCTACCTATTTTAAATCTTACTTCTTACTAGCTTCTGCCCGCGACTTCGTCCGCGTAAAATTTCCTGCTCCCCCAACCCATCCCGTCGCATCGAATCGCCTGCCCGTGCGAGGTCTTTGTATGCGAGACGTTTTTCTTTGTGCTCGGCTCCTAAGGGTCTTAGCGTGACCTAATCATCATTACATATTATAAAATAAAGTCACTTCGCTGTCTGTCTGTCCCTATGTATGCTTATATCTTTAAAACTACGCAACGGATTTTGATGCGAGTTTTTTCATTAGATAGAGTGATTCAACAGAAAGGTTTATATGTATATAACATGCATAATATAGTAAAGAAACACTGATAATTTTAGAGGTTTCTAATGTGATGTCATAAATAAACTCATTTTTTTGCGCTTACATTGCGAACGCTGGCTGAACCCTGCGAAATAGATCAAAATAATGTACTATAGTATTGTACAACTTACAAAGTTCTATAAAAAAGTCCGCGATGGTATATGTCTATCTCTTAGGGATAACCCACAATAACCATTTTTTATCCTTTAATTTTTATGAGAAATAATGGCTTATTTACGAAGCGATTTTAAGCAATACAGCATTAATTCTTATCCAATTAAATACATTAGATATGTTGTGCATTTCATGTAGATCAAAATTGCCTTTTACAGCATATCATTAAAATGAATATTTTAGAAGATAACACAGATTATAATAAAATAGCCGCAGAGCGGCTAGCGGGCCGTTCCGCGTCCGGCCATCTCGCTTGGTAGCGGTACTAGCGGTCGGGTAATGCAGGATTAGTAGGATTGTAATTCATATTACTTGGGCTTCATAGTAAATGCATATCATGTGTGTTCGAAGTACTCAAAATAATGCTAATTTTATTATTCCAAGTAAGAGACCGCGAAATATGGCTTAGATGTTTAGATTTTAGGATGGATTTGGATTTTTGGTTATCCTGGATACTTACCATATATAGCATACCATAGATATTTTATCCCGGTAGTAGTTTCCCGGGTGATATTTTCCGACAGCTATACGGGCAAAGCCACTGGCCAAAGTACTATTCTTATAACTATGTTTAATTTGGTGTCTGGTAAATAACTGAGTGTTTATATAGGTAGATTAGGAGCGTTAAGAAAAACCAGGAAGACTTATATTCAATTCAATCCAGCCCTATGTCACAGTCTTCTTACTCTGAATACTATTAGTTTTATTTTAAGTACATCAAACACACATGATATGTAAGGATCATAGCAGGTGGCGTTCCGTAGTTTCTGCCTACCCCCATGGGAAAAAGGCATAATTTTATGTATGTATAACATGGATTAATACATTCTTACCGCGGTAGTACGTCCTCTTGCGATAATTTCCGACATCTACGCAGGCGAAGCCGCGGGCAAAAGCTAGTATAATATATAGTCTATAGCCTTCCTCGATAAATGGGCTTTCCAACACTAAACGTACTTAACTCTTCAGCTTTTACTTGGGTGTGCTAAGCAATGAATTTTTTGAGAGACGAAGGCGCCCGCAATGGACGTGTTTTATAAGGACTTTTTCACTTTTCCTTCGAAAAAAAAAAAAATATTACCCACGTGTTGAGATTTATATGTGAGGGGCTAGTAAAGGGGGTCGAAAATTTCATTATTTTTGCGATAGGAAACGCCATTTTCGAGATATAAGCAAAAGAAAAGGAAAACAAAAATACAGTACTGTTTTTGCACGTGAAGGCGAGGCGTTCGTTGGTGTGAATTTTAGTTCATGACCACTAGTGTTATTCCACACCTTTTTAATCGCAATTAAAAATAGTCAGATTTACCTAGTTAAAATAAATTATTATACTCAAAATTTTTGGTGAAAACCGGCAAACTCAGAATAGCAAAATTGTCATTTTCACTAAACTAATAACTCAGTGCAATCTTAGTGCTGTCAAAACTAAAATATAGTTAAGTTGTGTCACTTTTGTCTATTTCAGAATAGGAAATCGTCGTTTGACAGGAATAAGCCAAATTTTTGCGATTTTTAGTTTAGAGAATTTTGAGACTACAGAATCGGCACCAATATCTATCCGGACAAATTTTAAATTGAAATGCGGTATAAAGTACTTTTAGTTAAGTGGACATGGGGTATCGCTCCTCATGAAAGTACATCACTTCTTTCTATTTTTTGGGTCTTTTGAGACACAAAATAACAATTTTTCCGGTGAAGCAACACTTGTATTTTCGCATCGTGGCACGATACAAAATTTTAAGAAGACATTATTCGTTTAAATGTACTGCGAGTCACGTAACTAAAGGCAGAAAGAACGTGCGAAGCGGTACCGCGGACGCGAACGTGGAAGATGACGGTATCAAAGAATTGTGCGTATTGGCGAGCGTTTTTGAAAATTCAAAATGAAAACCGCTCTAACTTCGTCATTTTTGGTCCAATTTTAATCATTCTTTCACTGAAATAATTGGTTTAGGTATGACTGTAATTCTACATATTTAACTAAAATCGTCGCTGATCCTCATTTTATAAGTCAGAATCATCTTTAGGGATATATTTTATACCATATAGTTCCCAGACAGAATCGTCTCTTGGCATTATTTCATATCAATAGTCCTTAAAAGGCAGAACTATCATATCTCAGAAACTTTACAGTTAGAATCATCTTTTGGCATACATTTCATGTCCATAATAATTGAAACGCTCATCTATTACATTACAGAAAAGTTAGCACGCTGCATGCAGACATGCAAACAAGCATACACCATGCATGCAGCATGCAAGCAAGTATGCAGCATGCAAGTAAGCATGCAGCATGCAGCATGCAAGCAAACATGCAGCATGCAAGCAAGCTCACAGCATGCAGGCGAGCATGCAGCATGCATGCTTTCTGTCACGGCTCCGGCGCTGCGTGGCTCCGCCGCCTCGCCCCTCCGCGCCTACGCGGGCTTAAATTATACTCTAGGGGTAGGGCAGACAAGACTACGTGGAGTCGGTTCTGTAGCGATTCCTTTCTGTCAATAACTTTTGTAGCACAAAATATATTGACTTTTTGAGACACTATTTTAATTTTAATTCAAGGTAAAAATGTAATTTTATAGAAATGACAATATTCCTAACAAAATTATTCTAAACTAGCTTTTGCCAGCGGCTTCGCCCGCGTGGTGGTCGGAAATTATCCCGCGGGAACATACTACCGGGATAAAAAGTAGCCTATGTCCTTTCTCAGGCTCTAAGCTATCTGTGTACCAAATTTCATTTAAATCGGTTCAGTAGTTTTAGCAGGAAAGCGAGACAGACAGACAGAGTTAATTTTGCATTTATAATATTAGTTTAGATTAAGTGCAAAGTGAAGCGCCTGCTTGGGTTCGAACTCACGACCTACTACTTGAAAGTCGCGGCTATAACTTCTAAGCCACCAATGCACACTAGGCCATCACTGCTCACTGCTACCTTTGCTAGTTTCTATAATAGGTACTTCGGTGCTTTCCTCTTTGCAATCAAGACCGCGGCGGATCATGTTTTAATCGTCTGGTCTTTTTAAAAAATGGTTCAAACTAGACAAGTGCATCAAGATCAACTGAGACAAATTAGGATTAAGCTTTTTCCAAGTTATATTTTCGCAGTTACTGGGGCAAAATACCACAAAAGAGGTATTAAGTCAAGCGCTAACTACAGCCGCAACGGGCCGGAATACAACGCATTATAATACAAAAAAAAAACTAAAGCGTCACGGCCCGATATTAGTTTGCGTGGGTTCATAGAAAAATTAAGTAAAGGAGGATTTTTACAATGCGTCGCGGTGCGGTCTTGCCCGTCCCAATCTGCGCTAGCCTTAAAAAGATGATCGATAACCGTGTCCTTTCTTTTCAGGCCGCAAACGACCAAAGCTCAGGTAAGCCGTCTTCTCGAAGCTCAAAGAAAGGAGCACGAGAGGACACGTCAAAAAGAGAACGTTATTACTGAGCAGAGACAGCTAAGAGAAGTGGCCAAAACTGCAGCCGAATTAACGAACAACCAGAATGAGAGATTTATCACCGCACATAAAAAAATTCAGGAGGAAGCCGCCACTTTAGTTCTATTGAGGAAACTCCAGGAGGATGCTTTTATCACCGCGCAGAGAAAACTCCAGGAGAAGGCAGCAACTTTAGATGCGCGGAGAGAATGTCGGGAGCAGGTCACTAAGAGAGGAATCCTGGAAGAAGCTGCTAGGAAAAAACAACTAGAAGAGGTCGCTAAGAGAGGAAACCAAGAAGATGCTGCTAGGAGAAAACAACCAGAAGAGGTCACTAAGAGAGGAATCCTGGAAGAAGCTGCTAGACGAAAACAACTAGAAGAGGTCGCTAAAAGAGGAAACCAAGAAGATGCTGCTAGGAGAAAACAACAAGAAGAGGTCGCTAAGAGAGAAATCCAAGAAGAGGCTGCTAAGAGAAAACAACAAGAAGAGGTCGCTAAGAGAGAAATCCAAGAAGAGGCTG
Organism: Aporophyla lueneburgensis; assembly: GCA_932294355.1. Taxonomy (NCBI): domain Eukaryota; kingdom Metazoa; phylum Arthropoda; class Insecta; order Lepidoptera; family Noctuidae; genus Aporophyla; species Aporophyla lueneburgensis. Next base: position 26,971,704 of record OW028751.1, on the reverse strand, counting down.
CTAGGAGAAAACAACTAGAAGAGGCCGCTAAGAGAGAAATCCAAGAAGAAGCTGCTAGGAGAAAACAACAAGAAGAGGCCATTAAGAGAGGACTGCAAGAAGATGCCGCCAAGAGAGCACTCCTAAAGGAGGCTGCTACGAGGTACAATTTTGAAATTAAAAAAGAATATTTAACTAAAAAGGGTGTAATAGAACTTGTTTTTGACTTAGCCGGAAAAGGTAAAAGACAAAGATGAATGCAAAAATTTGATGAAGACCTTTACCCAGCAGAGTGGGACAGAGCATTTAAAGTATTAAACTTTCTCTATTGCCCTGCTCTCAATTACTAAGTTAATTATTATATTATTTAATTTACACTCGCTGTTAGCGCCTGACTGACATTGACAAGGGGCGTTGCTATATAAATAAATGTTATGCAACAATTTTGCTAGCAAAACAAAAAAAAAAATACAAAACAAGATGGTGGCCTAAGTCTCAAATTTGGTCATGCGCTAAAAGAACCTTGTCGCCTTATAATAAATAATAATAATAATATAATATTCCACAACTATCACACAACGCCATTTAGTCCCAAGCTAAGCAGAGCTTGTGTTATGGGTACTAGACAACTGATAAACATACTTATATATTTCTAAATACATACATATTATAGATAAATTACACCCAGACACAGAACAAATGATCGTGCTCATCACACAAACATTTGTCCTGGGTGGGAATCGAACCCACGACCTCCGGTATAGCAGTCAGGGTCACTAACCACTAGACCAACAGGCCTTGGAAAAAGAAATAGATATCTTATTTTGAAATTTTTGTTGTTTACAGAAATTTGCCACCGCCATTTCCCGTGCTTCGTAGTGAGGCATTTTCAAGATCCCGCACTGTAAGCAGGTACGCCCAAAAGTCCCAGATTTTATTATAACGGGTGATTCATTTAGAGGTTTTTTTTTTTTTAAGATTTATTTTTATGACCCAAAAGAACCATTTATTACATTTATTATTTTAAGATTATTTCTTTCAAATGTTGGCCGAAACTGTGATGAGCATGGGCCATTCTGTCTATCACCTTTAACCAGGCGGCCGATCAAGACGCTTCCCACGATACCTCATCGTCATATTATGATAAGTAGTTTAGAGGTTATGAGGGAACAGATGAACATACATACTACTACTCAAAATCATAACCCTCCTTATTTCTTCGCCGTGGTCGGGTAATGACCGACGGTCTATCTCTTGTAAGGGCTGGTAGCTAAATAGTAAGAGCCACACGGTTCGATTCGAAGTGCTCGTCTAAGCTTGCCGACGACCATCCATTAGAACTTAAGATATTTTTAATTCCAGTGGTACGTTCCTGTGAAATAGTTCTTACTAGAGAATGGGTAGCAGCATCGAAGGTAGCAACGTTCTCTATGCATTCACCATATAGCGATCGCAAACCCGCCTTTATTATGGCAAAGGCGTTTATGGCAAATCCTCCAAAATTGGGAGAGGCGTATGTCCACCATTTTTGAGCGGAAATGTAGTGATGTTAAAATGAAAAAAAAAAATGATCGTTAAAAATGTATACCCACCAGTGGCGAAAGCACCATATAACACGATTCCTATCGGCTTGCCTTCGGGGATTCGCATTGGTAACTGTATCACTATTAAAAATACAATAGTATGTAAATAGTGGCTACTATTGTCAATAAATATAGTTACACTACGGGTATTTAATTCACCATAACATTCAAACAACAAAAAAGGTTATATACAGCTTTGTATTACAACAAAAGAGAAATGTTCTAAATTAACCCGGCGCCAAAACGTCATAATCGGGAACTAAAAATTCATACAACAGCGATCCCGTAATGATGTCACTTTAGGTCACGTGGCACCGCTTGATATGTACGAGAGCAAGCCGCTGTACAACGGGTTATGATAGAGACAGGTATAGAAAAATGCGTCAGCGAGAACGAGATAGAGGAATATTGCATATTTTATTCGGTTTTCAGCTGTTCAATTTAATTGTATTTAATTCATTACATTCCTATATTCATTTTAGAATGATAGTAAGTATTCTTTATTGATGAGTCAGTAAATTAAAGCCGACTTCGCTTCGGCTTCTCTTTTAGAAAAATTTACACTTCGCCGCTTATACCCACCCCGGGTATACATTTTTACGGATCCGAATACAAATATTTTGTGTCAAGATCCGCAGATACGAATATGGATCTTAACTTTCTTACTCAATCAGTGTCGATGAGCGTGACTTTGAAACGATAGTTGACGCCACTTGACGCTTTGATAGTTGATTTAGTACCTTTGATTTATGTACTTTTGGTATGATAACTCACAATGATAAATGTTTGCAATATAAAGGTGCCAAATATCCTGCCAGGGTCGCGAGATCTGATCGAAAGAGTTACCGTGGCCCTGGCATATGGGCAACTGAAGGAACACGGGTGGGTTTTAGTCAGTAAAAGTCTGATACGCCCTTCCGCTCCACCCAGAGCGGGAGACGTCATTCGATGATTTCCCACCCACAAAAAAAGGTGCCAAATATAAGGTGTATCTATTCATACACGAAATATTTTAAGAGGTACACCTGTAGGTGGTAAAGAAGCTATAGAAGCAAAAAGAAAATATTTATCTCTATTTTTTTATTTTTATATCGTTTTTGAATGTTCGTAATTATTATAATTTCAAAACTGCTTGAGATGTTTTGCATAAAACCTTTACTTCAAATTCTATGAATGGCCCGCCTGACCGCCTGAGCATGGCCGCGGTGTCTCGGGCCGTAAAAAATAAGTAGGAGTCAGTATTTCTTATGTGCGTCAAATAATTTATAAATATTAAATTTTGAAAAAAATACATTTAGAATAAAATATTCATTGCTATAGCTTCTTTACCACCTACAGGTGTACCTCTTAAAATATTTCGTGTATGAATAGATACACCTTATATTTAATTTTAAGAAATAAAAATTAATCTGAATGAAATTGAATAAGATGCGTAATATAAAGGTGCCATATTTAATTTTAAGAAATAAAAAATAATCTGAATGAATTAAATTAGATCCGTAAAAGATCCGCCAAAAAACGGATACGGATCTCTTTTCTCCCTCGGATATCCGCGGATACGTATACGGATATCCGGAAAAAAACCACTGAAATGATGATGATGAGTGACCTCAATATGGGCGAAGCCTAGGGCTAGTTTTATAAACAAAAAAAAAAATGTTTTTTCTCGTCAGAACTCGCGAGTTGCCCAGAGAAGATGAAGTCTTACGTTGCTGCTGTGCCTGCTACAAAATATCCATTAGCGAAATGTTTCTTTGTGAGAATGGGCACGGCTCCTGCAATAACTGCAAGATTGAAGCGCGAGCATGCGGCATCTGCAGAGGGAAACTTACCGGCAGAAGAAGTTATGACACTGAAAATTATGGTGCACAGGTATTTAATTAATGTAATCATCAAGGTGTCGGTGACCAGTCCAATCACTATGTACTGTACGCCGATCCCTTGGGCGAAGCAATCCAAATACTTAGGTGTGATCCTCGACCACCACTTTACCTTCAGGGAGCACATTACGACGGCCGCGTTCGCTCTTGATAGGCTCCAGTTCATTCTGACCGGCCGTAGCGCATCCTCCCTTAGGTCCAAATTGCGTATCTACACCGCGGTGATACGCCCTGTCATTATATGATAATTGATCAGTTACAGACACGTCATGCGGAATGCTTAGGCCAAACCAGTTCACCCTTCTCATCAACATAATGACTCTTCATGTTTATGTGTAACAGTTTACAACGGTTAAAGTTTTACATTGCAATGATACCGTGACACTGCAATGCTACTTTTGTTTACTGTAGCAGGCTGTCCATGCTGTTTCTTTTCTGCATAGGTCTATACTAGTTTGTCCTATAGCATGTAGGGAGAACTGGTTTGGCCTAGGCAAAGCTAGTTCATCCTGAAATCGGGTTTGGCCGGTAACGGCAACTCATTTTAATTCTATGACTTAGGTTACAACGTCACTTTCTTTTTTTCTTCAGATGAAGGTGCGTTGCCCTCATTCAGGGCAAGGTTGTGTGGTGCGTAAAAAGATAGCAGACATGGCGAATCATGTGCAAGAATGTCCTTTCAAATTACAAGACTGTCCCCTAGCCGCAGTATACGGGAACTGTGACTGGTCCGGTAAGATTTTATTTTTCAATAGCACTTTACTGACCTGTTAGCCGACCCTGACTGCTAAGACTGAGGTCGTGGGTTCGATTCCCACCCAGGATAAATTTTTGTGTGATGAGCACAATCATTTGTTCTGAGTCTGGATGTAATTTATCTATAATATGTATGTATGTATTTAGAAATAAATAAGTATATTTTTCAGTTGTCTAGTTGCCATATACAGGCTCTGCCTAGTTTGGGATTATTTAACGTTGTGTTGGTTGTCCTAAGATATAATATATTGTTAACAGTAAGACTAGGCCCACATGCTGGTTTGCGGCCCAGTCTCTCTCACAGGCCTGTGTCCCTGCTACGTACATTATAGACAGATCATGTTAATGAATAAGATAGCCCCTTTGTATGCCTTGCATAATTAAATCCGTTTGGCCGCTTCATTAAATTCTTACATGACGTATTTTACTCTTGTTTACATATCATCTTCAACACGCTTTCTCATCCCGAAGTGTTGACCCACGTCTCGCCAATTATGAGACGAGCATGTTAAGAGGGATGTGTGGTGTTACACGAATGGATAGAATGAAAAATGAGTACATTAGAGGAAGTCTGAAAATGGCACTGATAACTGAAAAGTTGTGTGGGAATCGGTTGTCATGGTATGGTCACGTCATACGGAAGAATGAGAAAATGTCGTGAGGAAAGTATTGAGTATGAATGTTGATAGCTATAAGAGTAGAAGTAGACCAAAGAAACGATGGATGGACTCTATGAATTATGATATGGATAGAAAGAGGGTGACTACTGAGATGTCGACTAATAGAGAAGTGTGGGAGAAAAAAAATTGTTGCGCCGACCCCAAAATAAATTGGGATAAGGACGGGAGAATGATGATGATGATGATGATGGTTATTATGATGGTGATGATGATGATCTTGCCAGTTATGTTTAATTTCCTTATAAACACTTTTTTTAGGGGTGGGAAGTCATCAAATGACGTCTCCCGCTCTGGGCGGAGCAGACAGGTGGGTCAGACATTTACTGACTAAAGCCCACCCGTGTTCCTTCAGTTGGCCATATGCCAGGGCCACGGTACCTCTTACGAACAAATCTCGTGACCCTGGTAGGATGTAAACAATATTACATAGGAATTTAACATAAATGGTGAGATGTGGGTATAGTATAAGAACCCATTGCCATCAACTGGGCACCCATCCAGACTCCGGGCTGCTATGGAGAAATTCCAGATTGTAAAATCCTATAACGCTTTTCCCGACCTGGGGATCGTAGAGCAGGACCCCTCAACAGTAGTCATTACGACCACAAGACCAACGAGCCGTTTACTCTTGATTTCAGGTAGAATACGTGAACTTTCGAAACATTTTTTGGACAAGCATCCAAATAACCTCCTTACTAAAATGAGCTTAGAGCTGCATTTTCCGAACATTCACTGCGACGATCGATACATCTGGCTTGTCAAACAGCGCTGCTATTTTATTTTTCACCTAAAAATATCAAAAAACGACGGCAAAGTCTACATGGCCGTTCAGCTGATGGGCACGAAAATGAGTGCCATACAATGGGTTTACGAAATACACGTCTACAATAAAAACGAAGACCGCAGGAAATTTATGTACACGGACAATTGTCGATCTTCTCTCGATGATATGGATGACGTATTTACGTCAGGAGAGTGTGCTGTCTTGCCAAAGTGGTATGCAAAGTCTTTTTTCAGCAATGAATCGATTCTGAAGTTTTTCATTAATAAGACCAACGACAACAACAACATGGGTTTCGACAGAAACGACCGCAGTAGAGGTAAGAAGTTAACATTTCATTTAAAAAAATAAACTTATTTTATTTATTTTTGGTTGGTAAATCATCAAATGATGTCTCCCGCTCTGGGAGGGAGGCCCAACCGTATCAGACTTTTACTGACTTAAATCCACCCGTGTTCCTTCAGTTGCATGCCAGGGCCTCGGTAACTCTTTCTTTCTTTTTAAAGTGGAACTTCCTGAAAAATAAAGAACAAGAGATTTGAGATAGCCTAGATATATATTTTTTCTCTCTCATGTAACGAAGCGGGTCAAAACACAAATTTCACTCTCAATTTGTCGTCCAATTATTGAATCGCAATATTATGAATAAAAAATGTTCAAACCAAACCACAATATTGTGTTCTGTGTTGCTGGCCCATGGAATGTCGTAGTGTTGCTGGCAACATGCTTGTGCCATATTTGTTGCGCAATTTTTTCGAAACGCAGCTCATGCTGAGTATACCTTTATGTTTTTGTCATTGCAGACTATTCCGCGACAGAGAAAGAAATCAATGGTTGAAGTGGATCAATAACATTGCTGACAGACAAGAGATAAACGCGAAAAACCCCGGGCATGTGCAATCTCGAGACGTAACCGAACAATGTATTATAAGCATTGATACTCTAACGAATTATAAGCTCCACTGCATACCTGTACAATTTAAGTAGGTACCTACATCACTGTCGCGCACTATATACATATAGGTGCTGCTTTGCCTCCTGTATTAAAGGCTTCCACAGGTAGGCGCGAAACGACTCTAGTGAACAATTTATACACAAATATGTCGTGGAAATTTTTCTACAAAAGACGCGTCTCGCCTGTTTAAGGGGAGCCGTAAAGGTGTTATGTCATTACGTGGAGTTTTTGCCGGTTAAAACAAATCTGACCCGTGCACTTTACCGCAAATAAGAAAGAAATAATTTCTATTCAAATTCATTTATTCATTTTGAGTAATTAATTTTCGATCATGTTGACATTTGTCATTATTTTGATTTAATTAGATTCCATTGCTTAGCTATGACTGTACATTGTCCAAGGATCATATGGTTCGTGGCCAACATTGGAATAAACGCCGCCATCTTAATTTTTCAATTTAATTTTACAAATGTTTATGGCAATGCAAGAAAAACAAAATAATGCACGAAATAAAAAACCCATTTATTGGTATCATTAATGTTCATTAAAATTTACGTAAAATAATTATCTCAGTCTACTAAGGTTCTGGGAAGTTGCCTGTTTCGTCCCACATTCGGGGCAATATAAACCATAAAAATTACCCGAGGCAATACCACTTTGCTCGTTTTGCCCAGCCCCCAGCTACATAATATTATATCTACTTTTCAGCCGCATACTTAATTGAAAGTAGAAATTAATTCAACCACTTACATTTTAACACAATCAAACTACAACGAATATAAAAAAAAACGTTAACTTATGTTTTTTTTTGTCAAAAATTACTGGAACCCGATCCGCCTAGTTCAGAAGGTCTCAGTTACTTATTCTACGAGACAAACGGGTGTCCATCTTACCCCCTCGTGGCCCGCATTGCCTCATCATCTCCCTGTCCATGAGAGCCAAGAGCCAAAAGATCCTTGTAGTAATAGTATTATGAGTTTATTTAATTATATATTTTTTACTTATGGCAACTCGGCCCAATTGTTAGTAACATTGTTCTTAAAAAAACTATTGTCAGTAAACAAAACAGAAACAAAAAGACAAATGTAAGTTTTGCTGAGGGGTCTTCTGACCAGCATCTCCACAGCGCGCGAGAACCAAGGTGTGTAGTATTTTTCCATCATACTTAGGATGCCGTTAGACCGCGCTCTTGACAGGATGGAATTAAGTATTTTGCACATTCTGAACGTGCGTTTATGACTTCGCGTCTATTATTGTTAAATGTCAATATGACATTGTGCTGTGAAAATAAGACTGTTACATATACGTATTAAGATTTATGATTGTTTAAATCGTCTTTATCACCTGCGTAGCCTTTTTCAATTATATTGAGGTCGGCCTCCGGTCTAACCGGATGTAGGTGAATACCAGTATTATACCTAAGGAGCAACTGCCTATCTGACCTACCAAAGCACTGGATTGTGGAGGACAGGGGGGTAACGTATTACCTAATAATTGAACTGGGTAATACTATACCCCTTCGTAAGATTGATTGTAAGATTTTCGAGTAGGTAGGTTTACAATGCATGATTTTAAAACTGTAGGTGGACCCTTTTATATTTTACCATTAAATATGGTGTGCTAATATTTAATTTTATCTTGCGTTATGCTTTTATTGACCGGCTTCAAAAAAAGGAGGAGGTTATCAATTCGACTGTATTTTTTTAAATTATTTTTTAAGTTTGTTACCACACAACTTTTGACTGGGTGAACCGATTTTGATGATTCTTTTTTTTCAAGCTGGTGCTTCCCGAATGGTCCCATTTTAATTTGGTTTCATTGGGATAATGGGATCCATGTGAAAACCATATAAGCCTTGAATTTGCATTAAGTATTTACGCGATAAATGAACGAATAACGCGATTAGATTGGTGCGGGGTTTCTAGCATAACTAAAAAGTTAAAAATAAAAACTTTACAAAAAAATAAAAACCGACTTCCTTAAATACAGATCCTAAGACACCGACTTCCAAAATTAAAGTTATTTTTGACTTTGTAGAGTTTTTTTAAGGTAGTCGGTTTTTTTTAAATACATTTTTGACAACTTCAATAAATAATGGCCTTAGGACGCATTAGGATTTTTAAAGAACAAAATTAATAGTTGTCAAATTTTCTGTTTCTGTAGGAGAGATGAAGTTTATATATCTAATGTCTTATTTTTCTGTCTTTTTTTTTAAATTGTAATTGATAGTGTCATTAGTATAGTGCGAGAGTGTTGACTTAGTTATGTTTGAAAATTAATTAATTATTATAAATTAAATACCCATATTAAACATTTCTATTTCCTTTTCCACGATGTGACGTGATATCGTAATTTTTTTTTTGACGTTTTGCATTATCGTATTGTAAACATGGTCTAAGGTAAATCTTTAAAGACTTCCGGTATTTTGTTATATGTATATTATTACAGTATTTATGTACACACGGCTCCACATCAAGCTATACATTTCCAGTTTTAGCTGACCTCGCATGGTATAGCTTCTCGTACAATTAGAGGTCAGGTTATACTGGAAATGTATAGCTTGACCTGTCGCCGTGCGTACGAGTTCCTTTTAACCTGACCTGCGTTAAGCAGAGCTCATGTTTAAAATTATTTTTATATCTAGGTTATACATTACCTATATTGTATTACTAGATTCTGTCCGCGACTTCGTCCGCGTCAAATTTTTGCTTATATCGTTTGGAGCTAACAGATAATTGTGACTGTCAAATAATTTGCAAGAAAATAATATTGCGACTATAAATTGAGATGTAAGTTATGATATCTTTCAAGTTGGATCAAACTGCACACGGTGTGCAATTTTTTTTTAAATCGGTTACGTTGTTTAGGACTCCATCCCGGACAAACAAAGTGACGCGTAATTTATATATATTATAAGATATTATACATATTGTTTGGATACATCTTTGATTGTGTAATACACTGTGTATTGTGTATTGTTTAATAAGATATTCCAGATGTTGTTGTACAAATAGGCATAATTTTCTAAAGTGCATACGTGGGCAACACTGGAAGTTTTTTGAAAATAAAAAATGGAATATTGTTGACGCCTTTAATATTTTTATTGCTTTATGAAGTAGTCTCTGTTCCTTTCTAAACACCGTCATAGCTGGAACCATTGACTGATGCAGTGGTCCCACTCTTCTTAAGGGATCTCTTCCACGCCTTTTTCAAACGCAGCCACGGTATCTTCAGAGTTCATAAAAGGAATTCCTCTAGATTTATCTTTTATTTTGACTTTAAATGGCCTGTTAGTCTAGCGGTTAGTGACCCTGATTGCTAAGACTGAGGTCGTGAGTTCGATTCCCACCTAGGACAAATCTTTGTGTGATGAGCACAATCATTTGTTCTGAGTCTGGGTGTAATTTATCTATAATATGCATGTATCTAAATACATGCATTTATAAATAAAAGTCATAATGCACGTGGCAATAGGCAGCGCATGGATTTAACTTTATTTTAAAAGGTAGTTCTTTCCGCCTGGCTAGACAATAAAATGTTGGTGGGTATGAATGGTAAATAAGTAGATGTCACACATCTACTTACCAAACCGCACTGGGCCCGCGTGGTAGACTACGGCCCACTCTGTCTCACCGAGAGGAGGCCTGTGTCCCAGCAGTGGGAACAATATAGGCAGATAGGTGGGAACAATATAGGCAGGTATGATGACCTAGTTCTGGTTAACAATTATGGCAGCTCGGAGCGTCAGCCGTAGTCGTACCCCTATCAATAAATGAATAAACAAGTGTTTCAGGCTCTTTCAGAATTCAACCCTTAAAAGGTGGAAAAGAGGTGACAATAATAGCTTATGGCCGCGACTTCGTCCGTGCAATTCTACTTCCTTTCTTAACGCTCGCCTACGCTACGTTATGCTACGATATAACCGAACCCCACGCGGACGAAGTCGCGGGAAAAAGCTAGTCTTGTATATTTGTTTATAAAAAAAATATTTTAAGTTAAGTATACAGAATTCTAGCGAAAATATGTAATTCCATGTGTTGCCGGACGTAAAGAATAGTACCATCCTGTTTCATCCCATAGGTGTCGTAGAAGACGACCAAAGGACTTACTAGAGAATGGTCAGCGTTCTCTATGCATTTTACCACCCAAAGAGATATAATACAAATGAGTGTACTACGTGAGCTCGACAAATGGATGTGCGAATAACACTTGTGCGAAAAAATGTACTGCGACTCACCACAGTTCGAATGCACGCTTGTGCGACACACTGAATCTAGTTGTTTCTGCCACTCGCCGGCCGCTGCCGAAGCACCGCTCGCTTGGCTCGTGCGTAGGAGCTCACACTTTTAATGTAACCTAAGCGAGTGTACTAAGTGAGCTCGAGTACAATAATTTAATGCGCAACTCGGCATAAAAGGTTTTCATGTTTTCAATTCGAACTTACAAGAATGCAAGTTGACATGTCTGCACATGCCCCACTAGACTCAACGCCTTATAAATAAATAAATAAAATAAAATTCGTTTAATTCAGGTAGCATAACCCATATTAGACAACAATATTAAAATGATCAGATTATAAAATAAAATTTCACACATAAATAAAAACATAAACAAAAGATAAAAATATCAATACATACAACACACAAATTAAATAAATTAAATTCAAATTTCATAATGTACTTTATAATCTCCAAAAGATCTTCCAAAAGATCCATTAATTAAAATTAAATTAAAATCCATTTATTTCCGATGACTTGATCCATACAATTCGATTAAACATATAAAAATAAATAATAAATTAAAAGGGAAAAATAAAAATAAATAAACATTCAAATTACCCGCTTAATAAGAGATCTCCATAGCGGGGAAGAGATCCTATCTGCGATATTATTACTTATGACCACTAAGGCAATAGTATTGAACTACGAATTTGTTCGTTATGTCCCGTCTATTGTAACTAAATAATATAATGTCTTTGTTACTACTATACTGCGATCGCCAACCCGCCTACCGAGCGTGACGATTATGGCAACGCCCCAAATTTTTTTCTGGGGGAGGCCTATGTCCAGTAGTGGACGGATTACGGCTGAAATGCTAATATTTTTTTAAAGATCAACGTCCATGAAAAAATTGCTCGCAAATATTCTAGAACGTGTCACTAATTTGTCCGAGTCCTTGTGAGTGAGGGCACACAAATGTAATGGCGACGTGGCGGGCGGAGGAGCAACACAATAAAGTACCGAAGTGGACGAGCGACGCACACACACGCGGCGTGCTAGGTCCGAGCAGGGCTGTCAGTAGCACCCACATATTTTATACTAGCTTTTGCCAGCGGCTCGCCCGCGTGGAGGTCGGAAAATATCCCGCGGCAACGTACTACCGGGATAAAAATTAGCTTATGTGTTAATCCAGGTTATAAACTAACTGTATTCCAAATTTCATCCAAATCCGTTCAGTAGTTTTTGCGTGAAAGAGTAACAAACATCCACACATCCATACATACAAACTTTTGCATTTATAATATTAGTAGGAAGTAGAAGTAGGATAGTAGGATCTACATCACTCTAAAATTATACATAATCGAAAGTCATTGACACATTACGCAAACCAACAAAACTATTGAGAAATAGTTTCTAACAAATATCATTATTACATATATATCATTTTGTCGTGCCTTTTATAGACAGTAACTATCGTAATTTTATTGATGGTTATAAATTTCAAACGATCAGCCTAAAGAAAATAAGTTTTACTTTAGGCGGTAAAATTTGAATCAGAAAAAGATAAAACTGAATGGGCTTCATTCGGTTGTCCTAAAATAAATTTTCCTATCCAAGAATTGAGACACTAAGTTGGCATCATTGTAACAGATAGGTACTCCGTGTGTAAAGTTTATAGTTCTGAGTGTTGTTACAAATAGTTGGTTATATCATTTATGTTGAAATTATCAAAGTGAGAACGATGTAAAAATACGTGCACATTAAATGGGTCCGCAATTACAAAAAAAAATCACAAATTAAAGACCATAATGCATCAACCTAGGTATATTAATTGGTTACCGCAAGTTAGTTATTATTTTAATTTGACAATTTTTTAACACTTGATTTCCGATTATAATAAATAGAAAACCGGTCAAGAGCGAGTCGTACACCGAGGGTTCCGTATCGCAGTTTTAAGTCAGCGCCATCTCCTGACCGATAGTGGAACTAATGTAATTTTTGTTAAGGATTTCTGAAAAAGAGTGCTATTCAGAGGTTTTATTTTTTCCTGTAATATTTGCATAAACTTCAATGACATAGAATAATTTCGCAATGGATGGATGGTGCTGTATTTGTTTTAATTTTTTCATTTGAGAAGAAAAATGTTTAATTAATTGCCCCATTTCGAATTTTTATGACCCCAGTTTAGTCCATGTAGCAAAAAAATATACATACATATTTTAATTTTTTTTCTTATTCGCAATAGAGTAACGCAAACGTGGAATAGTTTTAGATAACGTTTGCGTTACTCTATTGCGAATAAGAAAAACTAAAAATAAGTATGTATATTTTGGTACAGAATCGGACAGAAAGACTGAGTCTCACCATAAGGGTTCTTTTTTACCATTTTGGTACAGAATCCTAAAAACCGCATGCTTGCTTCTTTTTTACGCAAAGTATACGGCTCAATTTTATTTTTTGTATCCAGTTATACAAGGTAATTCGATATATATATATATATATATATATATATATATATATATATATCTTTATTAATCAAGTGACAAGACTCAGTTGTGTAAGTAACAATTTTTCTTACCCCTATGTTAGATAGTATTCCTATTCTAATTACTTAACCTATAACATGAATATATGTGAATCACCGCCACACGTCTATCACCGAGGTGCACAGCTTGCAGCAGTGATTCACATATAAACAATCGAATCTGCTCGCCACACAGCGCAGAATAAGGTTGGGGCTAGCCCGCACGCGGCGCACTAGGGAGGCGCATCGCTTCCTCATCGTTGTATAAAAACAGTCGACTCGAGCTTCCGCAAACATCCCTGACGCACTACAGAAGCGGGGCAACCCCATCAATATCCTGAACGCATCATTGTATTGAACGCGAAGGACGCTGTACGATTTCTGCACATAATCAGCCCACAGACTACACGTGTACAATGGAGTGCAGTATGCTCGGAACAAGGTTAATTTAACACCCCGCCCCGTGAGCAACGTGCAAATCTGCGAGCTATCATATTTGCCCTAACCGACAGCGCCCTTCGCTCTCACTCAATATGGTCATCGTCCTTCATGCCAGCGGTCAAGACGTGTCCAAGGTATTTAAACTTATATACCCGTGAGAGCGGAGTTCCGCTCAAAGCGATTGGTGGTATACTTTCTGGACACCGTCCGCCGCCGGCAGTCCGGCACCAAAGACCATGACCTCACTCTTAGACACGTTCTAGACTAAACCATGAAGTTTGGCATAATCTTCACAGATGGCCACCAACCTCCTAAGGCCACAAACCGAGGCGCTCAGCAGAGCCATATCATCGGCGTAACTAATATTATTTACACACACACCATCAATGTAACAGCCGGCTCGCTCTTTGCTGAGCGTCTCAATCAACTCATTGACGTATAGATATACATTGGATATTATGTATATTGGATACATTAGACGGGTATGTATCCAATTATACGATCTAGCAGCCCTGCGCCGATGATGGAACCCTAGTAGGCGTGGTGGGGCGGGGGTCGCCGTCCATGCGCCGTCGCGTCGTCGTTACTCTCCCGCCAGCACTCGCCCGAGTGACGAACAGAGAAAAAACAGGAATCTAAATCAGTACACTGTTTATGGATATTGCAAATCCCTGAAAGAGTGTTCAAGAAGCCTAGGATTTTTTTTTTTCTTTTGATTTTATGATAGGTAAGTAGTGCTTCTTCTTTTGAATACGTAATTTAGCTAAATATACGATGTTACTGGCAGATGTAAGATGGCGCCGTGAATATTTCTTTCATAATGTAATAGGATTAATGTAGACTACTGTATGATATTATTAAAATGTATCGCCAACTTGATTAGGTAATGTTATAAGTACTTGCTGAAATATGTTTCTAAATAACCTTAAAATGAGTACGTATTGATTAGCTAGTTTTTGGTACTTAATCCCATATGCTAGGAAAACTAGGAGTTAATTTATTTAGATAATTTTCAGGTATCCGATAAATATTACTATTACTTAACTAATTTTATTTTTTACTGTTTATTAGTTGCTGAAGCGGATCAAGACCCCGCCATAAATTAAAACACGTGGAGTGGCAGGTATGTTTGAGATGAAATAATATTCATGTTTTCATGTCCATTTTAAATTTAGTTAAATCTAGGCACTTTTCTGCACTACTATGTAGAGTTACAGCTAGAGATTAAATTAATTAAAACCTCATGATTTTGTACCATTTCGTATTATTAGATACAACAACGCTATAATTTCCGTTAAGTTTACATAAAATACATTTATAAAATGTGTTACAATCAAAACCATACTTTTCTTAACATAAAAATTAAAAATATTGGAAGAACAATGAGTCGGCACGCTCATTAATTTACGTTTTTACGCTCATTAATTAACCGCGTGTTGGCGCCAGTCGAGGGGCACGCTAGCGAGAGCTGAGCAGATAAGCGGCGGCGCGCTGCTGTCACGTCATTATTGATCGTTGTTACTTCACGAGGAATCACGTTTTAATGTTCTTAAAGGAGTGTGTGCGTAATGTGTGTCGCAATTTACATTGAATAAATTGTTAAGTTTTCAATAATTGATAAGTGATGAAATAAAAGGTTGGTCATTAATTCATTATCTACGATTTCATTGTGATGTGTAGAAATTTAGTTACATGTTTTATTTGTGTGTATAACTCGCGTGTGTATATCGTTATTTTTACGACATACCTATGTTCTTTAAGCTTAAGACTGTAGGAAAAAATATTTCTGATAGCGATAACGCCAGACATTATCTGCGATGACATTACCTGCGGAAAGGAGACGTAACGTCACGCTAAGTTTATAAACGAATAAAACTTGTAACAAAACGCTACCGCTAGCGCGGCGTTAGCGTGGCGTCTCTCATACAAAGTGGTAGACAAGTGGTATTTTTGACGTTCACCCTAGCTAGCGGCTCGGATCCTACTTCTAATGGTGTTGTGGTGAGATTTATTGAAAAAAAAAAAAAACTGGCAAAAAGAGCACGTCGAAGTCTATTAAACCACTATTTTTCAAAACTGTTCAAGTAACACTTTTTTTTTTTGAGCACCCAATGACTTACATGTCGCTTAGCTGCTGGATCAAGACTCTTCTGGAAAGGGACGGAATAGATCCTTTTATTTATTTCAACCCATTTGTTAATTATGAAGTTTGTTCTTAATAGTCTTAGAGTATATAATTACAGTAGTAAATTATATACTCTAAGTTAATAGTCATCATCATCAACGTTATGCAGCATCTACAGTACAATAGGGTTGGAGGATTACACGAATAAAATGAAAATGGTATTTAATTGATTTACTTTTACTGTGTGGTGCCGGACGTAAAGAATAGCAGCATCATGTTTCTTCCCGTGGGGTCGTAAGAGGCGACTAAGGGACTTATAGAGAATGGGCAGCAGCGTTCTCTAAGCATTTTACTACCATACTGCTATCGTCAACCCGTCTTCCAAGCGTGCCGATTATGGCAAATTCTCTCAAATTGGGGGAGGCCTATGTCCAGCAGTGGACGTCTTTCGGCTGAAATGATGATGATGATGATTGTTACTGTAAATAACAAAACATAGTATAAAAGTAACTGTCTTATAGCCGCCAAAATGTTTTCAGGAAACGACCAAAAGCTCAAGGAGATGAAGTATTTTAATTTCTAGACGACATGATATGGAGACTGGAGGCTAACGGCAAGGTGACTGGGAATCCTCGGCAGGCACGCACTCTAAGAGTTTTTATCAATTAAAAAGAAAAGGTTATTAGACTATTATGTTATTTTAATCATTATAATGGTTGCATGCTTGGTTTTGAAGATTATTAAGTTTAGTGAATAAATTTTTTTTGTGGGTGGGAAATTATCAAATGACGTCTCCCACTGTGGGTGGAGTGGAAGGGAGTGTCAGACTTTTACTGACTAAAACCCACCCGTGTTCCTTCAGTTGCCTGTGCCAGGGCCACGGTAACTCTTTCGAATAAATCTCGCTACAATGACAGGATTTCATTATACCTGATATCTACAAATAGTTTGACGGTAAAATGGTAAAAAGGACCCCTTATAGTGAGCCTCAGTCTGTCTGTCCACCAGTCTGTCACAGCTGGATATCTCAAGAACTACTTGTTCAGTCCCGTTTAAATTGGTTACTCTATGCGCCTTCGGAACGCGCCCGAACGGAGTGACATCTGACTTGTCAAGTTTGACTTTGACACTTGACACTTCTCTTTTTTTGGGCTTGAAGATGGGTGCGTCGCCGCTTGTATTCCACGGCCCTTTTGTTAA
Source organism: Aporophyla lueneburgensis (assembly GCA_932294355.1). Lineage (NCBI taxonomy): Eukaryota > Metazoa > Arthropoda > Insecta > Lepidoptera > Noctuidae > Aporophyla > Aporophyla lueneburgensis. Next base: position 26,954,580 of record OW028751.1, on the reverse strand, counting down.
ATTAATCCCTTAGAACCGGTCGTTTTGTGGACAATAAGTCATGACCCAATTTTTTTTGTGTTAATAACCCCATTTGGTGAAATAATACGGGTTTAGTTTGAAATTGAAATAGTTTGAAGGTTAAGTGTTGGAAACCGCATATCTGGATGGCAGACCTCTTGGAGCGGCCTCGCTTGTAACCTGGAGATACTCATAACGTCACAACACAATACAATATACACTCACTTACATACATAAATCCAGGTAGGCACCAGATCAGGTGTTCGTCTACCATGAGGTGAGTCTTTTGCATATTGTAGTTTGGCTCCGCACACGGCGGACAGTTCGCTTCGCCACTCTTGTCTCCATAGCCCCATCATCATAACTTCCACTGCGCTATGGTAGGGGTCTGGCCTGGCAGCGAACACTACTAATGCTATCAACTTGAAATTTTGAATAGTTTTAGGTATCGTTTGCCCAACTAGTTTGCAAATAAAAAAGAAATTAAAATATGTACATTTATTTATTCAACAGGTACTGAATAGAGGTCTTATAAATTCGAAGTGGGGCTGCTAACTTTAACTCTAAAACTTCTATTACATTGAACCATTTCAGAATGTTCTCTATTCAAACTTCGGAGATAAGGGGGGCGGTATTCTAGGCTACTAGGGCATGTGGAGTATCATGTGAAAGAGCGCTATTTGCACATTCTCAAACACTTTTCTTTTTTAGGCCGCATAGTTTTCGACTTTTGAAGAAAAATATAAATCAAAATACCTTTCCCCCCATCTGCGAAGTTTTCATAGAGAAAAATCTAAAATGATTCTATGTGATAGAAGTTTATGTAAAGTTTACAGGAAAAATAAAATAATATCCAGAAATTGCACAATTTTTCAGAGATTGGTACGAAAACCTCGTTCGACTTGCTCGTGACTAGACTTTTTTTTTTAGTAGCGCACGAATTCATCGACTGATCTCATGTATTCGTTGGTTTCGTGTTTCACAGTTCGTATTAGAGCTATAAAAACAATTTAATATCTAATTCTGACTAGCTGTGTGGTTTTGACAATTATAGTAATCCTTTTTGGATTGTGTAATTTCTAGTATTATTATATCAGGTTTACTAAAATTAATGAAGGATCGAGTGTTTGTTTTGTCGAAATATTTTTGTGGCCATATGATGTTTTTATTTAATATTACAATGCAAATCGAGAACTTACATAAATGTGTACAAGTTCTGGTTAATATTGATAGAAGTATGTTGTTCGAAAAAAAATCTAATTTTTTCTGTTGCAGAAAATGGGATCAGATCCAGGATTTTCCATAAATAAGAGAGCACACCACAGGAAAAGTCAGATTTAGAGGCTGAAATAAAAAGCTCAAAACCATGGCCAAACCACGAAAGAAGAAAAAGGTCAGGAGGACGAAGGTAAGGTCTCCTCATCCTCTTGTTGATTATCCATCAAGAGATGATGAAGTTGAAGAAATGCCTACAGCAGGTTCTAAAGATGGTTTTGATGGGTTGCAACTTAGTAAAAATAATGACGACACTCAAATGCATACAACAGATAAAGATACAATAGGCGAAGAACTAACAGAACTTCAGGTGACAAAGACGAAGTATAAAAGGAAAACGACTGGCAAAATATCTAAAGTTTCTAAGAAAGGAGAAGGCCGTCGGCCTAAAAAAGTAACAGGGTTAGTTGCAGAGAAACGTGTCACTCGAGCGACGGCTGCAGCCGAGATTAAACTAAAACCTAAAAAACCACCACGCAAGCTACAAAAAGCTCATAAAGACCTTAGGGTAACGAAACATGTAGTGTTACCTGAACCTATAATTATTATGGAAAAGATAAAGATTTTGACAGACAAAAGCCGTGAAAATTCTATTCCTGAAAATAGGCATCCTGAAATAGTAAGGCCAAAAAATAAACCTGGAACGAAGTCAAAGACTAAAAATAAAAATGAATTAGAAATAGAAACGGTAGGAGCCACCAATACTGAAAATGCGAAGAGCACCGAGATAAAACAAAAACCTAAAAAACCACCACGCGAGCTACATAAAGCTCATAAAGCCATTAGGGTAACGAAACACTTAGTGTTACCTGAACCTATAGTTATTGTGGAAAAGATAAAGATTTTGACAGACAAAAGCCGTGACAATTCCATTCCTGAAAATAGGCATCCTGAAATAGTAAGGCCAAAAAATAAACCTGAAATCGTGTCAAAGATTAAAAATAAAAATGAATTAGAAACAGAAACGGTAGGAGACACCAATACTGAAAATGCGAGGAGCACCGAAATTGTATCTGTAAGAAAGAAAAAGAAACGTAAAAGAGGGCGTTGGAAGGATGGAGTGATTAAAGCTAGAAAAAAAAAGCAAAAACTTGATATCAATGTAGAATCTACTGTGAAATCTCCAGAAAAGGTTGATATCAATGTAGAATCTACTGTGAAATCTACAGAAAAACTTGATATCAATGTAGAATGTACGGTAAGAGACACCAATACTAAAAATGCGAGGAGCACCGAAATTGTATCTGTAAGAAAGAAACATAAAGGAGGGCGTTGGAAGGATGGAGTGATTAAACCTAAAAATAAAAAGCAAAAACTTGATATCAATGTAGAAACCACTGTGAAATCTCCAGAAAAGCTTGATATCAATGTAGAATCTACTGTGAAGTCTCCAGAAAAACTTGATATCAAAATGGAATCTATTGTGAAATCTCCAGAAAAACCAAACGAACCACTAAAAATAAATGCTTATTTTACTGATATAAACTACTGTTTCCACGGAAACGAGACATATTATTGGTGTCGCCTTTGTCCGTTCATTGGTTTTGAAATCGTATACCATTATTTCAGATGGCACCCGCGCATAGAAATCCCGCTGTCTCGAATGTGTCCGGCGATAGCTAAGGAAGCCAGAAATCAGAACAACATAATAAAGTTAGACGTCTTACGCAGGAACCCTCCCGAAAAATACGTTTGCATATTCTGTTTTAAACAATTTGCTTATAACTCCTCGGCTTTGTATACTTTCTTTTGGCATGTAATGACCATGCACACTGGAGAATTTAGGCAACCTTGCAATTTATGCTTAAATAATAAGCCATGCTCATTCTGTTTGGACGTTCCGACGCCTCCGAACGAAACTGAGCATCAGCTCTTTGGCTACATGTGCGTATTATGTAATTACACTCAATTATCTGTTCAAAATATGAAAAAACATTACGCCCGTCGCCATGGTAAAGGAATACAACATGATATGCATATGATCAGTTTATCAATCATTCCTAAAACGACAATAATAAACTGTTTATTTAACACATTACCTAAGTTACAAGCCGTACAGGCCACTGTTCGACTGTTTTCGTCCAGGGCGCGTGACAAGCTGAATTATAGAAAAGCTATGCTAGAGCCTACCTGCTACCTGGAGTTGACTTGCTAGGCAGATAGACGCGGTCACTTATCATAATTATAAAGAAAGAATGAAAATATATGTATGTAACACAGTTTAAAGGCACACAACAGTAATACAGCAGGAAAGGGTAAAATAAAAAGTGTAAGGTTTGATGTATGTCACAAATTAGCATTATAGTGTGACTCACGGCTGCGCCAAAAAAGGCCCACTTCACGATAACTAGGGTATCTATTCTGAATGTTCAAATTATTTTATTATACTCACTATGTGCCTTTCATGAACATTGAGAGCTAAAAATCTACATCGGTCAGACGAAAGGAAATTTTGTATATCATTTTTTTTTTAAACCTCTGGTAGAATTGATAAATAAAAATGAAAATATGTAAATGAAACAAAATAGAAGTTAATATGCCTCATGCAATTTGATGGGTGTAGTGATGGAAAAAACCAATTTTATTCCTTATTTTGTCTCAGCTCCTCACTTTACAGTTTTTTGATAGGTACGGACACACTTTTAAGTAATAAGTTATTGATTAAAGCTGTACAAAAATAAAGAATGTACTGAGTTAACAGTAAATATCACCAATCACGCGGGAATGGGAAATACAATCACTTTATGACAATCCTTTTGATTTCAATGAAGAAAAATGTGCAACTGAAGTACTCTGAAAATAAGAACAAGAAGAAATAAGGACATTTAAAGACTGTTTCCAACGTTATCTTAATAACTTTCCTATTTACCAAAATTCACTTTTGCCTGAATCTGCACCTGAAAAAGTTGTAGATAAACAAGTAAAATTAAAACCCTGCTTCCTCTACGCCGTATCTCAATGTTAGACCTATTTACGAATTGATATCTACATCGGCACATGATACGCTAAAGGAAACTTCAAGTTTCCCAATAATCCAGATTGTAGTGAGCCTTGGAGCGGAGTCTCTGCGGTTGAATTGCAGGGTTCGGGCTTACGGGCTGCGTGGGAACAGTCCCACACAGCCCGTATAAGTCAAAATTTTACAATTCTTCGAATAAACACGTCACATTATGATCCTGCACATCATAATGTGAAGCCCTACTCTTGCTGCTACTGTAACTGCTACTTGTGCATTGTTTAAGCTACATCATAACACTAAAAAACAAATTACTGCGGTTATTGTGAGGGTATAGGATTGAAAATTCTAAGAGTCTTGAAGACACACCACAATACTGTGCACCATATGCTTGTATTCAAATACACAACTGTACCGTAGCTTATGTTACTATGGATAAGAAAGTAAGAAGAGAGAGGAGCCTCATATTTTGAAGAGATGTGGAAGTCGACCACGAAGCTCTCGAGCGGCAAGACAGTCGCCAAGAAGACCTACACCAAACTACCTTAATCAAACCAAGAAGAACTAATGTTCTGATGACGGCTATTCTCATTAAAAAGCCAGAATCCCTAGAAAACTATGCTAACATCACTACTCTAATGTCATTCTGCGACAGAATGGTGCCGTTCACGTTTCGTTCGTTCGTTCGTAAATGCTTTTTGAAGCATCTGAGTGATCATCAACATTGCCTCTAATTATTGTGAACGACATTACAGCTGGCATTCACTGATATGAAAAATAAGTATAAAATGGACAAGGTATTGATTACTCTATTATATTATTGTAATTAATGTGTTAGTTATATCGTCGTTTTTGATTGAAATATACTCGATCTTCATAATTGAGATTGATATACATTTTATTTAGTACGATTTAAGTGGAGCTACTTGTAAACTCAATGTACTTGCACTAAGCAAGGTGCATACTACCCGTATATGCTTTCTTAAGGGTGAAATTGCCAAATCAGAATTGCCAATGATTTTTTTGTAGGTCTATAAAATGTACGTAACCTTTTTATGCCTTTGGTATGAATAGAATACTATAAGACAAATAATTTGTTGCAAATATAAGGTATAAAACCCAACTATGTAGAGTATACTTTTTGTACTAATTAGAAACACTCTAATTTATTTATTAATCACACATCCCTATAAATAACTTTAAAATAGTCACATATTTAATATGAAACCATTTTAAACATTTAATTAGTATTAGTATTTGTGAATTACGATACATTATTTTTTGATTAGTAGTAAGTACATAAGTGTGTGTAGTTAAGAATTTTTGCATCATGAGTATTTTATTAAACTATGTATTTGATGAAATTATAATACACAGGTGTTACTTAAGTCTTAACTCTCCATACTTTTAATTTTGATAGTAAGAGGCTCTTTTTCATAACAATGAACCACCTTACGTATATACCACTACTTATATAATATTATACTGATAAGGTTTAATCTTATACAAAGTGTTTAGTTTTATTCAATTTTGTTTTATGTGATCCTTTACTAATTTTTATTTTTTCATTTAATAAATCTATTTTGCTATAAAATTTAGGGTACCATATACTTTAATGTTCTCTTGCCATTATAATTTGTTATCTGTGCTTGTACCAGTCTTTTTTCAATTTATAAGAATTCCTTAATTTTTTTTATTATGTTTGTCAAACTGCAGATTTGTGTTTTTGACATTTAGTCCCTTCATGTATTAAATCTATATATGCAAGCTTTGGAATAGAAATACTTATATATATACTTATAAATACACATTATGTACTTCAGTTTTATGATACTTTATATTCTTAGAAAAAAATAAACTGTATTTAAATAATGTACATGTATTTATACATAAACTTACGAAATTTCCCCATGGAGTCAGGCAGAACTGTGAGTGTAATTTATATGGTACTCCCTTTCTTCTCCTAAAATTATTTGTCCGAAAATCATAATCCATAACACGTTAGCTATAAACGTCAGTAACCATAATGTTCAAAAAATCTAAATGTTGTTTTACATAATTATCTTTACTTCTAATACTATTCTGACATAATATCTAATAACATAATCATTAAATCTCCCAATTTTGCATGTTATAAAGTCATATGTCCTAAGTATTGTATTATATAAAGTGTATTATTCCGAATGTTTATTTATAATAAAATTGTTAGTAGTAAAAAATTTGCTACAAGTTAGGTTTTAGAGACAGAAACGAATCGCTGTAAATCCGACTCCACGTAGTCTTGTCTGCCCTACCCCTAGAGTGTAATTTAAAATCGCGTAGGCGCGGAGGGGCGGTGGTGATCGTTAGACCATCTGCGACGATAGGCTCGCGGGGAACCGCCGGAGCCCCGCAGCGCCGGAGCAGTGACAGAAACCATGCCTGCTGCATGATGCATGTTCGCTTGTATGTTGCATGCATGCTTGCTTGAATGCTTGCTTGCATGCTTGCTTGCATGCTTGCTTGCATGCTCCATTGCATGTTGCTTGCCTGCATGCATGCCTGCTCGTTTGCATGCTGCATGCATGCATGGTGAAATCATTCGAATTTAGGACATATAACTTTTATTGAAAACGTCTTTAGGTCTTTTGTATATTATTGATTGCAATATTTATGACAAATGGATTTAGGGCATATTATATTTAGGGATTTCAATTTTATGGCATGTGATATTATGTGAAATTAAGTTCGGGCAAGTTATCATTCGGACAAATGATGATTAGGGCAAAAAAAAAATGGCTCTTTAGATTATGGATAAAAAAGTTAGGTCACACAATAGAGAACCAATTTATATACATATAATTAATTAATTTCCAATCAGTATTATTTTAATACTCAGTCGGCAGAAATAATAGTAATAAGTACATTCTATTGTCTTTAAACATAACTCAGTTTTCATTTGGATGTTAAATGTATAAATGGCACTTTTCAATAATTTAACGTGTTTAGAGTAGTTTGTATTATTATTAGTGATTTATCTTACTACAATAATAATTAAAAAAGAAAATAGTTTAATTGCCTTTGGCAAATAAAGTACATATGTTTTTTTTTTTTTATTTTACATTATATTCCCATTTTGACAGAATAAACAATCTTTGTAGAAAAAAAACCGTTTTATTATTTAATCTTCACTCCTATCGTAAAGTTATAATATTGAAGTCGACCCGGTCCATCAGTTCTCAGTTTAATGTTTTCATCACACACCTAAGCAGTTTAGAATCTAAACATTTGCTTAATTTAAAGTTCAGATGATCCAAATGTCTTACGTTAAAGTATAACATAAAGAAGTACTAATTTTTTCGACTAAATCTAAGGACTTTGCGAAAAATTGCGACTTAATTTGGAAGAAAACCAATCTTTGCAGAGTGCCCTAATTTTTGAGATATAAATGTGGCCATGCTGGGGAGATTCTGTCCAGACCGGCCACCTAGAAACGCTATTAACTTTTGAACCACTGGCCGACAAATTCTAATATACATATGGCGACTGATTCTGACTAATACATACATACATACAATCACGCCTTTTTCCCATGGGGGTAGGCAGAAACCACCTGCTACGATCTCTACACACTCCTTTTGCCTCTTTGAGGTTCATACAATTGGTCATACACACACGCCGGTTGCGAGTACTACGCACCTGACCTTTCTGAAGAACATCACCAATAAGGTCACTATATGTCCTCCTAGGGCGTCCCCTCCCGGTGTTTCCACTCACATCTGCCTTGTAAATACCTTTTGTGAGTCGTCCTTCATTCATCCTCTCAACATGACCAAACCATCTAAGCATACTTCTTTCAATTTTTGTCACTACATCTTCTTTTAAACCACACCGTTCTCTTATCACATCATTCCTCAGCCTATCATTCATAGTCACACCAGACATGCTTCGTAAGAAACGCATTTCCACAGCATTTATTCTACTTTCATGCTTCTTTTGCCACACCCAACATTCACTCCCATACATAAGCGTAGGCACCAGTACACCATTGTGAACAGCCAGTCGAGCCTTATTGGACATCAGTTGGTTGGTCACAATTGCATGTAAAGCACCATTTACTTTATTTCCCGCATTCACTCTTCTTTCCACATCTTTATCAATCTTTCCATCCCTTGTAAACAAACTCCCCAAATATACGAACTCACTTACTTGCTCCACATTCTTATCATTTATTTTCACATCACACACCGATACGTTCTCTTCTCTTTCAAACACCATGACCTTCGTCTTATTCACATTTATATTCATCCCTTTCATCTTAAATGCTTCATCCATTACAGTCACCATGTCTTGCGACTGTTCTGCTGACGATGCAAGTAGAACTTGATCGTCTGCGTAGAGAAGGCATTTGACAGGCAACTCACTCATTGTCAATCCACACTCACCCTCTTTCAAATCTGTCAGACAACTATCCATGTACAAGTTGAATAGCCACGGTGACGCTACACAGCCCTGCCTAACACCCCTCGAGATGCAAAACCAGTTCGTGTATGCCCCATTTATCCTAACACAAGCACTGGAATCCTTGTATAAAGATTTCAGTGCCCGTAACAAGCGCCAATCCACACCGTACATGGATAGTGTTGACCACAGTTTTTCTCTGCACACACTGTCATAGGCCTTCTCCAAGTCAACGAAAGCGCAGTAGACTTTCTTGTGCTTTGCCAGATGTTTTTCCGCTATGCACCTTAGGGAGAAGATCTGATCCATACAGCCCATCCCCTCTCTAAATCCTGCCTGCACATCCCATATTTTCTCCCCGGTCACTCCTATCACTCAAAAGACTAATGCCGCGGTAGTTTTTACACTCCTGCTGTGAGCCTTTTCCCTTATATAGTGGTACGATTGATTCTGACTAATTTGTGACTAAATTTGGGAGAAAACAGATCGTTGCTAGATGCCTCAAAAAACTTAAGAATTTAGAATTACTTAAAATATAAAAATAGGGATTGCAAAATATGCTATTAGGTAGATGGCGAATGAGCGGGTGTCGCGTGGCGGCTGTTCTCAGGCGGGCGGCGACTATGGCGTGATATAGCGGGCACGTCATTGGTTCGTGACCGTCAGGATGGCTGGACCAAACGAGATATGTACATATACAACGCTAAAACTATGAGAACTTGAACGTGGTCAGCCAACCTTACGTTAGAATGGCTGACCACTTTATTTCTTTGATAAACTTCTTACCGCAAAGGTAGCAAATCGACGGTCCCAATTAACAATGTCGGTTATGCATTTTTACCAATATTCACTTTTTTACATAAACAGAATCACAATAAAAAGATCTATCGTACGTATTTTTTTTTGGTGAAAATCATGATATTTAGCCAGTTTTAAAGGTAATATTGTCGGTTGTCCGCGCAACAGTGTTAGTAGTAAAACAAACTTTGAACTGCTCTACTGATCAGTAGTCTTTTTGCAGAACCAACATTGTTAATAGGAACGGTCGAAATGTTTTTCATTATAGGTAGCAAATAGGTACTAAACAGTGTATATAGTCTCATGTACATAGGATCGTTTGGTCCAGCCATTCTGATGGTCACCATTGGTTCATGTAAAGTCTGTGTCCGTTTCGACTGCTCGGAAATAGTGTCATAGAAGAAAAACGACTACGACTACTAGCTTTATCCATACCGTCTACATTTTTTACGAAATTGTATCAGTGATTAGCAAAAATAATGACACCTCTACTAAGCTCCATTTAGGAGAACTACGTGGCCGCGCGGTTCTGTGTCCCAGCAGTGGGAATGATATAATAATAATAATATAAGTTTAATAAGTTTATTTATTTCATAATCAACAGGTTTTAACAAATAAGTTGTAGAGGCCTTCTTTTAAGTATGGAGATACCTGTAGCAGAAGACCTCCCTCTTCCATAATTATGTGAACAATATGTTAAGAAGCCTGTTAATTCAACAAAATTGTACAAAGTTGGTACAATAACAAAACTAAGACTACATAAATTAAAAAACAATTAAAAAGTTACACTATAGACGAGTGAGTAGTGTGTGTGTGTGTGTGTGTGTGTGTGTGTGTGTGTGTGTACGTGTGTTTGTGCGCGCTTGTGCGTGTATGTGTGTGTATGTGTGTATGAGAATGTTTGTGTGTGATTGAGTAAGAGAGAAAGGGAAACCAAATATATATTATTATTGTGAAGTATGTGGTAGATAACTGTATAATAATAATGAGTCCACGAAAGCATTTTAATTTTAATATCATATGTTAAATATTAAGTAACCGAATTCAGAAGTGCCTCAGTTTCTTCATAGGTAAGGGTCTTTAGCCATGCAGTTTGCATAATTGACCGCGTCAATTGGCGATGACTTTTCCTCAAGAAGTTTAGTGTTGTCTGCGTTAGCTTGCTTCATATGCGTAATGTTTTTAATATTTGACCAAAGTCTTTTACTGTCTTTGGTAGAGTTTGCCAATTGTGCGCTCTCGTACTGGCGCTTTAGTTTTTTAATTAATTTATTACAATAGTTTCTATATCTTTTGTAAGTAATTTTTAATATATCATCATAAGGGTCATTCTTTTCCGGTGTGATCTCATGGCGACATGGCGGGTACGATTGTCGCAACCCAGTGCTGGGCACGCCACAATTGCGGCGGTAAGTCCCCTCTTTAAGGAGTGGATAGAGAGGCGCCACAGCGTCCTCACCTTCCGCCTGACGCAGGTTCTCACTGGGCATGGGTGCTTCGGTGGGTTCCTGTTCAGGATAAAGCGGGAGGATACGTCCGGGTGTTTCCATTGCGAGGATCGTCTGGAGGACACGGTGGAGCATACGGTGGAGGTGTGCCCTGCCTGGGCGGGGCACCGCCGTGTCCTCGTGGAGGCGATCGGCGGCGACGACCTCTCGCGTCCGGCCCTGGTGCTAGCCATGGTACGCAGCGAGAGGGAATGGGAAGCCGTCACCTCCTTCTGCGAAGCAGTAATGCTCGCGAAGGAGGAGGCGGGGCGCGTGAGGGAGTGGCAGTCTCTGCGCCCTCACGCCCCTAGCCGCCGCAGGAGGAGAAGCCCCGGGCGTCGGGAGTCGATTGCGGACTCCCGGCCACCGTAGGCGCGAGCTTGCGGGTGGCGAGCAATGGGTAGCTCGCCGCCCGGTAAGGACCAAGCTCGGGTCGACGGCGCGCAGTTTTCCACGCGCGCCTCAAAGAGATGTCAGCAGCAGTGTAGGGGTCTACTAGGACCGATGCCTGCCGGGGTCGCGTGATTGTTCGAAAGAGATACCGTGACCCTGGCACATGGGCAACTGATGGAACACGGGTGGGTTTTAGTCAGTAAAAGTCTGACACGCCCTCCCGCTCCGCCCAGAGCGGGAGAAGTCATTTGATGATTTCCAATCTTGAAAAAAAAAAAAAAGGTCATTCTTTAATTTCTTTTGCATATTATTTCTATTTCTGATACATTTTAAAATGCCGGGGGTTATCCAGGGTTTTATGGTTCGCTTTGTTTTAGATATAGCAGTTGTCATGGTATTTTCTTGCAAAGATTCCGAAATTTTTTCAATCACTACTTCTACCACCAGGTCAGGGTCATTAGAATACAAGAGTTCGCCAAGATTTTTGTTTAGTAACGATTTAAGAGCCATACTGAAGTCGGTACTTATTTTTGTCTTCTGAATTTTATTTTTTAGCTTGATTTTAGATAGATTTAAAAATAATAGAGAGTGGTCAGTAACAGATGTATTTAAGACAGCAATGTGAGCAGATAATTTTTCCTTATTCAGTTTTATCATGAAATGGTCGAAACAATTGTTTAATCTAGTAGGATAAGTGTGTCCCGCTAGCAGTCCATGCAAAGTTAATATTGCAGAATAATTTTGTCTATTATTGCGTTCCTGAGCCTGTTCAGAATTTGTTGGAGTGAGATTTATATTTATATCCCCAGCTAACGTAATACAGTTGCAGGATTTTATGGAGTTCCGATAAGTATCGAGCTTGTTAATAAAAATATCTGCGTTGTGATTTGATGGCGATCGATATACCCCCAGTATAATATTATTATCATTAACTCTAATTTCTAAAGCAGAGGCATGATTCAATTTAATTTATCTGACGTTTACTGCAATATTATTAGTGACATACACAACTACTCCGTCATTTTTATTTATGTGATTTGTAGTTTGGAACGCAGAGAAATTCGGAATATAAGGAATAGGTTTATTAGGGTTAAGTTGACATTCAGTAAGAATTAGGATATCCGGCTCAAACTTTAAGGTAGACAGAGTCAGCAGTAAATCATCTATGTTACTGTAAATGCTTCGTATATTTTGGCAGAATATTTTGCAGTCTTTCTTTTGCACAGGTATGTGTTTAGACAGGTCTTCAATATCACATTGAAAAGCCTGAGCTATATTTGAATTGTCTATTTTGTTTAGAGTCTGAAGCGAGCGATATAGGCTGATAATGTAAGAAAACATAATCAAACAAATCTGGATGTGTAATGTTTATATTTTTATTGTTGAAAATACTTTCATAAAACATGATATATTCTTTACAATCTATATTAACTTACAAAACAAATTACAAACATAAGAATTCGTTTCACTGAGATTTTTTTTCTGTTCTTTTAGTTACATGGTAACACCATACATTTATTCACAATCAGAAATATTGGCCTATCCATTGCTCCATATGTTTAAAAATTTCGTAAGCTTGTAAACGGAAATGACGCAATGAATGTTGTTGGATTGTCAAAATGAACGATATTACCATTATGTGTTACGTAATCACCCTGTTGATGTGTGAGTTACCCAGAGAAGACTTAGTGGTCATAAGTCATTTAACAGAGTTTATATATTTATACAATTGATGTTATTTTAAGTTCTTAGTGAAACCATCCAAAAACTAAATTGAAATAAGTAATTTCCGAAAAAAATATAACATAAATTTTGAAAAATTTAACAATATATGGAACTGAATGACATGATGTTCTTTTTATATTTATTCTCGTTCTCCAATAACGTAATTATTACTGACGTTTCTTCGATAAAAATAACATTTTATAACAATATTTATTTGTATATTATAACAATGTCTTGAATTTGTGTTCTACCTATAAAATAACAAAAGGTACTTCATTTATATTTACAAAAGTAAATTATTATTATCTGTGACATTTACCGCACTTATATGAGTATTTATAAATACAAATCTATTTCATAGAGGCACTTAAATGATTTATTAATTCTAAAATTAAACACACTACTGTCTTACGATCCAACTTCGCGACACAGGTAAAATTCAATAAGAGGTCCACGCCATCAATTTTATAATCCAGAAGTATGTTAACGAAATTTGTGTCCATTAAGTATTTAACGAATAAATCAGGTATTGACAACAATCCTATAAGCTTGCGCCCTCGTCCAACTTCAACAAATCGTGGTTTTTGGTTCTACTATTCCAAAATTAACATCTATGAATCTATTATGGCATTCAGTACGGTCTGACAGTACCGAGTCGTCCCCTGGGTATCGGTTCCGCGTAGCTGTGGCGGAACTTCGTCTGCTGGCGGTCGGCCAGCTCACGTAAGTCTCGGTAATCCCGGTCGTAGTATCTCTCTCTGTCTCCCTCCACGTACGACTGACGCTGGTCGTCTAACAAACGCGAACGACTGAACGCCCTCTGCCTGTCGTTCCAGTCTCTCCTTCTATCTTCAATCACTGGCTCTATGATCTCGTCCTCCTCGATACGTCTGTCCAGCTCCCTCCTGCCGCGTCTCTCGAAGCTGTCGAACTCGTCTCTGTGCGGCTTCGGCTCGATCCTGTTCAAGTACTCCTCTGCGCCGTACTCGTACCGTTTGACGTCGTCTCGCTTCCTGCCGATGCGCGGGAGTCTCTCTATCTCCCGGTGCGGCAACTCCCTCGGCTCGATCTCGCGCATCCTGTCGGTCTCCTTGCGCCTCTCGGGCTCGCGGTGGCGCTCCAAATCGCGATGAGAGCGCTCGGGCTCTCTCCGGGAGCTAATGTCTCTGTGCCGGTCCTGTCGCTCGTCCCTCCTTTCCTCCTCGGGGGAAGAAGTCGAGCGACTGTTCCGCTCCAGCATGCTCCTCCTCATCGCCATGTGCGCTTCCAGCTCTCTGTTGAACCTCTCCCGCTCCAGATTCATGAACTTTTCTTTAGCTACGTTGAATCTGTCTTTCGGGGACGCTTCGGCAACTTTCAGGCTGCCTTCGCTGGCGCCCCTTTGGAGTTTGCCGAACCTCCTGTCTTCGACTCTGTCGATGCTTCTGTTGGAAGGTTTGGTTTCCGCAACGTAACGTCTCCTGTAGTTGACTGGTTCGTCTTGGAACTTTTCTACTGGTTTTTCTGGTTTGACGCGTTCAAGTGATTCGTGACGGAACCTTCGCTCGAAGGTCTGATCGCGGAAGGGGGCGAGTTGGTCGCGGAACTGGTCGGACAAGTCGTCGGGGTAGGCTCGGTCGTAGTTGCGCGGGGAGAGGGCGCGGTGTGCGGGGGAGGCGCGGCGGGGAGATGGCGCGCGGCGCGGGGGCGACGCGTCAAATGCTTCGTGCATCATGTACGCTGTGCTCTCCGCCCAGTCTTCCTCTGGAAAGAGATAAAATGAAAAATTATTGATGGAAATACAGTTATTCATATGGGGGAATAAATTATTCAACAGGCTGAACGGTTAAGAACTCTTGCTAAAGTTTCCTGTGTAATACCCATTATTCGTTTTCCAAAATGTAAAAATGAATAACAATATTGGCCGCAGACGGCGCAGACCCAGGTGCAGCTACAAAAGCTAGCGAAACGGTAAACCATGACAAAACGTTACGTGGAATGTTCAGCTCTTTAGAGATAAGATTTGTTCCGCATTAACGCACGAACAAACTGCAGTTACTTGTGCCAAAAACTGCAGCTTTAAGTAAGGTTATGTTCATTAGAATTCGATCTTTGACTGTGCTGTGTTACGTGAAGAATAAGACAGAGTAGGCTGCTACACCCATATTTCGCTCGTTATGTTTGTAATATGTAAATTCGGGAGCTTTTTGCCATCGGGCACACACCTAGACTTCGAACTGCCATTGAGCTTCCTATAATAACAATAAGCCCTTTAATTCTGAACACATTTTCCGTTGTGATATTTCCAGTATCTAGTAATATACACTACTAGCTTTTGCCAGCGGCTTCGCCCGCGTGGAGGTCGGAAATTATCCCGCGGGAACATACTACCGGGATAAAAAGTAGCCTATGTCCTTTCTCAGGCTCTAAACTATCTGTGTACCAAATTTCATTTAAATCGGTTCAGTAGTTTTAGCAGGAAAGCGAGACAGACAGACAGACAGAGTTACTTTTGCATTTATAATATTAAGTGTGGATTTAATTCGAATGCAACCTTTAATTCGTCATCTTTTGTATTGTCTTCGCTGTTCCTTCAGTTTATTAGTTTAATTAATTAATTTGTTAACCTAGGTGCAGAAATACAAATATTATTTATATTGATAAACAGAACGCTATATTATGCCAGGAGGCGTAAAAATATGGTGAGCAAATCTAGATGACGATCCATCCTCCTTCTTCTATCTATGGGATAGCATTCTGTGAGTTTCCAATAATACGTTGCCAAAGCGAAAAAGAGAACCCAAAACTCCCAGCTCAGCAGTTGCTAGCGACCACTAAGCCAGCGAGAGGGCAGAACGGAACGATACAGTAGGTATGTATGAATTGAAATTAGTTAGCTATCTATGCTTCTTTTGGTGCTACAAACATGATAACTCGGCACAGTCGGGCTGCAAAATCGATTACAGAGTGCTGCAAGGATTAGCACCCAGTGTTCTTCCTCCTCTCTCCTACTTGATCTTGCTGTGCCTGACAGAGTCCATAATTGTGACTAAAATAATAATTTCCCTTCCAACTATGTTTTAACATTATGGTATGCAATAAAGAATTGAGAAATGAATTGAATTTTTTTTTATGTCTGAATGACATTAATAAGGGGCGTTGTTGGCATACATTTGTGACAGAAATTGTATTGAGAAAACTAGATGGTGTCTTTAGTACCGAATTTAGCCACGCGCCAAAAGAACCTGCATCCTAGTTACACACACTGTTAATCAGAATCTGTATAATTTTGAAGGTTATTTTATTGCTAATCTATTGCTTCATATGTTCAAAAAAATTGGCTGCTCACTTACGTAAATAACGCAATGAATTTTGTTGAACTGTTAAAATAAAACCCATTTCTACTGTAAGTGTGTTACACAATTATCCCACCTGGTAGCGTTTTTTTTGGGTGGGAAATCATCACATGACGCCCTGGAAGAAGCGGAAGGGCGTGTCAGAGTTTTACTGCCTAAATCCACCCGTGTTCCTTCAGTTGCCTATATGCCAGGGTCACGGTAACTCTTTCGAACAAATCTTGCGACCCTTGCAAGCATCGGTCCTAGCGGACCCCTTCAATATACTGCTGACATCTGACGCTGTAGCGCACACAACGCTGGTAGCGTTGTATGTAGATATAAGTGGAAGAAATTACAGCTCAGTTTAGCTCAAATTGTGCCGAGCTGACCTAACATGACAAAGCACCCAAGAAAATATTAGCTTTCTGCACTCTTCTTCCGTTTAAACTTTAAATAAGCCAAATTTTACACTCCTTCGTCCGCGTAATTTTCGTAAAAAGGGGTACAGAAATTTTGCTTCACGTATTAATTTATAGACCATCATCAGCCTATATTGTTCCCACTGTTGGGACACACGCCTCCTCTCGGTGAGAGGGAGTAGGCCCCGAATTTATAGATGTGTCGTTAATTTACAAATTGGGATCCTAAGGTCTAAATAACGTTTCACTGAAATTTGAAACGAGTCAAATAATACAGCGGTTGTTCTAAGCGTATTTTATCCTCGCTTTCACGCTATCCACGGCATCAAAAATATTTGCTTGGCCTACAGAAATGCTGTGTTTATCTATGCATGTAATATGTGTATGTAACGGCATTACGACCCAAAGCTTTTATTCTTTTTAAAAACAGCCACGAAAATAATTATGTATTTAGCACTATCGACTGAGAACGCATAAAAATATTTCTGAAATACAACTTACTAACCTACTTTTATAATTATATGCGCCTGACTTGTTCGGAATGCCTCGTAGTAATCTCACTTTTGCGTTTAACGGGATCTCATCTCCGAAACACTTGCCAACATGTTTTTTAAATAAAGAATTGACATAGATAAGAACCTGTAGTCTGTGTTGAATCTTGGACTTGGTAGGGTTGTCAAAAGTTAAAATGAAAGTTGAGTGTATTAACATGAGTGTGTTTATTTTTATTTTTTGTTGCTAGCCAACTCGGCGAACGTGGTGTGATGATCTGGGTGCTTACTCTCGAATATAATTCCAATAGATCGACATTGGAATTGTCAGTCAAACGTCAGGGATTGGCTGGACTCACTGAGTCTAGCCAATCCCTGACGTTTAACTCAACCAACTGACGTTTGACTAATGTCGATCTATTGGAATTATATTCGAGAGTAAGCACCCGCATAAGGTTTGCAGGGTCAACATTGTCCAAGTTCTCACAAGACAGGGAGGTTTGGAAGGAAAACGGGGATATGTAAGTTAAGTTTTAACCCTAAGAAAGGATAAGCTACTTTTTATTTCGCGACTTGGTCTGCGTCCGCGATAACCGGACGAAGTCGCGAGCACAAAGTCGTACGCTATAATTGTTTTGTTTATTTTGCTGTACATAGGATTTATTTATTTGTGTTATTTCTGCCATCTAAGAAGAAGAGACAGAACCAACTTAACAACCAGAAATGTTACCCGATACTTAACCAAAGGTGTTGTAACAGCCTTAAAAAGACCTAAGACGACTACGAAACTTTATACCGTGTATCTTTAAACACGCACCTGTCAAGATATTATTTTTATATAGCGGTTCATATAACAGTTACTCTGTTTTTGATTGAAGCTTTAGGCGGTTAAAACTGTAGTGTTGATGGCTGTGATATGGGCAGTAGGCCGCACGTCAATCTATAAATATAGTCTAAAATCCACACTAATATTATAAATGCAAAAGTAACTCTCTCTGTCTGTCTGTCTAGCTTTCCTGCTAAAACTACTGAACCAATTTAAATGAAATTTGGTACACAGATAGTTTAGAGCCTGAGAAAGAATAACTTTTTATCCCGGTAGTATGTTCCCGCGGGATAAAATCCGAACGCCACGCGGGCGAAGCTGCTGGCAAAAACTAGCTAAATATATGCCTAGTCTGTTACCAAATATATTAAAGTCGACTTCCACTTTTCCCGATGGAGCTGAGTACCATTACTTTACCTGGAGCGACTACCTATGACTACCTACCTCCCATATCTGTCCCGTGGATGTCGTAATAGGTGACTAAGGGACTTATTAGAGAATGGGCAGCAGCGTTTTCTTTGCATTTTATCACCATACTGCGATCGCCAACCCGCCTGCCAAGCATGGTAATTATCAAATTGAGGGAGGCTTATGTCCGGCGGCATATGGTTGAAATGATGATGATGACTTTTCTGACCTCCACAACTCTGTTAGGTACTGAGTAACACGATACCCTTGGTTAGGTTTGTCGTTAGATTTTTGAACTTTTGACTACTCGTAACTGCTGACAAAGACCTAAGAATAATAGCTGGGACTGAACTCCACCAAGCTCTACCACTTCTATCCGTTCTGTGCTTTCAGCATCAAGCAGGTTTCTACGGCCTTCGCAAGGTTATCGGTCTACAGTTGGAGGCCTTCAAACGCTACGTCTTTTTAGCCTCAACTGCCAGCAATGTGCCATGCCCACTACCATTAAGTTTGGCAATTCTTCAGGCTATGCCGGTTAGCTGAGATCTCCTGCGGATCTTTTCATTTCCGGTTGGGAAACTTCAAGTATGACCCTCTCCTTTTCTCTTTGGGTGGCTTGACGTGCTTTCCGGTGCAAAGAGATGTCTAGACATATATTAGATGGTCACCCATCCACAAACTGACTGCGGTAAACCTAGTCTCATCTTTGATCGTGAAGGGTGGGCATTTTGGGGGACTGTCTTATGTAACTTTGTTGTTTAAAAAGTGCTGACTCTCAGCTTAATTTGAATAAATGACTTTTGATTTTGATCTGACCATGAAGTTGTTATTATTTAGCCACTAGCCCCTTTTCTACATAAACTGGCCTCTTATTCTTTTGAAACCAGAAACTGGTCCAGCGCAAGGTCAAAGTGTTACCGTGCAATTATGAGGCCTGTGGGGTTTTATAGGCCTTATATGTTATGGCCGATGTGGATAGCCACATTTTGGTCCTGATGGATTGTTGGCTGTTTTGATGGACGTTCTCTGCAGTGAGCAACCATCAAAACGTAAAAAGTGTGTGTGTGTTATTTTGCAAATGAAATATTTCGTTTCGTTGTTGCACTATGTGATAAGTATATGGTATGCCTTTATTTTAATGCTTTAATATTTTATGTACTTAATAGGTTGTTTGTGAACATAACTTTTATTAGAGCATAAGAGATGAAAGAATATTAATAATTTTATTGAAGTAAGTGGTCGATTCAACGACATTTCATAAGTTGACCGACATTTTTCTCAATCAACACATAAAGTAACGATTACCGTCCTAATTATTACAAATAAATTCTCATCTTATAGATCTATAAAGATAACATTAATAATAAAAAGAGAAAAAACCGTTTGACAACCATGATGTTCCCACGCCGCCATTTTGTTGAAAAGCGCGCCAATTGCATGTGATTCGGGCGAAGTACTCAGTTTCGTTTCATTGTTAAAAGTATATTGTTCTGATTCCTCTGTGCTTTATGGGAAAATATAATTATTTTCAAAGCATTGTTTGTTGTTGAGTTTAATAAACTTTTGTGGGCTCTGCGGAATAGATAAGATAGAGGTACAATAACGCGGGTATTAAATAGACGTAGAGTATAAAAAGACGCGTCGCCCATGAACATTAGTGCACTCAAAATAGCGTATGCCATGAATGTCACTACATACAATCAAACAGTGCGTAAAGAACAGGAAAGACTCATATCAATTCCTAAAGTTAGAAAGAGATGAACATAATGCTGCTGCTGGATGGTACGTGACTAATAACACTTCAGGCCTTGCATTTATCTTGAAAATATTGAGCGCCGGTAACATAATATGTAAAGGTAACTTTTGCAATTCGGTTTAACTTGTAGGAGTTTCTACGTCTTAATATCGTAAATTGCTGTTGAAAAATATTCTACATTGTTGAAATATGTTGATGCCTATTAAGAAAAAATTTAAATCAAGATTGTCAAAACCAATTTAACCTTTTATTATTTGGAAAGTAAACCACTTTGGAATTTTCTATGCGTTACCGAGCTTATACGTAAGTACTTATCGCATTAAGCCTAGCTAAGGTTTATTCAGTTATTCATTTCAGCTGAATGACGTCCACTGCTGGACATAGGCCTGTCTCAAGCAGTTCAACTGGTTCTGTGCTGCTCGGCATCGGTCCACACTGTCCGCCCAACACTATCGGTACGCGGTCACCACTCCAGAACCTTTCGGCCCCGTCGATCATTTGTTCTGCGAGCAATGTGTTCCCACTTCCACTAAAGTTTGATAATTGTTCATGTTATGTCGGTTACCTCGGTTCTCCTCGGATCTCTAGCTAACAATATTACATTCCAAAGCTAACTGTTAACTTAGCTTTGGAAATGTTAATTTGTTAAGAAAAGTAAACCAAAAATTTCAACTTCATGTTTTAAACTGTGACCCCGACATAAGAACAATAACATTTCACATCAAATTACTTTCATTTAATTAACACTTTTACATTAAATTTCTATTAATTAAGGTTTTAGTAAACTCTCATTTTTTAACTAGAACAAGCGTAAGTAATGAACATGTATTGTGTAGAGATAAGTCTTAGATACTTGATTGGAACTTGCAGGAGCTGGTGGGTATGAGAACAGGCGTTTGCCCAGCTGTGGAACAATAACATGCTGGTATTCTTTCTTATAGTCTTCTAACTTTCATTAAACTGCTTGCAACTTATAAGTACGCAAGGTGTTTCCAAGCTGCAACTTGCATGCTTGCCTGCGAGCAAAGCAAGTGGTCGAAAGGAAACCATTTTTTTTCTGTAGCGGGGTGCTACGATTAACAAACTCGCCTATGCGGCCTACAGTCCCGAACTTCTACATTTAAGTAGGTGCGGGTTTAGTCCCCACCGGCCCTTAGATAGGCATCGTCCCCCACTGAGAACAGCTTCTGATTGGTGAATGGTTCTGGTTCTTTATGTTTGTTAAGTTTCTGTCTATGTTCTTACAAACACAGACACTTAACAAACATAAGGAAAAAAATATGGGAAACAAGAGATCGGAAAAATACAAGAGCGAGCGAAGCGGGCTCCCTACTACCAACTGAACATGAAAAATTTTACCCATCACATGGGGGCCCCTAGGACCAGGGGCCAGGGTAGACCACTCGTGTTGCTCCTTGTTCATCAGAGACTATTTTTTATGTCACAAAGACATGCAAGTTACTTGCGTACTTTTACGCAAGTTATAACATAACATCACGCCTTGTTTCCCCGAAGGGTTAGGCAGAGGTGTACCTATAGTACACCCACATTTCGCCTGTTATGTTTAAGTCCCATGGAATAGGGGGCGAGCCTATTGCCATCAACCGGGCACGAATCCAGACTCCGGGCTGCTACTGAGAAATTCCAGATGGAAAAACACAATAACACTTTGCCCGACCTGGGAATCGAACCCAGGACCTCATGCTCAGCAGTAGCGCTCGCTACCACTAGACCAACGAGGCGAATTGCTTAAGAAATCAACAGATTGCTTGCAAATGTTAGCTATTTTGTAATTATTTCAGTATTTAGTATATGACCTACAAAATGTAGATTGATTTTAACATCGCTGATGATGATTTGATGTATGTTTATTGAGAGTCGTAACAGGGTAGGTGAAGTTACGTAAAAAGGTGTGTCTTAATCAAAATATTGGTTAACGTTGAATCAGAGATGCTGCTTTTCGTGATTTTACCACATTTTATGTTTGTTGTGTGTTGTGTCTTTTTATATCCTAATTTTTAGAAATAATTTACTTTTGGTTACTCTTGTAGCTTATGACGATATCCAAGCCCACGAAATTCAACATGTCTTTAACCATTTACTGGGCATAATTCCTCCTTTATCCTCCAATGTTCCGAAATTCCTCTAAAATAATAATGTCAGCAATATTATGTGTTCCAAAAGTGCCTTATACAATGCAAGCAATACCGCTTCAGGTTAAATATTTAACACTCACTAAAAGGATATAGTAACACATTGACTGTACTTAGAAGCTTTCAACTTTATATCTCCCGACTATTAAGAAGATTTAAGAATTATTATTTGATTAACATTACTAAATTGTAAGCATCCGTGATTTAAAATTTTAGATTGAAGTATTCAAATAACCAAATCAAAGCTCTCAATTTGTCAGTGGCAATACATATTGCCATATCCCTTCGTTTACATTTTCTTCTAAAACTTTTGGTCCAGACCATACCTACTTTTGTTTATAAATAAAGCTGCCTTTTGTTTGTCAAAGACTGCATATACCACAGACAATTAAAACCATTATAGACAAAGGAGTCACCGCTGTGAATAGGAAGGTCATGTATTGAAA
Organism: Aporophyla lueneburgensis; assembly: GCA_932294355.1. Lineage (NCBI taxonomy): Eukaryota > Metazoa > Arthropoda > Insecta > Lepidoptera > Noctuidae > Aporophyla > Aporophyla lueneburgensis. Next base: position 26,931,690 of record OW028751.1, on the reverse strand, counting down.
ATCTTTTCAACACAATCGTAATTTTTTCTTCTTTGGGAAAACAGGCGAGTATAATGGAAAACCGTCTTCTGTCTCTATCGCACAGTATTGTTTTTAATGGGTGAGGCGTGGGACACTAAACTGCCTATTTGGTATTTGTGCATGTGAAAAACTTACGTATTCTTCGTTTTTGAGGTTAGTTTTGTATAATACCTATGTATGTTAGTTTGTAAGGTATATGTCTATGGGTCATTGTAACCTGAAAATAAGTGTTTTTTTATTTTATTTATTTATTTAATAGTGTTTTTTTTTAATACTGTGTAGGATATGTCTTCTGATACAGGACTATGCAGCAATCAATACTTGTCTTCGAAAGATAAAATCAGGTATGAAATTGATAAAGAACTGGAGTTACCGACATAGCTAGAGTCAACAAGCTGAAGTGGCAGTAGGGTGGCCATGTCTGTCGAAGGACCGATGGTTGGTGGAACAGACTAGTCCTGGAATGGAGACCGCGTATCGGCAAGTGTAGTGTGGGACGCCCCTCAGCTAGATGGACCGACAAACTTACGAAAGTGGCTGGGACAAACTGAAGGCGGAGGATTGGGTGCTGTGGCGAAGGCAAAGGCAACTCTTCTCTGTTTCCACCAATCCGTTTGGGCTTACCGTGAACTCATTTGCTATGAAGCGGGACAAAAATTTACAATTCCCATTTCAAAAATTGAGTGTTTAAAATAACCGTCATAATTTTTGAAAGGGAACATAACGCTCCAAAAACACAAAATGAAAACCATATCTACAGTATACACACGTTACACTTTACACCCTATACTTTGAAGCATACAGTTTTAATTTCCTTGTCAGATTTGAATCAAGTAGGTCGGTTATAAAGTGAGGTGTGAACATTTTGAAGGCAAACGTTTCACAAGTCATTAGGTGTCTCAATGCTTTGAAACATTGAAGGTTATGTTCTTGAACTATTTGAGAGCAAACGTAAGAAGTTATGGCAATGTATGTAGTTTTAATATTTCGTTTTATTTTATGGGCATTTAAGTACAGTGGTGATTTGTGTGCTAATTAACACACTGCTCACAAAACGGAGAAGGAAAATCTCGTGAGGAAACTGACATGGCCCAGAACCAAAAATTCAAAGACATGTGACATCTACCAACTCGCACTGGACCCGCGTGGTAGATTAGAGCCCACTCCCTCTCATAAATAGGAGGCTGGTGTACCAGCAGTTGCAACATTATGGGCTGATTATGATGATTATGATATCTGTCATAAGACAGAGACCGAACCAAAAATTCGAAGAAATGTATATATATATATATATATCCACCAACGCGCACAAGACCCGCAGAAGGTTCTGCTTCACAGTCACTCTCTTACCGAAAATTGATTTTGAATGAAATCTCTCAGTTCAGCCTATGAGGTTTTCGGCTGCTTAACCGGACTTGCCTAGGCTACCTTAATAAATTAAGGTCTCCAGTCAGAGCTAAAACTAGAGCGACTACTAACTAAGGGGTACCCCTGTCTGCTAGGACCGATGCCTGCCAGAGTCGCGAGATTGTTCGAAAGAGACACCGTGACCCTGGCATATGGGCAACTGAAGGAACACTGGCGGGTTTTACTCACTAAAAATCTGACACGCCCTCCCGCTCCGCCCAGAACGGGAGAAGTCATTTGTTGATTTCCCATCCAAAATGAAAAAGGGGTACCCCAGTGAGGTACGGACCTTGAGAGGCCTGTATCCCAGGAGTGGGCAAATTAATAATAATATCTTAGGACAACTAACACAACTTTATCTGATCCCAAACTAGGCAGAGCCTGTACTATGGCAGCCAGACAACTGATAAACATACTTTATATTTCTAAATACATACATACATATTAAATAAATAATTATAATGCTGACTATGGTTATCCAGTGAGTTTCTAAGGTGATTAAAAGGCGGGGCCATTTATAAACGTTTCAATACAAACTCCATTCCTGATCCAATCCATTTTTTATCACACAACAATTAAGAGCACAAACAAACAATGGCCTGATACCATGTTCTTAGAAGTAATAACCGTCTCATGACGTCACTTCCTATAGAAAACGACTCCCATACAGTAATTTGATATTAATCATATGTTAGGTTTTATATGTTGGCTATTACATGCGTAGATGATTAAATATGGCGACGGGTTATTAAAAACGAGATTGAATGTTTATCTTAACAGACGGGTTTTTTTGTTTATAATTCATCATCAGCAGCCTATAATGTCTCGGTGAGAGAGAGTGGGCCATAATCCACCAGACGGGCCCAGTGCGGGTTGATAGATGTCACATTTCTTCGATTTCTTGGTTCTAAGACATTTCACGGTTCCCTCATGATGTTCCCTTCACCGTTTTAAGAGCAGTGGTGATCAAGCTGCACCCTAATTGCGAAACGCACAATTTATCGGAATCTGAATGGGATTGAAGATTATTTCTAAACCATTGCGTCATTTGTTCGAATAAATTGTGACTCAGCAACGTAAATAACGCAATGAATGTTGTTTAACTATGAATATTAAACCAATTCCTACCGATAAAAAGTTCCGCAATTACCCCTCTGGATGTAGGTCTCTCCACAGCCCCTGTCCTCCACCTTCCCCACAGGCGCGGTCGCAGCCTATGATTTTGGGGGGGGTCACCATGAGTACTGAAGAATATTTTTAGGAAGGTACATCTACTCGTTGGTCTAGTAGTCGAAAGCGCTACTGATGAGCATGAGGTCCCGGGTTTGATTCTCAGGTCGGGAGTATTATTGAGTTTTTCAGGCAAATCGTTCAGAGTCTCGACAGCATGGCTGACTTTGGGGGGGGTCATGACCCCTAGGACCCCCCCTCTCGGACCGCGCCTGCTTCCCCATCCGTCTGTCCCAGCCATTTTTTTGAGATCGTTGTTCTATTTAGACAGGAACCTTTCAAACTACGCTTACCTACGAGATGAGTGGTCCACTCCAGAAGCCCTCTGCTCCACCGGCCATCATACCTTCGACAAACATAGCCAGCCCACTTGTATCTTAGAGCTTCGGCAGCTATTAGATTCGTGCAGTTTGCTTACTCTGCAAGCTACGTACTCCCTAAATTCTACCAATTTTTAAATTGGTGCGGTGTAGCGTCCTATTCTTGATTTTTCCATTGAATGATACAATCTTTAATGTTTGCTATTAAGCAAATACCATAAATCTAAATTTAACCATCACAAGATAATAAATACAAAAACGTTGTCTATCGTACACTGAAGGCCAAACATGTCATTACTTTGCGAATAATAATAATTACTAATAAACTTTGCGTGAACGTTGTTGATCTTCACAACTTCGTGAACTATCAATATTGAGTGGTAAGGGCATTGAATAAGTGTTATTTTTATGGATGACAACTCAAATTTTAAGTCAAATCTTCATCATCTTTTTCTTGCCCTTATCCCAATATATTTGGGGTCTTTTTCTTCCACACTTCTCTATTAGTCGACATCTCAGGTTTCACCCCCTTTCTTTCCATATCATCATTCACACAGTCCATCAGTCACTTTTTTGGTCTCCCTCTACCCTTATACCCATCGACATTCATACTCAAAACTTTCCTCATAACATTTTCCTCACTCCTCCGTATCACGTGCCCATAAATCATGATACCCGATTCCCACACAACTTTTGAGTTATTGGTGCCACTTTCAGACTTCCTCTTACTCATTTCTTATTCTATCCATTTCAAATTTTAAGTTAAAAGCAGCTTATAAAAAAATCGATTAGAATTTAAAATGCATGTTTTTCTGTAAAATTAAGGACTACTCAGAAAGTTTTTCATAATTAACAAGAAAAACAAATAAATGACCTGGACCCGGAAATGGAACCCAGGACCACATGCTTAGGAGTAGCATTTGCTACCACTAAAACTACAAATCAGTCTTCTTTCAACCCGGAAGTGAAAATAATAAAAATTCTCTTAAGAAACCGATTTACAGTGAATGTAAGCGAGCATGTCGTAAGCTACCGCCAACTTTTTTTGACATTTGAGTGCAATCGGATTAATTTCATGAATGCAATCAAAATATGAATGTGTGTTGGTTGATTTTATTTAGACTATGTGGTGACCGCGGGTTTGTTTGTAGATTCTATATCTTTACATCATCATTTCATCCGAAATAATTCCACTGCTGGACACAAACCCCCCCTTTATAGTATAAAAAAGTCGCTTTCCGCGTCTGTCCGCATAGATCTTTTAAACTAAGCAAGGGATTTTAATGTGGTTTTCATCAATAGACAGTGATTGAAGACGAAGATTTATATGGTGAAGTTTTTTATGGGTGAAGCCTCTGGCAAAAGCTATGTTATAAATCAAAAGAGCTTGTCGTGTGTGATTGTCTGATCGTATCGTTCTTCTAGACACCGCAACAAATTATTTAGAGAATTTAAACCAGAAGGTTTATATTGTGACGGTCTCTAAATTGCACTATGTAAACTACGCATCACAGTGACATCACGAAAAATCCTGCATTGCGCAAGTGAAGCTTACCGCGCAACTGGAATATATACAACATCCTGACATCAATCTTCGGGCAGTTGCTCACCAGACTCAAAATTGCTTCTCGCAATTTAAAGGAATCCTGCGGCCTTCAATAGATCATCGGTCCACCTTATAGGAGGCCTTCCGACGCCCTATCAGAATACCAGCACTACAACATTTATTTTTAAATGTCGCAGCATCATGCTGAGATGGGAGCCCTTTGGCCTCGTACAGGACTTTCTGTTTTCTTTTTAATTTTGTTTTTTCCTTTCTTTTTAATTTAATTTTTATTTTAATAACTATTGATTTTAGTTTAGTTTCTGTGCGTCCCATTAAATACTTTTTCTTTCTGTCTTTTCTTTTCATCGCTATGTCTTCCGGTGTACAGTCGCCTCTCCAGAACCTTTCGACCCCATCGGCCATCTATTATACGAACAATGTGCCCTGCCCACTGCCACATAATGTATGGGAATTTTTCGGCCTGTGTCGGTTACCTTAGTTGTTTTTAAGTAACCACAAAAAGTAAGCAGTTCTCTATTGCAAAGTTAATTTGCACATATAAATCAACAGACAGACATATACCACCCATATAACATGAACATTTAGTCAGTAATAAATAACAACTACGTAATATTTTTAGTAAGTTATTCAAAATTTGCGGTTTTCGCTCGAATCGGTCGGTGATGCAAACTTGGTGGTCACGACGAATTACCGCATTTACTTACAACATTTATTTAGGTTTTAAGGCGAATAGTTGTTTTTTTTTTCTAAGAAAGCTGTGTTTTTTTGGCTAATGGGATATTCAAACTCCTATCAAACAGGTAGAAAAATTCTATGACCACTGTAATGAGACGTAATGTTTGAGGTCATTAAATCAAATGATAAAAATAAAGAAGTAGCTCATTCATTTGATCAAAATTGAAGTGATATGTCATATGTTGCAATAAAACTTATAGAATTATGAATTTGAATGTAAAAACACGTCTACAAAATCACATAAATCAGCAAAACCCAGCAAGGAGGATGTACACTATGAGTCCGTCAATGAATACAGGAAAGATTATTCTTTCTTGCGACTCAAATGCGATTCGAAATTCAAATTTTCGGCCGGCCGAATACATATCGGTAGAAGAAATATCTGTCAAATAGTGTTGTCATTCCTTCTTAGCTCGAGCCCCAAACCATCATCATAACTCCGTAAGTCTGATCTTAGTCTAAATTTGTCAGAAATACCCTGAGTCGCCATATATTTTAGACAAGTTTTTGACGTTTGATTGCCGCCGAGATGAGACTGCGGCTACATTTTGAAAGATTTTAAAAACGAGAATTGGCCTTCCGCTTTGTTTGTTTTAAAATGTAAGTTTGAAATTAATTATTTATACACATATTTAAACTTTCTGAAATAAATCCCCTAAACTACGAGTATGGTGAAAAACGCATAAAAATCTGTTGCGTAATTTAGAAGACCAACGCGGTAATACAGACAGACACGAAAAGTAACTTTAATTTATACTCGTATAATGTGTAGATTTAGATAAGTATTCAATTCAATTTTTTTTTACCGATCACGCTCAAGAACGCGGAAATATATTTTTTATTCCAACCATAGGTACGGGCTCATCTTGAAATGTTACAAAAAACATTTGACAATCACTCCGATGATGATACACGCAACTGCCTAATCGTACCATTATAACTTTTTGTTTCTCATGGTATATTCGTCCTCTGCCTAGCCTTTGCCCAACTCTGTTGGGGTCGGCTTCAAGTCTACCCGGATGAAACTAAATACTGTAGGTATTTAGTTTACCCACATGAAGCGACTGCCTTTATGACCTCATCAACTCACAGTATTACGATACAGCTTATACGCTGGATCAACACTGAGTGTGCGTCCACATTGCGAGCCTAGCGCGGTTACGACGACGGGCGCGAAATTTCAATCATTTGAAACGCGCCTTTCCGTCCATAGTGTAGTGACAGGCGGAAGCCTAGCGCGACGGGACTGAGCGAGACAACGCGCGTAATTTTCAAACGTTCCTCTCCGCGCGTTCTGGCCGCACTACGAGCCCAGTCAGCAAGCGATCTGGCGCGAGTGGCGGAGGTAACAAACCAATTCGGTCTTGCCGCTCGGCGTATGTGCGTCTGTATATTATTTTTCGTAAAACAGCGGTGAATACTGAATTGTTAATAAGTGCGATTCAATCTAAACCACCTATATGGCAAAGCAAACATAATTATAATCTCAGTTCTTCATAATTATAAATTAAAAAATCACCACTTATTTCTCTGTTTTTATTTATTTCGTGCACACCATCTTTAGTGTTCAACACCTCTTAAGTTCTGGATCGGACTTTCTAGTAAATATCAAATCCTCGTCCATAGTTTTCAACTCCCGATATACGTCGAACCGCTACAAGAGCTCGCGCGTCACTGTGGCCCCCGCACGCTCCCGCTCGCCGCGCCCGCCTTAGGCCCAGTCACTAGGCTTTCAGTGTGGACGCACACATAGGAGTTTTATCCCGGTAGTATGTTCCCATATGATAATTTTATATATTATATCCACGCGTGTGAAGCCACTGTCAATAATTAGAACTATATTAAAATACCGGTTGGACTGCCCTTATATCCGGCATGGATGCAGCAGGCATGTTGCTGTTCCAATGCCGGTCAGACAATTTTAATTGTTTTAGTGTATGTGTTTATATTTATTTGATTTTTTGACAATTTGGTGATTAAATTTTAATATTGACTTATTAATTTTTAATTTTGATTGTTAATTTTAATATTGATTGATTAATTTTAATTGTTGATTGTAAATTTTTATTTTGATTCTAAATTTTTATGTGTCATTGCTTTTATAATTGTGTGCCTTATGAGTTATGAGTCCTTTGTTACTTGATTTTTTTAAAATAAATAATAATAATAATAAAAAAAAGCTTCAACTCACCACTAGTGCTATGATTGTCATGCTGTCTGTACTCATTCCTCTCTGGCGAGGGGGCGAGATCGCTTCCTATCCCGGAACTCCCCCCTGAAGACTCGAGCTTACGCCTGGCATTCACCCCCACGATGTTCTGGTTGAGGCAGCGTCTCGTGTCGATGTTGGAGAGGTTCCCTTTCTGGCGGTGGACCGTGTCGTAGTCTCGAGGCGGCAGGAGGATCGGGCTCTTGCCTGTAAGATTTAGAGTGTGAGTGAGTGGGGGTGAGTTGATGGAGTTGAGTGAGTGGCTGTCGGTTTGTGAGGGCGAGTGAGTGAACAATTTAATTTGTTGTCATAGTGGTTTGGGGGGAGGTTTAATAATCAGAATTTCAGAAACTGGAACCTGAAAGTTGACGACATCTTAATACAAATGAAAATTCTGTAAAATAATGATATTGTTGTAAAAACAATGGATTTTAAATGTATTGGATGATTGTTAAGATTTAAGTTTTCTTTAACCGCAAAGCTTAAATTGCAATACATAAAAATAAATAATTATCAAAAACTGCATAGGTACTGAAAAGGTTCTTAGCTAAGCTATTAAAAAATTTAAAGCAAAACCTTATATCGTCTTTGGGATATATCCATTCTGAGTTTTTAAACACCAAAGACAAACAAAATTATTCTGGATGTGGAGGTTATCATCTATTTTTTTTTTCTTAAATGGTTGCATAAAGGTTTCCGCAGATAAGCTCGACGTGACTTTAAAAGTTGTTCTACTAGAGTCGGCATCATACATCGCGCTTGCCAACGGCCGCCTTAAGAAACTTCAGTTTAGCTGAACCTTACTAACTAACACTACCTTGGTTATCACAACAATTAAATAAGCCTACATCATTTCAATCTTCATTTCAGCAGCAAACAGCATAATACACAAATAAACAAAAGCATAAAGAATGATGTATGTTAGTCCGTGCCGGGCGTGAGCCGTGCTTAACATCACGAAAATTTCATGCTGTACCTTTCAGCATCCGTGTCTTGGTCTACTCTCCAAGTCTGTCAACGAAGTTAAGAACCCTTCCGTAAGTAGGTCTATACTTCAGAGTGAACCCTTCTCCTGATCAATTAAGTTTTCGGACGGACAAAACAAAAACACATCAGGAGTAAGGACAACTATCAAATCGTACTGTCAATCTTTCTTAGTTCGGGCCTTTTTTGTTTTCTGGGTGGGAAATCAACAAATGACGTCTCCCGCTCTGGGCTGAGTGAAAAGACATATCAGACTTACACTGACTAAAACCCACACGTCTTCCTTCAGTTGCCTGTGCCAGGGCCACGATAATACTTTCGAACAAATCCGCGATCCTAACAGGAGGGCCTGAGCTTATGGCCTTTGATGATACGTAGAAAGAAATGCCTGTATCTTCGGCCGAATTTACGGATATCGTGCTTACGGAATAGACCTTAAGACACGAACACGACTCGCACCCGTAACGTTCCAGCATAAACCATTCCTAAAAACTACATACCCATTTGCACAATAATGCGTGGAGAAGCAAGCGACATCTACCTACGAAAAATAATCAAAAAGACTGACCTAATCCCCGTTTACCTGTCGATAACTTTTGTTTCAACTCTGCGGCCAAACTGTCATACAGGTTGGCCACACATCTCTCCTCGTTGCTCCCTGAGTCCGATTCCCTGGACACTTCGCTCCCTAGGGAAGAGTCCGGGGGTTTTTTCGAAGACGGTAAAGCGCCTCGCATTTGCAGTTTGCGCTCGATGTCTGCGAACTTTTTCTGGTTTTCTGGTCGCTCTATTAGGGCTTGGAGGTGCGTGTATAGCATTTCGGCTGTGTGGTCCGAGTCACATCTGTTGACAAAGAGAGGTGAGGTCAAAATCAGAATCAAAAGTCAAATTCAAATTAGACTGCGGATCAGCGCTTTTCGAACGTCAAAATTACATGAGACAGTCCCCCAAAACGCCCGCCTTTCATGTCCCCCTCCCGAAAACCTTCAGATTATAGACTATGATGCTTAAAAACATTTTTATATGTAGGTAACTTAGCATTTTTAGCAAATATCCTACTGCTGGGACATAGGCAGTTGACTCGTTTTCCATTAGGTGTGTCTAATGCATGTTTTTTATATATTTTATTTAAGGTTGTCAATAGTCTTATTTATTGGTTTCGAGACACTGTTGTTTTGTTAGCTAGACATTTTTTTTTTATAAGAATACATTCACTACGTATATTATGCTAGACTAGACTAACATCTCATGTTCTCCTAAGTATTTTTTGTTTTTGGTAACTTCGGCAGTGCCAAAATACATGCTAAACCTTTTGAACAATTTAAAAAAGTAGAAGGAAAGTGTTATATTTGTTTTGAGACAGACAATATAGTCATGAAGTTAAATGTAGGTTTTATTTTTATGTCATATTATTATTTTTAACAACCATTTTATAATAAGCAAACAAGTGTACCATAAACTAGCGACTTCACAATCCACATCGTGCCACAAACTAAATACTATTGCACAAAGCTATTGTTTAACAACAAGATGTCCAATTCTCATGCAAAACGTCAAGATAAATATTACAATATAAAACCATTTTCAACATCCATCATTACTCGTGTCGTTCAAACACGATCGCTTTATGACAAAGTGTGCATTGCAAAACACTAGTCACGCATACGCATTCCGAGAGCACCCGAATGAGAGCCGACCGCCCCCGAAGTCGAGGTAATGTCAAAGTTGATTGCAATATGGCGCCGGCCTTATCTGTCAAAGGTTGTCAGATGGTATATTATGTGTTAGAAAGGGAATGTTTAATTTAAATGACACCTTTTAAAAGATTCTGTTACAGTTTTCGCCAGTATTTGTGCTTGTTTGATAGTCTTTGTAAGTAGTGGTAGTTAAAAATTTAAGTGCAGAGGAAGTGGAGTCGTTGCCGTAACATTTGCAAGCAACCAAGGGGTTTATTTATAAACGTTGCTTGAAGTTAAGTACCTATTGATCAACGTGTGCTTGTCAATTTTTTTTGAAGTTTAAACTTTACTCGTAAACTCAATACCACCAACCCTGAGGGGGTTGGTGGTATTAAGTTTGAAAAAATGATAATTTATAAATGGTTGAGAAAGCTCGGGCGGATCAAACAATTCAGACCATAGATATTTGTAGAACACCTAGATAACTTCACCACCCTTGGCTGCCCTTGACTGCTAGAGAAAGCCTAAGGCATTAAGTCCGCCTTTGTACCTTTTTGTGTGCGAGAAGTTGAAAAAAATAAATAACATCAGCTATATTTGCGTGTTTTTCAAAAAGAGTTTTTAAAGCCAGCACGATCTAAAACACATCAACAATGTCCAGCCAATTTTGTCTTAAAACCTCAGAGTTCACAAGTGTCATGGCTAATCTGATTACGGTCGACCACCTCCATCGCAATCTACCGGTATCTACTCCGAACGGATGTGTTGCAAGAAGGACCACGTATAGGCGGGCCGGCCCTGCGATTACCATAAACTATACAGCATTAGCATAGAGTTATGTCATCCGAATAACTGGCTGGTTATACAACTTTGTCTATGAGAGAATAAGAGCAAAGTGACAGATGGTTGCACTGATAGAATTCGAGATTTAAATGTTTGTAAAAAGTTTATGGTTGGTGTCACGTTTGCTTATAATTATGCTGTAAGTCTGTAACCTTTCCCTTGGTTTCTGATCGTTACATTTCTCATGTAAAATATCTCATGTTAGCTCTTACATACAGCCAAATGGTCTTAGCTTGGGTCAAATAATTTTATTTTCTTTCTTCTTTTTAAAATGCTTTTTCGATCCGTGACGAACATTATTTCTTGCTGTTGGGTATTTAGCTGTTATTTTTTTTAAGAAAGCTCTTATTTATAGTGCTCGTGTCAAAATAATAAAAGGTGCACCTTTTTTGACCATCCATTACATATTGAGACCCTTCCGTGCTTTGGACAGCAATTAAAACAACAAGCAAAACAACAAGCCTTTGGTCGTTACAAATCAGTCAGAAATCCTAAAGTCTGACAAGCAGTCTTACCAATGGGTATCGTATTTTAACGTTACTACTGGGTTGTAGGTCAGACCATATAAAATATCGATTCGTTCCATGTAAAGTATGTGGTATTCCAATGCATCGGTTATACTGGAAGGTGACCCCAACATAATTATGTAGTTGGCAAAAGGCTAGGGAGATTGATTGATTGTAAAAAAGCCTATCTGGACTAATATTATAAAGAGACAATGGTGCCGATTCCCTTATTCACAAACTTAACTAAATTTAAGTTCAGTGCATCTTTTATTTTCTATTTCATTAAGGAAAGGACAGAAGATAAATTTTAGTTTAGTCATGTCAAATTAATCAGCGCTTGACGTAATTTTAGTAGGCAAGTTTTTAATCACGTCTAAACTTGTATGGAGTAGTGACAGGCGCTGATTAATTTGACAGGACTAAACTAAAATTTTTCTTTTGTCCTCTTCTTAATGAAATACAAAGAAAAAGATGCACTGAACTTAAATTTAGTTTAGTTTGTGAACAAGGGAATCGGTACCAATATTTGAATTTATGTATGTCTGTTTAATACGCTTTCACGCTATAACGACTGAACAGAAATAGATTAAGACCTGGATTAGGACATACAATACTTTTTATTCCGATATTCCCACGGGACCTAGACATATGCAGTTGAAACCACGGGGTATAGCTAGTATTTTCTACATTACTTCACAATTTCACCAACACAACAAAATAGTTTCATAACTGGTAGGTCAGGTTACAAAAAACCACATTCTATCTAAATGCCACACAGCGTGGCAGCAACATGAATGTATAATAGTAATTTATTTAATATTTAAATCTCCTGATTAATGCACGTTTGACAACTGGTGGTCCATACATAATGTCACATTATGTACACACGACAAGCAAAGCCATACATTTCTTGTATAAGCTGACCTTTCCTTGTAGAGAAATCCTATGAACATACTTACATACATACAATCACGCCTTTTTCCCATGGGGGTAGGCAGAAACCACGGAACGCCACCTGCTACGATCTCTACACACTCCTTTTGACTCGTTTAGGTTCATACAATTGATCATACACACATGCCGGTTGCGAGTAATACGCACCTGATCTTTCTGAAGAACATCACTAATAAGGTCACTATATGTCCTCCTAGGACGTCCCCTCCCGGTGTTTCCAGTCACATCTGCCTTGTAAATACCTTTTGTGAGCCGTCCTTCATTCATCCTCTCAACATGACCAAACCAATTGATAGGCTGAGGAATGATGTGATAAGAGAAAGATGTGGTTTAAAAGAAGATGTAGTGACAAAAGAATTGAAATCCTATGAAGTAAAATGTTTTTTTTTTTAATTCTGTGAATAAGATATCGAAATCAAGATGGAATCGACATATCCTATCATAAAATGGAGGGAAGGTCCCAAAGGCCTTTTTTAAAGTCTAGAAATAATATTGGATAGATCTTGTAAGAACCGAGGGGCACGTGGTGAGGTAATCACAGCCGCACGAGTTGACTGATCTGCAACCCTAATTGCGAAACGCACAATTTATCAGAATCTGAATGGGATTGAAGATTATTTCTAAGCCATGGCGTCATTTGTTCGAATAAATTGTAGCTCAGCAACGTAAATAACGCAATGAATGTTGTTTAACTATCAATATGAAACCGATTCCTACCGATAAAAAGTTCCGCAATTACCCCTCTGGTTAATTACGCCAGCCACATTTGGTTCGTGGATTGGTGACCATTTTTGCATACCAAGACAGTGTCTCGTAAAGCTATTGGCTCCGGCCGTTCTAGTTCTTCGTTGCGGGTCACAAAGGTTATCATACTGCTATTAGGGTAGGCCTAACTGAGACAGAAAAAAAAATGCGAGGTCACATTATACTGGCTCCATATAGCTACAATTGTCTGCGTGTGTACGAAATGTAGTACCTACTGCTTTTTGAACCTGTTATTGGTTGATCCGCGCTGTGGGCAGGCAACCTGTCTACTGTGTTGTGGGCTTGTATTGGTACATTGTTATTCGAGTAACCTTGTACTGAGGCTTGATTCCCCGGTTGTATAAGTTATACTTGGATTAACTGCCTCACTGGAATTTCGTAGTACTTTGTACGATCACATCTAAAGAATCAGAAAAGGGAGGAACTTCCAGTCAGACGGGTGTCGTGTCTGGTGGGCACCTGCCCCACGATTGATGTCTGCTTGCACGATGCACATCGGATGGGAGGATGTATGTGGTGGTGTAGATGCTGCTATACATAATTCCAGCCGAAAGACATCCACTGCTGGAGATGGGGGGGAACTCAAGCACTGTTACTTCGACCAGTTCTGTGCTTCTCACATTCTGTGGATTCCTGCGGCCTTCAGCTCTCCTTCCTTTTGGTCCACGTCGTGGGAGGCCTTCCGACCCAGCAGTACGCGGTCCAGTATGCAATGACCACTCCAGAACCTTTCGGCCATGCCGCAGAGGCCAATTAATCGACACTGAGTTCTGATGACCTCGAAGATACACATGAAAATGTATTATATACCTGTACATTATACATACATTATCAGCCTATATTGTTCCCACTGCTGGGACACAGGCCTTCTCTCTTCGAGAGGTGGGCCATAATTTACCACGCGGGCCCAGTGCGGGTTGGTAGATGTCACATGTCTTCGAATTTTTTATTCTAGGACATGGCGGTTTCCTCACGGTGTTTTGAGACCGTGAAAGAAAACACCGTGTTTCCGACGCTTTCACACCATCGCCGTCGTGGTGATGAAATTATTAACACAAAGTACAGCGCCTGCCTGCATTCGAACCCACGACCTACCCGTAAGTCGGAGCCGATACCACTAGGCCACCACTGCTCTATTTGCCTGTAATTTCCTTCAAACCAGAAATTTCTTTCTTCCAAGACCTAAGAAACGCTATTATTTGAGATATACTTATAACTTATTTATATTTTCCGACGATTGACTATGCATAGAGACCTGTCGTTTTGCAATAAACTTCTAGATAGATAATTTACGAACATATCTACTCAAGACATTTAAAGGTTAAATTCCTTAAGAGACATCTCATCACCTGCTGTGTTATTTAAGAAAACGATGAGTACCTACTTATCTATGTGTTAGTAATTAAGGAGAAAATTGATAGCATGCGAATTAATTGACGATTATAATGGAAGCATCTCACACCGAAGTGTAACGGAAAGAAATTTTTGACAGGCCTGTTGGTTTAGTGGTTAGTGACCCTGACTGCTGTGCCGGAGGTCGTGGGTTCGATTCCCAGGACAAATGTTTGTGTGATGAGCACGATCATTTGTTCTGTGCCTGGGTGTAATTTATCTATAATATGTATGTATTTAGAAATATATTAGTATGTTTATCAGTTGTCTAGTACCCATAACACAAGCTCTGCTTAGCTTGGGACTAGATGGCGTTGTGTGATAGTTGTGGAATATTATATTATTATTATATTAAATTAGCTGTGAAAAATGGTTTGCAGTTTTGAGTATTTTTGACGAATTGAATGTTTCCGAAATTATAAAGAAATAATTAAGATAAAGATGTAAAAACAACTTATGCTAAATTATTCATCATCAAGCAACACATCCAGCGCTGAACATAGCCTTTCCCCAATTTGGGAGGCTTCGCCATAATCGCCACGCTTGGCAGGTGGGTTGGCGAATGCAGTATGGTGGTAAAATGTATAGAGAACGCTGCTGCCTATTCTGTAGAAGTTATGAAAATAGATTTAAGAATAAGATGTTTTAACCAAATTCTATTAATAAGTCACGAATAATGCTAAAAAAGACTGGTTAAGGGGGCAACGCCACGGTATCTCGCGAAATTAATTTTTCTCTTACTTACGTTTTTTTTTTTGCAATTTGCAGGTCACTGTTAAGCTGTATGTTGAGCAAAATCCAATTTGCGACCGAACCACGTTTGTATTTACAAATTTATAACCATCAAAATCATCCATACAAGTCTCTTAGTTTATTAAGTCCTATTGAACAACTTTTTCAGAAAAATCATTTCAATAATTATTAAATGAATTAAGAGTGATGTACAAAGACCACACACATTGACACGGGCACTTGATAAATATGATTAATCTCAGATCATCACATCGAATTAACTTTAAACCAAACAATCAACTTTATGACGTTCCATTAATCAAAATTATTCAATGAATAATTAATCCTGTCAATTTAATCCTCTTTAAGACTTCGGTGTGACAGACGACGCATCTTATATGCTCACGGGCAACAAAAAACGAAGCAAGACGGAGATACACGATTCGATCCGATGTTCCAAACTCGCTCGATGGAGGAATGTTGACATTTTAAAGTCAAGGTTGTCACTTGTCACGTGGGTCTTACACATTCCTGTTTATTGTATTTGAGAAAAAGAGTTTCTGTTTGAACTTTTGTTTTTGGGGTAGTGTAGTATTAACACAATCATCATTTGCCTAGCCTTTTCCCAACTATTTTGGGGTCGGCTTCTAGTCTAACTGGATGCAGCTAAGTACCAGTATTTTACATGGAGCGACTGCATATCTGACCACTACAATACATTTAAAGAATAATACGGTATCCCTTGGTAAGACTGTTTGTCAGACTTCCGGGCTTCTAACGACCTGTAAGGACTGTTAAAGATACAAATGTCAGCTGGGACCAATGGCTCAACATGCTTTCTGAGGCACGGAGGGGTCTTTGTATATTAAGATGGTCACCCATCCACGAACTAACCATGGCAAGTGTAGCTTAAAACAATGTCATGTTACAAACGTTTATCTATGTATTATCAAATTTAGTTTGTGTTATAAAGAGGAATTCTTATGTAGGAGGCTATCTTTGGGACTGCTGATCCGATTCCGAACATCCTTTCACTAATTGGAAGCGACAGTACCTACTACCGAGTGTCTTAGGATATATTTTATTTTAAAATAAGAACTACACGCAGACTTGGTTGCGGGTAGAAGCTAGTAACCAAAAAACTGTGAGCTCTGTAAGTACGATCGCGGACACTGGTGGTTGACCACTTTTCAACCTTATTGCTTAAGACATAAGTGGGAAAAATTATCAACGTTATTGTCAGTGGTTGTCATTTAGGACATGGTCAAGTTTAGATTCTGCTTTATAAGGAAAATCAAAGACGAAATTAGAATGCTGGTAGGTATTTAGAGAACAAGGTGTAAACCATATAAGTACGTAATTTAGCTAGTTTTCTAGTTTAAAATAGAAGCCTAGATTAAAACTTAATTCTGATTTAAGTTCTTGACCCATCCTCATTTTAATTCATTTGAAACTCGCTGAATAAAGTACAAAATCACGTCGAAAGTGTAAAATGGATCAAGGGTAATTTTTAAAATAATTAATAAAAGTACTTAGATATGCTAACAGTTTTAAAAACAATAAATAATATATTTTGAAACTCGTAATTGAACCATCCAACAAAAAATAATTCTTCGGGTTACTCTGCCCCTTTAATATTAAAATTACCGTATCAATTAGAAGACTTACCAACATTAAGTATTTTATGAAATAGCTTCAAGTAAAGAAAACGAACAAAGCACAACTTAGTATAATATTGAGCTCAATTCTGTTGCAATTGCGACCTTTAACGAAAAACGTAATTTATCTGTTTATTTTGTTCGTTATGGGAATTTCAATTGAATAATGTTTATATTCATATATTCAATGAACATCGATGCTTATTTAAGCAAATGATCTCAGCAGCATTCAGAATGCAGATAGAATTCTAAGAAATATTTGTGTTAAAATCTACACAGTACATGTAATAAAACTAGTAGTAGAAATTTGTTTATTTGTTTGAACGCGGTAATCTCTGTAACTACCAGTAGGGTTTGGAGAAACCTTTTTTATTTGATAGCCCAATCCTCGGGGAAGGTTATAAACTATCTAAGATTGCGTTACGACCCTTAGGAGTTGAGTAAATCGAATAAAAGTCAGAAAGAACGCTAAGTCAAAACGAAAAGTGGGCGCGGGACGCAGCGCGACGCGGTAAGTCGGGGGCCGAAATTTCACGCGGTCAGAGTCGCTAACAGAAGTTAGTTTAAATATTAAAGTAGGCTTTGTAAACTCTTTGCAGTATATGTAACAAAGAATAGATTTGTAGAGCCAACTGTTGAGAAATCTTTGGCTTTGGTTAAGGTGTCGTTATTTATGTTGCGTTGGCAAATAGACTGATGGAAAGTGATTGAAAGCTTAGGAATAAAACTTTTTAACAGGTGGTTTAATTTTTTGTTAAAAAGTTTTTATTTTATGATTTTTTTGTGGCTTTAATGTACTAATAATACTTGGCAAGGTATACCCTATCCAACAATAAAAGAATTATCAAAATCGGACTACTCTGTACAAAGTTATGCGTGGTTATACGTTACAATCAGTGAGTGAACAATCAATCATCCCCTGTTTTCCAACCCTTAGGGTTCGATTTTGTTTTCCAAATTTATATGGGACCACCTTGGGAGTATACCCTTTCCAATAGAAGAAGAATTGTCACAATCGGACCACTATGTAAAAAGTTGTGAGTGTCAGTGAGTGAACAATCAATCATCCCCTGTTTTCCAACCCTTAGGGTTCGATTTTGTTTTCCAAATTTATATGAGACCACCTTGGGAGTATACCCTTTCCAACAGAAGAAGAATTGTCACAATCGGACCACTATGTAAAAAGTTATGCGTGATCATACATAAAAAAAAATAAAAAAATATATATATATACGCGTCGAATTGAGAACCTCCTCCGTTTTTTTTCGTCGGTTGATAAAAGAAAAAGACGTAAAGACGTAAAACGCATAAAGAAATGCAGTTATTACTTTTTCATTTGAAGTTACATGAGCTGGGATTATGTGTTTTGGTGCATAAAGCGCTTAACAGTTTATTTTTTTAATGGAAGTTAGAAAAAGTGCTTAAAATAACAAAACTTCAACGAATTTGCCAAGTTTGATGATTTTTTTTTTGACTTGCTATTTTTTTCTTACTATTTTAGAATAGATGTAAACTTCAATACCCAAACTTCACATAAACACAATAATATGACGTGAATAAATACTTTGAATTATCATGACTATGATAGGCGAAAAATGTTCTAATCTTTACACTTCTCCTTTATTTGGGGTCGGCGCAACGTGTTTTTTTCTTCCACACTTCTCTATTAGTCGTCATCTCAGTAGTCACCCCCTTTCTATCCATATCATTAATTACACAGTCCTCCATCGTTTCTTTGGTGTCCCTATACTCTTAAAGCCAACTTTCGTCACGACATTTTAGAGAGTACTTCGACGCCTAAGTGTCCTTTTTGTATTTATTTGTGTAGTTAGTCGTTTACTTTAGTGTCTTGCCTGTAAAACTGTCCATATATCTTAAATGATATAAGACTCTAAAAATCAACTGCCTAAATAAAGGCATGCAACGACCGCATCTCACGATCTGAAGGCCATAACTCATTCCGTAGGCGATAGGCAGCTGCCTGTCACTGACTCCTCACAAAACACATCCTCAAGGTTCCTACTTACAAGCAACAAGTGTTACATACATGATACAACCAACGCATTGTACTTTTAGTAGATACTTTGATAATAATGATGTGTGAATCATAAAAAGGTTGAATGCATCAATTATAAAAGAATGTAGGTAGATATGCATTCTATTGGCTGTTGTAGCTGTACTTGCGTTTTAACTTGTATTGAGTTTTGTCTTCCCGTGAGTGTCGTTAAGAAGCGGCTAAGGAACTCACTTTAGAACTCTATGCATTTTACCACCATACTGCGATCGCTAACCCACCTGCCAAGCGTGGCGATCATCAAGCCCCCCCCCTAATTGGGGGAAGCTTATGTCAAACTAATTTAGAATAGAATAGAGACAAAACATTATATGGGAGATCGCGCTGAAAGACCGGAGAAGAGAGTGATAAACAAGATTTGTAGATCGTGAGATTAGGAAAGCTTTTCCGCTATTTTCTCCCACTGAAAAATGCAGGAAAAATTATTTTCTTTCAGCTAAAATATTGATTTTCGCCGCAACAAGTTTTATTATTAGATCCCGGTGCAAAAAGGAGACCAAGGGGGATCTTGCAACGCAACATGACGCTGTATTCTTCAAAGACAAAGATTCGCCTACTTATTCAGCGTATAGTAGCTGCCTACAAACGCATTTCACCAGCTATGTTTCAATCAATCAATCAATCAACTCAGCCTATCGCAGTCCACTGCTGGACATATGCCTCTTCCATGCTGCGCCATAACTTCCTGTCTTCCTCCTTCCGCATCCAGTCTGTCCCAGCAACCTTTTTGAGGTCGTCGGTCCATCTAGCTGGGGGGCGTCCCACACTACGTTTGCCGATACGCGGTCTCCACTCCAGGACTCGTCTGCTCCATCGGCCATCGGTCCTTCGACAGACCCTTCGCCTATGTTTTAGTCCCATGTTATTGAGGACGAGTCTTGCGTAGGGCACAAATCCAGACATGGTTCAGAGGGACAGAGAGCAGTGGTGGCCTAGTGATATCGGCCCCGACTTACGAGTTGCAGGTCGTAAGTTTGAACCCAGGAGCCTGTACTTTGTCTAAATAAATAAGTTCATCACCAAAACGTTGAAGGAAAACATCGTGAGGAAAGCGGCATGTGACATCTTCTAACCCGCACTGGGGCCGCGTGGTATATTACGGCCCACTCCCTCTCACTGTGAGGAGGCCAGTGTCCCAGCAGTGGGAAAAATGTAGGCTGATTATGAAATCCAGACATGAGGCGTTTCTGGGAACTTTCTTATAAGGAATCTTAATAAAACTTGGCCCGATCCGGATACCAAACTCAAGCCCTCACGTTCAGCATTCGCGCTTGCGATTGTGGCTACTAGACTAACAAGGCTATCAATTAAAAGATTCTTAAATTCAATATGCAAATGACTATCAGGTCAATTTATAATGGTTGATGATGTGATAATTATATTCCTATCCTGTTTAACGTGACCTCAGACGAAGCCGCGTCTGATTCATTTGACCCGGCGTTCTATTGTGAATGTCAAGGTAGAGATGGTTCTTCTAATAATTTGAGCGAGTAGGTATTTTTTGGTGTGGTGATAGGTAGTGATATTTTTTTTCGTTTGTGGTTAGATCAGAAAATAGCTTCGTAAGGTTTTGAGGACTTGACAAAACATTGAGGTCTATTTATTATAATGTTAGTTTAATATTCTTGTATTATACACAATATCTGGATGACCGAGCTTTGCTCGGTATGTTTTCGTAAATTGTGTTTAAAATAATAAGTTTATGTTGATTATCGATAAAGTTGGTCATTGAAAACATGATAAAACGACATTTTATAAAAATGAATCCTAGCTAGATCAATTTATCGTCTCCAAAACCCCCTGTATACTAAATTTCATGAAAATCGTTGGAGCCGTTTCCGAGATTCCGATTATATATATATATATACAAGAATTGCTCGTTTAAAGATATAAGATAAATGTTCTGAAATAAATTCTTTCAATGGTTGTAAAAATATACTGGTTACAGGTCGTCAGAAGCCCGAAAGTCTGACAACCAGTCTTACCGAAGGGTATCGCATTACTCAGTAACTGGGTTTTGTAGGTCAGATAGGTGGTCGCTCTATGTAAAATACTGTCGTAAAGCTTCATTCAAATAGACTGGAAGCCAACCCCAATATTGTTGGAAATTGATGATGGTGAAAATATAATCAAAATTCGTTGCACAGTTTGGAAAAACGAAAAGAAAAAACTACTATAAATTATAAATATAGACAGCTCTCTGTCTATATTTATAAATTATAGTAGTTTTTTCTTTATACAGAATTAGTCGATGTGAAGAATACTAAATGAAAGCCTTATAAAAGCGTTTAGATTAATAAAGTTGCCTGGAAGAGATCGCATAAAGCGATAAGGCCGCCCATTGTATATTTTGTAATAATTATAATGTTTTTTGTGATGTATTTTTATGGTGTACAATAAAGTATATATAAATAAATAATAATAAATAAATAAAGTTTCTCGATCATGACGACTTAAAAGAAAGCCTAAAAAGGTGTTTAGCAAAAACCAATTTTTAATTTAATACTGCGAATTGAAAATAGAAACGCTTATTAATTAAAACGCTACCTTACATTCTAATTCCGATGAATCATCTTCTGCACTTGTGATAAAAATACTTTAGAAATAGTTTATCTTTAGGCACTATAATTGTATGAGAATTTAATACTGTTTGCTAAATGTACTCTTTTTGTAATCGTTTTTATTAAATAAATTATTATTTTTATTATAAATTATTATAAAACAGCTGCACAGGTCGATGGATGAGATTAAGCTTCGCTTGTTGCGGTTGGTCTGTGGATGGGTGACCATCTTTACATATATGACCCCTTCATGCCTCGGAAAGCACGTTAAGACGTTGATCCTGGTTGTTATTTGTAGATTTTTGCTGTCAAAACGACTGTTCGTTAAGAGTTGTCAAAAACCCGAAAGTCTGTCAACTTAGTTGGGAAAAGACTAAACAAAGGAGCAAAATGAGTGCAGGAGTCTTTAAGTTCATTTTTGTAGGAAAAATATATTCTGAGTTTCTCATTTTAATTATTCTTGTCTGGAAAATAAGCTAGAACCAATTTCAAGAATACATCAGCAGAGATCGAAAAAAATGCGCACTCTGCGAAAGAATAACATCTACTTAAACTTCTTTTTCTAAAGCTAATAACTTTGACATCAAAGGCCATTAATTAATGATTGCAGTAGTAATTACATGAATACAGCTTTCGCAAACGTCGAAGTGTGAATTCAGACTTAATTAGTACGTAAACCAATAAATAAATTTTGAGTTGGTGAGTGCTCTTTCTTTCTACTGCTGTTTGCTATTTGAATGGTGTGAATTTTTTTCTTAGAGGCGTTTTTAGGGTTCCGTTGCCAAATGGCAAAAAACGGAACCCTTATAGATTCGTCATGTCTGTCTGTCTGTCTGTCGGTCTGTCTGTCTGTCTGTCTGTCTGTCTGTCCGTGTATGTCACAGCCACTTTTCTCGGAAACTATAAGAGATATGTTGTTGAAACTTGGTAAGTAGATGTATTCTGTATACCGCATTAAGATTTTTACACAACAATAGAAAAAAAACAATAAATTTTGGGGTTCCCCATACATAGAACTGAAACTCAAAAAAAATTTTTCATCAAACCCATACGTCTAGGGTATCTATGAATAGGTCTTCAAAAATGGTATTGAGGTTTCTAACATCATTTCTTTCTAAACTGAATAGTTTGCGCGAGAGACACTTCCAAAGTGGTAAAATGTGTGTCCCCCCCCCCGTAACTTCTAAAGTAAGAGAATGATAAAACTAAAAAAAATATATGATGTACATAACCATGTAAACTTCCAACGAAAATTGGTTTGAACGAAATCCAGTAAGTAGTTTTTTTTTTAATAAGTCATAAATCGTAAATCGCAATTTACCTTCCATTCAATCAACTCAAATATAAAAAAAAAAACATTTAGTTTCATAAATATAAACCTTACGCATAAACCGAGGGTACCTACAGGTTTGTACGGAACCCTCGGTGCGCGAGTCCGACTCGCACTTGGCCGGTTTTTGTTTTCATTTTCCATGTAAACATTAGGTACGAATTATAGCTCAGTTCCGGTAAGGCAATATTTGTACCCAAAATGTTTGTCATGATGATATCATAATGACCTTACGGAGACCAATCATATATTTTATAATCTGTGGCATAATTTGACATATTGCGCACTGTCATTGCTTCTAACAACGTAAAACGACTTCTGTAATAATCGAGTGTCACAAGCAAATCGATTTTATAAATGAAAATATTTATACAAAGCAGAACTCAACAGTGCCAGTGCCAAATAGGAAAAAAGTCAGCCGCCATTTTTAATTTTCTCTTCACGCAACATTAGCAAACTATCTTTTATTTATAACACCCAAACGTGTTCTATTGTTGCCGCCAAAACTTATTTGTAGCGACGAAATATAAGTGAAAGTATTTTTTATTGAAGTCAGCCATTTTGGAACAGCTGTCAAAAATCGCGAACTGTCAAAAGGCGTGAATTACTCGCAGCTACGTGCCTACCATTGATTCGGTGAAAGGGTGTAACAAAAACTGACGCATGGACAGCGATCAATGGATATGTTTTTGATTTGTTTGGTCGTTTATTATGATTCCATGTGTTTGTCAGAGGTCGCCCTATTCACCTTTGCGCTAGAAATTCTTTTATTTCTGTTCATTAGAAAGTATACGCTATCCTTGATTTTTAAATAGTGTGGTTTTGCCACACCTTAGGCTGTCCCTAATGAATTTATCATCAATTTCATATTATAAACGAGTTTTCAAAAGCTAATGGAGATTAAAGATTTTTAGGTATCCGCAGGTGTGGTTGATCTTTATGTTAAGATTAGAAAATTCTATGCATAATACAAAATACGTCGAACAAAATGTCATAGATGATTAAAGTTGTTTGTCCCTCTTCCTAAAATGAAACAAGTGAATTAAGTTTTCAATTACGTAATAAACTGTAACGTGTTATAATATTATGTTTATGTTATTATTGTAGTGACATTTAAATCTAACCTTTAACAGCGTTTTAGAAAACTTGAAGTTCATTGGCACCATCATATGCCAATTTGCCTATACGTTCCCACTGCTGGGACATAGCCCTAGGGCTCGCGGACCCAGTTGATAAATGCAGGTTGGTAAATGTTACATATTTTCAAATTTTGCTTCTAGGACATGCCGGTTTCCCGACAATGTTTTCCTTCACCGTTTTGACAGCAGAGGTGATAAACTAAATTGGAAAAAATAAAGCGCCTGCCTGGGATCAAACCTACAACTCTAAAATCGGGATCGTTAGCACGAGGCCATTACCAAGGTCGTCAAAACTGCCATAATAATTGGTTAATTCAGTTTTTAATGCAATTAGCATGTCCAAATTTTAGAAGCAGAATGTTAAAAACCTTCAAAAAATGGTTTTCCCTTCAAAGTTTTCCACATTATCTATGGTTTTACAGTTTACTTTTTTAAATCCTCCAATCTGAGGCGACAACAACCCAAGTTTAGCCAATAACATTTACGGCGAAAAAAAAGGTCGTATTTTAAATTGAATTGAAAATATCAAAATATTTTAAGTTTTTATGTTTGTTAATGTAATTTGTGCACGACATTAAACATTTGTGTTATTTTAATTAATGTACTTTAACTGTCTGATATAATGAAAAAAGTATGTGCACAGTGTGATAGTGTAGTGACTGTCAAAGTTTGTTAATATTTTAAGTTATTTTCAAATTGTTCTCAAGTAAGTGAAATATTCGTAATTTCTTATTGAGAAATAAATTTCTTTAACCATAACCTTCTTTCTCACTCCCAGTAAAAACAAACTCTAGTCAAGACCAAGCTTATAAAATTGCCATAATTGAAGTGTAGGCCTTTTACTGTTCAAGTACAAGTATCAAGATTTTCATTTAAATTCTAATCAAAACTACTTCTATTATACGGAGGTTCTAACGCAGGCTCGTTAGAAGATAACTGGGAGGTACGGGTTGTTAGGGCTACTCCTTTTAACAATATTTTAATATTTCCCTGGAATTATTTTTAGTTGTATACTCCGATTTTTAAATTGCTAGATTGAAATGACAGCTGTGATCGAACTTTTATGTCAACATGACAGTTTAGCGGTAGTTGCTGTCATTTTGGTGTCATCATTCATCATAATTTCAGTCGATAGACGCCCACTGCTAGGCATAGGCCTATTTGGGGAGCTTTGCCATAATCACCACGCTTGGCAGGCGGGTTGGTGATCGCAGTATGGTAGTAAAATGCATAGAGAACGCTGCTGACCATTCTCTAGTAAGTTTCTTAGTTGCCTTTTATGACACCAACGAGAAGAAATGGGGTGTTGCTAGTCCGCGCACCACAAGGAAGATTTTGGTCTAGCAAATAAAAAAAAACAGAGAAAACCGCATTCAAATCAGTTGCGAAGTTTTATACTATTCAAGACAAGACAAAGAGATGGCAAGTGCCATCTTCATCTATATATATAAAATTCAAAGTCCTGAGTGACTAAACCGCTGGTCATGGAGACCTGAAATTTGGAGGATGTGTTCTATGTGAGGAGTAGGTATCCACTAAGAAAGGGTTTTTCGAAATTCCATTCCTAAGAGGCTGAAATGATGAATATTTCGACATCCACGCGGGCGAAGCCGCTGGCAGAAGCTAGTAGGATATATTTTTTGTTAAAGCAACACATTTCACGTGGACGAAGTCAAAGGTAGAATTTAGTATACTAAACAGAAGCTGAGCCGAGCTAAGCTGAAGTCCCTCGTACAAGGCACAGCCCTAGGCCCTAGGTTATTGCCAGTCACTACCGGTTTTAAAACCTTTCTGCAGCTATTACAGTGAAGCGGTTTTTTAATTTACAATCTCAGCTGCCTGTACTCGATATCAACCCGCCTCTATGATTGTCGTAAACAGGGATCGTAGTGCAGATTAGATTTAGCGTATAGAGTGCGTTTTTATGTGTGTCTATCTGTGGAAAGGTAAATGACATTGGTTGTTGATTTCTGAAAGGAAAGCTGTTTTGAAGGGAGAAAAAAATAAGACTAAAAAAGGTAAGTAAATGACTTCTGTGGGTAGGTACCTACATATATTATTTACGGCTAACCGAATAGTCCAAACTTTTATAAAAGCCAGTGAAAATGTTATTATAGGTTTAATACTAGGTGTTCAGTCAACCCCAAGAAAGCGTGAGTTATGTATGTATGAACTAGGGATCCTAAAAAGCCCATAAAAAATAAATACTCATGAAACTTCAAACGATAAAATTTTGCCATTTCTTAATAAAAAAAAAACAACTAATTCATTGTCAGTGTGATTTCAATGTTAAAAGGAGATCGCATACCAACAAGCTTAGATTTGACGTTAGCGTATTTAATATTAAACCATAGCTTCATATTCTCTTAAAACCTAACCTTTTGACCCTGACCTCTGCACCTACCTGTAATTAAAACCGTCACGACAGACTACTGCTTCTACAATTCTGCATCAGCCAATAACCATAAACTACAGAAGTGGGTCTCGTAACAAATTCTCCGCGAGTCTCCGCTAGATGTCGCTCTGACCTCTAGATGCGAAGGCGCACAAACGTGATATGTCAGCCGTTGTTACATTGAGATGGAAATCCTAAAGCAGTGGGTACTGTGCGTGTAATGCAAGCATTATTTTGAAGGATAATCTGAGAGTTTCTTTTATATTTATGGTTGACCTCGTTTTGTAGTACGATCTACCTCGCACATCGTGTTGGATTGTTATTGTATTAAAACAGCAAAAATCAAAGTGATTTTTAATTAAACTTGTGATTTCTAAGTAAATTATTTTGGTCAAGAAAAGTTCTTCTCGAAAGTCTCAATTAATTTTCATCATCATCATCATTTCAGCCGTAAAACGTCCACTGCTGGACTTAGGCCTCCCCCAATTTGGGGGGCTTTGCCATAATCGCCACGCTTGGCAGGCGGGTTGGTGATCGCAGTTTGGTGGTAAAATGCATAGAGAACACTGCTGCCCATTCTCTAGTAAGTCTCTTAGTCGCCTCTTGCGACATCCACGGGAAGAAATGGGATGGATTGGACTGGATTTCCCATCCAGAAAAAAAAAAGTATACCACTATACTTTTTTTTTCTGGATGGGAAATCATCAAATGACTTCCCCCGCTCTGGGCGGAGCGGGAGGGCGTGTCAGACTTTTACTGACTAAAACCCACCCATGTTCCTTCAGTTGCCCGTGTGCCGGTGTCACGGTATCTCGCTTGAACAATGTCGCGACCCCGGCAGGCATCGGTCCTAGTAGACTCCTTCACTGCTGCTGACATCTCTTTGAGGCGCGCGTGGAACACTACGCGCTGTCGATCCGAGCCTGGTCCTTACCGGGCGGCGAGCTACCCATTGCTCATGGTGGTATTCTTTACGTCAGCACCACACTGAACAATTCATTTTAGCAAAACTAATATTTAAAATATGACAAACAAAACAAATTAGGCTGAGAATCAACACATTTTCAACGTCAAAACTACATAAGATAGTCCCCCAAACTCACTTTCTAGTACTTATTTATTTATCAACTCAGAGGTCACACACAAAGACAAAGATAAAAGTATTTAAGAGTCCTTTTGTGGACACAACTTTATCACCAAAAACCTCAGTAGAAATAGCCAATTTCCATTTAAATAACAATTAATATTATTTCCTATACAAAACCTTTGAGATATTATTGTTGCCAACATAAATAATGGACGCTAAGTTTACAGAGTTGCACAAGGATGCTGCGCGGGAGTAGCGACTTGCGACACTAAATGTCAAATGTCAGGTGAAGATTCACCCTTTGTGCTAGCTTTTGTGCTAAATATTTTGTTAAGGTGTGTTGACATGGATACTATGAAAGTGTCGAATCAGCATAAGTATATTTGTCAAAGTTTTTTAACCGACTGCAAAAAGGAAAAGGAGGCTCTCAATTCGGCTGTATGTTTGTTTTTTTTTGTATACAATGTGTCTTAGGGATAAGTGACCGCCCGGCGTTTTTTGAATATTTGTACAAAATTATTAATACAAAAATAATAATTAAAATTATTATTATTAGCTATTGTAGGAAATATCGTGTAGTTAATTAATAAATTAAAAAATGTGATATTAAGGGGCATTTTTCAGATTTATTTTGACAAAACTGAAGAGTTTTTTTTTCTTTGAATTTTAATTTTGTTTTTTATTTAATAAATGTTTTACTACATTTTAGTTATGTTTAATTATTTTAATTGATAAACTATGATGTCGGCTAGTCAGTAAAAAAAAATAATGGAAAAAGATGAAGAAACTTAGGATATATCGTAAAAAAACTGTAGCACGTCACGCGTCTTTACAAAAAAAGAAAAAAAAACATAAAAAAAAATCTAATGCCGCTAAGTCACAAATATAAATGTAATTATTAATAATTTTGTACAAATATTCAAAAAACGCCGGGCGGTCACTTATCCCTGGGACACATTGTATAAGTTGCGTGATATCTCCGGAAATAGTGGATGGATTTCAAAAACTCCAATTTGCATGTCGAAGTAAGGCTTTATGTTAAACAAACTATGATCCACGACTGTAACATACATGGCTATGCATAATTATAATTATTAAAATCATTAATACAACCTTCTAAGTTAATTTAATTCCATCAAATGACTATTTGATGAAAAAATAATTTAATGAAATTAATGGAACCTCTACACTGCTTACCTTATTTAACCCCCGACGCAAAAAGAGGCGTGTTATAAGTTCGACCGGTATGTGTGTCTGTTTGTGGCCCCGTTAGTCTAAACCGGGTGAATCAATTAAGAGGCGGTTTTTTTTTAAAGTAAAAGAAGGTTAAGCATCACATTTGTACCAATTTATCTGTTCTTTTCTTCTTGTCTGTTTATATATGTGTGTACATAAATGGTTAAATACATAAATAAGGTTTTTAGTGGTGGTTCTTAGACATTTTTTTAAAATCACAATCGGTTCGACGCTCATATGATCAAAACATTACCTACAATTTCTTATTCAACTTAAAGGGTCAATACGTTTTTTGGTTAGAGGTATTTTCGGGTTGTGAGATTTTTAAAATTTTAATTAAGGTATTTTTTTTAGTTATTTCGTGCCATACTATATTGCAGGTAATAACTTAATAGCTAAGTATTTACCTACAAACCTCAATCTATTGTTTCCTAGCGTTATCAGCTAATCACGGTAGCCATATCAACAACAATGTATACAGAAACCAATTTATTTTACATAAGTCAAAACATAAACCTTTATTCTTATCATCACGCTTGGCTTTGTAATGGGGTCAGTAGAACTCCTAAAGTAACTGCAAGTGGTTTATTACTATGTAGATTATTTATTAATCTACAGTATTATAAAGAGGTAAGTTTGTTTACAGGAAGTAATCTCCGGAACTAGGTACCAGTAGGATTGGTAAAAATCTTTTTACATTTTATAGCCTAATTCTTGAGAAAAGTTATATATTATTTCTTGCTCCCGCGGTTCTGTAGCGTATTAGGCATGTTTGCTGAAGCAGAGACAGACAGCTTTAAAGCTATTATGCGTAAAAGAACAGCATCCCTGATGCTAAGGATTCGGGGGAGCACCAACAGCATTTTAAAGGTAATAGTGAATAAGCCTGATTGCCCGTTCCTGGGGCACTGGACCCGTATGCATAGCTGCAGGTCTGGTGCAGCGGGAAGGGGAAATATTTATAGGTGTTTGAATTAGTTTTATTGGTGTTTTATTTGTTTTATTTTAATGAGAATTGTTTTACGAACATAGTTTTATAAGTATTACTAACATCAATATGAATTACTGTATTCGAACTAAATAAATAATAAATAAAATAAAAATTTCACATTACAATACCTTAGGAGCAGACCAGAATGAAAAAATGACGTAAAGAACGCTACGTGTCAACGAAGTAACTGCGCGGGCTAGCGCTAGGATATGACGCGACGGGACCAAAATTTCACGAGAACGAAGTCGCAGGCAGAAACTAGTATAATATAATTGTTCATCAAATCGTTGAGCTCCTTAGGTTCTGAGTTGAGCTGTATAATTAGGTACTGATAAATGCGTGCACTGATTGGACAGGTCCCCTAAATCTGTGTGGTTCTTTCCTCAAAAGACTATTTCGGACGGTCTTCACATGATGTGATCAAGATTATGTCTGGACTTTAAAAGATACCTCTGTGTTTGTTTCACCCTTTCTTCTCAGAGTAGTCACATAGGAAACGCCGACCTCATATAGTTTTCTACCAGGGTCGCGAGATCTTTTCAAAAGAGTTGCCGTGGCCCTGGCATATGGGCTACTGAAGGAACACGGGTGGGTTTTAGTCAGTAAAAGTCTGACATGCCCTTCCGCTCCACCTTAGAGCGAGCACCTTAAGTCATGTGATGATTTCTCACCCACAAAAAAGAAACCTAGATTTTAAAAATATGATTGAAATGTAAAAGTGTTTGTACAAACTTGCTTCCAGAAATAAAATCATTTATCATTTAGATCGTCATCGCTAAATCTCGCGGATTCGCTCATCTAAGTTTACAATTTATAAAACCAGATTGTGTGTTCACTCTTGACATTAACGGTGTGACCTTAAAATGTGTTAAAACATCATTTTGTTTCTGACTACTTTTTGCTACCGAGGGAACGATACGTAATGGCGAAATAATTGCGTTTGTTTAATCCGTTGTTCCCCAAAACCTTTAGTTATCACTACATAGTATAAAACAAATTCGCTTCCCTCTGTCTGTCCCTATGTATGCTTAGATCTTTGAAACTCCGCAACGGATTTTGATGCGGTTTTTAGTGTTCCGTTGCCAAATGGCAAAAAACGGAACGCTTATAGATTCGTCATGTCTGTCTGTCCATATGTCACATAAACAAAAAAAAAAAAAACAATTTCATAAACATAACCTTATGTATAAACCGTGAATGTACCGTCTACAGTTTTGTACGGAACCCTCGGTGCGCGATTCCAACTCGCACTTGGCCGGTTTTTTAAATAGATAGAGCGATTCAAGAGGAAGATTTATATGTAGATATAATACGCGGGCGAAGCCGCTGGCAAAAGCTAGTTTAATTATATGTGAGATACTTAAGGATCGATCAATCAGGTTAAGCTACACTTGCCGCGGTTGGTTCATGGATGTGTGACCATCTCTACATACCAAGACCTCTCCGTGCTTCGGAAAGCACGTTAAGCCGTTGCTCCCAGCTGTCGTTTGTGGATCTTCGACAGTCGTTTCTGGTTGTCAGAAGCCCGAAAGTCTGACAACCAGTCTTACCAAGGGGTATCGTATTACCTACTAAATAGATTGTGGAGGCCAGAGAGGCACTCACTCAGACATGTAACATGTATCAACCCGCACTGGGCCCGCGTAGTGTGTTACAGCCCACTCCCTCTCACGGAGCGAAGGCCTGTGTCCCAACAGTGGGAACAATATAGGCTGATTATAAAAAAAATATCAAAAACTCGCGAACCGCCCTTTTATCCAAAGCCGCTACACTTCAGTAAGCGTCAGAAGTAAAGCCCCACTTCTTTTAGCTCTAGGACTTCGCTGCGCTCTTAAAACAGATGTGTATGTTTTTACGTGGTAACAACATGACACTAATGCGTTATAAATTGCTTCTAAAACTGCGCCTTAAAAGGCTAAACCTACTTAACCTAGGCATCGTAATTAATGGTGGCTATTAGGGCTTTAATTTGTCAAATAAATCTGTCAACAAATTGTCTTGTAATAAATTTTACCTAGCACCAGTGGCGTAGCTAGTCCTAAAGGGGCCCTGTATCAAGATTTATTAGGGGCCCCTTTTTTCCCAGACTGCAGCCAACCTCAAAAGGATGGCATTGTTTTTTTTTTAAATAAAGAAAACATCGCGAGTCGTGGCCTTATGCGATTACTCGCTTAAAATATAAAAAAAAAAAAATATTTCATAATACGTCGGAGCTTGAGGGGGCCCTGTAGGTTGGGGGCCCGTATCATTGATACGGCTGATACGGCGGTTGCTACGCCCCTGCCTAGCACCAGCTAAAAAGACTAATGAAAAGATAAATAATGAGTTGGATTACGGTTCCTATGCATAACTTTACACTATTATAGTATACAAAACAAAAAACTCTCTGGTTCTTACTGTTCATCATCATAACAGCCGAAAGACATCCACTGTTGGACATAGGCCACCCACAATCAATACGCTTGGCAGGCAGGTTGGCAATTGCAGTATCATGGTAAAATGTACAAAGAACGCTGCTGATTCTCTAGTAAATCTCTTAGTCGCCTTTTACGACACCCACGGAAGGAAATGGAGTGGTGCTTTTCTTTACGCCCGGCACTACACTGTGGTTCTTACTGTTAGACAAAGTTTTAAGTACTATGACAATAAGGTTAACGGTATCTCTTTATGTAAAGCTTTTTTTACTTAAATTTCGTATCTATTAATTTAATGAGTACTCTTAGTGACAGCAAAAACGTTTTAACTGCAGGAACATTCACTAACGTATCAGAAAATTCAAATTTCCTTACGGTTTTTTTTACATTTGGGAGTCAATGCAAGGTTGTTTATTGATTTAAATATATTTCAGGACTGTAAGAAACATAGCTTTGCAAAATAATTATTAAAATAATCAATAAACCGATACTCACCCTTAATAAGTTTGTATCTGTGCTCGGACTTTTAATTATACAAGATTATTTTTAGTATATGCGAAACCTGAATATAGTTTGTTCAGAATCAGTAACTGAATCGATTCCAATAATTTTTACACCATGTTATATTTTGTACCAAAAATATTTAATTACGCTTCCAAGTCGCGGGCCGCGCTATTTTGTTTCGATTTTAAAATTATCATGTCTTTCTCGTATTCAAACGTCCATTACACGGAGATGGTACGTACACTAGCTGTTTGTGGTGATCTGCATATGTTTTTGCGTGGACAACCAGGTAACTTATCAAGCTTATAACTTTATGATTATTAATGATACAGTTTTGAAATTTTTTTCATAGATTCTTTACACAAAAATACTAGACCCGTGTATCGGGTTTCGCATAAACAAAAATTAACGTTGTATATTAGCTGTAGTAACTCGCTATCAATCACTAAAGAGAAATACTAACACGTTTGAATATGGATTACCCGTTTTCCAACAATTTTAATGATAATTGATAAATCATATACGAAAATTGTGGTTACAAAATTAACCTCAATTGTCAAATGAGTAATGAAATCAAATTTCTGGTCTAAGTAAGTATTTAAATAATCAAATCAAACGACTAAATTTGTAAGTAGCACTCCAAATTCCTGACAGCCGTGACTTACGAGTAGGTCGTAGGTTCGAACCCAGACTCTTCTGTTTGTGTAAATCATTTCGTCACCACTGCTCTCAAAACGGTGAAGAAAATATCGTGAGCAAACCGGCCATATTTCCAAAAAATTCGAAAACTCTCAGCGAGAGGAGAACTGTATCCTAACAGTGAAAACATTACAAGCTTTTAATGCTAATTTGGAAGAGAACTTTGTAGAAATCAGTGCACTAACCTGTAAGCATGTACATGTACTGGACAGCCAGTCAACGGGTTGTACAGCAGCAGTACACACGCCACGACATCCGACTGCACCACAGCACTGGTGATGCTGCCGTGTGGGATGAAGTGCTTTATCGTCTGCTGTTTGCCTTTCGCCTGCACATTCTGGATTATCTTCAGGCCTTTGTGGGATACCTGGAGAAAGAAGTTGGTGAATTAAAATAATATAAAGATTTGAAGAAAGAACTCTGTGGATAGTATCCTAGTTGTTTCGGGCTGCAGATATCGTTCGTGATTCCTGTGGGTGTCGAAAAGGCGACTAAGGGACTTACTAGAGAATGGGTAGCAGTTTTCTCTATGCATTTTACCACCATACTGCGATCACCAACCCGCCTGCCAAGCGTGGCGATTATGAAAAAAAACCCAGTTTTTAGGAGGATTTATGTCCAGCAGTGGACGTCTTTCGGCTGAAAAGATGATGATTATTGTTGTTAAGACATATCAAAAAGCTGTATCAATTGGGATACACCTTAACATGGCATAGTAACCAAGGGAATATTGCCACAATCAACACGATTACTAAATTAATTGATAATAAATACATACACTCACGCCTTTTTCCTATGGGGGCAGGCAGAAACTACGGAACACCACCTACTACGATTCTTACTAACTCCTGTTGTCTCGCTTAGGTTCATACATCTGCACCCTAATTGCGAAACGCACTATCTATCAGAATCTGAATAGACTAAATTTCTAAACCATTGCGTTATTTGTTCGAATAAATTGTCGACTCAGCAACGTAAATAACGTAATGAATGTTGTTTAACTATCAATATGAAACCAATTCCTACTGATAGCAAGTTACGCAATTACCCCTTTGGTACTACGCACCTGACCCTTCTGAAGAACATCACTAATAAGGTCTCTAAATGTCCTCCTAGGGCAGGGATGGCGAACCTGCACGTACCAACGTGCCATTTTTTTAAAGAAATGTTTGATGAGGTCATAGACGTGCCATGAAATAATTTTGTTTTTGTGATTATTAGGAAAATAATAATTATAAATACTATCAACTCAAAACTCTTTATTTACTACAAAAAAAAAACTAAAAAAAAGTACTTCACAATTTTTTTCTTAGTGCATTATGAATTTTGTCATCAGTGACGTGCCCAAAATATTGTCTCGCGTGCCATTAATGGCACGCGTGCCATTGGTTCGCCATCCCTGTCCTAGGGGGTCCCCTTCCAGCGTACCACTCACATCTGCCTTGTAAATACCCTTTGTAAGCCGACCTTCTATTATCCTTTCAACATGACCAAACCGTCTAAGCATACGCTTTTCAATTTTTGTCACTACATTTTCTTTTAAACCACATCGTTGTCTTATCACATCATTCCTCAGATTTATTATTCGACTAATACTGCCTAACTTGACATTCAAATCAGTCAACAAAGCGGACATAATTTCATTCAACACAAAGCATCAATCAACAACTCAGAACAGAGGAACCTTCCAACCATAGCTTATATAACATTGTTAGTAACAAACGTAAGAGAACAAACAAATCAATTAGAACGATACTAAAACTTTCGCTGACATTTCTATTGACGGATCGGAACTAAAGAAGAATGGAATGCGCTCCATTATGAAATCAACATTCGCTGTATGACGTAAATTTAACGCCTCGTGGTCGTGGTAGCAAGCGGTACTACTAAGCATAAGGTCCTGGGTTCGGTTCCCAGGTCGGGCAAAGTGTTATTGGGTTTTTTCATCTAGAATTTTTCAGTAACAGCCTGGTGTCTGTATTTGTGCCTTGTTGATGGCAGTAGGCTCGCCTCCTATTACATAGGACTTAAATGTAATGGCGAAATGTGGGTGTACTATAAGGTACACCTCTGCCCAACCCTTCGGGGAAACAACGCGTGATGTTATGTTATGACGTAAATATGATGATCGACTGCTCATCTATGAGAGAGTGGATTCAATTCTATTAGAGTTAGAAGCGCAAGGGCATATATTACCAAAACACAATGAATACCGGTAAGACATCAAAATGTAAACCGTGTGAAAACGACTTTAAAATTATATCAAAAACTACAAATGAAATCGGCAGTAGGTAACAGAAATATTTCTGTCGGAATGTATGTCAACAAAAGTGAGTTTGGGTGCGCCCTCACTGTAAGTTCATATATACAATAAACTTATTATTTTCCTTATTGCTATAACACACCCAGGTGTGACGAAACGCGAAGACATTCGTGAGAATAACAACGATACTCGAAAGTCAGGATCTGATAAAGTGCTGTAAACTACTCTACCTTTATTAGTTTAAAATAACTTTATTACTTTGACTCGCCTCAATATTCTCACCCACTGCTGCATGCCAGAATCCTCCAATCCGAAGAGAGAAAGAGACATTTGTGCACTATAATAATTCTTGTTCTTTGACGGCTACATCGACGAAGAAGATATTATAGTGCACGAATGTCTACGCAGACACAGGGGTACTCTCTCATCCATTACTCTCATAGTCCGATGGGAGAGAGATCAAGTGCAGCCAGAGGCACAAAACGCAACTTTCAGAATCTACAGAGGCGACTACAGATAGTTCAATCCACAATGACGCGCCCCTCTGCGCCCCTTTCCTTTGCTTTTAACCGCTCTCAGTACACTTCCCAAAGAGTGTGGCGCGTCTTAATGGATTGAACTATCTATATCAGACAACACTGAGACAATACGGTCGGGAAAGTTAAAATGTTTCAACTGCCTTGGAACTACTCACAAAGAAGAGTATTACGTGAAATTGCGAGCAATCCGAAAGAAGGACGAGACATATGTTGATTTATGTACAACGAAAAGGTCAATAGATCATCGTTTCAGCCGAAAGACGTCCACTGGTGGACATAAACCTGCCCCAAACAGGTTTGCCATAATCGCCATGCTTGGCAGGCGGTGTGGCGATCACAGTATGGTGGTAAAACGCATAGAAAACGCTGCTGCCCATTCTCTAGCAAGTCCCATAGTCGCCTTCTACGACAGCCACGGGAAGAAATGCAATGGGACTATTCTTTATGTCCGGCACCATACGGAAACTACCTACACCATATGTATGGAAATATC
Organism: Aporophyla lueneburgensis; assembly: GCA_932294355.1. Classification (NCBI taxonomy): domain Eukaryota; kingdom Metazoa; phylum Arthropoda; class Insecta; order Lepidoptera; family Noctuidae; genus Aporophyla; species Aporophyla lueneburgensis. The sequence continues at coordinate 26,894,963 of OW028751.1, read as the reverse complement.
TCTATGTTATCCTATTGGTTAAAACTCACAGTGTACATGAACGCCCTGACCCGGAACAACTTTGGCTAGTTAAACAAATATTTGTTTCCTACTTGAGATACATCCTTGACCCGAAGCGCACAACTGCACAAGTCAACAGCTCAACCACTGTGACTGTGGTTTCTACCAATCGAGTTATTTGTTTTGTTGGTTTAGCATACCTATCTAGGCGATGACACAGAGTCTTTATTTTTAGATTTAGTAGGTAGTATATCGTATAAGAGCAATGGTGGCCAAGTGGAAAAGGCCGCGCCTTTCGAAGAGATCGTAATTCCAAAACCAAACAGGCGCTTTAATTTGTGTAAATTATTTTATCATCACTGCTCTCAAAACGGTGAAGGAAAATATCGCGAGAAAACCAGCATGTCTTAGAACAAAAGTTTGAAGACGTGTGACATCTACCAACCCGCACTGAGCCCATATGGTAGATAGTTACGGTCCACTACATTTCAGCAGTGGCTGATAATGCTATATCGTATAAAAAAATATAGTTAGTAAGTAGGTGATCTAACTACATCATTCTCATCAAAGTTAGGAGGAAATTAATTTGTCAACTTCCATATCCTTTCAACTGTAGGGGTGTCCTTGAACTGAACGCTCTCTAAAAGGCTGGTCAGAAATTGATTTAAAATGGGTGCGTTTGAGCGCGTTCCTGGATGGTTTCAATTGTACACGATAGATGGCGCTGTTCTGGTAATATAACTTATGTCAGGTCCGCTAATAAACATATGAAAATATTATGACTTCATCCTGTTTTATATACTTAAGTGCTGGTCATTTTTACATTTAAAAGCATTGTTGCTGATGCAGTTCAAGGGCCCATGTGGCTATTTCTTTTATTTTCCCTAACTTTGAAATAGTTTCGTAGCAAAAAATGTACCAACCTGGAGAGTAACTTTAAAAGGCTCTAAATCCCGTGCCCTCTCCTCCAATATCCGGATAGCGGGCAGAGCAAACTCCTCGCCCCGCAGGCCGCGCGACTCCTGCGCACCCAGGAACCACACGTAGTAAGAGGCTTTCTTTATGTCTTTCTTCAACCGTAGCGCCATCTTGTGGGCTTATGTCATTGTTGGGGGACTGAAACAAATAGAAGATTATTGTTAGGTGGGAAAAAATATGGAAGAAGCGCCTTAGTCTTACGAGGTCATGTTTTGATACATTCAATTACAAATTCCGAAGTTCTGACGTAAGTACTGAGAGCAGGGGTGGCCCAGTGGTTCCGGCCTCGACTTACGAGTCGTAGGTTGTGGGTTCGAACCCAGGTAGGCATTTCATCACCACTGCTCTCAAAACGGTGAAAGAAAACATCGTGATGAAACCGGCATGTCCTAGAACCAAAAATTCGAAAACATGTGACATCTATCAACCCGCACGGACAAAAAACTTCAATAGTGTCTCGGTCAGTGCCCGTCATTCCTACTAGTCCCACTAATATTATGAACGTGATAGTTAATATGTTCAGACGTGTAAAAACGGCTGAACGGATTGTCGGTCGGATTGATTGTCTGTCTGTCTGTCTGTCCCGCTTTCCTGCTAAAATTACTGAACCGATTTAAATGAAATTTGGTATACAGATAGTTTAGAGCCTGAGAAAGGACATAGGCTACTTTTTATCCCGGTAGTATTTTCACGCGGGATAATTTCCGACCTCCACGCGGGCGAAGCCGCTGGCAAAAGCTAGTAGCTTATAACTGGGATTATCACTTTCTTTATATCCCGGCAGCATGCATCCGCAGGATAACTTCCGACCTCCACGCGGACGAAGACACTGGCAAAAGGGGGTTAATATAAGGTATTCAGTTTCAGTCACAAGTTTAATTAAGTTAGGTATGTACTTGATTCTTTGACAACATTTCCTCTAACCTTTTTGTCCTTCTCTGTCTCAATTAAAACATCAAAAATACAATTTAGATATTCTTGCTTGCTTAGTAAATAGAGCAAATCTCTAAAAACCTAGAAACCTATAATTTTAACGAATGTTGCAGTGAATTATAGTTTCATAACTGTCTGAGATTTTGACACAGATCTATAACGTTAATTAATTATACTTCTACCGCAGAATCATCTTTATTGCACAAGTGCCTACTGAATCTAGCTACTTCATGTAGAATCATTAGTTTGTCTGTTAGAATTTTTAAGGTAGGTAATATTTTTTTTACTTATAATTTGGTATTCAGATACAATATTCATTTATGTTTAGATCAGGTACTGAAACTTATACTCAAACTAAGACAGCGCTTGTATTTTGAGAGTCAGTCCTCAAATGTGAAGAACCTGATGGATCTTTATTCTCAAGGCCTTTCTAAACATGGCTCTGCTTTATTCGACTCACATAAAATTCTAATAATCTAATGTTTGGACTTTAAAAGAGACCATGATCTCTGAGTTTGTTTCAACATTTCTTCTCAGGTATGAAATGCCGGCACCATCTAGTTTTCAAAATATTGACCAACATAAACTGACGTATAAAGTGTCTTTTAATATAAGATCTATTTAAATAAAATATATAAACATTTCATTGCATTTCAAACGTAATATACACGTATAACCTTAGAAATTATACCAGTCAAAGTACACATGCCGCGGGACAAGCCTAGTTAATAAGGTTTATCATAATCAGCAGCATTTACTACTCCATTGCTGGGCATAGCAAAATAGCAAAAGCAAAATCATCCTATATTCTTCCCACTGCTGGGACGTAGATCTCCTGTTAGTGAAAGAGAGTAGACTGTCTACTACGCGATCTCAGAGCTGGTTTTTCATAGGACTCTTCTATCGCCAACTCACTCTGTAGGCAACTCATTCGCCTTTTATTTTAGTTTTAAGTTTAGAATAACGCGCGAAACGGAATGGCATTCTCGCGCCACAGATAAACACCATGCTTGTCCTGTAGGCATGCACGTGGCAGCCATTTTGAATTCGCGCGCTACCGAGCCGACGGTTGGGAACGCCGCGATTAGTGCCGTTGAAAAACCACCGCGAGTGGACGTGTTATAAATCGCTCGAGCGTTCCCGCCAAAAGCTGTCTTTCTATGTATAAAGTTGTTAACTAAGTGAATTCTTATTTGTGACTCTTGTTGTAAAAGTTAATATACGAGTAATACCAACCCAGTAACCTGTGTTTATCTATTTTGTGTTAAATTCCGCCCTATCTCGAACACACTCCATCGTCGGCGTACGAAGATCATCGTTACTCTTGCTGATCGTGGTACTCACTCAAAACTCGTCAGATAAAGTATAGAATGCCTAAAATAAATTGTGATTCCAGCTACGTAGCTTTAAATTCTTACATAAGTTGGTAACGGATCATTTACGAGCACATTACTTCTAAGGCAACTCTTGAAACTTGTGCGGAATTACAAACAGATGAGACATTCCATTCCAATAAAATTGAATCTAAGTATAATAGAGTGGAGGATATGGTAAAGAAGGAAATGAAGACCGAGGTGATAAGTCGCAGGCTCCAAATAAATTATAATACAGACAGGGAAGATACTGGAAAGGTAGATAATATTATTTTAACATATTTTTCAGATCAATCAATCAGTGAATGAAATATGAGTGCATTTTGTCAGATGATTAGCTCCTATCTCTTCATATAAAATTACTAATAAAGCAGTTAGCAGTCAAGTCACAGCTAGCTAGATAAGTTACTGATCCCAACATTTTATTTAATAAATAATACTAGTGGTCGCCCAATGGTTGAAACTCAAGCACAATTTAAACAAAATTGCTTTCTGCACTCTTTCTCCATATCAACTTTAAATGTGCTATTCATACTCCTCAATCCGCGTAATTTTCTTTAAAAGTGACACAAAGATTTTGGTTCACGTATTATGATATACGCAGGCAAACAAAGGTAACCGACATAGCCCGAAGAATTGCCAAACTTAAGTAGCAGTGGGCAGGGCACATTGTTCGCAGAACGGATAGAGAGTAGAGTTGGAAGGTCTCCAGCAAGATGGACTGATGACCTTGTGAAAGCCGCAAGACCAGTAAATAAGAAATATAGTAGAGTATTTTTATTACCAAAATAAACAGCTGCAGTAAAAACGCTTTATCAAAATTCCACACACATTTCAGATTGGCCTGTTTTAACAATGCGCGTCAAATTTTCGCATTCAGTACATGCGCTATTATTATTCGTTGATCGAATACAAAGTCGGACGGTTGGCAGATTCCAAGATATTTCGTGGACGCAACATGTTACCTAATGGGTGAACTGTTGAAGTAATTTTAACCTTATGGTAATAGTACTAAATAGTAGTATTAAGCGGTTTCAAATGTTAATGGAACGCAAGGTTGAGCCCTTTGTTTCATAAGTTTAAAAATGGTGCTTGTGTTGTTTTGAATATCAGCCTTGATTGAATATACCTATGTATACATATATCACCATTTCAGCCAAAACGCGTCTACTGGACATATGCCTCCTGCAAGCACCGCCATTTTGACCGGTTTCGTCCTTCTCACATCCAATCGATTCCTGCAGCCATCACCAGGTCATCGGTCCACCTTGCAGGAAGCCTACCAACGCTACGTCTTTTAGTATCTGCACCCTAATTGCGAAACGCATTATTTATCAGAATCTGAATCGGATTGAATATTACTTCTAAACCATTGCGTCATTTGTTCGAATAAACTGTCGACTCAGCAACGTAAATAACGCAATGAATGTTGTTTAACTATCAATATGAAACCAATTCATACTGATAGCAAGTTACGCAATTACCCCTCTGGTCGCTACTCCAGAATATTCGGCCCCATCGGTCATCTATTCTACGAGCAATTTACCCTGCCTACTGCCACTTAAGTTGGCAATTCTTCGGGCTTTGTCGGTTACAATGGTTCTCTTACAGCTCTCCTCATTCCTGATTCGATCACGTAAGGTAACTCCAAGTATCATCAACATCATTTCAGTCGTAAGACGTCCACTGCTGGACATAGGCCTCCCCCAATTTGGAGGGATTTGCCATGATCGCCAAGCTCGGCAGGCGGGTTGGCGAACGCAGTATGGTGGTATAATGCATCGAGAACGTTGCTGCCCATTCTCTAGTAACTCCAAACATAGGTCGACGATATTCCTTGGTACAACTGGTTGTAAAGACAACGCAAGATGACCCGTAACAACTGTCAAGTATCCACGACAGCCGGTTCCCATCACGTAATAAAAACATTCTTAAAAACCCATTAGAGGCGTTACAATGACCCTAATTATCACTCTCTTTAATTACTAACAAGACCTTGATTACACAGAAAAACAAAGATGCGCTATTTACCATCTTAATAGCCTACTACAAACCAAATATTTAAACTGCGATAAAAGCCAAAAGAACGGTGAAAATCATGCTAATAAAAATTATCTCACGCGTGGTTGCAGCAACCGGCCTTGGGTTCATTATAATTGGTTGCCGACAGCCAACACTCGTGAAACGACATTAGGTGAATTGGGCAACCTGTAATTGTCTTTTCTTCATAATTTGAATATTATGTCGTGGTTGGTACAGTTTTTGGGTTCTAAGCTCGTGATTGGCTGTATTGTTGGTCTTGTGGTTGCAAACGTTATTGCTGAATATGAGGTCCTGGGTTCGATTCTCAGGTCGGGAAAAGTGTTATTTAGGTTTTCTTTTAGGAATTGATAAGTAGCAGCAAGTTGTTCTGGATTTGTGCCCGGTTGATGGCAGTAGGCTCGCCCCCATTACAGGGGACTTAAATACACAAAGTCAAAGCATTTATTTCAAACAGGCACAAAAATACACTTTGTATGTTGTGTATTCTAGTCGCCCTTTCCAAAAGACATGACTCAAGAATGACAACCTGGACCTTAACGTGCCTTCCGAGGCACGCAGGCGTCTTGGTATGTAAAGGTGATTAGCTATCCACGAAATAACGTCATATTAACCTGATCGATCAACCCATGCGTCTATTATTAGTGTTATTACTTACAGATAAGCCACTCAATAGTTGTTAGATTTGTCATAAAACATTAAAAAAGAATGGTAAGTCAAGGAAGAGGGTGTTACTACGAAATTCAAATACTAAATAAAAAGATCCAAAATCGAAACATTATAAACCGGAAAGTTTTTAATCTTTAATAAACGAAATGATTCGCCGGTGGTGTTTTTGGGGGCGATCAACCAAAAACCGCAATGGAGCATCACGAAAATAAAATCAAATGTACATTACCGTTGTATTGTATTAACATTTGGCGAAGCCCCGGTTGGGACACCGTTAGGTGTTGCACCGAATTGAAAAATCGCGTTTGACGGGCTATTTTTACTTCGGAGGCAACAAAATTCTTTGAAGTCTCAAGTCTGTACATCTTAGAAAAATCTGAAAAAACTTAAAGCTATCAATCACAATCGTTATTATGAGTTAAAATGAGATTTTATAACAAGAAAAGTTATGACAGTTAAATTTCAAATTTCAAAAACCCTCGAACAAAACAAAGGCCTCTAAAAAGTAAAATAAGAAGTTGTAAACATTACCATATTTTGATCAAAGCATCATCGTGTCGAAACGGCTGTACCGATTTTGATAAAACATCTCTAAGAACCACGATTAGAAAACCTACTTTAAAATAAAAATCCCAAAAAAAAGCAGACAAAACTATTTTTCTGTCATGTTTATGTAAATAAGTATTAATATCCCTCACGTTAATGTATTTATTTAACGATTTTTGAACACACATATATAAAAAGACAAGAACAAAAAAAATGGTACCGTGGTGTGATTATTTGTGTGTTTGCATGTGGAGTTTCGCTAGATAATTGAATTTGACCCTATGTAATAGAGTGTTTTAGTGGTCATACAGGATTATTCCCATTAACATTCCCCAAACAAATAAAATTTCATGGCCCTTTTTCAAAACATTCATCAAGTAAAAGAGAAGGGACACTCTAATCCATCAGTCCACCTGTCTATCCATTTAATATATTTACCGCTAAAACACACACCGTATTAAAAGTAATAGCGGCCATCATCATATACCGTAATAATAGAAATAATTCCATCAAATCACTGGCGTCTAATAATGGTTACTGTATCGAGCGATGGACCGAAGAAATCCAGGTCAATAGAGCCAGCTTTTTGTTTTAAGATATTTTTTTTAATGTTTGTAATGCACATTCTCTTTGAGATTGTGCTAATTGTTCAACTTTAGGACAAAAGCTTCTTCTCAAACTTCAACATCTTCATTATTTCAGCAGAAAGACGTCCACTGCTGCACATAGGCCACCTCCAATTTGGGGGGTTCGTCATAATCACCACGCTTGGCATACGGGCTGGCGGTCGTAGTATGGTGGTAAAATGCATAGAGAACGCTGCTGCCCATTCTATAGTAAGTCTCTTAGTCGCCTCGAACGACAGCCACGGGACGAAATATTATGGTGCTATTCTTTACGTCCGGCGGCACAAAGAACACACACATTTTTTTATATGGTGCACTGGATTCTGGACTGAAGGCTTTTTTTTTGGATGGTAAATCGTCAAATGACTTCTCCCGCTCTGAGCGGAGCGGGAGGGCGTGTTAAACTTTTACTGACTAAAACCCACCCGTGTTTCTTCAGTTGTCCATGTGCCAGGGTCACAGTATCTCTTTGGAACAATCACGCGACTCCGGCATGGACTGAACGCTCGGCAGAATACCGAAAGTTGAGAATTCAACAGATATCATCCCATCACATCAAAAAACACATTGTAGGATTTTGGACTCTCGACCCTAAGTACTAGGTTAAATATCTAGTATGCGAACAATAATCGCTTGTCCAAACCTGGGCTAAAAGCTATTTGCGAAGGTTTCAGTATAGCTATTATAGATCAATTAGTGTAGGTTGGAATGACTCGATTGTGTGTATAATGACTGTTCGGCAGTATAACGCCAACACAGAGCTTTAATAAGCCATTAATTCGAATACGTCATTAGAAACGTAATTATCATTAATTTTATTGAAGCACTAGAAACACCTACAACATTTCTCATAATATATCTAAACTATCTGTCTTCATAACATCACACCTTGTTTCTACGAAGGGTTGGGCAGAGGTGAACTTATAGTACACCCACATTTCGCCTGTTATGTTTAAGTTCCATGTAATAGGGAGCGAACCTATTGCCATCAACCGAGCACAGTTCCTGACTCTGAGCTGCTACTGAGATATTACAGATGGAAAAACCCAACAACAGTTTGCCCGACCTGGAAATCAAACCCAGGACCACATGATCAGCCGTAGCGCTTGCGACCACTAGACCACTAGGCAGACTATCTGTCTTTTGCTAAAATATTGCCAGATAGAAGGCAGGTTACGTCGTTGGTCCTGCGCCTTGATCTCTCTCCATTCTCGGATTGCATGCCTTGCCGTCGGACTAGAGTAAAGGAAGAGAGAGTGCAACTGTGTCTATTTATATGTTACCGGAAATGTATGAAATCTAGGAATTGTATACATTTCCTAGGTACAGACGCCAACACATCAAGCTACTACAATCTGTCAGATTTCTTTGATAGATTTTCGACTTTATTTCTAGAGCATTAGGTTCAAGGTTCATTGGGGAAAATTGACAGTTTCGGGTAGCTTGACCTGGTGGCGTCTGTACAATTCCGAAGCTATTTAGGAAATGTGTAAACTATTATTTTAATAATTATTTAATACATACATATCCTGGGAAATGTATACATTTCCTAGGAATTGTATATAATTCCAATATCGTATTAGGAAATGTATAAAAAGCGCCATAATAAATTGTTTTCGAATCTTTTTCCAAGCTAGGCAACGAAGCCCCGCTACGCGGGGCTCCTACTTCTGCGTGGTTTATAAAAAAAACTGGCCAAGTGCGAGTCGGACTCGCGCACCGAGGTTCCGTACAAACCTGTAGGTATTTTCGGTTAAAAAATATATATATTTTTTGTTTTTTTTATTTCAGTTTATTGAATGTAAGGTAAATTGCGGTTTACGATTTATGACGTTTTAAAAAAAAAAACTACTCACTCGATCTCGTTCAAACCAATTTTCGGTGGTAGTTTACATGGTAGTGTACATCATATATTTTTTTTAGTTTTGTCATTCTCTTATTTTAGAAGTTACGGGGGGGGGGGACACATTTTACCACTTTGGAAGTGTCTCTCGCGCAAACTATTCAGTTTAGAAAAAAATGATATTAGAAACCTCATTACCATTTTTGAAGACCTATTCATAGATACCCCACAAACTAACCCCACAACTGAAACATTTTTAAGTTTCAGTTCTATGTATGGGGAACCCCAAAATTTATTGTTTTTTTTCTATTTTAGTGTAAAAATCTTAATGCGGTTCACAGAATACATCTACTTACCAAGTTTCAACAGCATAGCTCTTATAGTTTCGGAATAAAATGGCTGTGACATACGGACGGACGGACGGACAGACAGACAGACAGACAGACAGACAGACAGACAGACAGACAGACAGACAGACAGACATGACGAATCTATAAGGGTTCCGTTTTTTGCCATTTGGCAACGGAACCCTAAAAATAACCACGAAGGGGATGGCGGGGTCTATTCGCTCGCTTCGCTCGCTAAAACGACCCCGCCATCCCCTTCTAACCTAACCTATCCGAGTCGGGGTGCCTTAAAGTCCCGATTGCATCCAGTTTCTCCTAATATAACTACCGTTATACACCCAATGTCGATGGCAAATGATGTTATGGCATATGATATTAGGGCAAATAAAGTTCGGGCAAACGGCGGTATACCGTTTTACATTTCCGATTGCTATTTAGGAAATGTGTCTAATATAATTTATTTCACACATTTCCGGGCGATTTTAGGAATTACATACATTTCCTAGGAATTGTATACAATGACGGATTACATCCGTTAACATATACACTACGTTCACTATCACGGTACTACGCAAGTGTACCTAACTTTAATCAACAGGGTCCTATGAAATGAGCTGGTAATAGTTTACCTATAAGTTGGGTATCAATATCTAAAACTTATAATAAAAACCATTAATATTTTTTTTTTCTTCATCCAAGTTTATTGAAAACTTTTAATGACACTGACAATTCGTGCAAGGAAATCAAAGGAAAGAAATTAAAAAATGGAAAAGATTAAGCTTAGAGAAGCAATCTCCTTTACAAAATCGATAAAAAAATGTAACAATCAACATTGCAATAGAAACGACAATCGAATTAACAAAACTCAAACAAGAAAATAGTTAATTAACTTTTTCACCAAAAAACAAGAACTTCACTAATTCATACCTTGTTTTGTCATCGTAACTATTGGCCACCATCTTTGTTCGATGACGTCACAGCCCTGTGTATTGTGTAATTAACTGATAACAAAATCTTGATACTTTCTCACTATCTCGATCGGAAACGCCTTGAGGGCATCACGTTATGCGGACATTATCTGGCTTAATTTATGTTACATATTACGTGGGGGCCCTGCGGGTATTTAAGGTCGTGAATTCAAGTATCAATATATTTAATGGCACTACATCTGAAATCCTTCACTAAACAAATGTAAGTTTAGATACTCATTATAAGAGAAGAAGGTTATGGAGTATAAAGGTTATACAAGTTCGGCAGGAGATAGAGGAGTAAAATAATGGCTTTTCCATTGGTAAGTATAGAGATTATCCAGTTTTCAAGGCTTTCGACAGTATTCCCACTTTTGTATTTCCCTTGTATTTCCCAGGCAAGTGAAAGGGGAATATTGATGGTTTATATTTAAAAATAACTTTGATATTGATATTACAGTTAAAATTTAAGAACAGCGCCCAAATTGCGCAACATGCTATCAATCAAAATCTGGATCATTATGAAGGATATTGCAAACCCATACCTACAATGTTGAACTTTCAAAATAAACACCATTTCTACTATTAGTGTCTCTTGCTGTGGAGGCTCGAAAAAATATCAAAATTTTTCACGATAATAGTGCTTTAAAAGAGATCTTCCTTACCTAAGTTGCTATGTACGAGTATCATCTTTACAATCATCTATCTATTATCTAAACAATAAATATCACACAATTTAAGCTATGTTATGCAATAGGAAACGATCGTATTATTACTGACCACGGAACAGATAATTACTGACACACAGAGCTAACCGCAGCCTATGTTGTAAAAACTCTCACTTTGAGTGATATGGAATCCAATTAGATTAGATTGTTTTGTTATAGAAACGATGACTGAAAAATTTATTGGAAATTGGTGGGGAACAAAGAGAGGAGCAATTGTTCCGCTGCTAGTGGTCCAGGGTTCCTGTGTTATTGGGTTTTCCCAACCAAAAGCCAGGACTTTTATCTGGTTTATGACGAATGGCTCGCACGTTATGTATATCGAAACTTGCACAAAGACATCTACTTTTTTTTAAATCCTGGTTTTTTAGTTTAAAAAAACTTTTTAACAAAAAATCAAACCGCCGAAAAACTGAAAAGCATAAAATAATAAACCTTAAAATTATGAGTCGGCGCTGAAAAATCAATGAACAAGGATCACTCAAAGCGCCGACTCATAATTTTAAGGTTTATTATTTTATGCTTTTCAGTTTTTCGGCGGTTTAATTTTTTGTTAAAAGTTTTTATTTTATAATTTTTTTGTGGCTTTAATGTACTAATAATACTTGGCAAGGAACAAAAAATACTTACTTCCCTATCCAACAAAAACAAGAATTATCAAAATCGGACTAGTCTGTACAAAGTTATGCGTGTTAATACGTTACAATCAGTGAGTGAACAATCAATCATCCCCTGTTTTCCAACCCTTAGGGGTCGATTTTGTTTTCCAAATTTATATGGGACCACCTTGGGAGTATACTCTTTTCAATAGAAGAAGAATTGTCACAATCGGACCACTATGTAAAAAGCTATGCGTGGTCAAACATAAAAAAAAAAAAAAAATATACGCGTCTAATTGAGAACCTCCTCCTTTTTTTTTCGTCGGTTGAAAATGCAAAACTGGACATAACTAGAGATCGCTCTCTTTTTTATCAGAGTCAATTTCCCTTAGATAGTAGAATATCCCCTAGAATATAAGGATGGCCGTAGGTGGATCACAAAGGGCCCTATCGGAATTGCAGCGCTGCAGTATTTATTTTTTCAAATATCGTAGAATTATGCTAAGATTGGAGCTTATTTGGCCTCACAAAGGTATTTTAAATATGGTTAATTTGAAAAATAAAGGTATTTTGTCAGTTTTAAATAATTATTTTTACTGTGCGTGTCCCAGATAAAATATTATTCATCTACATTTATGTTAATAACAAAGTTAAAAGCTAAAAAGTTTGTTTGCTTGAACGCACTTTACTCTGAAATTACTAGTCGCATTTTGATATCCCAATTTTCAAGGAAGCATATGAGCTGTTTAACATAACGCTAAAACCCATAGGATCTGAGCAAAAAGAGCGAAAGTCAGAAAGAACGCTAACCGATGTAATAGTGCGGCCGGGAGCGATGCAACAGGGTGGGTCGAGAGAAAAAGAAACTCATATGTACGAATTCGCACAAGCTATAGTCTGTGCCATATATGAAAAAAAAAATAAAGTCGTTGACACCAGCCTTCCAATGTATTCAAATATTTCAAAACGATACGAAAAAAAAAGTAAAGAAAGTGTCGCTAGCACGGTCAAAACGGTAATTTGAATACATTGCGTGGTGTCAACGACTTTTATTTTTTTCACATCTGGCACAGACTGTAGTACTATATAAAACATCAACCATTACTCCTAATCAAGCTTGTTTTCACCAGTAATTAAGACATGAGACTGATGTTACTGACAGTGAGAACGCAATGACCGACTTCCCTTGTTCTGCTGCATTGTTCTATCGCATTGTTTGCTGAGCTTTAGACTTGAATGTCGCCTGTCTATGATATTGGTGTCATAGTGTAGGTAGGATATAGATTTATGAGATTTCAGTGTGTTGACTTTTTGTTTTGTTTGCGGAAGAAGAATGGGTTGGGATAGGTTTTCGGGTTGGCTCTATATGTGATCTGTATCATCATTATCCGAAAGATGTCCACTGCTTGCGCCACGCTTGGCAGTTGGCGATCGCAGTATGGTGGTATAATGCATAGAGATCGCTGCTGCCCATTCTCTAGTAAGTCCCATAGACGCCTCTTCCGACACTCACGGGAAGAAATTGGGTGGTACTATTATCTACGTCCAATATTACACGGAACGTGATCTGTATAGTATAAAACGAAAGATTTGGAGAAGTATTCGTAGTATTCGTTTCGAAGAGTTACAAAGATGTGCAGAAATTCAAAATTGTGTAAAAAGTTTTGAATGAATTGTTTTTGCGGAATAGCGTTTTTTTTTTTCTCCCAAATAAAAACATGTAGGTATTTAATATTTACTGTACAATGTTTACTGAAATCTTAAGGTAGATTACGTAAAAAGTTTTTATTTATACCTATTATAGTTTGTTTCTAAGTAGTTAAGTTAGGGTAGGGGGTATGGGTTATATATTTTATTTGACAATTAATTAGGTAAGTTCATCTTGTTTTGTACGTAAATAAGAAATTACCTATGTAATTTCAGGGAAAATTTATTAATCTTATTTTTTGTGTATTATTAAAAACCAAATAATCCAACCACCAACCCGACTTCTAAGTCAAAACCCTTTTACAATGAATCGGCGCAAAAAACGAATTACTAACATGACCGTACCTACTAAATGTCAGTACCGTTTAGAGTCTCTACAATTATCCAACGATCTGACATATTATAAGTACTATTTCTTTCTTTCCGACACGAGCGTATAACTCAACTGTGTCAACGGTTACACGTAACTAAAGGCTTAAGGTCGGATCACACGGTACTAGAATCACCAATGTTATTAAATAACCTTAATGGTTCTGAGTATATTGCATGTTGTGAAAAAAAAATAAGAAGAGATGTTTATTCGGCACAAACAAAAGGCAAATTACAAAACAGACATAAAATTCACTAATAAAATTTCGAAATTTTGTCTACTGCTTTTTATCAGGCCCAGGGACAAAAAAAATCGGCCAAGTGCGAGTCAGACTCGCGCACCGAGGGTTCCGTACAAACCTGTAGGTATTTTCGGTTTAAAAATATATATATTTTTTAATTTTTATATTTCAGTTGATTGAATGTAAGGTAAATTGCGGTTTACGATATATGACGTTTTAAAAAAAAACTACTCACTCGATCTCGTTCAAACCAATTTTCGTTGGTAGTTTACATGGTAATGTACATCATATATTTTTTTTAGTTTTGTCATTCTCTTATTTTAGAAGTTACGGGGGGGGGGACACACATTTTACCACTTTGGAAGTGTCTCTCGCGCAAACTATTCAGTTTAGAAAAAAATGATGATAGAAACCTCATTACCATTTTTGAAGACCTATTCATAGATACCCCACACGTATGGGTTTGATGAAAAAAAACATTTTTGAGTTTCAGTTCTATGTATGGGGAACCCCAAAATTTATTGTTTTTTTTCTATTTTAGTGTAAAAATCTTAATGCGGTTCACAGAATACACCTACTTACCAAGTTTCAACAGCATAGCTCTTATAGTTTCGGAATAAAATGGCTGTGACATACGGACGGACAGACAGACAGACAGACAGACAGACAGACAGACATGACGAATCTATAAGGGTTCCGTTTTTTGCCATTTGGCAACGGAACCCTAAAAACGATACTATACATGCTATAAAGGAAAATGGGATGGCTTTGTTCAGCACCAGCATATTAATTATGATAAACCATAAATATTTACGCTAAAATGACGGGAAATTACATTATTTCAGTAATAATACCAGCCTTATTGAATTATCCCACTGCACTGCAAAGGCCTTTTCTGATACAGAGCACGTTATAAACGTTGATTAGAATAACAAGAAAATCTAGCTCTTTCCAATAAAAGTGTACATACATATGTATGAAGGCGATTATTAAAGGATTTATCTAGTTTTTTTTTTATTCTACGTAACATAACGTAACTCTACCTATTCGTCATTCTGGCATTCATCATCGTCAAAGTCTAATTCATATATTGATTTAATTTAATTTATATGCACAACATAACAAGACATGATGTGTAGCATTTAAAAAAACAAAAAGTGGCACACATACCTACATACCTACATACATACATTTATAATATGCATATATAAACACGAAAAAAAACAGAACACAATACCACACTTGTAAAATAAATAAAATGCAATCATGTCAGAAAAATGACCGCGATATCGTCATCTTCATACTTTTCCATTTCCCACTGAAGTGTATGAATTTGCACACATTTGTGAAAAAACGGCGCATCTTCAATTGGTGATTTCAGTGTCGTGTGACCGGAGGTTTATACCCGCCAACTAATAATGTTCAAATTGCCACGCGTGCGCCGTTACCTCTACAGTTACCGGTAACGGTTACGTAACGCGGCGGTCAACTTCATACTTAATTGTTTGGCAATTAGTGCTATTATTACTTGGATGTTTACTTTCATAAATGGGGTTATTTTATTTTAATTATCAGGTGGGTTATGTGATGAACGATGATTAAGTGATTTTTTTTAAATTCTTATGAAACAAGAGAACTTTGTAGGTAGACTTACAGAATTTGTCAATTTTAGTAATTATTATTATATTCATTTATTTCGGTATTCCTAGTCAGTCCATAAAATTGTTAGAAACACATTTAAAATTCATCTAATAATATTTTAATACGACAGAAAAGCTTGAGAGAAACTAATGTTAATAATGATGTGACAGATAAGGAACTAAATACAAAACAAAAACACTATCGGAAACTGCATACAGTGGTATCCAGCTCGAGCATAGAAGAATCCCACTGATCGGACAATACACACAGTATGCTAATAATAATGAAAGAATTAATTAAAAACTAATTGTTTTTAACTTTAAGCCACTCTACAAATCACGAATTTAAAATTTTGCTCTGTGTACGTCTTTTCAAACGATTGACAGAAACAGAATTATATTTTAAATCGCCAGACTTTTTAGCAACAAACGAATTAAAGCTCGTACAGACAGGCGCGACATATCGCGCGACCTGTCGCGGAGGCGATTCTGCGATATATCGCGACGCAACACCTTTCACACTGGTGCGAACACTCGTACGCGAATTGCGGGCGAATCGCGCGCGACAGCTTTTAATACATTTTGTATGGCGTCGCCCTGTCGAAGCAAATTCGCCGCGACACTATACAAAATGTACCAATAAGCTGTCGCGCTACTCGACGCGGCGCGACCATGTTGCGGCGCGACAGGTCGCCCCACAAGTCCGCCCTGTGTGTCGCCCCAGGTCGCGCGCGTTTTCATAGAAATTGTTCTACGGATATAAATCGCCGAATCGCGCGCAACCGTCGCGTCGCGCTAGTCTGAACGAGCCTTTAATTTAGCGATTTGTGGAGCGAGCGGGCCATAAGTATTAATACAAAAATATAATTAATCAAAAATAAAAATGTATAAAATACCATATAAATCTTAGAAATAATCATCGTTTGTCTAGCCATTACCCAACTATATAATGTTGGAATCTACTTGCAGTCTAACCGAATGCCAGTATTTTACATGGAGCGACAGCTAATCTGACCTCCACAACCCAGTTTCTGGGTAATACGGTCCCCCTTGGTAAGACTGGTTGTCAGCCTATCGGGCTTCTGACGACCCGTAACTAGTGTCAAAGATCCATAAAAGACAGCCGGAACCAACGGCTTAACAAAATAATATAGGTATTAAATACATTATGTGCTAATTTCCTGATTCTTTCTCGGCTATAACTTTCAATCTCTTTGTTCTTGATAGGTACCTAGCTATGAAGTGAACCCTTACGGTTCCGGTCACCGATCACCCACCTCAAAAGTCCCAATAATATTAAATAACTTTACAATCTTGGTGACCAAATCGTAAATGATAATAGACACGTAATATTTCGTCAACCCGGCACGGCGCAGACACGCACAAAAGTAGTTTTTTTTTTGTTTATTTGTTAAGTATTTCTATAGGTGGTGTTTATTGTGTCACAAGTCGTGCCATGGGGCAATGCGTTAGCTACTTTATCTAGAATGGGGTCAAAAAAGTCACATACATTCACGAATCTTTCACCACATGCTATAGAGGCTCCAGCAGACAGGTCAGACAGGCGACTGTATAAGAACCATTTCTATGAAAACTTCATGGAAATTGATATACAAGAGTCACTTCGTACCAGTCTGCGGGAGTCTTACCATTAACGTATCTCATTTTTAAGCCCCGACGCAAAAATAGGGGTGTTATAAGTTTGACCGCTATGTATGTTTGTTTGTGGCACCGTAGCTCACGGGTGAACTGATTTTGGTGCTATTTTTTTATTTAAAAGAAGGCTGTCTAGCGGTGATTCTTAGATAGCTTTTATCAAAATCGTTTCAGCCGTTTCGACACGACAATCTTTTGATCAAAATGTTACATAAAACTTATTTTTAACTTAAAGGGCCAATACGTATATTTCTTTACTCTTTAAATGTTTTTGTTTTGGAGGGAATTTTATAAACTTTAAATTTTCAAAGCCTCAGTTTAACTCAGAACAGTAGAACTTTAAAGTAAAAAGAAATATTTAAATTTAAAACACTTAGCAATCCGAAACCCCAGGAGGCTTGCATTGGTATACCCTACCAAAACAAACCATTTCTATTCGAAGTCACGTACAAATACACTGGCGAGCAAAACATTAGGAATCGTTCCCGCACCGTGTTAAAACCGTGACCAACGAATAACAATGGGTTATTACGCTTCGAAGGAAGACAGGTAAACTTTTACTTTACCTTCACCATACAAATGTATGTAAAAGTAGAAATGAATATATTAAGACGGGGTTTGTTTTTACGACCTACAGTGCACGAATAATTCCTGATTTCTGGAAGCTTGGAACTCGTGAAATGTGGGTGCATATAGGTAAGTGCACCTCTGTCTAATCTTTCAGGGCATATATGTGTTGGATTACAGTGGCGAGGGGTACAAATATGGCCAGGGTAAGACGTCCCAAAACCAACAAAAAAACGCATCATGACGCTAAAGTTCCTTCACAAAATAAGGCTCCACTTTTACTGACACTGAGTTGGAATTAGAGAAGTGAAAACTGTACTGTTTTTTAAAGGAAAGCTGGTAGGAATCGGCTTGTATTGACCCGTCGGGCCATCGCCGCAGGAGATGCCCCGGGCGTCGGGAGTCCATTGCAGACTCCCGGCCAGCGTAGGCGTGGGCTTGCGGGCGGCGAGCAATAGGTAGCTCAAAGCCCGGTAAGGACCAGGTCCGGGTCGACAGCGCGTTGTGTTCCATGTGCGCCTCAAAAAGATGTCAGCAAAAATTTAAGGGGTTCGCTGGGACCGACGCCTGCCAGGGTCGCGAATTTGTTTGAAAGAGTAATCGTGGCCCTGGCACAGGCAACTGAAGGAAACCGGATGGGTTTTAGTCAGTAAAAGTCTGACACGCCCTCAATACCTCTATACCTTCAATAGAATATGCTAAATTCATAGTTACAGTTTTTGCGTCGATATCCCTGCCACACTCTATACATATATACAAAGAAAGTAATAGTTTCCTTACAAAGTAACTCATTTGAATAATCATACAACCTCATTTAACAATAAAAGTCAATCAGAAATACAATAAAACGACCACGTATTATGATGTTGGTGAAAAACTAAACAATGCCACAGTATAAGAATGTCAGTAATCTCAGTTGGAATTGTGTTCCATATGATCGGCTTTTGTTTATTAAGAGATTGAGCTATTGAATTGAAACTGGGTTACTGGTTTGATTGTTATCTAGATTTTTTATCATTTTCTTCTTATTGAAGTTTTGTAACCAAGAATTTTTGTATTAAACTATTATTTCGTTCTGAGAATTATATCGGAAGAAGTTGCTGACAGCTGATATCTTAAAGATCAGCTAGATACTGATAAAATTACACGATATATGATGATCTAGTTTCTCAGATCTTAACGGGAATTGAACGTAAAAGTCCGCCCTAACTCTCTTAGCCGTGAAGAATTAAAATTATTGTTAAGAAATTGATCACTGTTTTGTTAAATATTTTTACTTATTTGTATGTCATACTGTCACAAGACACAGGAATAATCACGAAGTAAATTTTGCTACATTTTTGTCGACAAATACTCCCGCAGACAGGCGCAACACGACAGTGCAACGCGATTTTGGTATCAAATTTTACAAGCAATCTTCTTAGAAATTGTTCTACTCGAGTCGCGTTGTAGATTAAAATTACTGTTTGTGTGGGTTCTAGTTAAGAATTTGGGTCCTTTGTATGTCTGGATGTCTGTATTACACAGTGCAGTTTGCTTATTCCTTTTGGGTGGGAAAGCATCTAATGACGTCTCCCGCTCTTGGCGGAGCGGGAGGGCGTGTCAGAAGTTTACTGACTAAAACCCACCCGTTGTACCTTCAGTTGCCTGTATGCTTGAGGTTGAATGAATTCAAATGACATCTCTAACTTAACCTACTGCATCTTTACTACACTACTTAAGGCGCCTACGCATTCGTTTTTCATACGTTTTAACGCTAAATGAAAGTCGGAAACTGCGTTCGATCAATTAAATCGAACATGCACTAACTAGTGAAGTTTTTGCTAGAAATACTTGAACGAAACGTACACATTCCGAGGAATAATTCCGTTTTGCTATTCATGCTTGATAATACTGGTGTGCTAAAGTGGAAAATGATAGGGATTCTTTACTGATGTAGCTGCTTAAACATGATTGCCTGTGTTTTGATTCAGATCTTGGATAAGTAAATAATTTTATTGCTCAGCTATGTGTTGGATATGATTATTATTCATTATAGCTAGGAATATTTATTTAAATGACGTCACAATTTGTCCCCTTAGAAACACAAAAAACGTCACTCGATTTTAATTAATTTTGAGTTTTTTTTTTAGTGACGTCTCGCAGGTCAACCTATGAGGTTGTCGGCTGCTTAACCGAACTTGTCTATGGCTACCTTAATAAATTAAGGCCTCCAGACAGGGCTTAAAAAAATAAAAGTAGAGCGACTACTCGCTAAGGCATCGCTGGCAGAGGGCAGAAAGGGACGGGCTAGATCGGAATGAAAATTTTGAGTTGATTGATTGATGATTAATCTCAAAATAACAGGTTATATTAAGTCGTAATGACACGTATCTCGATTACTCTTTAATTTTAAAATGGTGATTGACAGCCTTTTCACGACAGCTTTGAATGATAGTAATTATATTATCATTAATGTATCGTGTCGCACGAATTTTATCTGTTTTATCCGTTTTCTCTAATTGGATAAAATCGAGATAGATTGTGTTACTACGGGGACGAATTGCAGAACGAAAAAATATTATTATAAAAAACTTATAAATGATAAATTATTTTATTTCCGTAATTAGGTTTGTACAAACACCTTTACACATTAATCATATTTTTTAAACTAGATGAGATCGGCATTTCCTAACTTGCTACTCTGAGAAGAAAGGCTGAAACAAACTCAGAGGTATAACCATCCACATTCATACTCAGAACATTTCTCATGACATTTTCCTAATTTCTGCAGAATTGAAAACTCGCCATAATACTCTAAATGCCCTAATCTCACTCTGACACACATTATAATGACCCTAAAGGGTTCACATTACTCTGTGGTTGAAAGGCGCCAATGATAGTGTATACCTAATGATAATATCCACTTGATGGCTTCGTTAGTAAGTATAATAGGTAACTTATTACCCCGCTTACCTCAATACGGTTCAAGTAGGAACTTAGAAGCTAAACTTTTGTTCAACAATAGTTAGGAAGTGAAATATTGTCTGTAGTAAGGAAATATGTGGTTACGAAGCGGTAAGATTATGCTCAGTTGCCAGAGATTGGCGCGAGAATCGAGAAGTGCATTTTTGATCGAGTGGCGATAGTGAAATGTACAATCACCAAAAGAGATGGCCATACAATTGATGTTTAGTAAGAAATCGAAGTGTGTTTTCAAATGATAATTAATTTGATAATTGAACTGTGCGTTTTCTATGTATTAAATTAAATTTTATTCGAAAACATTCATCGGCTTCTTACTAAACTTTAACTATATCTATATCCGACGACACTTTGAGAATGTGCTTTTTGTGTCAAAAAGGGCGGATTTCCTATGCAAAAATATATGTTGTCTAGCTATATTGATGTAGAATAAAATACCCTTTATCATTCAACCGAATTTCATACGAATATATTTTTACTAATAATAAAAGTATAGAGTTTGACGCGTTTATCTCTGAAACTACCAGTTGGATAAAAAAACATTACATTAGATAGCCCAATTTTTGAGGATGGCTATAGGCCATTTAACATTACGCTAGAACTGTAAGGGGTCGGCCAAAAAGAACAAACGTCAGAAAGAACGCTACGCGGAAACGAGCGTTATATCGCAGGCAAGCGATGCCTTGCGACAGGATGGGTCGATGGAACAAAAAATTTCACGCAGACAAAGTCCCAGATAGAAGCTAGTTACAGACTTAAGTGTAGAAATTATTTAAACACAGTGGGTGGTCTAAAAGCAATCTTTGGAGGACAATTGATGAACTGTATATTAAATAAACAGCTTACTAATAAGCTCATTGTATATTCTAAAACTATAAACGGAAGGAACTTATATGTATAAGTCACGGGAACGTTTAACATAACAACGTTCCAAAAATAAAATGGCGTCACCACAAAATGGCGGCCCATCTTCGCGCCACAACTTATCAAATATGTCACGATCACCATAGGAAAAGAACTTACCTATTATTAATAATAACTTAAATAAACTTATTACATAATGTAATAATAGCGCATATTCAATAGACAGCTGTCATGGCGTAACTTCCGTTGCCGGAAGTGTGACGTCACTTGTGCGGAGCTTTCGTTTTAAAAGCTTTAGTATATTTATTGGCGAGTGGGCTTTGTTTATGTTAAGCGTTCAGTAGTTTTAGAGAAAAATACACATGGATGTTAACACTGAATCTGAGATCCCTTTAGGAACAAATAACATCACGCTTTGATCCCTGAAGGGTTGGACAGAGGTGTACCTAAAGTATAATAAGTTTATATTTAACTCCCATGTAATAGGGGGCAAGCCTGTTGACATCTTTGACGTTCAAAAAGTGCTGACTCATAGCCTAGTTTGAATAAATGACTTTTGATTGATTTTGATCTGTTGGACACAAATCACATCCACAATCACACTCTGGGCTGCTACTGAGAAATCCTTAACAGAAAAACTCATTAACATTTTGGCCGACCTCGGAATCGAACCCAGGATCTCATTTTCAGCAGTAGTGCTTGTCACCACTATACCAACGAGGCCTTTTGGAATACGAAAAATAAACTTCTTAATCGTTTGCGTAGACGGCGTATAAGCAATGGACAAGTCACAAAATGGCAACATCAATAATGTGAGCAAGACATTCAGTAGGTACAAAAGTAAGAGTAAACCAGATAGAAATATAATTTCTCTATCTTTTTCACGTATAAAAACTTTTATCTAACCCAGTTGCTAATGAACAACTGAGGCCCAACAAAACGACTGTCTCGATACAATTCCTTTAGCCTTTGAAAATTCTGAAACATTCTTCCTTCAGGTCGTTAAATGTAAACACGATAAACAACCGGTATTTATTTATATTTTGGTGAAGGTTCGGTAAAGGAAAACATCGTAAGGACACAGGTATATCTTAGACCTAAAGATTCGGATGTGACATCTACCAACCCGCACGGAGCCCGCATGGTAGATTACAGCTCACTCCGTCTCGAAGACAGGAGGCCTATGTCCCAGCAGTGGGAATCGGAATAGGGTGATTATGCTAAATATTAGGATTATATTTACCTTTCAATATAATATGGATGTCTTTCGAAAATCTGTAACAAAAAAAAAAGAAAATCATCAGTGCATTTGTTTTTATGTTTGAAGTAATTATTTTATGCTTAAAGTAAACTTGTATGTACAGACGCCACCCGGTCAAGCTACCCGAAACAGTCAATTTTTCCCAATGAACCTTGAACCTAATGCTCTAGAAATAAAGTCGAAAATCTATCAAAGAAATCTGACAGATTGTAGTAGCTTGATGTGTTGGCGTCTGTACATTTATTTACAAGTAGTGTGCATAATCTGTAAGTACTGTAATTAAGTTTAATTATCTACATATATTTTTATGGTGACTTGTTGCGAAACTCACTTATGTTTTACTGTTTACACGGTTTATTTGTTTTATTATTTACATAGTACCTGTGTTTGCTGTATGTTTATGGTTATCTTGGAAACTGCTAGACTGAGGTTAACTTTGTTTTTTTTTAATTTGCTTGACTGAAATGATCGATGTGCTCGATGTTTTTTGTCAACATGACATTTAAGCGGTAGTAATAGCTGTCATTTTGGTCTAGTAATTAAAAACAGAGTGTATGTATCGACATAAAGCTAGTGTCATAATCTATATTATCTGTCAAAGAAACTCTAAATTCTGTTGACATTATATATGGTATCCAAAATAAACACATATTTTAATAAGTACCTATATAAAGCAAAAAAATTGGTATGTGTCTTACAATTCACAAATAAAGTAATTATCTTTTAATTTAAATTACAAGAACTAAATTGAATAAAGAATAGATTAACATACCATTATTTATGTCCCTTCTAACACAAGTCCTTATCACTTTTGATTAGAATTCAATTTAGTTTGACACGAAACTGCCGCATGCCGCCTCACCGCCTGTGGTTAAGTGGTTACCTTATCGCGAGGTCGACGACCGGAGATAACGAACTATTAGCATATAAACTTAGGGACATAATGGAAGGTATTGCAGAAAACCCACTACAAGGTTAAATTTCTATTTAACCGCCTTTTTAGAAGCCTAAAGAGCTGTCAGCCATACATCAGAATTTGCGTTTGACAATGGACCTTTTAAAATAAGAACAGTGTTAAAAAAATTGTAAAATATTTATGGAATGGAACTGTTCTAATTTCAAATATGCTTTGATTTCTCTTGAGACGCAGGTTTGAGAAATCTTTTTTTGAAAGTCAGAATACTAAATTAATGGATTTTAATACTATTATGATAGGTAGGTTTAATTAAATTATGCATACAGTGTTGATGTAGTGTCAAAGATAAGGAGATTTTTTAATATCAGGTATCATGTATTAAGTGGTATTTCGGAATTACTTTTTATCGCGTAAAAACCTTGAAAGTACGTAGGGATGGGATTATTAGTCGATTTAGGCTAATCGAAAAATTAGTGACGGTTTAGCTGACAAATTGACTACTACATTTAGATTAGTATTATTTAGGTTAATTTGTGGGAAAATTGGAAATAAACAGCAACATTCTATGTTAAATTCGGTTATAGGTGATCAGTTACAAATTTTGCAATAGGTACGAATTATAGTAAAACCATGATTGGCAAGTTTTCGACCTCTAATTTATTGACATCTCCAACTCTTCATGAAATCCTTTAATTTTGTTATTTAGAAGCCAAACACATTTTATGTCATAGCTAAGTATTTTATTTATTAATAAACTGTGAACACAGTCATGAATCATTTTGCCCACGTTTTCTTGTGGTCGAGGGTCGACCACCCGGTACCCGCAACCACGAAGAAGGGCTAAAAATAGAATTCAACAAAAAACGGGAAGCTATTGTGGATTTTATATATTTTTTGCTTTAATGTGGAGGTGTCATGTTTTTCAACGAGAAAATAACTGAAATAAGTTTTAAACAAAGCTTAACACGTAAGTTCTACTAAGAATTTCATAACTGTTTATGTGTGTGTACATACATAAACTGTTAAATTATGGTTTTGTAATACGTTATACAAATAATAATTATGTTGTTAATATCTATTTATTATTAGGTACTAGAATAAGGAAAGGAAGCTAAGGAAGACAAGCTAGTCAAAGCGGTGACAAGCTAACGATGGGACTCCGGGAGAACAATAAAAAACATAAATAATATTTGAGAAATAAAAATCAACATTTCAATTAAGCAAAATTTAACATTACTTATGGACTAAATTCAGTTTTTTTTTTAAGTAATACTATTTATATATCCAGTGCAATGTAACTTTTATAACATCGTTATAATGTTTAAATTAGAACGATTACCGAAAGTAGTATATAATTTACGGTATCATATCGTGATGGTGCCTTCCAGTATTTACCACAATCTCTACCCAAAACTTTACAACAAGTAGAGCATAACAAATTAAAAAACTAATCTCTTCAATAAAACATTTAGTCGATTACAACCGTATAATCTTCTTATCATAATCGACTAAGCCCCTAATTGCACATCACTACGGCCTAAGGCGCTAAAAAACTTGTCTATGGCCGCAGAGGTCAGTGCCCCGAGCATAGACCACTGATCTTCACACGTAGTCATTATTTTGGTATATAATTATTTCGTTAACCATCAAGACTAACTCTTCAGGGTAGTGTTTATAACCATGGGATGGGCAGAACCCTGTCTGCCTACTTACATTCTGTCAGTCAAGTGGCGGTTTTATCATTTCATTCGTTAACAAAATCTAAAAATTACTGAATTTGGAGGCTATATTATAAATTTCGAGACAACCTGCACTGAGCCCGCGTGGTCGATTCCGTCTGGTCCATTCTCTCTCACAGACAGGAGATGGCCCAGTGGTGGGAACATTAGGTTGACTATACTGCCCCCCTAGCCAAGTCACAAACGTTTACCGTTCTACAATCGATAACGCCTCAGTGTCAGCAATTGTAGAAAACGATAAGTTGGTAGCCATGTTGAAACGCCTGAGTCGGCCGCTCGTTCTACAATGTCTTTAGAAAACAACACCTTATAACAAAGGATTTAGCGATGAACATTGTAGAAACGATAAAAAATAATTCTATCATTTTGAACGATGTGAATTTGGCTACGAATTTTCTGTTCGTTTGTTCTAACCACGTGACTTAACGTTGAGCGACTAACGTTAACGATTGCAGATTATCAACTTGGCTAGGGGTGCTGTTTTTGGAGACCTTTCGCCCGACCAACAGCTGGATAGATAGAGGACCTACAATGCTAAAGGATAAGGAGTAACAGGTGGATTGGACTCGTCCAGATTAAGGAAGTTTGGCACAAAAGGGAAGAGGCCTACACTCAGCAAAGAACGGAAAATCACTTCATCACCAAAAAAGAGCTGATAATCTTCATACAGCTGAACCAATTTCCTTGAATCATAATTAAGAACACTCTTGATTAAGTCACCCTTCAGACAAAACAAAAAAGTCAAATCGGTTCAGCTGTTTGGCAGCTATGATGCCACAGACAGACACGTTAAATTGAAAACACCCCTCTTTTTGCATTGTAGGTAAAAAACGCTGCCAATAACCATGCTGAATGAAGTTTTTAGAAAAACACCCAGAAACCATGTCAAAAATAACAATCCAAAATTATTACGTAAAAAACCTGACACGGTTACAAATATCTGTGAAAGCACCCTACCACGCGATGAAGCTACCATCGCACGACTGATACGCATGTCGGTTATCCAATTCTCGCTCAGAACCACAGATGAAGTTATTAAAGCTAACAAAACTAGGCATGTATGGTGAATAAAGCGAGAAATTCATAGTGGTAGAAGGAGCGAAAGTTTCGTTCACTCGGTCGTTTTCGTTCGTCACTGAAACGTTTATGGTCATTCGTGTCATAGCATGTCTTAGGTGGTATTGGTAACAGGTATTTTTGTTGGGAAAGTAAGAGTATGTCGCGGGCATTTAATGCAGTTTTCCTTATCAGCTAAATTATGGCGGTAAATTAACAAGTGAAGCTAGATAAAAGCTTCCAAAATTTATGGAAACGTTTTAGTAACGACACATTTTCAGTTTGTCAAAATTTAAATACTTAATATGAGAAATTAGACTTCTAAATAATCATTCTATACTGTTCCCACTGTTGGGTAATAGGCCCCCTCACTATGTTTTCCTTCACAGTTTTGAGAACAGTGGTGATGAAATAATTTACGCTTCGAACCTGCACCTCGTAAGTGACGTCCGTTATCACTGGGCCACCACTGCTCTCGCTAAAATTATTAGGCCAAGACGTTCAATTCAGAAATACTGAAATTACCGGGTCGGCTCCCCTATCATTGTTCATTACTCTATTACTAAACTTGGCATTGGATTCATTAGTATACCACGATAAAACCAAACCAGGTGATATTTTTGGAAACCGATCTAATCTAATCTAACTAGCCTATATTGACCCACTGCAGGGCAAAGGCCTCCCTCTCCCTTTTCCACAGAATTCTGTCTTTTGCTCTTTTGCTAGTGCTGGCTAGTCCTTTCAGTAGGAGTCAAGCTCGTCCCACCATCTTCGTCTCGACATGCCACGATGTCGTTGAGCGTTTAGTAGGACCCAATTGTTGGTTCTATTAGCCCATTTGTCATCAAACACCCAGCAGACATGTCCGGCCCAGGCCCACTTGAGCTGGGCAGCTTTATGGGTGACATCTGTGACCTTGGTTTTGGCGCGCAGTGGAAACCGATGCTATAATTAAAAGTTTCCTTGACCGTTGGCTTTCAAATTGGCTTAATTTTGTTTTAAAGTGTCAATTTGCTGTTTACATGCATGTAGCTAGAATTATTTTACGTAAACTTTTATAGAAACGCACGACAAAACCTTATCTAATTCAAGGTTTAAACTGTTTAAATACTTCCTTGTAAGAAGCACTTTTTCCTTTGGCTAAGGCACGATTAATCGGATTATGTTTATAAATAGTTCCAAACTAAGATTGATTTATAACAGATCCATTACATCAGTGGCTTTCTTTAAATACACGTAAAGAAAAATTTACAGAAAAATCGACAGTAGGCCTGTAGGAATATCACCCTAATTACGTAACATACTATCAATCAGAATCTGAAACATTTCGAAGGATATTGTTAATCCATTGGCTACACATTGTTTTCGAAAAATGTGTCTGCTCCACAACGTAAATAACGGAATTAATGTTGTTTAACAGTCAAAATTAAAGCCATTCCTACTTTTAGTGTAATACATTTTTTTTAATCACATCTCGTAGTTAGCCTATTAAGGTTGTCACTACTTTACCGGACTTTCCCGCGTATTCCTTTAAAGTTAATTTAAGGCCTCCAGCCGGGGCTAATACACTTAAAAACTAAAGCGACTAAGACCTAAGGGCAACTCCGGGTGGGGTACGGACATCGGCTTAGGCAGTCACTGGTAGGAGGCAGCAAGGGACTAGCTGGATCTGGGTTATCCTTATTTAGGGACTAATTTAAAGCTACAGGCTCAGCATCGCGGGCTGGCTCGTGCAAGGGTCGGGGGGGACTATTTAGTCGTTGTTGTCGCGACGACGGACCTCGGCGGTGAGTACGAGATGACGGATGTTTGTGTTTTGTGAGTGTGCTGGCCTTATTGCTCTCTTGGAGGAGGGTAGTGGGGTCATCAGGATCGGTAAGTATGTGTAATACGCAATTACCCAACAGGTTTCATAGCAACTCTAATTTGAGATCTTTACTCATCATTTATTAACCTAGATTAAAAATATTTGGCTACCACAGATAAATCAGTCTGTTCTGATCGACCCTTCAAATCTTTCCATAACCTTAAAATACTGACTAACACAACTAAAGATAGATAAAGAACAGAAAACGATCAAAACAGTCTCCATCTACACGGTATCCCTCTCATCTTCCCATTAAGGAAATACGCGTAAACATAACTGTCTATGGTCCGGCTCTAGCCGTACCTAGGCATACCTAGGTGCCTAGACATCTAGGTATAAACTACTCAGGCTAGGACAGGTAAGGTAACGGTGCTTAGGAGTTAGTGCATGCGGCTGCAGGCTAGTGTCTAGTTGGTTCCTAGGTTTTATGTGTTAATGTGTTGCATTCTTGGTGTTTCTATGATTTAAGTTAGCATAAATTATAAATGTTGAACGGTGAAGGAAAACATCGTGAGGACACCGGCATGTCCTAGAACCAAAAGGCCGAAGACATGTGACATAAACCTAATCTAGTAATCCGCACTGGGTCCGCGTGGTTTACACCCCGCTCTCTCTCACAAAGAGGGAGCTTGGGGGCATTATTGGCTGATTATTATATGCTAACCAACTTCCAAAATTAAAATTTGCCAGAGATCTATAAAAATTTATTGACCACTTGAGTCACAATAATTGTTTTTAAATACAAAAATTACTTAAGGTTGAATATAACAAAAGCCACCTACCAATATACTTGGTATACCTACCACTTCAGCGTATATTCACCTCACAAAAAATCGCAATACAACACAGCTTAAAATTCCTTCCTCCTGTTAAAACGCAGTAGGTATATTCGAAGCATTAACGAACTCTGTACAAAATAATAACACTAATGGTTTTTATTAAGAGCCTAAATCAACCAGTCACCACGCTCTAAAGATCTGCACCCTAATTGCGAAACGCACAATTTATCAGAATCTGAATGGGATTGAAGATTATTTCTAAACCATTGCGTCATTTGTTCGAATAAATTGTCGGCTCAGCAACGTAAATAACGCAATGAATATTGTTTAACTATGAATATTAAACCAATTCCTACCGATAAAAAGTTCCGCAATTACCCCTCTGGAGTTGCCACAAAAAGTGGGTATTGTGTACTGCCCCGTAAAAAGTGGCGAGCACTTTTTCTGGCACTATGTTAGATGTTGAGCCGTGTTGGTATGTTCAATGTGTACTAATTTTGTAGTATTGTGCATTTTTTTGTTTGATTTTTGGAGTATACTGAACTCCTAAGAGCCATTGTTTTGTGTTTTAGTAGGAACAGCGAGAAAATTGCGTAACAGACTATTAGTAGGAATGGCTTTAATTTTAACAGTTCAACAACATTAATTGCTTTATTTACATTGTTGAACATATAAAGCAATGAATTAAAATTATCCTGTAATATGGTTTAGAACTGTAGTTACCGACACAGCTTGCAGAGTAAGCAGGTTGAAGTGGCAGCGGGCTGGCCATGTTAGTCGAAGGACCGTTGGCTGATGGAGTAGACGAGTCCTGGAGTGGAGACCGCGTATCGGCAAGCGTAGTGTGCGACGTCCCCCAGCTAGATGGACCGACGACCTCAAAAAGGTGGCTGGGACAGACTGGATGCGGAAGGCGAAGGACAGAGTGTTGTGGCGAAGCATGGGAGAGGCCTATGTCCAGCAGTGGACTGGGATAGGTTGAGTCGTTTGATGGTTCACATTGTTTGCCGCGGTTGTTCCATGGATGGGCAGTCTTTCGATCTCTACACAGCGAGAGCCTTCGTGCCTCGGAAAGAAGGGTTGCTGTTGGTGCCTGCTGTCATTCGTGTCGTCAGAAACTCGAAAATTAGTATTACTGTTGACCTGTAACTGGGTTGTAGAGATAAGATAGGCAGTCCACCCTAACTTAGTTGGGTAAAGGCTAGGCAGATCATTTTTATACCTACCTCCAAAAACGACCTACTCAATATACCTAACTTAGTTCACTAAGCTACCTATTAAGTAAAAACAGCGCTTTATCGAAGGTTGCTACATAAAAAGGCAAGCGGCACAAGGCGCACTTGCGCTGTCAACGACCGGCGCTTGCACACCCGATGGCACGCGCGCGCTGTTGTGAGCAATACCTCCGAGTGGCTTTGTAGTAGTGTTTATTCAGAGTGTCAATTATATACCATCGTAATACTTGTTCTGTGTGTAGCCGGACGTGAAGAATAGCACCACCACCATACCATTTCTTTCCGTGGGTGTTGTAAAAGGTGACTAAGGGACGTACTAGAGAATGGGCAGTAGCGTTCTCTATGCATTTTACCACCATACTGCGATTGCCTACCGTCCTCAAACTCGTCTTTTAGGGGTCTATGTCCAGCAGTGAACGATTTTCGGCTGAAATGATGAATGATGATGATGATGAGGAACGTTAGACTGTTTTAAAAATAATGTTTGAATATGAAAAATACTGAGTTTTGGTTTCTTTCTAGTGGCATTGTTTTTAATTACTCTTTCTTGAATATAAATACTTTCTGTTGTTCCCTGATATTATTTAAATAAAATAAAATAGGTAGGCTATAAAATCAAGCCATACATTTCCAGTATAAGCTGAATTCTCATCGCATGAAAAATCTACACAATGCGAGTTTAGCTAAAACTGGAATTGTTTAGCTTGATATGTAGCCGACTGTATCATCGCCGAAACTGGCGGTCAACCACTTTTCTACCTTATGGCTCAAGACATAAAGGTGAAGAGTGATCTACTATTGCCCGTGATTGTACCTCAAAGAGAATTCATTTTTAGAAAAAACTCATCGTTTCAGAGGCATAAAGTAATGGTAGGGTCAACACGATTTTCTCAATAAAAGTTAGCTTTAAAAAAATACGTTTTGGTCATTGTACTATGCTTTTAACTCAATACTCTAATTGGGGTGTATAAGTCTTGCTACATGTTGTATATCCACCTAGGGCGTCCCCTGCACGAGGGCGGCACTGAAAATTTGGGAAATCAAGGAATTGACGCAACATTTAAAAATGTATTCATTGCTTTTTGAAGTATTCTCCGCGAAATTTGACATATTTTCCATACGATGGAACCAATCATTGAAGCAACCATTCCATTCGGAAGTTGGGGTCTCCAAAATGGCCGTTTTGTAGACGTCCACAGCTTCTTCAGGTGATGAAAATCTCTGACCACCAAGGTTGCCTGGAAGAGATCGCAGAAAGCGATAAGGCCGCCCATTGTATGTTTTTTTTTTTGTTAAATATTCTTGTTGTAATGTATTTTCTGGTGTACAATAAAACATATATAAATATAAATAAATAAATATAAATAAATTTATTCTTTATTTTAGAGAAAGTATAGAAATCATTAGGGCTTAGGTCTGGGCTGTACGGCGGATGGTCTAATAATTCTATGTTTTCTTGCTCTAAAAACTCTCTGTGCGCGGTGTGAGAACTCGCATTGTCGTGATGGAGGATGATGCGGCGGTTGCGGTTCTCTTTACGGAGTTCAGAAACGACCTGTGGCAAACAAATGCTAGCATACCATTCTGCATTAACCGTCCTTCAAGAGGAATAGTCGCAATATGGCTGGTTTTGGAGACAAACGTGGCCACCATTTTTTTTTTTGCAACACTCCGTGAACGAACAATTTTTGTTGGCTTTAACTCATTTTCAAACACCCAAACTCGTGACTGGTTTTTTGTTTCGGTTTCGTACGCGTATATCCAGGATTTGTCACCTGATACAATGTTGTATACAGCATTTGAGGACCCTGCGTGGAATCTTTCGAGAGTTCTGACGCACCAGAAACGCGAGCCGCTTTTTGCTCTTCACAGAGCGAATGCGGTATCCAACGGGAAAACAACTTTTTTACACCTAATTGTTCATGCAAGATTATTTGTATTTGGCTCATGCCAATGTCTAAAGTTGCCTGAATTTCGCGGTATGTCACATGTCAATCTTCCTCAATCAGCTTACGCACAGCATCAACGTTTTCTTGGGTGACTGCACTATTTGGACGACCTTGACGGGGATCATCACTGAGTTTGACACGTCCACGTAGAAATTCAGCAAACCAGCGATAAATTGTGGTTTTGGATGGGGCTTCATCACCAAATGCAGAAATCATCCGGTCAACACACTGTTTTTGTGTTAAACCACTTCGAAAGTCATAATAAATCATCGCTCTTGAATTTTCTCGAGTTAATTCCATTTTCTCAACGACTAAACAAGTTTGACAAAACCTTGTGACAAGACCGACTATCTTTTTTTAAATAAATAAATGGTATTCGATTTTTAAAACCAAGGAGTTTTTAATTAAAAATATTTTAATATGACAGGAACAGTGGAAATATTCCATTCCCGATACTTTTAGTGCAGCATATGTACCAGTAGTCGTATTAATACAACTGGAGCAGTGTCGATAAATACATTGATACCCACAAACTCTGCTTACACCGTAAACGGTAAAAGCGTGAACATTCAGTCGTGATATCAGTTCTGAAGTTTTTGTACCCATTAGCACAGCTTACAAACTTTGTTGTCAATAGTTCCTTCAAGGAAAATTTAATTCTATAATCTTCAACTTAAAGCTCAAAACAAGTTTGTTATGATCACTAGCTATTCCATGTGCATGGTCATTTGAACTTTATTGCTTACAGTTTAAGGTTTAATGCTGCAGTAAAGAATTGCTGATTCGTAGTAGCGGAATTCCAAAATATACAAACATGTTTTATTTATCTATAAGATAGTTCCGTTTTAGTATCAGCAGTTTTGCCGATAAGTGAAGTAGATCAACAAAACGTATTTTTAACAGCAGACAATTTATATCTTACTAGCTTCTGCCCGCAACTTCGTCCGCGTTAAATTTCTTGTTCCCCCGACCCTTCCCGTCGCGTCTAATCGCCTACCCGTGCGATTTGCCCCGTTTTTGCAACATTTTTCATTACTGCTCCGCTCCTCTTGGTTGTAGCGGATGTTATATAGCCTATAGCCTTTCTCAATAAATAGGCTACCCAACACAAAAAGAATTTTTCAATTCGGACCAGTAGTTCCTGAGATTAGCGCGTTCAATCAAACAAACAAACAAACTCTTCAGCTTTATAATATTAGTATAGATAGGGAGTAATAATAAAGGTGAAGAGTGTGTTTGTTTGAACGTGCTAATATCTGCTTACCGCCGAATTTATTATATTTAAAAAAACTTGCCTTTGATAGCTCTTGAGGAAGGCTATGGGCCATTTTTCATCACGCTGACGTAGGACTTAGCTTAGCTTTCCTGGGGGTGCCATAATCGCCACGCTTGGGAGGCGGGGTGGCGGTCGCAGTATGGTGGCAAAATGCATAGAGAACGCTGCTGCCCATTCTTTAGTAAGTCCCTTAGTCGCCTCTTTTTATACTCACGGGAAGAGGAACCCAGAACGCGTGCTCACTCTGTTTTTTATTATTATTTTAACAAAATACCCATTTTTTTTATTTAATAAGAATATAATTATAATCGGTAAAAAGAATCTCCTTTTAATTTTTCTTAGCAAAAAGCATCTTATAGGTACGTATAGCGTTTACGAAAAGTTCCTCAACAATTTAGGTGATAAGACCATCACTATGCAAAACTGACAGATGACCGAATAGTTATTTGTTACTACCAAACAGACATCAATCACTATTGGACAACCCATTTCTTTACTTGTTTCGAAATATCTGAGTGAAAGATAACGTTGGAATGTCGGGAATTCCTCTAAGATTTGTGGCCGGAAATATCTTTTGAAGATATACTATGCAATAAATGAAATGGTTAGTTTCAGCCGATGACGTAACGCCATGCCTCTATTCCATGAAGTGTTGGGCCGAGAAGCATAGTAGTAGTTTCATTAGTAATGTGTAGTGTTAAACCAATGCATTTTGACCAGACCTCAGAATCGAACCCAGGGCCTCACGCTCATCAGTCGCTCTTACGGCTAACTAGACCAACAAGACAGGCTATAGGTCTGCAAGGATCGCGAGATTTGTTTGTTCGAAAGAGTTACCGTGGCCTTGGCTCAGGCAACTGAAGGAACACGGGTGGGTTTTCGTCAGTAAAAGTCTGACACGCCCTCTCGCTCCACTCAGAGCCAGAGACGTCAGTTGATGATTTCCCATCCACAATATAAAAAGACAGGCTATAGGTACACAAGCCGTGTCCGATGTGATTTAATTAAACGATTATATTGTTATTGTGAAGTTACATCCCTACTATGTCATGTAATGTCAATTACAAAACGGAGCATTCTAGCTTTGTCTCTAAAGATGGTGCCTCTATAGGTGGCGGTGACCACTTTCCATAAGGGAACAACCGTCTGCAAATTTGCCAACCTATTAAATAAAACATTATATTCGCAGCACATTTTTCAAACAAAGAAAACAAAGAATCAGGAATAAATAATATTACAATTAGAATTTATTAAAATGTTGTCGACCTCGGTGCGGTGGGGCAAACAACGATCTCTGACGTGTGCTTATGAGAACAATAATTTTTTTTATAAAAATAAAAACGAATCATGATTGTTTATTGAACAACGTATTTATAAACAATTACACAATTACAACGTATTTATCCATCAACTTAGCCTAAACATAAAACTAAACCTAGCAATATTTTTTTAAAGTTCGTACAAAAGCGGATCAAACACTTGTTCCACTTTCAGAAGAGATGTTTTTTTAATTCACAAAGCGATTCGTTTTCAGCCAACGAGTGGACATAGACTAATTAAAAGCGCCAATAAAGCCCGCGAAATTAAAATATTCTTTAGGTTTTTTTTGCAACTTGCAAATCAGTCTATATGTGGAACAAATTATGATTCGCAACCGTAACACGTAGGTATTTACAGAATTGTAGTCTCAAAACGATCAGTACTCCCTACCTCTAAGTTCACAATAGTCCCATTAAATGCTTATTTCGTGAAAAAGTTCTTCTGCAAGGAGGAGGCACCCATTTTTAGGGTTCCGTTGCCAAATGGCAAAAAACGGAACCCTTATAGATTCGTCATGTCTGTCTGTCTGTCTGTCTGTCTGTCTGTCCGTCCGTCCGTATGTCACAGCCACTTTTCTCCGAAACTATAAGAGCTATGCTGTTGAAACTTGTTAAGTAGATGTATTCTGTGAACCGCATTAAGATTTTTATACAAAAATAGAAAAAAAACAATAAATTTTGGGGTTCCCCGTATATAGAACTGAAACTCAAATTTATGTTTTTCATCAAACCCATACGTGTGGGGTATCTATGAATAGGTCTTCAAAAATGATATTGAGGTTTCTAATATCATTTTTTTCTAAACTGAATAGTTTGCGCGAGAGACACTTCCAAAGTGGTAAAATGTGTCCCCCCCCCCCCCCCCCGTAACTTCTAAAATAAGAGAATGATAAAACTAAAAAAAATATATGATGTACATTACCATGTAAACTACCACCGAAAATTGGTTTGAACGAAATCGAGTAAGTCGTTTTTTTTAAAAAACGTCATAAATCGTAAACCGCAATTTACCTTTCATTCAATCAACTATAATATAAAAATTTAAAAAAAAGCATTTATTTTCATAAACATGAACCTTATGCATATACCGAGAATACCTACAGGTTTGTACGGAACCCTTTGTGCGTGAGTCCGACTCGCACTTGGCCCGTTTTTTTTGTGTTTGGGAAGTCATCATAATATGACGTCTTCCGCTGGGGGTGGAGCGGAAGGGCATGTCAGACTTTTACTGATTAAAACCCACCCGTGTTGTCCCCACTCTTTCGAACAAATCCGCAACTCTGGCAGGCATTGGTCCTTGCGCTATTACTATTGGTACGATTATTTCAATTAGTTTATTGTAGATATATCGATTTTAAAGCCGAGAGTTGAAAATCGAACAGTTTGATTTTCGACGAGCTTACATGCCCTCTGTTGGATTCTCAATGTTCGGTTCAGCACCGAGAGTCGAAAATACAATGCGCGATAACATCCCGTCGACTTACGATTTTTTTTTTGTGGTTTGGAAATCTTCAAATGACGTCTCCCGCTCTGGGTGGAGCGAAAGGGCGTGTCAGACTTTTACTGACTAAAACCCACCCGTGTTCCTTCAGTTGCCTATATGCCAGGGCCACGGTACCTCTTTCGAACGAATCTCGCGACCCTGGCGGGGTCGACTTACGATGATGCTTGCACAAAAATGAAAATCAATATTTCTCATAGTGAGCAGATACGGTTAAGGCATGAAATTTGTATAATAGACGTTATTGTAACATCTTGAAACCGTTAAATATTTAATTTAAACTGAAGTAGGTACCCTCACTTTATTGAAATCGAATTTGTTCTGCAAGTTTGTAAATAAATTGCTTTTTTAAGCCGCTCTACATATTTACGCAGTTTTCCATCGCAATTTTTCTAATAAATATTGTAGGAAAGGCATGTTATATAACATCAAGTCTGTAGATATTCTCTAAAAGGGTATACAGAGATGTATATTAAAGCAATGGCAGTTGCAACCACTTTTAATCATGCGATTACAACATAAATCGATTAAAATAAATAATGTTAGCCAATTTCCAGGCGTTCCGTAGTTTCTGACTAGCCCCATAGGAAAAAGGCGTAAGATTATGTATTAATGTCAGCCTATTTTCGTTCCACTTGCAGGGTTAAGGCCTCCTCAATATCTTATTTATTATTACTTATCTATACTAATGTTATAAAACCTGAAGAGTTTGTTTGTTTGTTAGGTTGATGGAGCGCGCTAATCTCAGGAATTACAATTGAGAAAAATCATTTATTATTGGATAGCCCATATAAGGAGGAAGGCTATAGGCTACACAACATCACGCTAGGAGCCGTAGAAGTCGAACAAATGGAAAAAGAGCCACGTGCAGGTGATTCGATTCAACGGGGTAGGTCGAGGGCACATAAAAATTGACGCGGAGGAAGTCGCGGGCAGAACGCTAGTTAGATAACAGAATTACTTCAAACAATAGATGAATCAACACATCGAATCAATGCTAAACGAATTAATCTCATACTAATTGACGCCATATTTGGGGAAGCTTCCAAAGCCGTTGGTGCGTAGGATGGTAATCTGTTTGTTTTCTATGTCAATGGAATAGACAAACGAGGTTCATCATTCAGTCATTAAAGAAGATAAAATAATTTTTACAAGTTCGTTCACAGGAGATTTATGTAAAATCTTTATTTGTACGGCAGAATAGTTTACCATAGCGTTTATATCTTATCATTAGCAGCCTATAGTGTGGCCACTGCTGGGACAAGGCCTCCTCTCGGTGAGTGGGCCATAATATACCACGTGGGCCTGGTGCTTGTTGGTAGATGAGACATATCTTCAATTTTTAGGGTTCCGTTGCCAAATGGCAAAAAACGGAACCCTTATAGATTCGTCATGTCTGTCTGTCTGTCTGTCTGTCTGTCCGTCCGTATGTCACAGCCATTTTATTCCGAAACTATAAGAGCTATGCTGTTGAAACTTGGTAAGTAGGTGTATTCTGTGAACCGCATTAAGATTTTCACACTAAAATAGAAAAAAAAAAACAATAAATTTTGGGGTTCCCCATACATAGAACTGAAACTCAAAAATGTTTTTTTTTTCATCAAACCCATACGTGTGGGGTATCTATGAATAGGTCTTCAAAAATGGTAATGAGGTTTCTATTATCTTTTTTTTCTAAACTGAATAGTTTGCGCGAGAGACACTTCCAAAGTGGTAAAATGTGTGTCCCCCCCCCCCCCCCCGTAACTTCTAAAATAAGAGAATGACAAAACTAAAAAAAATATATGATGTACATTACCATGTAAACTACCAACGAAAATTGGTTTGAACGAGATCGAGTGAGTAGTTTTTTTTTAAAACGTCATAAATCGAAAACCGCAATTTACCTTACATTCAATCAACTGAAATATAAAAATTAAAAAATATATATATTTTTAAACCGAAAATACCTACAGGTTTGTACGGAACCCTCGGTGCGCGAGTCCGACTCGCACTTGGCCGGTTTTTGGTTGTAAGACAGGCCGGTTCCCTCACTATTATTTCCTTAACCGTTTTGAGAGCAGTGGTGATGAAATAATGTACATAAAGTTAAATGCCTGCTTGGGTTGGAACCCACGACCAACAACTCATAAGTCACGGCTGTTACCACAGGGCTACCACTGCTCTCATTTCGTATTTGTTTATATTCAATTTTCAATGTAATGCCAGACTATAATCAGCCACATGGAGAAGCAAAACACCAGAATTATCCACGCCACCCAATACATAACTTTAATTTAGTCACACAGAGGCTTTAAAGCCGCAAAAGTAAGTTCAGAACTTATCATCTTTTCATTCATCATCATCATCATCTTTTTAGCCATAAAACGCCAACTGCTGAACATAGGCCTCCATCAAAGGAGGGGTTTGCATAATTGCCGCGCGTGGCAGACGGGTTGGCGATCGCGGTATGGTGGTAAAACGCATAGAGAACGCTGCTGCCCATTCTCTAGTAACGTTTGAATTTACTAACGAAATTATCTGTAATTCACACTATCTAGACACGCGGTAGCGTGTCAAGCCAAGTTCATGTAAGAGAACTGGCGAGCAGCACCGTGTGTAATATTACACGAACCATTTGGAGCCACTTTTGACCCCCTCATAACTCAAAAACTGTTTCACATAAACGTGTCAAATTTTGCTCATATGGTGAGACTTGTGAGATACATATGTGCTCCAAATTTCATATACACATCTCAAACGGTTATTTATAGATATTAACGTCCAAAAATCGTCATTTTTATCACTGACTGACCTATAGATCAAAACTCTAACCCAGTTCCAGATGATCTAGAAAGTTCAAATTTGGCATGCAGATAGGTAATTGAGTGAATACCAAGGAATAAATCAGAAACTGGTAAATTTTTATCATTTTATTATAATTTTTCACTTAATTGATTCTATTAGGAACACTTATTACAAAAACCATTTGGTATTAATTTTATTATAAATAAGTACCTACTAATCATTTATATACAAAAAGTAATGATATCCCATCAAAAACATAAATGTGAAATGAGAGCCAAGTTCAATATATGCCTTGGTTGTTGACTTCAACGACAAAAGAAGTGAGATCTAAATGGGTGCCAAGTGCAATGGTCAATCCTGAAATTTATTTGTAACTACATAAAATATCAATTCTTCTTATAACTTAGGATAATATATTATAGCCTAAGGTCTGACTTGGCTAGTTTTCATATACAAATTATATTATAGCCTTCGCAAATTCTAAACCTGTTACTTGTCGGTTCTTCTTTTATTATTCCGAAAATTTGGCTTGCTGGTAGAAACTAGCCTTTGAACATAATAATTCGTATATGAGAACTAGCCAAGTCAGACCTTAGGCTACAATATATTATCATAAGTTATAAGAAGAATTGATATTTTATGTAGTTACAAATAAATTTCAGGATTGACCATTGCACTTGGCACCCATTTAGATCTCACTTCTTTTGTCGTTGAAGTCAACAACCAAGGCATATATTGAACTTGGCTCTCATTTCACATTTATGTTTTTGATGGGATTTCTATTACTGAAAAAGGTATAGGTTTACATTCTATCAATACAATTCAGACAGCGTCATAATTAAGAATTAGTTCCAAAGAATCCATCAGAGCGCGAATGTAACGGGTCGCTCAATCAATCAGCGATTCAAATAATTGATTGATTGATTCAACGAATCGACTTGAAAGAGCGATGTCGGCATTATGAAGATTGAATTGACAGGTAGCTTTTGATGTTCATTATAGTATTCAAATTATATTTCGATTTTTATAAATACACGGTCATATTAAATAAGCTGGCAAATACTTTACCCATCTATACTATCTATACTAATATTATAAAGCTGAAGAGTTTGTTTGTTTGATTGAACGCGGTAATCTCAAGAACTACTGATCCGAATTGAAAAATTAGTTTTGTGTTGGATAGTATATTTATCGAGGAAGGCTATAGGCTAAATAACATCACGCTAAAACCAAGAAGAGCGGAGCAGTAATGAAAAATATTGCAAAAACGGGGAAAATCGCACGGGTAGGTGATTCGACGCGACGACGGGAAGGGTCAGGGGAACAAGAAATACGCGGACGAAGTCGCGGGCAGAAGCTAGTATCAAATATTTTTTTTTTATCATTCCAACTTTGTTCAAAACTTCAAATGACAGTGACATATACATTAAGGCAGCTAAACGACTGTTTTGTTTTAGTTAAAGAACATTCGTAAAAATATTGACGTTGCACGAAAAATTACAAAAAACAGCTAATCGATTACGGGCCATTGACCTCGCCCATCGAATTCATTCATTCATTCATTTCAGCCGAAAAACGTTCAGTAATGGACACCTCCCCAAATCTAGAGGATTTGCCATAGTCGCCACGCTTGGCAGGCGGATTGGCGATCGCAATATAGTGGTAAAATACATAGAGAACACTGCTGCCCATTCTCTAGTAAGTCCCTTAGAGCTCGTTCACATTAGGTCGGCCCGACAGTTTTATCGGGCCAGTAAACGTGTCAGATTCATATTGGCATATGTATTTCAATAGCGCCGTTCACATTAGGGCGACCCGATAAAACTAACGGAGCCGACACTTTTATCGGACGTTCAGCCACGATTTCTATCGGGTCGGGCATAATATTGGCGTACTAGCAAGTAGAGCGCCACATTAGGTCGGATCGGCAGCTTCTAGTGTGAACAGCAACCCCCGACAGCCGGAAAACGGTAAAACTGTCGGGCCGACCTAATGTGAACTAAGTCTTAGTCGCCTCTTACGACACCCACGGGAAGAAATGGGATGGTGCTATTCTTTACGTCGGGCAACACACGGGAAAACATGACATGATAAATTATTATGTTCTGCAGAAAGTGTGGAGATGACCTAGGACAGGGTATTCTAAAACTCAAACTTTAACGGTTAAATATTGAAATGCATACAACCTGTCTGCGCAACTGGCTTTGAAATACAGTATCTTTGATAACATAGCTTACTTATCAAGTAAGTATATATTTCCACGTCTCTAGGTTAATGTGACAAGCTATTTAGTCCAACAAAATATTGGCAAGGGACCGTTACAAAAGCATACAGTGGTGAATATTTGAATATTGTAACGGTTTACCTTAGGCAAAAGCGTCAGGGTAGTCAGCAAAATTGAAATTTTCTTACGAGTTTTGCAATTTGCAGGTAAGTATCAGTTTGTATGTTGATCTTAATGTTATTGGCGACTATTTCAAATAGAAAGAAAAAATACGTTTATTTCTGGTAAACATGACGCAAAGAAAACCAAACACAACAAAAATATAAAAAGCTGGGGAAAACATGAGCTACATCCACGCAAAACGGCCATCGCTCAGCATAATGCTGCGGCCCTATGCGAGACAGAGCCCCAGCGCTGGTTTTCTAAATATTTGTTTTATTATCATAGATATTAGTACTTAATTGCCATGATTATTAATACCATTTCCCCGTTTTCGCAACATCTTTTATTGATGCTTTGCTCCTATTTTTATTATCTATTTATTTATTTGCTAAGGCACAAAGTGCCAATAACTAAATCACAAATAGGAACATCAAATTCATTTTTGTTCATCATTTTTTTATTTCGTTTTTTTTTTGTTTTCCTATTAGTCATAGCATGGTGTCATTTAGCCTATTGCCTTCCGATAAATGGGCTATCAATCAATAAAATGTATTTTTTTTTTTATTTGAACCAATAGTTGAACCAATCCAAACAAACTCTACAGCTTTAAAATATTAGTAAAGATAGTGAGAATTACTCGAGTACTGGACGTTTATAAGGCGTATGTAAAGCACAAACACCTATTTTCCTCTGCTGTCTATAACAATATTTATATGAGACTTGCCTTTTTTTTTTTTTTTTTTCAGGATGGGAAATCATCAAATGACTTCTCCCGCTCTGGGCGGAGCGGGAGGGCGTGTCAGACTTTTACTGACTAAAACCCACCCGTGTTCCATCAGTTGCCCATGTGCCAGGGTCACGGTATCTCCTTCGAACAATCACGCGACCCCGGCAGACACTTGCCTTACGTTTAAATAAATATACCGCACGGAAATATATACGCCTTTGTCCTAAAGTGGGACAGCACAGGCTTTTTATAATAATTATAATGACCCCTGACACCTCGATGGTCCAGTGGTCGCAAGCACTACTGCTGAGCATAGGGTTCGATTCCCTGATCGGAAAAAGTGTTATTGATTTTTCTAACTGGAATTTCTCAGTTGCAGCCAGGAGTCAGAATTTTCTATCCACCAGTTATTTTACACAAAAACACAGAAAAAATTATCAACGAATTAAAGATATATTTTTGCGACACTTAAATCGATGAAAAGACGTATTCTATCTCCCAGCAGGATAAAAACAGATGCTTTTGAAGACCACACGACATCCAGCATTGAATTCGAGAAATCTGTAAAAAGTTTCGATTTTAACTATTTCGTTTATCGATACAATAATAACTTAATATAAAAATATTAAATTGATTCGTTTCATCTCGTTATGAACGTATTGAAATGTTTTTTATTGGATAATAAAAATCAAGGAAAAACGCAATTGCATATATTGTTAGTAGACTAGCCGTTCGCTGTGGTTTTGCTTGAGGTTGTATAATAAAAGGAATTATATGGCATTAATAAAAAGATTTTCTACTAAAGTTTACTTTGTAAAAGACTTGGTTGTATCGTGTTGATGTTTAGAAATTCAGGCAGAGTATATTTTCCAGAAACTTACTTACTAAAAAGTACTAAGTAAGTATTTAATAACATAGAAAGTATGAAACAAGAAAATATTCTAATCTGAAAACTGTCGTCATATTTTTGTTTAGTTCATGAGTTTATGACATATAGGGCGCCATATTCAATTTAATCTAACGTCACATAGCTACGGACGATCAAGATGCTTCCAACGATACTTCATTTGTCAAATTACGTCAAGTAGTTTAGGAGTTATGATGGAAAAGATGAACATACCGCACCTTTGGGAACAGAGGGTCACTTCTGCATGTTTTCCAAACGTGCAGAAGTGACCCTTTCTTCCCAAAGGTGCGATGCATACGTACAAGCCCACATACATAGGTCAAAATCTTTTTACTTCGCCGCACTCGGATGAAGATAGACGGCATATCGAAATCTCTGTGAGTTTAT
This sequence comes from Aporophyla lueneburgensis, assembly GCA_932294355.1. NCBI lineage: Eukaryota > Metazoa > Arthropoda > Insecta > Lepidoptera > Noctuidae > Aporophyla > Aporophyla lueneburgensis. The sequence goes on along the minus strand of OW028751.1, from coordinate 26,851,215 downwards.
AAAACCTACAAGAATTACCTCTAACATTCCTAAATGTCTCCATCATATTTATAAAGATTGATACCTATGATTGATTGACTAATTAACAATCAGCAGTGATTGCTAGCCCTACCCACATTAGCACCATGCGTCACCCGCGACCTCTATCGGGACGTGAGAGAAAACTGTGTGTTGCCATTATGTTGCACTCAATGTTACGGTGTATTGAATATGTATTGGTATTGACATTATGAGACGTATGGAGTAATAATAGTATGGTTTCTGTAACGCTGCCGCGCTGATAGAAAATATTATGGTGAAGGGAGTTCGAAATGAAATGAAATGATGTGTCTGCCAGGGTCGCGAGATTTGTTCGAAAGAGATACCGCGGCTTTGGCATATAGGCAACTGAAGGAACACGGGTGGGTTTTAGTCAGTAAAAGTCTGACACACCGTCCCGCTTCACCCAGAATGGGACACGTCATTTGATGATTTCCTCTCACCAAAAAAAAATAAATAATGAAGTGTATTTTGAGACACTTTTATGCGAAAGTTTTTTTGTCAATACACGTATTTTAAAACTAGATGGGTAGGCTATTCACCAACTAGTCTCAACAAACTGTTTTGTTGTGACTTGATTTTCAGACACAAAGCCGCTGCTTTGTGTCTGAAAATCAAGGTATTGAATGATAAGCCCAAAAATAAAAACACCTAGGTATAGGTAATGTTACCATTTACAGAACGCAACCCAGTTAATTAGTACCTTACTAAAGAATTCGGTTTTACTAAGCGATTATATTATAAATAAAAGAACCATATGAAAATTATGTTATTATAATAACAGTAAATTCAAAAACAACAGGCTTTTCGAACCGTCTGATTTGTTTTTTATTTAATTCATCGCCACGTCACATAATTTTTTTTTAAATTACCGCATAAAATTTAAGAATGTTACAACATAAGACGCAGTTCCAGTAAGTATATATTTTAGCATATGGTCGCAAAATAGCCAGCCATTCTTACTTAGCGACGAAACGCTAACAATTTCTTAAAATAAACATCGATATTGGAAAAACAAGAGGTTAATTTGTGAAAATAATGTTTTCATACTTGTTAAGGGTAAGTAAGTAAGGAGTTTCATGTTAATTCACTTCACAAAGGTAATATAAAAGAGGTAAAAATTTTAACTCTCAATTATGCGTAAACATTTTTCATGAAAACCATCCAAGTGGCACATAAAATATGTTTTCCTTCTAACTGATATAAATAAATTAAATGTAATAAACTTAACTTTAATTTTTAAAGTTAAAAGAAGTTGAATCAAAAGCCATTTATTTAAAATTAGGCTAAGAATCAGCACTTCTTGAACAAGCTATTCGGTAGGGTGAGTAGAGAGTGCAAGAAATTTAACGCAGACAAAGACGCGGCAGAAGTTAGTCTATCTATAAATGCAGAATATTCAATTGAACTTTACAAACAACAACAGATTGTGCTTAATTCACGACCATGAAGCTGCGCTCAATGGAATGATGCAACCGGTGAATGGTGATGTAACATCCGCTGAATTAGCACCTTCATTCCTTTGTGGCTTCGAGTACAGTTCCAACTATTTGTATTGCTTGGTATTTGTAGAACCACAAAAGTACTGTTTTTGGAACTTGAAACTTTCAAATTTATACTGAAACTCAAAGAATTTACCCATTTCAATTAAATAATTTACATAACTTTTTGAGTTGTCAAAGGAGTTAGTCAAAAAGATTCTTAAAGATGAAGCTACGCTAGTAAGGAAACTATTATTTTAAAACATACTAAGTAAAGCCAGTTCCGTGTGGTGTTGTAAAAGGTGACTCAGGGAGTTACTGGAGAATAAGCAGCAGCGCTCTCTATGCATTTTACCACCATACTGAGATCGCCAACTCGCCTGCCAAGCGTGGCGATTTTGGTAAAGCCCCCCAAAGTAGGAGAGCCGTATGTTGAGCAGTGTACGTCTTACGGCTGAAATCATGGTCTCTTTTAAAATCCAAATATTACATTATTAGAATTTTATGTGAGTCTAAAAACTTGACTTTCTGATGTCTGGAAAAGGATTTTGAAGAAAGAGCCATTGCAGGTTCAAGCTGATCTGTCCCAATAGACGGTATGTGTGTATCAGTCATCGTGTCGCTCAACCCTATTTTAGCGAGCTCAACGACACGTCACAAAACGCTACCAGATCTACAGGACATTTGCATTTTAATAGCCAATCACTTGATTTATTGACGCAAGAATGTCACCCCAGCGTCAAAAACAAATGACGACTACGTATTCCATTTCTATTTGCCTGATAGGTACATGGTGAGCTGGACTCCCATTTGATGCAACCTTATGACGCAAACCGCACCTTGTCATTTGAATTATGTCATAGTGTGTTAACGATATTTCATGCATGTTTTTCTTTTTGTAGATTTATTGACACCTTCTCTTTATTTGAATTCTTGTTATTTGTTATCATTTAATTGTACTTTTGTGTATTGTTAAATGTCTTTTGTATGCACTAATAGTAGATTATACAACAAGTGGATAAAACGAACCGTTTTACGCAAGACGTTTATGGATATAAAGTCGAGTGTAAAGTGGGTTTTATGGACGAGTTGTACATTCTACTTTTCATTTCGAGTGCAAGGAAATGAAACAGCAATATGTACATGTTGTAAATGCAAATTTAATTAAAATTAGTACCTTAAAATAATAGTTCCCGCAAATTAACTTTTTTTTTCAGTAGGTACATGACACTAAGACCTGACTTAGGTCGTTATATACTGCTCAGTTTTAAAAATATTTTGTTTTTTTTTTTTATATCTATTATTATAACATATTCTTTTACGGTTTAAATAAAAAACCAATTTAAAATTTGAAAAAATGAGACGAGATAAAAATTATAAGTTTATTTCAAGAAGTTTTATTGTCTACTTTGGCTGTTCGTATCCTTGCTTTGGTCTAATAATACTAACGAAACGAAATGAAATAAAGAGGTTATTCTATGAAGTTAGTGGTTCATGTGGCTGTTGTACCGATTGCCTTGACCTTCGTTGGAGATTTTACTTTATAACTACGCACAACGTAAAGACGAACTTTCAGAGCATGAGACGTGAAAATAATTGTTTTATCTATCTATCCTTTCTTCATTCACCAAAACAACCTTACCCTTGCTTATTACTAGTTTCAAATACAAGTTTAAACAGTGCAGAACCTGTGTACATAGCTTAGCTAGACTCTACCAACATTGTCCACCACTGGTTGCCCTCCAACCAAGGCTAGTTCGACCGGTCACATTCCTTTTAGCTCGCGTATTTTGTTTTTTACACAGCCTACATGCTTACGGTACTTGGGGTTAGCAGTGGTACTAGGCGTACTGTTTTGGTTAGGCTGTGTCCTGGTGTGAATGAGGTTTTATATGGGGCAGTGATGTGTGAATGGTTTGACGGTTATTTTTATTTCTGAAGAAAGTTGAAATTGCATACTGACAGATGATCGTATGAAGTAAAAGGAAATGTAATAAAATGAAATGTTTATTTATGTGAGTAGATCTTATAAGACAGTTTTACACGTCAATATTTTAAAAACTAGATGGCGCCGGCATTTTCGAGCTGACTGTTCACTGAAAATAAACGCCGAAAGAAACTCAGAGGTTACAGGCTCTTTTAAAGTCCAAAAATTTACCATTACAATTTTATGTAAGTCTAACGATGCAGGGCCATGTCTGGAAGAGCCTTTTGAAGAAAGAGCCATTGGAGCTTTGAGCTAACCTGTCCCAATAGACGGCATGTATGTATCAGTCATCGTGTAGCTTAACCCTATTTTAGGGAGCTCAACGACCCGTCAAATCTCTATCGTATCATATGTTTCCATTTCAGGGTAACTTCTGGATATTTGCGAAACTGAAAACTCGACACAATCGATCGATTTTTTTCCTTGTCTACGAATCGATACTCTTAATACTCAAACATCTTTCTATCGCCAAAGAGACAAATCTTATTTACAAGTTGTAAACAAAACTTAAACCTAGGTTTATAAACACAGGGCGGCTAACATATTAATAGTAGTGACCTTGCCAGCTTTCGCCACCAGAGGTCACCACTAGCGAAAGGCCGCAAATTACTAGTTATAAGCTACTTCTGTGCATTTCTCTGGGCTGGTGATTGTTGAATGTATGTAGTGTTGTATGGAAAAGGGTCATAATGTGTAGTATAAAGGGTATATGGAAGATATTTTTCAATTAATTGGACTTTTGTGAATGAGCGAAACGTAATAGCTAATAGGTATGCATTTTACATACAGAAAGGATTTATAAATACTCAAGAAACTACATACCTATTTATTGTTAGCAGGAATTGAAGATTCTTCTATTATTTCTTAATAACATAAAAATTAACTAAAATAGTAGCGCGACCACCTAGAGCGTAGGTACTGAAGGGTACGTGTAAGGGTTGATAGTGGTGGCTCTGGTAAAGGATGCCTGGAGGGATTTGGGGGAAGCCTCTGCTCAGCCGTGAGACTATGTAGACTAATAAAAAAAAAATGAAAAGGACGTATTTATTTGGAATTGCTGACTGAGGAAAAGACAATGTAATATTTTCGAAACATAATTTGTAACAGTAACTTAGTAATAATTATGGACTTTCATTAATTACGAAGAAAACTAAAAACAAAAGGCGTTTATCAATAATACAATGAAAGAAATTAGTACAATAACACCAATGACACCAAAATATCACGAACGAGTTTACTTAAAATCCACGCAACCCGAATCGCACTTGATACCGATTACGTAACCGCTGATATCGATTTTCCGGAAGAATCGATTCTCGGTAATTGGCGACTCGATACCGTAAGTCGGCCAAGTGCTTGACAAATCGGCCAATGATACCATTATTTCGGGTTGCTGAGCATTTTGGAACGAACAAAGAATTTGCAGAATTAACAAAGTAAGTGTAGGTAATGAACAAAGACTGCTTCTTTGATTTAGTGGTCGAAGGCGCGCTTCTGAGCATTAGGTCCCAGGTTTGATTCCCAGGTGGGGCATGGTGCTTTTAGGTTTTTGTATCTGGAATTTCTGAGTATCAGTGCGGAGTCTGGAGTTTGATTTCAACCATACGGTTTTTTTGCCTCACTCCTATTACATGGGATTTAAACGTAACTGGCGAAATTTGGGTGTACTATAGGTACACCTCTGTCCAACCCTTCCCGGGACAAGGCGTAATGTTATATTATGAATATACTAAACAAATCGGGTGCGTCTCATAACGTATAATCTCATTTGGTCTAATTTCATTTTATTATCGTTCATAAGATATAATCAACGTGATAAAACCAACTGTTGATATAATTTTTTTCCATATAACATTTATTTATTCTAAAACTTAATTATTATAACGTTGTTTGATATAACGTTTATGTAATCGAAAATCATTTGGTCTAACATTTAATACGTATATTGTTTATTTAATCGAAAATCATTAGGTCTAACGTTTAATATATATAAAAAACGTTATTATGGTTAACACCCCGACTCTGATAGGTTAGGTTAGGTTAGGCTAAGGCGGGAGCTCCGCTCCGCTTCGCTCCCGCCTTAGCCTTCGTGGTAATTTTTTTTTAAACCACCCAGAAATAGGAGCCCCGCGAAGCGGAGCTCCGTCGACCTATCTTAGCGCAGGTGGCAATCAGTTACTAGTTATGTTTAATATCTACTTAGGTTACTATTCATATTAGACCAAATAAGTTTTATATGTTTTGAGTGGTATGTCAAACGATGTTATATTTAATGTATGTTATGCTTTTAAAAATTAGTTATTTTAAAATTATATCAATCGTTAATTATATTAACTAATCGCGATATTAAATAAAATTATAGGTTCCGTTGTTATATGTTGTTAATATTAAAGATTTTGTTGTTATATCATCTATTACTTACCCAAACAAATCATCATCATCATTTCAGCCGCAAGACGTCCACTGCTGGACTTAGGCCTCCCCCAATTTGGGGGGCTTTGCCATAATCGCCGCGCTTGGCAGGCGGGTTAGCGATCGCAGTATGGTGGTAAAATACATAGAGAACGCTGCTGCCCATTCTCTAGTAAGTCCCTTAGTCGCCTTTTACGACACCCACGGGAAGAAATGGGGTGGTGTTATTCTTTACATCCAGCACCACACGGTACACTAAACAAATGAATAATTATAATGATAATGAACCTTCTGATTGTAATCAAATATCTTTTCTGCTTTCTCAAAACTCAGAAAGTTATAAGTTAAAAAAATATACTCAAGTGGGTCCTTATTCGACTTCGTAGGAACTCTCGAATATTGTGTCTTCTATTTAACATACTATACAACCTTAAAACGCTTTCCTATCTGCTAGAATGCATTTCTTTCGCTTTTGATGTGCCTTGTAGTCGTATGTCGTCCGTTATCGAAACCTGACGTGTCCAATTCTGACCTGCAAATTCCAAAAAGTATAAGAAAATTTTAATTTCGCGTGGTATTTTACCGCGCAGTATGGTAAGGATCGTAGCGTAGCAGGTGGCGTTCCATAGTTTTTGCATACCTCCCTGAGAAAAAAGCATGATGTTTATGTATGTATGTTTTTAAGCACATCCGCCTAAAATCTACATACAATATACAACAGGTAAAAGGAAAGACTGTATACAATGACATCACGATGAGCTCACGGCAATCAACTTGATAGTTTGTCTGAAAATATAGCAAGCAAACATGGCGTTTAAATAAAGAACACCGCCATTTTTTTTATCTGTGGTCTTTTATTTCTTCTAGCGGTCGAGAGACGTTCTTATCACTTCTGTGCGCTAGTGTACTCTTTTCTTAATTTCATTGCATACTAGCTGTTTCCAGCAGCTTCGCCCGCATATTATACGTATAAACTTTCTTCTAGAATCACTCTGTCTGTTGATGAACACCGCATTAAATCCCGTTGCGTAGTTTAAAAAATCTAAGCATACATACGCGGGAAACTACTTTGTTTTATACTATGTAGAGAAGATAATTCAAAATGTGCTAATTGCCTTAGTAGGAATAACATAAATGACAGTTCTGCAACATTCATTTCTTTATTTACATTGTTGAGTACACAATTTTTTCGAACATATGGAGTAATGGATTAGCAATGTACGTCAAAATTATACAGTTTCTGATTTATTGTGTGTTACGCAATTTTGATGCGGGTGTAAAACTGTAAATTTATTAGTTACATGTGTATTTATTTCGTCAGTAAGTAGGTAAATTAATTGATACATAAATGTAACATTATACCATGAATACAAGTTATAAATTAACACTAATTAAATGAGTCGCACGTATATTCTACTAATCTAATTAACTTCTGTATAATGATAATATTTCTCACGCTTCTCTTCTTCTAACTGAGCAAAAAGTAGATTCGTTTACTATATTTTATAGTTTCGTGGTTACCATGAATAAGAAAAGTATGTGTAAAAAGTACAATAATTTATTTTTACAGGGCTCATCTGACATATGACGGAAAGAAAGAAAGAATAACGATTATATTGGCTAATTGTTTGTATCACAACGGACGACTTTCTATACTGAATTATAACATAAGATTACATAATTAACATAAGATTATAGTGTATGCACGTCTAGCTGTATTTATATGTCAACAGATTACTGTAAATATTTCAAGTGATCGAATCAGAAATGATGAGATCCGTAGGAAAACCAAGGTTACCGTCGAATATTTCAATAGATATCAAATGATTATCTTTCTTAAAAAAAAAATGTTACCTAAACTTTTAATATGTTGTATAAATATAGGTAAATGTATAAATATATAAATGTATCATTTTTATATAAACTGTATGTTTGCATGTAGGGAAATGTGACGGGAAGTCGTAAGTCTTATTAGAAGTCACTCTGTATAACTTAATTTTACAGGATGATGTATAATTCGATACGTCAAACCAATTTATAAAGTTCCTTGGTACGGCTAATGTATGAAGTAATACCTAATATATAAATTGGTAAATCATAAAATCCAGTCGAAAGTAAAAAGGCTTTATAACCAAAAAACTTATTCAGTGAGAGTATATTTAGGAATAATCCCAAAAGAATTTAAACACAACAACAAAATCTTTTATAAAAAGTGACACCCAAAACGGCTTTAAATAATCCATATTAAGCTCAAATTCCGACCCGATCTTAAAAATATTCAACCAAAAAACTAGTATCAACAAAAAACTGGTAACAAAAAAGGAAAAGTATTAAAATTCCTAAAGACGGCACGCGATCGGGAATCGAACCTGTACCATTATCGCGTGGATACGCCCACTCGACAAAAAAGGTGACCCAAGAAATGTATGAGCGAGCTCAGAAGTGCGTTATCTGTAGAAATTATAAACGAAAACTTCGTATGTCTGTATGTTAGCGTAGTTTTTTTCCTAAATCAAAAACTAATCAAAAGTCATTTATTTAATCTAGGCTGAGGTATAGTCTAGGCGGACTATAGAAACGTCAAAATTACATAAGACAGTCCCCTGGAATGGCCGCTTTATACCAATTCCTACTGCTTTAGCTGGGAAGAAACTTTGCGGTTTTCACCATAATTTCGTGAATTTCTTCCGGAAGGGTTATGTGTATAAGAAGCCTATAATGTTCCCACTATTGGGACACAGGCCTCCTCTCAATGAGAGAGTGCTCCGTAATCGACCACGAGGGCCCAGTGCGGGTTGGTAGATGTAACATGTTTTCGAATTTTTAGTTCTTGGACATGCCGGTTTCCTCATGATGTTTCCCTTCACCCTTTTGAGAGCAGTGGTTATGAAATAATTTATAAGGTTATGTGTATAATACATTAATATTAATCTAACATAAACAAGTACATCACGATACTTTTTCAAGTCTTAAAAGCCGTGTGAATCCGGGGCGAGTCGCTAGTTCGATATATGTACAATTTTGTATAAACAGGTTTGCTTTGTTTTTATTTTCGTCGAACATTCGGTGTAAGGAACATCGAACATCTTACCTTGATGATAAAGGGTCAAGGCTCAAAGTAAAAGAACAAAAAAACTGTGAAAGGGAAACTTATTTTTATCGTCTTCGAGGATATTTATTTAGTTTTATTTTGGTTGACGCGCCAGGTACGTTGTGCCTTTATGGATTACACTGATTTACCTTGAACTGAACAATGCTGTATTTAAATTTAATAGTTATAAATACATATTTTTTGAAAAGTCATGTAAATGTATACATTTCCAGCCAGAAGTCACAGCAAAATTATTTAAATACTAGCTTTTTCCAGCGGCTATACACCTACGTGAAACAACCTTTTAGCAGGGGCGACTGGACTGGAATCAATTCTTTTTTTTTAACGTTAAGGTTCATGTTCAAAAGTGCCTTTTATGTGGCTATCCTACTAATATTCTAAATGTGAAAGTTTGTGAGTATGCATGTATGATTGTTACTCTCTCATGCAAAAACTGCTGATCGGATCTGGATGAAAATAGTTTGTAACCTGGATTAACACTTACGGCACTTTTTATCACGGTAATACGTTTCGGATAATTTCCGACCTTCACGCGGGCGAAGCCACTGGCAAAAGCTAGTTTGAAATAAATGGTTTACATTTAGGAAACTAAGTTTTACTAAAAAAAAATACCCTAAATAGGTTCTTAATTAATTACAGAATAACATTAAATTACTACTTTTATAAAATAAATATATTGTAACAAACACTATGGTACGTACGTTGCAGAATGTAGTGTTGAAGGTAAACATGTAGGTACTCTGAAGTACTGACCGGCATTGAGAGGTTGTTGATCAGTTCAAATGAAATATATTGCAATCCAATCAATTGTAATAATAATACATTGTCGATTTGTAATAATAAAGCAACATAAATTGATTTGTTTTTGAATCAATCAAATGAATCGAAAGATCTGTTAGGATAAAATAAAGGTAAACGCACACTTATCAGGGCTGAGGACAGATTCCCAAGCGCGGATAAGTGTGCGAGGTTTCATAGAAATAAATATCTATAAAAAATAAATAAATATCTTAGGATAAACAACACACCGTTATCTGATCCTAAACTAGGCAGAGCCTGTACTATGGTAATCAGACAATTGATAAATATACTTATATTTCTAAATACATACATATTATAGATAAATTACAACCAGACACAGAATAAATAATTGCGCTCATCACACAAAGATTTGTAATGGGTGGGAATCGAACCCACGACCTCAGTCTTAGCAGTCGGGGTCACTAACCACTAGATTAACAGGCCAGTCAAATAATTCTAAAATTCCGAGATTTTTCAGTTCCTTCGACTCTGATAAATGTGCGTTTCTCTCTAGCAAGAACTTTGAAACTTATCTAACATAACCTTGACTTATCAAGGAGTTCAACAGGTTATCTTTAAAATGTAAGAAATCCTTTGGCATATCTATAACATTATCACCAAAAAAATCAGGGTGTCCTTTTGTCACTCTCATCTTCATAATTCTCCTGCCTTTATCCCAATTTATTTGTGGTCGGCGCAACATGTCTTTTTCTTCCACACTTCTCTATTAGTCGTCATCTCAGTAGTCATCTCCTTTCTATACTTATCATAATTCACACTATCCATTTCATCGTTTCTTTGGTCTCCCTCTACTCTTATAGCCATCGACATTCATACTAACTTCCAATCAACACAAAATTTCTTGTCCCCAATTCCATTACGATTTGCCGTCTGAACTATTCTGCCTACCAAATTATGATATGATAGCAACATAGCATGCAATGACACACAAACTTACACAGAAACCTTCAATCCGTTTGGCTATGAACTATGTATTACATAAAAGTATGTATTACACCACGTAATACATACTTTTATGTAATAGTTACTTTGTGCTAGATTTTTGGTCTCAAATAAGACTTGAAAAAGATTTGGTCTAACGAAGTTATGTTGGTCGGATGCGGAAGAATTGTGTGGAATTATGAAATACCTAAGATACCTATTTCGGACTACACATTTACATAAAGGAATTTATGCTATTCACTCAAAGATTTATTAAAGCACTATGTTTTAAATAATGTTTAAATTGTGAGTTTCACTAGCCGTTTTTTTAACATTATTTTGATTTATCAGCCAGTGATCGTCGATATTTTTCTTATTTTTTTATAGAAGTAGGTACTTAATTTTATTTTTATTGAATAAATGGCCTATACGTCGTCATTATCATTTCAGTCCACTACTGAACACAGATCTCCCTCAAGGGGGCGGATTTGCTATAATCGCTACGCTTGGCAGGCGGTTGGCAATCGTAGTATAGTGGTAAAATGCACAGAGAGCGCTGCTGCTCATTCCCTAGAAAGTCCCTTTATCGCCTTTTACGACACCCCCGAAAAGACATGAGATAGTCATATTTCAATATTTTTCCCCAATTAAATACTACGAACCGGAAAAATACGATATATGTCATTCTAACGTAAGATAAATGCTGTCTAAAATGAGCTCTTAAGTAATTAAAAAACACAGCCAATCTTGGTTGAAATATATGTACTTAGAACTCTAAAATAGTGAAGAGTGGAACGAAGGATCAGAAGTTCAGAACAGAACATATTTCCACCGATTTCATGAATACTTTGGTAAAGCTACAGGCCTTCAATTCCATGTGACATAGGTTTTTGCATTAATGATTGACAAAGGTCGATCATGTCTTAGACAAGTTAACCAAGTGTTGGAAGGTTACATAAGAAGGTGACCTACTTATATTTAATACACATAAAAACTATTGCAGTGTCACGTTCATTCGATTTTCGTCACTGTTGTTTACATAGTAAATAGTGGTAAACGAATTGGTGTGGGTTAGGTACTTAACCTTTTTACGAAAAAGAAAAATAACCAAATTTCAAAAACCACTGTCAAGTAAAAAGTAACTCTAATTTCGGTGGCAAAAAACTATACATCTAAAGACACCGACTTCCAAAATTAAAGTTATTTTTCATTATATTGTTTTTTTTTTATTTGGAAGTATCTAGTTGGTTTTTGTTTTTAATCATGACTATGTAAGATAAGCTTTTAGATGAACCATAAGTTAATTTGTCAAGCTTTGGTTTTGTAAGTAGGTACTTACTAAAGTTTTAAAATACAAAAAAAATATTCATATCAATATCAATCTCTTTGAGGCAACACGGGTGGGTTTTAGTCAGTAAAAGTCTGACACGCCCTCCCGCTCCGCCCAGAGCGGGAGAAGTCATTTGATGATTTCCCATCCAAAAAAAAAATACTCGTGTTCCTTCAGTTGCCTATATGCCAGGGCCACGGTAACTCTTTCGAACAAATCTTGCGACCCTGTGAGTAATCTGCAGAACATCTGATGTCCTTATTTCCCTGTATCACACTCATTAGGTTCCCTTACACTTTGCATACACAACCATTTACATATAATTACATACTTAATGAAAAAGTTACGAATAAACTATTTATTATTTCCTTTTATTCATGAACGAAGTGGCTTGATTAGACTACTCTTTCTTCCTGACTATATAATTTCTTTCTATAAATATTTATTGTGTTGATACTAATCTCTGGGTACCACCACCTATAGAACCTTTCCAAAAAGACAGAGCCATTGTAGGTACATTGATATCTTAGTGACAAAGCTAAAATGTCTTATTTTTCTATAACTATACCGGCAGTCATATATTTTAAGTCGGATCACAGCAACGTGGCAGAAAATTAAAATCAACTTATACATTCAAATTAGGCTGAGGAATCAGCACTATTTGAACGTCAAAATTACAAGAGACAGTTCCCTAAAAAACGCCCATTTTTCACCACTTCCTAGTGTTTTAGTTAGGACGAAGAAGTGGCGCAACAAACTCCCCAGCAAAGAATTTTGGACTTTACATTATTTCGCTTCACCTTCGTGGAGATCGAATATTATCCCACTGGAACATACTACCGACATAAAAAGTATTATACGGGTTAATTCAGGTTATGAACTATCTGTGTGTATCATTCATATTCGTTCAGCCGATTTTGCATGATGGAGTAACAAACATCGAAACTTTCATATTTATAATATTAGTAGGATGTCGGAATCTCGCAAGCCAACCTAAGAAGTTGTCAGCTGCTTAAAGGGGGCACTCACAGGAAATTGACTATCCTGTGATTGCCCTCATTAATTAAGGCCTCAAGCCAGGGCAAAAGAGCTTCTTCAAATACATCATACTTAAATACGAAGCGTGCCATATTGTACCATGACGTGTCATACTAAAATGGTCACTACACCGTCTAATATATCGTTATGGTGGTATCCTTATAGGGTGACTAGTATTCCAAACGGTATAAAGACGAGCTATAAAATAAAGTACCGGTATCTTTGGCTTGGAGGTCAGATGGCAGTTGGTCGTGTAATAATAATATTGATATTCAATTGTTTCTAGTTTGTCTGGAAGCTGATGATCCTGCTGATCCAACCTATACTGCCACCAGGATCTTTTGACTTTCTAATAAAGTTGATAAGAGCACGTTCGGTAAACATTTGTGTAAATATTGTTTTGAGTATTGTATAAAAAAAAATCAATTTCACAAAAAACAAAAAAAGCAACGAACTTAAAAAAAAAACACGACAATAAAATTAAAAATAACAGTGAAAAATTAAAGTTTTTATACTTAGCAGTATTTTTTTGGAAGAAGGATAATTTTTTATAAAAATAGTTTTATATTTTTCGCTTTTTAGTTATGTTACCTACCTACCCTACACCAATTCGAAACCACACCGGTTGAAAATCGCTTAAGTGTTTTCATGACACCTGACTTCACTTCAAACACATTGGTCACTGGTCTGCTATAAAAGGCGAACACTGACTTACAACGTGCGTTTGTAACGTATCATTCGAGGCGAGCTTGGTTACAATACCCAAGACGCGCCGAACGCTCGCTTCGAGCAGATGGCTCAACCGTACTCCAATTCTTGTTACAAAACCTGCACTGACTTGTTTGTAAATATGCGCACGCGTCGAACTGCTTGGCTCACTGCACTGACTACGGTTTCGCTTTTCAAAGGAATTCACGAAAAAGCCGACAATTGAGTGGAGGATTTGGCCACGGTAATAATATCTAGATATTAGCCGTTGGTCCTGCACCTGATCTCTCTCCGGTCGGCTTGCCGTCCCATCGGACTATGAGAGTAAGGGAACAGTGAGTGCTACTATGTCTGCGCACACTCTTGTGCACTATAATATCTCCCGCGCCGATGGCTGTCTCTGTTGAGATTAGCCGCCATGGCTGAAATATGGTCTGGAGGACTATACAAAAAGTCGAGACATTACATACAAACGTTGCAAGATAGTCACCGCCTTTACAGGGTATGGTCAAACTATGTCGAGGTTTCCAGACATGGTTTGATTCATGAGCTGGTTAACTATTACTTCCAGTTAAATCTATACTAATATTATAAAGCTGAAGAGTTTGTTTGTTTGGTTGGTTGAACGCGGTAATCTTAGGAACTACTGGTCCGAATTGAATAACTATTTTTTGGTTGGGTAGCCTATTTATTGAGGAAGGCTATATGCTATATAATATCATGCTACAATGAAAAGGAGCGAAGCAGCAACGAAAAAAGGACGAAAACTGGCAGGCAATTCGATACTACGGGAAGGGTCAGGGGAGAAAAAATTTAACGCGGACGAAGTCGCAGGCAGAAGCTAGTTATTTATAACGAAGCAGTTCGTTTTATTTGACATCCGTAATCCAATTACTGTAATGAATTACGTTACCTAGAAGCGGGTAACGGGTTATATCACGAGAAACGGTGATTGACGCAGCTGTTGATTATGGCAATTTTTCTATGGATATTATTGTAGCGGTCTGCGGGTGTTCATGATTAGCAGGAAATATAGTCTAATCTACTTTGGTGGATAATTTTAAACCTGCTGTACTTATTTTCCAGAGCTTACATGAAATATATAATCAGTCTATGTTTCCATTGCTGGGACACAGGCTTCCTTTTTGTGTGAGAGAGAGGGCCGGAAACCACCACGCGGTCCCAATGCGGTTTGGTAGAAGTCACATGTCTTCGAATTTTTGGGTTTAAGACATGCCGGTTACCTCAAAATGTTTTGGTTAACCGTTTTGAGAGGAGTGCTGTTGAAATAATTTGCACAAAGTTAAGCGTTTGTCTGGGTTTAAACCTACGACATACAACTCGTGAGTCGTGGCCGTTACCACTCGAAGTTTCCTAGACCTTAGAACAGATCACGTATTAAAAACTTTGTAATACATGTCGTACTGGAAAATAAACTTTGAAAATTAACTTTTAAGGTCTTTATTCAGACGTACGCACGGCGACATATCAAACTATACATTTCCAGTTTAAGCTGACTTCTCTATGCACGAAAAATCTATACAGTGCGAGGTCAGCTTAAACTGGAAATGTGCATGATATGTAGCCGTGTCACAGTGGAACGAATGTATGGGAGCGGTTGGACGTAGACATGTCCGAAAAAAAAGAGTAAAATTATGCCAAACTAATGATGTCATCTTATTCGATTACTTAATGCCTTCATAACTTGTGGTGATGAATTTCTTCATAACTCCCATATTTCGGGAGTAATTTGAGAAAATGTGAAATTTTACTATGAAAATGAGTGTATCGAGCTCTCTCCCTGCTGATTCCGGGCTTGTTTCAAGTAGCGGTCTCTAATATCATAATGCTAATACTAAGAGCTATATTTAATACTAAGACACATAGTGCGCCAAATGTGCACTTTCTGGGATAAAGAGTGATGTTTATTTTATAACACAATTTTTTTATTTTTTGTTTATTTTGTTGATTAAAACCGTTTTTCTAAAGGTTTACCTTATTACAATAACATTTCTGAGCAGCCAATTAGAGAAGATATAAGCTAATTAGGATATATAATTAGGGACTTAAGGTTTACATATAAAACTGATGCACTAATGATTACTGATAAGAACATTGCTATTATTTAATTACTAAATACGGTTCATATCATTTATTTCTCAAAAGATTTTACATCAATCACTTAACGAGAAACAAAGTTTAATAATAGTAAGATATACAAAAATATACGTCCTTAGCGCAAAATGTAACAAGCATTTCAATAAATTAACTAATGTGTTGCGTATAATTAAACAAAAGTAGAAAAAGAGTGGGTAGTTGTGAAAAAAGTATCATCACTCACATAGCTTTGCGCGTCAAGTGCGCCAATGTTCTTATCAGTAGCATTCTAGGGGACCGTGCACACTACACAGTAATAAGGTGAAGGATATTATTTTACTAATAATTTTTACATTTCATTTATTTATGACTGTCGAAGATGTGTTTCTTTAATATTCTTTTAAAGTAAAGATTAGTTTTTGATTCTTTTATGTTTATTGGGAGAGAATTGTAAAGTTTTACTCCTTCATTTTTAATATTTTTCTTGCCGTAGTTTGTTCTGGATCTGTGTACTAGTAGGTTATGTGCCCGTCGTGATGATCGTGTTTGTACTTCGCTGTTTTTTGTGAATGTTATTTCTGTATGGATTTCTTTTGTAAGAATTTTTCTAATTAGTATGCATGTGTTGTATTGATACATTTGAGTGATATTAAAAAGCTTAGTGTCTTTATATATTTTATTTGTAGATGTTAGGTAGTGGTATTGGAAAAGGGCTTTAATAATTTTATTTTGGGCTATTTGGAGTTTGTGTATGTTTGTTTTAGTCGTGGACCCCCACACCTCGATTAAATATTCTAAATGTGGCTTTGCCAAAGCATTATATACAATATACCGAACTTTTGGAGGAAGGCATCTAGCTATTCCGCGTATTGCACCCGTGAGACGTGACAGCTTAGAGCAGATCTTTTTTATGTGTGATTGCCACGTTAGGTGAGAGTCGAGGGTAAGACCTAAGTACTTTTCTGTATTAACTTTATTTAGAACCTCTCCATTTATTGTTAAAGGCTTGTGATGGTGAATCCTTTTATTCTTCGCCGAAAAGATGATGTAATTGGTTTTGGATGTATTAATTGTCAGTAAGTTATCCAAGAACCACCTTTCCAGAACAACTAGGTCATCTTGTGCGTCTTGTATAATTGAATCAACAGAGCTACCAAAGTAAAAAAGACAAGTGTCGTCGGCGTAAAGTGTTATATGTCCTTTTAATCCTAATTCGTGTATGTTATTGATATAAATAAGGAATAAAAGGGGGCCTAATATTGATCCTTGAGGTACGCCGCAGTTAACAAGTTTAGTACTGCTAATGTTCTCTCCGATTTTGACAACTTGCACACGATTTTGGAGGTATGACTCAAGTATTCTGAGAGAGCTCGCTGAAATTCCTATGGATCTTATTTTTTGCAGAAGCAAATTATGGCTAACGGTGTCAAAAGCTTTTTTTAGATCAATAAAAACTCCGAGTGCGACTTGCTTTTGGTCAATTTTCGTCTTAATTTTAGTAACTAGATCTGTTGCGGCTGCTAGTGCATTAGATTTAGGCCTAAATCCATATTGCCGCTCAAAAAGAAAACCGAAAGAATCCAAGTAGTTAATGAGTCTATTATGGATGATTTTTTCCAATACTTTCGATAGCACTGGCAATACCGATATGGGTCTGTAATTTCCTGGGTCTAGTTTTGATCCTGATTTGAAAATGGGAGCAACTTTTGCCACTTTTAGAACATCTGGAAAATAACCTTCTACTAAGCATTTATTCACGCATTGAGCTAAACTTGGTAGTATTAACATTTTTACATGTTTAATGGCTTTAACACTAATGCCATCAACTCCAGCGCTGGTATTTGTTTTTAGGCTATCAATAAGTTTTCCAACTTCTTCAGCATGAGTGGGGGTCATTTGTGAAAGTCCTGGAGCACTAGTATGTAATGGAGTTATGTTAACGTTAGTGTTGTGATATTTTGATGCTATTTTATTAGCTAAAACTGTACCTATGTTGGCAAAATATGTATTGAAATACTCACAGATTTCTTTTTCGTTTGTAATAGGGCCTGATGAGGTTTGCAGTTTAGAAGGAGTGCAACTATCTTTTATTTTATTCTTTGCTAAATTATTAATGACTTTCCACATCTTCAACGGTTTACTTGTACATTCTTCAAAAATATTTCTAAAGTATTTATTTTTTACAGCCTGCATATATGAGAATACCTTATTTCTTTCATGTTTAAACTTATCTTCCAGTTCCTTGTTTTTCGGATTGTTTTTATACTGTTTCCACAGTTCGTTTCTTATGTTTATTTTATTAATAATATTTTTCGTAACCCATTCTGTTCTTGGTGAGTGTAATGTTTTCATTGTTTCAGTTTGGTTTTTGTTAATTGCAGATTTTATTACTTCTTCAAGTTCTGTGAAATTTTCTCCTACTATTCTGTAGTCAGTATCCTTCATAGTATTGTAAAACTTAGTAAAACAGAGTGTTTTAATATTTATCTTTTTATTTGGTTCTGGTTTATACTGTTTCACTTCCAGAAGAATCTGCTTGTGATCTGACATGCTTGATTCGATTATTGTCATATGGAAGTCGTGACCCTTAACGTTTGTAGAGACATGATCCAGGATAGTGTGTGTGGTAGCTGTCTCACGAGTGCTGTGATTTGCATCTATTTTATTTAATAATGTGTAGCCGTTTTCCATTAATGTTTCTTTGTACTCTACAGTTCTCCGATCAGATCCAAGTAAATTGTAATTAAAATCGCCAAATAGTATAGTCCGCTTCTTGTTTTGAAGTTCATGTGTTAAGGTTTCGAGGAATTTAGGTGTGTTAGTTCTTTCTGGCTTGTAGATTCCACATATGTTTAGTGAAAATTTTTGCAGGTGAATCCATAGGAAGTGGTTGTCGTCTTCCCATTTCTGGCTTATAAACTCGTGTTTAATATGACTGTGAATGAAGATTGAGACTCCACCTCCTCTGCATTTTTTTCTGTAATTGTAGTAATGTGTGTAGTTTGGCAGCTGCAATCTCTGTGCTTCTTCATCCGACTTGATCCAAGTTTCAACTAGTATTACGACATGGACATTTTGAATCGATTCCAATATACATCTGAGTTCATCAATCTTTCCTGGTTTAACTAAGCTTCTTACATTTGAGTAGAAACACTTTAAAGAATTTTTGGTTGAAGATATGGTGTCGTATCTGTTGGTTATCTCGTATGTTATGTTATGTTTTTTTGTTTTTATTTGTACTACTGACTGGCTTAGTTTTTTGGGTTTTTTTTAATTATTTTAGGGATGTCATTTATATACTTTATGATTAGATCTTCTTCGCCATTTTCTGTGCGTAGGCGTAGTTCTTCCTTCAGGTTCTTCATAAGTTTTTGTTGTTGTGGGGTTTTATCAGAAAATACTTTGTAGGAATCGAGCGTCGCTGTTGATTTGTTTCGGAGGATTGTTTTGGCAATATCTGAAGATGGAAGGCACACTTTTATGTTTCTATTTGTTCCAGGTTTGTAGTTACTCAGGCGGCTAAATGGCTCTTAATACACTAATTTAGCATGCATCATTTACTAATTATCACAATAACTAATTACCTTGCAATATTTAACAAAGGATACCTGGGATACCTGGATTTTATATAAATAGGTCACTATTAGTAACTTTAAAATCAGTGTTGATTTACACCTCGTTGTATCCAAGCTAATCTCGCAATGTATTTTCCAAATTTTAATACAAATCTTGATATTCACGTTGCTTTATGCGCACGCGCACATAAAAATTTACGCGACTTTAACTATTTGTTCAGTGTTTTAAAAGATAACAGTTGTGTTCAGTTATGTGAAAGTGCTGAAACAAGTTTAAAAGACTGGTGTCGTCGATTTTGCTACCGCATTTATGCAAAATGGACACAGTCTGGAAGAAGCACAGATAAGTTTCGGAAGAAACATGAGATTTGGCTACAGGCTGCAATTCAATGGCCGGAATTACAGAATGAAAATATGGAACCTTCTACAGAAAATATAAGTGACGTCATCGAGCCCATAATTTCTCCTGCTAAATCTGATGCTTCAACTTGTACACATCCTAGTCCTCGTAAATCTTTTGAGGACCTTAGTAACCGGCAAAAAAGAAGACGCACTGAAGATAGTCTTTCATGCAGCAGTAGCAGCGCTGAAATTATGTTTTCGGCCGAAAGGGCGCTTCAAAAGGCAGGACAAAGCGATACAGCTTATGTTATGAAATACTTGACGGAGAATCCAGAAGAGGCCTCAAAAATCAAAGCCTTCATTGAAGGTAAATCAATTCAGGTACGGGAAATATCCCCTTTGAAGGCATTGGCTCTTTATGTATCGATGAACTTATCGAAATGGCGCTATAACACTCTTCGGGATTTCAACACTCAAGAAGGAGCTCTTCAATACCCGAGTTACTACATGTTGGTTAAAGAAAAAATTAAGTGCTATCCGGCCAAAGAAGATCTCACAGTTACAGAGAGCTCTGCAAAAATCAAATTACAAGCCTTGATGGATTTAACCTCAAGAAGACTTATTAGGTCGTTAGAAACCCCTGTTGATCCCAATCAACAGCTCGTATTGACCAGCAAATGGGGTTTTGACGGATCATCTAGCCAAAGCATTTATCATCAAAGGACGAGTGAAGATGAGCAAATCGATCTTGCTAGTAATTTTATGATTAGTCTTGTACCACTGCGGCTCGTCTCAAAAGGTGTAACAATTTGGGAAAACGAGCGACCATCTTCCACTTCATTTTGCCGGCCAATATTGTTTAAGTTTATAAAGGAAACCAAAGAAAATGTGCAGAGAGAGATGGCTGAAATCGAAGCAGAGATTGAAGCCTTAACTCCATCCACCATCACTGATGGAATTAGTGTCAAACACCAACTGCTGTTGACAATGATTGATGGTAAAATTCATTCCATTATATCCAATACAGCAGCTTCAGTGTGTGACATATGCAAGGCTTGTCCTAAAGAAATGAATAATTTAGAGTTAATCAAAGATAAACACGCAAACGAGGACATGTATAAATATAGCTTAAGCACCCTTCACGCTTGGATTCGCTCAATGGAATGCTTATTACACATTTCCTACAAATTAGACATAAAATCATGGCAAGTAAGGGGTGATATAGCAAAAAGGCAAGTTGATGACAGGAAGAAAAGAGTTCAAGAGGCTGTAAGAAGAGAAACGGGCTTACTTCTCGATGTTGTGAAACAAGGCAGTGGATCCACCAACAATGGCAACTCGGCAAGGAGATTTTTTGAAAACTACACTAAATCTGCTGAACTGACCGGAATAGATGCTATGCTTTTAAGAAAAATCTGTGTGATCTTGCAGTGTATTTCATCAGGAGAGAAGATCAACGTAACTAAATTCCGAGAGTTCTGCTTTGATACTGCTAAGCTTTACGTGGAGTTATACCCATGGTATTATATGCCTTCTTCACTTCATAAAATTTTAATGCATGGGCCAGACATAGTTCAGAACATGTCAATTGTGCCCATTGGTTTTCTATCCGAAGAGGCATCTGAGGCTAGAAATAAAGATTTTAGAAAATATAGAGAGGGGCATTCTCGAAAGCATAGCAGTATCTCATGCAATGAAGATATTATGCACAATCTTTTACTGTCTTCTGATCCACTTGTTACAAGTATCCGTCCAAAAGGAAATAAGTTTGTAAAAAAATCTTCTTTTAAGGAATTTTATGAGCTTACGGATTCTGAGAAAAGTGATATCGAATTTGTTAACATAAATGATTTAGCGGACATCGATTCTGAATTTGAATTAATTGATGATGATGATGATGACGAAGATAATTAAATGATGTTATTGTTTTAAAATGTGTAACTTAGTAAATTAGAGCTTACATCTTAATTATTTATTGTACTTTTAATGAAACTAGGTAATTTATTATCAACTTATTTAAAAGTCATACTCTCATCAGTTCTTGTGAATATTTTTGTTAATATATATTTCTGTATATATATAATATATTTATAGACCTCTTAATAAGTCTGTCTGCGGTTTAAAGTAAATACAAATGGGGAAAAAACGTTTTTTTTTTTAAATTTTCATTTCCTTTTATCCCAGAAAGTGCACATTTGGCGCACTATGTGTCTTAGTATTAAATATAGCTCTTAGTAATAGCATTACGATATTAGAGACCGCTACTTGAAACAAGCCCGGAATCAGGAGGGAGAGAGCTCGATACACTCATTTTCATAGTAAAATTTCACATTTTCTCAAATTACTCCCGAAATATGGGAGTTATGAAGAAATTCATCACCACAATTTATGAAGGCATTAAGTAATCGAATAAGATGGCATCATTAGTTTGTCATAATTTTACTCTTATTTTTCGGACATGTCTACGTCCAACCGCTCCCATACATTCGTTCCACTGTGCGTGTATGCAAAAATGAGTCAAAACAAGCATTTTCTTATGCCAAAAAACAAGTGAAATTCGCAAACTGCCGACGGTTTAACAGAGAACAGGATTTGACGCGAGGTCAAGAATGCAATGAAACGTTCTTAGTAGAAAGTACATACATAATACATGGACCAATTGTTTTCACTCCATCGCTTGCATGTTAATCGTATATAGTAAAAGTGATTTGAGATTGGTTCGCGTCGAGACTTGTGGTAGATTCCGTCCCGTTGTGCTGGTCTGTGTAATTTAGTTGAAGGTATAATTTAACACTTTTTTTGCGTTTACTTTAAGAGAGTGTTAGTGGCAACAGGTTAGTATGGGATATATACATACCTTACTAGTGAAATGTAGGTGTACCAAAGAATACACCTCTGCTAACCCTTTTTCAGAGATTCTGGCGTGATGATACTTGAAAAAAGGAGTGCCGTCATACATCAAATTATTATCTGACTTTGGTGGTTATTTCCTCATTTCAATTTTTTGGCAGGATTCTAGTAGAATACTAAAAAAAGTCTCTACTGAAAAATCACGCAATAAAAAGTATGAAACAAGAAAATACTCCTATCTGAAAACCCTAAAGCTTTTGATATTTTACTACTGTTAGAATTAATGTTAGATAGAGTAGGTGGCATTTTTTACTTCATGACTTTATGTCCTCTGGAGGGCGCCATAATCCATATTAATTGTGTCATCATCGCCTATAACCAGCGACCAATCAAGACGATTCCAACGATACCTTATTTGTAAAATCATGGTAAGTAGTTCAAAAGTTATGAGGGACCAGATGAACATACCGAGTAATTATCTAGTACCAGCATTTTCTAGTTGAATATCAAAGTACATGAGAATATTCCTTACTTCCCTGTGTCACATAACATAACAATAATTATAGTACACTTTGCATACACACTCATTTAGCTAAACTTACGTACATAATTAAGAAGTTACGCACAAACCACTTATTATTTCCTTTTATTCATGAACTGTAGTGATTTAATTTGAATACTCTTTCTTCCTGACGATATAATTTCCTTCTACATATAAATATTGATAGTGTTGATACTACTCTCTGTGTTAATTCCTTTAGTTTAGAGTGTGAGTTACTGCTTATTATGCGATGCGAGTCAGTTAGAGTTACATGTATGGAATTCAATTGTGGTGTGGTGTGAAAACGATCAAATTACTTCATTATGAAGTCCATAAATCAATTTGCTCAGCCTTTTCCCAACTATGTCTGAGTCGGCTATCTGACCTCAAAAACCCAGTTACTGGGTAATACGATACCCTTTGGTAAGACTGGTTGTCAGACTTTCGGGCTTCTGACAACTCATAATGTCTGTCAAAGATCGCGAATGACAGCAAGGACTAACGCTTTACAGTGCTTTACGAGGCACGGAGGGGTCTTGGTGTGTATAGATTAAGTACGAGTATGAACACTTAAAGCCATAAAAAGCATACTTAGGTGGGTACACGGTGGCAACAAAACGGCATGATTAACTGTAAAGAAAAAGTATCACACTAGGACCTTTACTATCAGTGGTAAACCCAGAAAAGACTAGTTCTTTAGAGAAAATCTATTTTATTTTTCTATTCTGAAAGTGTCACTTGTATGTTTTTTTTTTTTTAATTAAGCGTTTAGATTATATGCACGTATTGCTCTGTTAAGAATCTAACTTGATTAGCCCCTTTCAAAATCATAATCAGACAAAATCTATGTCAACATAATTGTCACAAGCACAGCGGAAATAATCAAAATGACAATCTTACAACTTATTTAAATAAGTAATATTTATGAACAGCTAAGGAAGAGATAATACAGTTAGTACTAATAACAACTTAAGTAAACCATGTAAATCTAGATAAATGTGTTTACGTTGGAACTAACCTCTTTGCTTATCAAGATAACTTCATGAATCTAGTCTTTATGATCTGTTATGACTGTATGTCATTATGGCCTTTGCTAGTAATTAAAAAATAATCACTTCTTGTCATTTGTGATTCCAGTTGTAAGATGGCGTGTGATAGGGTTTTTTTCTGACGTGATATATTGTGACTATTCTAGTAACTAATAATATTTAATAGTAAATTATTTCAGTTAATTATCTATACTGCTGTTATAATTTGTAATCACTGTAACTGAGTCAAATATTTAAGTATCTCAAAATGTTTAATTTCCTTCTTCATTTTGCATGTCCTTTAACCTATGTATACATATTATAAAGCTGAAGAGTTTGTTTGTTTGGTTGAACGCGGTAATCTCAGGAACTACTGGTCCGAATTGAAAAATTCTTTTTGTGTTCGGTAGCCTATTTATTGAGAAAGGCTATAAGTTATATAAAATCACGCTACAATCAAAAGGAGCGGAGCAGCAACGAAAAATTTACGAAAATGATCATACAATGTCCTTGTTAAGATTAAAATCCATGGTAAAAGGTTAGTGAGTCATCTGATAACGTAACGTAAGCAGATTTTGTTATCTGTGCAGATTAGAACTGTTTTATGGGTTTACAACGGTAACTTAGAAATTGTGGTAATTTTCCAGTATAATTTATTACACTCTGATGACCGCCTTGTTTGTGTAGTGACCGCATGTACTACTGCTGAGGACGAGATCTTTTTTTTTTGTGTGTGTGGTTAATCGTCCAATGACGTCTCCCGCTCTGGGCGGAGCGGGAGGGCCTGTTAGACTTTTACTGACCAAAACCCGTGTTCCTTCAGTTGCCCATATGCCATGGCCACGGTAACTCTTTCGAACAGATCTCGCGACCCTGGCAGGGAGCATGAGGTCTTGAGGTCGTTTCCCAGGTCGGCCAAAGTATTATTGGGTTTTCCATCTGGTATGTCTCAGTAGCAGCCAGAAGTTTGGATCTATAATATAAGCGAGCCCATTGCCCTCAACCGCCCGGTTAGCTCGATGGCCAATGGGCTCGCTCCTGAAGTGCCCTTCGCTCCTCTTGCAGCGCGACTAAAATCAAACAAAGCGTTTAACTGTTCGAATTTCAACCTTCGGCGCTAAGCAGTGCGATGAAAATCCAGTGTGTGTGTTCTCCTTATTGTTTTTATGTCCTGTGCGTGTCCCAAATAAAATATTTATCTTTATTTTTCTTTCTTTCAGTGTGCGAAAAAATCCCGCCGCGGTTTTCTTACGTCCGTATGCCTTTCCAGTATATGGTGACATCTCACTGTACGAAAAGCATATACAATGCGAGGTCAGCTAAAACTGGAAATGTTTAGCTTGTCTTGTGTGTGTACGACGACTTAGACTAATACTCGGTTCAAGTTGAACAGGTTTTTATTAACATTCTTCTAACAGGTGTGCAGTAAACTTTGATTTAATAAAACGTTGGTTTATTTTTGAGATTGTTAATGTGGCGAATTTAGGTTAGGTATGTTTTAAATTGAGTTAAAAGGGTTTATTTCGTGAGAATAGTCTGTTATAGATTAGTGTTTTGAAAAGGTTTACTGAGTATAAAGTGCACCTTACCTGGTTTACTTAGATGGCTGATTTCATCGTGTTATCTATACTTAATATTATAAAGCTGAAGAGTTCGTTTGATCTTTTTGTGTTGGGTAGCCCATTTATCGAGGAAGGCTATAGACTATATAACATCACGCTACAATCAATAGGAGCTGAGCAAAAAGAAGAAAAGTCGCGAATACGAAGAACTCGCACGGGCAGGCGATTAGATGCGACGGGGAAGGTCGGGGTAACAAGAAATTTAACGCGGACGAAGTCGCGGGCCAAAACCAATCTTATATATTAAGGAAGCACAAGTATTCCAAACTTATCCAATAACAAATTAATAATTAAAATAAACTAGAAGATAAAATAAAATGAATCAATTTTAATTTTATTTAAGTAGCAAATTAATATGCTAGTATTCTGATTATACTGGTTCACACTTGACATAGAATATAATTTTATGTTTTAATAAATTACACATGCGGCCAAAATAATAATAAAAAAAAATTGATTCCTGTATTTGAAGGTCAAACGCAACGAAAAAACAGCATGGCAACGAAATTACGTCGCACTTTCTATCTTTTCACATTCTAACTTATTTAATTTAATCAATCAAACGTCATAATTGAAAACCGTAACTACGAAAAAAACCGAATAACAAAACCTTAATACGAACGCGACATAAAGAACTTTAATTTGACAGCTGTCAAAATGCGCACCAAAACACGCGTCGTCAGGAAACATAGAGCAACACGGACCACCGGCAGACCGGAGGGGAGACGCCATAGCGTTTTTTCCCGATACAAAACTGTCTGTCATTTTTTGCGGGGGGAAATCTGCTCTACCCACACTTTCTCAAATTCTCACACAAAAATAATCGTCTGTTACTACGACTACTCAAACATAAAAATTAAAGCATACATTAACAATTTCACACACACATAGATACATTATGTGTCGTTACAGTACAATGAGATGATGCAACTACACTGACAAGTTGCTTACAGCCGTGGTTGCAACCACTGTCGATAGGCATTATCGATAAATTCAAGAACTCGGTTCGGAATATTACGTTTAAAAGTGATACAAAGATAGAAATTATAATAAAGATTTAGTTTATTTATTATGTACTACAATAATAATTATCATTTAACAAATAAAATGAAGGTTTACGTCATTTTAAAAACTAGTTATAGTTGTATCTATCACTGGTTTTTAAAGTGGATTAGTTTTGTATAAATATGAATACATTTTTGTGGGTCTGCTTTTTGACTTGATTGACGGAGATGTCAACGAATCAGGAATAGTGAGAGTGGCACTAATAGCATCATAGACGATAGACTGTCATTTGGTAGAGTGAATCATTTTTAATGACTCTGGAAAATTAGGTTTAAAACTGTCAATTTTTCAAGTTGAGAAATCTAAGCTTCATTTCGCCACTATGGCTAATGTGTAGTACATCAGCACGCGTAGACCACCGTAGATAGGGGGTTTGTCGACGGAAGAATAGATAAAGTAACGTTTCGGGTACACAGTACGACAGCAGCAAAGTAGAAAGAGTCAACTGCACTTTTTATAAAATTTACTCTTCGACATGATTCGAGTCAGAATTATATTTAACCGACTTGACCTTGCGAAATGCAGCTTAAGCTTGCGAACCTGCGACAAAACGCCACACATAAATTAATTGGTCACCCATCCAAAGGCTGACCTTGCGAAGTGCAGCTTAACCTAGCGAACCTGCGACAAAACGCCCCGCATAAATTAATTGGTCACTCATCCAAGGGTTAACCTTGAGAAGTGTAGCTGAACCTAGCGAACCTGCGACACAAGGCAAAACAAAAAATATATTTTGTAAAGGTAATATTTATAAAGCATGCTTTACGAAAAGAAATAATTATGGTATAATCAAAAAATAACGTATTAATTATATGTTAATATGTTAATTAACACATTAAAAAAAATCGCATCGATATTGACACTTTGTTGCCTAAGTCCACTAATTTTCATTATGGGCCACTGTGCGTGGCCACGCTCACCACGCCAAAATTTAGGTTTACCCTCGCCCATAGATGTTTCACATCAAAAGTGCAGTTGACTTTTTCTACTTTGCTGCTGTCGTACTGTGTACCCGAAACGTTACTTTGTCTAATCGTCCGTCGACAAAATCCCTTTCTACGGTGGTCATGCTACGCGTGCAGGTGGACAGTACGCTGTTTTACCTTTTCCGTGATATAAAAAACTTCCGGGACAAATACAGTGTGGCGTTAGAGTTGATTTGGTGCCCTCGACTAATCTCCTCCTATTGTTCGCCAACACATGAAAGTCAGTCTTGAAATGATTTGAGCAAATGACACTATTTCTTGTGGGAATCCAGGTTAGTCTATTATTACAAAATTTCTTCCATGTATCCCTTAAATTTGGATCTTTAGGAAACCTGCAATAAATAAATTAAAAAAGGATTGTGTGGTTTTTATAAAACCACGATAGTAGTGAAACTTTTTTCACATTATAGACATTAAACTAAAAATTTTCGGAATATATGCAATAGCCTAATAAAAAGACTTAATTTTAATGTTCATACGAAATAAGGTAAATAATAAATTCAAGCACTCAAAATTGAAATAAATCCATAAACAACAACATGCACCAGCGAGCGCCTTTCACTTTATCCCTACTTCGCGGCCGACTGTCATGCATGTATTAAAAGTTTCACTTTAAAAAAAAATATGGTTGAAGTTCACACTAAGTAATTTTAATAAAACGTGTTAACTCGTAAGTTTTGTAAAATTTTTATTTATACAACTATGTATATTAATATACAGCTTACATTATAATATTTTAAATAAATCAGAAAACTTATTCTCAAAAATGTCTCTGTATGAATATAGACTCCTTTGCCAAATTTATCGATAACTATCTACTAACAAACCAGTAACAACACTATCGCTCGGTGACAGCTTCTACTCGGAAACAAACTCGGATCAGTCGCTCGACCGATCCGCATATTGTATGAGAGCGAGCGGCCTGTGTTGGTAAACAAATCCGAAACAACACGACCGATAATATTGTAATTTTTAAGTTTTATGGAAGTAAATGGGAATAATGTGATTAAATATTAATTACATATGAAAGGTAATGCCATCTTATTGTAAATTTGACGTGGCAAATCTCTTCTTGCAGCAAAATACAGAACAATTCGTAATTTTTGTAGGACATCAATTTAGTCGCGCAACTAGATTTAGTCTACTGAGCAGTGCGGCTGCAACTAGTTTTATTATACGCATAGGACCGCGTGGACTTGTACTTTGACAGAGGGGAACGCCTGCGTATGGCTACTCCCCTCTGGTCCGTGTTGCTCTATGTCAGGAAATGAAAGTAAAGTTTTACGTGTAAAACTATTTGCTTGAAACTCTGGCTGGTCAGCTTTCACGAATTTATGTTTCACACGTTTTCGAACGTAACTTTTTATTTGCAGTGTATGGTGTGGTGATATAATAATAAATAGTGTGGGAACCATTTAGGCTTCTTTATTTCAATTACATATTGTTATACATACGTCATATACTTGTACAATCGGCATCAAAAATATATAAACATCGACAAGAATTCAATGTGTAATTGTTTATTGGTAACACATTTCAAAATTATTATGATGTAGAACAAAGACTATTGACAAATAAGTGAATTTGGTCGATGTGTCATCTTTTGAGGCTGTCTGAATGTATCCCGTGCTCGCAAAGTTATGACATAAATGTGCGTGATTGCGGCATTAAACATCAAATGTTTTGTGTTTTATTCTATTGTCTATAAAGGCTCATCAAAACATTATTGGAAATATAAGATTTATAATTGAATATCTTAGCAAGGCTATATTACTGTCTTCATTCGAAAAATTCATGATTAGCACCATCCTATTTCTTCCAGTGGGTGTCGTAAAAGGCGACTTAGGAACTTAATAGAGAATGGACAACAGCGTTCTCGTTGCATTTTACCACTATACCGAGAATGCCAACCCACCTGTCAAGCTTGGCGATAGTGGCAATCCTCTCTTTTGGAGGAGGCTTATGTCCAGCAGTGGACGTCTTTCAGCTAATGATTTTTTATTTTTATTTTATTTTATTTTATTTATTTGGCTTACCAACAATTGAATACACTGATACAATGAAAACAAATACATTCAGTAAACTTATGATCTAGTGTACCAATTTCTTACAGGTAAGCACAACATGCATCACTAATTTGTTGAATTAAATTGGGTGCCTACTTAAAAAATTAAATGAGTTCATAAAATCCAATCAAAAACAAAACCAAAATAAAAATCCAAATACAATTAAAATCAAAATACAATTGCTATCTAAATACAATTAAAATCAAAGCATAGTTGTTATCAAAATTCAATTAATATCGAAATACAGTTAAAATCAAAATACAATTAAAATTAAAATCAAAATACAATTAAAATCAAGATACAAATAACAATTAAATCAAGATTCAAATCCAAACCAAAATTCAAATTTAAAACAAAATCAAACTTAAAAACCTAATTAAAATCAGAACTATAATCACATTCATAATCAAAATTGTTGTTGAAATTAAAATCCAAAAGCATTATTTAAATTAGAATACAAAAACATTGTTATAATTGAAAATCAAAAACATTGGTCAGATTATAATCAAAATCAACAATAACATTCAAACTGAAATCGAAATTAAAATCAATAATTAAATTAAGTCACACTAAAAGAAAATTTATAGGTTTTCGTACATAATTTTTCGGAACCTACCAAGAGAGTCAGAGTGTATATCCACAAGATCACTGCAGCTATTTAATAATTTACATAGGCGGGGGATTGGAGAATTTGCACCAAGGACAGTTCTACGAAGAGGAGGACGTAAGGGGGTTATAGGAGCTCTTGGGCTTTTCATGGGTACACGGAATTTAATCTTGCTCAACAGTTGGGGGCAGTCAATTTTAGCTCTTAAAATTTTAAATAAGAATAACGAATCTAGTAAATCTCTCCTCTTCTGTAGGGATATCATCCTGAAATGCAAGAGTCTCTCTTTATACGATCGTTTCTTTTTAGCTATTCCGGAAGAGTAGGCTAAATGCCACAGAAATCGTTTTTGAACCCTTTCCAATCTTAGTGCGTGGGAGGCATAGTGAGGTCTCCATACAGTGCTGCAATATTCTAACGAGCTGCGGACCAAACAATTATAAAGAAGAATTTTAGTATTATTGCGACGGAAACAGCTAACATTTCGTATGACGAACCCAAGCAATGATGATGAATTCTGTAATTTTCATAACTATTTCCTAGTTATAAAAATTACAGAATTCCGAATAATGTCTCAAAGGCACTTGACACTTTCATGTTATTACATGAAATTTAAAACATTGGCTCCTGTAACAAAGGTGTTTTTAAGTAGCGCAGGAGTCAGGGCTTCACTTTGTTTGTACACATTTTTATGCCAATAAAGAATTTATTTATTATTTTATTTAAAACATTATAATAGCTACGAAATAGTATGTAATAATACCAAAAGCCTTCTTTTTCAACAAGAATAACTTAGACATAAAAATTCCTTACAGTAATAAAAAGAAAAGTAACAATTTGATCGACACATAAAAACTGATAGGTAACTCTGCTTCTATTCTATAAAAAGATGAAAGGCTATATAATTATGAAGCAAAATGATTCATCTCCAATCTTCTAAAGATTGCATGTTATTCATTAACAAGACTATGGAATTATATAAAAGTTAACGTAAAGCTGAGTCTTCAAAGGAGGATAAATGTTGGGCAACATGTTGCCCGGACAATTAGAATCAAGACTATTTAAAAGGACTTAAGTTATTTAACTATTCTCAAATTATCAGAACCACACCGTGTGACGATAGACGTTCATCGCCCTTATGAGAACATTACAGGTACCTTCTTATGTTCTGAACTTTAGTCCGGGATATAAGCCAATTTCACTTCCTCCCAGACCCTTCGCTAGATTGCTCCAGCATTTCAGCCGAAAGATGTGCACTGCTGGACATATGCTTCGCCCAAAGGGGGTTTGTTAGTTCCGGTAAAGTATACTGTGTCATAACTATTGAAAATGCCTGGGTAAACCGAATTGGTTATGATTATGACTTAGAGTGTCAAAAGCTTATGCAAAATCCAAATACATTAGAGAATTTTGGCTTTTTGTACGCGTTGTTATTTGGATAGCTTTTTTGTGAACCATATTTTAATGTTATTAAACGCTGTTTTTGAATGGCAACATAAGTGATGCTGTAGGCAACGCTGCGTACATTTTGTAGCCTTGTGAGTGAGAACACGGCTTTATAAAATTAATGCTTGTTCTTGAATGTTCGGAATGATGATGGACAGATGAGCGTATATGTCTTGTAGAATGTAATAACTAGCTAGCTACATATAGATATGGGTAAATAATAGTTACCTACATGTATAACTGTCGTTTTGTGTGGTGCCGGACATAAAGAGCAGCACCAGACCATTTCTTCCCGTGGGTATCGTAAGAGGTGACTAAGGGACTTACTAGAGAATGGGCAGCAGCGTTCTCTATACATTTTACTACCATACTGTGATCGCCAACCCGCCTGACAAGCGTGGCGATTATGGCAAACCCCACTAAATACAGGGACACTTTTATCCAATAGTGGACGTCTTTCGGCTGAAATGATGATGCTGGAGACTACCTGATGTATATAAGGTGTATCTATTCATACACGAAATATTTTAAGAGGTACAACTGTAGGGGGTAAAGAAGCTACAGCAAAGTAAAAAAAAAAAAATCTAAATGTATTTTTTTCAAAATTTAATATTCATAAATTATTTGACGCACATAAGAAATACTGGCTCCTTCAAATTTTTACGGCCCGAGACACCGCGGCCATGCTTGTGCCGTCCGATCGCCACCCTCGAAGCGTCAGGCGGGCCATTCATAGAATTTGGAGTAAAAGTTTTATGCAAAACGTCTCAAGCAGTTTTAAAATTATAATAATTCCCAAAATTCAAAAACGCTTAGATAAACATTTTCTTTTTGCTTCTATAGCTTCTTTACCACCTACAGGTGTACCTCTTAAAATATTTCGTGTATGAATAGATACACCTTATATAGACTGATAATATATATACATCACAACATGTGTATCTAAAGCTATAACAAGAAATTCCTGAAAGTTGACTAAAGATTAAGACACACTAGAATTATTGAGATTAAACCAGCTTATCACAAAATGTGGCTTAACGATAATCTTAGTTACCTAAGTCTTTTGTTTGGTTAACTTAAACATTATCTAGAGTTAAATCAAGGATAAGGTTAAACTACGATTTGGAATCTATACTTAATATTATAAAGCTGAAGAGTTTGTTTGTTTATTTGTTTGATTGAACGCGCTAATGTCAGGAACTACTGGTCCGAATTGAAAAATTATTTTTACGTTGGATAGCCTATTTATCGAGGAAGGCTATAGGTTATATAACATCACGCTACAACGAAGAGGAGCGGAGTAGTAATGAAAAATTTTGCAAAAACGGGGAAATCACATGGGTAGGCGATTCGACGCGACGGGAAGGGTTGAGGGAACAAGAAATTTAACGCGGACGAAGTCGCGGGCAGAAGCTAGTAAGCTATAATATAAGGTAGAATATTAAGATTTTTTAATTTGTCCGTCGAGTATATGGCCTGTCTTTTTCCATTTGGGAAACTATGTAGTTTTACTACTAATTGACAAATTCTGCAGTTCAAAATGTTTTAATTGAAATAATTGTTTTGACTTTGACTAAAGAATTACATCAAATCAACAACTAATCAGGCAAAACTATCATCATAAACTTAAACGAATGTGCAGACAGCCCTAAAGACAGCACAGCACAGACATCACTCATTATTTTCGTAACGCCTCGTTGTACCATCGGCAACGTAATCACATAATAACGCTAATAACGTAAAAAAAACATCACTATTTCACTGATGAATGTGCTGTCTGTACCTCTTTAGTGTTGCTGTTATGTATTTTTTGGTTATGTGTGGAAAGAGAAGTGATAAATAAATCTAAATCAAAATATGTTACTTCATATAAACCTAACCTTCATAAAACCTACATTTGGGTTTATGAAACATTAAGTTAGGTGCACGGTTACAATTGGTTGATTCCTATGGAGAAGACCCGGGGAAAAACTCCACGCTTACTCTTTAAAAAATAATTTTCTTTTACAAAGTTTGCAAATGCCAGTGTTGAGAGAACAAGAAGAACTTCATAACAATGTTAATATGGATGATTTTAAAATATATTTTGGAGTCTGCTTTTCCTTAAAGTTATTTATTAAGGGATTGATGGTCTACTTGATTGTTGCATACAATGCCAGATGAAAATGGCCGTCATACAAGAAACTATAGGTACATCGAATATATAAAAAGATCGAACTATAGGGATACTGAAGGGATAGTCCAAATGAAGACGTAATAGTTGATAGTCCTTAGAAACACAAGTATTTGTATTACACAGGTCCTTATCGCCGAACTTCTACATTCTGCCGTTATATCCGGTACATTGTTTAATCGACGTCCTTACAAACGATTTTGACTGTTTGTGAGTCCTTTCTTCGTTTTAGACAAAAGAGAGCTTGAAAGTCTTGGCCAATGCATTATTTATACCACCATCAGAACCTACTTATAATTAAACCTATGTGATGCTCAAACTTAGTATGTAGGTTTTATATTAAGATAACACGTTGGCAAGTTACCAAACTTGGAAAATAACAGCGTACAGTCACCTATACAAAAACGTGGATGTATTTACTACAAGGTTTTTACCAGCGGCTTCAGGTTGGAATTGGTTCATCCCACGGGAACGTTACTATTATTATCAATCATATGTTTCTGAATATACATACATTCCATACAATTGTTAGTAAATCATACTTGAAATTAGGTTAGTTAGATTACTAATTATATAAAATTGAGCTATTTATCGTTATACCGGGCACCCCTGGAGCTGTGAATGGCATTCCAGTACCTCATACTGTGCAATCAACCCTTCCCATTATGGTATTCAGAAGACAGATTATGGTATTCAGGAGACAGAAAAAAGATATCTTATGTATTAATCCAGATTGTAAAGTATCAAAGCCAAATTACATCTAAATCGTTCAGCGCTTTTTGCGTGTATTAAGTAACAAACACCCAAAAATCTGAACATAGGTAGGTACAAACTACGAAATTTATAATTTGACATAGTAGGATGCCAATCCCGCCTACACTCCACAAACAATTGCCTACGTCACTATTTAATAAAGCAAATTAAATAGACAAACATTGATTACAGTGTCAATATTCAAGCCGAAGTCCGCAATAGTTAGCACTCGCCTACATCCGCGTTCAGACATGTTGCATGTCCATCGTGACTTGTTCTCGATTATATCACTATTGTCAGGCCATTCAACTTGAACACTAAGTGCTAGAAACACTAAGGTCGAGATCTATGAACGTTACTTAAGCTTGTACTTTGGCTAAGACATACTCATATCTCTATCTAGGATATTTAGTTTGTCAGTTGTGTGAAAGTGACAGGAATACCGCTAAGCAAAATAACTTGTTACCGTTTTTGTGTCACTATGATACTGGTAGAATATTTGACATTGGTTCAGTTGGAAAAAAAGAAAGAGGGAAAAATATATTTGTAAGTCTCGGCTACAGGCTACTTTAGCCGACAATATCCTTG
Source organism: Aporophyla lueneburgensis (assembly GCA_932294355.1). NCBI lineage: Eukaryota > Metazoa > Arthropoda > Insecta > Lepidoptera > Noctuidae > Aporophyla > Aporophyla lueneburgensis. Next base: position 26,815,626 of record OW028751.1, on the reverse strand, counting down.
GTTAGATGAAAAAAAAAATGAAATTACTTACAAATTAAACAGGAAAAATCGCCAAATCTGTAAAATAAAGAAAATTACTGTTTAAAAGGATTTTTTAAAATATTTTCCGTGCATAAACATTGGAAAATGAATTTCGTTTTATTAACAAATGCAAAAGTCAATAGGTAGACATAGAAAAATATTTTTAATTTGGCAACACAAATAAAATGGCTCTTATGGAAGGCGGAAGCTCCAAAAAAAAAACATTTTATTTAGCCACTTAATTTAGCTATCTAAAGTTATCCTAGTTTGTAAAACTACGCACTTACAAACATCAAAGCATAGATTTTTATCTCTGTCCAGACATGTATGTAAATTACATAAAATTCTGACTCCATACACTCGTGAATAAATCAGATAAAATCGTAACTTTATGTCATTACTTGCTCAAACTATGCAAATTATTACTAGCAACATTTGCCGGATATTTTTAGCCTTGACTCGTTTGACATTTAGATTTTTAATACTTTTCGTTTTAAAATACAAAAGAATTGAGTATTATTTATTTCTAATAAACTTATTTCAATGTTTTTGACAATAGTCGCTGGTTCTGATATGTTTGGATGGAATTGAGTGTAGTGAAATTTAAATAAAAATTGTTAATCTGTACGGGAATGTTAAGGAAATAAACTGTTATTTTATTTGTTTTTATGGATAGTAGACATTGTAAATTAATTTATCTATTTTATTATTATTATTGGAAATTGAAATGATAACGTAGGTAGTAGGTATTAGTAAAATGAATTAGTGTAGATCTAATTTAATACTGTGTGTAACTTGTTATTATTTTATTATTTGTGTAGGTATCTTTGTTAGCGTTCAGACACAATGTAAATTGTTATTGAATAAATTAAATGAATGAATAATTTATTTTGACATTAGCGCCGTCTTGATGTCACATACATAGGTCACCGAAACTGTCATATTTTCCCAATCATTCTTGAACCTAATACTTTAGCAATAAAGTTGAAAACCTATTAAAGAAATTTGACAGATTATAGTAGCTTTTCGTGCTGGCGTTTGTACTAGTAACCAAATAGGGCTGCAGTCTATGTCATATTCCATTACCAATTCAGTTCACATACATGAATATAATTTCTTTATTAATGACGCATTGTAATCGTTACCGGTACAATACCTACTTAACCCCATATAAATACTTTAATGTGTATATGTCCTATTATGTCACATTGAAAACAGGGTGACTAACGGTCCCCAATGTATACCAGCGGGCCGAGTACGGCCTACTATGATAGACTTGAGTCAAATATTTTTATCACAGTTTAGGAGAACTGTGACAAAATGTGTGACTCAAGCCTATCACACAGGTGGAGCTCGCCCCGCTGAGGTAACTTACTAACAAATGTACGCACGGCCACCGGTCAAGCTATACATTTCCAGTATAAGCTGACTTCTCACTGTTCGAAAAGCCTATACAATACGAGGTCAGCTAAAATTGGAAATGATTCCAGAATTTCCCTGAACAGATTATCAATACGTGAATAATTAAAATCCCTAGATTGTGTTGATGCTTGTGGAAAAGCAATGACAGCCGCATGGGTCGATAAACCAGCTTGCCGCGGTTGGTTCAGTGGGCGTCTTACGGCTGAAATGATGTTGTGGTCAACGATAAAGCACTCACCTAATTATTATAAATGCCAACTCGAGCCCTTTATAGTGCTTCATTATTAAGCTGTCATACGAACAATAACAACGTTAGTTAATTGACATTATAATAGTTTTAATCGTAGACAGTTGTATGATATCAAATAGTGAGCGTAGCAAGTCTATTTATTTTTAACCGGCTCTAAAACGATTTCTTTAATCGACATAATCTTTAGACGCAAATTGTTACGTTTTCGGATGCTTTTTAATTATTATTTACATGATTGTTTGTGAACTCAATTTTTCACTTTCGGTTTTCTACGTGAAAACAGAGGGAATTATGAAAAGGGTTGTTTTGTTCCAGTTATTTTGTAAAATAGTTGTTGTGCTCAAAATCAAAATAGTATATTTCTGATAAACCTAAATGGCCAAGTATGAATCATCAGAAACTAGGTGCACGGTTCCACTCGACGAACAAGGCAAGAATAAAAGGGAAAAAACCGGGAACAAAAACTTTAGTAATTATAAATCTCTACCCATAAAACAGCCAGGTTAGTGAAAATGAGCTCAAAGCTCAAAGTAATAAAATGTATTGAAAGAGGCAAGTCATCGCTGGAGCAGGTGAAAGCGGTCGTCGCTCGCGTCCATCTGTGTATCGCCTTAGGCTTTAAGAGTATGTTTGGAGCCAGTGTTGTGTTCAGTTTAGCTGGTTTGGTAAGTATAGCAGGTAGGTAGGTGAATGAATGTCAAGTCAAAGTCAAAGTAAATTTATTTGCCCAAACATGTGTACACAAACACATACAGAAATGACAACGTGCATGCAGGATAACATAAAAGAAAATATAAGTTCAGACATGTTTGCCACATATTATGGCGTGCAAATATTAATTATAATCAGATTGTTAATCATTTAGGTAGTCCAGTCAATATCATTAACAAACTGTAAGAAATTATGAATGTCAACAATAAAAATAATAAAAATCAAAATTATTAAGCTCCCTCCAAATCTTCGCACATACATGACACATACATGACTTATAGAATAGCACATACATGACTTAAAAACAACATGGTAAGCATAAACTTACTTACGCCTTCTTTGCAAAGGGGTACGCAGAAATTACAGAAAAACATTTGCTGTTTAAAAGGGTAGGAACGACAGTTATTTATTTTTATTATATGTATGTGGAGGGCTTGTGGCTAAGTTACAACAGCCACACGGGTCAATCGTTCAGGTTAAGCTACGCGTGCCGCGGTTGGTCCGTGGATGGGTTGACCATCTTCTCAAGTTTACATACCAAGACCTTTCCGTGCGTTGAAAGCACGTTAACCCGTTGTCTCCCGGCTGTATTTCGTAGATCTTAGACAGTCGTTATGGGTCATCAGAATCCCGAAAGTCTGACAACCAGTCTTACTAAAGGGCATCGTATTACCCAGTAACTGGGTTGTGGAGGTCAAATAGGCAGTCGCTCCATGTGAAATACTGGTACTCAGTTGCATCCGATTTGACTGGAAGCCGACCCCAACATAGTTGGGAAAAGGCTAGGCAAATGATGATGATGGATGTGGTTGTATGAAGACCAGGGTGAAGTTCACTCAACCTTTGTTGAAAAGGGAGGATCCTTTGACCAGACAGGTATCGTGTCTGGTGGGCAACTGCCCGACGATTGATGTCGGGACGTTGTTGTAAATCTGCTAGTTGCGCGGAAAACTCTGCTTGCGCGATGTAGGATTTTGCATGACGTCACTGTGATGCGTAGTTCGCATGTGGCGGTGTAGATGCCGCTACTTGTACATTCGCCAGCACAAGGTACCCGAAACTGTCAAATTTTCCTAATGAACCTTGAACTTAATGCTTTGGCGATAAAGTTGAAAACCTATTAAAGAAATATGACAGATTGTAGTAGCTATGTGCTGGCGTCTGTACTTTTAGGTTAACTCATTTGCTTTATTGCCTAAATTAACCTATCAAGGTTAATTGCTCTTATTTGTGTATTTTATTTACTACAAAAACTTGATAACCCTGTTTAGATTGTTATTACCATAGAAAATCTGAAATTACCCAACTGGCATTGGAAATCACCGGAACTGGGCTTATTTTCCGGTTTTATTTTTTTCTAATACCGTAGGGTAACCATGCTTAGTTTACCCTGTTGATCCAGTTTTCCAGTGTTACCCTTGAGCTCTTACACTAGCTTTTACCCATGATTTCGTCGATATGAAATTTCTTGTAAATAATTTTCGAATTTGAAAATGATTTTAGTACCTAGTGATGATTTTAGATTTACTCATCAGTTATTTACTAGTATAGATTTAATTTACTTGAATGCCAACTACATCCAACAGTTTAAAGTATTACACTATCAATGTGGAATGTCGTCTTAAGGCCGCGGTATATAAATGTAATATAAACACAAACTTGTTTCGCGAGTTACAACTTTATGACTATAATCAATCAGATATAATTTCGAATAGTACGAAGTGTGCAGCTTTCTTCTGTTAATCACTTTTATATGGTTAGTCTTGACAGTTCTTTATGTAGTGTCCTTTTAACATGTTTTAAACATTAACTTGGCTACGATATGCAGTCTTTTCCCTTTTTCAACGATGTAGAGGTCGGCTTTCAGATACAGGTGAAAAAACGATGGAGGGTGGTGGGTAGTGGCTGTTGCGATGGTTGGCAATTTTGTTGTATGATGAGAGCGAAAAAAATGTTTTATTACAGTCTTTTTTATGGCGGGACTTTCTATATATATGAACTTCAGTTACAGGGCAGCACGATACCCCTTGGTAAGACTGGCTGTCAGACTTTTGGGCTTCTAACGACCCGTCACCGCTGTCAAAGATCTAATTACCAATGACAGCCATCCACGAAGAAACAGCGGCAAGCATTGGTTAAATCTTGTTCGACCCGAGCTGCTGTTATTATAAATACCTTCAATTTTGTAACCCATTATCAAAACCGAAAAAAAATCAGTATCTCTGTTTCACCTGTTATAGTGCCTGTGCTTATGAACATATTTTTTACAAGATATTGTTTTTAAGATGACGGCGGCGTATCGGTAAGCATAGTATGCGACGACTCCTGCTAGATAGACTGACGACCTCAAGAAAGTGGCTGGGATAGACTGGATGTGGAAGGGGGAGGACAAGTTATTGTAGCGCAGCCTGGGAGAGGTCTATGTCCCAGCAGTTGACTGCAATAGGCTGAGTTGATTGTATTTATGTACAGTTTATGTTGTCAAATGATATCCTGAATATCCAGAATTTAGTAGAGCTATCGCCAATCAGATAAAATATTTTGAAAAACCCAGTCTCATAGTACAAATATTTCTTAATTTTTTTTTTGGAACCTCGGAAGTTGTCGGCGGCTTCGGACTTGCTTGTGGCTACCGTAATAAATTAAAGCCTCCAGCCAGGGCTTAAAAATTTAAAAACTAAGCGACTATACGCTAAGGGCGGGGTACCCTTAGTGTGGGATACAGACCTCAGCTTAGTGCGTCGCTGGAAGAGGGCACAGGCTGGATCGGAATGAGTGAGTTTCCTGGTTAGTCTTCTTATATCTGACCTACACCTTTTCCAGTGTCATTGACCCATCTCCCTACCAAGATAACTACAGTTAACTCGAGATAAGACCAGTAACTTTTCGTTGTCTGTGACCGATCTCGAGTGGAGCCTACATTTTCAAGATGGCGGTCATAATTCAATTCGAATCATGTTGTGATGTAGGCTGTGACATCTGGGAGGTTAGCTGTCATTTATGCTTGTTTTATGTTTACATGGTTGAGAGATAAATGGAGTATCATGTCAAGTAGTTAGTTGTTGGGAGAATTGTTGGTACCGTTGAATTGAAATAAATTTGGTAATTGAATTTGTTGGAGACAATCTGAGTTGACTAAATAGCTTTTTTTTAACTTAATCATTTTATCTTTATACCTACGTTTACAAATAAATAGAAAGAAAAAGAAAAAAAATACGTTAATTTGCGGTAAATATGACGCAAAAAAATAAAATGGAAACACTACAAGTATATAAAAAAGCTGGAAAAAAAACACGCTAAAAAAACGCTAAAATAAATACGCTTGAAGTGTCTGTTTGTAACGCCAAAATAACTACTTTTTACTAAACGCATAAGAGAGTATATAGGTACGGTGCTTTTACATAACAAAAATACAATTATTAAAATATTGGTCTATCTGTTTGTTTCGACTAATCTCCGAAATGGCTAGATCGGACTTTCGTTGGAACGTGGACGGAACACATGGCTGTGTAATTTTTTCCTACATCCAACCGGGTGCATATGTATCTAGTGTAAAAACATTACTTGCTTAGCTATACATATTATTTGAGAAAAGAAAGAAAGAAAGAAAATACGTTTATTTGCGGCAAACATGACGCACAGTAAGACCAGAAACACAAAAATAAAAAATAAAGTGTGGGAAAATATGCGTCACATCCACGCAAAACGGCTATCACTCAGCAAAATGCTGTGACACCTAATGTTACATTTTATACTATACATTCGTAATGTATAGAATAATCTATTGTACATCTTCTAAAGCAGTGGTTCCTAACCTTTTCGATCTTGTCACCCCTATGACTTATCTAGAGAAACTGATTTACCCCTCCCGCTCTCCCTCATGTTACCAATGAACACCAAACAAAACAACACAGATAATTGCAAATTGACTTTATTAGAAATATAAAAATTGCACAAAAATATTGTGTAAGTTCTTTTAATCACATTATATATTTATATAATTTTTACAGACTTTACTAAACCTAACATTAAATAACTTGCAAATTACCTTACAATTACAATTACCTTACAATACAATTCGTACAAACCGTATGTCCGTATGTTTCACGCGCTTTATTAGAAAACGCGGCTCCGACTTGTCATTTGATTACACAGTTAGGGCATGAAATGCACTGGTGAGCTAGATTTGGTCTTATTGGTCTAATCTTTATTATATATTGCCAGCTCATTACCCCCGCAAAATACCAGTTTTACCCCCGCAGGGGTAATTACCCCCAGGTTAGGAACCGTGGTTCTAAAGCATCCATTTTGAAAACAAAAAACAAAGACAGGAGGAGGAAGAGCAGTCAAAACAGACTTTTTAATAACCTATCAAACAAATACAATACCAGCAACATTCTCACACAATCAACAAAAACAATAAAATAACCGTTTTATTAACGGATGCGCACACGCTCGTTATCGACATATCAAACACAGGACGCTATGACGTCACAAGGAAACGCACAACCATACATGAATTAAATCAAACAGTTCATAATAATTTTTATTATTATTTATTATCATGCACTTAGGTGAGTAAGTGCGTATAACTTGAATACATAATATACACACAGCTAAAGGTCAAACTATACATTTCCAGTTTTAGCTGACCTCGCATTGTAGAGGCTTTCCGTACAATGAAATGTCAGCTTATACTGGAAAGGTATAGCTTGATGTGTTGCCGAGCGTACATGCGTGTACCATTTTCTTGATTGATTAGAAACACTGACAATTAATATCAGTAATTATGAATACAAATTATGCATAATTATGTGCGAACGAGTTTCAAGGGGTTTAAAATATTATGAAGGTATGAGGAACAAGGTAGGGTGTAAAGTTCTGCCCGAAAGTCGACGTCGAGACATTGTATTATAATTTTAATAAACAGGGTCTACCGACCCTGTTTTTGAACCATACGTAACGAAAAACCTTGCATGTATTGTAATAAGCTCGATAGTGCTACAAACATTCTTCAGAGATTTTTTTCTGACAACCGGTAGTGTTCCTCTGTGTTAAAACTAACATCACCCTTTTGGTCTCAGAAATTCATCATCATCATCATCATTTAAGCCGTCCACAGCTGGACATAGGCCTCCCCCAATTTGGGGGGCTATGCCATAATCGCCACGCTTGGCAGGCGGGTTGGCGATCACCCATTCTCTGTCCATTCTCTAGTAAGTCTCTTAGTCGCCTTTTACGACACTCACGAGATGAAATTGGGACATCTAGGACATTAATATAAAAATAGAAAATATGACAATTTCTTTAACACGTTTGCATTATTTAATCTGACCATCTAATTTAACCTTTCCAAAACATACTGAGTAAAAAAAAAACAATCCAAAAACAAACGAAAAACCGGTTCACAAAGAAAAAATCACAAAGAATCACACACATCAAATTACAAATAATGACCGTAAAAAGGTTACATCTATGATTCTACGCATCTATTTGATTCGAGTGATTCGAACTTGTCCAATACACGTAGTTACACTGTTACTACGAAAATCAACCTTACTTGTACGACATAAAGGCCCTGTGAATGTCAAATTGTTATCAGTATCACCGATGTGTTTGAATGTACTACGTAACGAGTTGATCACAAAAACTTTGAAAGTGTTACGTAACGCAGCGGACTGTCCGTGTGGAGTTACTTTCCAATAACTAGGTATATGCACGACTGCACGTGCTTCGGCAGCTGGTTGGAGTTGGTGGATTGATTTTGTGAGTAGTACCTACAAATATAAATACTAATGTGTGTATAATGTAAGGAGGCTTGTGGTTTCAACCAAATCTTTACTTCTATACTAATATTATAAAGCTGAAGAGTTTGTTTGTTTGAACGCGCTAATCTCATGAACTACGGTCCGAATTGAAAAATTATTTTTATGTTGGGTAACCCATTTATTGAGGAAGGCTATAGGCTATTGTATTGTACCGTGTGGTGCCGGAGGTAAAGAATAACACCACCCCATTTCTTCCCATGGGTGTCGTAAAAGGCGACTAAGGGACTTACTAGAGAATGGGCAGCAGCGTTCTCTATGCATTTTATCACCATACTGCGATCGCCAACCCGCCAGCCAAGCCTGGCGATTATGGCAAAGCCCCTCAAATTGGGGGAGGCCTAAGTCCAGCAGTGGACGTCTTACGGTTGAAATGATGAATGATGATGATAATGATAGGCTATATAACATCACGCTACGATCAAAACGGAGCGGAGCAGCAACGAAAAATGGACGACAACTGGCAGGCAATTCGATGCGACGCACAGTGGAACGAATGTATGGGAGCGGTTGGACGTAGACATGTCCGAAAAAAAAGAGTAAAATTATGCCAAACTAATGATGCCATCTTATTCGATTACTTAATGCCTTCATAACTTGTGGTGATGAATTTCTTCATAACTCCCATATTTCGGGAGTAATTTGAGAAAATGTGAAATTTTACTATGAAAATGAGTGTATCGAGCTCTCTCCCTCCTGATTCCGGGCTTGTTTCAAGTAGCGGTCTCTAATATCATAATGCTAATACTAAGAGCTATATTTAATACTAAGACACATAGTGCGCCAAATGTGCACTTTCTGGGATAAAGAGTGATGTTTATTTTATAACACAATTTTTTTATTTTTTGTTTATTTTGTTGATTAAAACCGTTTTTCTAAAGGTTTACCTTATTACAATAACATTTCTGAGCAGCCAATTAGAGAAGATATAAGCTAATTAGGATATATAATTAGGGACTTAAGGTTTACATATAAAACTGATGCACTAATGATTACTGATAAGAACATTGCTATTATTTAATTACTAAATGGCTCTTAATACACTAATTTAGCATGCATCATTTACTAATTATCACAATAACTAATTACCTTGCAATATTTAACAAAGGATACCTGGGATACCTGGATTTTATATAAATAGGTCACTATTAGTAACTTTAAAATCAGTGTTGATTTACACCTCGTTGTATCCAAGCTAATCTCGCAATGTATTTTCCAAATTTTAATACAAATCTTGATATTCACGTTGCTTTATGCGCACGCGCACATAAAGATTTACGCGACTTTAACTATTTGTTCAGTGTTTTAAAAGATAACAGTTGTGTTCAGTTATGTGAAAGTGCTGAAACAAGTTTAAAAGACTGGTGTCGTCGATTTTGCTACCGCATTTATGCAAAATGGACACAGTCTGGAAGAAGCACAGATAAGTTTCGGAAGAAACATGAGATTTGGCTACAGGCTGCAATTCAATGGCCGGAATTACAGAATGAAAATATGGAACCTTCTACAGAAAATATAAGTGACGTCATCGAGCCCATAATTTCTCCTGCTAAATCTGATGCTTCAACTTGTACACATCCTAGTCCTCGTAAATCTTTTGAGGACCTTAGTAACCGGCAAAAAAGAAGACGCACTGAAGATAGTCTTTCATGCAGCAGTAGCAGCGCTGAAATTATGTTTTCGGCCGAAAGGGCGCTTCAAAAGGCAGGACAAAGCGATACAGCTTATGTTATGAAATACTTGACGGAGAATCCAGAAGAGGCCTCAAAAATCAAAGCCTTCATTGAAGGTAAATCAATTCAGGTACGGGAAATATCCCCTTTGAAGGCATTGGCTCTTTATGTATCGATGAACTTATCGAAATGGCGCTATAACACTCTTCGGGATTTCAACACTCAAGAAGGAGCTCTTCAATACCCGAGTTACTACATGTTGGTTAAAGAAAAAATTAAGTGCTATCCGGCCAAAGAAGATCTCACAGTTACAGAGAGCTCTGCAAAAATCAAATTACAAGCCTTGATGGATTTAACCTCAAGAAGACTTATTAGGTCGTTAGAAACCCCTGTTGATCCCAATCAACAGCTCGTATTGACCAGCAAATGGGGTTTTGACGGATCATCTAGCCAAAGCATTTATCATCAAAGGACGAGTGAAGATGAGCAAATCGATCTTGCTAGTAATTTTATGATTAGTCTTGTACCACTGCGGCTCGTCTCAAAAGGTGTAACAATTTGGGAAAACGAGCGACCATCTTCCACTTCATTTTGCCGGCCAATATTGTTTAAGTTTATAAAGGAAACCAAAGAAAATGTGCAGAGAGAGATGGCTGAAATCGAAGCAGAGATTGAAGCCTTAACTCCATCCACCATCACTGATGGAATTAGTGTCAAACACCAACTGCTGTTGACAATGATTGATGGTAAAATTCATTCCATTATATCCAATACAGCAGCTTCAGTGTGTGACATATGCAAGGCTTGTCCTAAAGAAATGAATAATTTAGAGTTAATCAAAGATAAACACGCAAACGAGGACATGTATAAATATAGCTTAAGCACCCTTCACGCTTGGATTCGCTCAATGGAATGCTTATTACACATTTCCTACAAATTAGACATAAAATCATGGCAAGTAAGGGGTGATATAGCAAAAAGGCAAGTTGATGACAGGAAGAAAAGAGTTCAAGAGGCTGTAAGAAGAGAAACGGGCTTACTTCTCGATGTTGTGAAACAAGGCAGTGGATCCACCAACAATGGCAACTCGGCAAGGAGATTTTTTGAAAACTACACTAAATCTGCTGAACTGACCGGAATAGATGCTATGCTTTTAAGAAAAATCTGTGTGATCTTGCAGTGTATTTCATCAGGAGAGAAGATCAACGTAACTAAATTCCGAGAGTTCTGCTTTGATACTGCTAAGCTTTACGTGGAGTTATACCCATGGTATTATATGCCTTCTTCACTTCATAAAATTTTAATGCATGGGCCAGACATAGTTCAGAACATGTCAATTGTGCCCATTGGTTTTCTATCCGAAGAGGCATCTGAGGCTAGAAATAAAGATTTTAGAAAATATAGAGAGGGGCATTCTCGAAAGCATAGCAGTATCTCATGCAATGAAGATATTATGCACAATCTTTTACTGTCTTCTGATCCACTTGTTACAAGTATCCGTCCAAAAGGAAATAAGTTTGTAAAAAAATCTTCTTTTAAGGAATTTTATGAGCTTACGGATTCTGAGAAAAGTGATATCGAATTTGTTAACATAAATGATTTAGCGGACATCGATTCTGAATTTGAATTAATTGATGATGATGATGATGACGAAGATAATTAAATGATGTTATTGTTTTAAAATGTGTAACTTAGTAAATTAGAGCTTACATCTTAATTATTTATTGTACTTTTAATGAAACTAGGTAATTTATTATCAACTTACTTAAAAGTCATACTCTCATCAGTTCTTGTGAATATTTTTGTTAATATATATTTCTGTATATATATAATATATTTATAGACCTCTTAATAAGTCTGTCTGCGGTTTAAAGTAAATACAAATGGGGAAAAAACGTTTTTTTTTTTTAATTTTCATTTCCTTTTATCCCAGAAAGTGCACATTTGGCGCACTATGTGTCTTAGTATTAAATATAGCTCTTAGTAATAGCATTACGATATTAGAGACCGCTACTTGAAACAAGCCCGGAATCAGGAGGGAGAGAGCTCGATACACTCATTTTCATAGTAAAATTTCACATTTTCTCAAATTACTCCCGAAATATGGGAGTTATGAAGAAATTCATCACCACAAGTTATGAAGGCATTAAGTAATCGAATAAGATGGCATCATTAGTTTGTCATAATTTTACTCTTATTTTTCGGACATGTCTACGTCCAACCGCTCCCATACATTCGTTCCACTGTGCGACGGGAAGGGTCACGGGAGCAAAAGACGCGGATGAAGTCGCGGGCATAAGCTAGTATTCAATAAAGTTAACCTCGAAGTCCCTGAGATACCACATTTGGTATAGACACAATGGTTATTAATTGTGTCTGTAATTAGCGGCATTCAACGGGTTAAGTGAAAACAAAAATATTAAGTTCGTTTTCAATATTCAGCATTTCAATTAAACCAAAAACAGGCACTTTTGAATTATCAAGGACTTATTCAAGAACCACCAAAAACAATTTAATTTAAAATATTGCCAACACGACACTATACGCACTGCCAAAAAGTTATCAGATCTCATGTTGAGTGACGCTTCTAACTCGTTACGCCCTAACTTCACAGACTTTGCACCTTAGTCAAATATGCCTTGTCCAGTAGTTTGCGAGTCTTGTCCGGTATTTAGGGGCTGTCCATTAATCACGTGAGGCTCGAAAGGGGGGGAGGGGTCCATAAAAAATCACGAAACATCACAAAGTGGGAGGGGGGTTTTATTTTGTATTGTAAAATTAGATGATACTTATACCTGTATTTTATAATTATACAAAAATTAAGATTTTTTGTAGGTACTAAAAAATACACGTGATATGGGGGGGGGCTTCATCACCAAGGCGGAGGGGGGTTCAAAAATGCCAAAAAAACATCACGTGATTAGTCCCCTAGTTTGGAGAAGAACGAACAAGTTTCGAATTATTTTAATTCAACTTTATTGCAAAGGTAGGTGCTGAATGCGTGCTAAATTGTAATTTCCATCAGAGAGAATAACTTGAAGGCTGATTTACTAAAAAATCTTTAATGATAAATATAGAAAGTGTGCAGCTCAACTTTAAGTTTCCAAGTTATCGAGTCAAGTAAAATCTTATCTCCGTACTTTACATAAATTCGTCGGCATTTATTTGAAGATTCAATTAACCTTAATGCCATATACTTATCTGCTTATATATTAATCTGATCGTTATATAGTATGCTGGAGTTTCGAATTTCGCATATAATTGTAGATGAAAGAGAGCTTTATTTCTTAGCTTTTAAAGTTCTTTTTTAACCGACTTAAAAAAAAGAGGAGGTTATCAATTCGACTGTATTTTTTTTTCATGTTTGTTACCTCGTAACTTTTGACTAGGTGAACCGATTTTGATGATTCTTTTTTTATTTGAAAGCTGGTGCTTTCCAAATGGTCTCATTTGTTTCCATTCGGACAATGGAATCCATGTGAAAACCATATAAGTTGCATTAAGTATTTGCGTGACAATTGAACAAATAACGCGATTAGATTAGTGCGGGGTATCTACCATAACTAAAAAGTTCAAAATAAAAACTTTTTACAGAAAAATAACACCCGACTTCCTTAAAAAAACACTACAAAGTCAAAAATAACTTTAATTTCGGAATTCGGTGGCAAAAAAAACCTTAAATACAGATCCTAAGACACCGAGTTCCAAAATTAAAGTTATTTTTGACTTTGCAGTGTTTTTTTTTTTAAGGAAGTCGGTTGTTATTTTTTTGTAAAAAGTTTTTTAATCCCACATTTTGACATTTCATGTCTTTTGCTTTTTCATATAGCCTTTTCCCAACTATGTTGATGCTCGCTGAAGTCTTACATTCTGAATGTTAGACTGTAAGCCAGTATTTTATTTGACGATCCGTAATGACTGTCAAAGATCCACAAATAACAGGCGGAATCAACGGCTTAACGTGCTTTCCGAAGCACGGGGGATTCTCGGTATATAAAAATGGTCACCCATCCACGGAACAAGTGCAATAACCGTGGCTTAACCTGATCAGTCGATCCGTACGGCTTACTTAGCCACGAGCTCTTTTCAAGTTTTAAGTTTTCACTGTGATATATTTTTATGACATTAATAAATTTTCATCAAGGTTTTCTAGTATTTTCTCAACCCTAGAAGTTGAGAAAATACTAGAAAACGTTAATGAAAAACTCAAATGAAAAAAATCAGAGAAAGTGTAATAATTTCATACGATACGCTGCGTGTTATTAATTGAGTTTGCTTGTAAACGTCAATTCGGTGTCGTATTAAAATATTTGCATGGCGTGACGTCGTATCGATCATGTGATCTTGCACACATTACAAACTTGCTGCTAAGTTTACATGTTACACAGATTCTTTTGTTTTTAGGGTTCCGTATCCACTGGGCACCCTTTAGATGCTGGAACCCTATTATACTAAGGCTCCACTATCAACCTGTTCGTTGGTTTCATCTTTTGAACCGTAAAAGGTAGGCACTTGAAATTTCACAGTGTGTGTGTACGCACGACGATATGCTAAGCTATACATTTCCGGTATAAGCTGACTACTCATTGTACGAAAAACCTATACAATGCGAGGTCAGCTAAAACTGGAAATACGTAGCTTCTCATCGCACTCTTTTGCACCATGGTCGCTATAACGACGTGACTACTTATGCATGCCGATGCTGTATGACGTTTTCGTTGTGGTCTTTGCCCATATTGTATCCGACATGCGGCAAACGTGTCTGGCGCAGTCCCATTTGAACTTAGCTGCTTTTTGAGTGACGACGACGATTTGTGTATTAGAGCATAGTATCGTGTTCCTTATCCGATCACTAAGTTCGTGTAGTCACTAGTCTTCGTGGATAATAAGCTCCATTGCTGGACACTACTTATTAAGAAAATTAAACAAATTTAAAAAATAATGGATACAAAAAGCAAGAAAAAATATGTATTGGTTACTTGGCCGTTTATTTTTTGTGATTTAGAACACCTCATTAGTTTTTTAAGTAGCTGGCTACATGCCACGAATCTACAATCCTTTTTACTTTGGCTTCATACGTTTTTCTTAGACGCATTTTTTTAAATTTTCTCATGGACTATTTTATGAGACAGGTTTCTACTTTTTATAGCGAACGATATGTGTCTGTAGTTGGACTGGTCTAAGGTATTTGTTCATTACAAAAACGAATTCCTTAATATGACCTAAAATATACACTGAACTTTAAAAATTACAACAACTATGAATGTATTTAATAAAAACTTAAGGAAAAAATGTATAGGAGAGCACTAAGATACGCAGGTAAGGTAGGTAGGTACTGCTAGGGTCGCGAGATTTGTTCGAAACAGACACCGTGGCTCTGGCATATAGGCAACTGAAGGAACACAGATGGGTTTTAGTAAGTAAAAGTCTGACACGCCCTCCCGCTCCACCCTATAGCGGGAGAATTCATTTGATGATTTCCATCCACACACAAAAAAGGTAGGTAGGTAAGTTAAGGTAGGTTACATAAGCAATTAATAAAAAATATTTTGTACAGAGGTTTAGCAAAGTTGATGCCTAGTGCCTACATGAGTTACATATACTCTGATTTTTAATGTGTTAGACCAAAATGTTGTTACTATCGCTTAGCCGCCATGTTGAAAAATAAAAATCTTTATCAGCTGTCATTTTCGTATAGCAAATAAAAAATCAGAGTATAAGTGTATTGCCCACTGCAACGCGTACCTACTGACAAAGTTGCAAAGAAATTTCAGATTTAATGAAGCCACAATTCAAACTGCAAAAAAAAAACTTAATAACGCAAACCAATTGCTTCATAACATTACAAAACTAATTATCTATGCTATTGTTTCTTCACTGAATTAGTAAATTTGATTTACTTAAGTGAAATGTGTTAAAAGTTTCTACCAACACCTCTTCAGATATACTTTGTTTCCTTTCTCCACGGTCAATGTTTACTTGTCAAATAACCAAACAACTATTCTTATTGCTTTATGGTTTATTTGATTATTATGCTATTTACATAAATATTCTTTTTGTTGAATAACAATCTTGATACTTGGCATTTTAGGGTAGCTGACATTGACAGAGAGGTTTAGGTGAAAATTAGTGAAATTGTCACAGAAATTTTTAAAAAACAATATGGCGGTTTAAGTTACTATTTTAGCCACGCGAAAATGATACTTGTAGCGTAGTACACAACTTTTTGTAACATACTTTTTTTCATAACCTCTGCTTCAATTCTTAGATAATGCAACATAACTTTATTTAAACTAGTCTACATATAGAAGTACAGACAGACACAAAGTTCTTATAACTTGTATAAATTAACTACATTATTACTAACTGCTTATTGTCTAGGAACACCACAACGAAAACTAAATCTAGTTTCCTAACAAATAAGGTTTCCAATCCAATGTCTGAAACATAATAAAAACAAAAGTTCAACTTCATATTTTATGCTCATGATAATTTTCTAGTGGGTTCACAATCTGACATCCAAAAGCGAAATACGATCTTAATCAGTTCAGGTAGAGTTGACAATCGTCTGTAGCAATTTGTGACTAGTCGAGCTTCGTAAGATTTAAATGGAACATTTTTATGTGGCTCTAGGGTGGTCGAAATGTCAATTACTGTTTATTTATTTGTAGTCATTCTCTAGCAGCGAAGGATTGGAAAGAAACGTAGTGTAATTTGTATGAAAATAGTAAAAGATGTTAATAGTTCATGCAAGGACTAACGAAGGGATAATTTAGGATGAGTCTGTAAAGGAATAGAGAAAAAATAACTCCGAAATAAATACTAAATCTATAATTATGTGGGTGAGTACGTACTGCCCTCTATGTTGATTATACACATCTGTGGCAATGTTCCCACTACTGGGACACAGGCCATCTCTCTGTTAGAGGAAGTGGGCTGTAATCCACCACGCGATTTGGTACATGTATGTAACAAGTCTTCGAATTTTTGGTTCTAGGACATGTCGGTTTCCTCGCGAATAGAAAACTCCTTTATCGCTTTGAGAGCAGTGGCGATGAAATAATTTACACAAAGTAAAGCGCCTTGGTCCTTGGCAATTCCAGACCGAGAGAGGTGGAAAAAGAGTAGAGAGGTCTTTGCCCAGTAGTGGGAAATTAATGGCTAATAATAAAGCGCCTGACTGGGTTGGAACCTGCGACCGAAAACTCATAAGTGGCAGCCGTTACCACTGGACCACCACTGCTGCAATTTTTAGACTTCTTTTGACTTCTAAATCACACGCTCAAATATTTTACATGTCCAAGTGGAGCCATATCGTGTGAAAGAAAGTAGCATCCACAGCGAGTGGGCGTAATATTGCATGTTCTACAACTTTCAACGAAACACTAAACTGATGATCAGATTGTGACGAGCGAAATTATGACAGACTTTATGGCTTTACAAGTCTAGGAATGTTATAGTTTTAAGAAAGTTGTCTTAGGTATCTTTAGCATCGAAATGGTGTCTAGTTTTCGTTTTTTGTTTTCATCTTTATGGTTTACCTACGTCTTATTTTTTTTTCTCTATCAGATTTTATTTTATTTTCCTTCGTTTACGTATGAAAGATCGAGAATTTAGTTTCACGGATCCAATAAGTGTTTTCCCAACAAGACAAGACAGCTCATTGCAATCCTGTAATGTGAAAATATAAATGTGTATAATACCTTATTAGGCTCGATAAAAAAGATCCTAAAATAATGAATATCTACAGTTTAAGCACATTTTCCATCGATAAAAAATTTCATTACATATAGATTACAAAGTGTAATTAAATTAACGCAAATTAGAAAAGTAGTTCGTTCAGAATCGCTTACTGAATCAATTTTATGTTCACAATAAGTCCACTCTAGTACCCTCTGTCACCTACTCACTGAACACTATTTTCATCTAATTTTTGCAGCCAATAGGGGAGAAAGATTTACATAAAAAAATAGCAAGTATCAAGAATGTTCATCCCAACTACAATCTTGGCGAACGTTAACACCCCGTATAATAAACACGGCAGTTCGTGCCCTTCCTGTCACGCGTGGCACGCTCACTATGTAATATATTATATTAAGAACTGTTGGGCTATAAGTAAGACCCAATTATTAATAATTACTATGGTGATGCAATGTTTATTACCTACGCTGTGGTTGGTATTGGTAATCCTTATTTGCCACTTTATACATTGTAAGTGGTCAAGGTGGAAAACAAAGTTTTGCCTTGTCTGCCCAACAGAGGTATACCTATAGTACACCCACATTTTGCCAGATATGTTTAAGTTCCATTTAAAAGAAGGTGGGCCTATTGTCATCAATCGAACACAAATCCAGACTCTGCGGGCTGCTACTGACAAATGTTAGATACAAAAACCTAATAACACTTTCCTCGACCTGGGAATCGAGCTCAGGACCATGCAGTCAACAGCAGGACTTGCAACCATTAGATCATATTTATTCACGTAACTAGCTTTTGCCAGTGGCTCCGACCGCGTGGAAGAAGAAATTCATCCCATTGCACCACAATGCCGGGACAAAAGTATGCTATGTGCTAATCAAGGTTGTAAATTACTATTATCTGTTTGTCAAATTTCATCCAAATCCATTCTGTGGTTTCTAGGTGATTGAGTAACAAAGATTTAAACATTGAAACTTTCACATTATCTATACAAATATTATAAATACAAATATTATAAAGCTGAAGAGTTTGTTTAGTTGAACGCGGTAATCTCAGGAACTCCTGGCCCGAATTGAAAAATTATTTCTGTGTTGGGTAGCCAATTTATTGAAAAAAGCTATAGGTTATATAACATCACGCTACAATTAAAAGGAGCGGAGCAGCAACGAAAAATTTACGAAAACTGGCAGGCAATTCGATGCGACGGGAAGGTTCAGGGGAGCAAAAATTTGGCGCGAACGAAGTCGTGGACAGAAGCTACTAATACATATTAGTAGGATTATAAAATGATGAAAATAAAAAAATTAAGTACAAGCTCGCGTTGATGTCTTTTGTTCGATGAAACTAAATTGAGTAGTAACGTTGATCGAATTTCGTATTTCTATGATTTTTCGTACTTTACATAAGTAAGTAAGCTGTTCTACAGTACTTATTTATCAATATAGACTACGGTACTTGCATAATGAGCCGGGTTTCCGGTTTCCTGTTGATAAGTTTTAAACAAACTAAGAATTACTGTTAGTGCGCATTACACAACATGAGATTATTTTCTATCTGTATTTCCTGTAAGGAGGTAATCTGCATTCACCAAAAATACCCAAGCAAAGTTAATAAAACTTACAACCGTCAACAAATCCGACGAATTGAGAACCTCCTCCTCTTTGAAGTCGGATAAAAAGATCAAATAAATCAAAATATCAGTGTAATCCACGTGACCAGTTCAATGCGAGTAACATGGCCCTGTAAATCAACATCCACAATTTCAATCAGTCAACAACACATATTGATTTGGCTGCACAAACAAACAAACAGACAAACAACATTCCTGTGTTTGTTATTATTTACGTGTTGTTCGAGAGTTACAATGAATCGATTCTGTTCTCATTTGAAAGGTTTTTATCGATGTTTATAATGAGTTGGGTTCATTGTGATTATGTGGAGTGAAAGGTGTTTTAATTCTAGTGGGTTTGGTAGGTAGTTTGAACTGCCAATGCTTTTTTTTTTGTGGGTGGGAAATCATCAAATAACTTCTCCCGCTCTGGACGGAGTGTCAGACTTTTACTGACTAAAACCCACCCGTGTTCCTTCAGTTGCCCATATGCCAGCCAGGGCCGCGGTATCTCTTTCGAATAAATTTCGCGACCCTGGCAGTAACTGGCCATGATCAACGTATCTATCATCTGCTTCCAAGTTATCTGGTGAAGCCCCATCATGACTTATACGTGTGTCGTCTTCGCACACTCTTAGCTATATCGTCTCCACAGGATGCGAAGCCTTCAAAAGTGTACCTTAGAAAGGTGCTTCCTTCTGAGTTCAAAATGAGAATCTTCATCTAGATCTCGGCTCGATTGCCAATCCATGCTTCATGAAACGTCTTTTAAGGCGTTTCTTTAACTTTGCTATAAATCACCCCAATCCGCGCATTACGGCAGCCATCTGCTACTCTCCCTCCTGCATAAGAAAGATACGCTGACCGAGCCTATCCTAACCATTTCCGACGACGCTACAATCCTCTACCAGGAGAGTGGCAATTCCACCAGCAAGCTCAGATACCCCAAAACCAGACCGCCAGCTTCTTTCCTCGCCGCCAAGGCCCGCCGAAACATCTCTATCCAAGACCCCGGCCCTTGCTCGACCTAGCCTGTGACACTGAACCTGTAGCTTTTTTCACTAAATCATACAGATCCAGGCCGTCCCTTGGCGCAAGCGACGCCCTTGTCCGAAATACGTACCCCACAAGGATGTCCTTAGCGTGTAGCTTAGTTTATGAATTTGCTTACTAAATATATTTTAAATATCTCTCTGAAGTGTCGTTGCCAAATAACCTAAGCTTCTTTAACAATAGTTCACCACAAAATTCAGCAGACAGGATTTGAAGCCACAACCTTTGGATCACCTGCTGACATTCTAACCGAGCTAGACGTACTTGAACTCAAGAGTATTTAACTGTCACTTAGTGTCTTTGAGTTCAAGATCAACTGCTAAATTAAATATAATTTATTTTAACCGGAGCAGAATAATATGATTTTATTCAAGAAAAATATGGAATTTTGACTAAAAATGAACAATACGTATAATATTAATCAGCAGCTGAGATTCATACTCGGTAATTAATTACTCATTTCTTTAATCTCACCATCATCGTCATCATCATGTCAGCCGTAAGACGTCCACTGCTGGACCTAGGCCTCCCCCAATTTGGAAGGCTTTGTCATCATAATCGCCACGCTTGGCAGGTGACTTGGCGATCGCATTATGGTGGTAAAATGCATACAGAACGCTGCTGCCCATTCTCTAGTAAGTCTCTTAGTCGCCTTTTATGACACCCACAGGAAGAAATGAGATGGTGCTATTCTTTACAACAAGCACCACATGTAGGTATACGGACCGTCCAATATACCGAAGTTAAATAACTTATTAAATATGGTATTTTAGACAATGTCACTGAACTTATTAATTTTATGAGTGTAGGTACTATAGGTACGGTCACCCAAAGAGATAAGTTTCCACGGTCGTTAGATACAGTTTCAGTTCAGTTAGAAACCGATGGACGTTTTCGAATAAAATGTTATTTAATCAATAGAAAACAAACGTTTAACTTATTAATTCTTAAAAAATCCATCGGATTCTTACGAAACTTCAATTTAATATGACGACCCTAGTTACTAATCTCTTTTCTTGACTGCACACCTCTGTTTAACCTTGCGGGGATTACAGGCGTATTGTTACGTTGTTTTACTTTTTTTTTAAATAAATAGTGCTCAACTATTCATTTCAAGTAATTAATCGTACCCATTCCTATTTCTTCCCGTGGGTAAAAGTCAACTAAGGGACTTACTAGAGGAAGGACAGCAGCGTTCTCTATGCATTTTACCAACGTCCTGCGATCGTGAACCCGCCTGCCAAGCGTGGCGATTATAGTAAACTACCTCAAAGTGGGGGAGGCATTTGACGTCTTTTGGCTAAAATTATTATGATTCATAGTAACAGTTTATGCTATGCTAACCCAGCTTAACAGTGGCGAAAGCACCATATAACACGATTCCTACCGGCTTGCCTTCGGGGATTCGCATTGGTAACTCTATCACTATTAAAAATACAATAGTATGTAAATAGTGGCTACTATTGTCAATAAATATAGTTACACTACGGGTATTTAATTCACCATAACATTCAAACAACAAAAAAGGTTATTTATAGCTTTGTATTACAACAAAAGAGAAATGTTCTAAATTAACCCGGCGCCAAAACGTCATAATCGGGAACTAAAAATTCATACAACAGCGATCCCGTAATGATGTCACTTTAGGTCACGTGGCACCGCTTGATATGTACGAGAGCAAGCCGCTGTACAACGGGTTATGAGAGAGAGAGGTATAGAAAAATGCGGCAGCGAGAACGAGACAGAGGAATATTGCATATTTTATTCGTTTTCAGCTGTTCAATTTAATTGTATTTAATTCATTACATTCCTATATTAATTTTAGAATGATAGTAAGTATTCTTTATTGATGAGTCAGTAAGTTAAGACCGACTTCGCTTCGGCTTCTCTTTTAGAAAAATTTACGCCTCGCCACTGCAGCTTAAGTATACAAGAGACGAAACAAAAAACTTGTCTACAGCTTGAACCTGCGACCTTGCTATCACCAGTCAATGCCTCAGTCTACAAGCGATCGATCAACGCAATGTGTACTTACAATATTGAAAGAAATAAAGAAAGAAAATACATTTATTTAGCACAGTTGAAAGGCACATAACAGTTAGTTATACAGCAGGAAAGAGTAAAAATAAAATAAAAATGTGTAAGGTGAGCTGTCAGAAATACGTCAAATATATATATATATATATATATATATTTTTTGACACGAAAAACCTTTTTTTATACAATAACAATAACCGTTCACATAGGTAGGTTAAATTGGTTTTTAGGAAAAGGCTGCACAAATAGTGGAAAACCCTGCCTCCTAAACTAGGGAAACCCTGTGACCTAGGAGCCAGTGTTCTACTAGTTACTAAGTATACAAATTTAACCTTTAAAGTGTGTGATTCTAACAACAAACCCATGATGAACTGATATGCTATATGAATGTGTAAGTATGTGTGTGGGGGATGGGATGGGATGGGATGGAGTGTGGTGTGGTGTGGTGTGGTATGGTGTGGCGTATCAGAGGGGAGAAGGTGTTTTGTGTGGATGCGTGTAGTGTAAGGTGTATTCATGTGATGTTGCATGTGTTTATGTATCTGTGTTTGTAGAATAAATAATGATTAATATATAAATGTCAAATATCTGTACGTACAGTCCACAAAAGAGTATGTCTGCAAATAACTCAAACTTCTTTTGTGCACTTATGTTTACTGTGTCTTCTTTATTTCAACCAAAAAAAAAATACATGTAAAATCGTGAAACGTGGGTGTATTTACTATAGGTTACCTCTACCTAATCCTTTGGGGAGAACGGGGATGATGTTTATTTATGTTATTATTCTCTGCATGTAAGGAGATTTCTGAGTGTTCACTGAAGCGTTTATGAAAGATTAGTAAGTGCCAGGCTTCACTCGCGTTGAGGGCGAAAATTATCTCACGAGATCGCACTAACGGGATAAAAGGTCGTACTACCCCTACCCGTATCAAAAGTATCCTATCGTGAATCCAGGCTACGAACTATCGGTGTGCCAAATTTAATCCAAAATTCGTTGAGCCATTTTAACGAACAATCAAACTTTCACATGATATAAAATTATTAGTATGAAAGGATAAGTTGGGAAAAGCAAAATAAGGTAACAAACCTATAACGGTAGTTAAGCACCGCCGGTTGAAAAAAAAGGGTTTATACCGAACTAGCTTCTGCCCGCGACTTCGTCCGCGTTAAATTTCTTGTTCCCCCGACCCTTCTCGTCGCGTCGAATCGCCTACCCGTGCGATTTTCCCCGTTTTTGCAACATTTTTCATTACTGCTCCGCTCCTCTTAGTTATAGCGTAATGTTACATAGCTTATAGCCTTCCTCGATAAATAGGCTACCCAACACAAAAAGAATTTTTCAATTCGGACCAGTAGTTCCTGAGATTAGCGCGTTCAATCAAACAAACAAACTCTTCAGCTTTATAATATTAGTATAGTATAGATTAATAGGTAACCAGCCTTTAAATTAAAACATGTTTTGCCTATAGCAACCTCTTTTGTCGACCGTCCAAAATAACTTTGTACAGACAAAATGTCGAACCAATGCACAAAGAGGCGTGAACGATCACTTAATAAAACAAACAAACTGCAGCTTTAATGAAGTTACACAGTTTAAATTATTACTGTTTGACTTAACTACGCCATGTTTCCTTTGTATGCCGGTTAATTGTTCAGAATCACACTTCGTTAATATATGAAAACACGTAGTGTATTTACATCAACTATAAAAAGTATTTTTTATGGTTATACCGTCAACACGAAATGTACTTAATTTTTTTATAACATTCCTACTATTTCCAAAAAACTTTTGCGTGATCATACATTAAAAAAATTAAATACCGACGAATCGACTTTTGAATTTCCTTTTTTGTCGGATAAAAACGGACATATTTTAATTAGTTTTACCATTAATGAGTAGAAATAAGTATAACAATTGCTTTTGCATTTTTTTTGCACAAATGATCGGAATTGCTTCCCTGCTAAATTTCAGTTTTTCACAAAATCGGGCATATTTTTCCGCGAGGACAACCGGCTTTAAGATGGCATCTTAAAGTAATATTCGAACATTGCATCCTGTATCGAAAAAGATATAGAGTACCAATATCAGTCAAATTTCTACCCACCAAACAACGTAACCAAACGTCAAAGTAAAAAGAAGAAAATACTAGATAAATTCAAATGTAACTTTCACTATTGAAATCCTTCGACGGAATCGTATTAATGATAAGTTATCACGCTATGACTAAAGGAGGCTAGCCATAATGTGTAATATTATGTATATTCATACTACACAAGACGTAGGCTTGATAGAGAAAGTCTAAAATAACAAGAAAGTGAAAAAGAAGTTTTTAGAAAGAAAGATTTAGGACTTGCACAGTTTGTAAAAGAGAAGAAAAACGCGATACAGTTTTTTGTTGATACTCCACCTGATGGAAAGTGTTTGTCGGCACCTACAGACAGAAATACCTACATAACTGCAAAATCTAGGGAATTGAAAATGTATAGGCTAGTTTGGAGGTAAAATTTAGATGAATTGGTGAACATGGAGGTAAAATTAAGATTTTTTGGTGAATTTGGAGACATTATTGTTATGTTTTGGCAGTTTGGAGACAAAATTAATATGTGTCAGCGAATTCGGAAACAAAATTAATATTTTTCGCCAAATTTGGAGAGATGTGTTGGTGAATTTGGAGACAAAAATATTATGGGTCGGCGATTTGAAGACTAAATTACCATGAGTTAGTGAATTTGGAGATAAAATTAAGATGTGTTCTGACTCTGTGATTCCTATGAACGGACACATAACAATGCTGCTTGCCGGTAAGAATAGTAACAACTGGAGTAGGTAGGTATGTACTTCCCCAGATGAATGAACTTATATGCACAAGGAACTCAACTTCTATGATGAAACATTGTTTTATAGAGAAGTACCATAGAAATTTCCTTTTTCACGAAGAAATCCCGTGTTTTTCTTCAAGAACCAAACCACATATCTCTCTGCGAAATTTCATTACAATTAGTTAATCAATTTTGCCGTAAAAACCTACAAGACAGATAAACAGACACATTTTCGCATATTTTAATTATTTTTATGTAGTTACATTTACGCACTACTGAAGCCATAGACACTTCATAACAAACCTACTTAGCAATTAAAATAGAACCAATGATTTATAGTCATATTCCGACTTACAAGAAGACGTATGTAAGTACGTATATGTAAGAGTCGGTAATTACTTCATTATCGCTCATTAAGATTCACTTATGCGGTACACGGAAATAATGTAATATCTTGTATCTTTTTCTGGTTATTTTAATAAGAGGTAGAAAAGGTGTTGTTGTTTGACATCTCACACAAGTCTGGCGACATGATAGACACCGTCGACAACAACATATATAAGCAGCCTACAATGTACCCACTGCTGGGCCACAGGCCGCCTCTTTGTGACATATATAGCGGGCCATAATCCACCATGCAGGTTGGTAGATCACATATCTTCGAATTTTTGATTCTGGAATATGCCGGTTACCTCAAGATGTTTTCTTTCTCCGTTTTGAGAGCAGTGGTGATGAAATGATTTACACAAGATATAATCGCCAGTTAGGGTACTAACAAAAAAAAAAAAACAGCCAAGTGCGAGTCGGACTCGCGCACGAAGGATTAAGGGTAAAAACGGCAAAAACATCACGTTTGTTGTATTGCCCTTAAATATTTATTGTATTCTGTTTTTTTAGTATTTTTTGTTATAGCGGCAACAGAAATATAATTATCATCTGTGCAATTTTACCTGTCTAACTATCACGGTTCATGAGATACAGCCTGGTCCCGACGTAATATGGTCCCGTTTTACCCTTTGGGCACGGAACCCTAAAAAGTATAAAATTGTCGCCATGTTGCCTGTCGATTTATTTAAAGCCCCAGGTTGCCACGCAACCAACACTAGCAACCATTTCATTCACATTCACACGTCACAACCCTGAACGGTTGATTCGTTCTAGTCAACCAGTTTGTCCGCGAGTATGCTAATACCATCAGGTACGGTTATTGTAACCATTTCCTATTAGCTATGGGCGAAGAGAAAACCTTTTGACTTCCGTATTTTATGAGAATTTACTTAAGAGGGTAAAGCTCTGTCCAGTATTATGGACAGGGC
Organism: Aporophyla lueneburgensis; assembly: GCA_932294355.1. Classification (NCBI taxonomy): domain Eukaryota; kingdom Metazoa; phylum Arthropoda; class Insecta; order Lepidoptera; family Noctuidae; genus Aporophyla; species Aporophyla lueneburgensis. The sequence continues at coordinate 26,789,191 of OW028751.1, read as the reverse complement.
AGGAAATTTGAGACATAAAAGAGTAAACAATTACCTACTTAAGTTATGAATAGTCACTGACTTAGCTGTCTACATAATTAGACTCGGTTTAATAAGAAAAAAAGTGACAAAAACTCGCATTCTACAAAGCGTCGTTGCACTTACAAAAAAAGCTGTCCTTTTAATTTTTGGTACCTATTTGATGCAATTTTGATCCTTATAGGTAGATAAAGTACTGATTCTGATTTTGAGGTACTAGTCCTAAAAACCATTTTTTGATAACTTCACATAGTGGTATTTGTGAGCGCAACGACGAAAAACAAGTACAAAATCCAGTTTAGAGGGTAGGATTCTACTGCAATTTGCGTTTCATTTCAAATCAAATTATAAAATTCCAGCGGCCTATGTCATAATAATCTAGGCTAGATAAATGAAGTAACTTTCCGTTGCTTTGCTACAGACAGATCGTGAAATCTATTTCAATGTAGAATTTTGCAATGTCTAATCGTACTTAAATTATCACTAGCTCTAAAAGTATCTCGATCTAGGAATTTATAATTGAGTCTAACACTGTATATACAGCGAATCCCGTATATATATTTATCTTCCTAGAAGACCATCATCATTACAGCCTTAAGGCGTCCACTGCTGGACATAGGCCTCCCTCAATTTTGAAGGCTTTACAATAATCGCCACGCTTGGCAAGCGGAGCGGGTTGGCGATAGCAGTATGGTGTTAAAATGCATAGAGAACGCTCCTGCCTATTCTCTAGTAAGTCTCTTAGTCGCCATTTACGACACCCACGGGAAGAAACGGGGTACTGCTATTTTTTAAGTTCGGCACCACACGGACCACGTCTAGAAGATCGACTAACCCTAAAATTCCACAGTAATCAAAATCTCCCTATAGAGCAACCGAAGAATTTTAATCCGGTAATTTCAAAACCGGCCCATCCGATAGGCAATCACCTCAATTTACCATACAACACCTAAACGGCCCCAAAACTCGTATTGACATTCGCAAACGACAATTTCTTCACTTTTACTCGTGTGAAAGTTAAAATTCTGCCTTCAATTAAAACTTGGCCCAGTTTCCGTACATTATCCTTGAGAAAACGTAGATTTCGAGTCTGTGAATTAACTTAACTTTCTGGTTTTTAAGTCGTTAACACAATAAGGTTACAATCACCACAATAATAGGGTTAATAAACCTTCTTCACTGAACCATCTCTAAAACACTTTTTTGCCATTTGTTATTTCATTCATTGACCTTCGAGTCTTAACTTAAAACACAATTCTCTTCAGAGAAAATGGCTTTACAACACACAGCACACACACATTCAAATAGTAAAGTTCCGTCTAAGTTAACTGTACTAAGTTACTAAGTTCACCGCACAGCTTAACTACGAAACAAAACTAACAAAAACCTTAACGAATCAATAAGATTAAACGTTTTTGTAACTAACCTTTTCAATCCACAATGGCAATCCCGGAATCGAACAGAAATGGTTACCAAAAAAAAAAACACTTGAAATAATCTTACAAATCTGTTGTAACACTGTCCTTGAAAACTAGGCTTTTTCTACACAAAACTTACCGAAAAGTTTGACTTTGTAACAATTGAATATGTTTAAAAATGTTTTGAAGAACGAACACAGTTAGTTAGCGACACCAATTAATAAATTAATAATGTTTTTCGTTGAGAACTGTTAAGAACATACGTCCGTCTGGCGCGGCGGCTCGCGGTTAACTGAAGGAAGAGAAGTGAGAAGACACGTCACTCGCTGCGTCTGAGCACCTCACCTTTACTTATTTTTAGATGCACTTAACGATCTTGATACTTTATCGAGACTCGTCAATTAACTTGTAAAATACTGATCAGTTAACAACTTCTTTTTATAATGTTATATCAGTCACACTTTGATATTTAAAATTATACACTAGACACTTACTTTTGTTTAATGAAAATAAAACCTAATTATATTAACAATTAAAGATCATTACCGAAAACGTGTTAAACGTTTGAAATCACCGCCCGATAATAACAGTGGTAATTAATTACTATTAGGAAGCTAACATTACCGGTTCGTTATACAAACTTAACATAATTAAGGAAATTCACGCTCGTTTCATTGTTTTGTAAATATTTCTCCTTGAACTTGTCTAGTAGCGAGGATCGTCTGGAGGACACGGTGGGGCATACGGTGGAGGTGTGCCCTGCCTGGGCGGAGCACCGCCGTGTCCTCGTGGAGGCGATCGGCGGCGGCGACCTCTCGCGTCCGGCCCTGGTGCGAGCCATGGTACGGAGCGAGAGGGAATGGGAAGCCGTCACCTCCTTCTGCGAAGCAGTGATGCTCGCGAAGGAGGAGGCGGGGCGCGTGAGGGAGTGGCAGTCTCTGCGCCCTCACGCCCCTAGCCGCCGCAGGAGGAGACGCCCCGGGCGTCGGGAGTCAATTGCGGACTCCCGGCCACCGTAGGCGCGAGCTTGCGGGTGGCGAGCAATGGGTGGCTCGCCGCCCGGTAAGGACCAGGCTCGGGTCGACGGCGCGCAGTGTTCCACGCGCGCCTCAAAGAGATGTCAGCAGCAGTGTAGGGGTCTACTAGGACCGATGCCTGCCGGGGTCGCGTGATTGTTCGAAAGAGATACCGTGACCCTGGCACATGGGCAACTGATGGAACACGGGTGGGTTTTAGTCAGTAAAAGTCTGACACGCCCTCCCGCTCCGCCCAGAGCGGGAGAAGTCATTTGATGATTTCCCATCCTGAAAAAAAAAAAAAAAAAAAAAAAAAAAAACTTGTCTAGTAAGGCTTCTTTAGTACTTAAAACAATAATTATATTAAGAACGCTTACAAGTTTGACTGTACATTTAAGGCTTTAGAATTAACTAGCTATACTTACTCAAGAATTGCCATCTTTACCAAGATTGATCCATCGGCTGTCTGCAAACCTAATGCCAATAACCTAAAATGCAGACATTTTGTGGGTCATTATTAAACTATCCTACTAATTTTATAAATTTTAAAGTTTGTCAGGATGTATGAATGTTTGTTACTCGTTTAGGCAAAAACTACAGAACATATTTGGCTAAAATTTGGCACACAGATAATTTATACCCTAGATTTACATGAAGATACTTTTTATCCCGGCCAGTACGTTCCCGCGGGATAATTTCCGGCCTCCAAGCGCGCGAAGCCGCTGACAAAAGCTTCTAGCTTTTTTTTGCTAGTTCTAAAGAACTTAAATAAAACAACCAAAGCTCATAAAATAAAAATTGAAATAGAACAATTCTCCAGAAAAAAACAAGGAGAAAAACTATTAATGTGAGTAAGACGTGGCTTTCGTAGTAAATTATAGATAGAAATGTTGTAAATTACCTATTATCAAATCGTAGCTTGGTTTGTTATTGTTAGAAATATGAGGTGAAATTACAGTTAAATAGAGTGTAGACACTCGAATTCTTGATATTATGACTTACATGTGTTCATTTCATGCTTCGACGCTTACACCGAATTACCAAATGCGTTTGCAATAAATATCGAAATGAATTTTGAAACTTTAATCATCCATCAAACTGCTATAAGTAAGCCGTTAAAAATTAAAAATATGTTATTTAAAGACATTTTAACTTATATATACTTAAAACAATTGTCTGCTGCATTCCAAGTATTTCAATATCCATAAATGAATCTTTCTGATTGTGCAAGAAAGTGAGCAAGCTGAAACCGTATTTCACAAAAAAAAAAAAACGATCGAACGAAAACAAAAGTGAACAATTCATGTACTATAAAAAAATGTTAATGAGCACAAACTCTCCAATCAAAGCAACATATTCAAACAAAACAATCCACAGTACATAATATTCCATGTTCCGAATTTCGATGTCAACTACGACAATTTTCTTCTAGCTCAAACAGTATCATCTCCAAGTATCAAGGGCACTCGCTCCTCGTACACGACATCTCGCGTCCTCGTTATTCGTAGTCGCACAGAACACAGAACACCTCTCTACGCTCCGCCGAGCTATTCCACATTCATGCGTGCCAAGCGTTTGCCAAACGTTAACACACCGAAATCTATAGGCATGTTTAGAAATGCGGGATAGGCAGAGATGTAACCCTTTCACAATTAGCTGTACTTTGATTTATAGTATAGGCTTTCTGTGACTTTAGCGCGCTTTTAAACTTTCGACTGCATTTTATTTCAAACTTTTCGATTAGATAAGTCGTATTAAGTTATTTACTTAAGGCGTGGTAAGAAGCATTATTTTCTGGCATTATATATTGTCACATCGCGGCAGTAAATTAAGTTCCAAATAGCGACTTTTGATATTAGTTGAATCGAATGACGACCAAAATAAAAGATATATTCCAGTTTCAATTAAATAAAAAACATAAACGGAAGGCTTGGTGGAATAAGTTTAAAGTAATTCTTTACTTTATTGAAAATAATTATGATAGTTTACGCTCTAAGTTTTGAGAATTTTGCGACGTATAAGTATACATTATTTGAGTTCTGTTTTACGATTGTTTTATTATGATACTATTTTATTCTTATGAAATATTTTATTTTTTGAACATTTGGCAATACACGATTTTTTTCTGGTTTGTAATGTGTACGTACACACGTAACTATGCGACAAAAATCTGAACATTTTCTACGGTGTTCTACGTTTGGGCAGCACCTTAAATATGACTTGAATAGTGAAACAACAACAAACCACTTGACTTATTAAGTACTGCTAGGTACCTACATCTGCATAGCGTGTTGATAGCAATCAAAATTGTGTTAGTCCAGAACTTTGGTCAAGTTTAGCATGAGAATAAGTAACTTTTGTACGTTGCGTTGTGTTTATAAATTACAAAACAACGTATAAAAATATACTTATTCGGTTACTAAAGACGTATATACTGGAATATGTTTGCTTATGTATGACTTAACATCCCAATTTTATGATTATGAATGAGCATAATCGTCCTATAATGTTCTCACCGCTGGGACATATCACATAGGCCTCTTTTCTGTGAGACGCAGGCCCAATGCGGGTTGGTAGATGTCACATGTCTTGGAATTTTTGGTTCTAGGACATGCCGGTTTCCTCACGATGTTTTGCTTCACCGTTTCTAAATCAACAGTGGTAATGAGTTAATTTACATAAAGTAAATCACCTGTCAGGATTCCAAACAACTCGAAATAGTGGCTATGATAGGAATGGATGGTTAATAAATTAAAACTTGCGCTGGTACTCTGTTTCGAATAGGTTCGTAACATTATGCTGAGCGTTGGCTGTTTTACGTGGATGTAAAGCATATTTTCCACCAACTTACGCAAATAAAAGTATTGTCTTTCTTTCTCTGTAACTTACTAGCTTTTGCCAGCGGCTTCGCCCGCATAGTATACATATCCTTCCTCTAGAATCACTCTGTCTATTGATGACAACCGCTTTAAAATCCGTTGTGTACTTTTAAAGATCTAAGCATACATAGGGACAGACAGAGGAAAGCGACTTTGTTTTATACTATGTAAAGAAGATCTAATCAAAAATGCTAACTAAGTAGTAGTGCCATTAACAAAAATGCTCACAAGTTATCTAGGAAATGAATACCTATCTATTTAATTTACACACACCTGCAAATCCGACCTATACATCTATAGTAAAAATACCAGAATTATACCTGTTCGGCCCCTAAAGAACAGGTTACTAAATACCACGAATATTTTAATCCTAAACATCAATATTCGGATACAAAACTATTTTTATAGCTTCAATTAAAGATTTCTCTATGATTCTGTTTAGAACTGTGATTTTTACTGTCTATGGTATTTAGTGAGGATACCTTTAAAAACTGGTGTGGAATTTATGGTTTTCTAATTGGTATCAATCAGAGATAAGAGGTAGCCACGGGCATGCTGTGAAAGTCGATCATATTATTTTTATCGTCATTGGAAGGTCTATTCGAAAAAAAACTCAAAACTCAACGCAATAAATTTAATTAAATCAATTACTTTAAAATTAATGGTGGCTCATTAGTCGATTTCGCGCTTTTCATAAGTGCCCATGGAGGGTTATGTGAAATAAAAATATTTGATTTGATTTGAATGATTTGGTCTAGTGGTCATTACGGTACTGCTGACCATGAGGTCTTGGCTTCGATTCCCGGGTCGGGCATAGTGGCCTAGGCATTGGGCTTTTCCAACAAGACTGTCAGCCCGGAGTAAAGATTTGTGTCCAGTTGATAGCAGCAAACCCGCCTCCTATTACATGCGACTTAAACATAAACGGGAATCGAACCCAGGAATTCATCCTCAGCATTAGCGTTGGCAACCAATAGATCAACGGCAGTCTAGAATCTACATTAATATTCGTTCAAGATTCAACCTAATGGGGTCACACAAATTCCGCATCAATCATGCCCAATATTCTATACATCTAAACGGTATATAACTATAAAATATAATTTACTACAAATAATTTATGTAATATAGTTTTCAACAGTTATTTGGATGGCTCGCCCCTATAGCTTAGAATGAACTTATTATTTTATTTTTTTTTTATTTTTTTTGCTAGCCTGCACTGTCCCACTCCTGGGCAAAGGCCTCCCTCCACTTCTTCCAATTATCGCGAAGCCGCGCGTCCTGCTGCCAGTTTGGATGGAACCTATCCAGCTCGTCCCGCCATCTCCTACGTGGTCTGCCGCGACCCCGCCTCACTGTCTCAGGACACCAGCTCTGTGTTACTTGGGCCCACAGTTTGGCTGGCATGCGGCAAACATGTCCTGCCCAGTCCCATTTCAGTTGGGCAGCTTTTTGAGCCACGTCAGCTATCTTTGTTTTGGAGCGCAGTATTGTGTTTCGGACGCGATCCGTTAATTTAACGCCGAGTATACTGCGCTCCATTGCTCTTTGGCAGACCTTGAGTTTGGACTTCTGAATGTTAGTCAAAGACCAAGTCTGTGCACCATAGGTTAAGACGGGAAGAATACACATGTCCATGAGCCTGCGTTTCAGTGTCATAGGCAACTCACCCTTCAAAAGATCTTTCATGGACCAGTAGCTCTTCCAGGCGTTTTCAGTTCGTCTTATGACTTCTTTATCTTGCCTCGCCTGGAACGAGACTACTTGACCTAAGTAAAGGTATTCTTGGACATGTTGTATTATCTCCCCGTCTACTTTTATGATTCCAGGTGTTGCGTTACACATAACTTTGGTCTTCGACATATTCATCTTCAGCCCAACCTCAAGGCTTGCAAAACTGAGTTCTTGGAGCATCCGTTCAAGTTCAGTGGCTGAGGATGAAAAGAGAACAATGTCATCGGCGAAACGTAGATTTGTCAGTCTCGCTTCGCCAAGTACAATGCCTTTTTCCCTCCATTTGTCTGCCAACTTCCTGAAGATTTCTTCGAGGGTACTGGTGAACAGTTTAGGCGATAGCGGGTCGCCCTGTTTGACTCCTTTCTCTATTTTAAATTTTGGACCAGTAGTTTCAAGTTTTATTGCGGCTGTACTATTTTTGTAAATATTGCGTAACAGATTTATGTAGGTAGGATCAATGTTTTGGTTGCTTAAGGCGTCAAAAATGGATTTGTGTGAAATGCTGTCGAAAGCTTTACAGTAATCAACAAAGGCGAGGTATAACGGGATTTTATATTCTTGGTGTTTTTCTATGAGTTGATTGACTGCATGCAGATGATCTGTCGTAGAAAGGCCAGGGCGGAAGCCTGCTTGTTCAGGAGGTTGATTTTTATCTAGTTCGCCAGATATGCGACTTCCTATTACTTTTATAAATATTTTGTACATATGTGAAATTAAGCTAATGGGCCTGTAATTATTAATGTCGGGTTTATCACCCTTTTTGTGAAGCAGAATAATGTTGGAATGACAAAAATCTTTAGGAAACCTACCTGACTGCAGAATGCTGTTAAAGAGCCGGGTGATGTATGGAAGAAGAATAGGTTCACCTATTTTCAGTGACTCTGTGCTAATGTCATCTTCACCACATGATCGATTGTTTTTCATTTTAGTAAGGGCTACATGAACCTCGTATCCCGTTATAGGTTGGATATTGTCTGGGCAGAAGTAATCAGGGGTTAGGGGTACTTGAGTGTCGAGTTGTCGTTAGGCACACTGTGTATCTAAAGTTCCATGTTCGATGTCATGGGCAAAAAGCCATGGCGTCTGTAAGAAATTCACTTTTTAGAATTAATATGATATTTTACAATGTCGAATTTAATTATGTATGCAATTATGTGAGCAGTGGTGGCCCTGTCGCAACGGCCGCTATTAACGAGTAGTAGATCGTGATTTCGAACCCAAGCAGGCACTTTACTTTGCGTAAATTATTTTATCACCCCTACTCCCAAAACGGTGAAGGAAAACATCGTGAGGAAACCGGCATGTCTTAGAACCAAAAATTCGAAGACATGCGACATCTACCAACCCGCACTGGGCACGCGTGGTGGATTATGGCCCACTCCCTCTCACCGAGAGGAGGCCTGTGTCCCAGCAGTGGGAACAATATAGGCTGCTGATGATGATGATGACACAAATGACACCCAGGGCCGATTGTTTACCGAAGCATGGATTAGTTTCTTATTAACTATGAGCCTCACTAAGCAACAAGATTTTCTATAAGCAATTTAGTTTTTAGAACAGATGAGATCATAAATTTATTAATCTGCTTTATTTTGGTGGACCCGAAAGTCTGTCTTTAAGATCACCTTTCATGATAGTTCCATTACATAATAAAGGCGGTATCAATCAATAACTTGACACACACTACATAATTATATTATATTTCCGTCCTCTAATAGCTTTTATATAACTTTACTAAACTACCGACCTCGTATTGGTTGCACAATTGTTAAGAATGCAGTGGGCGACAATTAGCCAAGAATTACGTCGACGTATTACAAGCTAAACGGTGTTAATTAGTGTGTTTTAGGTGGTATTAATTATATAATTTTGTTCGTATAGGTTGAACTGTATTTGATTCCGTAGTTATGCAGTTCACTGCTGAACATAGACCTTTTCCCAATATCCACCTCAGTACCCGGTTTTTTGCCAGGTTAGCGAGATTTTTTCGAAAAACTTTCTTTGGCATATAGGCAACTGAAGGAACACGGATGGGTTTTAGTCAGTAAAAGTCTGATACGACCTTCCGCTCCGCCCAGAGCGAGATTTGATGATTTCCCACCCACAATAAAAAAGCACCCGGGTTTAAGCCTTCTGCATGCAGTTCTGAAGCCAGCCATTGAAGTTAATTTAAGCCCTACCAACATCACATGTAGATACACAGATAAAGAAAAAGTTCATATTATCAGTCCGTAGTTTGGACCTAGTTATGGGGCTAGTGGTTAAGCTACTTATTTTGTCCTTCGATGGACACAAGACCCCGCCGCCGCCGTGCCTCGGAAAGCACGTTAAGCCCTTGCTACCGGCTGTCATTCGTAGATCATTTGAACTCATCACGGGTCGTTAAAAGCCTTAACCTTTTGAACGTCTTAAGTTATACAGTTCGACATAAGCAATTGTCTTTCTATTGTGTCTCTAATTACGGCATTCGATGAGTTAAAGTCTGACAACCAGTTTTACCAAGCAGTATCGTATTACCCAGTAACTGGGTTGTAGAGATCAGATAGGTAGTCGCTTTATGTAAGATACTAAGTATTCAACTTCATCGTTGAGACTGGAACCCGACTCCAACCTAGTAGGGAAAAGGCAAGGCAGATTAGTGAGTTTGAACCAAGTTATCTTAGTATTCAGGTTAATATCTATAATTATAGCATTTACAAATAACATGCTGCGTGACGATTGATGATTAAATCTATCACAGATAATTTATCGATAAATCGTCTCTATATATCTAGAAATGAGGACATTGACTTTTGAAATGAGTAATAACTTAGCATTGCTCATATTGCAACCCAAGAAATAAATATGAGGTTGAGAGCAGAACAGCAGGCCTACACTTTTAAAGGCTAGGCAATGGTTTATAGGTCCCTCTATCTAGCTTCCAAAATCTTTCAAGTAAGTAGGTAATCGAAGTTCGTTCTCTATACATCTTACCACCATACTGCGATCGCCAACCCGCCTGCTAAGTGTAGCGATTATGGCAAATCCCGTTTTGGAGAGGCTTATGTCCAGCAGTGGACGTCTTTCGGCTGAAATAATGATGATGAAGTAATAGAAGGGGAGCCCATTGCCATTACCCGGAAACAAATCCAGACTTGCCTAGTATTAAAAATGTTTAAATGGACTAACCCAAAAGTCCACGAACGAACCGTGCAATCACTAGACTACGAGTACCAAGGCAGTCAATTTAGACAAAATTTGAATGAGAGTTTGAATGTCACTACATTATATTTTATCAGTGTGAAAGTAATTAGGCGTAGTTAGTAATATATTCATATTTGACTGCCAAAAAACCTACCAAACAAAATGCCAAGGTAAAAAAAAAACCACATTTGATTGTATTCAGTAGATCTGTCACCAGCGTGGGCCGAATTTTGTGAACCGAAGAAAGTTTGTATGTATGTCACAACCTGTCTCGAACCGGTCCGGTTTGTCTTACGAGCCGGCACGACTGATATGGTCAAATTATAGGTTACTGACACACTGTCCGGATGGGTACTAATCGATTTGAATATCTTATCTTTTTTACTGTTTATTTTGTGATCTTTTTGATGGGTTTTTAAAAGAATGTTGATGGTATGTGCATGATAAGTTTTCGGCCACCCATTTGGTGGAAAGTGATAACTGCGTTTATCAGTAAAACTAAAAGGATTTCTGATGCGTCGCAAATCGTAGAGTAACAGTTGACGTGCCAGGCTAGCATGGAGCAGTAGCAGCTAGATGTAGTCTTAGTGACTCCGAATTTGTCCGGACAAGACCAGCTTTTTGGCCCTCGGTCCGGACTTTGTCGGCTCGTGAATGGGTGGGCCATTATACATCGAGATCCCTCCAAGCCTCAGAATCACGCTAAGCCGTTGGTCCTGGCTGTCACTCGTACATCGATGGTTCTAAAGCCGACTCCGGTTTTGAAGTCGGAATTTTCTTACTAGCCTGAGGCACAGGTTCAACCTCGCTCAGGCAAATGAGCAACTGTTCTCTATTAAAATTATTAAGTTACTTCGTAAATATGCCCCTTTTTATAAATAAACTAGCTTTTGCTAGCGGCTTTGCCCACGTATTATATGTATAAACCTTCCTCATGAATCACTCTATCTATTAAAAAAAACCGCATCAAAATCCGTTGCGTAATTTTAACGATCTAAGCATACATAGGGACAGACAGAGGGAAGCGATTTTGTTTTATACTATGTAGTGATGATAATAATTATTATTTCTTACACGACCTTAATATAAACATATCCAGCCGGGAATGCTAAACACCGTTTACCAGGCGAAATGTGTGGGCATTATACAATCGGTGTACGCCATAGAAGCCAGGAGAGATACGAACACGTCGTTACGTTTGGTAGTCAGTATCGTAAAACTCTGACCAACCAGTTTTACTAAGAGCATCCGGGTTGACTGAAGTCGACCCCCAACATAGTCGGGAAAAGGTTCATCATCGTCAATATTACAGGCGAAGGACGTCCAATGCTGGACATAGGCTCCCTCATCGTCATTACAGCCTGTCAGAACATAGGCCATAATCGCCACGCTTGGCAGGCGGATTAGCCATCGCAGTATGGTAATAAAATGAATAGAGGACGCTGCCAATTCTCTAGTAATTCCCTTAGTCGCCTTTTACGACACCCACACGAGAGGAAATGGATGGTGCTATTTTTTACGTCCGGTACTATATGGGACTGTGGGAAAGATTAGACAAATTGAAATAGACATCGTAATTTTTCTTTTTGAGTTGATTTATTTCAAATACACTTTAAATATTCCGGTTCGTCTTATCCAGCAAGGTTTTCTTATCTGTCAAGCCTATTAGGTATAACGCTGTGTTGACCGTCAGATCAACACGTAGACAGTAAATTATATGCCGCAGTCTCCAACAGACACACCGGTGTTATTATAGTGCTGTTCCTACATATTTGTGTCGATAATAAGTGCTGCACTAGTCGAGATTATTATGGGTAAAATTATGTCGATAGTTGTCCGCACACCGTTTATTTACCTAGATAAGACCGTGGACCATTGGCAATTGAAATAATATTGTAAATAGGTACACAGTGTGTTATAAAGGCTAACTAAGTCTATATTTTTTCTGCTTTTGGCACTCTTCGGTCTTGTGAACGTCTCATCACGCTGACGCATGCAGAATTTACCGGTCTACTAACGGGTTAACCAGTAGCTGACTTGTTGAAGTCAGATTTAGGCAGTCCCTCTTCCTTCCGGTTAGACTGGAAGCCGACGCGCTATGCTAGAATAGTTGGGAAGAGGATAGGCAACTAATCAGAAGCAACACGAAGTCAGATACAGCTTTTAAGGCCGCAAATCAATGTTGAATTATTATTCTGATTTTAATTTTGTTTTTACTTTTAATATTTTTTTGATTTTAATGTAATGTTGATTGTGAAAGCATCTACATCACCACATGCGAACTATACATCACGCTGACGCAATCAGAATTTACCGCTTTACAAGTATAAATACAACGTTCCGCCTTCAATCGTCGGGCCCCCGACCCTTGCTCGAGTCAGCCCGCACCGCTAAGCCTGTATCTTTAAATTTGCTCCAAATAATAAGCATTCCTGTAGAATCCTGTTGATTTCGTATTTAAGTTGAATAATATCACTTCACTGGCTCATCACCACATCATCAAGCGCGACCGTGCAAACCTGCCTATCCGCCTCTGTTTCCCGCCATTACTACTGACTGACAGATGACATTAGTGACAGCAGTTGCATCCGCTTGTGTGCTTGAGATAGTGTTTACATATCTATGGAATAGATACACTACAATTTCGACCCAGCCCGTCCCTTGCAGGTGTGCCAAAGTTCACCTAAATTTTCAACTCCGATAATTGGAAATCCGAAAATGTTCTTCCTAACATTTTTCATCCTAACAATCATAATTCCTAACTGCTCTGTCTCTAATGTTCATAATTCCGAAGCATTCAACTTCATAATGTCAGTAGCAATAAACATCTATTATACTTTTATTTGTTTTCCTATATTTTCTTAACATAACCATCTTTTACACTATTATTCAAAGTCATATCTTTTTTGTTTAGATTTCTTTTTATTAACAAACAAATAAACTCTTCAGCTTTATAATATTAAGTATAGATTTAATCGAAAATCATTAGTTCTAACGTTTAATATATTTAAAAAAACGTCATTATGGTTAACACCCCGACTCAGAGTACCATGACTCGGATAGGTTAGGTTAGAAGCCTAAGGCAGGAGCGAAGCGGAGCGGAGCACCCGCCTTAGCCTACGTGGTTATTTTTTTTAACCACCCAGAAATAGGAGCCACCTATGTCAGCGCAGGTGGTAGACCCAATAAGTTTTATATCTTTTGAGTGGTATGTCAAACGATTTTAAATTAAAACTATTAACCAGTCATTTACCGTAACAACAGATACAATTAAAAAAACCGGCCAAGTGCGAGTCGGACTCGCGCACCGAGGGTTCCGTACAAACCTGTAGGTATTTTCGGTTTAAAAATATAAATTTTTTTGAATTTTTATATTTCAGTTGATTGAATGTAAGGTAAATTGCGGTTTACGATTTATGACGTTTTAAAAAAAAACTACTCACTCGATCTCGTTCAAACCAATTTTCGTTGGTAGTTTACATGGTAATGTACATCATATATTTTTTATAGTTTTGTCATTCTCTTATTTTAGAAGTTACGGGGGGGGGGGGACACACATTTTACCACTTTGGAAGTGTCTCTCGCGCAAACTATTCAGTTTAGAAAAAAATGATAATAGAAACCTCATTACCATTTTTGAAGACCTATTCATAGATACCGCATACCACACGTATGGGTTTGATGAAAAAAAAACATTTTTGAGTTTCAGCTCTATGTATGGGGAACCCCAAAATTTATTGTTTTTTTTTCTATTTTAGTGTGAAAATCTTAATGCGGTTCACAGAATACACCTACTTACCAAGTTTCAACAGCATAGCTCTTATAGTTTCGGAATAAAATGGCTGTGACATACGGACGGACGGACAGACAGACAGACAGACAGACAGACAGACAGACAGACAGACATGACGAATCTATAAGGGTTCCGTTTTTTGCCATTTGGCAACGGAACCCTAAAAACGATTATGTCTATACCAAGTGTGGTATATCAGGGACTTAGAGGTTAATATCATCTTCTACCCTTAATCACGTGATGTATTTTTTGGCATTTTTAACCCCCCTCCCCCTCCCCCTTGGTGATACATGGTGAGGTTTAAGATTACCAATATCACGTGTAGTTTATAGTACCTACAAAGAATCTTATTTTTTTTTTTTATATTCTCACTACTGGAAAAAATTAAGGCATCAAAAATAAAATTCGAAATTTTTGGGCAATTTTCAACAGGCCGTTACTACGAGAGATATGGTCGTAAAAGAAATTTTAAAAAAGAAAATTGTAGCTCCAAGTGTCTAGTTTTTGGATTATAACTTTAAAATTTCGTTGAGTCAGCGGATTTTGATTAATCTTAGAAAAAACAGCACCAAAAAAGAAAACATATTTTTTGAGTTTTTTGTTTTGGTCTACCGGCGGCGCGTGGAAAAATTTTGTTTTGCTTAACCACACTATATGAATCGGATACATCGTTCATTTAGCTTTAATTTATTTTCTTAGGAACCATGATACCCAGATATCTGTCTTCAAATAGAAAAGGATCCTTTTTTCTTTGATTATCGATATGTCAGCAACCAATGATCGCACAGAAAGTTAAGGTTTGGTTTCAAGAACTTCAATGAATTCCCTTTAAAGACTAGTGATTGATTTTTCGAAAAAAAAAAATCTTCTTTGTGTCGCAAGAATTTGAAAATGCAACAAAAAAAACGGCTTTTACGGAACGGTGTTTTGGAAAATCAAGCGCTGTATCGAAAATATTGAGGAAATCAATAATGTATAGTGTGCCTTTTACAGTTCAAAAGTCCACAAAACCCCTAAAAGGGCCAAATTAATCCAGCCGGCCATTTTTTGTGTCATTCGACGGAATTTTTGAAAAAATTAAAGGATCACGTTTTCTGCTCTGAAAAGCTCATAAGAGCCATTTTACATTTATGCGCGAATATCTAAGATTTTAGTCGCCTTATTTACCTCTCATCTCATCATTATAAATACTCTGGCATTGACGAATACATGTAAAAAATAGATCAATCTTTTGTTTTGTCACTTTTAGTAGCACATTTACAAAAACTTCTTTGTTTACTTTATAGTAATTAATCTCCCACAACTAGTTTTCTTAAAAATCAGCGCAGGGTCAATTTCAGACTCCTATTTCTATCATTAATATGTAGAAATGTGAGTAAAAAAAATACACAAAACAACAGACATATAATCTAATTGTTACATTTAGTACAAGAATATTGACTTTTAATAACATTAATTAGTAAAAAAATTAAGTCTTATGGCAATTTTTACGATTTATTCGCAAGTTTATCGCGTTTTTTTGGTTTGAATCTATACTAATATTATAAAGCTGAAGAGTTTGTTTGTTTGTTTGTTTGTTTGTTTGTTTGTTTGTTTGATTGAACGCGCTAATCTCAGAAACTACTGGTCCGAATTGAAAAATTCTTTTTGTGTTGAGTAGCTTATTTATCGAGGGAGGCTATAGGCTATATAACATCACGCTACAACTAAGAGGAGCGGAGCAGTAATGAAAAAAGTTGCAAAAACGGGGAAAATTTATTCCTTTTGAGAGTTTCCGTTGCATGCGCTGCGTAAACGGTTAAAGTAACGCAAAAATCATGTATGACGGAATTGTTCCTTTTAAAAAGTTCTAAAAAAAAGTCCGCGAGAGCATATGTCTATCTTTTAAGGTTAACTCACTATAGCTCAAAACGACGTGGACGAAAACTAGCAGGCAAATCGATGCGACGGGAAGGGTCAGGGGAGCAAAAATTTGACGCGGACGAAGTCGCGGGCAGAAGCTAGTAAAGCATAATTACATTAAAAAATTCATGTCAATATAAAGTATGCTCTATAACAAATCGTATCCTCCAGTTTTATTTAAATCTGTTTATTTAATAAGACATAATATCGTCTTTGAAATCACTCTAAATTAGAATAAATTACGATGCACAAGCGGGCAGCGTTTAGTACGGCGCAAGCGCCCAACGGGGAAGGACCTGTGCCACTTTTTCCCGCGTCTCAGTTTACGGGTACTCGTATCGTGAACGCAAAAATATACTACGACTACAACATTTTGCTACTCTTCGCATTTTATTTTTTTTTTTTGTATAAGATAAGAGTTTCGTTTATTATCAAGTAAAGCATTATTTTAATAGATTGTAGAAAATTTTTGACTAAAATAATTTATTTTAACTAAATCTGACTATTTTTAATCGCGATTAAAAAGGTGTGGAGTAAAACTAGTGGTCATGAACAAAAATTCACACCAACGCGAACGGCAACGCCTCGCCTCACGTGCAAAAACAGTACTGTATTTTTTTTTCTTTTGCTTATATCTCGAAAATGGCGTGTCCTTTCGCAAAAGTAATGACATTTTCGGGTTCCCTCTATCTGGCAGAAACTTGATGCTCCGAATTTTATTTGGCATAACACACTTGGCATAATCTTATTTAAACGAATATTTGTAAGGCATAAAAAATGTTTCCCATAATCATTGTTTGGCCGAATGTTTATATGCTCGACTTTACGCTGGCATACTTTTAAGATGGCAGAATTTTATTTCGCATAATTACCTTTGGCAGACTTAAAAAACTGCATAATTTCGTTTAGCATAACATTTATTTAGAGCAATGATTATTTGGCATAATTTCACTTGGCATACTATGAAGATGGCAGTATTTCATTTAGAATTATTAGGCATATTTTCATTTCTATTAAATTGCATTTTAACCTTAAATAAAATGAAATAGTGTCTCAAAAAGTCAGTATATGTTGGGTTACAAAAATTATTGACAGAAACGAATCGCTGCTGAACCGACTCCACGTAGTCTTGTCTGCCCTACCCCTAGAGTGTAATTTAAGTCCGCGTAGGCGCGGAGTGGCGAGGCGGGACCGCCGGAGCCCCGCAGCGCCGAAGCCGTGACAGAAACCATGCATACTGCATGTTGCATGCTCGCCTGCATGCTGTAAGTTTGCTTGCATGCTGCATGCTTGCTGCATGCTTGCTTGCATGCTGCATGCTTGGTTGCTTGCATGCTGTATGCTTGCTTGCATGCTGCATGCTTCTTCGATACGAAATGTATGCCAAAAGATGATTCTAAGTTTAAAGTTTCTGAGATATGATAGTTATGCCTTTTAATAACTATCGATATGAAATTATGCCAAGAGACGATTCTGACTGCGAACTTTCTGCGATATGATGGTTCTACTTTTTAATTATTTGGAATAAAATTTATGCCTGAAGATGATTCTGACTTATAAAATTATAAATAAATAATAATAATAATAATTTAAATAAATAAATAAATAATAATTTATTTCTTTCACAAAGTACTTTAAAAACTTACATATAGATGCTTTCCACAATATTTATGTACACAAAAAGTTTTAGCGTCTGGAGCCGAACTAGGAGGAACCTGTATTTCGGCTTACAGCGCCAACCCCCTCGAGTTACATTAAATTCGTTTTCTTAAATGCTTGCATTTTACAATTCTATTGAATATTTTGTACTCTTATAAACTTATGCTATGTAATAGTGATCTGTGATCTGTTCCTCTCTTTGTAGGTTATGCTAGGTGAATGAGTGAGTGTGAGAGGGTGTGTTAGGTGTGAGTGTGATACGCGAGAGTTTATGAGGAGACATGTTAATGACTGAGATACTGTTATTTGAGTATATATAATAATGTATGTGAATCTTACTGTCTAACTTGATACGATTAGAAGCTGCTCCGTCTCGTCATAAGTGAGACTTTGTAGGTATTCCAATACTTTTCTCTTGCAACCACCCTTATTCAGTGGATATATGTTTAGAAGTTTATTAATTTTGTTGTAGATATAGGGGCCGAGAGAATTAATGAATTTTGTTATAAATTTTGTGTTAGAAGGTCTTTGTTGTGTGCAAACCATGTAATTTCTGCGTTTATGTAAAATTTGGGGGTTGTAAATTATTTGTGTGTGTTGCATTGTGATTATTTTTAGTAAAAATAATTGTCTCACGGTTAGTACACCACACAATTGGTAAAGTAAGGCAGTAGAGAAAAGTATTGGTTTGAATGTACTTACCTTAAGTATTGCACGTTGGGCTACCTCAATAGATTTGAGTGTAGTTTTTGGAGCACCTCCCCATACGGATATACAATACGTTATGAGTGACTGGCAGAGGGCAAAGTATATACGTTTAAGAAAAGGAGGATCGGCGATGTGTCGTATATTTTTGAAGATATATATAAGTTTTCGGATCCGCCCCGTTAAGATTCTTATGTGTTCTTTAAAGTTAAGGTTTTTATCTATAGTGACGCCCAGATATTTGATGGCATTAACCCTCTCTATTTTGATACAAGAGCAATTACCATGAGGTGTACAATCATGTGGAATAATGGCATAGGTGCGATCAATGTCCATATCTGATCGAATACTAAAACAGATGTACTTGGTTTTATCAGTATTTAGAGTGAGAACATTGTTATCCAGCCACTTTCTGACAGTATTAAAACCAGTTTGGGCAGCATTAAAGACTTCATTCCAGTTATCGGCGGAGAAAAGGAGAGCAGTATCATCAGCAAAGGAAATGATTTCGCCCTGGGTAAGCTTTAAGTTAGTGAGTTCGTTGATATATACGAGAAATAAGGTTGGTCCCAAGATGCTACCCTGAGGAACTCCATGTGTAACTGGGAGGTCAGTGCTAGTAAAGTTTCCCACACGAACACTCTGATGGCGCCCAGTAAGGTAGCTTTTAAAAAGTTTCAACTGTGTACCCCTGATTCCCAGTCTTTCCAGTTTAGCCAAGAGTATCGAAACAGAGATTGTGTCGAAGGCCTTTGCCAAATCTAAGAAGATGGTCAAGAATTTCTTTTTGCTATCCAGTTTGTCAGTGATGTAATTGATAAGTTTGTTTACAGCTTGTTCAGTAGATTTTCCGTTACGGAAACCGTACTGGTTTGGTGAGAGCAAGTTTTTACTTTCAAGATATCTTGTTAGTCGCACATTAATTATTCTCTCAAGGATCTTTGACATAGCTGGCAGTATTGAGATGGGCCTATAGTTATTTATGCTATCTCTGTTTCCACCCTTATGTATTGGGCAAACCTCAGATTTCTTTAAGGATTCAGGGAATATTCCGTTTTGGAGGCAGGAGTTAAAAATAAAGGTGAGTGGAGTAACTAAAACGTCCTTGTATTTTTTTTTTTAATTTACTGCTAATCCCATCGAAACCCGTTGCGCTATCTGATTTTAAATTAGTGATGAGACGGTCCACTTCACCTTCATCTGTATCCTCCAATACAAACGAATTTAGTTGAGTGGGATTATACAAGTTATTATCTACATTAATGTCCATTGCTTGTGATTTATTTTGCCTGATTTTATCTGCCAGTGATCTACCTACATCAATAAAGTAGGTATTTACTTTGTTCAGAGACTGATTGGGACCGTCATCTAAAGATAGAAGTTCATTAGAGCAGTTAGTGTTTTTGTTTGTTTTTGTGACGTCTTTTATCACCTTCCACAGCTTTTTACTATCGTTTTGAGCTGATTTGACTAGATTTTTTTCAAAGGCTCTTTTTACTTTTTTAAGTATAGTGTTGCAGTAGTTTCTATAGCGTGTATACGTTAATTTTAAAGTTGCGTTATCTGGTGAAAGTTTAGATTTTTTGTGTAACTGGTCCCTGTTCCTCATACAGCGCAGCAACCCCTGTGTGATCCAGGGTTTTATGATCTTCTTTCGACGCGATAAGGTAATGACTTTGGTATTGTTTTTTATTGCAACCTGAAGACAGTGAGTAATAATATACGCTAGAGCAATGTTAGGATCACGTGACTCAAATACCATAGTGAAGTCAATTTTTGATATATCCTCGTTTAAGCCATCTTCATCAATTTTTTTAATATTTGTTATCGCGAATTGGTAGGTTTTCTTAAAGCTCATGTGTAATAAAACCGGGTAATGGTCAGTCAAGGTTGCTAAGGGTACAATGGTTTTGCAGGTACTTTTTGTCTTGAGGAGTATGTGGTCGATACATGTTTTACTCTCTGGCCGTGTAATTAATGTATGTGAGGGTAAGAGGCCATGACTAGCAGCCAGATTTAGGTAACGTTCACCTTGTAGGTCTATTTTATCTGGGTTAATTGCAATATTTATGTCACCTATAACAATAATATTACTAAAAGAGGAGTAATTTGTTAAAACATCATTTAAGGATTTAAGCAATGAGTCTAAATTTGAATAAGAGGGTGAACGATAAATTGCAACAATAGCAATATCTTTTTTAAGCGTAGCAATCAGACAGTTACCTTCGCTAAAGTTTGGTTCCTCAATCGTAAAACGAAGATGTTCCTTATAAAATATGGTAACACCATCATTTTGTTTTACATTATTTTTCGTCGCAGACGATCGATACCCTGGTAAATTAGGTATTACAGTTGTACACGACAGCCAGCTTTCTGTGAGTGCGAGTACATCACAGGAGAGATTTAATCTAGTTAATAGTAATTCCAAACCATTTATATTGCAGTTTATACTGCGTATATTTTGGGTGAGAACTACAAGACTTTCCGAAAAGGGCAAAATTAGTTTGTGACAGTTTTCGACGTCGGCGTACAGTGATTCAGATACTGTTACCTTGTCGATATTCTCTGTTAGATCATTCACATTACCGAATGTTAATATGGTGATCAATATAATTGTCGAATATAGAGTTCATTGTAATAAATATTAGTTTTATTTTTGTCATACGTGAATATGGAATTAGATCGCCCATTTCAGTTCCTGATGAAAATAAAAGAGCAAAATCGTAGCTGTGCGTGGAACTTACATCAGCCAAATACGGCAGTGTTAATTTACAATTTAAATAACGTGAGTTAATAATGTATCTCTTTGAGTCATAGATTGTGTGGAGGTAGACGGTCGTGTTAGATGTGTAGATAAAACAGTTTGTTTTGTGTGTTATAATTATGAATGAAGTTGTAAGTATAATGTAGTATGTAGTTTTACCTAGTGACTTATGTGCGATTATTTTGTTTGTTTTGTAGTTTGATTGGATGTAATTGAATTTTGTGAATAAATGATTGTGTGATAGTTTAAAAAACTTATATTTAACAAAGTGGGTTTTTACGAAAAAATAATGTTTTGTGAGAATAAAGTAGTGAGAAAACACATTTGCAAAAAAATAAGAGGCATGCATTAGGAATTTAGTTAACATTACTATACTAACATTAAGCTTAACTATAGGTAGTCATTGCGAGATTCTCAGCTTCTCTATATCCAGCTCGGTGGTGATGCGGATTTGGGGAGACTCAGCATTTTTCTTTAGATAGACTATTCCATTAGATGTCCAGCAGAATGCATAAGCATGAGTTTTTTGGAATGATCGAGCCAGGAAAAACATTCTGTGTGTCTTTTGTGTTAAGGTTTCAGACACGTATAGTGGTTTTGGTTGATTTTGCGGGTTAATGTGGGTAGTATTGAGTTTATCCTTTTTTATTTTGGATTTGTTATGCGTTGTGAATGTATGATAAATGAGTGTATGCCAAACGATTTTCTGCGAAATGAAGTTTATGCCATCCGCTGTTATGCAAAATAATATTATGACGAAAAAATTCTGCCATAAAGGGTGGACCCGACATTTTCGACCCCCTTTATAAAACCCCACACATATAAATCTCAACACTTGGGTAATATTTTTTTTATTTTTCAAACAAAAATGAAAAATTCCATATAAAACACGTCCAGGATGCCCCCTTGCGCGCGCCATCGTATCTCAGCAAGTTCATTGCGTAGTGCACAAGTACTAAGTTGCGAAGCCAAAAGAAAAAACCGGCCAAGTGCGAGTCGGACTCGCGCACCGAGGTTTCCGTACAAACCTGTATGTATTCTCGGTTTATGCATAAGGTTTATGTTTATGAAATTAAATGTTTTTTTTTTAATTTTTATATTTGAGTTGATTGAATGAAAGGTAAATTGCTGTTTACGATTTATGACGTATTAAAAAAAAAACTACTCACTAGATCTCGTTCAAACCAATTTTCTGTGGAAGTTTATATGGTTATGTACATCATATATATTTTTTAGATTTAACATTCTCTTATTTTAGAAGTTGTGAAATGTGTGTCCCCCACACACATTTCACCACTTTGGAAGTGTTTCTCGCGCAAACTATGCAGTTTAGAAAAAAATTATATTAGAAACCTCAATACCATTTTTGAGTTTAATTTAATTTATTGTTCGATCGAATCAGAAATGGAGAGATCCGTAGGAGAACCAAGGAACCAAACCATAGCCCGAAGAATTGCTAAACTGAAGTGGCAGTGGGCAGGGCACATTGCTCGCAGAACAGATGGTCGATGGGGCCGAAAGTTTCTGGAGTGGCGAACGCGTACCGGAAGACGTAGAGTTGGAAGGCGTCCAACAAGGTGGACCGATGACCTTGTGAAGGCTGCAGGAATCCGCTGGATGCGGGAAGCACAAAACCAGTCGAAGCGGAACTTGGGCCTATGTCCAGTTGTGGATGCGTCTTTCGGCTGAAATGATGAATGATGATGATTTTATAAAGTATATATAACCGTAAGACGTCGTCCTAATATAAAGCGTTCATATGTCACTTTTTGTTCGATAAACCGGAATGCGTGGTCTTGCCGACAGAGGGCGCCTTCCGGTTTTCCGAACAAAAAATGACATATGAACGCGACGATCGCGTATTCGCGTAACCATCGCTTTATATTAGAACGACGCCTTACTTGTCTGTACCACTGGTTTCTTGTGCTTTTCCTTATCGCGTCCGATGAGACAGCCACTAAGAATGAGTAGCAAGAGGTGTTTGCGGATGAGAGGGGTAAGTGAGCCAGGCCCGGCACATGAGACGCGCGCGCGCATGTTCGTTAGTCGTTATTATGATTTGAGGGTAGCAAATACGTTTTACTATTATCTACCATTTACATTCGTCATAACTATCATTCGACTACAACCTTTGGGTTTGTTTATCGGACTCTGTGATTTGTTATATTTTATACCACTGGCTTTGTTTATCGGGAACAGAACGAAGCTTTTAAAAACTGCCTGCTTTAGTCATGGATGGACACCACAACAATTGTGTTATGTGCCAGCGTGGGCTACATAACAGAAGGTATCAGCGTTACATTTTGGCTGAAAATATTCCACAAGATCAACCTGAGCTTGCAGATTATTAACGGCCACATGCACTATTGGAGGTTTATTTATTTGTGTATTACAATGAATATATTATACTAGGGTTCCATTATGTTCGCTTATCTTGTGGCAATACATAAATAGCAATAAAGACTTATAATGGTAGGTGCTCTTATTTTGAAGCTATACCTACTAAGAGGAAATGTTAGTTAATGGGAGTAGTTGGATTAATTAATAATTTTTTCTATTTATAATCCTACAATAAACAACTTCTAAAAAGATAAACCAATTCATTCACTCAAGAGGATTGTATAAGATACTGATTGTTTTCTTTCCAGGTTATCTTCAACAATACGCGTTTTGTGTGTTGTTTTATTTTGTAGAGCAAGAACTTAGGTCCCCCAGACCTATTATCCTCAGAAATAAAATGTGTGGGATAATGGTAGTATGTAGGTACTTCGAGTTTAAGCATACCAGCGCCTGTAGCATGAGATGAGTGAGAGCGACATACAGCCATGGCCAAAAGCATTAGATCCTCCTATTAAACACGTGCAACTAATAGAGTATAACAAAAACTGAGCTATCTGTTAAACGCGGTGTATTCATATGTTAGTTAAAGAATAGGTAAGATATTTTGAGGACCTATAAAACACTTGGTCCACAATTAGCGAGAGATGGCATTTTTGTGAACAAAGTCTAGCTTTATTGCGCCATAACTACATTTAAACAGCGATTTGGAACTTCCCGCCATAACAATAGTTGAAGTACATAAAAAAACCTTTCCAATGATATATCGCATGTTGTTATTGGTTCCTAGGCTGGCTTCTATACATTTTTGCCCGTCCTCGGCACCAATATGTAATTGTTTTAATTTTTTATTTTTATTGTATACTTTACATAACATATAGTTGTATTTTTTTTTATTAGTCTAGATATCTTTATTAGACTGGATAAATAAAAATAAGTATTTTCATAAATATCTAAATACCGCATTATAATTCTAACGGCTCAAGATTGTTTAGACCGGCTCGACACTCGCGTTACACTGTTTGTATTGTGCATGTGTGGATAACTACGCACACATTCATAAGATTGCCGTCTTTTACCTAAACTCGAGCGTTCAAATTTTGTGAGAGGGCTCATAATCTTTAAAAAATGAGAATTTAAAAAATCCGAGCTTTTTCCACATATTTATTGCTGATAGCGCTTAAATTAAAAAAAAAACATTGTATTGGTTCGTCTGTCGGTATCTGGCAATTCTGGCATAAGCTCGAGATACGATGGATTGACTTACACCCATCTGGATGGCAAGTGCATGTTGACGGTAACCTTCATCAATAAGAGTCACTAACCGAGCAACTTCCACGTCCCTTAAATGTCGTCTAACCATGATTAAAAATAAAAAAAAATTAGACATTTTTAGTTTTGACGAAAAATTAAATAAGAAGTGCTATGCGATTAGTTTTGAAAAAAAGAGATTTGCTAAGGATTCACGAAAAGTATAGAAAAACGGTATCGTGTGGTGCCGGACGTAAAGAATAGCATCACCCCATTTCTGCCCGTGGGTGTCGTAAGAGGCGACTAAGGGACATACTAGAGAATGGGCAGCAGCGTTCTCTATGCATTGTACACTACCACACTGCGATCGCCAACCCGCCTGCCAAGCGTGGCGATTATGGCAAACCCCCCCAAATAATGACAAGCACTAATAAAAAACGGCCCCTAGTACCCGGCGGCCCACCTACCCTTGGCTATGGTAGCGGTCAAGGCCACGGTGAGGCAAGGGGTGCTAAGAATCCTCGGAAGAAATCCAGCTACCACAACCACCGACAACTGGACCTGGCAACATGCAACACGCGTACACTCCGGACCGACGAGAAGATCGCCGAGCTCGAGGAAGAATTGAGCAGGTTACGATGGGGTATAGTAGGGTTATCTTAAGTCCGAAGAGAGGGGGAGGACTCGATAATCCTCAATTCCGGAAACCTGCTCTTTTTCCGGGAGGGCGACCAGCGGTCCCAAGGTGGTGTCGGGTTCATCGTCCATAAGTCCCTTGTGAGCAACGTTGTGAAGATCGAGAGTGTGTCGACCAGGGTGGCGTTCCTTATACTCAGAATATCCGCAAGGTATTCGCTGAAGGTCATACAGGTGTACGCCCCGACCTCGACACACCCCGACGATGAGGTGGAGACCATGTATGAGGATATTTCCAGAGCCATGCATGGTTCCAAAACTCACTTCACCGTTGTTATGGGGGGCTTCAACGCGAAACTGGGCAAGCGAAGCGATGATGAGTTGAGAGTGGGGCAATTTGGAGTTGGACGTCGGAACCACTGGGGCCACCTACTGGCTAGTTTTATGGAGAAGGAAGGCCTCTTTATGATGAATTCCTTCTTCAGAAAACGTGAGCACAGGAAGTGGACCTGGCAGAGTCCGAACGGTGCAACCAAAAATGAGATTGACTTCATTATGTCGACGAAGAAGCAAATATTCAATGATGTCTCTGTGATCAACGCGGTGAAAACCGGAAGTGATCACCGCATGGTAAGAGGCACATTGAATATCAATATCAAGCTGGAAAGATCTCGACTGATGAAGTCAACGCTCCGTCCAGCATCGATCCAACTTCAGAACCCCGAGAGCTTTCATCTCGAACTCCAGAATCGTTTTGAGTGCCTAGGGAGCTCCGCGGACGATTATAACGATGGGTTCGTGGAAACTGTCCATACGGTCGGGTCTAAGTTCTTCCAGACCCGCCGTTCGAATAGAAAAAAGAAACTCTCAGATCCAACATTACAGCTCATAGAACAGAGGCGCGGAATGATCCTGCAGTCTTCAGAAGCTGCACTCGAGTACCGGCAGCTAAATAGACGGATCTCTAAGTCCTTGAAAAGCGACCTTCGCTTCTTTAATACGGAACGTATTAAGGACGCGATAGAGCGGAAAAAGGGCTCCAAAGTCTTTGCAAGAGATCTGTCTATTGGGCAGAGCCAGCTTGCAAAACTGAAGACCGACGATGGCAGAATCGTGTCCGCCAAACCTGAGCTGTTAAGAGAGATTGAGAAGTTCTATGGACAGTTATATACGTCCACCAGAAACCCCGTTATGAATCTAGCTAACGACCCGAGAGCTAGATTGACTCGACGCTACACTGAAGATATCCAGGACGTCAGCTTGTACGGGATTAGGATGGCTCTGAAGCAGCTTAAAAACAACAAGGCGCCGGGTGATGACGGAATTACGGCTGAGCTCCTGAAGGCCGGCGGGAAACCCGTTCTAAAAGCCGTTCAGAAGCTATTTGATTCCGTCATACTCGAGGGCAAAACGCCACAGGCATGGAACAGAGGTGTGGTGGTACTTTTCTTTAAGAAGGGTGACAATACCCTACTTAAGAATTATAGGCCCATCTCACTTCTGAGCCATGTCTACAAGCTGTTTTCAAGAGTCATCACGAATCGTCTCGCGCGCAGGTTTGACGACTTTCAGCCTCCCGAACAAACCGGATTCCGTAAAGGCTTTAGCACCGTAGACCACATACATACGCTGCGGCAGGTTATACAGAAGACCGAAGAGTATAACCTGCCTCTCTGCTTAGCGTTTGTGGATTACGAAAAAGCCTTCGATTCGATCGAGACCTGGGCTGTATTGCACTCTCTTCAACGGTGCCAGATTGACTATCGGTACATCGAGGTGCTGAAGTGTTTGTATGAAAACGCCACTATGTCAGTCCGGCTCCAGGACAAAGCCTCGAAACCTATCCTTCTGCAGCGAGGGGTGAGACAGGGAGACGTGATCTCTCCGAAACTGTTCACCGCTACACTGGAGGATGTCTTCAAGGTTTTGGACTGGAAAGGGGCTGGCATCAACATCAATGGCGAGTACATCACTCACCTTCGATTTGCCGACGATATAGTAGTCATGGCTGAGACTATGGAGGACCTCAGTACAATGCTCGATGACCTCAGTAGAGCTTCCGAAAGAGTGGGTCTTAGAATGAACATGGACAAGACAAAGGCCATGTCCAATGCTCGTGTGATACCCACTCCAATGAATATCGGAGGCGCTACACTCGAAGTTGTGGACGAATATGTGTACCTAGGACAGACTGTCCTGTTAGGCAGGTCCAACTTCGAGAAAGAGGTCAATCGTCGAATCCGACTCGGCTGGGCAGCGTTCGGGAAGCTACGCGATATCTTCTCGTCCCACTTACCGCAGTGTCTCAAGACAAAAGTCTTTGACCAGTGTGTGTTGCCAGTGATGACATATGGCACTGAGACATGGTCGCTCACAATAGGCCTCATAAGAAGGCTCAAAGTCACCCAAAGAGCAATGGTGAGGGCTATGCTTGGAGTTTCCCTACGCGATCGAATCAGAAATGAAGAGATCCGTAGGAGAACCAAGGTTACCGACATAGCCCGAAGAATTGCCAAACTTAGGCAGTGGGCAGGGCACATTGCTCGCATAACGGATGGCCGATGGGGCCGGAAGGTTCTGGAGTGGCGACCGCGTACTGGAAGACGGAGCGTTGGAAGGCCTGCCACAAGATGGACCGATGACCTGGTGAAGGCCGCAGGAATGCGTTGGATGCGGGAGGCACAGAACAGGTCGAAGTGGCGGTGCTTGGGGGAGGCCTATGTCCAGCAGTGGACGTCTTTCGGCTGATATGATGATGATGATAGAAAAACAATCTCCGAAATTCAATTAGGGGTAGTAACTTTATTTTTAATTTAATTAACGGGAGATCAGTAGAATCACGGAGTGCAACGGCGGAAACGCGTTAAAAATGATTGCGCTTTGGTCTCTTAAATTTCCTAAAGATGTTCCAAAATATACTTTTTTTCTCATTTTTTGAAGATTTCAGCTTTCAGAGCAGAAAACGTGATCTTTTAATTTTTTCAAAAATTCGATCGATTGAAACAAAAGAACGGCTGGCTGGATTAATTTGGCTCTTTGTAGGGTTTTTGTGGACATATTAATCTATAAAAGGTATACTTAAGATTATTGGTTTTCTTAATATTTTCGATACAGCGCTTGATTTTCCAAAACACCACTAAAAGCCCTTTATTTGTTGCATTTTCAAATTCATGCGAAAAAAGGTAGATTTGTTTTTTCGAAAAATTAATGGCTAGTTGTTAAATGGAATTCATTGAAGTTCTTGAAACCCACCTTTAACTTTCTGTGCGATCATTGGTTGCTGACATATCGATAATCAAAGAAAAAAGGATCCTTTTCCATTTGAAGACAGATATCTGGGTATCATGGTTCCTAAGAAAATAAATTAAAGCTAAATGAACGATGTATCCGATTCATATAGTGTGGTTAAGCAAAACAAAATTTTTCCACGCGCCGCCGGTAGACCAAAACAAAAAACTCAAAAAAAAAACTGATTTCTTTTTTGTTGCTGTTTTTTCTAAGATTAATCAAAATCCGCTGACTCAACAAAATTTTAAAGTTCTAATCCAAAAACTAGACACTTGGAACTACAATTTCCTTTTCTTTAATTTCTTTTACGACCATTTCTCTCGAAGTTACGGCCTGTTAGAAATTGCCCAAAAATTTCGAATTTTATTTTTGATCCCTTAATTTTTTCCAGTAGTGTATAAAGTTCACTACAAGCCGCTTTCGATTTTGTACGCGTTTGACGAAAAAATAAATACACGTAACGCCACTTTTCGGCTCAGTATCGCGCGTTTGGCGAAAAAATAAATACACGTGATATATTACTACACCCCCCCTCCCCCTTGTGATATTTCGTGATTTTTTATAGACCCCTCCCCCCCCCCCCCCCTTCGAGCCTCACGTGATTAATGGACAGCCCCATATATTTTTTATTAAGTACACTTGTTAAATGTTTCTTTCTGAGTATGAGTGAAAATATTATGGTAATTATGTTTAGGGATAAAAGCGTTATGATAAAAAAAACAGTAGGAGTTTAAATATATTTACATTAATGATATTATTAATTACAATTTTCGGAAAAATGAGTGTTATGGACACCGCCGGTAGGACTACAAATAGTATGAATGAAAACTATAGGATGAAAAATTTTAGGAAGAGTGATCATTCGGATTACAAATCATTAGGAAGAACAATTTCGGCTAAATAACTTTAGGTGAGCCAATATGGATCCGTCCCTTGTTGCCCGTACCCCACAAGGGGTGCCGTTAGCGAGTAGTCGCTCTAGTTTTAAGTTTTTAAGCCCTGGTTGGAGGCCTTAAGGTAGCCACAGGCAAGTCCAGCTAAGCAGCCGACAACCTCATAAGTTGATCTGC
The DNA here is from genome assembly GCA_932294355.1 of Aporophyla lueneburgensis. Classification (NCBI taxonomy): domain Eukaryota; kingdom Metazoa; phylum Arthropoda; class Insecta; order Lepidoptera; family Noctuidae; genus Aporophyla; species Aporophyla lueneburgensis. Next base: position 26,759,535 of record OW028751.1, on the reverse strand, counting down.
AAGAAGTTATTCATTAAAAAAAAAAAAAACTATCGTCGGGCATTAACCCACCAAGCAAACCACCCGTCGTCAAAGGATCTTCTGAGAATTCGTTAAATAAGTAACTATTGGTACCGATTCCCTTGTTCACAAACTAAACTAAATTTAAGTTCAGTGCATCTTTTTCTTTGTATTTCATTAAGAAGAGGACAAAAGAAAAATTTTAGTTTAGTCCTGTCAAATTAATCAGCGCCTGTCACTACTCCATACAAGTTTAGACGTGATTAAAAACTTGCATAATAAAATTACTTCAATTTACGTCAAGCGCTGATTAATTTGACAGGACTAAACTAAAATTTATCTTCTGTCCTTTCCTTAATGAAATAAAAAGAAAAAGATGCACTGAACTTAAATTTAGTTTAGTTTGTGAACAAGGGAATCGGTACCATTGTGCAACGTTTTATGCTTCTAGACACAGCAGTTTAGGACGTGTGATGTCTGTCTTTGATTGAATTTAAGAGTACCTAAGTCTTTCGAGTACTTAAAATGTCAAGACATTTCCGTGTCGTTTTTATAGCAATCACAAGCATCATCATCGGCCTAGCCTTTTCCCGTTCCATGTTGGGGTCAGCTTCCAGTCTAACCGGATGCAGCTGAGTACCAGTATTTTAAATGGAGCGACTGCCTATCTGACCTCCACAACCCAGTTACTAGATAATACGATACCCCTTGGTAAGACTGGCTGTCAGACTTTCTGGCTTCTGACGACTCGTAACGACTGTCTAAGATCTACGAAAGACAGCCGGGACCAACGGCTTAACGTGCTTTCCGAGGCATGCAAAGGTCTTAGTATGTAAAGATGGTCACCCATCCGCCGACCAACCGCGGCAAGCGTAGCTTAACCTGAACGATCCAACCGTGCGGGTGTCACTTAGCCACAAGCCCAGAAATCATAAGCTAATCTTATCATCTGCTATTAACGGAACTTTATTTTTTTTAATTCTGAAATACAAAAAACGAGAAACACAGTCTACTTATTACTTAACTACCTTGCATTTTTCATTTTTGAAACTTAATATTGTATCGTGTAGATATAGACTGTTTCGAAATATACGCTCCTCACATTGACACTGTGACCTTTATTAACCAGGGGTAATGGTGACAATTGATCTAATTGAGATTCAATCTAATAAATTAAAGTGTCATTGTTCCAGAATAGTCCTGCATTCACAACCATTCGACGAACATAGGTAAATCAACGTTTTCAATGGAGTACAAAACCGAAACCCAAAAAGGTTGACCGTTTGAACCAAATATTCGACAACTATTCTTTCGAGGGCTATTTGCCATCGGGGACTAGACAAGTCGAGTAACCTACAAAGTGAAGACCTATACTGATGAATGGTTTAGTTATGCCTAGACGTTTTTCTCATCATCATCATCATCATCATTTAAGCCGAAAGAGGTCCACTGCTGGACATAGGCCTCCTACAATCTGGGAGGGTTTACTATAATCGCCACGCTTGGCAGGCGGGTTGGCGATCGCAGTATGGTGGTAAAATGCATAGAGAACTCTGCTGCCCATTCTCTAGTAAGTCTCTTAGTTGCCTCTTACGACATCCAAGGAAAACCATGGGACATCGTTCTCAGCAAAATCAAATATTTACTTCTTCGTGTCAGCACGTTAAGCATTGGTCCTGGTTGTCAATCAAGGATCTTTGACAGTTTTACGGGTGGGTAGATGCCTTAAAGTCTGACAAACAGTCTCACAACCAGTCTTACCCAAGGGCATCGATTTACCAAATACCTAACTGGGTTATTAAATGGTAAATACTGGTATTCAGAACCCATTTCTTCCCGTGGGTGTCGTAAAAGGCGACTAAGGGACTTACTAGAGAACGGGCAGCAGCGCTCTCTATGCATTTTACCACCATACTGCGATCGCCAACCCGCCTGCCAAGCGTGGCGATTATGGCAAAGCCCCCCAAATTGGGGGAGGCCTAAGTCCAGCAGTGGACGTCTTACGGTTGAAATGATGACTGGTATTCTGCTGCAAACAATTCAACTAGTTGCCGACCCTAACATAGTTGAAAAAAGACTAAGCAGGTGATGATAACTACGAAGTATGGTATCAGCATAATAGAATTTCTAGTTAATTCACGCGGGTAGGTATAGAACCTTGATTTTATCTCTCTCGGTGTAGGCTTAGATATATTTATACCTACCTACTAATCTTAGTATGCATGCTTAATTTATGACATCATAATTATTTTGAAAGTGTTCCTTGTTTTTGTTTTCTTATGATTGTGTGAATTTAAATAATCATGACGCCTGTATCTACCTACCTATTAGCGATTGGAAGAAGTAGATATATTACATCCAAATATTTTCCACCGGTATATAATATTGAGTCCTGTCGGTATTAACAGAGCGGACTCTAGAAACCTGAGTTCTTCCCCAAGGACTAAGAGACACAAGGGATATTAGGGGTGGACTAGGGATTTTTAATCAATCAAACTAGGCCCAGTTGATTGCATCAACAGTCTACACTGTCCCACTGCTGAGCATACGCCTACCCTAAATCCATCCAGGCATCCTTTTCCAGGGCCACCACAATCCAACTCTTGTAATACGCATCTAGATCGTCTTGCCACCTCTTCTTGGGCCGGCCTCGGCAGTGCCGTCCATCCTCAGGCACCCACCGAAGACTATTGCCCAGCGGTCACCATGCATGTAGTTGGCGTGAGCCGCTCAATCCCATTTTGACCTGTAGTTTTTGGGTAAAATATTCATCGCAGTTCACCGCTAGAAATAAGCCTTACCCAGGCTGCGCCACAACACCCTGTCCTACACTTTCCACATACCGTTTATCCCAGTCACCTTTTAAGGTCGTCGGTCCATCTAGTTGTGGTGCGTCTCATGCATAACGCTTGCCGATACGCGATCTCCACTCCAAGCCTCGTCTGCTCCAATGCCTATCCGTACTACCAATTGAAATGACCGACCTCCTTACTTCAAAAATGGCGTAGGAAGCTGATAAAATATTTTTAATCCTATCTACCCATCCCATACCCATGGAGCGCAGTATCCTGGGTGTTCGACTTTCAGACCGAATAAGGAACACTACACTGCGCGCCAAAATCAAGCTCACAGATGTTACTCAAAAAGCTGCCCAGCTCAAGTGGGACTGGGTCGGACATGTCTGCCGGATGTCTGATGACAAATGGGCTTATAGAACTACCAACTGGATCCCATTAAACTCACGACGACATCGCGGCAGGCCAAAACGAAGATGGCGGGACGAGCTTGACTCCTACCGAAAGGACTGGCCAACAATAGCAAAAGACAGGAATGTGTGGAAAAGGGAGAGGGAGGCCTTTGCCCTGCAGTAGGACAATATAGGCTAGTTAGATTAGATATCTAACCATCATCTTTACCAAAAGCCGACACAATAAAATGTCAACCCACACGTAATGGCACTTCACCCACTTATGACATTACTTTCAGTTAATTTCATCCATAATTTACAAACCAGTTCCCACTCGTAAGAACGGCTAACAGTTACTGGTAGCTCACTTGTCACGGACAGGTAGAGTACCGTTGTCGCAAAAAATCTTTGAATAGGACTTCACTTGACAAATGACTGTAGATATTACTTTGCACACAATAGTAGGGAAGGTGTTCTAAGGCCTTAGGCGTTTTTTCTTCATTTGTTGACTGTCGAGATTCTTGTTAGCTGGTCAGAGCTAATTTGACCGCGTTTTTTTATGGGTTATGTTTGTAAGAGGAAGGGTTTGTATAAAGATGGTACAACCACGTATAAGAGGACCAATTTAATTAAAAACACACGCTTACAGTCGTACCTGCTACAGGGTACGTGGTTGGACGAATAAATAAATCGAATGCCTGGGACTCTAATTGCGTAAAACATCATTAATGTGCATTTGAATAATTCGGATAGTTGGATATTGTTCATACATTGTTTAATTGATTTGGATATTGTTCATACATTGTTTCATATGTTAAACTGCCAGCCCAACATCGCAAATAATGCAATGAGTTGTTGAACTGTCCAAATTAAAGTACCTAATTCCTGCTTTTAATGTGTTACGTTATGGTAATAACGGCGTACCTTTGAGACGCTAAGCAGACGGGTTGTACCCAACTGCCTTATTATCTTGGTCGGCCTTAAGGCTTCCACAAACAGGCGCGACGCGACTGTCGTAGAATAATTTCTATGTAAACTTCTTGGAAAATTTTCTACAAGAGTCGCATCGCGCACTGCGTCGCGCCAGTTTGAAGAAGCCTTAACGCGTAGAATAACAGACGTCTTGAGAAAAGGTAGTTTATTTTGAATCGAAAATAGGTAGGTATTGTTATTGTCTGGCGCACACTGGGCAGGAACCTCCACTAGAAAAACCTGCAGACGGGAAAGACTTTGTATGTTAATAGTAATATATAAAAGTAGGAATATTACAGGCTGATACTGTAATATTCCTACTTTTCGGACACTGGCCTCCTCTCGGTGAGAGGGAGTGGGCCTTAATCCACCACGTGGGCCCAGTGCGGGTCGGTGGATGTCACATGTCTTAAAATATTTGGTTCTAGGACATGCCGTTTTCGCGATGTTTTCCTTCACCATTTTGAGGGTATTTAATTTCATTAGGTACCACTGTACCTAATGAAATTAAATACACAAAGTGCCTGCCTGATTTACTCCTAATACAACTCGTAAATCGGGGCCGATACCACTGCTCTTTAAACCTTTGCACCACGGCATAACTCATTCTTGTATAGTTCTATTGACCCGTATAAGTGGGAGCATTTCATAAATAATGATAATATAATAATAATATTTTAGGACAACCAACACGACGTTATCTGATCCCAAACTAGGTATAGCCTGTACTATAGCAACCAGACAACTGATAAACATACTTATATATTTCTAAATATATACAGATAAATTACACTCAGACACAGAACAAATGATTGTGCTCATCACACAAAGATTTGTCCTGGGTGGGAATCGAACCCACGTCCTCAGTCTTAGCAGTCAGGGTTACTAACCACTAGTTTAACAGGCCAGTCAAATGATGTTTTGCTTCAGCGATAATGGCAAGTCAGATAGGTAAATGTAACCACAAGATGTGTGAAATGGATTGTACAAATGAGGTGTCAATCGATTAGTCTTAGTAACGCGCGTGATCCTATTATAAACGAAAATGCTGATTTACATTCTAATACGATAAAGTACACTTAACAGAGTAAGCGGTGGACTAGTTTTCTTTCTTATGCCGCTAGTAATAGGATTGAAAAAATGTCGTTGAACGTTACATTGAGTATGGAAATTATTTGCCAATCACCTAGGTTATTTCTTATTCAAGAAAGTAGAGTTTAATCATTATTTCTATCTATGTATTCTCAACATTTAGAGCTGGTTTCCTTTTTTTAGTTGTCATCCAAAAATCTGATTGGAGTTTCTCAATTCGTTCGCGTGTGAGCAAGACAGGTACATCAAGTGGCCGCGTAATCTCGTCGCGACATTTGAACTAGAGAAGAAAGAAGTCAATAGCGATCCGAGGTATACAACCTCGCTGACAAAATCCAGATCTGCGAGTTTTTTTTTTTTGTGGATGGGAAATCATCAAATGTCGTCTCCCGCTCTGGGTGGAGCGGAAGGGCGTGTCAAACTTTTACTGACTAAAACCCACCCATGTTACTTCAGTTGCCTGTATGCCAGGGCCATGGTAACTTTCGAACAAATCTCGCGACCCTGGCAGGTAGTTCTCCTGTCCTGGATAGTTGACCGGATCTTTCGATTAGCATGGCCACTTCGACTTATTGATACCTAGTGAGTTCAAGCAAGCCACTCTTGTATTTTACTCTGCAAAACAGATCATCTCCGTCAAGTCCTCATATCTCAGGTTGCTGATTTTCGATAAGTCCGGTATTTCCCGTACGGTCATGTAGAGCCTTTCTTGTGCAGAGGAATTAATAAAGACTCTTTCCAGTCAGTAGGTACATTCTCTCCCTGTTTTCCAGACTTAGCTGTTTAGGTTATGCATAGGATAAAGGTATTCCAGTTCTTTTACATATTTTATTATTACGCATATCTTTTTAATCATCGACCCATGAGATCATCAACATTCATTAGTCGTATTAAACATTCAAACCACACATATAGGTATACGTTCTTTTTTTATAACGTCAAGATGTTTATCTGCCGTCGCTCAAAGCTAGAGTGGTAGTTATTATTGACGAATGGGATCTTTTACAAAAACAAACTTGATTAGCAGGTTAATTTAGGTACTGAGTGATGGAACTTTGTCGCTTTCTGTCTGATTGTAGCTGAGGCTTTAGCTGTGGGTTTTTTTTATGTCCAATACAATATCACTTGATGACGAAAGTGGTTTATACTCAAGTACTAAGTAGAGAGCATTTTGGGACCGTCGCTTCTGACGTGGAGAGCAGTGGTGGTACAATTACCATGGCTTACGGGTTGAGTTGTCGGTTCGAGCCTTTTTTTTTCATGCCGGGTTGTAGACCCTTCTGGATATCCTCCACCCTGGGGTGTGCAGAGGACTCTAAAAACCACTCTGGTGTCCCACACTTACGTCGGGGATCACGGGATTTAATGCGACTTCCGCGATCCCCGGCTGCTGCCGTCCGCGCGGCCACGCAGTTCTCTTAAACGGAGCTTTGTAGAGTTCCCATTCTTTTTGGTAACTACTGATACGATTTGGTAGAAAATGTAGACGGTATGAATAAAGCTCTAATGTCTGGACTTCATGACCTACGCGCGTGCAACACTTCGCGCCGCCTTCTCGTTTTCCATCTTGTCCTGGGTTCGAGCGTCATCACAACTGCTCACAAACTGTGAAAGAAATCAATATGAGGAAACTAGCATGCCCAAGAACTTAAAATTCAAAGACATGTGACAACCCACCAACCCGCACTTCGCTCACGAGGTGAGTTATGGCCTGTGTTCTGTGAGAACGCACTTATTAATGTTTTTGAGCATATCAATTAGCTATTCAACTCATTTTATTAAATCGAGTTATTCAGTTTATTGGAAGACATCACAGACCCACACTCCTACTTGAAGGCCCCACAGACTCCATAATCAGCCTATATTGTTCCCACTGTTGGGACACAAGCCTCCTCGGGAAAAGGGAGTGGGCTGTAATCTACCACGAGTGCGTATTGGCAATGTCACATGTCTTTGAATTTTTGGTTCTAGGATATGCCGGTTTCCTCACGATGTTTTCCTTCACCGTTTTTGAAAGCATTGATGATGAAATTATTTACACAAAGTAAAGCGCCTGGCTGGGTTCGAACCTGCGACCTACAACTCGTAAGTCGGGGTCGATACCACTGGGCCACCACTGCTCTCCACAAACTACTAAGAATAAGACAAATGAATCTCACGAACCATATCCTTCAAAATGACCAGACACCTCAAATACCTACCTCCATTAATACAGATCATTTACAACTCAATTATAATTGATGTATGACTTGTTTTTGAGTGGCTCGCATTTCACTTGTCTCGAAAGTTAATGGTAGGGTGTGATCGCTTCAGGCAGTGTAATTTGTTATAGTTTGAAGTTGATCTTTTCCTTGTGGTTGGTACTAGAAATTGATGGACAAACAGGTCCATCGTCTTAGTCATCCGTGGAATATTCTGAAAGTTAAAAGTAGGTATGTTTTCTAAGCGAAACCGTAATAGAATTTTACAGGGTGAATTGAACTTCAAAACGTATGTTTTGTCTTGTTTAATTGAAAAACATTAAAAAGAATGGTCAAAAGAACCATCAGCGAAAAACCGAAAACTGTGTAAGTATATTGTTATTTGAAAAATCTGAATCAGTGAGTTTTGCCAGGAATCGAAAACGATATTAATCAAAAACCACCATATTAATTCCTGTATCACCAAGAGATTCAAGAGGTCGATAAGGTTGAAATACGTACAGCAATGAAATGCTATGAACTTATTTAATTTTCCATATTATGAGGGTTTTAAATAACAAAGTCATGAAATAAAAAACAGCATACAATATAAACAGATGATATAATTATTTTGACACTGTCAACTTATAAATATTACAATATTACATTAGGTACCAATGTCTTTACAACATAGACAGTCCATTCACAATTATTTTACCTCTGCCAGTAGCAACCCAATAACAACCTTATTCTCACGATTTTAAAGATCACTGTCAATTTGATAGGCTTATCAATGGCAGTAACCCAACAGCAACCTTATCCAATGTTAATAAAGATCACTGTGGTTTTTGCAATGATACAAACACAGAGGTAAATTAATTGTGGCCAGACTGTAGTGTTACAAGGATCTTTGGCGCTTACATGACGTTGACAGATTAAAAACAAGATGGCGTCGTGAGTCCCAATTTTGGCGCCAATAAACCCTTGTACAGATATAGATCACTACGTGATAATTTTTTAAAAGAAATTAGTCAGTTTGAGTAGGCAATGGTATCAAACTTAAAGTGCCTGTGTTCCCGATAACCCGTTGGAAATGTGTTTTTAATTTAAATAAAGAGATATTTTTGGTGAGTACGTATTTTTTTATTAAATAATTATTAAATAGTGTCCAGTACAATTATTCTTAATTTAAACCTTAAAAATACAACAAAAATATATTACTTAAAAATACACATCAAACTTTTTTTTTAAATTTCGTATTCTTATAAAGCAAAAAATAACTGCACTGTATTTACAATTCCCGCCAAAAATACCTCTTCATCACAGTAATCAACCCCTAAAATCTAGTACCCAGAAGCACTGTGACTAGAATTAAAAATAAAAATTAAGGAAAAAAACGACAGCTTATAAATTACGGAATGATCATCTAAACCTACACTTGCGGACATAAAAATTTGTCCACTCGACACAGATAACAGATAGCACAATATTTTTTTAATATAAATAACCGTTAAAAACTACTAAGAAACTGCTATATATAATATTTTTATAGATGTGTGATTCTTGTGATGAGCTGTAGGCACTTCACATCATAGTAAATTGTATCGTCGCTATTGTTTGGGAAATGGCAAGAATATTTGAAATGATCAGTCAGTTACAACTATATTTTTAGCTACTTAGAAAAACTATGAACTCGACTGAGAAAGGACTTGTTCTTATAGTTGTTAATATTTTTAATCTTCGTTTTTCCTGTGATAAAATTGCACTGGGCACATAATTTCTCACACATTGATTGAGAATGCGATCTTAGTAAACGCAAGCGTAAACACAAATTACAAGTTGATTTTATTGTAACGTTTTTTTTTTTTTCATACTTTATTACAAAGAACTGGGTTCTCGATTAATTACAATCTAGCCTATAAGACTAATAAACAATTGTAGTGTAACTTAAATTCAACTGATGGTAAAAAATCTCGATGTCGTAAATTTTGTAAAATTCCGAAGTATTATGAAAATCTTTATAACACTTGTAATGAATTGGATTTTTATCAATTTGATTAGAAAAGTCCTTATATCAGTCAAATGCCTTCCCAAACACTAAACTGACGCATAAAATTGAAAGAGTACCCTATTTGTGTATATCCGAAAAGTTCTTAACCATTACAGTATCATCTGGTCTATTACTCCTAAAACTGTTGTCTATTCCTGTCAAACTTCAACTGGGTTTCTAGTCTAGTCATTTCTAAAATTTTCACAAATGTATTTAAAAACCGTGTCTTATTGTCGATGTGCTACAATTTGTATTATCTAGTGAAATAAATACGTTTGAAGTTTTCGAGTACGCAGTAGTAGAAGACGAAACATTTTCAATCATATTTTTTTTTCTTGTATTTTTATTTCTAGATTTATCGTTAATGATGAAGCGACGCTTTTATAGCACCATAAACACTATAGCATACATTATTTTTAAGATGGCAGTATATAAAAGTAGCATTTGCAAGCATCTCAGACATTCCATTTGCTTTGATATTTTTTTTATACTTCTACTACTGCTTCACTCGATATGAACTGCAAAACTATGAAAGATTTAGGCTATTATTATTTGGTAACTTAATATTTTAAATATGAAAGGAATTAAACTAATATTAATATCAATCATGTCAATACATTAAAATATATTTAGGCCAAGAGTGAAAAATACTGATGGTCCACAAATATAAAACCACATTATGTTCATTTTATGGAGGGTACACTAAGGGAGCCTGCAAAATTCCAATTTTCTTAGTTTTTTGCGACTGTCTGTGATATTTCTGTGAAACAATGGTGATAATAAATGATTTAGAAGGTTGTATTAATAATTAAATAATTTCATAAGGTTAATCGAATAATTATTTAATCATCGTTTTACTATTATTGTTCTTATTGTTGTATCATACACTCTGATACAGACCTGTAAATTGCAAAAACCGTAAAAAAAATTGAATTTCGAGGTCTACCTTGGCATTAGTTACTCATTTCTTTGGCCCGAAGTGCACGATGAATAGTGTGTATAAATATTTGGCCGAAAGTGTACGATTAAGCGAATACAAAATGTCCATAGCCTACATATCGAGACCAAAAGGATATGTTATGTTTGGCCTTAATTCAGACCAACATTCATGGCACTCACTCTTACACGAAAAGATGGATAGAAAAGTTACCATTTTAAAACGATAAACGATGAAATATATTTGGAATCTATAGTTCTATCGTAGACAGAATAAACATTTGAGTATGTCCATAATTACATAATTGATATATATCTAAGATAAAACTACAGTTCCAATAAAAATGGAAGAACGTTACCATTCGCTGCGATATCACATACAAAGTTTAGTATACTTCATACACACAGTCAAAATTCAAGTAAAACACAATAATAGTCGCTCTTGAACGAGAGAGACATTCATGTGTCTACATTGTTTTACGAACTTGATATAAATAGAATCGGGAATAGGTTGTCTAGCAAGATAATTTTCATACAAAATCTTCTAGTATTCATATTTTTTTTCATCATAGATAGACTTTTTGCATCATAGATCAGATAGGATTCATGTAAAATACTGGGTAAATTCAGCCACCGACCTAGGGAAAACGATGTCAGATTGATTGATTTCAATTTATTTCCCCACTCGTCTTTGATCTATTAACGATTCCATTTATATGCAGTTTCATAAAACAGTCACATTATACTAAATCTATTACAGGACATTAATTGATGTAATAGTTGCTGTCTTTGTATGTTCTACATGTGAACTTTGTAAGTAAAAAATATATATCATTAGCTCTTGATATCATCAAGTATCTCGGCATGACAATGTCGCTTACAAAATGTTGAGAAGATTCGTTTTGCGAACAACAGACGGAGATCTCCACCAATTAACATAAGAAACAATTCAAGCCACATGTATAACGAACAAAAACTATACAAAAGTTGTAGGGTCACTTTTTCTGTCCCGAAGTGTAATCTTTTTTTTACATAAAATACAAAAAGGTTTACCTTTCCATATATAACAAGAGTCATTGGAAATTGACAAGAATACAATATAATATCGAAGATTAAGGCGCTAACACTCAACAATCTTTATGATTGTAATTACAATAATCTAGAATATTCATATAATTTTAATGTTGCTACGTAAGAGGCGAGAAGTTAGATAATGCATTAGACTGACATACTGCCTAACCAAACGAAGGAGTTCACCATTTTTTATCTACGTCTTTGCAAGGAGTCAGCCGCCCGTACATATTTTCGCCCATATTTAACAACACACTTGGCGTACTTCTACTTGCTTGCGTTAAACCGCATGCGGGCAGGTGAACACCGCATCAAACTCAACCTCTTTACTTACGTTGACGATAAAAATGACTTAATGAAAAATGCGACTAATCGTCATCAAACAGAATTCAAGTACTTAAAGCACAGCCGGCCAGCCTAATGCGTTACCCAACCAAAAGTATTCAATAAGAAAATAAATAAAAATCACAGTAACATACATTTCGCTTTTCGCAAACCCTCTTAGGCAGAAAGAAATAAGAAAAAACTTCTTGAAGATAAAAATGCTGTATCGCAGAGTAAAAGGATAAAAGCTGCTAATAGTAACATCGAACAACACTAGAACATATTATAATTCTAAACCTGATAGGTTAATATCATCCAATTATTAAAATACTGATTTACTTAAATATTGTTATCTCTTACTAATAGGCTAAGAAAGAAAGAGACGGGTTTATAGCTGCCAAATTTTAGTTGCCATCGAAAACCAATCTTCAGTTTAATTTGTCAGCATTCATCTTCTATCTCTTTTTTATTCCACCTTCTAGTAGGAGATAGCAATATTTTAGACTTTATTTAATACAAACAACAATAGCTTTCGTTTCAGACACACGACTTTGAAATATTAATATATTCCTGTTTTGACCGGAAACTAGTTTCCTTTAAACATATTTCTAGGGGAGAATCGACAGTGTTGCCCGTGACAATCAAAATCTTCCTGCATATTGTCAAAATTGTAAGAAAGTTTTGAATTTGCGGGCTTTATTCGTGCATTCAATTCAAAGAAAACTAGTTATCTGTCTCATGAAAATTGGATGTCATTTTCCTATTAATTATGATCAAGATGTCTCAACCACAGTCCTAGCATTAACTTCAGTACATGCATTATACATTTATACATCTCACCATCATTCAGGTTATTATTCTCGTCCCAATATAATCTCCTACTATTACAAGAAACAATTTTAACAAACAACTTACTTAGCACACGCCGTACGAAGTATCTTCCTTCACCCTCATTACATATTCGACAATCACAATTCCTACTTATTTCTACGTAATTGGAAGTATTTGATATTTTGGCAACACTGTGGGAATCCGCGCGGGATATTGTTATACTGGGCACGATGACGTTTGAGTCAGTGTTGCCCGGTAATGGAACATTCTTTTTTAGTTTTAAATAGCTGTCTTTTAGGATACTTGTGGAAGATTGGGCTAGTTCTGGCAATCCTCGATTTCGTTCGAGAGTGTCGCTGCTTTTAAACTCTTGCTTCATCAGAACTTTTCTTCTCAAGTCTGTCATCATATCTTGGACACGAGACCGCCTTAGCCGCACTTTGCTTCCCTCTCCTTGGTTCCACTCTACAGATATGCTCCTATAAACCGGATTCTGTACTTCAAACTCTTGGTCCTCATCATCAGACGTGTTTGTTTCAATATCTTCAGCAGAGTTTCGGAAGAAGTTCCTCAACTTTTTGTTGTCTGGTGAAACGGGACAGCTATTGCTATTTCTCCTGTTCGGGATCTTCAGCTGAAGTTCCGGTCTTTCTTTTTTGACCAAATTTTCCACCGAACGATCCTTAATACTGTCAAAAGTCCCGGCAAATGTGAAACATCTTTGCAGTTTCCTTACCTGCGGGGACACACTACCACTGGTGGCACCCAGACCCTTATAGCTTTCGTTCAGTACCGCTAACGCTAGATCTCGTTCTGAGAACGTTTCCACACCAAAAGATGCACGCCTACTTCTCGCTTTGTATGGAGAAGCGGGGATATCTTCGAAACTCCTGTACCTATCTGCCAAACTGTCTCTACCTTCCGAATCTACCGTCCATAAGGAATTTACACTGCCTGAACTTTCCGAACCTATAGTCTGCAAATGATTGAAGATGTCAATTCCTCTGTCGAGGGAGACAGATCGCTGCAAAGGAATATCGTGCTCAAACCTTTCGTCGTAAGATTCATTGTCGAACTCCTCATTCTCTTCAAATTTATCACCGAGCCAGCTATCAAACTCTTGCGTCCCGAGGTTTAAGTTGAGTAATTCTTGTCTGAGGTCAAGTTTTGAAACGGGAGGGTTCCTGATGTCGGAGTATCGTCGATGTGTCAGTGCGTGCGTGTGTGTGGCGTGTGCGTGTGTGCGTGCGGGGGGGAGGCTGTGTCTACGTGGGGGCGGGGGGGGCACCTGCGGCGCGCGGGGAGGGCGCGGGGGGGGCGCGCGTCGACAGGGAGCGACGCTGGAACCCGCCCACGGCGAGATCAGACTCAACAAAGAGCTTGCGAAAACTGGAAACAGAAATGATTGTAGTAAGTAAATGGACATTATTTACAAAAGGTCAGTTTCACCATATTCTGGTAAACATTCAGCTAGATTTTTATGAGAGCTTTCTCTTGAAAATTAATTTACACGAAGCTGGATAACAGCGGGAACAATCTTACCAGAATACGGTAATAAAGACCCAAAATTATAAAATATATAAGTATATCGTTATTTGTTAGCATGTTCGTATCTGTATCTAAATTGGTAGGCAAACTGATCATTTTCTGGATAAGTAGTTTAATAATACTAACATAAATTCTTCATAAAGTTAGTCTTAATATTAAATATGAGTATCAGTTTATCAACTGCGTTGTGTGAATGTGAAAGCTGTGTAATAAATATAATATGCAGTCAAAAATAACTGCTCCATCGAATTAAGGGACGCTCTGAAATGAAGTGCTGACGATTGCAAATATGCAAATAAAAAATAATAAACTACTTAAAAAATATGAATGATTGATTGTAATCAGCTGTCACGTCTTTATATTTCAGCGTTGGTAACCCTGACATTCAGTGTTGCAAGTTCATATCTAATTTTTACCTTACTTTGCGGTGTAATATTGTCAAAACCATTTTTGGTGTCTCCTTGGTCGAATCTTCACGACCTGTGTGAAGTAAAATGAATAGTACTTCTTTTGAAACTAAAGTTTTTATAAACATGTCAACGCGCCATTGTCTCTTAGGCCTACTACGGCAATAATGCCTGACTTCCGAGACGCAGAAGACTTCTGAATGTCTTTACTGAATCCCCAATCGTCAGCCCCCTTCCATAGCGTCCCCCAAGCCCGCACATACCGCAGAGCAACATATCTTCAGTACCAAGGGCCGAAAGAGATTCTTGGAGGCGGCGAGCGACGTCCCTCCGTGCGCGACCAGAGCGCCAGGCGGAACCTACCGCGCGGGGAACAAACAAACGTCAACAAAATAGGGAGAAAATAAAATGGGGAAGGGAGAAAATAAAATTGGTCAGATTTTTTTTATTACATTGCACTTGACACTGTTTAAAATGTCTTTTGAAGTCGACTGGATTCTATAAAATATTAAATATTTGTGAAAATCCAATGTTTTCAATAATTTAATCGACTAGGTTTGGTCACAAAATATTATTTGTGGCACACCAAGTCGAGATATTTATTATTCTAGCAATACATATTTTTTTACAGAAATATTTTGAATTATAGGTAAATGAAATTGTTTATTTCCTACCTATTTATTAACTAAAAAAATATATATAAAAAATCTAAATTATATTTTTATAATAGAAAAAAATAGCATTGATCTACAGCACATTCAGAAAGTACTGAAAAAAATATTTAAAAATCCTTGTTTTATTCAGAATACTATGAAAAAAAATGTGCATAAAATGATCTTGCTGACCGTACTTTAGCAAGAATAAAATGAGATAAACAAAACAAAAAAAAAAATGAAAAAGTGCTGGACATAAAAATGTGAGTGGGTTAAACAAAAAAAAAGGATAGGAATGGGGGAAGTGGTCAAGCGTGAAGCGTTCATGACAGTGTAGTGTCGTATATCGTATGTTACCATGCAACACAGTGCAGCATAGTTTCGTATCGTGCGCAATCTCTTTCGGCCCTGGTTGCATTTTCCATATTTTTTTTTACTACAAAAAAAAACACCTAAAAACAAAGAAATTTCGAAAACAACCAAAGAGTTTCTTAGGGCTAGAGTTTCAAGCTTTTATAGGAAAAAAAAATAGGGAAAAAATGTACCAGAACCAAATAAAAGCTGGAGTGTAAGGTTAGAAGTTGTACGATACAATACGGATAGTTCTTCCATAGTATAAGTGCGCGTCAGACAGAAGACAGAACCATAGAGAAGGATTTACAAAAATAGACGTCAAATTTAATAAAAGAACAAAAATTACTCAATGTACAGACGCCAGTACATCAAGCTATCCGAAACTGTCAAATTTTCGCAATCAATCTTGAACCTTATAATTTAGCGATAAAGTTGAAAACCTATTAAAGTAATAAGACAGATTGTAGTAGCTTTATGTGCTGGCGTCTGTACAGAGAGCGTCAAAAATATCGGAACGAACAGACC
Organism: Aporophyla lueneburgensis; assembly: GCA_932294355.1. Taxonomy (NCBI): domain Eukaryota; kingdom Metazoa; phylum Arthropoda; class Insecta; order Lepidoptera; family Noctuidae; genus Aporophyla; species Aporophyla lueneburgensis. The sequence goes on along the minus strand of OW028751.1, from coordinate 26,743,405 downwards.
GTTCAAAATGATCTCAACAACTAAGAAAATTAAACTTTATCGCAAGTGTATAAAGTTCTTGTCAGAATGACAGTTGTCGTGTACCGTCTTCATTCTGAAACATTCCTTATGTCATTGAGTTAATATTTAATTTTCATAGTTGCTTAGATCATTTTGAACTGTCTTTTCGTTCCGATATTATTGACGCTGACTGTGTGGCGCGTAGTAACACAAATAAGTATACAGTTAGTATGAATGATATTAAATGTATTGATGATTTGTGATTATTAGTTCAACAATTAATAATTAAAATACCACCACAATATAGGACAAATAGCAAAACATCGACACACGACGAAAAATATAGTCGTTTTATTAAAATATAAATTGTATTAGATTATGCTGTCCAGGACGTTATAGATCATTCTTGAACGTGCATATTTAAAACTTAAATAAATTATAGAGGGTCAAATTAGGTAGCGGAACTCCGCAGACGATTCTGAACACGATAAAACAAGAGTTTAATATTCTTTTTTGGGGTCAACGACCGCTGAATCTGTTTTATCTTGTGTAAATTTCTATGTTTATTCGTTGTCTCAGAAAAGAATTCATCATACCTATATATTTTTTCCAATTTCTCATGTTTAGATATCGATACTCAGCACATCTGTGGAATTTCGCTAGCTTATTTGATTTGTCCCTGTATTAATCATAAGTACCTGGATGACCGAGCTTCGCTCGATATTTTTTTTTGGTACATAAGTCTATGTTTAAGTTGATTATCGATAAAGTTGATTATTGAAAACACGAATAAAACAACATTTTATAAAAATGAATCCTAGCTAGATCGTTTTATCGCCCCCGAAACCCCTTGTATACTAAATTTCATGAAAATCGTTGGAGCCGTTTCCGAGATTCAGATTATATATATACATATATACAAGAATTGCTCGTTTAAAGATATAAGATAAGATACATTTTCTGTTATAAATTGGAACCAAATCAGCATCTAAACGTATTTCCATACGGCAAAAGTGTATCTGTGGCAATGCAACATGAAAATAATTAAATTAATTTGTGTGGTAATTTTGCAGTTCCAGCATGCCCTCATATTTCATGCATTCCATGACTTATGCCTTATTTATAGCCATCACCAAACCGTATTATTGTGTGCTGTGCGTATTTAGGATTACACTAGGATTCATGCAGATTTATTTTATTTACATCGGACAACTTTTTCCCATTGGAACACTGGTCAAAAGAAATGAGACTTAGAAACCAGAGATGAAAACAGGCAAGTCCATTTTATCCATTAGTTCCACTACACCATATTTCATGGCAATGAGGGCTCTCTTGCACTACGTTGTCACGACCACAACTTGGCGCAATCTTGGCCCCAAGATCTGGCCACCCGAATAGTTTCCTTCAATACGGCCAAGTGGCTAGTAGTGGTCGTGGCTGCATAATGCGCGAAGGACCATATGAGCGTTACCCAGCGTAATTTTGGCCTCAACGTGAATTGGTCTGCGATTAAGGCCTACTTGCACCACAAATGAGAAAATGCATTTGGCAATAACACATAGTGCATAAATCATCGTTCTGCTTCTTTCATCTTCAATCGATTGACAGAAAAAGAACTATGATTTGAATTCGTTTAGCGATTTGTGGTGCAATTTCGCCTTAATATAAGAGCGTTCATCCCATGCGAGTATTACGGGCAACGTCGTATTTCTAGTAGTTTTTCTGATTGTTTAATAAAATATAAATCAAAGTAAGTAATATTTTTCTTCAACCTACCACTAGATCGTTGGTATTTATAAGTTTGTTTGCTATTTTGTTTACAGTTTTTGGTATTTACTTATAAAAATCGTCATATTGTAAATTATTGTCTATTTTCAGTACTTATTACGATTTGGTTTTATTTAAGAGAAAATGTTAAAAATAGTTATAAGTAGGTAGGTACCAACAACCTACTGCTTGGCAAAAAAAAAGAACTAAGAACTTTTATTTATATTTATTAAAATAATCACGAAACACAACTAGAAATGCAACGTTCGTGATCTACGTCAGATTAAGCTCATCTTCCCAAATGACGTCACCACCCAATTCTTCTCAGCTCCCTGACTACAAAACAACAGGTCTACTCACAACTTCCTGATGCCACTATTTCTCTTCCAGGGCGCGTCGTCGGGCTCCGCCGGTAGCGGACCCTGTACCGGAGCCTCTTCTTCCTCAGGGTGGGCTGTGCTCACTGATGGAGATGTGTCAGAGCCACTGCAAAAGAGGTGTTAATATGATGGTTAGTCTGTTGTGTCACTTCTCTTAAACTTTAGCGGTAAGGGATAAACTGGTTTTGATGAGTTTGCAGACCGGATTATAGGGAAGAAATAATGCAGGTATACTATGTCAGCTTTTGAGAGTCTATCTCATAATCCATACTAATATTATAAATGGGAATCCATTCTAATATTTTTCTTTTTTGTTTTTAGGTGGCTGGGTGAACTTAGATAAGCCGTGCTTTTCCCATGGATAAATTGTATGTAGCATGTTCGCGTGTGTCCAATGCCCAGAATCTTTACATTCTATCCCCAAATGGAAAGACATAATATCGTCTACAGTAGCGTATTAAAATAACATTCTGTTCCGAGTTCTCTTCTGTGTTCTAAATCAGGAAAGGGGAACCGTGTTACCCCGAATTTAACGCGAGAAGGAGAGGCGAGTGTAAAGAGGTTCGATCTTTTATGGCATATCCGATACGACACCATTTGGTTTTTTTTTTTTTGTGAAAACTGCGATATATGTAGACACACGTAATTACTAAATTTTTAATGATTTTCATAGTTCGTCATAATTACGGTGACCTTCAAATATATTAGGATCGTCACACTTTGGAGTACCATATTGCTTGAAATTTATTGTTTGTACATATGTGTGCCCTACCCATATATAAGGTGTATCTATTCATACACGAAATATTTTAAGAGGTACACCTGTAGGTGGTAAAGAAGCTACAGTGACGAAAAATTTTTTTTACTAAATGCATTTTTTTCAAAATTTAATATTTATAAATTATTTGACGCACATAAGAAATACTGGCTCCTTATTTTTTACGACCCGAGACACCGCGGCCAAGCTCGTGCCGTCCGGCCGCCGCCCTCGCAGTGTCAGGCGGGCCATTCATAGAATTTGGAGTAAAGGTTTTATGCAAAACGTCTCATGCAGTTTTAAAATAACTAGTGATCGCCCATTGGTCGAAATTCGACCGTACTTCATTTGAATAGAAATACATTATTAAATGAAAAAATATATACATATAATAATAAATATAAAAATATATGGTTATATTTGACATTCAGTAACACTATCGAAAAATACTATTAAAGACAAGTATTCTCGATATGATCATAGATTTTAAAAATGAAATAGGTTATATAACTATAAAATTATTACCTATGGTTATACTTGACACTTGACATTCAGTAAGACTATAGACACAAAATATTAAAGACCGATATTCTCTATGCATGTGTGTATTAAATACACAGTAATGAATAGTAGTGTGTGTAACGTGTTATTTATTGAAAATAATGTATTTTAACGCATAATGTAAAAAAATATTAGTCCACCCAATTTTCTTAAAAAGGGATCCAAAGTTTTCGCTTCACGTATTAATATATAGATAATTACGAAAATTAAAAAACGCTTAGATAAAATTTTTCTTTTTGTTTCTATAGCTTCTTTACCACCTACAGGTGTACCTCTTAAAATATTTTTTCGTGTATGAATAGATACACCTTATATAATACTTTCATTGTGCCCGAATACTGTCAACAAAAAAAAAAAAAAAAAACACTATACTACACAGCGCGGGGATATGCCAGTTTCCTTAAGAAAAAGAACTCCTTAATGTGGAGCAAATAAGCGAGATCCATATCCCCCTTTATCATTTTTTATTTTATTTTATTAGCAGTTAACAGTTATGAGGCAGTTTATATGTCATTTTAACATCAAGTAACTGCGAAGTCAGTACCGTGTGGGGTAGCCCACACGGTTTGATAAGATTTTGGTAGTACTCTAAGAAATCGTGTAATCTCGATATTTATTCATGCCTGACTAATAAGGAAAATTTTCTGTGTATCCTATTAGTAAATTATCATACCCAGGTCAGATCATCTGAACCTACCTGTCATGTTGCTGGTCGGCCTGTAACGCAAGCAGTTGTTCCTCAGCGCGGCTGAGCTTCAGTTTGAGCTCGTTGCGCTCGTGGAGGATGGCGCGGAGCTCTCGTACGCTGAAGGTTGGTTTAGATGACTGGTCGTCGTCGTCAGTGCCGTCGGGAGTCGCCACGCCGCATGTTGGGCACTTCTGCAAAAATAAATTTAAAACTCATAATCAGCCTATCTTGTTCCCACTGCTGGGACAAATGCCTCATCTCGAGTTGAAAGAGTGAGCCGTAATCTACCACGCGGGCCCAGTGCGAGTTGGTAGATGTCACATGTCTTCGAATGCTTGGTTCTAGGACATATCGGTTTCCTCACGATGTTTTTCATCTCCGTTTTGAGAGCAGTGGCGATGAATTTATTGACACAGAGTAAAGTGGGTTCGGACCCACGTCCTCCAATTAGTATGTCAGGGCCACCACTGCTCACGCTCATAATTTATAAACTCATTTTAGCGAAATTATATTACCCGGATTTTAATTTTATTTTCTACGAGGTCGAAATTTAATTTTGCCCGAACTGTCAAAGTTTCGGGTCACATGAAGGGACGCGTGGCTGCATGAAAGACGCCTTGTATAAGTGAAACTCGTGTAAATTGAGCGTATTTATAAATAGGAAATGAAGTCAAAGTGTTATGTATAGACAGACATACGCCTGCATATGTTTGACACCTTATAAGATCGTATGGCAGCCAGAGAGCAGCAACGATCCACAAAACACAGTTTTAGCTAATAACCAGAAACAGGTTCTTTTCAAAATACGACCTACTCTCGTCAACATAGGCTAGCAATCTAAATGCATTAGAAAACTATCGTACAGACATAAAAATATCGCGCATTGCATTTTCAACTCTAGGCATTGAACCAAGCATTCAGAATCCAACTAACTGCATGTCAGCGCGTCCTAAAAAACACAGTATTCGATTTTCAACTTATGGCGCTAAGCACTGCATTAAAGATTTAGTGCGCGAAAAAAGACGGTGCAATATGTTTACGTCCGAGCAAACGTGAACAAATGGACAAGGCGTTGGAAACGTACCTTGTTCTGTGCACTGTCCTGCTGTAGCGCGGCGATGTCTCTCTGTTGTGACTGTACTATGGCTGTCAGCTCCGAACGCTCCTCGCATACCAAGCGCATCTGGAAAGAAAGAGAAGTATGCACGTAAGTAAGACTGGAATAGAAGGGAAATCTATCCAATCAAAAAGTTACCCAGCTTAAGGGAAATTGAAAGGTTCTCTTGATAAATTCTAATCTATGTGAGATGGAGGGGCTTGTGGCTAAGTGCTAACACGCACATCACGCGTAGCATGACCACCGTAGAAATGGGTTTTGTGGACGGAAGAATAGACAACATTACAGATTGTAGAAAGATTAAAGACAGAATTAAAGATTGTAGAAAGATTTGTACCGTTTTATGCTGGCGTTTCATTTTATTCTATCTCTATTCTACCAAGAATAGACAAAATTCTTTCTATCGTGGTTATGCTACGCGTGCAGGTCGTTCGATCAGGTTAAGCTGGGCTTGCCGCTGTTCGTCCGTGGATCGGCGGCATAGAGCAGCTTCAAATGGTCACTCACCATTTTTACATACCAAACCCGCTCTGTGCCTCAGAAAGCGCGTTAAGCTGTTAGTCCCGGCACTAATTCTTGGATCTTTGACAGTGGTTACGGGTCAGTGGCTATGGTGTTAGGTCAGATACGCAATCGCTCCATGTCGCTCTGTGCCTCAGAAAGCGCGTTAAGCTGTTAGTCCCGGCACTAATTCTTGGATCTTTGACAGTGGTTACGGGTCAGTGGCTATGGTGTTAGGTCAGATACGCAATCGCTCCATGTAAAATACTGGTACTTAGGTACAATCGGTTAGACTGGAAGCCGACCCAAAATAGTAGGGAAAAGGTTAGGCAGATGATGATGATTTATGGTGCCCAACACCAAGCGCAGATATACATAGTTGTGAAAATATGTCAATTTTTATACCCTGGGTTCCAACCCTTAAAGGTGTCTTCACACAGCGGGCGGGGCGCGGCGTAACGTGACGGGACGCGACGCCGCGACGCTGAGTAGTTGTAATGTACTAAATATTACGGACGCCTTCACACAGAGCGCTCGGCGCGACGCGGCGTGGCGCGACGATTTTGTATGACGGCGGCGCGTCGCCGTCACGTCCCGCCGCGCCCCGCCCGCTGTGTGAAGACACCTTAAGACGCCGCCATACAATAAATCAGCCTAGCCTATTCACAACTATATTGGGGTCGCCTTCCATGCTAACCAGATGCAGCTTAAAACCAGTAATTTACATGGTATATCATGGCATATCTCTAACACTATACCCTTTGGCAACACTGATTGTCAGACGCAGCCCAGTGAATGACAAACTGCGTCCGTATCACGGATCAGACATAATAGTATCTTATAGCATTATGCTTCCATACCTCGTCTTAAACAAAGCACGATCTAACATAAATAAGCCTTTAGTAGTTGCAGCTTGCAATTACGTGTTCGATGGGAGTTCGGTGCCAAAAACGTCTCCCAAACCAGTATTTATTCTGATCGGCATATAGGGGCTTGGGAAAATTTTGGCAGCGACTGATGGTTTCGTAATTCCTTTATTCATGTCCTCATCATTTAAACAAACACCTTAAAATTAAATAAGATTCGTTATACGGTTTTTGCTATGAAAAGATAATACGTTGAAAACTGAGTCCCTGCTAACATGCTGAGGTGTATGACAGTTGACTTTGAGAATCGACTGTCAGTTGATTATTATTACAAGTGAGGGTACCCCACAGTATAGTTTTAAAGCAACCTGCAATGACCGGCAGAAACCAATATGGACACCAAGTAATTATATAATACATGCGTTTGCAATAAGCTTACCTTTTGTTCCAAAAAAAGGGCTCTAGAAAATCATGCAAAGGGAAATAAAATGCTTACAATTAGGACATTAAATTTAAATAAAACCTCTGCATATTTCCTGTGAAGGTATGTATGTATATGTACAAATGTGTTATTGCATGTATGATACTTTTCTTGTTTTACGCAATCGTTTTCATAACTCGTTTACAATTCTATGTTAATTGATGATCCTGCCAGTCTCCCGTTTGACGTATCACAATGGTACATACCTCCGGTTTTTGGTTGGACATAAAGCTTTCATACAAGGTACACCCCGTCAATATCCGTTCAGTATTATTGAGATGTAGCTGGAACATACAGACATACCATCTAAAAAAGGAGTGAGTTTAAAATTTTGTTTTTTTCCAGCCACCGTTTATGATTACAAAACTATGATGTATTTGATGGGTACATTTACTATGATACATTTTTATTTATTTTTGTCTTACTTGGACACCTGCTGAAGGCAATGGATAAAGTTTATGCGACGCAATTTTTTAATTGTTACACTTTATTTATTGTAGACTTCCATGGCAAGTTCGAAATAGATTCAAATATTGCGGTGCATTAACACATAGTCGGGCATATTACTTCGGATACCTATTTGCTTATGAAATTCCGGCTACCAATCTAGTTTATATAAACTTCCTGTTAACTCCTGTCTTCGAGAATGTTCGTCCAGTTTTGTCTTCTTTCATAGAAATTAGACACCAGAATTCAAGCCTGCCGTGTCGGGTTGTCAAACTCGCTTGAACGTCATCCGAATCCTCTTCGTTATACTCATTTAATTAACCACAGCATATCGCAGTGTCTTGATAGCCAAAAGAACTAACATCAAAATACCAGCCTATTACTATCCCCCTCTAGGGCAAAAGCCTCTTCGGAAACAGAGAAGGCATGAGAATCGATTGATCACCACGCTAGGCTCAAGGCGGATTGGAGATTTCGAACTTATGTATATCCTGCTTATATTATAAATGTGAAAGGTTGAATATTTGGATGTTTGGTACCAAATCTCGCAAAAACGACCTAACGGATTTGGAAGAAATTGGTACAGAGATAGTTTATAACCAGTATTTACTTTTTTTTAAATCTACCAACCCGCACTGGGCCCGCGTGGTGGATTATGGCCCACTCCCTCTCACCGAGAGGAGGCCTGTGTCCCAGCAGTGGGAACATTATAGGCTGATGATGATGATGATTTACTTTTTATCTCGATAACACGATCATCATCATCATTTCAGTCGTAAGACGTCCACTGCTGGACTTAGGCCTCCCTCAATTTGGGGGGCTTTGCCATAATCGCCACGCTTGGCAGGCGGGCTGGCGATCGCAGTATGGTGGTAAAATGCATAGAGAACGCTGCTGTTCATTCTCTAGTAAGTCCCTTAGTCGCCTTTTACGACACCCACGGGAAGAAATGGGGTGGTGTTATTCTTTACGTCCGGTTCCAGACGGTACAACACGATCCCGTGGGATAATTTCCGAACTCCACTCGAATGAAGCCGCTAGCAAAAGCTACTCAAATATAAGTCGAGGTATTCTCACGAAAAAACTATGCTAAGGTATTATCCTACGCCTCTTTCGTATAGCTTGTTAACATACACTACTATTGCCTACCATAGTACACACGAATAGAACACGTTACCCTCCTTTTCGTAGTCAAAGTGTAGCAATAATCGATACAGTAGCTAATTTCAAATGTGTGTCAAATATAGGTACCCACATTCATCGGTGAGAACTAAGTGGATTAGTCTACTTGTGTTCAGTTCAGTTTGTTTATATCTTTACGCTAATAATCTATGGAGAGGTCGGCTAGACTGCTAGCGATAGTCAACCTCGTTTCAAATTGCCCTTGATCCTTTTTGAGCAAAACGAAATACAATGAATCAATCAACTTGACTTATCCTTGCTGTAATCAATTGCTGTCTGCTGATGAACGTAGTCTTGGAGACTCTTTAGACAAATTAAAGATCTATCGAAAGTAGATAATTCTGGGGTCACCAAAGTACAAGCCCTGCCTAGCTTCCAAGCTAAATCGGTCAGTTTTCTATTAGTTACAAGTAATTACGTTTCCAAATATAGTCTAAGAGACATTTTTGACATAGGTATTATTCAAAAACGTAGTAAAAATAGCTCAATAGGACCAATATGCAGCCTGTACCTAGTTTAGAACGTGCTCAAATCGAACAAAACATCTTCTGTTAGTTTATTTGACGTTCCTTGTATGTTTGAGAACAAAATACAAGTAAAATTAATTAAATCGAATTTAATGAAAATAATCTGTTGTAACCTGTAAGATCTGTTGACCAGTGTGATCTTTGAAAAGGGGTAGATTCAGTGGTTAAAACTTAGTCTCTAACTGCTAACATAAAGGTGACAATCACTACTTTGCCTAGCATAATGCTTCACCCACGTAATTTATGTAAAATTAAACAAAAAATTAATGTTCAGGCATGATCTCACATACCTACCTACCTTGTTGCCAACACACACGTTACAGCAAAATGCCAAGATACACGTTGTATGAAGCTTCATGAAAGATGAATTATACTAGACCGTGACCGGATTCATTTTGGCAGTTCAACAACATTCATTGGGCTATTTACGTTGTCGACCAGACAAATTTTTAAAACATATGAAGCAATGAATAAGAAATATTCTTCAAAATTATTTAGATTGTGATGATAGTGTGTTACCCAATTTAGGTGCTGATCTGAGTTGAGGCAGAGCTAAAAGCTCTTCCAAACGCGGGGAAGATAACTTTAGTTAGTACAAAACAAAGTTGCATTTCGTGTTTGTACGCGTCGATCTTTTAAACTACGCAACGGATTTTATTGCGGTTTTCATCAATAGACAGAGTGATTCAAGAGGAAAGTTTATATGTATAATACGCGTGCGAAACCATTGGAAAAAGCTAGCATACATTAAAAGTCGATTACTTTTATTTTACTACTTATGCATCTATATCCTTCCTTCCTTAACTTGAACTCCCGTCTATCATAAATCTTCCTTGAATCGTAAGTGCAATGCTATGTAACTGGCTACGAGCTACGCTATTACTCAGGCAAACAAAACGTCTGATTTCAAAAGATATGATAATTCATTGCAAGGGTTGTCCAGACAATAGGTATGGTATGTTCTAAAAGTATCTGATGGAAATGTAAACACTTGTGTATACCAATTTGGACTGCCTCTTACAAAATTGAGCGATTTGGAAATTCTAATCATAAATTACACATGAAAGATGTTTTCATTGGAGGTAAATTTTTAAACCGAATTTTAGTAATGAATTTTCAATTACAATTGAATAATTTAATTAAAACAGTAACTTTTTGGAAAAAGCGGTGAGCCGTTAAGTTAAACCCTTCTAAATACAGATGAATGTGTTAGTGAGTGATTGTGTAAGAATTTGACCTGAACAGGGATTGTTTACACTCCATAATATACGTTTGGTACAGACTATAGCTATGACGTTTTCCGAGTGCACCTGACAGGTGTATTTGTGCGTGGCGAAGCCTTAAAAAGAAAAAGTATAAAGCGAGGGGTGAAACTTTTTCATTTGTTTATGATAACGAAAGAGGTTACCCAGAAACATGCAAAAATACAACAAAACACAAGCTTTTATATCACAAAATAATGGTAAATAATGCTACGTGTTGTACGAATCATTCTAGTAAATATGTGAATTAGTATAAAAAAGCAACGAGATTTATATTCTACAATATATTTCACTGAAACAGAGATTCAAAATGCTTTAGTTAAATGTATCCAATTAAGTTTGAATTTCAAAGTCCCACTGAAATTTTGAAGTTTCTTGGGACCATTTGCAGAGTAAAAGCTTTCAATTTATTCCATTAGTAGGATAGAAATCGTCGTCAAAAGGACGAAACTTATTAAGTACAGAGGCCCGAATCAGATGACACAAATAAAAACCCTGAAAAATAGCATCACATTTACTGGCCGCAAATAACACAGACCGGATGCAACGCAAAAAAAAAGAAATGTCAATATGACATTCCCATCTATGACGTATAACGTCAAACATCAAAACTGATCACGGGCTTTCTGTGCAAACAAATCTCGTCTCTAAAAGTACCATAAAACGATCATACCTGATTCTGGATCTGCTTGTGCTTTCGCCGTAGGTCCCGGCTGACTTGCGCCAGCTTCTCCACTTGATTTGACAACTGCAAAGTATCCAAAATGGCCATTTTTAGTCACACAGAAAACCATAAGCTTAAAATTTGACACTTTATTTCTTAAAACACGTGATGTTACTATGTAATATGTATAGTAAATTGTGAGGTATCGTATGGAGTTTATCTTTTGACAGCAAATGCAGAGATAAAAGCGTTTGCTCGTCAATGTAATTGATTTCTGTTCGACGATAAGATACTGTCTTTGCTGTGAGATTCGGGGGGTTTAGATTGACAGGTCTATTTTTAGATCGGAGGAAATTACAAGGTCTCCCCTCCATTTGTTGTAATGCTGAAATTGTGCGTTTTTCGCGTGAAGGAATTTATTGAAGATGCCCGAATAAATATTGAAGTTAAATAATAATTTACAGGAAAATGGATTTTAGCATCAGAAGGGCATAACTTAACATTTAAATCTATATATATATACTTACTAGCTGACCCAGCAAACGTTGTTTTGCCGTGTGAAAAAAAGTGAAAATTTATAGATGTATGTATTTTTGTATGTTGTATCATAAAAAAATAAAATAAAAAAATTAGGGGTGGACTACCCCTAACATTTAGGGGGATGAAAAACAGATGTTGGCCGATTCTCATAGATACCGGATAAGCACAAAAAAATTCATCAAAATCGGTCAAGCCGTTTCGGAGGAGTATGGCAACGAAAACTGTGACACGAGAATTTTATATATTAGATAATAAAACTGTAGAGAGGTCAATTCTGTACATTGAAAATATCTTCAAAATTAATATTGGAGGACGAATGGTGATCGATACTGATGCCAAAAATGCAATCAGTAAATTTTTTGTCTGTCTGTCTGTATGTGCACGCGTGGGTCAAAAACTCCTGAAGGGATTTTAACCAAACTTGGTACGATTGTAGTCCATACTCCTAGGCAGGTTATAGGCTATATAACATAACGCTAAGACACATAGGGGCTGAGCAGTGACGATAAATTTGAAGCAAGTCGGATGAAAATGCGCTTCCGAGCTCTTATCCTCGCATACGTTGATCATACACCAAAAGTATGTATTACAAAGATAATGGTCTTCAAAAGATCCACAAAAAAGTCCTTAATAGTATATTATCTATCCTACTAAATTCGGAATACAGTTTATAATCTGGATAAAAAGTACCCTATATGTTAACATAGGGTACTTTTTATCCCGGTAGTATGTTACGCGGGATGTTTTCCGACCGCCACGCGGGCGAAGCCGCTGGCAAAAGCTAATTGTAAATTTTCTGTCTTATGTAACAGAAGCTTTTTTATAACCGGCGAAAAATTTCGTTAGATGCTCTAGAATCACAGTTAGGTTACAGTTTGCGCACTCGTAATTTTTTTTTCCTGTATGTATTACCCCTCGCGACCGGTAAAAGTCTCTGTTTTTTCAAACTTTTCTACAATAGTCTATTTCAGGACACGTTATCCTCTCAAAGAAGACAAAATTATCAAGCCACCCACGCTCTTAAAACCAACAAATAAATAAAACATACCACAATTTTCTCTTAAGAATGTAAGGAAAATGAATAATTGGTTCTTTTGTTTCGTCACTCTATGCAACATACGATTATTTTGCCAACACCCACAACGCAAATTACCACGATAACATTTCAAAGGGCCGGGTCATGTTCTACTCAGAGGACTTAATATATTTTTTTTAAGGTTTTATCTTTTTATACAGTAGTGATTATTTTAGAAGATAATTATAGAGCTTTAAAGGCCTTATTATATCTTATGCTTTTCAGGGATTTTAATATTATTCACGGAGATCACCACCATCATAATATTTATAGAGGTGTGAGTATTTGTGCTTTTCTTTTTATATACCAGTGATAATTTTATAAGATAATTATATAGCAAGAAGGGTTTAATTATAGAGCAGTTAAGGTTTATTTTAGAGTCTATGTATTTGTATAAGAAAGCGTATACACGTTAGTACACAAAGGTATATAAAAGAGTTTAGTGTACTACTTTGGATGATTGAATTTTGATACAGATAATGTGTGACTGTGTTTTGTAATATTAGATCTTAATTGTCTTGATTTTCATTGTTATGTTAACCCACAGTTTTAGTAAACATAACATATTTTATTCAAATCCACTGTAAGATTCGTCTGCGCGCCTATTCTGGTTGGCTCTGCTCTAACTCTAACGAGTATTTTTGAATTGGTTAGGTTTTTCTTGGACTTATTACGAAATAGCTCTGGCCGGTCCACGAGTAAGCGGATCGAGTCAGACAGTGACAAATTGACTTCGCAAATATACGACTTAACTCAGCTGCAGAGACGACTTATGAGGCAGACCAATCAATCATTCACTTAGCCTTTACATACAATTTGCTGGAAATAGGTCTCTCACAAATTACCTAACATAGTTCACTAAATGCCTCGCTTTCTGTGTATACTCCTACAATCCATTCAACATCAATATTTCAGTCGAAAGACGTCCACTAGACATAGGCCTCCCGTACAAGTGCGGGGTTATAATACCAGTCTAATCACCAGTCTTGGCAGACGGTTTGGCGATAGCAATATGGTGGTAAAATGCATAGAGAACACTACCGCCCAGTCTCTATTAAGTCCCTTAGTCGCCTTTTATGACACCCACGGCAAAAAAATGGGATGGTGCTATTCGTTACGTTCAGCACCAACACGAAACAACAATCCATTACATACCTATAAATAAATATCAATTCGACACGCTGGCGTTCTCTGTAGAGGAAATCAGAAAGAACGAAATCTCCAAAAAAAAGAAATGACATCTAAAACCAATTTGTGGAAATACTCGACCACTTCCGAATATTAAAAAGAGAACGTTCTAATTAGGAATCACTCGATTTTTAAAAGCAAAAAGATGTCCCGGTTCCCATAAATAGAGGAGCGGCATAAAATTGTGGAATGGTCTGGTATAAGCAAATTGTATTGGCAGAGATGGCCACATTACCGTAGTCAGGCATGCTAGCCAAGTTACCCCTATATAAGTGCAACTTCGGTAGTATGTCCGCATCTCTACAGAGATAGCTACAGATTCAGTAGTACACATTTAACTCCTTTGGTGGTCATGATTTGTCGCTCGCTTAAATTACGTAGAAAGTTTATTTAGTTGCCATTCAAGAAATTAAAAACGTCGAATAGCAGAAGATATGATCTAGAATTTAGTAAATAAAGTTTAATTGAAGCCAAACCTACAAAGAACAGATTCAAGGTTGGTTGCCGCCACATATTTTTGTTTTTTTTTGCTGTATTGCCAATAAGTTAATTTTTTCTGTCTTTCTTTCATTAGAAGACGCACGTCGTCATGTGTGACGTATGGGTTTCCCCAGCTTTTTATTTTTGTCTTTCTTTGCGTCATGTTTGCCGCAGATAAACGTATTTTCTTTACTTTTTTCTTTCTAAAATTCTGGTGCTGCAAACGCTTTCCTCTGATCTACGCGACCCTATCTTAAATGTTCATAATAGCAACGTGACCCGCCCCCGATTTAGACGTTGTGTATTCTTCTACCACATCTACCTTGTACCAGTTTGTGTATATCAAATGCTGAGAACGTTTTTCCTTCCCTTCTCCAAGAAAATATTAATCTTTATAAAAGCTAGTTTCTACTAGCATATAAAATTCTGCATCATGTGTATTTATCGTAGAAGTGAGGCAAATATCTGAACAAGTTGCGTCACGGTCAGACCTCGGTCGTTACGAACAGACATCGTTTTCTAGTGAATGCTTGAGCGAAAACTAATATTGGCTCGGAACATTTGGCCGTATTGAAATGAAAGGACTGAATTTTGCTGTATAGAAGTTTTTTTCCGAAAATATGGCTGATGCCTGCCACTGAAACTAGAATACATCTTTGGCTCTGTCAAATGGCATTACATTGGCTGTAAATGGCTCATGTTACTTACGTAGTACCTTACAGGACCGTATTACAGAACCTCACTCAAAACTAGACGCACTAGAACTCAACATCATCATCATCAGGTGCAGGCTCTTTTCCATCCCGGAAAATTTTAAAACTAAAATGCTGGGGTCACATTGGGTGACTGCATGTCTGACCTCCACAACCCAGTTACTGGGTAACACGATACCCCTAGGTAAGACTGGCTGTCAGATTTTCGGGTTTTAACGACCCGTAACGACTGCCAGATGCAGGAATGGGGGTAAAATGCGTAGAGCACACTGCTGCCACTTCAGTTAGTCCCTTAGATGCCCTTTACGACAGCCATGGGAAGAAATGGGAGGGTGCTATTCTTGACGTCCGGCATCACATGGAGCGCACACTCACTAGAACTATTGGACGCATTTTTTTTTGTAATTCTTGAGTCTTCAGTTAGCTTTGCGTAATTCGGGCTTAGTCTGTCACTTGAGCCAAAGACCACCAAAACAATCCACACTAATATTATAAATGCAAAAAAAACTCTGTCTGTCTGTCTCGCTTTCCTGGTAAAACTACTGAACCGATTTAAATGAAATTTGATACACAGATAGTTTAGAGCCTGAGAAAGGACATAGGCTACTTTTTATCCCGGTAGTATGTGCCCGCGGTATATTTTCCGACCTCCACGCGGGCGAAGCCGCTGGCAAAAGCTAGTGCTAAATATGCGTGATTGAGAGAGGCAATAATATCCTAGGAATTTTCAAGTGACAACCGCAATGCCGAAACTCCAGCCCTTTTCAAGTTGACTCATTCCTTCAGTATGGATTTATGCAAATGCTTCCATGTCTCCCCCTTGTTAGCATGACTCACAGACGTTACAGCTGTCTAAGAATGCCTATGTTCGATCGTTTAGTGGACATAGCAAGAAATTCGCAAATCCGCCACAAATAGCTATACACATGAAACAAAAAAAACTGGCCAAGTGCGTCTCGGAGTCGCCCACGAAAGCATGCCAAAAAAAAACACGTTTTGTAAATGGCGACCTTAAATTTAGGGTAGCATTCTTGGTCCCAGTCTCTTCCTGATTTATATAAACGACTTATGTCAAATGACACTGAATAAAGGCAAAATATTTACCTATGCCGATGACACAGCCTTGGTTTTTCAGGGAGAGACTTGGGATGAAGTCCAGCAAAATGCAGAGATAGGACTCCATAAAGTCTGTTTGTAGCTGAGGCATAACCTGCTAACACTTAATATATCTAAAACCACATTTGTACAGTTCACTAATGCTCGCATAAAACAACCCATTGTGGATGTCCGGATTCACACATGCAAATCACCTTTCGCGCAACAGTGCTCCTGTACAATTCTAAGTAAATCTAAGACGGTCAGATACTTTGGGGTTATCTTAGACGAAAAAATATCCTGGCAACCACATATCGAGTTTGTTTCGTCACGAGTCAGGAAACTTACATGGGTGTTTAAAAACCTAAGACAGGTGGCTGACAGCGATCTCCTTCGTGTAGTTTATTTTGCATTGGCACAATCGATTATTGGTTACTGTATTGGGGCTTGGGGTGGTGCATGTAAAACGCATCTCTTAAACCTGGAAAGAGCGCAACGGTCCCTGTTAAAAACGATGTCATTCAAACCATACAGATTTCCCACGAAGTTATTATACGAGTTGTGCCGGGTATTTACAGTAAGACAACTTTTTATTTACCAGATAATTACAAAAAAACACGTATCCACTCAAATGTCGCACGGCTTTTGCAAGACGACAAAACGCTTTTCTTTCTGTATATTTATACAATAAAATTAATAGAATAATCAATTTTTATCCCCTAACACTTCGCGAATGTAAACTTAAAGTTAAGAACTGGCTCTTTACTCTTGGGTATGAGGATGTTGAGAAAATAATCAATAATTACAAACAAACAAACAAAATAGTTTATTTCTTTAACAAATACATGGCACTGAAATTGTGATTGGAGCCTCCTTTTAAGCTAATAAAGCCTGTAGTAGAAGGCGCCGCTCTTCCATAACAAAAGAAATAATTAATACAAAAACATTTATCTAGAATCTAAGTTTTAAGTTTAATCATTTTGTGTGTGTGTTTGTGCGTGTGTGTGTTTGTGTGTGTGTGTGTTTGTGTGTGTGTGTGTGTGTGCGTGTGTGTGTGTGTGTGTGTGTGTGTGTGTATGTGTGTATGTGTGTATGTGTGTTATGTAACGTGATTCAAAAGCGCTTCTGTTTCCTCATAAGTAAGTTGTTTGTTCCATTCAACTATTGACTTTTTGCAATCATAGTATTTCTTGTTATATACATATATTTCTTTATTTATTTTATTATATAGTTGAGCCGACCGTGTATTATACTGAATGGATGCAAATGTGGTTTTTGTACAGGGGATTTGTGCAATCGTATATATTCTTCTCTTAGAGAGTTTAGATGCATCGTAGGGCAGGGACTTATGTTTTTTTAATACTGTCTGTATAATATATAATTTTCTTACAGAGAGTATTTACAATAATCTCATTCTAAAAAATCACTTACATAGAACACTTACATACACATACATATATTCCCACTTACACACACACATACACACAGCACGATATAATAATGTTAGTATAATTTTATTTTTAGCTTTTTCGTTTTTGTTATATTTTATTTTATATAATTTTTTACGTTTTTAAAATTGTATTTTGTTGCACTTATGTTTGTGTTTTCCTATGTTGACATTAGGGTCTAAGACAAATAAAATGGAAGAGGGCGCTGACTCCTGACATACAGGTACACCTAGTTCAGGAGTCAGAGGCTTCAAAAAATTTTTTATGTAAACAATTATGTCAATAAAGAATTACGAATTACGAAATTTTCCTTTTTTCTAATTTTTGTTATTTATTGTTACAGTAGTAATAGAAATACAAACTCTGTGAAAATTTCAACTGTCCACCGATTACGGTTCATGAGATATGCCCGCTGAAAGACAGACTGACTGACGGACAATGGAGGCTTAGTAATAGGGGCACACTTTGTTTATGGAACTCTAAAAATTGGCAATTTGCAAGCATAAAGGACTCATAACTTCTTCATTCAGTAATACCTAGTTAGAATAAAACTGAAGTCTGACATCATGACATGCAATTAAAATCTGTCCCAAATCTGCTTAACCATTTCATCCCGTTAGTGTACTCCCGTAACGTGCCACCCCCGCCCCCCTTTAAAGATTTGTGCGGAGTAATTGATTAAAATAGATGAAGCCTTAAGTGAGTTTAAATGGAAATAAATTGCCGCCCATAGAAAGTGTAGGATTTGTAAAGGTTAATTTGTTCTGAGATGATGAAGGCAAATATTTTGTCGGAGTTTTCGGCTTGAAGATGTTGTCGTTAGGTTTTAAACGACTTGACATGATTTACAAATGCTTTCAAATTTTTAATACTAAATAAACAATTATAATTATGTGATTTGCCTAAAACGATTTTGTATCAGTATAGTGACGTTTAAAAACTATCTCATTTGGCAGTTAACGTAATATCGTGCGTGTAAGAACGTGTAAGAATATGACCCGTCTCTCTACAAGTGTAATGCATACTCTAGGATACCTATCCGGTACGGCTCGCAATCCCTTACTATCCAATGTGTTGCGTCCTGAAATAGTTTCTCTATGCGCACGCAACGCGTAACGGAATGACATCTGACTTGTCAAGTTTGATTTTGACGTTTGACACTCTCTCTTGATTTTCGGGGGGAAACGAGGAAGCACGCCGCCGTTTGGGTCTCGCGGCTTTTGTTGAAATCAATCTCTTAACCGGTCGTTTTGGTGGACAATGGACCATGACCCAGTTGTTTGAGTTAATAACCCCTATCTTGGTGTAATAACACGGGTTTTGGACATATTTTGGATAAATAGTTTGAAGGTTAAGCAAAGTGTGACGCTGTTGTGAATGAGTGATTTGAAGACCGCATGTCTGGAAGGCAGATCTCTTGGAGCGGAGCGGATTGTTACCAGGAGAATACTCATAACGTCACGACACGATACACATACACTCACTTACATACATATCTCCAGGTTGGCACCAGAGCAGTGTCCTTCAACCAACAGGTAAGTGCTTTTGTTGTATTTGTAATTGTTCACTTGTATTGTCTGCTCCGCGTACGGCGGACAGTACGCTAGCCACTCTTGTCTCTAGAGCCCCACGATTATAACTCTTCCACTGCGCACTTGAAATCGTATTGGGAGGCCTAGCCTGGCAGCGTACACAATGGGCACATCTTCCGTACCATTACAGCGCCCTCGATCTACTCCTTGATATGCAATGGCCTATGTAACACCATGAAATGCGAGGCCTCAGGGGTTAGTGCGAATCTTGGGGTTCATTCGATTTATCGAGCCTGGTTAATCCACGCTGAAGTCGGTGCATTCAATTTTGTATCAAGATTCTCCGCACATAGGTATTAAATTCGGTCAGCACCACGCCCAGTCCAGATTTACAGCCAACAACCTGCTAGATAGTGATTGCTTAGGTACACGAGACTAATAAAGGTTTACGAGGTCGTTCCAGACACATTTAGGGTATTGAGATACAATTTATTTTCACGCTGTTTGGTTTAAGTGAATTAAAAGAAAGCGTTCTTTATTATATTATTGGGTGGCAACAGCTGGGCCCTGTTTAATTCACTCTCGGGCACTGAGATCGACGTACCCTACATCTATACTTATAATAAAACTGTAGAGAGGTCAATTCTGTACATTGAAAATATATTCAAAATTAATATTGGAGGATGAATGGTGATCGATATTGATGCCAAAAATGCAATCAGTAAATTTTTTGTCTGTCTGTCTGTCTGTCTGTCTGTCTGTCTGTCTGTCTGTCTGTCCGTCTGTCTGTATGTGCACGCATGGGTCAAAAACCACTGTAGGGATTTTAACCAAACTTAGTACGATTGTAGTCCATACTCCTGGGCAGGTTATAGACTATATAACATAACGCTAAGACACATAGGAGCCGAGCAGTGACGATAAATTTGAAGCAAGTCGGATGAAAATGCGCTTTCGAGCTAAAAAAAATAACCTGGATTAACACATAGGCTACTTTTTATCCCGGGAGTAGGTTCACGCGGGATATTTTCCGACCTCCACGCGGGCGAAGCCGCTGGCAAAAGCTAGTTTTTATATAAAGGTCTATCTAACTTTTGAAAATGTCGTGAATTCAAATGCGGAACTATGATGACATCAAAATGATCGCCACTATGTCAGTTTTAAAACTGTATCAAAACTTTGTCATTGATAACTGTGAAGAAAAAACTTTAACAAAATTGACGGATTATCGGATTGTCGACCTTCAGTTTATAAAAAATAGGTCCATGATGACAAGTAGCCATCATCGCCTATAAGCATCTGTTAAACCTAGCTAGCTCTGGTAGCTAAAATATTTCACGAGCCTGAAATTCACCGGCAGCAAAACTCTTCAAACCGAAACACATCCAGCATAACGATGCACTCATTCCGAATACTACCAAGTATATTTATTTCTGAATAGATATTTGGGTGAAGTATTTCAACGGAAAACCTCTTTCGCAAATAACTAGTAACTTGGAACTGAAATATTTCTAGATATTTTAAAGTTATAAGAGAATCACCTTTTCAACTCAACGTGATAGCTAGGTCCGATGATTCTACTAAAATTCGACCTCGACAACTCCACCCCGACCACTCGACACCGATAGCCTAAAGCTGGAAACTCAACCGCGATAGCTGAAACCCGTCAATTCCACCACGACAACTTAATCACAATTACAATTCAAACCGATACCAGCCCGACTTACCCAGTAGTATGGTAGCAATTACTCCTAACGTATAAATAAAATACAAAATTCAACCTCTACTTAGCCTGAAAGCTGACCCGAAACTTGTACAAGTCTCTAATTTATGCAACGAATGCAACCCGCCAACTGTATGCAAAACAAGTACTACATTAACCTATTTCGACCTCTTGACCCTAAAAACTGCAGCGGGATCGGAAGCACTTAACGTTATAATTATAGTTGTCCTGAAATGAATCTTAGTGCTGTGGGATTACAGTTTTGTTTCAGCTACGGCTAGCTTGATCGATAGATTTTTTTAAAGACGCTGATCCTGTGACTTGAGCGAATAAGTTCTAGTTAATGTTACCGATTTATCACTCTTGATAGGAGTGAGAAGGTCTACCATTTACCACATATACAATGTGTAACAAATTCCCTCTCCCATCCGAAAGAGGCACAGAGGTACAGCAATAAAAAAAAAGTAAAAAAAAAACAACATATTTTTAATAATTTGTTGTTGATGGATGGTGAAGAGCGGGCGTTTTGGGGGACTGTCTATGTAATTTTAACGTTTGAAGAGTGCTGATTCCAAGCCTGTTTGAATAATTGACTTTAAATTCGATTAAGACACCCACTACAAGACGCCCCCTGTGCCATGTATAACCATGCAAACTGTCCATTTAATAAATTAGTTACGGTGGTATTATTTTTTTTTCTTACAATTACCAAATTACAACATGAATCGACCGATCCTAGCATAGCCATAGCCTCACCTCATGGATCACATAGAAATTATATTTTTCAAAGACTACTCTCAAAGACTACTCTATACAATTACGATTGTATAAAACGAGTAGTCTTTGAAAAATATTTGGAATTTAAATACGTCGTAAAGGGATACATATCTCAGCACATAAAATTACAAAACAGACCCTTTTGATAATGTAACATAATAATTTTTCACGCAGGTAGGGACATTCACGTTTATAATGCGCGACACGTAAAACGCTATCTTAATGAGAGCTTTGTTACTTCGTACCCTTCGATCAATAATAGCACTTTGATCGAAGTTCGTACCTACGAGTGTTCAGTGGCGAGGCGTAAATTTTTCTAAAAGAGAAGCCGAAGCGAAGTCGGCCTTAACTTACTGACTCATCAATAAAGAATACTTATTATCATTCTAAAATTAATATAGGAATGTAATGAATTAAATACAATTAAATTGAACAGCTGAAAACGAATAAAATATGCAATATTCCTCTATCGCGTTCTCGCTGACGCATTTTTCTATACCTCTCTCTCTCATAACCCGTTGTACAGCGGCTTGCTCTCGTACATATCAAGCGGTGCCACGTGACCTAAAGTGACATCACTACGGGATCGCTGTTGTATGAATTTTTAGTTCCCGATTATGACGTTTTGGCGCCGGGTTAATTTAGAACATTTCTCTTTTGTTGTAATACAAAGCTATAAATAACCTTTTTTGTTGTTTGAATGTTATGGTGAATTAAATACCCGTAGTGTAACTATATTTATTGACACTATTTACATACTATTGTATTTTTAATAGTGATAGAGTTGAGTTACCAATGCGAATCCCCGAAGGCAAGCCGGTAGGAATCGTGTTATATGGTGCTTTCGCCACTGGAGTGTTATAATTCAGATGGAGAAAATGAAAAACTTTCCACATCGTGATTTAAGTCCGAGTATGGATTTTACTGTTTCAGATGACCTTGTGAAGTCCGCAGAAATCCGCTGGATGCGGGAAGCATAGAGCCGGTGGAAATGGTGGAGCTTGGTGGAGGTATATGTGAACAGTGGACGTATTTTGGCTGAAATGATGATGATGATGAACTGGTTCTGATGCCATGAGGGACAGGATGTACAGTTCACTCATCCTACATAGAAAAGGAACGACCGGCCGACCAGACGGCTGATGGGCAACAATCCGATGATATTGTCTGGACGTTATAATTATGCCAGTTGCACGGTAAACTCTGCTTGCTGCAGGATTTTGCGTGACATCACTGTGGTCGCCAGTGTAGATGCCGCTACACAGACACCGGAAGACAGTCCGGAACGGTCTCAAGATTATAACTGTGGTTACGTAGGAGTCTCCACTCAAGAACACGTTGTTCTTGAGTGCAGATCGCGAATCGATAAACGTAAGTTAGGACGTCCTAGGTAGTTGGAGCGACGAACTTCGCAGGGTGGCTTGTAGCACCTGGATGATAGTTGTCGAGCTGAATGGCCATGCAATTGGAGACGCCTATGTCCAGTAGTGAACAACTGTGGGCTGTTTTCTTGCTGATTGATGATGATGACGGATTGAAATGGGATAAATCATCATAATGTCCGAAAGTCTGTCCAATCTAAGTAAAATTTCAGTTCCTATTGCCGGTTCTGGAAGTAGGAATATCGTAGAACCAAACCCGATTGCGATCGTAACTCTCCTTTGGCTTTCCCGTAGTAAAGTAACTGCGAAAGACTAGGAGTATAATTTAATATGAATGCAGCCAGAGCTAAGCTAACTCAATACAAATCTGACCTAAATTGATACCAATGCTAAATATCAATCAGGTGTCGACTTAATTTTATCAGCGATAAAGCGATGCAATTTGTTTTGCAGATTTTTGTGTCGAAATCCTTGTATTGTTGAGTTCGTTGCAATCTGTGTGAATTCATTTATAAGCCTTCTTGTCAAGATTTATTTGAGGTATAATGATAAGACTAACGGTATTGAACAATCTAACATTTCGTTCTGGAATTTGTCAGTAGCAGCCCGGATTCTGTATGTGTGCCCAGTTTGATGGCAATAGGCTCGCTCCCCGCTCGCTGGGTGTACTATTACTATTACTTCTGCTTTACCCTTCAGGGAATAAAGGCGTGATGTTATGATAGTGTAGTTTTGAACAATTCAATGGCTTCTTACGGAAGAAAATTTTAAAGCGATTCCCAAAGACATATCTTCGCCACATAGCGAACACATAACCACTTTCTCAAACTGTTAATTTATTTGACCTGATTGATATTATGATCAATTGACTGATATTACAAAACTATGTTCTAGTCTCCGAATGCAATTGATGATCCAGGTTCGTCATCCGTATAGTCTACAGTCCTTAGGAACAGCACGATGGTTCGTATGATCCTAGACTCTCAGATCGAATCTTCTCAAAAAAATCTTAAATTCGTTCACTCACTGACATAAAATGAACAGGCTAAACCGCTGAGGCTGGAAGCATGAAATGTTGCACAAACGTTCCTTATGTAACGAGAGAAAGCACTAAGGGATGATTTCGTTCCGATCCAGCCCGTCCCTCGCTGCCCTCTACCAGCGATGCTCTGAGCCGAGGTCCATACCAAGTATTCGCTCAAGTTTTAAGTTTGTAAAGCCCTGGCTGGAGGCCTCAATTTATTAAGGTAGCCACAGGCAAGTCCGGTTAAGCAGCCGACAACCTCATAGGTTGACCTGAGAGTTGTTGAAAAAAAAAGGAAATGATTTTAAAAAATCAGCCCCTATGGGGTTAGCGAGGGGATGAAAGTGTTCATAGAAATTTGACATTTTTGTAGACGGGATATGGCATCGGGCACATTGAAGATGTCTGGAGAACAAAATACCATCATAACACCCACTTTTGGCAAGCGTTCGTTGACCATGTTCACAGATGGTTATTTTTGGCCTTCTGCCCAACGTCCTGACAAAGTCCTTTTGTCTACACCCTTCAAAGAGTTTATCCATATCTATATGTTAAATTTGATACAGAGCGGCAGGGATATCGATGCAGAAACTAAAAACCACGACTTCAGCACATGATTTTAGTGTCCTAGCTTAGAAATATTTCGATGCATTTGATTAAATAGCCGATTAAAAGTTTCAACGCAAGGAGTTTCAGAATCATGTGCTGAATTCATGGTCACAGGACATGCGTCGATATCCCTGCCACCCTGAATGTAATATAATATGCAATAACTGCTACAGAAAGTCTATTAACTGCTACTCTTAAATGCCTAAAGCCTTCAACCGATCCTTATAAAATTTGCCAAAAAAGTAGGAAAGCCTATAGGCTTTTTTATACTGGATAGACAAAATAAACGCAGACGAAGCCAAAGGAAACAGCTATTATTGTTTAAGGGACATTTCCAAAAATAAATAAAATTATATAAATCTTTGTTAGTGTTATAATAGGATTTTGAACACGTGTTTGAATGCCCATTGTAAAATCGTGCGTGTTGAAACAATTACACACGCAAATAAATCATCCATTATGTTAGGCGGAAATTCAGAAGCCCAAAATATAACAAAGTTTAGTTAGTTAGAAGTTAAGTAATACTTATATTTTTTTAAACATAAAATTACATCATGCCTTGTTTCCATGAAGGGTTGAGCAGAGATATACCTGTAGAACACCCACATTACGCTAGTCATTTTTAAGTCCCTTGTAATAGGAGGCTACTGGGAAATTCCAGAGAGAAAATCCTATTAACACTTTACTAGAACTGGGAATTAAACCCAGGCTGATACTCAGAAAAAAAGAGAAGCAAAGAAAGAAAATAACTTTAATTGCGGCAAATATGACGCACAGAAAGACCAGAAGTATACAAAAATAAAAAATAATGTGTGGGAAAACATGCGTCACATCCACGCAAAACGGCCATCACTCAGCATAATGCTGTGACTCTATGCGAGACAGAGCCCCAGCGCTGATGACGTTGACCGGTGCAGCAAACATTCATTAAATAAATACTAAAACATTTATTATTCTCAGCAGTAGCGGTTGCGACTACTAGACCGACGAGGCAGTTCTCAACCAAGACTTCTTTCGAGTTCATTTAATTAGTATTTTTTATGCGTATGACTATTCTACCCCCTAAATACACTGCTTCTGATTAAATTAAAGCCATAACCACCGACTCTTGGCATCATCGCCATTTGGTTGGCACAGAAGAGAGTGTGCAAGTTGGCGAAAGCGCTTCTTTGTAAAAAAAAAAAACAAACATAACTCATTATTATATATATTTTACATTTCCATCCGCTTTGGAATGCAAACTGAGAAATTCATATAAGAAAAACCTACCAGAACCTAATTGAATATTTTATTTGAGCATCAAAATACTAACAGCAAAAACAAAATAAAGAACTATGCTTATAAACCAGTTAAAACGCTGAAGTCTTCATCTACTAACAATAGTTACCACAGCCACTAAACTGCCCAAAAGAAAACAAAATCTGCGTTCATTTTTTAGTCCGCTCCAAAAAGTATCTAACTCAAACATCAACCTCATCATATATCTCATCAACTCACTAAGTAGACCCGAGCCTAATAATTCAAGGTGCAAATAAGCAAGGAGGTCACGCGTAACGAGATTTTCATAATGTTATATTAAATTTTTCATTACGACTGGCTGTTTATATTATGACCTTTGCGCTCTGACCTTTAGGGGTGGGCTTGCGTGGGCGCCATTTTCTTTTAGAAGGGCAGAATTTTCATGGACTGAACTACTGAAGGAAGCGTGGTACTTTAGAGTTATTTTAAAGTTTAGTATTATTGAGTAGTTCTTTAATAACAACTTCAAGGTTTTAAAGGGCATTAAAGGGCAATTGAGCTGAATCCACTAATTAAGGAGTCAGTATGTCTTTTGAACTCCAGTCTGTTCGGGATATGACAATAATTATAATTTGAGGCGACCACGAGACGCGTATTAAGAAATAAGAAAATTTTCAAAAAAAAAAAGATAATGTAAAATAACATCTATCTTATTAGCTACAGATGTATTTACTGAGTATTCTTGGGTAAATGATAAAACGTGTTTCCCGTCCTCAAATCTTAGACATCAGAAATCTGCCCAGCCTTATGGCTATTTTTTCTAGAGCCTGCCAGTCTGACCTCCAAAACCCAGTTACTTGATACCTAACACGATACCCTTTGGCAAGGCTGAATGACAATCTTTTGGACTGCTGACTACCTGTAACGACCGCCAAAGATGTACTAATAACAACCGGGACCAAAAGCTTTACGTGCTTTCCAAGGCACGGAGGAGTCCCGACATATTACCAATCCACGAACCAACTGCGATAACCGTAGCTTAACCTTCACGAGCTCCTCCAGTACGCGTAGCATGACCACCATAGAAAGAACTTTGTCTATTCTTGGTAGAATAGAGATAGGATTGTCATGCTACGCCAGCATAAAACGGTACAAATCTTTATACAATCTTTAATTCTGTCATTAATCTTTCTACAATCTGTAATTTTGTCTATTCTTCCGTCGACAAAACTCCTTTCCACGTTGGTCATGCTACGCATGCTGTAGTCTTCTTCCTCTTCTTCGAATGAGAGACTGGACCAACTTCTAACGTATTTACCTAGGCACAAAAAATCTTAGGCAACATAGCATCAGCACGCGTAGCATGACCGCCTAGAAACGGAATTTGTCGACGAAAGAGAAGACAAAATGGTAGATGGTATCCTAGAAAAATTGTGTAAAACTGAAAAGACGAGATGTTTCTATTCTTCAGTCGACAAGAGTACGATGTCAAGTATGATGACTATTTTTCTGATGAGATAGAAACATGTTTACAGAATTAAAATACATAAGGAACTTTATTGTTCTTGGTAGAATAGATATATAATTGGTCATGCTACGCCGGCTGTATTATCGCCAAAAGTAACTTCAGATAACTTGTAACAAGCCGCTTCCACCAACAATGGCTTAACACAAGGTTAACACTATATCAACAAGACAACAACAGATAACACAAGTGGACTCCCTAGGAGCAGCCTTGGTGATACCCGCGTAGCCTTGTACAAGTACTTGAAGTATTTGTATGTAAACACCGGAATACATGGCCTTGTGTAAGTGATAAGGTGATTTTGCTTTTGGGTGTTTCTAGAATGGTAGGGGCTAAAGATGATCTGGATAGTGAGTCTGAACTCGGAATCTAAAATGAGATCCTTCATGAGGACACAGTTTCCAATGATCATGAACTAGATAACAATCTACATGGTCTTCACATAATCTGAGCAACTTTTGTACTTTAAAAGAGACTGGCCTCTGAGTTTGTTTCGGCCTTTCTTCTCAGAGTAGCCAGATAGGAAACGCCGACCTCATCTAGTTTTATAAATGTGACTGACGTTGACGTGCAAAAGTGTTTGTGCAAACCTATTTACAGAAATAAAATCATTTAAGTTTTATTTATTTATTTATAAAATAAATAAATAAATTTAAATTTTATCTCAATATTTCCCGTTTAAGATGAGGTCAGATGTAGTCAAACCACGTGAGACATGAATATAATCAGGATTTTGCACTGTGGACCGCCTGGTAAGTGTATTTTCCTGATTCAAACCCAATCCCGATCAATGTTCCAGTAAACGTCACTGATCATCTATTTGATAACATCAATGATATATGTAAATATGCTATTCCATAATGCACTATCAGACAAGTACAACAATGCCTAGTATCTAATAACTTAGTTCCGTATGCCATCCGCTGCGTTACCGGCACCTTACACAACGGTTCTGATTTTCATTCGATTAGCAATTATGCCGAGCGAACTTCCCATTAGACCGGAGCTCTTTATGTAATGTGATGATGTACTGATTATCTTGGTAATGATCTTAATGGCCTAGAACGTCTAACAGACTGGTGAACTTCATTTATAGTGAAGTTTTCTTTTCGGGTTAATATTAAACTATTGGAACACCTAAGCAAACATGCAAAGTTTGGAGAGATAGCCCACTATGATAGAAAATAAGAAAATGGCCTAGTTCTAAATTTATATTGCTTTGAGTATCTATCGATTAGTTAAAGCTAAGCTGGCCGCGGTAAGTCCGTTTATGGGTGATCTTTAACCCCCTCCGTGCCTCGGAAAGCACGTTAAGCCGTGCCATTTTTGTATCTTAGACAGTCGTTACGAGTCGTCAGAAGGCCGAAAGTCTGACAACTAGTCTCACCAAGGGGTATCACATTACCCAGTAACTGGGTTGTGGGGGTCAGATATATAGTCGCACCATGTAAAATAGTGGTATCCAGCTGCATCCGCATCGACTGGTGATCGACCCCAGCATAGTTGGAAAAAGGCTAGGCAAGTGATGATGATGATGAATTTCCACTGTTTTCTGATGTGATTCTGAGCCAAGTATAAGGTAAAATTACACACTAAAACTCAAAGTAGGTTAAATACTAATTTAACTTCAGAATGTAGCTCAAAGCATATCATGTTATTCGCGATTTCACGTCACAACTAGAGGATATAATCCCGACCGTTTTCTAGCCCCGAAAATCCCGGGACTGTACTTGGCTAACCTCGGGATTTTCGGGATTGCCAAAAACAAGTCTTATTTGTATTCCGTAGTCCGTTGCGCCTTGACAATAACCTTGTCTAGATTATATTAATAGCATTTATTACGTAACGACAAAAAGAAACCCTTAGATACGACGTCGTACGATACATACCTACTATACACAGTATACACTACACAGGTACAGTCCTAATAAATGTTTGTCATAGAACTTAGAGGGAACTTAAAGGAAAAGTTAAAGCTGGAAATTAACAAAAGTATGAATTCCCCAGATCTTAAAGTACAATTACAAAATGAATTGGAGTTTGCAAATAGTATTAGACGTGAAATGAGCCTTTTCGAAAATGGAGGAGTTTGTGGATATCACTTAGAAACAGCATATAAGTATCTATTGTCTACTCCTCCAACCAGCGTAGAACCTGAGCGAGCGTTTTCAGCTGCTGTACTTATGTTGGCAATAAACTACGAAGCAGGCTTGGAAGTCAAACGTTGGATGCTTTGATATTTCTGCGTTGTCTTTTTTATTTCTTGCAAACGTATAAATTTTTTTGTGTTGTCTTTTTTTTTTCTTTTCTTATTATTTTGTGATTTGTGTTATGCAAAGACATTAAAATATATTTTTTAAACTATTTAAGTTTTTTTTTTTTTTCATTTGAGCCCAATTACAAACTACATAGTCTAATCCCGGTATAGGCCCGGGATCCCGGGATTACGCTTCAAAAATCCCGTAATCCCCGGATTGAAAAAAATGCTCGGGATTGTATGCTCTAGTCACAACAGTCTACGACAAAATAATGCCTGTCTTTGTTTTTAAATCATTTTTAAATTAAGGTTTTAATACTTTATTCTCGAAAAGACAAAAGATCTCCTTACATGAGAATATAAGAAAAACATTATGTAAATTAAAATTATACTTACAATTATTTTGTTTTAAAATTGGTTAGATTACACGTTCAGCGGTTTTATTCTCAACGAGAAGGCTACTTAGTGACAGTTTATGACTATATAATTTGATAGTTTTGATTTTACTCCGCTGAAAAGCTTTCTTTTATATAGCCTGGTACTGTTATAATATTGTGCTCTTCATAGGTGACATTTTTTATGGCATTGTTTGTACGTGTCTTTGGCAGGACAAGTAAGCTGGGTCGACGAAGACTGTATTTATATGATTTTTCTTAACATCACAAAACAAACAATCAACGAAATAATCTTATCGCGAAAAATATTGTGTCAGAGCACACAGAACTCAGAATCTGAAGGAAAACCATCGCAACGTTTGAAAATATTCCCGAGAATTTAATAAAAGAGGACATTTCAATAAAATGGAAAGGATGTGCGCAACCATGCGGCGACGAGGGCTTATTGAACCAATCTATCAGTGGCGGTCGGATGCCATCGGCAGAGATGCTGCGCGAATTGAGATTTTATTATTTTAAGACTGTGAAACTTGTCGATGGTCCACCTGCACACGTAGCATGACAGTTCTATCTCTATTCTACCAAGAGTAAACAGCATAAAACGATAAAAAAATAATATTTCTACAATCTTTAATTACACGCTTTATATTAGCTTCACTTGTATGTTTGTTTGTTTGTAATACTCCTTATAGCGCGATTTTGACCCACTTTAAACGACCAGATTTCATTAAAACTGCACACCTGTCAAAGACCGATGACAATACTATAATTTCATAAATTTGTGCCATTATCCTTGCCAGGGTTACCAGGCCAGCAAAAAAAACTGTCTTCGAAAACTACGTTGACATACGTCACAAACTACGCTGACATACGTCTCAAAATTCGAAACGCCCTAAAAAAAATAGTTTAAAAAAAACTAAAAAAAAATAATGGAAAAAAGCGTCGGGTGCTTGATATCAATTAAAAATACCTCAAAAGCACCCCACGCTTTTTCC
This sequence comes from Aporophyla lueneburgensis, assembly GCA_932294355.1. NCBI lineage: Eukaryota > Metazoa > Arthropoda > Insecta > Lepidoptera > Noctuidae > Aporophyla > Aporophyla lueneburgensis. The sequence continues at coordinate 26,712,208 of OW028751.1, read as the reverse complement.
CATTATTTTCTACTTTTTAGTTTGGTTTTCTATGGAAGCGTGCTTTTTCGTTTTTTTAAACTATTATTTATTTTATCTAATCTTCCGTCGACAAAACCCCTTTCTACGGTGGTCATGCTACGCATGCTGATGTAGGTAACTTCTGGTTTTTATCGTAATTTCCAGTAGGTAGCTGATGTCTATGAGGAGTGGTAGCCCAACGGCCGTGTCTTAGGATCGACCCTAGGAAGGCGCTTTACTCTGTGTAAATTATTGCATCAGCACTGCTCTCAAAACAGTGAAAGAAAACATCGCGAGAAAACCGGCATGTCTTAGAACCAAAAATTCGAAGACATGTGACATCTACCAACCCGCACTGGGCCCGCGTGGTGTATTATAGCCCACTGCCTCTCTTTGAAGGAGGCCTGTATCCCAGCAGTGGGAACATTATAGGCTGTTGATGATAAGGTGATGTTTATGGGCAGTGGTAGCCCAATGGTACCGAACGGACGTGACTTACGAGATATGGTCTTAGGTTCGAACCCAGATAGGCATTTACTACTTTGTATAAATTATTTTATCACCGCAAGCATCCCCAGTTCCCCACATTCTTTCAATAATATCCTAGCTTTTACCAGCGCCTTCACTCGCATCTACCACACTAATATTATAAATGCAAAAGTAACTCGGTCTGATTTAAATGAAATTTGGTACACAGATAGTTTAGAGCCTGAGAAAGGACATAGGCTAATTTTTATCCGGGTAGTATGTCCCCGCGGTATATTTTCCGACCTCCACGCGGGCGAAGCCGCTGGCAAAAGCTAGTTTAAATATAAACCTGCCTCTTCAAACACTCTGTCTATTGATGAAAACTGCATTAAAATCCATTGCAGAGTTTAAAAGATCAAGCGTACAAACGCTAGAAGCGAATTTGTTTTAAACTATCTAAAGACTGCCAGAGTCGCAAGATTTGTTCGAAAGACATACCGCGGCCCTGGCATATGGGTAACTAAAGGAACACGAGTGGATTTTAGTCAGTTAAAGTCTGACACGCCCTTCCGCTCCACCCAGAACAGGAGACGTCAATTGATGATCAACCATCCAGAAAAAAAAAAACTATGTAAAGAAGTAGAATAGAATAAGTAGGATGTAGGATATTCATACAAAAAATACATGTCGTATGGTTTGTTCAGCATTGATCTCCTTCATATAAACACCTATTTAAGCATTCCAAGCCAACTAGACGACGCAATAGACTTCTTATATCAAGCCCATTAAAGACAGTCTTTACTACCCAGTTTTATTTTACTGCGACATTCAACCTTATCACTGTACACATAAAGACTACGTTGTTAACACGAGATAATGTTTACAGTGCCTCGTTCGAGGCTTTATGGGAGGGTGGCGCGATTTATAGCTGTGTTAAAGTTAGGCTGGGATGCTGATGGAAAGGTTGAAGCTAAATTTAGACATCGTAATAGATTGAAGACGTTGACGTACACGCGTACATACATATACTCCCCCTTTTTTCCCATAGGGGTAGGCAGAAACTACGTAAAACCATCCTCACATATTATTTTGCTTCGTTTAGGTTCATACATCTGGTTACACACACACGCCAGTTGCGAGTACTACGCACCTAGAGGATACAATCCCGGGATCCCGAATCTCGGGATCCCGGGATCCCGACCGTATTCTGGCCCCGAAAATCCCGGGACTGTACTTGGCTAATCCCGGGATTTTCGGGATTGCCACAAACAAGTCTAATTTGTATCCCGTAGTCCGTTGCGCCTTGATAATAAACCTTGCCTAGATTATATGAATAGCATTTTTTACATAACAACAAAAAAAAAAACCCCTTAGATACGCCATCGTACGATATGTACCTACTATACACAGTAGACACTAAACAGGTACAGTCCTAATATACATATGTTTGTCGTAGAACTTAGAAGGGACTTAAAGAAAAAGTTACAGCTGGAAATTAACAAGAGTATGAAATCCCCAGATCCTGAAGTACAAGTGCAAAATGAATTGAGGTTGGCAAATATTGTAGTATTAGACGTGAAATGAGCCTGTTCAAAAATGGAGGAGTTCGTGGATATCACTTAGAAACAGCATATAAGTATCTACACGTATTGTCTATTCCTCCAACCAGCGTAGAACCTGAGCGAGTGTTTTCAGCTGCTGCTTATGTTGGCAATAAACTACGAAGCAGGCTTGGAAGTCAAAGATTGGATGCTTTGATATTTTTCTGCGATTATATTTTCGAAATTTTAAATATTTTTTTTGTGTTGTCTTTTTGATTTCTTGCAAAAGTATCGTTTTTTTTTTTGTTTTGTCTTTATCTTTTCTTATTATATTGTGATTTTTGTTGTGTAAAGACATAAAAAAGATCTTTTTTTAATTATTTAAGTTGCTTTTTCATTTTAGCCCAATTAGAAACCACAGTCTAATCCCGGGATAGACTCGGGATCCCGGGATTACGTTTCTAAAATCCCGTAATCCCGGGATTGAAAAACATGCTCGGGATTGTATCCTCTATACGCACCTGACCTTTCTGAAGAACATAACCGATAACGTCACTATATGTCCTCCTAGGGCGTCCGTCCCGGCGTTTCCACTCACATCTGCCTTGTAAATACCTTTTGTAAGCCGTCCTTCATTCATCCTCTTAACATGACCAAACCATGTAAGTATTTTCTTCATTTTTTGTCACTACATCTTTATACCGCACTTTTTGTCTTACCACATCATTTCTCAGTCTATCAGTCATAGTCACACCACACATCTTCGCAAGGAACGCATTTCACCAACGTTTATCCTGCTTTCTTTTGCAATATACAACCTTCACTTCCATACATAAGTGTAGACCAGCACACCATTGTGAACAACCAGTCGAGCCATTCCAGACATCAACTGGTTGATCACAACCGCATGTTTCACACTATTAACTTTATTTCTCGCATTTACTCTCCTTTCCAAATCTTTATCAATCTTTCCATCGCTTGCAAACAAACTACCCAAATAATAATAGTTTGAGGATGAGAATCATGTTAAGCATATACTGATATTAATAAATCTGTCAAGGACGCTGAATCTGAAACCAGTAGTTCCGGTGTACATCTGCGAGGATTCTGTCTAGATGGCTACGCCAACCGACCTCCACGAATGTTTAGTTTTATTCATTTTTTTATTGAAGGGACAGCAAACAATTACATTATAAGAACTTACAACTATTTTTTAAGAAAATCAATTTAAGTAATTATAATTATAACCCACAACGCTGTCCACAAGCACACATCATGGTTTAGAAAAAATAAAAAGAGGTTTGTAACATCCAGTGCAGTAATTAGTTTTATAATGAGCATTAATGACGTTAAAGCTCAAGGATTTTAATAACGATGAAAACTGACCAGAATTTTAGATGACAGAAAAATGTCTCGAAACTTTTGCACACAAAGAAACGACGGATCTCTCCTATTTCGTAAAGGTACAAAGTTTTAACAGCCTAACAAGTCCTGAAGGATTTTAGGCTAAAAACTTCACCTGTTAAGCAAGAACAGTGTTATATTACAAAAAGGCTTTGTCACTTGAATCTATAACACAAAGGTCTAAAGTTAAACTCTCATAATTGTGTTCAGAGTATTTTCGTTGCGGGTCAAAATACAGTTTGGCGTCCTTTGGGGGATGTCAAAAGGTTATTACTTTGGAAGTTTTTTTTTCTTTAGATACAAGTCCATAGTTCACTTGGAGACAATTTTGAAGATTACATCAAATTGGTGAAAGTTGTATCTAAATAGTTACTGTTAGATATCGTTCTATGTAATTCTCATAGGGTTGATGCGGTGGATAGATTAAACTGGATTCGCGCCATTTTATCTTTACATATTATAAAATAAAGTCACTTCGCTGTCTGTCTGTCCCTATGTATGATGCAGGTCTTTTTAATAGATAGAGTGATTCAAGAGGAAGGTTTATATGTATATAACATGCATAATATAGTAAAGAAACGCTGATAATTTTAGAGGTTTCTAATGTGATGTCATAAATAAACACATTTTTTTGCGCTTACATTGCGAACGCTGGCTGAACCCTACGAAATAGCTCAAAATAACGTACTACAGTATTGTACACCTTAAAAAGTTCTACAAAAAAGTCCGCGATAGTATATGTCTAACTCTTAGTGTGCGTCCACACTGAAAGCCTAGTGACTGGGCCTAAGGCGGGCGCGACTGCGGGGGCGTGCGGTAGCCACAGTGACGCGCGAGCTCTTGTAGCGGTTCGACGTATATCGGGAGTTGCAAACTATGGACGAGGATTTGATATTTTTACTAGAAAGTCCGATCCTGAACTTGAGAGGTGTTGAACACTAAAGATGGTGTGCACGAAATAAATAAAAACAGAGAAATAAGTGGTGATTTTTTAATTTATAATTATGAAGAACTGAAATTATAATTATGTTTGCTTTGCCATATAGGTGGTTTAGATTGAATCGCACTTATTAAAAATTCAGTATTCACCGCTGTTTTACGAAAAATAATATACAGACGCACATACGCCGAGTGGCAAGACCGAATTGGTTTGTTACCTCCGCCACTCGCGCCTTAGATCGCTTGCTGACTAGGCTCGTAGTGCGGCCAGAACGCGCGGACAGGAACGTTTGAAAATTACGCGCGTTGTCTCGCTCAGTCCCGTCGCGCTAGGCTTCCGCCTTAGTCACTACACTATGGACGCAAAGGCGCCTTTCAAATGTTTGAAATATCGCGCCCGTCGTCGTAATCGCGCTAGGCTCGCAATGTGGACGCACACTTAGGGATAACCCATAATAATCATTTTTATCCTTTACTTTTTACGAGAAATAATGGCTTATTTATGAATGCGATGTTAAGCAATACAGCATTAATCCGTATGCAATTAAGTACCTTAAATAAATTGTGCATTTCATGTAGATCAAAATTGCCCTTTACAGCATATCATTAAAATTAATATTTTAGAAGATATCAGAGATTATAATAAAATCGCCGCAGAGCGGCTAGCGGGCCTTCCCGCGTCCGGCCGTCCCGGTTGGTAGCGGTCGGGTAGTGCAGGATTAATAGGATTGTAATATTGTAATTCATATTACTTTGGCTTCATAGTAAATGCGAATATCATGTGTGTTCGAAGTACTCAAAATAAACCTAATTGTATTATTCCAAGTAAGAGACCGCGAAATATTGCTTAGATGTTTAGATTTTTGGATGGATTTGGATTTTTGGTTATCCTGGATACTTACCATATGATACTTAACCCGGTAGTAGGTTCCCGGGTGATATTTTTCGACAGCTATACGAGCGTAGCCACTGGCCAAAGTACTATTCTTATTACTATGTTTAATTTGGTGTCTGGTAAATAATAATTGAGTGTCTGTATAGGTAAAATAGGAGCGTTAAGAAAAACCAGGAAGACTTATATTCAATTCAATCCAGCCCTATGTCGCAGTCTTCTTACTCTGAATACTATTAGTTTTATTTTAAGTACCTACATCAAACATACATGATATGAAAGGATCGTAGCAGGTGGCGTTCCGTAGTTTCTGCCTACCCCCATGGGAAAAAGGCGTAATTTGAAGTATGTATAACATGGATTAATACATTCTTACCGCGGTAGTACGTCCTCTTGCAATAATTTCCGACATCCACGCGGGCGAAGCCGCGGGCAAAAGCTAGTACATTATATAGATTATTTCAAAGTATTACATAAGATTACAGTTTTGCTAGGTGACAGAACAACAGCATTTACTTCATGTTGTCATATTTATTACTTATGGTTATACTTGACATATTCAGCAAGACTATAGACACAAAATATTACAGACAGATATTCTCGATTGAACCACAGATTTCAACAATAAACTTTCGTAATCCATATTTATATTTGACATTCAGTAAGGCTATAGACAAATAATACCAAAAACAAATATATACTCGATTTGTGCATGTGTGTATTAAATACACGGTAATGAATAATAGTGTGTGTAACGTGTGTGTATTGAAAATAATGTATTTTTACGCATAATTTAAAAAAAAATATTAGCATTCGTCACTTCTTCTCTGTATAAACTAATAAGTGTGCGAAATTTCATACTCCTCCATCCGCCCAATTTTCTTAAAAAGGGATCCAAAGTTTTCGCTTCACGTATTAATATATAGATAAGATAAGATTATCTATACTAATACTATAAAGCTGAAGAGTTTGTTTGTTTGATTGAACGCGCTAATCTCAGGAACTACTGGTCCGAATTGAAAAATTATTTTTGTGTTGGGTAGCCTATTTATCGAGAGAGGCTATAGGCTCTATAACATCACGCTACAGCTAAGAGAAGCGGAGCAGTAATGAAAAATGTTGCAAAAACGGGGAAATTTTATTCCTTTTGAGAGTTTCCGTTGCGTGCGCTGCGTAAACGGTTAAAGTAACGCAAAAATCATGTATGATGGAATTGTTCCTTTTAAAAAGTTCTAAAAAAAAGTCCGCGAGAGCATATGTCTATCTTTTAAGGTTGACTCACTATAACTCAAAAGAAGCGAGCAGCAACGAAAAATGGACGAAAACTAGCAGGCAAATCGATGCGACGACGGGAAGGGTCAGGGGAGCAAAAATTTGACGCGGACGAAGTCGCGGGCCGAAGCTAGTTTCAAAATAAAAAAGAAATTGAGATGGTTTGACTATGTTGAGAACATGAATACAGGTTACGAATAAAATGTATTAACAAGGCAGATGTGAGTGGAAACACCGGGACGTGACGCCCTAGGTGGACTTGTCACCTTATTGGTGATGCTTCAGAAAGTTTACCTTCAGATGCGTGGTAATCGTAACCAGCGCGCTTCTATTATCAGCATGCGTAGCATGACCACCGTAGAAAGGGGTTTTGTCGACGGAAGAATAGACAAAATTACAGATTAAAGACAGAATTAAAGATTGTAGAACGATTTGTACCGTTTTATGCTGGCGTAGCATGACAGTTCTATCTCTATTCTACCAAGAATAGACAAAGTCCTTTCTATGGTAGTCATGCTACGCGTGCTGATGTATGAACATAAACGAAGCAACAGGAATATCTAGGGATCGTAGCAGGGGTCCTTCTGTAGTTTCTGCCTAACCCCAAGGGAATTAAGACTAAGTTTATATGTATGTATCTGTGTTTATGGTTGGAAAAGATGCATTACTAAGAAATTCTTCCAAACAAAATAGGATCTGTCAATGCCCTGAAAAGCTTTATGTTACAAAAGGCTATTACTAACACGCTTGCTACATAAAGGAAGCTTTACACGTTATGAATTCTAAGGAGATGGATTTTAGACGTAATCTCGCAGATGTGCAAAAGGTAGTGAATGATAGCGTGGCGGTTGAAAGGGGAGATGGGAAGAAATACACGTGTTGTGACGAGTCCAAGTGACAAGAGACAAAGGCAGAAAGATAATGATGTGGCTTTTTGGATAGAAACAGATTCAAAGACACTGACATCCATAATTAAAGTTATTTTTCAATTTGCAGTGATTTTCGGGAAAATTGTTTTTTTTTCTTTATCTAACCCTTTTTTTAGTTACCGTTAGGGAGTTTTCGGTATGTAAGCAAAAGTGACAGGAAGTATAAGAACATCTGCACCGTCGAGAATTCGAGATACACACAAATCAAAAAAAAATCTGTAATAAAATGTCATTATAGTATGAACAAATATTTAAATAATAAATCCCAAAAACTAAATACCCCTCATCTCGACCTACTATTTCCTTTTGCTGTGCCCGACAGGGTCCACGATTGTGTCTTATGCTAATGTGTACCACCTTAGCATATACATTGTAGAATGCAATAAATAATTGAGTAATGAGTCGACATTTCCTATCTGACTATCCCTAAAAGAAATAGCGAAACAAACTCAGCGATCTATAGCGAATCCAACTTTACTAATGCAAGTAAGTGTGTCAAAACAATTAAGATGTCGATAACATCCATCCGTCAATATGAACTTGGTCAAATTGTCAACCACTTGTTATAGATTCAATAATCTCCGACACAAAATCTAGTTTAACGAAGTCACCGAACCTTTTATATTTCACAAACAACATTTTCGTTTGACATTTATTATCGCCGACAATCGGTCAGTCGGCCGGAATGCCTCCCACTTTTTGTACGACCTTTTTCTATGATTGAAGTACGGTCTATTTTGGTCGCCACCAATATCAGTGGTCTGAATGAAATGTTTCTAACATCAGTGGTTAGGGTTGTGGTTATCAGTCAAGGGAATATTCCGTTACAGGGCATTTATTTGGCATATACAGCTTTTCAAAGAGACTGCCATAGAGGTACCTATAAGTTACATAGACACTCTACAAAGCCGAAGGTTTTCTCAAACATAAGACAGAAATAAGAAAGAATATACGTTTACTTGCGGTTAAAATGACGCAGAGAAAGAACGCAAACATGAAAAAGAACATGTTGGGGAAAATATGCGTCAAATCCACACAGTCCTAGTGCTGGTTTTCAGCTACAGCCGGCGTTCATGTGATGACATTAACCGGTGCAGCATACGATATTATAGTAATATAAAAATAAATACCCAATTCGTTCTAAAAAATGATTTTTGCGAACACCTGGTCAGCCTAGCCTGACCAAGAATGGCTAGCGCAATTAATTTTTCATTAACAAGTATTATTTCGTTCGTTCTGAACCTCAAGGAATGAAATGATAGGGAATCTGCATTAAAGTCAATGTTGTATGGCTAGAATGTGGCCCATCCTCTTAACGTCCTATGATGAAAACCTAGTCGAATTCAAATCCGTAGAATACCTCTGGATGACGTCACATTTGGCTAAACGACTTCGGTCAGATTAAAAAAGCTTAAAAAATACTACTCACGCTTTCAATCAGCTGTTGCTTCTCCTGTAGCTGCAGCTCTTGATGACGTAACGTGGCTCTTTGCTTCTCTGCCGTGCTGCTCAGTCGGGACAGGACCTCCTGGTCGTGTTCCCGCGCTGGTGACGGTGGCGCGCTTGAGCCTGTTGAATTTTGCACCTTTAGTTTTGGAGGACAAGGTGCAATGTTGCTTGCAAGAGTTGGGCGTGGAGATTGAGACACCATCCTCTTTATATTTTTTCACATATTTGTCAGTGGTGTTTGTCTCTGACATTTTTCGGCCCCAACTTCGAAATAAAGAGACTGAACATTAGGTAGCCATGGATACTGCTGTATATGGGTTTATGAACCTATGATAGGATAAGTGATAAATGATTTTATTTATGTAAGTAAGTTTCTTAGACAGGCATTGAAGTGCGTTTAGCTAGCCCGCGAACTTCAAATTTACTTCCGTTTTTTGAAATTTATTTATTTAAACTTTTCGCACTCAAAAACGGTACAAAGGCGGACTAAATGCCTTAGGCATTCTCTTCTGGTCAACCAAGGGTGGTGAAGAGATTAGATGGCAGATGCTTTGGTTGAGAGGAACAATTATTAAAATATTATTAAAACTACAACTATCGTATTGATATTTGCATGTCAGGGTCAGTAAAAGTCTGATTCCGCGGCCGATCAACATACAACCTGATAGTGAGATGTCTATCATAAAGAAAAAGTAAATCATAAAGAAAGTTCTTCATAATCAGCCTATAACTATTGCTAGAACTCTTGGGACACAAGCCTCCTCGGTGAAAGGTAGTGAGCCCAATCCACCACACGAGCCTAGTGTGGGTCGGTAGATGTCACATGTTTTGAAACTTTCGGTTCTTGGACATGCCGGTTTCCTTCCGTGGAGGGCAATGGTTATGAAATAATTTACACTAACTAAAGCGCCTGTCTAGGTTCAAACCTACGACCAGTCGTAAAGGTAGTTAGGTAGGACTAAATACTTAGTCAAGCTTTTTTAGTTTGTACCATACTTGAGATTCAATGTGCCGTAAAATTACAAATAAGTACGTGGACGACACTTGGCTATTCTTATTTGGCGAATTTACCTAATCATAAGACATACCCATAATAATAATATAATATGCAATGAGTAATAACTGGGTGATGTCACCTGCACAAATACAAAGATGAGCTATCAGCATTAATATTTTACAAAAAATTACTATCTTATATCTTTAAACGAGCAATTCTTGTATATATATATAATCTGAATCTCGGAAACGGCTCCAACGATTTTCATGAAATTTAGTATGCAGGGGGTTTTGGGGGCGATAAATCGATCTAGCTAGGACTCATTTTTATAAAATGTCGTTTTATTCGTGTTTTCAATGACCAACTTTATCGATAATCAACTTGAACACAAACGTATTATTTCAAACACAATTTACCAAAAAATACCGAGCAAAGCTCGGTCATCCAGATATTGCTAAATTAATGTATGTTATGTAGATTCTTTAACATTTTGTGAATGTGAGAACGTTGTAGGCCTTGTAGACTGTTAGATTTGTAGACCAGTTTGTATTTTAGTAAGTACCTGGTACTTGTTGACAGGCCTACACTGTTTTCCCATGCCTATTAATTTGAAACTATTTTTTTTAAGACTTACCGTGGGGTTTCTTGCCAGCTTCTACATAGGACGCAACTAATTGGAACCTTGCACCTAGCTTCTGACATACCTATGTAGATTTATATGAAACTAGCTTCTGCCCGCGACTTCGTCCGCGTTAAATTTCTTGTACCCCCGACCCTTCCCGTCGCGTCGAATCGTCTATCCCTGAGATTTTCCCCGTTTTTGCAACATTTTTCATTACAGCTCCGCTCCTCTTGATTGTAGCGAGATGTTATATAGCCTATAGCCTTCCTCGATAAATAGGCTACCCAAAACAAAAAGAATTTTTCAATTCGGACCAGGAGTTCCTGAGATTAGAGCGTTCAATCAAACAAACAAACAAACTCTTCAGCTTTATAATATTATATAGTAAATATATAATATATAGGAATATAGTATAGATATATTTGTTTATACTGTAATAACATTTACTTATTAATCGATTTTTCATTTAATTTGTGTGTATCTCTATGATTTTCTTATACTTCCTGATACTGTAGTTTACATGGCTAAAAATCGCTAACGATAACTAAAAAATAATTTAAAAAACTAGTTTAAAAAACTAAAAACACGCTTCCATCGAAAACCAAACTAAAAAGTAGAAAATAATGGAAAGAAAGCGTGGGGTGCTTTTTAAGGTATTTTTATTGATATCAGGCACCCCTCGCTTTTTTTCCATTATTTGTTACTAGCTTTTGCCAGCAGCTTCGCCCGCGTGGAGGTCGCAAATTATCCCGCAGGAACATACTACCGGAATAAAAAGTAGCCTATGTCCTTTCTCAGGCTCTAAACTATCTGTGTACCAAAGAAATTGTTCCAAAATGGCTTCAACGTGTAAAGTTATCAAATATATACATTCTAGTAGAGCATGACTAGCTACGAAAAATTTTCAATGGCACGGATCCTCTAGGAGTTATAGCCGGTTGTATTTCCAACAAACAAGCGTTCATATTTCAAAAACTACAATATTTCATTATGCGATATGATTTATATGTCGTCTTGCTTCAGGCCCAATGTATAATATAATATGAAGATCAAGTAGCTCAAAGACATGTATGCATTTAAATATGGGAAAGATTGATTTTGCAAAAATAGAAATAGCTGTATCATTTATGGCTATGGTTGTATACTGATGGAACATATACCGTCTTGTAGACCTGGCAAAGGTGTACAAAAAAGTCACACTTTTTCGTGCGAAGTAAGACAACAAAGATATACGCTATAAAGTGCATTTTTTCATGAATGAGGACTTTGACCTCAAGAAACGTAGTGAAGATGAATTTTCACAGACAACATTCGATAGACATTATGAATCAGCTCAACTAGAGCTTTCATTTGATATCATTGTCAAGCTACGAGTTTTTTGCGCTGAGCACGAGGTCCCATAGGCGCAACAGCATCCAACATTGTTTTGGTTCCTTTTTTAGAAAGGGGTGGATTTTTTGCTTTTTTTTCGTGGGCTATCCTTCGGTGTGGAAGTGCAAAATGTACGCAAGCATGCCAAAGGTTGATGAGCTTTCTAATGAAGGCTTTAGTTGTCCTGGAAGCTCAAAAAAGAGACTAGGACGCCCCAAAAAGCGTAAGCATGCTGGTGGGCGACCACCAAAAGAGGTCGTATGTAGCCACCCTTCTCCTGAAAGGGTCAAATCTTTTACTGAGCTCCCTGGATCTACTCGAGCGGAGAAATACTTATCTCTCTATATATTATACACAGCACTCTACTGAGCATTACTACGTATGAAGCATTTCTTTTAGTGAAATGGTTCTTGAGATACAGAAGGTTGATTGTTGGAAATACAATGCGCTATAACTTCGAAAGTATTCATCCTACAGGATTGACGCCATTGACACTTTTGCATCACTAGCTGTTTAATAGCTAGGTTTCAGAACTATACACTTGAAGCCAGTCACCCATAGAAAATGGAACAAGTTCTTTCATTTAAATCGGTTCTGTAGTTTTAGCAGGAAAGCGAGACAGACAGGCAGACAGAGTTACTTTTGCATTTATAATATTAGTGTGGGTAAAATAATTTTATTTAATTACTATAAATAATCTGGTATACACAACGATAAAAGCGACCTTCCATCATGAAGCCTATTCTCCTGCGAAAGAAAAAGATTTTCTTGGATTAAGTAGAACAGTTAATCTAATAAGGTAAATAAACCATATTTAATGTATTTCATCATCAACAGCCAATAATGTTCCCACTGTTGGAACTCAGGCGTCCTTTCGGTGAGAGGGAGTGAGCCCTAATCTACGACGCGGGCCCAGTGTGGGATGGTAGATGTCTCATATCTTCGAATTTTTCATTAAGGACATGCCGGTTTCCTTACGATGATTTCTTTCACACACATGTTGATGACGAATTGGGTCGTGAAGGATTGATGTAAATGGGAGAAGGATTAAAGACTAGACGGAGAAATAGTGATGTATAAACCTCACAAATAACAATCTGTCTATTGTTTGTCCACTGCTGGGACATAGGTCCTCTCTATGAGAGAGCGTGGGCCATAATCGACCACCTGGACCCAGTGCGGGTTTGTGGATGTCAAATGTCTTCGAACTATTGGTTTTAGGACATGCCGGTTTCCTCACGATGTCTTCCTTCATCATTTTAAGAGCAGTGGTGATGAATTTAAATACACAAAGTAAAGTGCTTGTCTATGTTCAAACTCGAAAGTTGGGGTCAATACCACTGGGCCACTACTGGTCTTGAATGAAAATGCTGCACGCTTACTTGTATGTCCTAATATAGTAACATTAGCAGCATGTCCATTGACGGTCTTATCCACTGTCAAAAGGACTTAGCGCGGTAATTAGTCAACTGATTCGCCCGAGTTCACACCATCGCGTCAATGAAGCTTAGTCGACACTAATCAGGCGTTACACGAAACTAAACCAACGGCTGGTTAGCATAACTTGCGAGCGAAAGGACATGATGCCACATACGGAAACGAGGCAAATAGCACAGTTTGATGTAAGAACCACCATTGTTTTTGTTACTCAATATTAGATGGCATCGTGGTTGGGAACTAATGGTTCAGAAGTGAATGTTTTGTACGTAAAGTCATCTTCGCCGATGTCTGGCTCAAATGCTTTATGCTTTAGGAGATCACGCTTCAAATAATAGTTAGGGAGGTGGCGAGCATTTCGGCATATGATTTGCACACGTTTGACGTCGAGGTGGATTGCAGTTTAAATCATTACGAATCGATTTGGTCTAATCAATTAAGGTTCTATGTCGCTGCGTTTTCGCGTTACAGCGGATTGAAGTTGCTTAAAAAAATCGGGGTATTAAATCATTTGCACATGTATGCCTCTGGAGTACATGGTCACAATCATCTTGGAAACGAAGAAAATAGAAGAGGCAGACATTCAGGATTCTGCATTATCATGCGACGGAGTTGTAAAAATGTCAAAAAAAAAAGCTCTACTAAGTCATTTGCACGCGGTTCTCATTGCACCCATTCGATTCACTATGACTGTGTGGATTCGAAAAAACATGTGGCAGACACTTTGCTCATTGATTTTCAGCTGTATAACTGTTTGAAATTCACGGAATCAAGGGACAGCGAGTATTGCATGGGATTATTGTTATTGTTTATAGTTTTATTCTTATAATTTTGTTTAATATTATCCTCTAAACTGACGGTAACGATTAAACTTCTGGAGCTGAAATCTATGCAATCATATTTTTTCTCAATGCCAAGCGGAAACGAAATGCGCTTGGAACTCTAATTAGAAAGTATTTTTTTTAATTGCATGCTTGAATGTAATCTGAATAGGATTAGGATCTGGATAGGAACAGTCCATAACTTTTTAAATCACGTTTTATTTGTGTAAAATACGTATATAGATATAGATATAAGCTGTATACAGATATACGCTCTATACATTTAGTTTCACAATACGGAAAAGGTCGGAACTGGGTTATACCGTTCTCACTCATATTCCCAAAGAAAAGAGAGACACCACGAAAGGATCTATGGGGATATTTTATACCTGCTTGGTATAGCGCGAGCGTCGGTTTGAAAAAAGTACATCAAATGGTCTGCCTTTGGAATATCAGAGGCCTGAAAGTCTGCCTCAACGGTTTTCTTGGTTTTCATAAGTAATTCAAACATCTATCCAAGAGGCAGACGGGTGCGCATAATATAGCATACCTTCTTTTTTTTACATGTTTGGAGCACTGTCAATAGACAACGCAGAGGCAACATATTGGCAGACTATTTTTCCGTGGTAAGAACCACGGAACTCATTGTTTTTAATCGAACAATTCAAATCTGCCAAGTGTGCATTTTATATACAGTTTTTTAAATCATAAAGATAAATTTAAAAAATGAATACTACTAAAGTCAGAGCCCTGTATGTCTGCCTTTTCGATTCTTTGTGTTTCCAGGACGAATGTGATCATCAGCCCCAGCGGCAGACGTGTGCGCATAATATAGCACACCTTTTTTTTTAAACATTTTTGAAACGCTGTAAAGGAGATGGCATTTTTTGGCATTACTAATTTTGAAACAGTACAGAATTCAAAGCTATTTAAAAAAAAGCGCATATTTTTTATGTATTTATAGCCAGATTAACTTTATTATTGACAATGGGGATAATCTCGATAAATAAAAGTAACTTGATTTGATTAACACAGAGCGGAATAGTCTTCGTTTCTAAGTCCATGGATACAAGGCTTTTTGGCCTTGTCATACTGTTATTGCTATTGAAAAATATACAAAATCAAATAAATTATTATTACATTAGTTTACATAATGTTTTGATTGTTAGTGCATTATTTATAAAGTAAAATCACAAAAAATCAAAATATGTTTAGAGTTTCCGAGGACTTGATGTAAGCTAGCTAAGAAATCGAACGTATTTTTTGTTCAACATAATTGTTCCGATTTTATTTTTGTTGGCAACACTAACCCGTGGAATGAACGTTCTTAATAATATTATATGCTTAGATTCCGATAAGTGAGTCTAAAATGTCCAGAGGGGTAATTGTGTAACATGCTATCAGTAGGAATTGGTTTCATATTGATAGTTAAACAACATTTATTGAGTTATTTACGTTGATGAGCCAACAATTTATTCGAACAAATAACGTAATGGTTAAGAAATAATCTTCAATCCGATTCAGATTCTGGTAGATAGTGCGTTTCGCAATTAGGATGCTGAGTTTTCTTTGACTACTGGGTTTAATTAAAACGGACAGAGTAGGTACAATTAAACTGTCATTAGGTACATGATCAGCGGGTAAATCACTGAACCTAAGAAACTTCAAGAAGTAGTTATAATTTTTCAAGTCATTACAAATCATAATTAGCAATATATTATGCATACAATAAACATTTATGCGTTAAAATAGTAAAAGAGGTAAAAGAACCTATTAAAGTACAAACATTAATGCACTTAATCTCACTTTTACAAAAAATAAGATTTCTCTTTATCCCCATTGTTATTATTTTAGATTTTTTTTAAATAAAAGCTCATAATAATTCCTATCAAACCATGCTACTTTTATTTCTGTAGAAACTAAAAAAGTTTAATGCCAGCGTTCTATGAACATCTGCCATTCTCCTTTACAACGCAGCGTCACTATGGTGGCAGACGAGGTCCTTGATGTTTCTTAGGGTATAATTATCACTATTAATAACGTCTGCCTTGTGTGCTGATCATATCGAAATTTTGCTCGCCACCTCCCTAACTATAAGAGTATACCTACACGTTAACTTAAAATTTGACGTATCCTTTCCTGGACGTGATGGTGTCCTCTTTGCAACATTTCTGTACCCCATTAAACGAATGTCAACATCCATAGGATAAGAGAAAATACAGGATTTGTGTTTCTGAACAGTTCTCAAACTTCGACATAAAATATAATTTTTCTCTAAACGCTCAAGTTGAATGGCAATGCTATTTCATTTGGTAGTTAGATGAAAATTATACTATTGAAACTTTATGTCAAAATTTTGAAAATTTTCGGATAAGCTATATGGGATGCTTAAATATTATAATGGTTCACAATATGACGTCATGAAAAGAATACCTCAAATAACAAGTCATCCTGTATATCATAGCTGCATAACTTAATGCAAATAACAAACCTCACTTTTTGCTATTCATGAGAGATAAAATATAAATTCTCGGTACAAGCGACAAAATAATATCTCACTAATATCAGACAGACATAAAGTAAAATAAAACGTCAGAATAAGAACTTGCAGGGAGCGAGCACATAAGAATTTGAGCACACATTCTGCAGAATCTCAAGAAAATATTCCATTTCGCTCGTCTGCTTTTAACATACAAATTCCAGAGCGAATCGAGTCGGCGAGAATGTTCACAAACATTCTTAGTTTCATCGTAAAGAATAAAATGTATTGCACTCATGAAAGGTATTTGAGGACTAGAGAAAATATTAAAACGACGCACGTATAGTGAATGAAGATATAGTTGGGAATGTAGACGTGAATGCTGCTGTAATTGACAATATAAAGCAAGGAAGCATGCTAATCAATGCTAGAGTATTGATATAGAACATGGTAGACCATATTCTATATATTAAGAGAATGGACCTTTTCTAAGCAATGGGACAATATTGGAATCTGGTATGGGTATCACCACGTCGACAATAGCTTACGAGATGGTACGTTGACAATCAAGTGCAAAAGAATACCTAGTCATATTATTGTGTGTTTGAATATATAAAAGACCTTATTATGTGCATCGTTTGTCGATGATGGCTTCTGTACGGAATGAGATGTATTACTGTTGTAAGAATTGAATTCCGCAACATAAAATAAAATAAAATAAAATAAGTTTATTACATATCATTTTAGCTTACATTGCATATCGAGGAGTCTCCATTTAGGCATAGAAATTCCTGTAGTTGAAGGCTCCGCTCTTCCCTTGCATTATAAATATGTATACAAACAACAAAACAGAAAAAAAAAGTAAGAAAGAAAATACGATCTTTTGTACATATACGTGAGTGTGATTGTATGTGTGTGTGTGAGTGTGATGGATTGTCTAAGTATGTGTGTGTATGTGTGTGCGTGTGCATGTGTGTGTGTGTATGAGAGAGAGAAGGAGATTTTGAGTGTACATGGTGTGACTAAATAAGCTAATAGCATCACTACATATATAATTTATTATTAAGTCACCCGTTGTAAAAGTAACTCTGTATCATCATAATTTAAATTGTGTAACCATCTTGTTAAATCTTTTTTGCATTGAATTTTCTTTTTATCATATATGTATATAAGTTTATTTACTTTGTTGTATAAAAAGGCTGAACGTTTTTTATACTGTCTGCTGGCAAATTCTGTTTTAGTTGAGGGAACATTTACTATGCAGTGCTTTTTTCTCTTTTCTAGTATTTTAGGATCATATGGCGTCTCTTTGTGCGTTTTAAGGATGATAAGAAGGATGTACAATTTTCTCACTGACAGCAGATTACATAATTTATAGAGCTTTTCAGTGGAGAATATTCTTTTTTTGAAGTACATCACTTTAAGTATCGCTCTTTGAGCGCGTTCCAACTCTAGAAAACTAGATTTTGTTGCTCCACCCCATACAGTTATGCAATAAACTAAAACAGACTGGACCAAAGATACATAAATTTCATTTAATAGATTTCTTTGATTGTCTTTATTTTTATTTACATTTATTGTCCTTGGCACAACATATCTCAGCTCTTTAAATATCTAGATCAGTTTTCGTACTCTACTCATGACTTTTTCCAGTTGAGGATACCAGGAAAGACGCTGGTCAAAAATCACTCCCAGATATTTTGCTTGGGTAACTTGTTGAATAGTAGGGCAATTGCAGCAAGTTCCAACGGTAGTAATGTCGCACGTGTGGATTCTTAAATTAAATTCTTTATCTGGTTGAGACTGATTATAAATATTAAAGCAAATGAAGTTGGTTTTACTTGTATTCAGGGTAAGCAGATTGTTTTTTAACCACGTTGCAACAAGAGCTAGTCCTTCTTCTGCACTGTTCTTAACATCATTCCATGATTTCCCTGAGAAGACGACAGCTGTATCATCGGCGTACGAGAATACTTTAGCATTATTAATGCTTATGCTGCAGAGGTCATTTATGTAAATTAGGAAGAGCGTAGGTCCTAGTACACTTCCTTGTGGTACGCCGTATGATACATCTACGCCCTCACTAACAATTTGTCCAATTTTCACTTTTTGTGTTCTACCAGAAAGATAATCTCTAAAGAGTGTCAGTGGTATTCCACGAATTCCAATAGTCTCAAGCTTGTGTAAAAGAATGGGAGTAGAGACGGTGTCAAAGGCTTTTCTTAGATCCAGAAAGGCAGCCATACATTTATTTCCTTTATCGAGTTGTTCGGATACTAAAGAACTTAGTGCTATGACAGCATCTTCAGTTGACTTTTTTTGCCTAAATCCATATTGAGAAGGGGACAGAATATCAAATCTATTTAGATACTGCAAGAGGCGAGTATTTAACAGTTTTTCTATAATTTTTGAAATCGCAGTTAAGACGGAAATAGGTCGATAATTATTCACATCGTCTCTATCACCACCCTTATACACAGGTGTAATAATAGATTTTTTTAATGGGGCAGGGAACGTACCTTTTTGAAAACATAGATTGGCAAGATGCGTGATAATTGGCACAACTTCATTTTTAGCAAGTTTTAAGAAGCAAGTGGGTATATTGTCCCATCCGGGGGCTCTGTCAGATCGTAGATTCATAAGTGTGGTACAAACTTCATGTTGATCAGTATCTAGAAGTACCATTGAGCTTATGTGTGATGGTGTATTACTAAGGAGTTTGCTAAAATTAGTATCAGTTGTTATGTTTTGGGCCAGATCTCTGCCTATACTTGCAAAATATTTATTAATAAAGTTAGCAGATTCTGTGGGAGATGATTTTACCTGCAATAATTCTGAGTTTTCTGTTCGTGATTTATTAGTATAAGTGATATTTTTTATATTTTTCCAAAGAAGTCTATTGTTTTTGATGGCATTAGTAATTTGTACCCTATTATATTTTCTTTTTAACCTTTTTATAAGATTATTGCAATAGTTTCTATACCGCGTATACGTCATTTTGGCAATTTCATTGTGAGGATCATTTCGTGCCTTTTTCTGTAACGCATTACGATTCCGAATACATCTCAGAATACCCTGAGTAATCCAGGGTTTTAATAAACGTTTATTGCTTGGTATGGTAATAGTGCGTGTATTAGCAGCCAAAGATTCACTAATTTTTTCTATTAAAGAGATTGTAACCACATTTGGATCATCAATAAATAGAAGTTCAGCTAAATTTTTATTTTGCAAATATAAGAGAGCACTGTCAAAATCTATAGTTGTTTTAGTCTTGTCTGGAGCGATTCGGTCTTTTATTTTTGCCAAAGAAAGGAAGGTGGTATAGTGGTCTGTAGTGGTAGTGCGTAAGATAGCTATAAATGCAGAGTTTTTTTTTCGGATTAATTTTTAGCATAAAATGATCGAGACAATTCATTTCTCTAGTGGGTAGTGTATGCCCGGCCAGAATTCCGTAAGACGATAACATAGTTAGGTAATTTATTCTATTTTTATGTTCATAGTATTGTTCAGTTTCCCTGGGTCTCAAGTTAATATTAATATCCCCTGTGATCACAATGTTTCTTTTTTGTACATTTAGTGATTCCAAATGTAAGCTTAATGAGTCGATAAAATTATCTGCACTTAAATTTGCTGGAGATCTATATACACCAAAGACAATGTTATTTAGAACCTCGATTTGAAGACAAGATGCGTGTAAGAGCTTGACTTCTGTAACTTTATGTTTTAAAGATTTTTTCACATACGCGACGACTCCATCATTTTAATTTGAAAGATTTGTGGTATAATAGCAATTGTAATTTTCAAGTTGAGGAACAGGTTTATTTAAATTAAGTTGGCATTCCGTTAATATTATGGTGTCTGTTTCAAATTTAAGACTAGATAATGTAAGTAAAAAGTCGTCGAAATTGCAACAAATGCCTCTAATGTTCTGGGAAATTATAGTGAAATCATTTTTGTGTATGAATGTATGTTTATCAAGATCTGTACAGTCACATGTGATCGATTTAGCAAGCTGTATGTTATCTATTTCTTGTAGAGTTTGTAATGATTCACACGCTGCAGCCATTTTTTAAATAATAAGAAACACTTGTCCATGCTAGCCATTGCTTAATATATGTGTAGTGTCTCGGTATGATGGTTTTGTTTGTCTTATATGTGTTAATGTTTGTTTGGACATATATTTTAAGAGTGTATTTATTGTAGTGGTGTGGTGTAGAGTGATTGATGGAATTGTGTGTATTATTTTGTTTTTTGTAGGTGAGTGTATATTCAGAAGTGATACAACTATCGTTTAAAGCTAATAAAAATAAAAAAATAAAAAATAATTAGAATTATACAAACCAAAATTATAAAAAGGTAAAAATGCTGAAAGTTATGGTTTATTTTGAATACTAGCGAGATCGCGCTCAGATTTGATCTGCACGCGTTCATTATTATCGAGACGTAGATAAACTGCTCCACGAAAAATCCAGCATGTGTAGCCCTTACTTTTGGCAAATTCACGGACTTGAGAGAATAGTCTGGCAGTCTTTTTAGTGACACTCTCAGACACATAGATGGGCTTCCTTTCCCCTTTCAAACTGAGATGTTCAGTATGTAGCTTATCACTCAATTCTTTGTCTTTGTTGAATTTTTTTGTAGCCATTAGAACCTTTTCTTTCCCTAGTACTGTAGAAAATTCGGCAATGATAGTACCTGTGCTGTTCGATTTTTCTTGTGGCTTTATTCTGTAGATGTCTTTGATGTCAGTATCCTTGATCTCAGCATCAACAGTCTTGCCCAACTTGGACATAAAATTGCTAAGGTCCTCTTTTCCCTCAAACTTATTCTGGTCGGAGTTGGTACATTTCGGATTTCAATTGTTGCTGAACAGGTTTTTCTTTCCAAAAAATCTACCCTTTCCTCCAGCGCAATAATCCGTTTTTGTCCTCTTTCTTCTCATTTTGTAGCGATTCAATCTGGTTCAGAGCAACGTCGTACTTCTCTGATAAGAAACTGATACTTTCCTTAATCTCTTCGCTCTGCTTCTCTAAGGACGCTTGCAACTCCCGGAAGCGTAAATCTTGTTCAGCTGCCAGAGTACTGAATAGTGTACGCATTTCTTGCATAACAACACCCATACTCGTAGCATTCGCAGATTCAACTTGAGGAGGCGTTCTCACAGCTCGTCTTTTATTAGTCCTACGGGACACATTTTCATATTCATCTGTATGTTCTTCCAGATCCTGTTCAGATTCATATTGCAACACACCAGCTCGCTCCTTAAGATTATCTTTGTCTTTTGGTGGTGGACTGCGCTGAACTGACATGGCTAGCTCAGTCAGAATCACTTGAATCGACTAAGGATTTATCACTACAGGCTCGTAAGTGGTCGATGCTTTAGTTCCCTACTTATTAGGTACCTGGAACGCTACCAAGAGATGACAACTGACGGTAAACAATGACATATGACACTGACGGTTGACGCTGACGGATGACACTGACGGATGACACTGACCGCTGGCGCTGACAGGTGAGAAAGGCGTTGACAGGTGACAAGGACAGAGAACACTCACATTTCAATGTCCCCGATGCACACTCGCATAGTGGTGATGGTTGTAACGTCCATGTATGTGTGAGTTTAACGCTCACCACGCCGTACGTTCACCGCTGACTGATTTCTGCGCTCCTAGTACTTCCACTGAATTGTTTATACTTTATTTTTGATTTAAAATACGTTTAGTTAATCATTTATTTTGCGCTAACTACACGTCCACACTACTTAGTATCCAAGGGGGAAGAGGACATATGCTTACATATGACATATGCTTTATATATTAAGAGAATGGACCTTTTCTAAGCAATGGGACAATATTGGAATCTGGTATGGGTATCACCACGTCGACAATAGCTTACGAGATGGTACGTTGACAATCAAGTGCAAAAGAATACCTAGTCATATTATTGTGTGTTTGAATATATAAAGGACCTTATTATGTGCATCGTTTGTCGATGATGGCTTCTGTACGGAATGAGATGTATTACTGTTGTAAGAATTGAATTCCGCAACATATGCTTCTGCACGTTTAAGATCATTTTGTTTTAAATACTTTCCACTAAAGTCATCAATCATCATACAACTGACTTTTTTCAAGTATTTTGGATAGGGTCTTCTCCCAAACACGACGTCCAAAGTTACGGGTGTTTCCTACTCCGTATCACTTGCGCACTCCAAAATAAGAAATACGTAATGACAAAAATTATCAACGGTTAATTATCCCTCCAACCGATGTGTTTTAGCCCGTCCAATTTTTTTATCCGAATCCAAACTTATCTCAACTAATCATACATTTAGCCAATTATTATTTCAAATTCGAGGAATAGAACGCTAACTCGACGTTCATATGGACGTATAAATATCGCCGCGAGATTTTATCGCAAACTGTATTTTCAACTTTCAGTGTTAAGAATCCAACAGAGTGCATTCGTTTGATTTTTAACTCGGCGCTAAGCAGAAGCGGCCCAGTGGTAACGGCTGCGACTTACGAGTAGTTGGTCGTGAGTTCGAATCCAAGCGAGCGCTTAATTTGTGTAAAATTTCATCAGCACTGTTTTCAAAACGGTGAAGGAAAACATCATAAGGAAACCGGCATGTCTTAGAATAAAAAAATTGAAGACATGTTACATCTACCAACCCGCACTAGGCCCGCGTGGTGGATTATGGCCCACTTCCTCTCACCGAGAGGAGGCCTGTGTCCCAGCTGTGGGAACATTATAGGTTGCTGATGATGATGATGATGATGCTAAACAGTGCGTATGGGTCTTCAAACCATCTTCAACCCAACTCGAAAAAATCCCGTCGTGTAATTATTACGTCCGTAAAAACGTGGGCTAACAAAGGCTTCATGGTACCGTGTGGTGCCGGACGTAAAGAATAACACCACCCCATTTATTCCCCTGGGTGTCGTAAAAGGCGACTAAGGGACTTACTAGAGAATGGGCAGCAGCGTTCTCTATGCATTTTACCACCATACTGCGATCGCCAACCCGCCTGCCAAGCGTGGCCATTATGGCAAAGCCCCCCAAATTGGGGGAGGCCTAAGTCCAGCAGTGGACGTCTTACGACTGAAATGATCATGATGATGAACAAAGGCTCAAAGGCGAATAATTCAGATTTAAATCACAAAGAGCTTTACTAACGTTATTTTCTTAACAATGTTTTTCTATCTGAATGTTTGTCTATCTATTTTGATTTATGTCAGTCACTTGTCACAATGACTGCGAATCCGAGAATAAATGTCTCATGGGAAACACTTGGATGTCAGAACAGAAAAGCTTATCAGAAACAATGTACCAGGAAATACTGGCTTGTTCAGTTTTTTGTGTATTTCATTATGAGTGGTTGCCCAGTGGAGTTTCCGTGACATGGACTGGACTGTCATGACATGCCAGCAGGGAAGAGATTTGATAACAAAACATCACGCTTGTTTCCCCGAAGATTTAGGCAGAGGTGTACTAAAGTACATCTACATTTCGCTAGCTATATTTAAGTCCCATATTATAGAGGGACGAGTCAGCTGCCATCAACCGGGCACATATACAGATGTGCCCGGATACAGATGGGAAATTTCTCATAGAAATATTGAATTACACTTTGCCCGACCTGGGATTCGATCCCAGGACCTTTCGATCACTATCCCAACGAGGCAGCGAGGTTTTTGATCCAGTCTCTAATTATTGTTCAATCTACTATTAAATCCTAAGTGAGCTTTTGTGATTGGTTTACCAAATGACTACAAACAACTAATTAATTACATTAAAGAGGTATTTCAGAAGTGAACACAGTGTTCGTAAATTTAAAAGTAAACTGTATTTATTCCTAATGGCTAAGACATATTACTCTATCGATGATTTTTTAAATGATAAAATATGACATTAGCAGTCCTTTATTTAATGTAATTTACCATTGACATGCATGTAAAAAATATGTTATAATTTATTCATTATTGACTAATAATACATTTAATTGACATTTCTTATAATATTACATTACTAAATTTTATTATGGATAATGGACATGCATGTAAAAATAAATTATAAATTATTTATTCTTAAAACATATAAATTACATTTTTCTACACGAACGTGATTTCTTGTATAAATTCAGCATGATCATTAAGAAAACCTAATATACCTATTTGTACACCAATTTCATTGGTAGGACATAGAGCTCGACATAAAATGTATACCTAAGAACTTTATTGTAATACCTGTGTTCACAAATAAAGATTTGATTGATTGATTCAAAAACAAATTGAGTTGATTAATTAGATCCTAGTGTCCATTTGCACCACAAATCAGTAATAAAAAAATAAATGAATTTAAAATATCGTTCTATTTCTGCCAATCGTCAGAAGACGACAGACACAGAATGATGTTTTAAATACCATCATAATCAGCCTTATTGTTCCCATTGCTGGGATACAGGCCTCCTCTCTGTGAGAGGGAGTGAGTCGTAATCTACCAAGCGGGCCCAGTGCGGGTTAGTAGATGTCACATGTCATCGAAAGTTTGGTTCTAGGACATGCCGGTTTACCGGATATACAATAGCTATTGCTGGTTGTCAGACTTTCTGGCTTCTGACGACCCGTAACGACTGTCGAAGATTCACGAAAGACAGCCGGAACCAGCGTCTTAACGTGCATTCCAAGGTACGGAGGGGTCTTGTTTGACAGGGAATGATGCAACCGCGGAAAGCGTAACATAACCTAATCGATCGACCCGCTCGGACATTATAACGTAGCGACAAGAATTTAACATACACAGACTACTATTATTTTAAGAGCGGTCGATAAATTTATAAATTAAGTTTAGAAACCAAACAAGAATAGCTCATTTCGTTTGTATAAGTCAATCATTCTGAGACTGGCAAGTACAATCAACTACGTCACTTGAACTTACTGCGACGAAATCATGACGATGTCTATGTCAAAAGTTTTCCTTGTACATGTGGTTGACTGTTCGCCAGTCTCTTGGGAAGCACTAGGCCCAAACCCGGGTCGAAACTAATCAGAAACGATGTGGCCGTAAGAAATATAGCCACTAACTTTTCCTCTATATTTAGAAAGAACGCCCGCTGAAATAAGGTAATATGAAGGCTCGAAGCTACAAGTTGGTGTGGATTTATATTTTTCGACTGTTTTATTGATTGGTGAAACTTTGTCTTGGAAATCTGTAAAGAGGCGAAAGAACTGGCATTTATTTGAAAATTAAAACTAGTAGGTGCTGCACAATCAAATACGTAGGTCCTAAGAAAAAGGAAGATAAGAAAAGATTATATAAGGTGTATCTATTCATACACGAAATATTTTAAGAGGTACACCTGTAGGTGGTAAAGAAGCTATAGAAGCAAAAGAATTTTTTTATCTAAGTGTTTCAGAATTTTCGTTATTATTATAATTTTAAAACTACTTGACACGTTTTGCATAAAACCTTTACTCTAAATTCTATGAATGGCCCGCCTGACGCTGCGAGGGCAACGACCGGACGGCACGAGCATGGCCGCGGTGTCTCGGGCCGTAAAAAATAAGAACGAGCCAATATTTCTTATGTGCGTCAAATAATTTATAAATATTAAATTTAAAAAAAAAAAACCCTTAGAATTTTTTTTTTCCTTGATATAGCTTCTTTACCACCTACAGGTGTACCTCTTAAAATATTTCGTATATGAATAGATACACCTTATATATCTAAAAGCTTCATGG
Organism: Aporophyla lueneburgensis; assembly: GCA_932294355.1. Taxonomy (NCBI): domain Eukaryota; kingdom Metazoa; phylum Arthropoda; class Insecta; order Lepidoptera; family Noctuidae; genus Aporophyla; species Aporophyla lueneburgensis. The sequence continues at coordinate 26,685,844 of OW028751.1, read as the reverse complement.
CATAGCATACATGAAGATTTTAATCTGAGGCGAAAAACCTGCACAAAATTGGTCTGATCAGCAGGCCTAAACAAAAGAACATGTCGGATAGTGTTAACGCGAGACGCTAACGCCAAAATGTATGACAATGACATTACTTTCGGACCGGACACGCGATGTCCCTCTAAGTTATTAGACAAATTTTGGCGTTAAATGCTCATGCTAGTTAGCAGATGCTCGAACTCTGCCGCTAATGGTGTTGCGGAGTGTTTTAATGAGAAAAATATGCATATTTTTGGTTTCGATGCTTTGCCTGGAGCTTATCGTGGCTAAACGAACATTTTGGAATTTCTGTAGTGATCTAAGGTGCGTCATCATCATCATCATCATATCAGTCGAAAGACGTCCACTACTGGACATAGGCCTCCCCCAATTTGGAGGGATTTGCCATAATCGCCACGCTTGGCAGGCGGATTGTCGGTCGCAGTTTGGTGGTAAAGTGCATAGAGAACGCTGCTGCCCATTCTGTAGTAAGTCCCGTAGTCGCTTTACGACACACGGAAAGAAATTTATCTAAACAAAAACGACGGAAATTTCACGGGAAGGGAAGTTGAAAATGCGTTCGCATCCACAAAACAAAAAGGATGTGTAGTTCTTTGTATTTTGATCAAATCAGATAGAATTTTCCATGTTGTCATTTCGACTGTGATATAAGCTTGATCTCAAAATAACTGAAGTGATTCACCAAAAACCCCATTAGATTGTAAAATTTCTCACCGTCTGCAGGCGCATTGATAGTCCTTCGTAGACGTTTGTTCTCGTCCTGTAGCCGCGCCACTGCCGTCACCAGTTCTGCTGACTCCGTCCGCCATTGCTCTTCAATAGCCTCTATTTCCTGTAGAACAAAAATTACAATGATTAAATTCTCCTGAAGGCTATGACAAAAAGGACATCATTCATAAATTTTTTGATAGATTGGTTTTTGTCGGCCTGATTAATTAATTTCGACCGGTTGAAAATTGGTGATATCTTTTGGCTACATTACTAAACCTACATTATAAACGGATAAAATTAGTTTGTTTTTATCTAGGTAATCACTGAAAGAGTCGGATTTGAAAAAATCTTTGCTTGCGTAAGCCCAATTCTTAAAGAAGGACATGACGACAACATGACGTCGGAGAGAATGCTGCGAGACAACAGAGTAATGTCAGGCGGGCGATGTTATACTATACAATTTATTTTAAGAAATTTCATACGGAAGAAGTCGCGGGCAGAAGCTAGTTACCAATATCATTTAGGACATCTCTCATAAAGTACATAAAGCATTATCTTGGATTAAATTTTCCATTTTGAAACCAGAACATCAATCATATCCTCCGTCCTTCCTAAACAGCTAAATCCCTAAACAAACACAGTCCTCTCATCAACCCTCAATTTAACATCCTCCACAAACTTAATATTACCAAGTTTATAGTCAAACCTACGGGCCCACGCTTCACACTGGCCGGTAAACCAACAAACCCACGGGTAACCGGATTGTCCGTTTAAAAATAAACCCCTATTCGCTTGTGCTTGCTAAGCAAACATTGCGAAACGCATGTTGCAAATTCATTAAACATTTATTGGGTTTCCTGAAAAATACCAAATACATATTGTACCTTTTTTTTTCGTTATAGCCTGGTTCCGTTATAGTCAGATCATGGTTTTCACATGATCTGACCAAGATTATGTTTGGACTTTAAAAGGGACTGTGACCTCTGACTTTGTTTCGGCCTTTCTTCTCAGAGTAGTCAGATAGGAAACGCCAACCTCATCTTCTTTTAAAAATATGATTGACGTGTAAGTGTTTTTACAAGCTAGTAACAGAGATACAATCATCTATTGCTAAATGGAGGAATCTGATCGAAGTTTATTTAATGCTAACTAATAAGAATTAGACCTTTAGGTGAGACCATCCGTGCATTACGTCACACCTTGAGGGTGAGAGACAATGTCCGTTACGTCACGCATAATTATTACGTATGCGTAGTGTCACAGATGGTCACACAAATATGATCGCTTGTGACAAAGATGTCTTAAAAAGAATTATACGTACAACGTAGTTTATGGATGGCCCCCTCTAATTAATTCCTTTTCGGAAAACTGCAATGCAAACAAGTAATAGTGTAAGCTAAATCTGATTCGACCTTGTTCTGATAACAGTAATTATGCAAATTGTTTAAGCACTGAACACAGTTCATTAACTTAGCATTTACCTGATAAGAGAGAGGTGAATCCTGCATATTTTGGACTTTTAATTGGTCAATGCCGATGCTGCTGGTGCGGTCAATGTCACATTATAAGGAAACTATTCATTCTTTATCAAGTCGTGAATTTACTATACATATTAAAAATAAAATCACTTTCCGTTTGTGAGAGTGCTTCTAAAATAAGTGTCTGTTCCTTGTTATAAGAGTTTGGTTTCCGCACTTAGTCCTTTGATTGGACCTCTGTGCGACAACGATACGTGTCTGTTGGTCTGCGTTCTAAATTCGTCAAACAATTCGATAATTTACAGAGCGCATTACAGTTGAGATCTATCATCCTCATAACTAGAATCTATAGATATTTTTACATACTTGCTTCTCAGAAAAACACAATCAAACACACATTCGTGACAGTTGCCCAGTTTCACTGACGATATGCATAAGACGAAACAATACTACAGCTAATTAGTCATGGCCCAGCAGAGCGTGCTGATTGATGAATGAATGCATAATACAATACATAACAGTCTGTTTACTACGTTTGGACGTAGACTCTCCCATAGGCAGTCAATTAACAATCTAGCTCGTTTGAATGGATTAACTGTGGCGCAACAAACATGGCGGCTTGGCCGGTGGCCCGCGCGACTGGCGCTTTTTTGTGGCGACATTTTTTTATCGCTTACTCTGGATTATCTTCGTTTAGCTTAGTGGCGAGAGATGAAAATCCAACTGTGTTGTTTTGCAACATGCTAGGATGTGCTTTGTTGGATTCTCAACGATCGTCGAGGGTAGAAAATACCGAACACAGGATGGGAAATCATCAAATGACTTTTCCCGCTCTGGGCGGAGCGGGAGGGCGTGTCAGACTTTTACTGACTAAAACCCACCCGTGTTCCATCAGTTGCCCATGTGCCAGGGTCACGGTATCTCTTTCGAACAATCACGCGAAGAGGATGTCCTAAGAGGACGATATAGACCTTTAACCATCAATATTGATGATGTTCCAAAGAATTTCACCATTAAAGAAGAGTTAGTACTCACAACCGAAGTGCTTCTATGACCATATGCATGAACGTTAACGAGGCAAAAGGAGTATAGAGATCGTAGTAGGTGGCGTTCTGTAGTTTCTGCCTACCCTCATGGGAAGAATGACTGAGTATATCTTTGTATGAATGCATACTCAAAACATCATTCTGCCTGTCATCTTCAAAAGATTGACAGAAAAAGAACGGATGTTTCAAATTATTCGTTTAGCGCTAAACGTTTTAGTGATTAGTTGCGCAAGCGCTTCTTAATGTCATCATAGCATGTCTTGATGTTGAATCTCCTTTTCCAGAAGACATCGACAATTGAAAAGAACCTCAAAACAAGGACCGTATTATGAGTAGTATTTTACTGAAGAAGATATCGTGATGAATAAAGTAACGTATAATAGCTTACTGCATCTCATACTTCTTGCCCACAAGACTATGAGTCAAATTCGTTCTGAAATCCCCAGTTTGATTTGCGACCTCCATTTCGAATTCGCATGAATATCATAAAATATTAACTAAACGTCAGTCCTAATAAAACAGCTGGATCTAGCCATAACTATGTTGTTACGGATAGACTCGGCCCTCCCTCGAGACTCGCAAATCTAAATGACGTCACTTCTCATTAAGTTCAGGCTATCGTTTTCCGATTGAAATAGCAACACAAATATTCGTTTGGTTGAATTTTTGGATATTTGGGAATAAAAGCCGAGGCAGGAAAAATTATATAAGAAAAGAAGTAGTTCAAATGATGTTGTGCCTTTTTTCCAGATTGCTTAACAGAAATCAGCTCGTTTAACCCAAATTCTGCAGGAGGAAAATATAGCCCAACATATTTTTTTTTCTTCCTGTGAAGTCCAAATTAGACTGGTTCCCTTTTCTCCTACTTTATATAAGGTGTACCTATCCATACACGAAATATTTTAAGAGGTACAACCTGTACGTGGTAAAGAAGCTATAGCAACGAAATAATTTTTTTCTAAGGGTATTTTTAAATTTATTATTTATAAATTATTTGACGCACATAAGAAATACTAGCTCCTTATTTTTACGGCCCGAGACACCGCGGCCGTCGCCCTCGCAGCGTCAGGCGAGCCATTCATAGAATTTGGAGTAAAGGTTTTATGTAAAACGTCTCAGGTAGTTTTAAAATTATAATAATTACGAAAATTCAAAAACGCGTAGATAAAAATTTGCTTTTTGCTTCTATAGCTTCTTTACCACCTACAGGTGTACTCCTTAAAATATTTCGTGTATGAATAGATACACCTCATATATGCACAAAAAGGACAAAGAGGAATCCTATATTCTCCTAATTTCTACTAAAGCTTTTTTTTAAAGACGTCTGTTACTATTTAATCCTCCGATGTATGTGTACTTACATCTCATGCAGAGTGTGCCCATACAATAATAATGAACACTCTATAGAACGTCGTTCGCTTCGTGGACCTCTACAAACAGTTGGTAACCACTGAATAATAATATTACGAAGTTACAAGCCCCTGTCCATCTTCATATAACCGTTTAGTCGACTCTTAGACCACGTCCGGCGAATAGGGTGTTCTATTCATAGCCAACGTGTGGGACGATTGATTGATCCCAACGTGTGGGACGTTGGGATCAATCTGAATAAATCAGCATACTGCCTGGAAGGTATGGGAAATTTAAACGATGCCTTTGTCCTATATTCTTTGGAAATCCATATTCAATCCGTACGGAAAGACGATTAAAGCTCAGGTGAATATGCGTTGTCACGTGCCAAGTTTTCATATCTGTTTTTCACGTTGTGCTCTTGTTGGACCACTCCTTTTTTTTTCTGGAATTGCTGCATATTTCCACAAGGCAGATAGTGATAGAAAATAATTCAATACAGTAAGCGGTTACACAATTTCAATATGAAGTGTATAATCCTTTTATAAACAGCAGCATCTACTGGAAGTCGACCGCAACATATTTTGATGGTATGCAAATGATTAGAATGTATAATAAACATATCTGAAAATGCTGGTGCACATGGTTGTTTCGTTGTGCTATAAAACATCGTTTACCTGGATTAATACCATAGGGTACTTTTAATCCCGGTAGTACTACGCTCCTGTGGGATATTTTACGACATCCACGTGGGCAAAGCCGCGGGCAGAAGCTAGTAAATAATACAATGACTGATGACGATGCGAAGAAATGAGAGGAATGCGGCAACACAAACACTATTGTATTAATGAGAATAGTTAAAAGGAAAGACTCAGACCAAAGAAATTATAGATGAATTGAGTTGAAGATGATGAAATGACTACGTTGGGATTGGACACATAAACATGTGTGGCAGAAAAAGACGTACTGCACCGGACTCATACATATAGACTAGCTATGTGTAGGAACACCATGATGAAGTGGTGGGTTATTATCACTTCCTCAATCTGTCCAATTACATATAAGCCTATAATATTGGGAACATTATCCATCACTATTTAGCTGGGACAAAGGGCTCCTCTCTTCGAGAGAAACTGGGCTGCAATCCACCATCCAATCTGGGCCCAGTGCGGGTTCGTAGACGTCACATGTCTTTGAATTTTTGGTTCTAGAACACGCCGGTTTCTTCACAACGTTACCCTTCGCCGTTTTGAGAGTAGTGGCGACGAAATAATTTAGATACAGTAAAGCGCCAGTAAGTTGCGGTCGTTACCACGGGGCCACCAGTACCCACCTCAATCTCTCCAAGTAATTTTACTAATTTAATGACACACGTCCACCAAACCCTGACATTTTATTATCAAACGTCTTGTCCAACACTAGCTTTCAATATCACTCCGGTCAAGGTCGCTGCTGCTGAGGTATTTCCTTTACAGACAATGGCTGCACTTGTGACTGTTGCGTACTGAATTACGGCATTCACCGGCTAATGTGATTATCTTGATTTTGTATCTGATGTTACATAAACACCACAGACTGGTATGGAATTGAATAATCTTTGTGATGCAATATTTAAGAGCAATAATGTTCAAGGACTGTGATAGTTGTTTTGTTTTATGGGCTGGACAAGACGCGTCTACCCACATCTAAGTATTGACCTAATAAGCAAGTAATGAATTCAGCTCGGTAGTTGAAATAAGTACTAGAAAATACAAACCTTAACATTAGAAATGAATGGAATACTGTTTCCAGCCCACAATCATCACAATGACCGGTCATTAAATATATTGACTAGTCAATTACAGCACTAACCGATACATTTCGAGCAAAATGATTGTTTTTTACCCAGACAGGCAAATGATCATTTATTTCTTAAACACCGCTCTTAAAAGTTACCACAAAGTGAGCAATCGGTAATTACGTAAAATACATGTAGTGTAGTAACTGCGTTGTCAAGTATGTATAATTGTAATGTACAGACGCCAGCACAAAAAGCTACTACAATCTGTCAAATGTATTTATTAGGTTTTCTAACTTTATCGCTAAGGAATAAGGTTCAAGATTGCCTGGGAAAATTTGACAGTTTCGGGTACCTTGATGTGCTGCATGCGTAGCATGACCACCGTAGAAATGGGTTTTGTCGACGGAAGAATAGACAAAATTAAAGATTGTAGAAAGTTTAAAGACAGATTAAAGCTTGTAGAAATATTTGTACCGTTTTATGCTGGAGTAGCATGACAATTCTATCTCTATTCTACCAAAAATAGACAAAGTTCTTTCTATGGTGGTCATGCTACGCGTGTTGGCGTCTGTATTAAACTGTCTTAGTATCGCAATGATCTGCTCTCTTTAGCAAATGGGTGGGTAGCGACAAAATTTCTTCGACAGGGATGTGGGTATGTAAGGTTCGACCTTCTCTTTTTAGGGTTCCGTTGCCAAATGGCAAAAAACGGAACCCTTATAGATTCGTCATGTCTGTCTGTCTGTCCGTCCGTCCTTATGTCACAGCCACTTTTCTCCGAAACTATAAGAGCTACGCTGTTGAAACTTGGTAAGTAGATGTATTCTGTGAACCACATCAAGATTTTTACACCAAAATAGAAAAAAAAATTTTTGGTTTTCCCCATTCTTAGAACTGAAACTCAATTTTTTTTTTTTTCATCTAACCCATATGTGTGGGGTATCTATGAATAGGTCTTCAAAAATGGTATTGAGGTTTCTAATATCATTTTTTTCTAAACTGAATAGTTTGCGCGAGAGACGCTTCCAAAGTGGTAAAATGTGTGTCCCCCCCCCCCCCCATAACTTCTAAAATAAGAGAATGATAAAACTCAAAAAAATATATGATGTAACTACATAACCATGTAAACTTCCACCGAAAATTGGTTTGAACGAGATCCAGTAAGTAGTTTTTTTTAATACGTCATAAATCGTAAACCGCAATTTACCTTTCATTTAATCAACTCAAATATAAAAATTAAAAAAAAAAACATTTAATTTCATAAGCATAAACCTTATACATAAACCGAGGATACCTACAGGTTTGTACGGAACTCTCGGTGCGCGAGTCCGACACGCACTTGGCCGGTTTTTAGGGTTCCGTTGCCAAATGGCAAAAAACGGAACCCTTATAGATTCGTCATGTCTGTCTGTCTGTCTGTCTGTCTGTCTGTCTGTCTGTCTGTCTGTCTGTCTGTCTGTCTGTCTGTCTGTCCGTCCGTCCGTATGTCACAGCCATTTTATTCCGAAACTATAAGAGCTATGCTGTTGAAACTTGGTAAGTAGATGTATTCTGTGAACCGCATTAAGATTTTCACACTAAAATAGAAAAAAAACAATAAATTTTGGGGTTCCCCATACATAGAACTGAAACTCAAAAATTTTTTTTTTCATCAAACCCATACGTGTGGGGTATCTATGAATAGGTCTTTAAAAATGGTAATGAGGTTTCTAATATCATTTTTTTCTAAATTGAATATTTTGCGCGACAGACACTTCCAAAGTGGTAAAATGTGTGTCCCCCCCCCCCCCCGTAACTTCTAAAATAAGAGAATGACAAAACTAAAAAAAATATATGATGTACATTACCATGTAAACTACCACCGAAAATTGGTTTGAACGAGATCGAGTGAGTAGTTTTTTTTTAAAACGTCATATATCATAAACCGCAATTTACCTTACATTCAATCAACTGAAATATAAAAATTTAAAAAAAAAAAAATATATTTTTAAACCGAAAATACCTACAGGTTTTACGGAACCCTCGGTGCGCGAGTCCGACTCGCACTTGGCCGGTTTTTTTATTTACGAATTTCGCCGAGGTCGTTTATCGAAAGGGACAAAACAGTGTTCAGGCTATAAAATTAGGAGCCGGTTTGAGATGGGAAGAATGGTACGACTCAAGTTGAAGAATGCACTTCCGTATAAATGTTATATTCCGAATTACGTTTCTGAATCAGACAGTATTAAGTCTCATTATTGGTATTCCAATGGCAGAATATTTCATATCATTCGGAACAACTGTGTGGAAAGCAACATGTAGAACACTTAAAAAGTTAATCAAACTTGTCAAAATCTTTGACCAATGAAAGGTCCTAAAGCTGGACTTCATTGAAGGGAGTAAAACATATCTGGAGAAATGATAGGTGCTATAAGTACACATTCGGCAACCTTTCGGAGAGACAAGGAGTGATGTTAAAGGCTTATTTGCAATGTCGACAATGACATTCCAACAGCTAATTTTACGTGCAAATTATGAAATACTAGCTTTTGCCAGCGGCTTCGCCCGCGCGGAGGTCGGAAATGATCCCGCGGGAACATACTACCGGGATAAAAAGTATCCTATGTCCTTTCTCAGGCTCTAAACTATCTGTGTACCAAATTTCATTTAAATCGGTTCAGTAGTTTTAGCAGGAAAGCGAGACAGACAGACAGACAGACAGACAGAGTTACTTTCGCATTTATAATATTACTAGCTTCTGCCCGCGACTTCGTCCGCGTCAAATTTTTGCTCCCCTTACCCTTCCCGTCGCATCGATTTGCCTGCTAGTTTTCGTCCATTTTCGCTCCTTGAGTTATAGTGAGTCAACCTTAAAAGATAGACATATGCTCTTGGGACTTTTTTTTTGAACTTTTTAAAAATAACAATCCCGTCATACATGATTTTTGCGTTACTTTAACCGTTTACGCAGCGCACGCAACGGAAACTCTCAGAAGGAATAAATTTTCCCCGTTTTTGCAACATTTTTCATTACTGTTCCGCTCCTCTGAGGTGTAGCGTGATGTTATATAGCCTATAGCCTCCCTCGATAAATAGGCTACCTAACACAAAAAGAATTTTTCAATTCGGACCGGATTCGATTCGGAGATTAGCGCGTTCAATCAAACAAACAAACTCTTCAGCTTTATAATATTAGTATAGATAATTAGTTGACCCAGCGAACTTCGTATCGCCTCAGATTCAATAAATGTTGTTATAAACGTACCAAGTTTGACAACCTGGTACGCGGTGGTGATCTGGTAAGCGTTTTCTAGCTGACACTCATATGTTAGGTTAGCTCCTACCCAGTTATGATGACCTGGTACTTCGAAGGCATAAAGCGTTTTCTAGCTGACACTCCTTTGTTTGGTAAGCTCCTGTCAAGTTATGATAACCTGGTACTTCGAAGGCAACGTTTTTGTCATAGTACCACGTTTTATAGTGACTTGTATTCTCTTTGACGTTTTATGTGACGTCTCACGGGAACGCGGTCGTAAAAAGGGGAAAAAAAAAAAAAAAAAAAAAACGGGATAAAAAGTATCCTATGTCCTTCTCCTGGCTCTAAACTACCTCCCTGCCAATTTTCAGCTAAATCGGTTCAGCCGTTCTTGAGTTATAAGTGAAGTAACTAACACGACTTTCTTTTATATATATAGATATAGTGTGGAAGTGTGGATTTTCTGATCTTTAACGAAATGTCAAACAAACGACCTTCATACCAGAAATATGGTAGCCTTAATCTTTCAACAATGCTGATGGATTATTAACACAATCAGCCTATAATGTTCCCACTGCTGGGATACAGGCCTCCTCTATGTGAGAGGGAGTGGGTCATCATGCACCACGCAGGCCCAGTGCGAGTTGGCGATTGTCACGTCTTCGAATTTTTGATTCTAGGACATGCCGGTTTCCTTTTTTTTTCTGGATGGGAAATCATCAAATGACTTCTCCCACTCTGGGTGGAGCGGGAGGGCGTGTCAGACTTTTACTGACTAAAACCCATCCGTGTTCCATCAGTTGCCCATGTGCCAGGGTCACGGTATCTCTTTCGAACAATCACGCGACCCCGGCAGGCATCGGTACTAGTAGACCCCTTCACTGCTGCTGACATCTCTTTGAGGCGCGCGTGGAACACTACGCGCCGTCGACCCTAGCCTGGTCCTTACCGGGCGGCGAGCTACCCATTGCTCGCCACCCGCAAGCTCGCGCCTACGGTGGCCGGGAGTCCGCTATCGACTCCCGACGCCCGGGGCGTCTCCTCCTGATGCCGGTTTCCTCACGATGTTTTCGTTCACCGTTTTGAAAGTAGTGGTAATGAAATTAAATACACAAAGTAAAATGCCTGCCTGGGTTCAAACTCACGACCTATAAAACGTCAGTCGGTACAGATACCACTGGGCCACCACTGCTCTCTCGGAATAATTATCAGTTTTACTCAGTTATCTCAATCTTAAGTCATTTCCGTTAACGGAAGCTGCCTATAATCTTGCCACTTCTTGTTCTTCGCCCTCGTCTCCGTATATCCAACTTCTAGACTATATTTGTCCCCCTAACATAATAAATTAATCTTAACATCATCTCGAATTCCCAATAATATTTTCTTCGTCAGCAAATACGGCGAGAGCCGACCAAGGTGATCAATTTTAATCGCATTTCAGTTGTGCACATCAATCATTGGACGTAGCCGACGAGCGAACCAATAGGAACAATCTAATATCCGCGTCATTTATTGATTCAGAATCGCACTGCTTTTATTGTGGAGCGTAACTGTAGAAAATTCCGAGATAGAATTACTGTAGGTATTCTTATTTTCAAGACGCGATATTATTTAATCGTTGCGGTTAAAACTTGGACATAGAGACATTAATAAAAGAGTAATGCTTAGATTCTTAGATGGTTCGGTCACGTTGCAAAATGAATGTCTGTGCGGCGATTTACAATAGGAAAAGGGGGACGGCAGTGGAAGCGACGACCACTCAACCGACTCACGTGTATGAAAAGATGAGATAAACGTGGCCGATCCAAAAGGAGTAACGATGCAATATTTATGTCCAGCACTTATTTGCTACTCCTTAAAACGGTGTATCTTTGAAAGTTTGTGTTGTAGCCTAGATCTCTGCGTTTAACACTTGGAGGTAGAAATATTTTACAGAATTATAATCTTTAAAATCATCAATACCACCCTCTAAATTCATTTAATCCCATGAATGACTTTTCTTTTTCACATACCTTAGCGCGTCCACTTTAAGTACATTACTTACATTAGTACTATATTATCCCGTTGCTATAGAAAGAAAACTGTCTTTGTCTTCATAGAAATGCGAGTCTACGGGTTCGCCCCGTGCTCGGGCAAAAGCGACGTCAAGTTGCATAAAAAAAACTCAAAAGCGACGTCAAGTTGCATAAAAAAAACTTTGTCTATGTTTGGTAGAATAGAGATAGAATTGGTCACGTTACCCCTGCTGAAGTTAGGTAATTAAGATTCATTTGAGTACAATACTCATGGGTCAAATTGCTAATAGAAAGTAAAAATGCCACAGTTGATATGTTTGGATATGTATACGTTTGGAATAGTTGCGGCTTTCTCAGAACGCAATCTATACTAACATTATCAAAAGGAAAAATGTTGTGATTTTGTATGTCATGTCCGGGGCAATATTCTCGACTACTGGTTCAGACCTTGTAAAAGCCGCAGGAATCTTGTGGATGCGGGAAACACAAAACCGATCGAAGTGGCGGAGCTTGGGGGAGGCCTATGTCCAGCAGTGGACGTCTTTCGGCCGAAATGATGATGATGATGATGATGACTGGTCTCGAAAGCTATACGGTTTTGCGAATTGTCAAAGGATATACATATTTTATATTACTAACAGAAAATACGTGGATAATGTCTGAAGCAGAAGTTATTATAATTAAAGGCAGTATGCTCTAACAATCTTATTCCCTTATCGACCGAAACACTTCAGTACTTAGGCAATTATGTATTCAGGCACCAATTGGATCAGGAGCGCTCTCCATTAAATTAGATCAGCTTAAAATTAGTCCGCGACTAATTACATCTAACTGAAACCACTACGCCATTTCATTTGATTTGTTGCTAGGCTTATTTGTTTTACACTGAAAATGAAGACAGATATATTACATTTTTTGCCAACTTTTCATATTTATATTTCAGCACAAAACAGCATGATTAGAATTTTTATCATTGATAGGTAGGTAGTGGAGATAATATTTGAAAACATATCGGACAGTCACTGATACGGTAATACAATAAAATGCAAATAAACATTAGATACAATACATTATCAGTCCCGAGGCATGCTCAATTCAAAATGGCCGGGCCCCCTCCGGGCTTGTTAGGAATCCTACTAATATGTTTGGATGTTTATATGGTTGCATATTTGTAACTCAATCACGCAAAAACAGCTGAGCGGATTTGGATGAAATTTGACACACAGATAGTTTATAACCTGGATTTAACACATAGGGTACTTTTATCCCGGTAGTACGTTACCGTCGGATAAATTTCGACCTCCAGATGAGCGAAATTCATCATTTCAGCCGTAAGACGTCCACTGCTGGACACAGGCCTCCCCCAATCTGGGGGGGTTTGTCATAATCGCCACGCTTGGCAGGCGGGTTGGCGATCGCAGTATGGTGGTAAAATGCAAAGAGAACGCTGCTGCCCATTCTCTAGTAAGTCCCTTAGTCGCCTCTTACGACACCCATGGGAAGAAATGGGGTTGTGCTATTCTTTACGTCCGGCACCACACGGTACGAACGAAATTGGCAAAAGCCTATACTACTTTACTTTTAGTACCGAAACCAGCCTTTTTGTATAGGTCTGCCGGTAGTCACAGGTCTGGTTTATTCAAGCTAATGCAAATGAATACCAGTATTATATATGAAGTCACTGCCTATCTGACATTTACAACCCAGTTACCATACGATATCCTGTAGGTAAAACTGGTGGTCGGAACTTTCGGACTTCTAATGACCCGTAACAACGGTTAAAGATCCACAAATGACAGCAGGAACCAACGACTAACCGTGCTTTCCGAGGCACGGAGGAGTCTTGATATGCATAGATGGTCACTTATACACGAACCAACCACGCCAAACATAGATTAACGTGATCTATCAACTGGAGCGGACATTATTACTTAGGCACAAACCCTGCTCATCACGTACACCACAGTAAACTTAATTAAACACAGCAGTTTAGATCTAGTTAGAGGTTAAGTGCCTGTTAGCAAAGGGCCAGTAAACACCGCCGTATTACGTAGATACATTAATGAAACCGTTACCCCAAAATTACTGCTACACGCTCAACCAGTAGGCAGTTACAATATCGAAGGCCAACATTTTACTTTTCATTTCATTATCGTAAGTACAATAAAGTTTTAAGCAATGCTTTACATAATGTGCCGTTACGGTTGGAGACACCCAAGGTAGGTGAACTACTGACGCAGCTGATGACAAGAACAAGAATGAGGTAGTCGTTGGACAAGACCTACGTGGAACAAAAGAGGATCATGAGCTCAACGTAGGGATAACGTAATCAAGAAAACTGGCAAATCGACATAGCCAAGGATGGAGGACAGTATCTAAGGAATCTATGTAGAGGGAATAATTTTATAGTTCTGTGGTTGTGCGAAAATTGATTCAAAATGGAGAGCAGCATCCTATTGTCTGCTAAAAGAACGGTTTGCTTTTGTGGATGGTAAATCATCAAATGACTTTTCCCGCTCTGGGCGGAGCAGGATGGTGTTAGACTTTTACTGACTAAAACCCACCCGTGTTTTTTCAGTTGCCTGTGCCAGGGCCACGGTAATTCTTTCGAACAAATCCGCGACCCTGGTAAGCATGGGCCCTAGCGGACCCCTTCAATGACTGCTGACATCTCTTTGAGGCGCGCGTGGAACACAACGCACCGTTGTCGACCCGGGCTTGGTCCTTACCGGGCGGCGAGCTACCCATTGCTCGCCGTCCGCAAGCCCGCGCCTGCGCTGGCCGGGAGTCCGTTATGGACTCTTGGCAAACAGGCCGTCTCCTGCGGCGGCTAGGGGCGTGAGGGTGCAAAATTGCCTCTCCCTCACGCACTCCGCCTTCTTCGCGAGCAATATTGCTTCGCAGGAGGTGAGGGCTTCCCATGCAATCTCGCTCCGTACCATGGCCTGGAGCAGGGCCGGACGTGAGAGAGCGGCACACTCAAAGGTGGAGCAAAGAGATCCATGTTTAGCACGAAACACAAATGAGAAAGAAAATGATATAATTCTTCTGCGTTGAGTACGCAATATTTAAAACTAAAACCAAACCACATAATAGTAAAATGTAGCCATAAGTTCATAATTATGATGATGCAATAATACTTTATTACAATTTGAGTGAGTTACGATGAGAATTTGGACTCATTTCAAATTCAAGAACGTTTCTGAACTTCATTTTAGATGAACAGATAATAAAATACGTGACAAAAGAACAATTTCAAACTGCTAAGCTAGCGTTAAACGAGAAACTGAATATGTAACACAAACGCTTATCTCGAAATCTCTCCGTACTATGAGGTTTGAAACCGCATCTGTCCGTACGAGGTAATCTCATCACATGGCTTTTTGTTCAGTTTTAAAACAGCACTTTTCATTCAATCCTTTGATCATGTTAAGCTATCATATTACAAAATCTGTATACGCTTGGCAAACTCTCAACAGTTAAATAGGAAAGAAAACCTTTTCACAACTTACTAGAAAAACTAAAACAACTGACCAAAAATCAATCAATCAAAAGAATTTTACATGGAGCGACTGCCCATATAACCTCTAGAACCCATTGACTGAGTAACACGATACTCTTTGGGTAACAGTAGACTAAGTTGTAAGACTTTCTGGCTTCTGAAGACCCATAACGACTTTCAGATTTACGAATGATGACCGGGACTAACGACTTAACGTGCTTTCCGAAGCTCGGAGGAGTCTTGGTATGTAAAGCTGGACTCATCCACGGATCAACCGAGGCAATCGTAGCTTAACCTGATCTTTCCACAAGCCCTTCCAAAACTTACTCCAGAAAAAGTTCACAAGGATACCTTGCAATGCGATAGGGCTTAACAGCTCGAGCAGTTACCACCACCGCAGTGCTGACTGCTGATGCGACTTTGACCATGGCATGGCATGTAGTATTCCTGCATAATTCGTGTCAACACGAGAGACAAAGAATATAGTGCTAGCGCCTCACCAAAGTACAACACAAACGTAGATCAATATCAAAGTACTGTTATTGCTATTAGCCTGTGTAATCCCACTGCTGGGCAAAAACCTTCCCCCATTACTTCCAGTTCTTGCGATCCAGGGATTATGGGGACCACTGGTTGGTCAAGTTACGTCATTACGAATTTAAACGCTAATATATTGGAGAGTAGGGCATGACCAAGGAAACGATGGATAGACTGTGTGAATAGATGATTATGCCTGGAAAGGGAGGGACTACCGAGATTACGAATAATAGAGAAAATTATGGAAGACAGAGAATTGCTGTTTTATTGTTGAATGATAATGATAAAAGGTCAACTTTGAAACACTAGCCACCTTTCCTCATAAGACATAATCAATACGACTCAATAAGTCTTCGATAAGAGATGATCTAATCCAGTCCAGAATAATTCGTGCTCAATAAAATCGTCATCTTCAACCTTTAGTGCAACACAGAATGCAATAAGCGACCGGTCATGCATGCAGGCCGGAAACTAAGTAGGTAATTATTCAATTCAACACAATAGTACAACAAGTTAATAAATTCTTGTTGCATTGTAAGTTATTTACGTAGTACAGTTCTGTCTATGAAATTGATTTAAATACCTATAAAAAGAAATCGTGCATTTGCGTGGTACTTTTCTTTGTAACACAGCAATTTGTCTTCCGTGCGTGGATAGTCAGAAGAGTGTGAAGTACATATTTGGAAGAGGAGTTCTTTCAAGAACCTATGGCTTGGACTAGGATAAAATGGTTAACAGGGCCTGAGAGTCAGCGGACTCGGGAACGTCCGCCACCCAACCAGCAGGATCCAAAGCGGCGAACTCCTCCCGCGAGCCTGAGATGGCCCGCAAAGGCGGGCCGACACCAACGGAGTATAATGGAAGGCGCACAAGTTCAAACCCCCGATCCAATTGTGGGAAGAGAACACCGGAGTGGTTTTTATTCATTCTTACAGACAGGAGGCCTGCGTCCCAGCAGTGGGAGCATTATAGGCTGTTGATTACGATATCCTTTTTATACTTGGGGACTTCAAGGTCATCGACTGTCATCTCAGTATTATTCAGTCTTTCCAACCATTCATATCGTCTGTATGATCTCACATGGGTTGAACTTTGATCGCTTTAGATCGAGTCACCCGGAGCATTAATTCAAGCAATAGATCTTTGCTGTCGACTACAATCGATATGGTTAAGATAATGATCAATCAAAGGCAACGATATCGATCTATACACTTTCACGGTTCAGTAGTTATAATTTTGTGCTTGAAGCGACCAAAAGGAGGTTAATATAAAGTATGGTTCAGCAAACAAGGTCGTATGTGAAGCTACATATTTAGCTCCTATTTACTAAATATCGTTCGATGAATAAAAACTCTCCCTGCCTCTCAAGTCGCATAGCATCTAATCCCTTTTTCTTTTCATTTCCGTCCGTCGCAGACCAACGGTCACTTTAACCGGTTCCCCGACCTCTCATTCATGCAAAGATGTAAAAAAAGGGTTCAATTAAAATATTCTCTGCATGTTGAATATGCAGTTTCAAATGGGCAGCTCTGTAAAAAACGTATCGCATTTTTTCTGATACTCAAGGTTAGGAAATTCATATGAGTCATTAATATATCTGACTTATTGAAGGAATGTAGTAGTATTTTAAGAATTTAACATACATATCGAAACAGTAGGAAAAGATTCACAATGATAGTCAAGACAGGACAATGGCGGTATCATAGACTATAAGAGCTTGATCCAGAATCCGATAGTTACCGGCTTAAGGAGAATTGAGTTAAAAGTAAGCACATGTAGGTCCAATTTTGTATGGCAGTAAGCTTATCAGGCGAAAGGGAGATGATTGATTGACGCTGTGATATTTTTAGAGTGCTGCCGGGCGGTCCATCGACCTAAAAAGACCTAAACTTAGAGACATAAACAATGCAATGAAATGTGGTATCGGCAGTCCTAGATCCAACAGTAGAAGACTTGGCGGATATCATGTAGAAAATGATAGTGAACCTGAACAAAACAGAACTTCCAAGCTGCACCCTAATTGCGCACACTATTTATCAGAATCGGAATCATTTCGAAGCTAATCCATTCTTTTATATGTTTCGAAAAGTTATCTGCTTAGCAACGTTAACAACGCCATCAATGTTATGGAACTGTGAAAATGAAAGTGATTCCTACTGACAGTGTATTACACAATTACCCTTCTGGGTTTGAAGCACCTCTTTGGATAATACTACACCAAACGATTGCTAAACAAAGATTAAACAAACGTTTCAGTGAGAAACGTTTCAGTGAGAAAAGTTTCAGTCTGAAAGCAGTACCTAATAAACAACACTGAGATGGAATCCTGCTGTGGTTCAGACACGCCTAGATCCAGCAAGAGAAGACTTGGCGTTGTCATGGTGAAATAAAAAGAACTACCGAATTGGGTACACCACAACACCAAAAGATTAACGAAACAAAGATAAGTTAAACGATTAAAACAAACGTTACAGTAATAAGTAAACATGTAATACGAGTCCTTGAACAAATTACATAGATTACGTGCAAGACATGCTTGCATACCTCGCACATCTCACTCGTTTTCATTAGCATATGGCCATGAGAAAACTTCAACATATGGATAGTTGTTGTAATAGAAAATTAATCAGTCCGCGATATGGTAAGCGACATTTTGCAGTCGGCAGGTAATTTTCAAGGGCTCAAGGGAAAGATCTGGATGCGACTGGCACATACCAGGAAAACATGGCAAGATAGGGACGAAGCTAGGCGCAGTAACTGAAATACCAGATTTTTTGGGAGCTGGTACCAATGAGTGTGATATCAGTACCAAAGTAGTACCTACCCTATTGGTACTGTTAACAGACGTAGTACCTGGACTATTGGTGTTTTATATCAGTACTGGTATTTTGCCGGTACCAAAAAAATATTGCCGTTAGTACCTTGTGGAACCTTGTGGTTCCTCGTACAAATATGATATTTGTAGTAGGCAACAGGTACCTGAATTGTTAGGTGGAGTACCGGTACCGTTTCACACTGTATCGGCTTCCAAGCCCTAGCTAGGAGCACTCTAAAATGAATCCAGCATGACTTATTGCCCTAATACTCTCGATGCATAGTAGAAGAGGTAGACTAGTCGAAAAGAGTTGGTCTATATTTGAAATTAGTTAGTCATAGCAAAGATATAAATATTCTATAGAGGTATTTTAGAGCAGACAGACGATTTTCTAAGGGACGTGACTTCGTGAATGAGACTACGATGCAATTACAACAAACCAGGGAAATGTTAGCACAATAAGTCGTACAGTCTGTAGTACCACAGAGAGAGTTACTTAAGTTGATGTTCTGACAGCGTTAATCTAGAAAAACCAGTCATTAATTTTGGTGGGCTTTGTAGCGGGGTATGAGCTTTTTGTGAATCCCGTGACAGCATAAGACTGGAGGATCACACCTTCAACTTCTAATGCAGCTCTAGCACAAAGAATCGGGTCATCATCATGATTTCAGCCGAAAGACGTCCACTGCTGGACAGCAGGAGGCCTACCTCCTTCAATTTCAAGGGGTTTGCCATAAATGCCACGCTTGCCAGACGGGTTGGCGATCACAGTATGGTAGTAAAATGCATAGAGAAAGCTGGTGCCCAATCTCTAGTAAGTCCCTTAGTCGCCTTTTATGAAACCTACGGAAAGAAATGGGATTCTATTTTTACGTCTACCACAAAGAACGGGAAGAATCAAGAATCGGGTAATGTTTTTTATTCTGAAGTTCTCAGTTCATTCGCTGTAACGTCTCGAATCGATCCAATCACGAAACGCTTACCCAAATTCTGTGGGAGCGAGCTATTAGCTACTCACCTACCTACGGACCTGCTCCTTTTGTTAATCAAACAAATTAGGGTGTACACGATGTGACAGGGTTTTTAGGAACAAATTTGGTTTTGCTAGGCTTCAGAGAGCTGGCGTAAGAAATGAAAACTATTGAATATTGTGTGGGTTAACCTGGGACTAATACATTTATTTAAGTCGGTGAAGTGCTCTTCAGCGCATCATTTCTTCATTATTTTGGCAATCAAGAAGACTAATTTCCAGATGATGATGATAACTTGTAGAAATTTGCTGTGCTGCTGGAGAGTTTGTTGCGTAACTTCTTCCCAATTAAAGCACTAGGAGGTGGTGAAGAGCGAGCGTTTTTGGGGGACAGGGGGGCTGTCTATTATAATTTTGACGTTCGAAAAGTGCTGATTCTCAGCCTTTTTTTTTTTTTCCAGGATGGGAAATCATCAAATGACTTCTCCCGCTCTGGGCGGAGCGGGAGGGCGTGTCAGACTTTTACTGACTAAAACCCACCCGTGTTCCATCAGTTGCCCATGTGCCAGTGTCACGGTATCTCTTTAGAACAATCACGCGACCCCGGCAGGCATCGGTCCTAGTAGACCCCTACACTGCTGCTGACATCTCTTTGAGGCGCGCGTGGAACACTGCGCGCCGTCGACCCGAGCTTGGTCCTTACCGGGCGGCGAGCTACCCACTGCTCGCCACCCGCAAGCTCGCGCCTACGGTGGCCGGGAGTCCGCTATTGACTCCCGACGCCCGGGGCGTCTTCTCCTGCGGCGGCTAGGGACGTGAGGGCGCAGAGACTGCCACTCCCTCACGCGCCCCGCCTCCTCCTTCGCGAGCATTACTGCTTCGCAGAAGGAGGTGACGGCTTCCCATTCCCTCTCGCTCCGTACCATGGCTCGCACCAGGGCCGGACGCGAGAGGTCGCCGCCGCCAATCTGATTCTCAGCCTTAGTTGAATAAATGGTATGGTTATTACCTTTTTACCCTTATTACGTATGCTACGCCTAGCCGAGAAAGTTGAGCGAGCTTACAAGTAACTGCTCATAATGTGATTGGTTTGTAATTCTACTTAACTGCAACTAAGTGGAAAGCTCACTGCACAATCTATTAATTTGTATTGAGTCATTAAGTTTTTACTGTTTTTATGGGACTTTCTACTAACGTATAATAAGTATCGTAAGTAATCATTTAAAAATTAAATTAATTTAAAAAGGCACCTTATATTTATATTCGTGCTATTTTAATAACTTTTCAGCACACTTTCAGAAACCAAAACAAAATTGCCAACTTTAGTCGAAAATAAATACTTTTTTACGCGTTGCGAAAGCGCGTTGCGGTTTAGAGATTCGGCCCAAAATTTGAAAGATCACATAGGTACGCACGGCGACAAATCAAGCTAATATAGTTCCAGTAGGTATAAGCTGTCTTATCATTGAACGGAAAGCCTATATATACAATGCGAGATCTGCTAAAACTGGAACTGTATAGCATGATATGTAGTCGTGTGTACTATACCTCCATACTTATGCTGATATTATAAATGCTAAAGTAACTATGCCATATAATTACTATCTTACCTTCTTACACCGCCTGAAGAGGATTTCGAAGACTCATGATTTTAATCCCAGTAGTACAATGCCAATTCAGGTTATAATGGAAATGCGTAGCTTGATTTGTTGTCGTACGTAGGTACTACGTCCCCGTAGGATAAATACGGCCGGTATTTATCCATGCGGGAAGAAGCCGTGGGAAAAAACGAAAGGGAAGTATTTGTATCGCGACTAATACCGCAGTATGAACGTGGCTTTAAGAATGAAGCTTACAAATACTTTTACTTGAAATCACCTGCCATCCAAGCTTTCACTGAGTTGAGCTTAACAGTTAACTTTCACTTATTTAATAACTATTTGAGACACAATTATCTCTTAACTTGTCCAGTTACACCTTACATAATATTATTAGATTTTATGTTCTGATTATACCTTCTGTGTGGTGCCTCAGGAAAAAGTCATTCTTTGTCAAGTTATTCTATTAAAATGTTGATTTGTTTTTCTTTTACAGTTTAATTTGTGCATGAGTTTTATGACCTGTCACAATTTATTTTTGAGTGATTGAAATGTGTAATCATGCTATTTATTGTGCAGAAACGACCTTAAAAAGGGAACTGGGACAGAGACAGTCAAGATTTCTGTAGAATATGGAGTCAGTTATCTATATCTTCTATCCATATCTACAATATGTGTACTAATAATATAGCAGATGAGTTTGTTCGTTTGAATGCGCTAACCTCTGGCATTACCAGTCCGATTTCAAAAATTTTTGCAATTGATAGCCCGATTCCTGATAAAGGCTACAGGCTATCTAACACCACGTTTAGACCCTTCAGCACCAGACAAAAAAACTCAGGAATACGAAGTACATGCATGGGCAAGCCATTCGATGCGACGGGGTAGATCGGAGAAGCACGAAATTTAGCGCAAACGAAGACGCGGGCAGAAAGTAGTACTAATGATTAAGCTGATAAGTTTGTTTGTTTGAACGCGGTTATCTCTGGAACTACCGGTCGGAGTTGAAAAAATCTTCTTGCAGGTTATAGCCCAATTACTGAGCAAGGCTATGAGCTATTTAACATCACGCTAGGATGCTTAGGAGCCAATCAAAAAGAAGAAAAGAAGTAACCGCGCAGGCAGGCGATATGACGGGATGGGTCGGGAGAAGAATACAATTCACTTGGACGAAGTCACAGATATAAATTAATCTCATTTGATACTACTTATTATTTCTATTGTTAAAGCGAAAGTTTATCATTAAACTCTCTACCGGTGATAGACGTTTTAAACAATTTTGCATGAGTCATCAGCAACTTAATTACTTTAATGTTATTTACATACATAAACTCACGCCTTTTTCACATGAGGGTAGGCAGAAACCACGGAACTCCACCTGCTACGATCTCTACACACTCCTTTTGCCAGACTGACAGATTTGAAAGAGGGTGAGTGTGGACTGACAATGAGTAAGTTGCCTGTCAAATGCCTTCTCTACCCAGATGATCAAGTTCAACTTGCATCATCAGCAGAACCGTTGCAAAACGACTGTAATGGATGAAGCATTTAAGATGAAGGGGATGAATATAAATGAGAATAAGACGAAGGTCATGGTGTTTGAAAGAGAGGAGAATATATTGGTGTGTGATGTGAAATAAATGATAAGAGTGTGGAGCAAGTAAGTGAGTTTGTATATTTGGGGAGTTTGTTTACAAAGGATGGAAAGATTGATAAAGATGTGGAAAGAAGAGTGAAGTGGATTGGTAAATGTAACATGTATTCGAATTTTTGGCCCTAGGACATGCCGGTTTCCTCACAATGATTTCTCTGTTTTCTGGTTTTTTGATTTTATTCTCCTTCACTGTTTTGGGAGCAGTGGTCATGAAATAATTTATTAAACCCCATCTGGGTTCGAACCTACAAACTAAAACCATTACCAATGGGCCACTCACCTCTGTGCTACAACGCTGCTCTAAAAACAACTACACAATGAGTGATCTTATCTACTTGGTTATCTCCTACAAACAGACTGTGATGTTAAGATACTGGATATTTATTTATTTGGTTGATGGTTTAGTTTTAAAGATGAGATTTTACTTTGAAACAGTTCATTTGCTCAACATGAAGCAAGACTTAATTTTCTCAATTGATTTGGGATCAGCAACATGTCTACTTCTTTAAAATATCTCTACTAACCATTCTCATAGTATTCTCCCCTTTTCTTGACATATCAGGTTTAACATTAGATATGACGTAATTCCATAGATTGTTTCAGTATCAGACTAAATTGTTTGCCATAATTTTTTGGTGTTATTGGGTTTTTCTATTTGGAATTTCTCAGTAATACCCTTTTTAAGGTAGAGGCAGTATACATGCCACCAATAAAATTATTTGTTTTATTCAACTGTATTGTGGAAAACAATTTAATTTTAAATTTTTTTGATAATGTATCGGTATTATAGGTCAAATTCCCAATTTAAAAAATACTTTAAAATGTCCTTATTAACATTCTAAAAATTTATTACTATACCACGTCTAGTTTTCTCTGCCTTATAAAGGGTTAAACAGGCGAAATGTGGGAATACAAGGTTCACCTCGACCCAACCCTTCAAAGATATGTGGCGGGATGTGTAGTTGTTGTTTCTTTGATCTTCTCCTCTTAATATTTGTATTAGTAAGACAGGCTGGTGTCCACCAAGTAAAAGCATGTATTGTGAATATTTTACCTTCCCTACTCCTATGGGTATCCAAATTTCATTATCTGCCTAGCATTTTCCCTTATACACATTTATATCTATACTAATATTATAAAGCTGAAGAGTTTGTTTGTTTGTTTGATTGATTGAACGCGCTAATCTCAGGAACTACTGGTCCGAATTGAAAAGATATTTTTGTGTTGGGTAGCCTATTTATCGAGGAAGACTATAGCCTATATAACATCACGCTACAACCAGCAAGAGCGGAGCAGTAATGAAAAATGTTGCAAAAACGGGGAAAATCGGACGGGTAGGCGATTCGACGCGACGGGAAGGGTCGGGGGAACAAGAAATTTAACGCGGACGAAGTCGCAAGCAGAAGCTAGTCCATAATAAGCATAAATAATGTTTTCTCTGCTATCGCATAGGCCTCGTCTTTTTGAGAGGGAGTGTGCTGTAATCTATCAACGCAGGCCTAGAGCGGGTTGGTCGCTGTCACATGTCTTCAAATTTTTGGTTCTAGGACATGCCGGTTACCTCACGATTTTTTTCTTTACGGTTTTGAGGGCAATGGTGAGAGAATTATTTACACTTGAAATAAAGTGCATGCCTGGGTTGGAACCCATAAGGTTGTGGAAAAATGGTCTAGAAGAGCAGTGGTGACCTAGTGGTAACGGCCCATAACTTATGCAGGGCCGTTACCCCTGCTCTTATAGACCACATTTTTATACTGTTAGAGAAATTCATGACGGTCACCACGTCAGGGTACGTTCTATTTTTTTTTATTAATCTGGTATATAGTGGCTGCCAAGCCACTGTGAAACCTTTGTAATCAGTAAGTAAGGTCCGTTAACAGTCACGCAGAGAAAAAACTCTGTCCAGTTCAAAACTATGTAAAATTGTTCATCATCATCATTCATCATTTCAGCCGATTGACGTCCACTGCTGGACATAGGCCTCCCCCAAGCTCCGCCACTTCGACCGGTTTTGTGCTTCCCGCATCCACCGGATTCCTGCGGCCTTCACAAGGTCATCGGAAAATTGTTACAAATTTGTAATATCTAATTACTTAAGAAACTTTACAATTTTTTACTAGTTCTTGTTACAATTACTAACAAAATAAATTATTATCTGCTGAGATCAGGCATGCCAGCCATATCGTAGAAAAATTCATATAAGAGTATTGTTATGTTTGAACCTTGTTGATTGTTTTCATTAGCTGTCAAGTCTAACATTTTTGTATTGAGGGTAAAAAGGAATAAAACAGTTTGCTTTCTGATCTCGATTTGGTTGTATCTTTTATTGGCGACTGCGGAAAATAAATTGGATTTCGGTGACAATGACGGCAAATGTAACGAATATAGTGTTTCCCGGACAATTTAACCCAAAGACTGATAAGTGGTGTGATTATAAAGAACAATTACTGTGCGCCCTTGATGCGGCGGGTTATGACAAACTTAACCTCGACAAGGGACGATCGCTGTTTCTTTCTCAGTGCGGCAAAGACACTTTCGCGTTAATTGCATCGCTTTTAGTTCCAAAACGTCCTACGGAAGTACCTTTAGTGGACATTTTTAGAGTTTTGGATCAGTTTTATGAACCTGAGGTTAACGAAATTTTGCAAGCGGGCAAATTTTACAAACGTCAACAACTTCAAAGTGAAAGCGTGCAAGACTTTGTGGCGGCTATAAGTGTGCTTGGAGCAAAATGCAATTTCATAGACTTAAAACGCCAGTTGAGAGACCGACTAGTACTGGGGGTGCGGGACGATCGCTTGCGACGCGACTTACTGAAAAAGAAAGACTTGACATACGAGGTCGCGTTACAGATGTGTCTGGATTATCAAGTGACGTTCCCTGATTTGTACCCTGCGTGTGTGGCTAGTGAGTCTAAGCAAACTCCGTCCAGTGTCACGGAGACTGAACCGATGGACATTGGTAATGTTAACTCGAACGAGTGTCGACGGTGTGCACGCACACACAGGCCGGGCGAGCGCTGCCCGTTTGTTAAGGCGAAGTGCTTCTACTGCAAAAAGATTGGGCACATTGCGGCGGCCTGCACCAAGAAGCCAGGTCGTGTACACCAGGTCGACGACATGAGGGAAGTCAAAACTAGTGTTAACACTTCAGCTGAGAAGATGATGGGCGTATATGTCTGCGTGGATAATTACTCACCACCTATTACCACAGACGTTATGATAGACGGCGTTCATTTATCTATGGAAGTGGACTCGGGTGCATCGCGTACCATTATGTCGGAAGAGACATACAAGATGCTGTGGTTGACGCCTCCACCCCTACGAGCTACCAATCTAAAGCTCGTGACATGGACTCAAGACCCTTTGAAAGTATTAGGAATAGCAGACGTGCGTGTTGTG
The DNA here is from genome assembly GCA_932294355.1 of Aporophyla lueneburgensis. NCBI lineage: Eukaryota > Metazoa > Arthropoda > Insecta > Lepidoptera > Noctuidae > Aporophyla > Aporophyla lueneburgensis. Next base: position 26,659,710 of record OW028751.1, on the reverse strand, counting down.
CTAGGTAATAAGGAAGCGCAATGTGAACTGGTCGTGGTGTCGGGGAACGGGCCAAATCTGCTGGGCAGGAACTGGTTCCATACACTAGGCCTTCAAGTATCAGGATTGTGCTGGGCTGAAGAGGAGATAGAACAATATAAAAAAGAATTTCCTGAACTATTTAAAGAAGAACTCGGCGAGTACAAAGGTCCTGAGGTGTCACTTCACGTGCGGCCAGATGCTACGCCCCGCTTTATAAAGGCGCGCGCGGTGCCGTACCCCCTTAAGAAAAAAGTCATTAGACAGTTGAATGAGATGGTGGAGGCGGGTGTACTGACACCTGTCCGTTATTCTGAGTGGGGGACACCGGTGACGCCGGTGATAAAAGAAGACGGAACAGTACGAATGTGTGGCGATTATCGTGTCACGGTGAACACCGCTATAGATACAGACATCTTTCCGCTGCCGACGTCTGTGGAAGCGTTTGTGAGACTTAGTGGCGGCAGAATATTTAGTAAGCTGGACTTGAAAAACGCATACACACAACTGAAGGTAGACGACGCGACAGCTATGCTGCTCACGTGGAACACTCCTATCGGTCTAATGAAAGTGAATCGTCTGCCATTCGGTGTCAGCGCGGCGCCAGCGATTTTTCAGCGTCTGATGTCGACGGCGTTAGCGGGTATGGACGGAGTGGCGTGTCTATTAGATGATATCGCTGTCACTGGAGCCACGATTGAAGAACACAACCGGAGACTTAAACAAGTACTGAGCAAATTGCAACAGATGGGACTCCGCCTCAACGTAAAGAAATGTGTGTTCGCTGCGAACAGCATCACATTCCTAGGCCATATGATTAATGCAGAGGGACTTCACCCAGCACCTGCGAAAGTTAAAGAGATTCAGGAAAAGTCGGCCCCAACCAATAGAGAGACCTTGCGTGCCTTCCTGGGCTTATATAATTTTTATGAAAAATTCCTCCTGACAAGAGCACTGTGTTGGAACCACTGTATCGACTTTTAGAATCAAAAAGACCTTGGAGCTGGGGTGAGAAGGAACAGGAAGCGTTTGTGGAGGCGAAGCGATTACTGTCATCAGATCGAACGTTGGTGGGCTATGACTTGCAGAAAGAACTACTTCTCATTTGTGATTCATCGGAATACGGTCTCGGAGCGATTATTGCACACGTCATGGAGGACGGGTCAGAGCGGCCGGTGATGATGGCCTCACGGACACTACAGGCGCACGAGAGACGATATGGGCAGATTGATAAGGAGGCCCTGGCTATTATATTTGGATTGACAAAGTTTCACGAATTCTTGGCGGGTCGTAAATTTTGTATTGTGACAGATCATAAGCCGTTGGTCGGTTTATTCAATCCCGCTAAACCAATTCCAGACCAGATATCACCCAGGATGTTGCGCTGGTCATTGAAACTTTCCAGTTATAATTACAGTATACAGTACAGGCCTGGTAAATTAATCGGCAACGCGGACGCGTTGAGCAGGTGGACCGCTCCGGACACGTCGAGTGTGCAGGAGGATGTGCTGCGCGACGTGCTACTGCTGGAGGAGCAGCCGAGCGGCTGGGAGCTGGACGCTACTAAGATAGCCGCGGAGACCAACAAAGATGTGGTATTGCAAAAAGTAATGTTTCACGTTTTGCACGGATGGCCACGAAGGAACACAGACCCGAACCTACAAGCTTATTGGACACGGAGAGAGGCTCTTTCACATAATAAAGGTTGTTTATTGTGGAGCAACAGAGTCATAATACCTTCGTCCTTACAGGACAAAGTGTTAAAGTTGTTACATGCCCCTCATGCGGGCATTGTCCAGACAAAAGCGTATGCAAGAGGCTACGTGTGGTGGGTCGACATAGATCGGCGGATTGAGAGTGTGGTGGCCGCGTGTCAGCAATGTCAGCTAGTGAGAAATAACCCACCAAAGGACCCGCAGACTTGGATTGTTCCAGAGAAGCCGTGGAGCCGTGTGCATGTGGATTTTGCGGGGCCCTTTCAAGGAAAAACGTTTTTAGTCCTAGTAGACAGCTACAGCAAATGGTTTGAGGCTGAAAGCATACCAGCGATGAACAGTGGTACGGTGATAGCTGTTATGAGAAAAATTTTCACTTCACAAGGGCTACCCGACGTGTTGGTGTCCGATAATGGACGTGCGTTCACCTCGGATGAATTTAATAATTTTCTTAAAAAGAATGGAATTAAACATTTGTATTCACCACCCTACCATCCAGAGACTAACGGGCAGATTGAACGCACGATTCAAACATTTAAGAATAAAATAAAGAAACTAGAGAACCTGGACATGCAATGGCAGGAGAAACTTTGCAAAGTTCTATACTATCTACGGACTGTGCCCAATAGCTCCACCAACAAGACACCTGCTGAGTTACTGAATGGGCGAAGATACAGGACTGCAGTGTCGAGCTTACACCCCGACTCGGTGCCGAGTCGCGCCGAGCAGCAACTGGAGGCGGCGGCGCAGCGCCCGCCCGCGCGGACTTTTACGCTGCTGCAGCCCGTGCTCATACGCATGTACGGGCCTCGGAACAGGTGGCGTCGGGCCACAGTGGAGACGGTGGAGGGGCCGGCCACTTATGTGGTGAGGACGGAAGATGGAGAGCTGCATCGGCGACACGCAGACCAAATACTGGCCAGACCGCCGGACACATCTGCTAATGGGGCACCTGTCATTGACAGTCAGTCAACTAATGATACGGACCCTGAATTATCACAGGATCCGCCGATTGTGATTCCACCGCCTGAATTATGGCCAGATATTATAGGAATTCCTAATGAATGACTTAAGTGATTGTTATGTTAGAAGTAGACCTTTTTGTTGAATTGATTTTGTTATCTACTGTTGAATTTATTATTGTATTTACCAATCATTATGAGAGAAAGGTATGTTATGTTTGAACCTTGTTGATTGTTTTCATTAGCTGTCAAGTCTAACATTTTTGTATTGAGGGTAAAAAGGAATAAAACAGTTTGCTTTCTGATCTCGATTTGGTTGTATCTTTTAAGTATGAATAGTATCTCTAACTAAATCAAGCTTTAATAGACATAAATCCATAAAATGACTTTAAATATGTGACAAAATACCACATGTGGCTTCATGTGGTATTTATTATTAAACACTATTGTACACAACTTCAAACAAAACGAACAAACATATTTGGAACTAGTGTACAATGGGTGGATGGACTGAACGCAAGGAGACATTTTTTTTTTAATTTACACGAATATGTTCCAAAATTATTTAAATATGGTGTCTAATGAACAATTAAAACAACAGTCATTTTAATTTATGACTCGGTTTTGACGCAAGTCAAGATAGACTATTACTAAATTTGACTGACTGTGGTTTAATTTGTGCAGAAAAGAGGATGGATAAGAATCTTACAGAGCGAGTGAATATTAAAAATTAGCATAAGTTGTAATTTATTAACATAATGAAAGCAATGACCGATTATAACAGAAAGAAGGTATTACATCACTTTTAACAGCGCTAAATTCTTTAAAACGTTCTTTACAATAAGTTTTGACCAGTGAACCAACAAATAGGACGCCCAACAACTTTTTAAATCAATTATATAAAAAAGAAACAAGACTCATCCAGTGAGAAGCCCCTCAAATAACAAATGAAGTTCTAAATATGAAAAGAAATTTAAAACTATGTGTACTCACAAAAAATGGGTATAATAGAGGTCAATTATCGTTTAGACGTGAACGGCGGCTTCGTAGTGGACACAGTCGCGCAATACCATCGCCCGAACCATTCTGTTGCAACGAAGCCAATGCATTCACAGGTGACGAAACATCAATGTTTCGTGTATTCGGTGCACAACACGCACTACAGCAACTAATAACAACTATTTGCCTAACAATGACCTCTAGCACCTACCTTCTCGAAACGCTGCCTGTATTCAGCCTTTTCTATCTTGTCATTCTCCAACTGCGAAATCTTCGCTGTCAACTCATGTAGCGCTTGATTCTCCTTCTCGTTCCTCACCGCTAGATTCTCCAGCAGCTCGAGCGCGTTAATCACCTTCGGCAGGAGCGCTGTAACGGCGTCAGGGCCGTATTTTTCGATAATTATCTCGCATTCTTTGCCAATGTCCGATGCCAGGTCGTAAACATCGACGACGGTGACTTCGTCGTCGAAATCTGGCATCTTGGCGGAAAAGCGCCTGCGGTACGGCATTAAAATCACTTGGTTTTCACTTCACGGCACGACATAAAAATAAAAGTTACAGTAAACTAAACACCTTTCGCAAGTGCGCCATCATTACTGAAAAAGTGAAATGTCAATTTGACTAGTGTAGGGCGGGACGACACGTATAACGGTTTTAGTATCTGCCACAATAACGATAACGATTAGTAAGTTATTCGATATTTCGAGGATTTGCCTGGTAGAAATTGTCACGCAAGGAAAAAGCGTTATGCTCTATTAAATTACATTTGTTGTATTCATACATTGCTGTAACCATATATAGCTAGGATTTTTATCAAAAGTAATAGGTATTCTGTTCGGATTTTTTAGAGCAGGTAGTGCCGACGTCAAAAAAATGTGTAAAGTGTATTGGGTATACAAACCGTGAAGGAAAAAAAATAGGAAGCTTATCTTTAAGTGTTAAAAGTACGTTCACGCTACAAACTCGAAAATATTAAAGTTCTATGTTGCTGTAAGTTTTGTGTGGTATTTTTTATTAAAGGTTGTGGTTTGTTTTTTGTTTTAGTTTTTTTACTTTTCTGTATGAAAGACATTAAATATTTAGTGATCTTTATCTTATTATACATGATAATTTAGAACCACAGCAATTGTCGAGCCCAAACTTGAAGAGGTTGCATCGTTTCATTACAGAATTCCCATAGCCACCTTCCGGCTCCAACATCATTATCAGCACCGTGTCACAATAATATTACATTGTCATCTCATTTACATAAACATGCAAAATTTCAGCTCTATCAGAAACTGGGAAGTGAGTCAAATTTAACTTGCAAAATTTCATTCCACACATGCACCGGGACAAATGAAACTTAATTAAAGCTTAGAATAACATATTGATTAATAAAATGAGGTTTTTTTTTATAAATCATTAATAATGAAGTACAAATGTTGCGCAAACCCCAGTAACACGCAAAAGAGTGTATAGAAATGGTATAAATAACCCACTAGAATAAACATAATGATCTAGTTCTACTTGCATCGTCAGCAGAACAGTTGTAAGACATGGTGACTGTAATGGATGAAGCTTTTAAGATGAAGGGGATGAATATAAAAATGTGAATAAGACGAAGTCATGGTGTTTGAAAGAAAAGAGAACGTATCGGTGTGTGATGTCAAAATAAATGAAAAGAGTGTGGAGCAAGTAAATGAGTTCTTATATTTGGGGAGTTCGTTAACAAGGGATGGAAAGATTGATAATGATGTGGAAAGAAGAGTGAATGCGGGAAATAAAGTAAATGGTGCTTTACATGCAATTGTGACCAACCAATTGATGTCCGATAAGGCTCGACTGGCTGTTCACAATGGTGTACTGGTGCCTACGCTTATGTGTGGGAGTGAATGTTGGATGTGGCAAAAGAAGCATGAAAGTAGAATAAATGCTGTGGAAATGCGTTCCTTGCGAAGCATGTGTGGTGTGACTATGAATGATAGGCTGAGGAATGATGTGATAAGAGGTCGGTGTGGTTTAAAAGAAGATGTAATGACAAAAATTGAAAAAAGTATGCTTAGATGGTTTGGTCATGTTTAGAAGATGAATGAAGGATGACTCACAAAAGGTATTTACAAGGCAGATGTGAATGGAAACACCGGGAGGGGACGCCCTAGGAGGACATATTCATCACCTTATTGGTGATATTCTTCAGAAAGGTCAGGTGCGTAGTACTTGCAACCGGCGTGTGTGTATAACCAATTGTATGAACCTTAAAGAGGCAAAAGGAGTGTGTAAAGATCGTTGCAGGTGGCGTTCCGTGGTTTCTGCCATGGGAAAAAAGCGTGATTGTATGTATGTAATTAACATAAATGCCTTGGATTGTTTGGTCCAAAATAAAAATCATTATTTGTAGATATTTTATTCGATAATGAATTCATAATCGTTATAAATGGCGCATCACTAGTGACAGAAGAGAAAGAGAGACAGAGCTATATATCCCTTTCTTTCTACGTTTGGATACACCGACTAGCGTATAAATCTATCAAAACGTTGAATTGTACTTTCTATTCTATGGATTTAAATAATTTGCACAAAACAGTTAATCTGACTGGTAAATTTTATACTGCAATTGAAAAAGATTGTCAGCAATAAAATTGCTAAATATTTTTTGTGATTTGACAGTTTTATGTGTGTATTCCCCTTTATATAGACGTCATATCCGAAACGGCTCGAATTTTAAAATTATTGATAAAATATAATACATAGTTAAGTTGCAATTTTACGTTATTTTGCGACATTTGCTACGTTTTCAGTAAGTTTATATCTAACGTTAATAAATGGAGAATAACTTTTAAATGGAACAGGAAATATTAGACAGCTCATTTTCCAAAATCCTGCTTCAAAACTCGTAAAAACTCTAAATTCTATCTTTAGGCACTGCCCACAACCTCTGAATATGTTAACATTTTATTTACATGGTCATGTTTATCACACTGATAAAAGAATGTCGCTGCTCGCAACATATTGTTAGTTTTCAAGAGCGTTGTAAAAATATCGATTATTACGAGCCGCCAGTCCGCCACGCGCGCGAAGCAACAGTTGAACGAAATCAACAGGCGCGAACGCGCGGCGCCACTTTCCCGCGTCTCTCGAACCTTTTTAAATATTTTTTATTTGTTTTTATTTTTTATTTTTATTTGTGCAATGAATTTTCAAAGTAAAGCAAATAAGTATGTGTGTCCTAATGATCGGCAGCTGTCCTTGAGAGCCAAGTAAGTATTTTTTTAAACTTTTATGCCACACAGCTGTAGTGTTTTGTTTATATTTTGAACTTTTGGCGTCCCTTTGATGTTAATTAATGTTATACGCATAATGAATTTAATTTCGGGCTATTTATTCGTGCTTGTTATAAATAGGCTGTAGGCCTACAATTTTTGGGTTGCCTTGACGTTAAATATGTACCGTGTTATTTTCCTTGATTAAAAGTTGGGATGTTTGATAACTTTAAATTGACTACGTTATTTCGGTGAGTAGGTAAAAATACTTTTTTTATTTATTCAAGGACTTGAGATTATAAACAGACAAGAAACTAATGAATTAAATTTTCCTACTTTTTCCGTGCACGGGTCAGCTGAAGTTGAGCCCTTTGTACTTTTATTCCGGACTTTTATTAAACATTCTCAGTGTTGAGTCCGGATTCCCATAAGATCCAAAAACCAAAATGCTAGGGGTTATAATTTCTGTAGATCTTGCTTGTGTTGTTCAACTAAACGTTAAACCGGAAGATTTTATTAGACTTGCTACTATTTTCTAGTAATGTTGGATTTAGTAACATGTAGGATTGTGGGGATTGTGGGTACATTTTCACGGATCCTATAGTTAGAGAGGCTTTGGTATCCATAGTAACATCGTGGTGTCCTAGATTCGAAACCTCGGTAATGTCAACTGATGAGACACTGTTATCCCGTCACTGTTATCAATGTTATCCAGTTTTGTAAAAGTTTCTGTGTTTTTTATTGCAATGTTTGGTGAAATATAACGAAATTTTGTTGTTATTAACACGTGGGAAAACATTACAAGTGACGTCATTAGCTGGCAACGATTGTGCGAAAATAGGATACTGATTAGACTCTGGGATGTATGTTTGTGTGTGTTCTAATGTTGTTATAATCCTGCTGAGTTGATAAGGTATCAGTTGTTGCGGTTTACCTCCTCTTGACAAAAATATAACATTGTTTTCCGTTGAGAAAATCTTCATGGAAGCCTTCTGTCTGGAGAGACTGGACAGTCATATTCATTTCTACCACGTTCATGACGTGGGGGCCACCCAGCAACCAGACCTAGTACCTCGGGTTACATCTATAGGTACTCTTCCTTTATGAGCATTTGTTTAAGCAGATAATAATGATGGTCGTGTGTCATGGCCAAGGCAAGGATAAGCCATATATCTAGAAAAGTAAAGCTCAAGATAGAGCAGCGGTGGCCCTGTGGTCACGACTTCGACGTGTCTTTAATTTGTTTAACATTATTTCGTCTCCACTGCTCTCAAAGCGGTGAAGGAAACCATCGTGAAGAAACCCGCATGTCTTACAACGCAAAATTCGAAGATATGTGACATCTACCAACCCGTACTGGGCCCGTGTGGTAGATTGTGGACTAATTCCCTCTCACCGAAAGGGGGCCTGTATCCCAGCAGTGGGAACATTATAGGCTAGTAACTGGATAAAAGCCCTAACTGTTATGTTAGGGCTTTTATTATGAATTGAAAATGATTTACCTTAAACATGGCTACTAAATGTTCACAATTTATTTATGTACAGGGATCAATTGTAATTCGGAGACAGGTTTACCACACAGTTCGGATCAGATAGTCCTAAACTTTATGTATTAGAAACTTTGAGCCATTTAATATGTAATGTAAATACTCATGTTGTGCACAAATAAATACCTACTCTTGTAAGTCTGAAATTGTCATCAAGTGGCAAGCATGGTGGCCAAATTAGGAACTCAAGTATTATTTTTATTCTAAGATCTCAGAAGAAACCCGAAAGTCTGAAAACCAGTCTTACTAAGGGGTATCTTGTTACTCAGTCTCAATTACAAGTAGATAAGCAGACACTAACAAATCCCACTGACATGGCAAACGCTTTTAATAATTATTTTATTGACTCGACAAATACATGTGATAATTTACATAAAGACTCTAATACGGTTTCAATTCCTAATTCCATGTTCCTTAGTCGCATGACTAAAGATGAAGTTAAAAAGGAGATAATAAGCTTAAATAATACTAACTCCGAAGGTTATGATGGAATTAGCACAAAAATTATCAAAGCGTGCAACAGCGAACTAATTTCCATATTGACATATTTAATTAACCTTTCATTTTCATCATGTACTTTCCTAATGCCTTAAAATTATCAGTTGTTAAACCACATTACAAAAAAAGCAATAAAAATTACGTGAAAAATTACCGTCCGATTACTCTTATTCCTATTTTATCAAAAATATTTGAAAAATGTATGCTCAACAGACTTGTCAACTTTTGTAGCAAATTTAACATTATAGCAAATGAACAGTTTGGATTTCAAAAACAAAAGTTGACAACTCAGGCAATATTTTCGCTTCTAAGCAATATCCTGAGTAATCTAAATAATAACCACATAACAACAGCGCTTTTTTTCGATTTGTCATAAGCATTTGACTTTGTAGCACATGACGTTTTATTAAAAAAGTTAGAAAATGTTGGTATAAGAGGACTAGCTTTGCAGTGGAATAAGTCTTATTTACGTGATCGGAAACAATACGTTGTCATAGATAAAGTACATGAAAACTTGCTTATATCGTTTTCTTCTGAGTCCAGGGAAAATAAATGCGGCGTCCCTCAAGGGAGTGTCTTAGGACTTCTATTATTTATATTGTGCATAAATGACATACCACGAGTGACTAATCATAAATGTATATTATTCGCAGATGACATTTCAATTATAGTGACATCTGATAAGAAGCATAAATCAGTATCTAAACATGAAATTGACATTAATAATACTATTGACAATATTTTAGAATGGCTACAGACAAATAAATTAAAAATCAACTTTTTTATCTGTAAATATAAACGTAAATAAGTAGTTATAACTCGTTAATTTCACTGATTTCATTTCACATCACTATGTTGTCACTTTGACACAAACATGACATTGTTGACATGGACCATTGATCATTTATTTCACAGAGTACTTTTACTATTATTTACTATGGATCAATAACATACATAAAGAAAACTAGCCTAACTAACTAAAATAAAAATAACAAAATTATATATTAACTTAACCAAAACTATACACCAACTAAAATAAAGCATCGAAAAATTCATCCTCACCGCTGTTGACCGGCAATGTACCCAAGAGACTGGCGGCATTACTACGCTGTATAGCAATGCTTAGCCGCTGGCCAAAATAAAAACCAGCCCTTGGGTCACGAGAAGTGTCAACTAGCCGCTTTGAGATTTCATTAAAAAGGCCATGAGCACTCTGACCCCACGGCCCGAGGGTTTCAACCCCAAACGGCTCGAAAATATAATTGCCAATAAGGTTGCTAAACTTTCGCCGCTTGAGGTTTTCCGCAGCCGCAGCGGCAGCGCCAGCGCAGCAAGCCGAGCTAGGAAGATGGGATGGCGCAAGAGTATCGACACACGTTGCGTCCCACACTAAAGGCCTACCCACCTTCCAAGGAAACAAAGACACACCATCCGGTCTCTTGCTATCGTCGCGTGCCAAGCCATTGGGTTTTAATACAGGTGGAACGCCGACGGTGACAAGAGCTCGTCGGATGATGTCGTTAATGTTTGCGTGCCGCGCTAAGCGACCCGCACTTCGGCTACAAGACAGGCCGTGGTGTCCTAGACTGTTGACAACTTCGCCACAGTGGCAGCGATGAGGAGAACAACAAGGAGCTCCTAGTCTTAGAGAAGCAGCAAGGCGGAAAGTAGTGTCGTCGAGCAAAGTGCCTATGTTCGACGACGGTAGCGCATGAAGCCACAGACCCGACTCCCATTTAACCACAGGCAGCAGGCGCGCACGCTCCGCAGTAGTAGCGGACGAGTTAAGTAAATTGTCTTGTACAACTCTGCAGAGCGGCTCATCCCACCGTCTCTGGGAAAGTGGGTTATCGGGTAGATTTGAATTCAGGCAAGCGAGTTTCCAGGCATCTATAGCCTCGGTGAAGCACGGCACATCAAAATTAATCAGTGTGGAAGCTAAGATTTTCCTGATTAATTTCTCAGTGCCGTGGACCGAGGATATGAAAGCCGGTAAACTAAGACTGGAAATTTTGCGGACGCCGATGCCTCCCATACGAATGGGAAGAGTTGCTTGTGCCCAAGCTCGGTCATCCAAGGCCACATTTAATATTGAGGTTAGTGTGTGCCGGATAATTTGGTCCATTCTGTCTTAAAGGTGAGTGTGCTTCCATAAATGGGAAGCGTGTAGGAAATATGTTAATTTTGGGGCGAAACAACAGTATCGAATTAAGGTGATAGCCGAATGCATGTTAATTTGGAACAGTCTTTCTGAAACATCATTAAAATTTTGTATTTTTTCCTCTATAAAAGAGGGAAAGGAGTTCTCAAAGATTGGAGACCCAAGGAGACGAAGAGAGCTTTTTTCAATAATTTTTGTTTCTGGAGCTATTGCGTTAAATTTTGTAAGTGTCAGTTGTCTGTCAGTACTGTCCGTTAAATAAAGTTCACATTTTGATAGGTTTAGATCAAGGCCGATGGAATGAAGCTCATGTTTTAAGAATTTTAGGTCATTTATAACTGTTTCTACATCGCCTCCCAAAGTTCCATCATCGAGATACCAAACATTGAATTTGGAATTTAGGTGTCGAATGATTGGGTGAATGGCTAAACTAAAAATCACTGGCCCGAGGGGGTCACCTTGTTGGCAGCCAACTGCAGATTCTAAAGGTTGTCCCGATATAGTAATTTAGATGGGTGTCTGTAACACTGCCAAAGGAAACTATAGATTTGTGGTATTTCTTTTTTAGTTTCTGCCAGCAAGGTGTCCCTATTAACCGAATTGAAGGCGTTCTTTATGTCAACCTTCAGGATGACCTCTCCTTTGCCAGAATTTAGATAGGTCGACAAAGCGTGTACGGCAGCCTCGCAGCCCCCTTTAGAGCCATAAACTAGCTGCAGGGGCTGAATTTTTTTCGAAACTACCTCACCATAAAATTTACACCATAAAATCAACTTAGACAAGTCAAATTTTATACAATTTAATCAATCTAAACATGTTAAATACAATTTTAAACTTAATATTAATAGATTAAAAGAAGTTACTCAAACCAAATTCTTGGGTGTTCTTATAGATCAAGACTTAAATTGGAAAGTACATGTAGACAATTTATGCAATAGGATCAATAAATTTGCTTATGCTCTCAGACAAGTGAAGAATGTGACAAACACAAAAACGGCAATAGGTAACAACTTACCACGCATACATACAATCCATTTTATGGTATGGGCTTATTATATGGTGGAACAGTACAGACAAAGATAGAGCATTTATTGCGCAAAAAAAATGCATCAGGGCCATTTGTGGTCTTCAACCTGATGAGTCTTGCAAACCGTTTTTTAAAAAGCTGGGTTTATTACCACTTCCCTCTGTATACATTTATGAAATCTGTAAATATGTGTACAGTAATAAGGGATTGTTCAAAAAAGCGTATGAAGTAATCACTAGACCAACAAGGGATCCACACAGACTTGTTTTAAAGGATAATCCTAAATCAGCCAAGTATGCTAAAAGCTGCCTTGTAATGTGTGTACGTATAAAATACCAAACGAAATAAAATTATTAACAAACACAAACTCATTTAAACACCAATTGTATAAATGGCTGAATGGACACAACTTTTATGATATTAAAGATTTTTTTGACTTCAAAATATAAATATGTTGTACATGTATTAATGAAAATGTAAATGACTATTATTCTATTAGGTAATCTGCGACATTGTTTAGTTCATATTTAAATCGTGAATGTATAATTAGTTTGCATGCAATTAATACAATTTTTGTATCGCTAAACATGTGGACATTATATAAAAAACAAACTGTAACAACTTTATACCATGTTTAAAGCAAATAAAGACTTATCTTATCTATCAGTAAGTCTGCTGTGGAGGTCAGATAGGCATTTGCTACATGTAAAACACTGGTAAGACTGGAAGCCTTACCAGTGGGCGAACAAACAATTGTGAGAAGGCTGGCAGATGATTCGATTGAGTTCCGTATGGTGCCGGATGTTAAGAATAGCACCATCCCGTTTCTTCCCGTGGGTGTAGTAAGAGGCGACTAAGGGACTAGGGAATGGGCAGCAGCGTTCTCTATGCATTTTACCACCATACTGCGATCGCCAATCCGCATACCAATGGAGGGGGGCCTATGTCCAGCAGGGGACATCTTTCGGCTAATACGATGATGGTGATGATGGCTGATGATGATGAACTATTGTAAATCTATAGTTAGAGTGAAAGCCGACCCTTACATAGTTGGGAGACGGCAAGCCAGTTTAATTGTTTTTTTTATAGTCAAACTTACTTATCAACCTCATCATAGCTAATGTTACTATAAAAGGTAGTCCTTAAATTTTTGCACTTATTTATTTATAATAAGCACACCAACAGCACATTCACTTACAATTCAATTAAAATGAAATTTTAAACTGGCACTTCAGTAACCATGCAAATAACAGGTATGCATGACATTAGCATATCAATATTAGCGACAAAAGAGAAATTTTTTAAAGTAAAATGTGTATCCAGAGACCCAAACCTAGAGCACCACAAAACACTAATTTTACACGTCACATGGAGCATCATAAAATGAACACAGTATAATCTAACACACAGGCAATCTGACATACAGGTTGACGTTATTATTGTACCGGTAAAAAATTAATTAAACTTGTCTCGAAGTAGCGCCACGTTTTAATTGAGTAACTTGCCTTCACGTGGCTTCACTTGACCGACCAAACTCATTGCTAACTTGACGTCTGACCGTAATTAGCCAAGTTTGTTAATCAATGTCTATAAATTAGATATTAGATTGATATTACGATTGTTGTTTACCCTTGACTTGAGGTGATAAGTTTATATTCGCTCACAGAATCATTTAGTTACATAATTATTGATTGGTAATGGTTTAATCTCTAAGTCCCTGAGAAACCACATTTGGTATGCAAACAATCGTTTTTTAATTATGTCTGTAATTACGATAATTGACCGGTTAAGAAGATTCTTGAAGAAGCAACTGGGACTGGAATATAACCATACTACCAGTTTGCGTCATCTAAATTACGCATCACACTGACGCGTGACGTCACGCAAAAATTCTGCATCTCGCAAGCAGAGTTTCATACAAGGTCAAATTTATTAAGCTGGCAAAGCTTTACCAACGTGTTGGGTATTGAAATCAAAAGCGAATGAGACAAAAGTATTATATTTTCATCATTCGAACTTTGTTAATGCTAAATTGAAACTGTATTGTGTTATGCTTTTTGTAAGTCGTTAAAACTGTTTTTCAGACTTCTTATAGTTACAACTAACTACTACTATAACAAAAAATATTAAAACGTGTTTCGCAACCCTTTTTTTTGTGGGTGGGAAATCATTAAATGACGTCTCCCGCTCTAGGGTGGAGCGGGACGGGGCGTGTTAGACTTTTACTGACTAAAACCTACCCGTGTTCCTTCAGTTGCCCATATGTTAGGGCCACGATATCTCTTTCGAATCGCAACCCTCCATGGCTGGGTTTTCATATAAGCAAAATTCAAAGAAATGAGCTGGACTCTTTTAATAAAGATCGGTCCTTGGCAGCTCTGGACAGAGAGACGTGGAAAGAGAGTAGGGAGGTCTTCGCTTAACAGTGAGACATCAACTGCTGAGGAAAAAAAAATTCAAAAGCCGAAACGAGACATAACCTACAAACTTTAAGTTCCGAAAAAATCTCGTTTTCTGTGTGATAGAGCGAGAAGTCGCGGTAAAAAACTTATCTAAATCTCAAGTCTTTATTGCATTCCATAATGTATACAGGTGGTGAGTATTTATATATATAGAAACAATTATGGACCTTGTAGGGCACAGCAACATTTTAAATTCTAAGTCCACGTACGCGAACTTATTGCGCCTTGGATCATTCACGCATTGCTTAGCGTCAAGAGAAATCGAACAGTCTGGTTTTTGGAGTAGATGAGACACACTCTATTGGATTTTCATTTCTCACTTCAAGACTAAAAGTTGAAAATCCGTGTGCGTTACGATTGCTCCGCCAGATTATCCAAATATATTTTTTTTTAGCCAAAACTTTTGTCGAAATTTGTCAAAATCGAATGGCACAAACCAAAAATTTGTCAAAGTAGAAATAAAGAAGTTATAAGGGTTTTAAGTTGGCCGCGCGTAACGTGGAGGATTGCGCGGCCATGGAGATCTCAGCAACTACTTGGGCTAGAGATCTAATTCTTTTTGTCAATTGAAGACTGAATTTGTCAAAAATTGTCGAAAAAAGAATTACATGCTCTAGATTAATATTTTACGAAATATTCACCTTGGATGTTATGGCCGCGCAATCGTGCACTTGTCGTTTCTTTGTTGTTGATTATTTCTTTAATCTTAAGATTTTATGCCGTAAAACTGTTACAAGAAGGAAGGTCTTAATTTGTCGAAACTAACTAAAGCAATAAATAATACTAAAGTTTAATTAAACAGAAGATATCAGTCCAAAACAAAAAAGTCGTGGCCGCGCAATCGTAACGCTACTTTGAACGCTGATATCTCATAATTTAACGGTAGAAATACGATAACCGATATAGTTGAAAGAAAGAAAGAAAGAAAGAAAAATTGTTGTTGTTGTTGTTGTTATTGTCGCCTGTAACGCTGCATTTTTTATGAACACATCGTAAATGACATTATTTTTGGCGCTGGTTCCATTGGTAATTGTTCCAATAGTACGTGCCTGAATTCGTACCCATCAGAGAGAATACACTTATCAATAAATATATCTAATTTTTGAAACATACAAGTTTTTATTTAATAGTAATTAATTTTGCAGATTGTTCAATATAATTGCTCGTCCCCAGTTATAGGTATTCCCAAATCAAATCGAAATTATGGTTACCCTACTCGAACATTGTACGAGGTGAAATAATTTTTGAGATTACTCTCGTTGGTAACTGTTCTGAGGGTAAAACGATATGTCATTCTAATGAGAGTAATATGCCGTATAAATGGATGTTCATACCGAACTCCTAGCAGTTATAGGTAATGAGATATCAGCGTTCAAAGTAGCGTTACGATTGCGCGGCCACGACTTTTTTGTTTTGGACTGATATCTTCTGTTTAATTAAACTTTAGTATTATTTATTGCTTTAGTTAGTTTCGACAAATTAAGGCCTTCCTTCTTGTAACAGTTTTACGGCATAAAATCTTAAGATTAAAGAAATAATCAACAACAAAGAAACGACAAGTGCACGATTGCGCGGCCATAACATCCAAGGTGAATATTTCGTAAAATATTAATCTAGAGCATGTAATTCTTTTTTCGACAATTTTTGACAAATTCAGTCTTCAATTGACAAAAAGAATTAGATCTCTAGCCCAAGTAGTTGCTGAGATCTCCATGGCCGCGCAATCCTCCACGTTACGTTCGCGCGGCCAACTTAAAACCCTTATAACTTCTTTATTTCTACTTTGACAAATTTTTGGTTTGTGCCATTCGATTTTGACAAATTTCGACAAAAGTTTTGGCTAAAAAAATATATATTTTGGATAATCTGGCGGAGCAATCGTAACGCACACGAAAATCCAGCGCACGATATCCACGCCGCCGCCGCGATACTTTTCAGTACGTAACAACGTGGTTTAACAGAATATGCAGCTTTATGTTGGCCACGGGATTATGTGCACGAACAAAACCCTTTTTTTAATAAAGCAATAGATGCTTCACGTACGTGCGTATATATATCGTTTACGTGCAACTACAGTATTACTAACAAATACAGGGAGGGAAAGCATATCTACGCGAAAGCTAACTGAATTCAGCGTAAACATGTTTCGTCATATATCAAACTAGCTTCTGTTCGCGACTTCGTCCGCGTCAAATTTCTTGCTCCACCGATCCACCCTGTCAAAGTCGAAGCATTTATTTCAAATAGGCACATAAAATGCACTTTTGAACGTCAACATCTTTACATAGTATAAAACAAAGACACTTCCGGCCTCGGTACGCTTATATCTTTTAAACTTCGCAACGGTTTTAATGTGGTTTTCATCAATAGGTGAGTGGTTCAAGAGGAAGGTTTATCTTCTATACTATCTTATATATATATAAAAATCTTGTGTCACGATGTATGTTGCCAATAAACTCCAAAACTATTGAACCGATTTCAATCAAATTTCACATGTACCCTTATTTTGGTCTAACTTACTGGATAGGATAGTTATCATCTCAATTATTCGATTATGTCGTGAATGTAAACGAATAAACTGTATCAATTAATTGTTTCTTAAGTAAGTGTTTATTTACCGCCATCAATGAGAACTTCATAAAACTAAACATAGTTTTATGAAGTTCTCATAGATGGCGGTGTACGTTGATTCATCAATAAAATTGTTCAATATTGTTTGACATCTAGGTTACAAATACACCCAATAGATAGCGCTGTGTTCTGTTTCTTAGAATATAAATTCTATTACTTTATTTCACGTAATATTTATTTATATTCACAATATAACCGTATTATTTTAATGGTTTGTGACTAATATTTTTATAATTATACTGCGTATTATGTTACAATATTATTACCATTAATAACAAAAAAAAATGTAAGTACTATTTTTGTTAGAAAATTATTAAAGCCTTGGCACCAAATTTTAATCAAAGTTTCAAGATCTGGCCATAAAATTGTATCGAGTCGCCATCTCTGTTTTGAATGTCCAAAGCTTTGGTATCTCATTCGTTCTCGAGACCTCCTCTGAGCGTCAACAAAGCTCACTCTCGAACCATCGAGACCCACTATTTCGAACAATCGATCAATCGATTCTTCTCGAAGCATGCGAACTAGAACGTTCGGGAAATTCAAGGTTCAGGTATAAATACTGGCGCCGAGTGTCACCGCAGTTCAGCCCCGGCTGGAGGCCTAAAAAGGTAACTTTTTAGAACTCGCCGGGCCACAATCCGTTTAAGTAGTCACAATCTTTTCAGGATTAACTACGAGATGCCCCACAAAAAAAAAAAAAAAAAAATCACCGCAGTTCAGTTCCTTTTTAAACGAGTGAATTAATACTATCTCCCGGAAAGTAATAGTGTCAGTAAAATCTCAGTGCAAGTCTTAGTACACCTCTCTGCGTCAGTCTCTACGTAAATATACCTGTGCATTTATCAAGTATATAACCTCTGCAAGTATTAATCAGTGCAAAATCATAACTTTATACACATGTAAGTATTTTTGCTTGCATTTTATTTAATTTTCTTCATGTATTTTGTAAATAAGTCATTGTTTATAAAGAATAGTTAAAGATAAGAAAAATAAAATCTACATTTAATCAATTATAGTTTGAAAAAACTAAAAAACACGCTTTTGAAACTAACTGAACTAAAAATTTAAAAATAAAACTGGAGTACTCAATTTAAAATTTCATACTGTTGTACAAAAAGCGTGGGGGGTTTAATTATCATTGCTGTAAATATTTTAACGATAGTTTAGTATACCTGAAGTAATTATAATAAGCACACCACGCATTTTGTACGACAATATGAATTTTTCAATTGAGTACTCCAGTTTTATTTTCAATTTAGCTAATTCGATTTTACCGGAAGGGTTTTATTTCGTCAGTTGCGATTAGAGAAATAAAATATGGCAGTACGAAGTTCGCCGGGTCAGCTATTAGTATTATATTTTATCAAGTTCTTGAAACATCGTAAGGAAACCGACATGTCCTAGAACCGAAAATTTGAAGACATGTGACATCTACGAACCCGCACTGGGCCCGTGTGGTATATTACGGCCCACTCCCTGTCACCAGGAGGAGGCCTGTGTCCCAGCAGTGGGAACAATATAGGCTGATTATGATGATCAAGCTCTTCTAAGTGAAGAGACAGTTGAGCTGCTGAAGTTTGTTGCGTCAGTTTTTCTTCCCAACTTGCCGGGGGACTGTCTTCTTCCCAACTAAAGCACTAAGAAGTGGTGAAGGGCGGGCATTTTGGGAACTGTCTTATGTAATTTTGTCATTCGAAAAGTGCTGACTCCAATCTGCAGTCCAATCTACGGAACAATGAGATCGCTTCGGAAAGCCTCTGATGCTCCCAGGAAGCTTCTGCGCTTTTAGGCGGAGCTAGACTGGCTTTGTTAGCCAGAATAAAATAAATATAAAAAAGACCCTCATTCGGGTACCCACCCGAATGAGGGTCTAAGTGCGAAAAAGGGAGTCTTATCATAATCGAAAGGCAGTCAAAATCATGTTCAAAGTTTCCGTTACATAGGCACATCTATACTTAATATTGTAAAGCTGAAGAGTTTATTTGTTTGTTCGATTGATCGCGCTAATCTCAGGAACTAATGGTCCGAATTGAAAAAATATTTTTGTGTTGGGTAGCCTATTTATCGAGGAAGGCTAAAGGCTATATGACATCACGCTACGGTCCAAAAGAAGCGGAGCAGCAAACTAAAAATGGACTAAAACTGGCAGGCAATTCGATGCGACGCGGGAAGGAGAGCGAAAATTTGACGCGGACGAAGTCGCGGGCAACAGCTAGTATAATATTATAAAGCTGAACGGTCTCATTATAAAAAGCAGTTTAACTAAAAACCCAGGTTTAAACCTCATTAAACAATGGTTTAAGTTTAAGTTTTATTACAAAAAAAGGTTTTGCTATAAACCATAGGCTAAACCCTTGTTTAACGTTAAACCTGGGCGACCCCTGGTTTATCGATGGGTCTAAGTCGCATCTGTCAAGTTTCCACTTTTAGATTATCATTTATATCGTTGTGTTGTGTTGTTTTTATCCAAAAATGGACATTAACATGGTAGATTTAATTGATAATCAGGATATTGAAGCTATTCAGTCATTAGAAAGGTCACGCCGATTCAACAGAAATCGGGTTCGAGTCAATCCCTTCATTGAGTTATCCGATGAAGATTTCAGGCAAAAGTAGAAAACAAAATTTATACAAAAGTATCGCAAGTCGAAGAAACGCTTGTATAAATTTTGTTTTCTTAAAACGCCCGAAAATGTTACGTTTCGTTACACGAACTTAGATGTACTACTACCTAATACATTAGTAATGTGATTAAACCTAAACAAAACTGCAATCGATAAGTAATATTAATGTCCATGCAAAATAACAAAGTCTCAATATTTTGAATGTTCCTTACATAATTAAATCATTGATAATACTATCAAAACGTTTTCTTTTCTTGGGATACGGAACGTTGCAATAGAATGATATCATGACGAACGAGTGATATTTGTGTTAATCTGTGGTTGATATTAAGATAATGGTTTAAATGACGGTATCAAGAAGACCACGATCTAAAAATGTTTTGTAATACGAACAAGTTTAGACCATGGTTTTACAGATGAGCTTGGACTTAATAGTTTAGGTTTAAACCAAGGCTTATTTAGTTTTTTGTAATAAGACCGGAAGAGTTTGTTTGTTTGTTTGTTTGATTGAATGCGCTAATCTCAGGAAGTACTGGTCCGAATTGAAAAAATCTGTTTGTGTTGGGTAGCCTATTTATCGAGGAAGGCTATAGACTATATAACATCACGCTACAATTAAGAGGAGCGGAGCAGTAATTAAAAATGTTGCAAAAACGGGGAAAATTTATTCCTTTTGAGAGTTTCCGTTGCGTGCGCTGCGTATACGGTTAAAGTAACGCAAAAATCATGTATGACGGAATTGTTTCTTTTAAAAAGTTCTAAAAAAAAGTCCGCGAGAGCATATGTCTATCTCTTAAGGTTGACTCACTATAACTCAAAAGGAGCGAGCAGCAACGAAAAGTGGACGAAAACTAGCAGGCAAATCGATGCGACGGCAAGGGTCAGGGGAGCAAAAATTTGACGCGGACGAAGTCGCGGGCAGAAGCTAGTACGTATAATATATGGGCGAAGCCGCTGGCAAAAACTATTTTACATGAAAATATAATAGATTCCCTCCTCCTTCGCATCGTCATATCGCATCGCCCGCCCGCGACAAGTCTTTGTTTTCTCATATCGTTCTTTCTGACTTTTTCGTTTTACTCGGATCTTTAGGGTCGTAGCATGATGTTAAGTATCCTATAACCTTCCTCAAGAATAGGGTTATCATATGAAAATATGTTTTATTCAAATCCGACTGTTAATTCCAGAGATTACTCGGGAGTTATCTGGTTTGGTTGTAAGTTTTTAATGTAGGGGAAGTACGTCCAAAATGACATATACGGACAAAATGAAACACCGGGTTTTTTTCAAAATTGGCGGGCTATAAACCTGCAATTATCATATCATTATGGGACGCTGGCCATAGTGGCATACCTATTAAGTTTATACTGCCATTGACTTGGTCACGCCGAAATAACATGCAGGAACGCGTTTTGTGCGCATAAAAGTTTTTATTGTTATTCACTTCGTCCTGTTTTTGATCAGTTTCTCGTGGTTTCTATTACCTCTTTTGAAGTAAACTTAAAAAGTGTAGCATTGCACTGCATTATTTATAAATCTCGTGTTTATAGTAATTATGACTTAGTAAGTATTTAGATAACCTGTGGGACAAAATTACATACTTATATTCGGGGCAAAATGACATATCTTTATTCAATGATGAGTTTTTCAATGTTGAATCGAACTACGATAATTATCCTAAAAACAGTCAGAAAAAGGTGAACACTGGTACAGAAGACTCATTGCGCTGAGGACTCGAATGTAGAAGATTTCCAGCTGTGTCGAACGGTGATGATGATGACTGCGCATGCATTTACTGAAACGACCTCTGTTCCTGTTCCAAGCCCAACGAGTGCTGGCTACGGTGCAACAATTGTTCTCTTTGGGCTCATATTTAATATTTTGTGAAATATGTACTTCATAATTTTCAAATTCATTATGTATGTCATTTTGTCCGTACTATATGGACAAAATGAATTTTCTTAGAGGCTTCGATTAATTTAAATTATATTTTTTATATGGGCCCTATTCAATTATGAGTTTACGTCGTTAAAACTTATGAACCAAAGATAATTATTCAACCTAAACAGTGATTGTAACTATGTTAATTAAAAATATATGATTAAAAAACAAAACCGTATGTCATTTTGGACGCACTTCCCCTAGATTCTTAAATAAATCTTCCATAAATCTTACAAACTTAGTCCTCCAGACCGTTTTTCAGCCATAGCCACCGATCTCAACGGAGACTAGCCACGGGAGATATTATAGTGCACAAGTGTATGCGCAGACATAGAGGGGCACTCCCTCTTCCGTCACTCTCATAGTCCGATGGGACGACAATCCGACACGACCGGAGAGAGATCAGGCGCACGACCAACCGCTTAACGTGCTTTCCGAGGCACGGGGATATCACACCACCAACTTCCAAACTTCGGACTATTACTAAGAAATTCTTAATGGAAAAACTGCAATAATGCTCAGACCGACCCAGAAATTGAAGCCAAGAACCTATGCTTATTTATTTATTTATTTAATACTTCAAGCACATTAATGTACAGAGGCGGACTTAATGCCATAGGCATTTTCTACCAGTCAACCTTTGGGTGGTGCAGAGACATGCGTGGTAGGTGCTATTCTTAGCAGTCGCGCTGGCGACCACAAGAACAACAAGGCAGACCTCTTTAAAATATTAGTATAAATAGATAAGGTTAATTCAAGTTTTACCCAAGGTGTATACGTTCCCTGAGATGCGAGAGAAACCGCAGGCAAAAGTTAGTATCACACTACAATATCAGCCTAAAACATCTACACTAAACCAGGGTCTTAGCAATGACCGCATCGACGAACAAAGGGGGTACCATAAACAATCACTTCGTATAGTAGAACTGCTTTATTGCAGTTCGGACAAGGGAGCACTAAAGCTCTGTCCCCTTTGTCAGTTTGACAAGGCCATAGATAGAAACTAATGTCATATCATTATGGGACATAGAAACTATGTAATGTCATATCATTATGGGACGCTGGCCATAGTGGCATACCTATTAAGTTTATACTGCCATTGACTTGGTCACGCCGAAATAACATGCAGGAACGCGTTTTGTGCGCATAAAAGTTTTTATTGTTATTCACTTCGTCCTGTTTTTGATCAGTTTCTCGTGGTTTCTATTACCTCTTTTGAAGTAAACTCAAAAAGTGTAGCATTGCACTGCATTATTTATAAATCTCGTGTTTATAGTAATTATGACTTAGTAAGTATTTAGATAACCTGTGGGACAAAATTACATACTTATATTCGGGGCAAAATGACATATCTTTATTCAATGATGAGTTTTTCAATGTTGAATCGAACTACGATAATTATCCTAAAAACAGTCAGAAAAAGGTGAACACTGGTACAGAAGACTCATTGCGCTGAGGACTCGAATGTAGAAGATTTCCAGCTGTGTCGAACGGTGATGATGATGACTGCGCATGCATTTACTGAAACGACCTCTGTTCCTGTTCCAAGCCCAACGAGTGCTGGCTACGGTGCAACAATTGTTCTCTTTGGGCTCATATTTAATATTTTGTGAAATATGTACTTCATAATTTTCAAATTCATTATGTATGTCATTTTGTCCGTACTATATGGACAAAATGAATTTTCTTAGAGGCTTCGATTAATTTAAATTATATTTTTTATATGGGCCCTATTCAATTATGAGTTTACGTCGTTAAAACTTATGAACCAAAGATAATTATTCAACCTAAACAGTGATTGTAACTATGTTAATTAAAAATATATGATTAAAAAACAAAACCGTATGTCATTTTGGACGCACTTCCCCTAGATTCTTAAATAAATCTTCCATAAATCTTACAAACTTAGTCCTCCAGACCGTTTTTCAGCCATAGCCACCGATCTCAACGGAGACTAGCCACGGGAGATATTATAGTGCACAAGTGTATGCGCAGACATAGAGGGGCACTCCCTCTTCCGTCACTCTCATAGTCCGATGGGACGACAATCCGACACGACCGGAGAGAGATCAGGCGCACGACCAACCGCTTAACGTGCTTTCCGAGGCACGGGGATATCACACCACCAACTTCCAAACTTCGGACTATTACTAAGAAATTCTTAATGGAAAAACTGCAATAATGCTCAGACCGACCCAGAAATTGAAGCCAAGAACCTATGCTTATTTATTTATTTATTTAATACTTCAAGCACATTAATGTACAGAGGCGGACTTAATGCCATAGGCATTTTCTACTAGTCAACCTTTGGGTGGTGCAGAGACATGCGTGGTAGGTGCAATTCTTAGCAGTCGCGCTGGCGACCACAAGAACAACAAGGCAGACCTCTTTAAAATATTAGTATAAATAGATAAGGTTAATTCAAGTTTTACCCAAGGTGTATACGTTCCCTGAGATGCGAGAGAAACCGCAGGCAAAAGTTAGTATCACACTACAATATCAGCCTAAAACATCTACACTAAACCAGGGTCTTAGCAATGACCGCATCGACGAACAAAGGGGGTACCATAAACAATCACTTCGTATAGTAGAACTGCTTTATTGCAGTTCGGACAAGGGAGCACTAAAGCTCTGTCCCCTTTGTCAGTTTGACAAGGCCATAGATAGAAACTAATGTTCGTCGATTCCAAATTCAAATTTCGAAATTTTCGAACAAAGGCCGTTAGGTACATAGTTCGTGAATTGGTAAATCTTTAGTACGGTGGTAGTATTATCATCATAACA
The DNA here is from genome assembly GCA_932294355.1 of Aporophyla lueneburgensis. Taxonomy (NCBI): domain Eukaryota; kingdom Metazoa; phylum Arthropoda; class Insecta; order Lepidoptera; family Noctuidae; genus Aporophyla; species Aporophyla lueneburgensis. The sequence goes on along the minus strand of OW028751.1, from coordinate 26,635,097 downwards.
TCGCGCCTTGTTTCCGCTAAGGGTTAGGCAGATGTATCATCATCATCATCATCATTTCAGCCGTAAGACGTCCACTGCTGGACTTAGGCCTCCCCCAAAATGGGGGGCTTTGCCATAATCGCCACGCTTAGCAGGCGGGTCGGCGATCGCAGCATGTGGGCAAAATACATACAGAACGCTGCCGCCCATTCTCTAGTAGTAAGTCCCTTAGTCGCCTTTTACGACACCCACGGGAAGAAATGGGGTGTTGCCATCAACCGGATACAAATCCAGACTGAAAAATTCCGAATAGATAACCCCCAATAACACTTTGCGCGATGATGGAATCGAACTCAAAAGCTCACGTTCAGTAGTAGCGCTTACAATCACAAGATCATTGAGGCAGATGATTACACAACATTACATAATCAGGCTATAATGTCCCCATTGCTGGGACAGGCCTCCTCTCTGTGCATAATACACCAGGCGGGTCCAGTGTGGGTTGGCAGATGTCACATGTCTTCGAATTTCTGGTTCTAGGACACGCCGGTTTCCTCACGATGTTTTCCTTCGCCCTTTTGAGAGCAGTGGTGATAAAATCATTTAAACAAAGTGAAACGCCTGTCTAGGTTTGAACTTGCGACCTTGTAATTCGTGGTCGTCACCACTGAGCCACCATTGCTAGCCAAGAATTAATTACTACGCAAACATACAATTCTTCTATTGCACGTAGTTAGGTACTAAGTTAAAAAAGTTTCTTACTAAACCAACGCTAATCTTTCAAACATAGTATAAAACAAAGTTTGTACGCTTAGATTTTCTAAACTAGGCAACGAATTTTAATGCGGTTTTCGTCAACAGAAGAGTGATTCAAGGGGAAGGTTCATATGTATAATACGCAGGCGAAGCCACTCGCAAAGGGTTCCAAATTAAACATAAATATAAACTTTCTTAGTGATTCATTCAACACTGCCGAATGTGCCAATACACGGCGAATATACATACAAGGTGTATCTATTCATACACGAAATATTTTAAGAGGTACACCTGTAGGTGGTAAAGAAGCTAAAGCAACGAAAACAAAATGTTTCTAAATGTATTTTTTTTTTCAAAATTGAATATTTATAAATTATTTGACGCACATAAGAAATACTGGCTCCTTCTTATTTTTTACGGCCCGAGACACCGCGGCCATGCTCGTGCCGTCCGGTCGCCGCCCTCGCAGCGTCAGGAGGGTCACTCATAGAATTTGGAGTAAAGGTTGTATGCAAAACGTCTCAAGTAGTTTTAAAATTATAATAATTACGAAAATTCAAAAACGCTTAGATAAAAATTTTCTTTATGCTTCTATAGCTTCTTTACCACCTACAAGTGTACCTCTTAAAATATTTCGTGTATGAATAGATACACCTTATATATATATATATATATGTGTATCACAGTTTTTCACGGGAAGAATATCGTGTGTGTACTTTTCGACAGCAAACATCAAGCTTGTCAACAAAATAACACTGATAGTTTACAGGAACGTTCGATATTTGAATAGTCAACAGCGTTCGCGGAATTTCACGAGCACCGATTTCACGGTTCCACGTGTAGCTGTGACCCACATTTGACCTGATTTAAAAAAAAAAGTATCAATAGCTGTAAAAAGGTTATAAAATGTGTTTGAAGTTTGAGGGTCTGTCGTTAATTTATTGAAGAGTTTTTTTTTCTTTGAAATTCTTTATCAATAAGACCCGATATGGTTTATCAGAGAACTAACATTTGAAATTGTGCCTGTCAAAATATAATAATGTTTTTTTTTTCTGTATGTGGTAGAGTTGAGTACCTAGATAAATTAAACGGGAGAGAACGCATAAGCGTATGTAGGTGATGATAAAAAATATCCTCAACTTTTTTTTTGCTACTAATTTGTGAGTCGGTCCCGCGCAATTGGCAACACCCACTCATGACCCGTGGGAGTATCAAAAGGCGAAGGATATCTGAAAGTCTAATCAAGTCTTACTAAAACTGCTACCAAATCGAATACTAATCGAATGTTGTTTGAAACAACAAACGAGAGAATTACCTAATGGACTTTCACACAATCTGAATCATAGACAAAACTTTTGTGAAACTTTCACGTTTATAATTGTTTATGATTTGCTCCTTGTCTTTGTATAATGAACTCAATGCATATAAAATAAAAGAAGAACAAATAAAATTAATACATTTTTCCTCGATAGCACCAACAGCTACCTTATTGCACAACACACTATCAATCACAATCTGAGTAATTTTAAAGATATTGCGAATCCATTTCTTGATATATTATGTTCGAAAATATGGTCCAACGTAAACAACGCAATGAATGTTGTCGAACAGTAAAAAAAAATTAAAAATATTTTTGTTTGTAAAATATATAGGTAACTGAAATACAATAAAAAAATTAAACAACATACTTACAAAAAAATGCATATTTATAATAATTAAGTACCTTTAACTTAATTCCTTTATGCCAAGGTTTGCTGCCCAATATGGCCAAGATCAAACAAGACTTTTGAGAAGGTTTGGAAAAAGGTGAGGCCTTTGCCCAGCTGTGGGACACAATATCATCAGCAGCCATTAATGTCCCCACTGCTGCTGGGACACAGGCCTCGTCTCGGTGAGAGGGACACAATATAGGCCAAAAAAAAAAACATGAAAACAGTTCAAAATATTCTAAATAAATAAATAAACTTAATTAAAAAAAAAGAAGAACTCAGAACCATTGCATATAAACCACAAATTTAAAGCTTATATACTATTTCAATACCTACTTTTAAATTCAATAAACTGAGAATCACTATTGCATGCGGTTCGGTTGTGGAATGCACTTCCGCCTGACATAAAGGACTGCCCTACTATTGCTGTATTTAAAAGAAGAGTGAAAGAACACTATCTCTCTACTTTGTCATAATTGCTCATGAATGTTTTCATTTTTATTACATTATTAGTATATATATTTAGTGATATTTATTTTAGAAGTATTTATGTATGTGTGTATGTATGTATATTTTTATTTTGTAGGTTTTTATTTAAATTATAGTATTATTTTTCTTCTACTATTACACACGTTGTCTACATCTCTTTGTATATTCTCTCCTATTGCAGGTATGCTGGAAGAGATTTCAATAGAAATAAGCATTACCTTTGTACATATTTTTCTGTTCCTTTCTATTTGTCTATTTATATGTGTGCATAAAAGGTTAAATAAATAAATAAATAATAAATATTACATAATTATAAGTCGATGAAATTCCTTACTTAATAACCAAGTAACTTACTTACATTTTAGGCATTTCAATAAAACTTCTTTGATATCTTAGTTACAATACAGGTACAATTTTTTTTTTTTTTCTTAGGTACAATTTTCATCTCAGATTTTACGAGACGGATTACCCTATTTACGACTCTCTAAGTAAATACTTAGACTAGTACTTTTCTAAATTGTTAAAAAAAAAAAACAAACTTAAAGGTCAACTATGTTGGAGTTAGCTTCCAGTCCACTTAAATCTGGACCTAATCAGAAATGCTGTCTGGATCGCTTTTATGTCAAGTTTTCAAATCAACATACTTTTAATGCTTTCGTACTTATCCAGTACCTATATTGCTTGGAATATCTCGAACTAGGATCGATTTTTCTGTAGGCCGAAATCGTTTGAGTAGGTAAATAATTTATCGGAAAAAAGTCATATCCGGGGAAGTTATTACTTCGGATACGAAAATATTAAATATGAAGAAAATATGTAGGTCGTTTGAAAGAAACGCAATTCTTTTAAGACACTGACGGGAAAAACAACGTTGTATTGTTTTCCCTATCTTCATTATTTCAGTCGGAAAACGTCCATTGTTGAACATAGGCCTCCCCCAAAAATTATCAGAATAACTGCCGTTTCTGTTTTATTTTTTGTAAAAAACCATTATTGACAGTAAAACACTTTTCCGGTGCCATAACATCAACATTCTAAAAAAAAAAATTGACAGCTTGTCAAAAATAGGCGGCAAATAATTATGATTTTTTTACTACGCAGATTCAGAAAAAGTACATTCTAGATATTCTGTATTTCCGAATGATTTAGTATAATATATTGATACATTTTTATTCCCTTTAATGACTTTAAAAGCTGTGTCTGAAAATAATATTTTATTCAAACAAGTTTTGAAAAAAAAAAGAACAGAACCATAGGGTATCAAAAAATTGTACACAACAATTTCAACAAGAAAAGTGCCCAAAAGGGTGACAGTATGGCCCCGTCGTATGTCAATACTAATTCTGTGGTGGCACTGGTCACGTGAAGACTCGACCAACCGCTTGGCAATGTCAATTGATAATAAACAGGTATGCACCTATGTATGTAAGTACGCATATTATAGTTAGTATCAAAGATGACAACATTCTACGTACATAATCAATTCATGGCGGTGCCCTTGCTACGCTATCGCTCGTCATATCCGCTTCCTGTTCAGTACAAACTAATTTATTTATAGATTCCTTTGTTTACCTACATGCGATTAAACATTTACCTATCTGTTAATGAAAGCATGTGTCAATTTGAATTTGGTTCTGACTTTGTATAATGTTGACTTAGGATGTTTTGTTTCATGTGTCGTATGTGTTTTTGTGATTGGGTAATCATTACATTTGCATAACTACCTTGCGTCTTCACTTAAGTGACCATCACTACCTAAATGTGGTCAGTATTTATGCACCAACTCTGGATAGTGCTGAAGATATTAAAGACAATTTTTATGAAGAACTATCACAGTGCCTTCAAAAGATACATCCTAAGGAGAGCATCTTGCTTTTAGGAGACTTTAATGCAAGAGTAGGTCGAGCCTTCGAAGCTTGGCCTAAGGTTCTAGGAAGGCATGGAGTTGGAAATATGAATTCTAACGGCCAGTTGCTGCTAAGTTTATGTGCTCAATATCAACTCGCTATAACAAATACTATGTTCCGTCTTTCTGCTAAGCACAAAACGACATGGATGCACCCAAGATCTAAGCACTGGCACCTAATTGATTATGCAATCGTACGACAAAGAGACGTGTCCCAGGTCCTAGTCACTCGTGTTATGCGCGGTGCACATTGCTGGACGGACCATAGACTTATCATTGCTAGGTTGCGTCTTCGCCTTCGTCGCCCTTGTCGAGCCAGCCAGAGTAAAGCTAAACGGTTAAATGTAGAGAAGCTAGCTGATTCCGAGACGAAGAGGGCTTTTGCGGAGACTGTAACTAATAATGTTGTGCCGACGATCCCTGATTCTCCTGATATTGATTATGTTTGGGGATTTGTATCGTCGTCAATATTAGATGCTGCAGCTGCAACTATAGGTGTTAAGCCTCAGCAACGGGAAGACTGGTTTGACGAAAATGACATCGTCCTGACAGAAGCAATTGTTAAACACCGAGCTTTGCTTAGAAGCAAGGAAAACAGTGAGACTGTAAAGCTAGTGATCGGAACTTACGCAAACTAACTAGGGATACTAAGGACAAGTGGTGGAGGGATAAGGCGCAGTATATGCAATGGCTTGCTGACAGTCATCAACTTGGAGAATTCTATAACGAGGTTCGCAAACTTCTAGGTAACTCCAATTTTGTCAAGGTGCCGCTGAAGTCGCTTGATGGTGATTATCTTCTGAAAAGCAAGGATGAAGTTCTTAGGCGCTGGTCAGAACACTTTGACAACTTACTTAACGTGGACCGAACTGTAGATCTAACTTACATCGGTGATCTACCTCAACTCCAAATTGAGAAAGAGCTAGATGATCCCCTATCTCTGGCTGAAGTTGTCTGTGCTATAAAAGAACAACAAAATAATCGTGCGGTTGGCTTGGATCTTATACCAGGTGAGCTGCTAAAATGTGGCAGTATTGAGTTACAGACGCTGGTCTGGGAATTATTTGTTCGCATGTGGGAGGTGGAACAAGTTCCTAAGACATTTAAACTCTCCCGCATTAGGGCCCTTTATAAGAACAAGGGTGACCGAGCGGATTGCAATTCTTACCGTGGCATTTCACTCCTTTCAGTCCCCGGAAAGGTTTTCGCCAGAGTGTTGCTTAACCGCCTAAGAAAACTGTCTGAAAAGATCTTACCAGAAACGCAGTTTGGTTTCCGACCGGATAGGGGTACTTGCGAGGCAATCTTCGCGGTCCGACAGCTGCAGGAGAAGAGCAGAGAGCAAGGTAAGCACTTGTATCTCTGCTTTGTCGATCTGGAAAAAGCGTTCCATAGCGTTCCTCGTGAAGCCCTTTGGATGATACTGCAAAAACTAGGATGTACGGAAAAGTTCGTAAGACTTGTGCGTCTCTTACATGATAACATGGAGTGTTGTGTGGTGGTCGAAGATGAACAGTCGCAGTTCTTCTCCGTTACCTGTGGTGTGAAGCAGGGCTGCGTCTTGGCTCCCACTCTTTTCGCCCTTTATTTTGCAGTGGTCATTCGCGAGGTCCTTGCAATATCCTCAGAGGGTATCCGGCTGCGCTTTCGAACAGATGGCAGTCTTTTCAATTTGTTGAGACTAAAGGCAAGCACTAAAATCTGTCTTGCACATATTCAAGAAATTATGTATGCAGATGACTTGTGTTTTGTGCAGAATCTCCGGAAGGTCTTCAACAGCTTGTTACGAACCATCACGAGCAGTGCTCTAAATTTGGCCTGAAGATAAGCGTCAAGAAGACGAAAATTATGTCTCTGGACGTTCATGGTCACGAGACGCTGAACATTAAAGCTTGGTGAGGACGTACTGAAGCAAGTTGATAAATTTCGATATCTGGGGAGCACATTAACATCGAAGTGTGACCTTGACGCCGAAATCAACAGCAGAATCAGTGCTGCTGCTGCAGCCTTCGGTAAATTAAATGCCAAGGTCTTCTGCTTACACGACTTAAAGCTCGCCACAAAAATATCTATATATATGGCTGTTGTACTACCGAATATCTTGTATTCTGCCGAGACATGGACACTGTACCGACGTCACATTAAACAATTGGACCGATTTCATCCCAAATGCCTTCATACAATTCTTAACATTTATTGGTCTGATCGAGTGTGCAATACTGAAGTATTGAGACGGGCAAATGTGGGTGGCATCGAGGCGTATCTCATGAGAAGGCAACTTCGGTGGTGCGGCCATGTGGCGCGCATGTCGGAGCAGAGAGTGGCGAAGCGCATCCTTTATTCAGAACTTCAGGAGGGCAAGCGGAAGCATGGCGGACAATTCTTAAGACTACGCCGACCGTACAAGGCGCGCGGCAAATAGGTATTTACTACAGCGCGCTAGTCGTGTGCGTCGTCACGCACACATTGACAAGTTTGCTCGAAGCCCACATGCAGTTGCACGACAAAAGGTGGTAACCTAGGATTTTTAAAATTTGATTCGTTGTGTTGAGTGACTTGAAAATACGCATATTTGATTATTTCGATCATTTTATGTAGGTACCTACATAAATACAGAAATTAAAGCTAATATATAAAAATTAACGTTTGTAGTTTATAGAGCGGATAATGTAGGTATAAATATAGTACAATATAGGAAATTACCTACATTATCAGTTACTACTCATCCGAATGCTATGAAATTTTGGCATTATGAATTTTACTTGCACGCCCGAGAATTTTACTCGGTAAAGTAGGTAGGTAGGGTAGATGGGTAAGTGTTAGGTATAATAAAACCAGTCTGTGATAAAAAAAAATATAATTACCTAATGTAATAGAAACCTTGCTTAATTTAAAAAAACATGCGAAAATCATAGGTAAATGTGGTATAATATACATATAATATAATATAGAGTATAACGGAAAAGTTGAAGTTAAATCCGCTATCTTGAATTTTAAAATTAATGCCAGATTTGCAATCGCCATCCACCAGAACCCATTATACGACACCCATATCGAACATTTGAGAAAAAGCTACATTCGCCATTTTGGATTTCAAATTGAATACCAGATTTGCAAACGCCACCCCCAAAAATCACGACACTCATATCGAATGTTAGAGAAAAAAAAATAACTGGAACTAATATCGTAAAATATAAATACGTACATTTTATGATAACGGCTTTTTTTACGGAAATGAGCGCCAACTTTTGTCTTACAATACGCTTTCTCATATAATTACTAAAATAAATATTTAAGAAAAATGTTATAGTAATATGGAAGCAGAAAAAAAAAACAACAAAAAGTAAAATTTAGTTATGCCTAGTAGGCATAACTACTGTTATAGTAATATGTAAGCAGGAAAAAACAACAAAAAGTAAAATTTAGTTATGCCTACTAAATATAAGTCATACTCAAAAAAACACAAATGTGACTTACCCTATTTCACTCTTTGCGGCAACGTATACGTACACAATAGATCGCGAATTATCGTTACCGGCGCGTCGCTCCACGATGCGACGTGACCACTCTCCGAGCTCTCGTAGACGACTGAATTTTCGACTAGTATACGTTTCGTATGACTCAAAACAGGGTGGGAAACAAAACAAAAATTAATAATAAAATAAATAAGTGACATTTTGAAAATGTAAAAACTATAAATTGTAGTATAATAATAAGAGATTAATATGAATTCAAGTTAGTGAAAAAATTTAACAGTTTACTATCAAAATTCAACTAAACCCGAGCAAGCTTTTTTAAGATTTTTGTTCAACTTTACGAATTTTTGTTTATTAAACTATACAATATTTTTAGTTTTTGATAACTATAAACGGTTAAAACATTCATTGCGGTATTTATTACATATTTTTTATGGTAATTGTGGCAAAAGTATTGATTGTATTACTTTAACAGTGACGACTGTTTTGAATGATTTCGCTCTGCCGCCCCTTAAGATTTAAGGATGTGCTTAAGCGACACATGAAGGGATGTGACGTAGATCCATATCAGTGGGAAAAGCTTGCGTATAACCGCAGAGAGTGGAGGTCACTGGTACACCAGAAAGTTCCTGACTTTGAGACTCGTCGACTTTCAAAATTAGACTCTAAGCGTGACGAACTAAAAGCCCGACCACCAGCGGCAATCAATTACAATTATGTTAATGGTGCTCTCACGTGTCCACTCTGTACAAGAATTTTTGTAAGCAAAGGCGGTTTTGCTAGCCACATGAGAGCCCATGACTGACGCCAGTAGGTTAGTAATGAAACGGTCGCCGTAGCCGAAAACGGCATGGAAGGATTAAATTAACATTTGTATTTTTAATTAGACAATTTTGAGACAGATTTTAAAGGGCTCGGGGCTTATATAACAGCTGAAGGTTAAGCTGCGCTTGTAGCGGTCAGTTCGTGGATGGGTGACCATCTATTCGATATCAAGATCATTCTCTTACCTCATCCAAATTTATTTCGGGTTGGCGCAACATGCCTTTTTCTTCAACGTTTCTCTATTAGTAGATTTCCACACAACTTTTCAGTTACCGATGCCACTTTCAGGCTTCCTCTTATATACTTATTTCTTATTCAATCCATTCGTGTAACACCACACATCCTTCTTAGCATTCTCATCTCAGCTGCATGAAATTGCCTTTCCTCCATTCATTTTGTGGCCCAACATTCAGCTTGGGTTAATTAAATTTATTTAATTAAAATAATAAAATTAGCACTGTACGATACCGGAAGCATTCGCCATGACAATTTAAATATAGATCAAACCTACCGCCATATTTTAATGAAAGATATTATAAGTTATAAAAAAACTATCGTTTCTTCAAAACCCAAGCCAGTTACCGAACCTAACCTTAGACAATTTTCTCTGGAGTCTTATTACAAAGATCATATTACACGGTTGTTATACGAACTCGATTGTATCACTCAATTTATCTCGATCATAAAGGCGAATATTCAATAAACATTCTTCACAATATGGTTCAAGCCTCGTCGCAATTTATTTTCTTCAATAAATCGTATTTTTCTCGTGTCGAATGTCTGTAACTCTACGCTTCATTGACTTGTCGGTAATATGGTGTATTTCATACGTACGTATATGTACTTAGGCACACGTTCGCACGGTCTTTTATAACGCAACGTTTTTACTAGTCCTTGGATTTTCTAAGCAGCATCCGCGCTGAGTAGGGTGCAGCAGAGTTTGAGTATGGATTCTATCACTTTAGGAAAGGGTGGATGGACTGTTTGAAAGATGATATGGGTAGAAAGGGGGTGAACACGAGATGAGAACTAATAGAGAAGAAAAAGGTATGCGGCGCTTAACCAAACAAATTGGAATAAGGGTCGTAGCTCGTAGTAGGTCGTAGTAGAGTGTAGAGAATCAGAGCGCATCCCTAGCGCTTTCGTGAAGCACTCTGTTGGATTGGCAACTCTACACCGCAAATAGAAAATATGTGCGCGCTAAAGAAAAATGTGTTAAAAAAAACGCCCGTGTATACGTCGATGGTGTAATACTTTGTCGGATTCACGTTTCGGGGATGATACGAATAGCTATTTGTCTTATTCATATGCAAAGCTTTACCTATAACTTTCTTCGTAAAATAGAAAGCTAACCCTTAATAAAACTCTGTTTTACAAAGAAAAACCAGAAAAATCTTTATGGCATCTAGAAGCTTGAGTTAGTAATCGAAGATAGTCTACTTCTACACCTAGTTTCTGACGTGCCTATGTAGGTTTAATAATCATAATCATAATTTCAGCCAAAAGACGTCCACTGCTGGACAAAGGCCTCCCTCATTTGGGAGGGTTTGCCATTATCGTCACGCTTGGCAGGCAGGGTGGTAAAATGCGTAGAAAACGCTGCTGCCCATTCTCTAGTAAGTCCCTTAGTCGCCTCTTACGACATCACGGGAAGAAATGGTATGGTGCTATTCTTCACATCCGGCACCACGCGAAAAAAGTCGATATACATAAAGTTTTAATTTAATTCTCGGTATTGTATCTTCTCATACAAAACGATAACATTAAATACGTCTGCATAAAAGTTTTTCGAGTTCAGGCCTTTACAATAATTATCCTATTAGGTTCCCACTGCTGGGACATACGCCTCCTTTCTGCGAGATTGAGTGGGCTCATAAACAACCACGCGGCCCCAGTGCGGGTCGTTAGATGTCACATGTCTTCGAATTTGTTTTCTCACGATGTTATCCTTCACCGTTTTGAGAGTAGTGGTACTGAAATATAATACTGGTATATATTGCATGTGTGGTATTAAATACACTATAAATTGTTTATGAATAAATGAAATGAAATAAAATATACACAGTATATTGCCTGTCTAGGTTCGAAACTTAGAAGCGTATTAATTTTTCTATTATAATCTATATCTACATTCACCAAAGTATGTCTTACTAGGAAACAGAGAATTTACTAACTGTGTTAAAGTAAGTATTCACCTACGTTAAGTATTTATAATAATATAATATAATATAAGTATTTATTCACATCAACATGACAGCTATTTAACATTACATACATAAGACTTAAATGTAAAAAGCACACTGAATGTTGTCGTAACTAGCACCCTTGCTAAGTTATCAAGATAACTTGTATTAAGGGTACAAGTCCCAATCCTTGGTTCACATATTCTAAGGAATTGCAAAGAACAAAAAAGCATATAAAGGTCTAAACAATAAAAAAAAAATACACGGATATTTCTTAAAAAAAATAATAATAATAAATTAATATATAAAAAAAAAACAACGAGAAGTAAGCAAAAGCCAAAAGGATATGAGTTTAATGTGGTGGTGAGTGTGAGTGATGTGATTGTTTTGTGTATGTGAGAGATGGTTGCAAGCTCAGGCTAGTAAGTTTTTTCTCCAGAAAGTAGAATCCGCTCTGTGTCTGTGTAGTTTTGTTCCAATAAAAAGTTGGTTACAGATTTTTTAAAAGTGTTACTGGGAAATGAATAGAATTTTAATTTTTTATTGAGTCCGTTATATAAATGGGGGCTTTGAAAACAAAAGAATCTCTTCGTGAATGCGAATTTACATCTATGTGGTTGACAGACCGTGTCTCTACATCTTTTGGTGATATTGGCATAAGGAGTATTAAGATGCTGTAGGACGATGGAATGGAGGATGAAAAGTTGTCTCACAGTGAGAACTCCACAGCCTTTATATAGCTCAGCTGTTGGGAAGAGAAGGGGATGGAAAGTGCTTACCTTTAAAATGGCTCTCTGGGCTCTCTCCAACTTGAGAAGATAGGTTTTAGGCGCCCCACCCCACGTGGTGATACAATATGTTAAGAGAGATTGGCATAGAGCAAAATAGACTCTTTTAACAACCTTAGCCTCAGCGACATGGCGGAGGGTTTTAAAAACAAAAATCAGCTTCCTGATTCTTGAGGTCAGGAGGTCTATATGCGAAGAGAAGGTCAGACCGTTGTCGAGTGTTACCCCAAGATATTTTATAGAGCGCACTCGTTGAAGCGCAGGACAAGTACAAGTGACGTATGATGATTGGCAAGAGTGTGCAACGAGGACAAAAGTATCAGGGGGTTGCGTGGATTGCTGTAAGGTGTAGGTTAAGATTTTTGTTTTATCCGGGTTTAAGGTAAGGAGATGTTTGTTAAGCCAATCAACTACAATGTTCATACCTGATTGTGCCGCCTCAAAAGTTTCGTGCCAGGTATCACCGGAAAAGGTAAGGACAGTGTCATCAGCAAATACAGTTATATTCCCATTTGCCAGAACTAGGTTGCACAGCTGATTGATATAAACCAAGAAGAGGGAGGGGCCAACCACACTTCCCTGGGGCACACCGAATGTGACAGGGAGGTCACTGCTCAGATAATTTAATACTTTAACACACTGAGTCCTATTTTCCAGGTAGTCTTTAAAAATATCAAAAGCAACACCCCGTACGCCCAGCTCCTCGAGCTTTGAAAAGAGGATGGGAATAGAAACTGTGTCAAAGGCCTTTTTGTGATCTATGAAAATGGACAGGACGTTTTTTTGGAGTCAATTTTATTTATTACGTGAGAGGAAAGCTCCAAAACAGCACTACTAGTAGAGGTCTTATGCCTAAAACCAAACTGATTTGGAGACAATAACCCTTTGCTCTCAAGGTAATTAACAAATCGATTATTGATAATGCGTTCTAGAATTTTTGAAATGGATGGCAATACTGCTATGGGCCGATAATTATCGACACAGTTCCTACTCCCACTCTTGTGTATTGGGTGTATTATAGCTTTTTTAAGTGACCGAGGGAAAGTACCCGTACGTAAGCAGAGGTTGAATATGTACGTAAGAGGTGGAACAAGAAGCTCTTTGTAACGCTTGAGAAAGTTGGATGGTATGTTGTCCCAACCGACGGCTGAGTTTGATTTTAGGGAGGTAATAAGTGTGTTAACCTCCCTTTCGTCGGTATCCAACATGACAAACGCATCAAGGACTGAGTTCGCAGATTCTTGGGGCAATTGTCTGTCAGGATGGTGTTGAAATGTAGCAGCGAGGTTAGCGCCGATGTTGGCAAAGAAATAGTTGATTTGATTCACGGACTTTTGAGGGGAAGATGCAGTTGTAAGCAAATCAGCGGTAAAAGTTTTTTGCTTTACAGTATTGGTGACTCTTTTTATGACTTGCCAGATCTTTTTATTGTCACCTCCAGCTTCTCTAATTTCGGCACTCTCATACTCTCGTTTGAGCTTTTTGAGGACTTTAGTACAAAAGTTTCTGTATCTTTTGTACGTTATTTGGAGCACAATGTTATTTGGAGTCAACTTGAGTTTTTTGTGCATTTCATCACGATTACGCATACAGCGGAGCATTCCTAAGGTCATCCAGGGCTTAAGCAAGCGATTCTTATTGGAGACTCTAATGATGGATGAGTGGGAGTTTATGACAGTAGAAAGCGTATTGAGTAATAAGTTAGTGGCTTCGTTTGAGTTAGTGCATTCATAAATGGGTTGAAAATCCAAGCAATCTATGCTTTTGTCAAGAGCGAGATAGTCAATTTTGGAGATTGTGCTTCCTTGCGCTTTATAAGCTTTTTTTAACTGAAGGCAGAGCAACACGCAATTGTGATCCGTAACTGAGGAGTCCATAACTATTGTGGTGGCTGACATGTTGGTCTTTAGCATGACATGATCCAAGCAGGCAGTTTCACGAGTAGGGAAGGAATGTGCCGGAAGTAGGCCATGAAAAGCCATGAGATCGAGGTAGTCAGCAATGTGATTGGGGCAGGGTGTACTACTAATGTCAAGGTTTATATCACCTACAACTACTATATTTGGATATGACGAGAGGGTCACTAAGAGTGAGTTAAGGGAATTTAAAAAGTTGCGTGGGTCGCTAAAAGAGGGGGACCTATAGATGCATATAAATGCCTTTTCAGAGCCAACCTTAAGGACAAGACAGGTTGCATCCATAAGTTTAGGTTCAAACACAGTATAGTTATCCAGATTTTTAACATAAATAACGACTCCGTCGTTCTTATTTGTGACAAGCATTAACTGATATTGAGAATAGCTCGCGATCGGTGGGATAACAGAATTGCAATTTTTTAGCCAGCACTCAGTCAGGACGATGATGTCAATATCTAAATTAACCCTGGATAAGAGAGTCAAAAAAGAGTCAGTATTTGCGTTGATTGACCGAATATTCTGGGTTACTCATTTTAACTGATTACGAGGTTCACTAATATGTAGCAAACAATCCTCCGGTTTACAACTTAATGAACTCGAGACTGAGATTTGATCAATGTTATTGCTTAACTCAGTTATATTATCCAACATTATTATAAGTATAGGAATTACGTATAATAGTGGGCTTATTTATATAAAGATAAAAATTGATATGGACCGATTTGACAGGGAATTTATCCATGTTGTAGCAAGCATAATCGCTTAGAATAGAGGGAGAAATACTAATCGAGGGAGAGCAAGTGTGATAGTGTATATCAGGTGTGTGAGCGTGTTCAGGAGCGAGTGGGTGTGGTGTATGGGGTTTATGAAAGCGGGTGATGTTGTATAGTGTTATTTGAATGAGTTTGGCATTTTGGCAACGTGGCAACTTAAAATTAAAATGTAAAAGTATCGCAATTTTTAGAGGGTAAACTGAAATAAAAAATAAGTACTAAACCGAAAAATTTGAAAAAGTAAACAAAAAGTAAAATTAAAATGAATATGATTTGGACACATAGTCAGGCGGCTTTTGACAGGGCTTCAAACTGAGTTTCAGATTTGATGAGAATTGACTGATCGCCATCCGCCTTCCTTACAAGCACTTTGCCATCAGTAATCCAACAGTACTTAATTTTCTTTTCTTTCTTCAGCTGGCGTGCAAGGTAGAAAAGTTTTCTTGCGTTTACAGTAAGATGTTCTGTGAGGTAAATAGGCGTTGTATTGCCCTCTGTGCTTGCATGACTCATATTGAGTTTGTTGTTCAGGTTGGACCTGTTCAGGTCTTTAACGGCGTTTAGAAGTTTGTTTTTTACGTAAAGATGAGACAGCTGGATAATAATAGGTCTATTTGAATCTTTCCTTGAATCTTTTCAACCAGGTAGTCGATAGATTGTCGTAAATGTCCGTTGGTTGAATATTAACATTTAACGACTCTGATATGTTGGTAATGTAATTTGTAAGGTCGACTTTATTTTCCTTAACTTTATAGGGCACATTTCTCAGTTTGATAGTAGTCAGCTTTAATTCTGTTAAATTTTAGAAACTAAGATATAAACTACTTAACATTTATTATAATTTGTCTACTGTCAACGTTTAATTATTTGTTTATTTTATAAGACTATTTAGGCTCTTCTTGCCTAAAACACAAGATTGCCTATTTCAGGCACGTAAATCTCAGAATATAATTTACATATAAGCAAAACTACATATTTTAAGCCTTTTATTTTCGAATAAATATTATGTTATGTTATGTTAATTACAAAGTGGTAAAGTTTGTAAGGAGTAATCTCTGGAACTCTCAGTTGGATTACAAAAATCTTTTTGCATCTGATAGCTCAATTCTTGAGAAAGATTAAAGGTCACGCTACAACCCTTAGCAGCCGAGCAAATTTGAATAAAAGTTAGAAATAAAGCTAAATGTAAACGAAGTGAAAGCGCGGGTGGACGATGGAATATAAAGCGACGCGACGGGTCGGGGGGCAATATTTCACGCAAACGAAGTGCTAGTTGGTCCTGCTAGTGCTTAATAATCCTAATTAATACTTTACTGCCTCGTTGGTATGGTGGTAGCAAGCGCTACTGCTGAGCATGAGGTCCTGGGTTCGATTCCCAGGTCGGGCAAACTGATATTGGGTTTTTCCATCTGGAATTTCTCAGTAGCAGCTCGGAATCTGGATTTGTGCCCGGTTGATGGCAATAGGCTCGCCCCCTATTACATGGGACTTGAAACGTAACAGGCGAAATGTGGGTGTACTATAGGTACACCTCTGCCTAACCCTTCGGTGAAATAAGGCGTGATGTTATGTTATGTAACCGTAAGTCGAAGCCACTGGGTCACCACCGCTTTATTTAATCAATGAAAAATAAAGATATTTACGTCAATATATTCGGATTTCCAATTGTGGCTAGCTAATAACAGCCAAATGAACCAGTCTATCAAGTTAAGCTTCGCTTGCCACGGTCGGTTCGTGGATGGGTGACCATCTTTACATACCAAGACTTCTCCGTACCTCGGAAAGCACGTTAACCCGTTGGTCCCCGGCTGTCATGTGTGGATCTTTGACAGTCGTTACGAAGTCTGACAACAAGTTTTACCAAGGGGTATCATATTACCCAGTAACTGGGTTGTTGACGTCAGATAGGCAGTCACTCCATTTAAAAGACTGGTATTCAGCTGCAGAAAGACTGGAAGCCAACCCCAACATAATTGAGAAAAGGCTAGCCAGATGATGACTCAGATTTCCATGAGAACAGAATAGCAAAAATAAATAAACGAAAACTCTAAATAAATCGGAAATAATTTTCTCCGTATCAAGTGGTATTGGGTAGGGTTAACCTCAATATTATCCTGTTACGGTATTTTACGTCGATTCGACGCACACATAAATGTCAGAAACGCGACTCTCTTAACCCCACTGTTATTTACATTGGCATTGTTACAATATCTTGTATAATATTCAGATATTCGTTTGTTTAATGTTATAACGAGGCACAAGGCATAATATGTGTTTATATTGGGAAATTGTATACAATACATGTTCTATCTACACATCTACTACAAATAAATAAAAAAACCGGCAAGTGCGAGTAGGACTCGCGCACCGAGGGTTCCGTACAAACCTGTAGGTATTCTCGGTTTAAAAATAAATGTTTTTTTTTTAAATTTTGTATTTCAGTTGATTGAATGTAAGGTAAATTGCGATTTACGATTTGTGACGTTTTAAAAAAAAACTATTCACTCGATCTCGTTCAAACCAATTTTCGGTGGTAGTTTACATGGTAATGTACATCATATATTTTTTTTAGCTTTATCATTCTCTTATTTTAGAAGTTACGGGGGGGGGGACACATTTTACCACTTTGGAAGTATCTCTCGCGCAAACTATTCAGTTTAGAAAAAAAATATAATAGAAACCTCATTACCATTTTTGAAGACCTATTCATAGATACCCCACACGTATGGGTTTGATGAAAAAAACATTTTTGAGTTTCAGTTCTATTTATGGGGAACCCCAAAATTTATTGTTTTTTTTTTCTATTTTAGTGTGAAAATCTTAATGCGGTTCACAGAATATATCTGCTTACCAAGTTTCAACAGCATAGCTCTTATAGTTTCGGAGAAAAGTGGCTGTGACATACAAACGGACAGACAGACAGACATGACGAATCTATAAGGGTTCCGTTTTTTGCCATTTGGCAACGGGACCCTAAAAATGAAATGCTTGTTTGTACTATTGAACTAAGAGCGTTTTGCTAAATGGTAAAGGTACTTATAACAGAAACATCTATCTGTCTTAAAAAATAATAAAAACTTTTTGCAAAGAAATAACAACCGACTTCCTTTCTTCCTTCCTTAAAAAGTTTTTATTTTCAACTTTTTAGTTATGGTAATACCCCGCACTAATCTAATCGCGTTATTCGTTCATTTGTCGCGCAAATACTTAATGCAAATTTAAGACTTATATGGTTTTCACATTGATCCCATTGTCCGAATGGAACCAAATGGGACCATTCGAGAAGCACCAGCTTCCAAATAAAAAAAGAATCATCAAAATCGGTTGACCCAGTCAAAAGTTATGAGGTAACAAACATAAAAAAAAATACAGTCGAATTTATAACCTCCTCCTTTTTTTGAAGTTGGTTAAAAAGAAAGAAAAATTGTTTATTCTGCACAAATAAAACGCACATTTTTTTTTTTTAATACAAAAGAATTTTTACATGCCTATTCAGGTTAATCCGAAATGACTGAACCAATTTTGAAAGGACTTTAATTTGCAGGAAGCTGATGTTATGAGGTGTAGCATCCCGCGTGGCATTATTTCCGACCTCCTCACACACAACAACTAGTATAATAAAAAAGTTTAAAAGAATTTTGGCCAGTTTGTATGTATGTTCCGCATTAGCATAAAAATGGCTTAACGGATTTGGCACACAGATAGTTTATAACCTGGATTAACACATAGGGTACATTTTAGTTCCGATAGTATCTACGTTCCCGTAGGACATTTTCCAACATAAACGCGAAGCCGTGGGCAGAGGCTTAGATAAATAAATATCATCGTGAATGGAGTAGGAGATTGGCAAAAGCGTATTTAGGCACTCTACCCACATTTTGACGATGAAAAGGTTAAGAATGTTAAGCTCCCACGGGGCTATGGAACGCCAGCTTTTGGCCTTTCGCGAACAAAAGGGCCAATATTTGAGATAATAACTTTTATGAGACATTCATGTTTATTATTGTTTACGTTTGTTTCACGTCTTTGTTTCTTGAACTCGTCTTGAATACAACTCTGTAGGAAATAGTCATCATCACCATCACCATTTCAGCTGAAAGACGACCACTGCTGGACATAGGGTTCCCCCAAGCACCGCCACTTCGACCGGTTTTGTGCTTCCTGCATCCAGCGGATTCCTGCGGCCTTCAAAAGACCGTCGGCCCACCTTTTAGGAGGCCTTCCAACTCTACGACTTCCGATATGCAGTCACCACTTCAGAACCTTTCGGCCCCATCTACCAGCTGTTCTGCGAGCCCTACCTACTGCCACTTAGTTTTGGCAATTCTTCGGGCTATGTCGTTTACCTTGGTTGTCCTGCTGATCTCTTCATTCCTGATTCTATCACCTAAACAGCCCTCTACATAGCCCTTAGGGTGACTTTAGCCTTTTTATGAGGCCCATTGTGACCGACTACGTCTTCTGACGACGTCTTCTGACTACGTCTTCTGACTACGTCTGCTGACTACGTCTTCTGACTACGTCTTCTGACTACGTCTTCTGACTACGTCTTCTGACTACGTCTTCTGACTACGTCTTCTGACTACGTCTTCTGACTACGTCTTCTGACTACGTCTTCTGACTACGTCTTCTGACTACGTCTTCTGACTACGTCTTCTGACTACGTCTTCTGACTACGTCTTCTGACTACGTCTTCTGACTACCCGTAAGTAATTACTGTCAAAGATCTAAAAATAACAGCCGGGGCCAACAGTTGATCGTGCTTTCCAGTATGTACTGGATGATCACCTCTCCATGGACTGGCCTCGGCAAGCGTAGTTTAACTTTCGATTATCCTGCGCATCTGTTATCATTTGCTTACGATCCCCTCTACCCTAATAGTGTGCAGAAAAAATAAACGATACCTTGAAGTCTAACTTAGTGTTGAAATACATGAAAATTTATCCTCCTATATATACTTACCTTAATGTTACCTAGTCACTTTATCATACAGTTTTTTGCTAACTGTGCTCCATGTCAGAAAACAAAAAAGAAGACTCCATTGTTTGCAACTTGTCTGCCTCTGTGAAAAGTTCTCAATTTTCTGGGATGAAAAATTTCATGTTGCCTTTTTATAGTTTACAAAGCTGTTCCCTTGTCCTCTCCCCCATACTCAATCTAGGTCCATTAGTTTGATAACTTTTCCGTAAAAACAAGCAAAAAAGTGAATCTGTCTGTAATACTGCACAAAGGTTCTTTTGTGCAGTGTAACAGAACGAAAGATTTTCTATCTATTTAAACTACCACAGCCTAGTCTTGTAGTAGTGAATTTTCCTATACATCATCATGAATAACATTGAGAGAGTATTAAATAAACATTATAGTTTTTAATCAACTTCAAAAACGAGGAGGTTCTCAATTCAACTGTATTTTTTATTATGCCTCAGGGAATTTATTTTTTTATTTTGCCTCAGGGCAATTTATTATAAAACCTTCAATAAATACCTTAGGAAATGTATGTGGACTCACATCATCATCATCATCTTGACGTGCTTTTCGAGACACGGTGGGCTCTTGGTATGTAAGATATCTCAGGAATCAACCGCGGTAACCGTAGCTAGCTTAATCTGGGTGCTTACTCTTGATTTTAATTCCGGTCGATTGACATTGAAATCTTGACGTTTCGTATTCTTGAGTTCGACGCTAGCGCCAAAATGTGTTAAAATTGGGTGTCCATTTTGGAGAACTAAGTGGAATCGAGATCGGGCGTTGTTGTTGTTCCAATGTTGATACTATTGTTTTCAAGAGTACCGAATTACGTGTATGCAAAATTAACATTGAAATCGTATTGGAATTAAAATTAGGTTGAAGAGTAAGCCCCCAGATAGTCCCAAACTTTATGTACCTATTAGAAACTTTAAACCAGTTAATTTGTAATATAACATCCTGTCCCTATGTCATCTATGTGTATACTCATGTTCTGCAGAAATAAAAACTCTTGTATCTTGTCATCAAGTGGCAAGCATAATAACCGAATTAGGTATTCAAGTATTATTTTTCGTCTAAGAACTTACTTATTATCATTCTATAATCTTTAATCAATTGTTACGGCTAGTCAGAAGCCCGAAAGTTTGACAAACAGTCTTACTAATGGGTATCGTGTTACTCAGTAACTCGGTTGTGGAGGTCTGATAGGCAGTCGCTCCATGTAAATCACTGGTAAGACTGGAAGCTTAACCCAACACAATTGTGAGAAGGCTGGCAACAATAGCACCATCCCGTTCCCCGAACAAACAATAGCACCATCCCGTTCCCCGAACAAACAATAGCACCATCCCGTTCCCCGAACAAACAATAGCACCATCCCGTTCCCCGAACAAACAATAGCACCATCCCGTTCCCCGAACAAACAATAGCACCATCCCGTTCTCCATTCCCGATCAGGGATCGATCGATTCGTGCCGCAGTTATAACTTAGTCTAGTCTATCCCCTCAATGACAAAATATTCTAATCAGAGTTACATTTTCGTTCAGTTTTGTTATCTACAATATCTCCTATATATTTCTTCCTGTAGATATCTACACCTATAAGTGCCTATTTCCATTTCAAAACCATACACTTACGACTAAGCGTGCACCATTCAACCCACGCAGTGGGTCGGAGAATTGCAATATTGCTACAATACAAGTAAGTACAGGTATGCAGCCATACAGGTAGGACTTAAAATAGGTAACCTAGTTTCCTAGTAACTGCTAGTATTGCTATTTGTATACAGCCAGGACTCAAAGTTATGTAAGATTGTTTTATTTTAATGTAGGTAAGTTGGTCTTTGGACGTGTGGAGTTATGACACGGGACTATTGATGCAAAACGAATTTTCAACGTTTGAAACCATCTTTTATCCGACTTCAAAAAAGGAGGTTCCCAATTCGCCTGTATTTTTTATTATTGTTACCTCATAACTTTCGACTGGGTGAACCGATATTGATGATTCTTTTTTAATGAAAGCTGGTGCTTCCCTTGTGGTCCCATTTCAATTCGGTCCAGTTCTGACACAATGGCAACCATGAGAAAACCATATACATCAGTCTTAAATTTCGGCTGGCCAGTAGTGGTATAGTAATTAGTGCGAGGTAGATATCATAACTATATAAAAAGTTAAAAATAAGAACTTTGTGTCTTAGGATCTGTATTTAAGCTTTTAGCCACCGACTTCCAAAATTAAAGTTATTTTTCACTTTGTGGTGTTTTTAAGGAAGTCGGTTGTTTTTTTTTCGTAAAATAGTTTTTCGTTTAACAATCGACGGTTTAACAATGGCTTAAATGTATTTTTTTGCACTAGGCTTCACTCAAAGCGAGTTAGACCACACTCACTCCCTACTTTAGTACCTATGAATTGTTGTAACATCACTATTTAGTAATTAGTTAGTATGTACACCACTAGATAATAATCTATGGTTCCGCTCTGCATCGGTCCGTCACTGCTATGTCGGATCCCGTCTGAAATACCACGACTGAGCGTGCTCTGTGAAACTGTGATCCTAGTCTGATTAAACCAAGTCTACTCAACATTATCTTTCATTTCTACAAACACAACATGGTGTCAGAAGTCGTGTAAGAAAAAACAAATAAAGAA
The DNA here is from genome assembly GCA_932294355.1 of Aporophyla lueneburgensis. Lineage (NCBI taxonomy): Eukaryota > Metazoa > Arthropoda > Insecta > Lepidoptera > Noctuidae > Aporophyla > Aporophyla lueneburgensis. Next base: position 26,612,682 of record OW028751.1, on the reverse strand, counting down.
GATCGGTCCAGAAAATGCCGAACCAAGCCACGAGTGACGACAATGATGGCGGACATGACCAAACATTAAGCACGCGTCTGAAAAAACTCCATATTTCGTCGGATCCAGCAAATAATAATGCGGAGGCGTGGAAAAAATGGTGGCAGCAGCTGGAACTATATTTGCTAGCCACAGGCCTGGACAAGTCCAGCGAGAAGCGGAAAATTGCCATTCTACTGCATTTAATTGGTGAGCGTGGTCTCAATATATTTAACACATTTAACTTAAAGATTGATGGAAGCACACTCCAGGAAGTCAAGTCCAAATTCGACAAATTCTTTGAACCAAGAAAAAATGTGACGATGTGTAGATACCTATTCTTCACACGTAGGCAGGAAAAATCCGAAAACATCGACGAATTCCTCACGGATTTGGAAAATAAAAGCAGAGAATGTGAGTTTGGCACGCTCAGGGAGTCTTTAATCAGAGATATTTTTATAGCAAACCTCAATATAGATTCGTCACATGTACGTCAGAGGTTACTGCAAGAACCTGATTTGACATATCAGAGAATGCAAGAGCTGGCGAGGACACTCATAATCGCTCAGCAGGATGCTGAAAAAATCGTCAAAGGTACCAGTGTCGCCAGTGAAAACGTCATGCATCTCAGTCGGAGGAACCGTAGTCGACAAGATGGTCAACAGCGAGCTTCCAGTCGCAGGTCGAGCAGACACCAGTCAGCTTCGAGCAGTCGCAAGTCAGCATCAGCTTCAAACAGCGACCACATCAGCAACTCGAAGACATGCAGCCGCTGTGGGCAGTCTCATCGCTACAAATGTCCAGCTAAAGGCGTTCAATGCAGGTCATGTAAATCTTTTGGTCATTTTGCTAAATATTGTCTCAAGAATAAAAAAGTCAGTCAGTTGCAATCGTTTAATTCAGATAATAGTAGTCAAGAATATTTTGTTGGCATGTTGAACAGTCAATTAAAGTCGAGTAAAAGTCATTCAGATAATCATGTGGATCATAATGCACATAGTAGTCAGTCAAGTAGTCATTACACAGCAACACATAGTCAGTCTCACTCACACAGTCAGAGCAGTAGACACGGACACAAAAACACAGCAGTAGTGGTATATAAAAAGGGACAGTCACAGTCACCGTATCCCAATGATGAGAACAGTGACAAGTCGGAGAGATCCAACGTCAAGTCCAAAAGTCAACGTCAAGTTTATCATCTCAATGATGAAAACAGTCACAAGTCTGAGAGATGTACTGAAAATAATCAACATCTCAATGATGAAAATAGTCACATATCTGAGAGATCCAACGTCAAATCAAATAATCAAAATAGAAAATGTCAGAGTCCATATTTACATCTCAATGATGGAAACAGTCACAAGTCTGAGGGATTACACAACAAAACACAATGTCATAGACTTAGAAACAGTAGTCAGCATTCACAGTTCTCACGAGCACACAACGGATCATTAGTCAGTCACTCAGATATAAGTCATACAGTAAAGAATGTCAACACTGTGGATAGTAACCATGCAAAACAGTCATGGGAAATTAACCTAGTAGTAGGAAATAAACAAATTAAATGCATCATAGACTCTGGTGCAGATGTCAACATTATGTCAAAGCAAACATTTTATAACCTGTCAAAAGTGTCACTTGTCAAATGTCAAATAAATGTCACAGGATTTGGTGGAAAATCCATTCCGATTCTAGGCAAAGTGAACATAAATTGTAAATTATGCGTTAATAACAATGACGTCGTCGAATCTATAATGTTTATAATAGCAGATTTAGATTGTCCAAATGTTCTTGGTCTACCAACATGTGAAAGGTTAGGAATTATAAGACGTGTCTTTTCAGTATCAAAGCAGGGTTTTTGTAAACAAATTCTCACACAATATAATGATGTTTTTCAGGGACTTGGATGTCTACCTCCAGTCTGTCATCTTAAACTCAAGCCTGATGCAGTACCATGTGTTGATCCGCCCAGGAAAGTTCCATTTGCGTTACAAGGGAAATTACACGAAGAGTTGGATCGCATGATGGAGATGCAAGTTATTGAGAAGGTTACAAAACCAACAGAGTGGGTTAACTCAGTCGTCATAACTGTAAAAAGTTCAGGTCAGTTAAGAATTTGTCTAGACCCTAGAAATTTGAATAAAAACATCATGAGAGAATTTTATCCACTTAAGTCAATTGATGAGATTAGGTCTCAGCTCGAAGGGGCTGTATGTTTTTCTCATTTAGATGCATTTTCGGGTTTCTGGATGCTACGTCTGGATGAATACAGTTCTGAATTATGTACCTTTCAAACACCATTTGGTAGATATAAGTATTTAAGATTACCATATGGCATAAATGCCTCGTCTGAAATCTTTCAAAGAGTCATGATGAATCTATTCGGTGATATCGAAGGAGTCTTAATATTCATAGATGATATTTTGGTTTATGGACCAAATGAGTCAGTTCATAATGAAAGATTACACAAAGTCATGCAAAGAGCTCGTCAAGTCAATTTAAAATTTAACAAGTCAAAATGTAAATTTTTAGTCACAGAAGTATGTTTTTTGGGTTATGTCTTCAGTAAAGATGGTGCCAGGGCAGATCAAGAAAAAGTCAAAGCCATTGTCAATATGCCCACACCAAAAAATGTCAAAGAGTTACAGAGAATATTAGGTATGATTAATTATTTAGGACCTTTCATTAGTAACTTGTCAGAAAAAACACAAATATTAAGAAATCTTTTGAAAAAAGATTCAGTCTGGACTTGGGATGAGAATTATAGTCAATGTCTCAAAAAACTGAAAGATGAGATTACAAACTCACCAGTTTTAGCTCATTACAATCCTAAGATTCCATTAGTCTTGTCAGTTGATTCGTCGAAATCAGCATTAGGAGCAGTCATATTACAGAAAAACAAACCTATAGCATACAGTTCAAAAACTTTAACTGAAACCCAGGAAAGATATGCGCAGATAGAAAAAGAGCTACTAGCAATTCAATTTGGTTGTGAAAAATTTCACCAATATGTATATGGTAATAGAGTCACAGTACATACTGATCACAAGCCATTAGTCTATTTATTCAAAAAGCCATTGCATGATGTCCCCGCTAGATTACAGCGTATGATGTTAACTGTACAAAAGTATGATTTAGAAGTAATACATGTACCAGGTAAAGAAATGTATATATCAGACACTTTATCAAGGGCAGCTTTGAAAGACAATTACACACCTGAAAATGAGTCAGAAATGTCTTGTCATGTCAATTTAATGTATGCTAATTTAGCAATAACAAAGGAATACAGCACAAAATTGACACAGGAAACCAAAAAAGATGAATCCTTGCAAATATTAAAAAAATATTATAATGAAGGATGGCCTAAAAACAAGAACAATGTCAGTTCATTAGTCAAACCATATTGGAATATTCAAGGTGAAATACATGTAATAAAAGATTTAGTGTTCAAAGGTTCAAAATTAATAGTACCACAGTCAATGTATAAAGAAATGTTAGAAAAAATACATCAAGGTCACCAAGGTATAAATAAATGTCTGAAAATAGCTAAAGAATCTTTGTATTGGCCAAATATGTCAAGTGAAATTAAGAATTTAGTCGAACAATGTCTTGTATGTGCAAAATTCAAACCATGTAATCAAAAGGAACCACTACAAAATTTCGAAATATGTAAATATCCATGGCAACAAGTCGGTATTGATTTAATGCATTTTGAAAGTTTAGTTTATTTAATTGTCACAGATTATTACTCAAAATACATAGAGATAGCATTATTAAATAAAAACAGTACTGCTCAAAATGTAATTACTCATTTAAAATCTATTTTTGCTCGTCATGGAATACCATTGTCACTGGTGTCAGATGGTGGACCTCCTTTTCAGTCAATTGATTTCAAAAATTTCTTACAAGAATGGGACATAGAACATGTTGTTACTAGCCCATATCATTCACAGTCAAATGGTCAAGCTGAAAGTTCAGTAAAAATAATAAAAAACATGTTAAGGAAATGTAAAGAAAACAAAACAGATCCATACATAGCTTTATTACAGTATAGAAATACACCAAAAAATAATTTGTCATCACCAGCTCAATTGTTAATGTCAAGAAACTTGAGAGACAATATTCCAGTATCATATAAGAGATTAAAGCCAAAAGTAGTAACATTTCAGGATTACAAACAGTCAGTCAAGAAAAATGATGAAAACAAATCTAGGAATTATGATAAAAATACTAAGTCAATGTCGATGTTACATTACAATGACCATGTCTATTTTAAAAGAAATCCAAAAAGTAACTGGGAACAAGCTATTGTCAAACAAAGATTAATGAACAATAGGTCGTATGTGGTTGAGGATGTCAATGGTGTACAGTATAGGAGAAATAGAATACACTTAAGACATAAGTATTCCCAAAACTATGCAAACCCTCCTATGCAATCCAACTCGTCGCAGGAGAGAGAGGAAGGTGACAGACAGGAGTCAAGACTTCAAGAATCCTCATCTCATATATCCTCAAGCGTAACAACCAGGTCAGGTCGAATTGTAAAACCACCAAGAAGGTTAATAGACGAAATAGATAAACCATTAACTAAGTAGTATTAAGAAGGTTGTCTAGATTAAATGTAACTAAGTATTAATAAGAATGTTGTCTAGTTATAATATAACTATAAGTATCATAGAGCATGTTGTCATGTAGGTAGAGTCACTTGTCAATGTACATCTTATTAATTGTTTGTCAGGGGTTTAATTTGAACTCAACAAGGGGGATGTTGTAACATCACTATTTAGTAATTAGTTAGTATGTACACCACTAGATAATAATCTATGGTTCCGCTCTGCATCGGTCCGTCACTGCTATGTCGGATCCCGTCTGAAATACCACGACTGAGCGTGCTCTGTGAAACTGTGATCCTAGTCTGATTAAACCAAGTCTACTCAACATTATCTTTCATTTCTACAAACACAACATGAATAAATATAGGTTTCACCGTAAATTGTAAATACATCATTATCATCATTTCGGTAGATAGCCGTCCACAGCTGGACAAATCGCCCGTATATCGTAGTACTTTGACACTCGTCAGAAGCTCGAGAGTCTGACAACCAGTCTTACCAATGGGTAATGTGTAGCCCATTAACTGGATTGTAGATATCAGGTAGGCAATCGCTCCATGTAAAATATTGGTATTCAGATGCAGCCAGTAAGACTGGAAGCTGACCCCAACATAGTTGGGAAAAGGCTAGGCAGATAACAATGAAATAGGTCGTTTATTGTTTCGAGTTACATGAAATCCAAACCGAATCAAAAGTTAGAAGGCCGGCCATTTAGCTGAGCCATCGTGTAACCAATATTTTAATTGCCAGGCAATTACATCTCGGGTCCCGCTGTACGGATTATTACAATCTGCGCCCCGTGGGACCAAACTCAGCCGGTGTCGGGCGGAAACATCAATACTACACGTTGATGGTAAACAACTTTAGAGAGGGACAATTCGGAAATAAAAACTGAAATATGAGATGGTACAGATAAACAAATTGTTTAGCAAATTGACTGTTAATTAGATAATTTAAAACACAACTGTAATTGGATTTAGTTAAGCGAAAAGGATCCAATCCACACCAAGTTACTTTTGAAATATTGACGTTTGTAGTTTAAGAGATATTTTGGTTATATCAGTGGAATATGAATCCCTTTTTTCATTAGTAATGGTATATTAATATATTCTGTTAGAAATACTAGTTAAGAAACAGAAAGTTTGACTTGTTTATGCTGACTAAAATTAAGAAGCGCATTACTATTGGTTTTTAAGTTTGAGTAAACAAAAAATAATATAATATATCTTAGGACAACCAACACAACGTTATGTGATCCCAAACTAGGCAGAACCTGTACTATGGTAACCAGACAACTGATAAACATACTTATGTATATATTAAATAAAGCTGTATTTAGCTAGGTCCTTTTTATTGACCCGTAGTATGTATAATTTGGACCTTCTTCTTCGTCGTTATACTTTTGACAGAGTGGTCGTGGTCGTCACATCGGGTGTGGTGGCGAGATTCACAGTCCGTCGCCATTCCTCTCGTACTGCAAGCCCTTCTCGTACATTCGTGAAGTGGACCATTGAGTGCAGTTTTGACCTTATCGGTCCAATGCGTGGGCGACATGCCGCGAGCTCTTATGCCTTCAATTTGGATCAGTTTGGTGCACTTAACTCATTTTTGACCAATTTGTGGATTGGATCCATTTTGTTTAAATACGTCCTCTTCTATGTATAAATAATTGACGAATGAAATGATTATAACACGGCACACTTTCATACAGTAAACATGGTATTATATAAAAATCTGTGGCATCCTACAAACGTTTCGATATTGAATTATTTACATGTCAAACTCAAGACATACTCGACTTGATCTTCAAAATTCTGATCAATTCAATAAACCCGCTAGACTGAATTGGGTTACAAACAATCCTATACACTCGCATTTATCGTATTGAAACAAACGAATAAGAATCATTTATTTGCAGAAAGTGTAGCTGGTGGATCTACAGTCTATATTTTGGCTGTTTAGGGCATGAACTTTCATCATCATTTCCGTCGAAAGACGTCCACTGCTGGACACAAGCCTCCCCCAATTTGGGGGGGGGGTTGCCATATTCTCCACGCTTGGCAGGTGGGTTGGCGATCGCAGTATGATGGTAAAATGCATAGAGAACGCTGCTGCCAATTCTGTAGTAAGTCCCGTAGTAGCCTCTTTCGACACCCACGGGAAGAAATGGGCTGTCGGTATTTTTAACGTTCGGCACCGTACGGAACATTCTAAAAACGGGCATGAAAATTAAGCTCGCCTCCTATTACATATGGGACTTAAATATAACTGGTGAAATGTGGGTGGACTATATACCTCTGCCTAACCCTATAAGGAACATAGACGTGATGTTATATAATTTAAAATATCAAATACTTTCCGGCCATAAAAACAGTTGAGAACATTCCAAAGTCTACTTTCCTGAAAGGCTTTTACCTCTTACAACTGAAAGGCTTAGAGCGGCTTTAAGTGAAAACGTTTCCGTTTTCTTCGATGGTACAATTGCTTTTAAATTGAAGCTTGCATTTCATTGCTTCTTTTAGTTTTATTGTAAAAGATGGATGGCTGGTTTTTCGATTATGTGGTCCTTCCGTCCTGGCTTTGTTTCCTGTGTCTATTGTGTGTCTATATGAAACTTCTTTAATTGTATTGGCGACCCACCCATGCTTCCCACGAGTACAATGTAATTTTCATAAAAAGGGGTACAAAGTCATTTCTTCACGTACATATTACTATTAAGATAATATATAATTGCCTTGGTGGTATAGCGGTCACAAGCGCCACTACTGAGAATGAGCTCCTGCCATGGGTTCGATACCCAAGTCTGGCAGGGAGTCATTAGGTTTTCCATTAGGAATTTCTTAGTAACAGCACGGAGTCTGGTTTTGTGCCCGGTTGAAAGCAGTATAATACAGCTTAGCGGCTGTACTGTTTCTATTTCTAGTATTTCTCTAGTACCGGTATCCCGCGAGGGCAACGGTACCGGATCCCAAAAATACCGGTATTCCAAGCCTTGGTCAGAAACTTCGTGGCGTCAGGTTATGAGTTTTTTTATCAGATCTTAGTATAATCAGCCTGTACCATTCCCACTGCTGGGACACAGGCCTCCTCTCGGTGAGGCTGTAATCTACCTCGCGGGCCCACTGCGGGTTGCTAGATGTGACATGTCTTCGAATTTTTCGTTGTAGGCCATGCCATGAGGGAACCTCACGATGTTTTCCTTCACCTTTTTAAGGGCAGTGGTGATGAAATTATTTACACAAAGTAAAGCCCTGTCAGGGTTTGAACCTACGACTCGTAAGTCAGGGCCCACTGAGCCACCACTGACCCGGGCCTTTTTTTTTTTGCGTGTGGGAAATCATCAAACGTCTTTCGATCTGGGCGGAGCGGGAGACTTGTCAGACTTTTACTGACTAAAACCCACCCGTGTTCCTTCAGTTGCCTATATGCCAGGGCCACGGTAACTCTTTCGAACAGATCTCGTGACCCTGGCAGAACTTCCGGCCTTTCACTATATCAATCACTAAGATTACCAACAACTATAAACGTCACCATCCTTACATTGGCGAAGAGTTACGACGCACTGAAACATTCACTCAATTGCCTTTCACGATAACGCGATGAAATGACAGCCTTTCATCCATCAATCTATTTGTATTTCTTTTATAGCATTGCGTCGGCCAAAAAATTCGGCATACATTCAGTTATTATGTTTTACTAGCTTTTGCCAGCGGCTTCGCCCGCGTGGGGTTCGGAAAATATCTCGCGGGAACACACTACCGGGATAAAAAGTACCCTATGTGTTAATCCAGGTTATTAGCTAACTTTGTTCCAAATTTCATCCAAATCCGTTCAGTAGTTTTTTCGTGAAAGGGTAACAAACATACACATACACATACATCCATCCTCACAAACTTTCGCATTTATAATATTAGTAGGATATGTATTTGGAAAAAAAGCTATTCTATTTTTAAAATTAACTTTTCCTAAATATGTTGAGTTCGGCTTCCAGTCTAACCGCAGCGTGAAGATTCGAAGTGCCATCGATCTTGAGTTAGACTATTATCAAACCACAAGAGACTGGCTATTTGACATCACGCCTTGTTTCCTCAAAGGGTTGGGCAGAGCTGTATTTAGGTGTGTACATAACTGGTGAAATATGGGTGTACAACATATAGTGACCTTATTGGTGATATTCTTTAGAAAGGTCAGGTGCGTAGTACTCGCAACCGGCGTGTGTGTATGACCAATTGTATGAACCTTAAAGAGGCAAAAGGAGTGTGTAGAGATCGTAGCAGGTGGCGTTCCGTGGTTTCTGCCTACCCCCATGGTAAAAAGGCGTGATTGTATGTATGTATGTGTATATGCGTGTACCATAGGGTACACCCATATTCCGCCAGTCGTGTTTAAGTCCCATGTAATAGGGGGCGAGGCTATAGCTATCAACAGTGAACAAATGCGGACTCCGGGCTGCTTCACAGGCCATAGGCCTTTTTTTTTTTCAGGATGGGAAATCATCAAATGACTTCTCCCGCTCTGGGCGGAGCGGGAGGGTGTGTCAGACTTTTACTAACTAAAACCCACCCGTGTTCCGGTTCCATCAGTTGCCCATGTGCCAGGCTCAAGATATCTCTTTCGAACAATCATGCGACCCCGGCAGGAGGCCATAGGCCTCCACCCAGCTTCGACCGGTTCTGTGCTTCTCGCATCCAGGGAGTTCAATGACCTAATTAACATTATAAAGAGGTTGGGTTATAAGTTTTTGGGTTCTTTTCGAGTAGCTTGTCAGTCAAATTCGGCCCATAGCGACTACTACCAAAATAGCCAAGTATTCAAGTAGGTATAATATATCAATTCGAAATATAATGGTTCCTATGTTCCTAGTCACAAAGAACATGGGTTCACCAATACATACCTTTGTTATATTTCGTCGTTCTGTCAACACATTTATAAAATAACAGGGTGTGTCTACACTACAAACATAGTAACTAGATAGTGATTGAAATTGACATCTGGCCTTGACACCCACATAGGTGTCGAACTTGGCGTGATTTACTTAATAGTCTGTCTAGTTGTCATGCGAACGGCTATTTGGTAAAGCCGTCGTAGACCCATGTTGTGGTGGTCTTAGCCAACAAAGCATCCGACATACGGCAAACGTGTCCGGCCCAGTCCAAATAGAGCTTGCCTGCTTTTTGGGTGACGTCTTCAAATTGTGTCTTAGACCGTAGTATCGTGTTCCTTAAACGATCGGTAAGTTTAGAGCGGTCGCTAGCAGACCTCGAGCCTGGTCTTCTGATGAACTTTTGTTGGGCCGTAACTTCTAAAAGTGAAAATGTGATGTTGTGTGTTGGATGTTATGTTGAACGAGTAGAAAACCGATTGGTATACAGGCTTTATTGCTACTAACATTAAAATGTTTTATGTTCATAATTCACAGTTAGTTTCGGATTAAATATACTGCAACTTTGCATTGTAAGTAAGGCGAGTTGTTAGTTGCATGTACAGCGTAGCTCGTACAATTTTCTAAGACCGCCCTATGAAAGGATAGTTAGAAATGCACATATTCATTCATTTGCGTTTAAGGTCTAAAGATTTAAAATCTGCATTAGTATCCCTGGGCCCTTGTTAGTATTAATGGTATTACCTGTAGGTTTAGAAAGTAGAATGCACTATCTTGGATCTTGTCTTTTCCAGAGATCAAAAGGCATGAGGGTTTTCCCACTCGTGAAATTTGGTATATACTTACCTAGAAATTCAATGTTTATATAAGTATCCGCATCCAGTCTCTCCTAGCCACTTTCTTTAGGAGCTACGTATCACACTGGCATCGCACAAAATCCAACATCGCGCAAGCAGAGTCTACCGCGCAACTAGCGATGACACCCGTCAGGTCGGAGGATTGCCCTTTCCTAAGAAGGTTAAGTGATCTTTACACCCTGTTCATCATACATCCAAATAACAAAGGATAGAAGACCAGAATCTAAGAAATTCATGTAGAGAGTATATAGTAAAAATCTGCTAAAAGAACGGTTTGCCAAGCAAGTATGCTTGGAAAAACAAAACCTGTGCTCCAACCCTCTAGTAGTAAATATTATAACATCCATCATGTTATAATAGTTACTTACAATGAGTGAAGTCTTCCTGCACTTAACGGCTCCTGCAAACAGGCAGGACGCGACGGTGCGATACGATTCCGATACAACGATTTCCATATTATTTTCATACAAATTGTTCTTCGAAGTTAAATGTTGCAAGTTCACGTCCTTATCTACCTACTATAAAAATTCCTACGTAGCGACCTACTCCCTGCGAACCCCACCACTTGGCAGACTTCTTAGATCCGTGACGTTGTAAGTGACGTCACTTGATCGCCAATAACAAACGCCCTTGAACACGTCACTCTCTCTTTAGGTCACTTGAACAAAATTAATTCATAGTGGTTAAGAAATAGGGTCGAAATCGAAGTACGTATTTACGTGATACATATATGCTTTAGTTTTGTATTGTTTGGTGGTTTTAGTACTTCATGCCGCTTACTCTAAGAACCTTTTGGTTCATTCGGTGCTTCGTGGAGCTCTTTCACCTCTGATGCCTCTGATTACCATCTCATTTTGAAGAACTTCAAGTAATCAGAGGGGATATTGCGTAATTTACTATTAGTAGGAATTGCTTCAATTTTGGCAGTGCAACAACATACATTCCGTTATTTACGTTGTTGAGCACACAATGTTTTCGAATGTAAGACGCAATAGATGCTTCAATAGATTTCTTCGGGCGTCCACTAAGTGATAATCTTTGGCCATCTCTCCGGGTGCAGCCCACTCCCACTTCAGCCTGGTTGTTTTTTCTCCAACATCCGTATCTCGAGTTATGGAGCAAAGGGTTGTGTTTCATCTTGTTTTAAAAATAATTTATTTTTGACGTGTAAACATGTGTTTCTGAATCGGTTTACAGAAATCTATATCTATACTTCTATATTAATCTTATGAATGGCCAAGTAACTCTGTCTGTCTGTTTCACTTTCATGACTAAACCACTAAACCAATTTTGATGAAGTTTGGTACGGGGTAAGTTTGAACCCCAAGAAAGGACATAGGTTACTTATTTCGTGACTTCGTCTGCGTCCGCGATTACCGACATTTACGAGGACGAAATCGCAGGTAAAAGCTAGTAATTTATATTTATCATTAAAAATATGAATTTCGAGTATGTTTGAACAAGACAAGGCTTATTCGTAGCAGTGAGTACGTGAAAAAAGGATTTTGTAGGCAGTTGTTGGAATAATAGTCGAACGAGATTTCTTTAGAAATGGTTTTAGGACTTTATTTCAACACTTCATTGGAATTTTGTCTGGATAAAATTATGTTGATACCAACAAAATAAAAGCAATATATTCTATGCTTTATTTTTTTTCTATTTCATTTCATTGGAAAACATAGGTAGGTACCTACTAAGATAAAATATTTTTATAATTTTTTATTTATCGGAGAACCAACAGCTATTACATATGCATAACAATTGTATAAGAAACATAAAGCCAATTACAGTTTCTCACGGGTAAAAACAGAAAAAGTAGTAGAGATTTTAAGCTCACTAACAAGCACGATAGAAAAGGTTATATGTAAAAGATACAATAAGCACTATGACCTTCTTAAGGTGACGTATTGAGAAAAACGTGCTTTTTCTTTTTAGCGTACCTTCTTACCATATGACACCCGTACTTAATCTTTTAGTGTATGTTTTTTGACTATATGACCTAATATCCTGTAAAAGGAATACATGATACGATGAAATTTTCTCGATACAAAAAAATCGCAAAGTTCTATCTATGATTACGATTTTTTTAGCCTCAAGGCGCGATGCGTGTGTATTATTAAACATAGTTTACTTTAAAACTTTGATTATTATTGTATCTAAGTTTTTGTAAAACAGTTTTCGTTTTAATAATACTTTTCATTCATAAAAACGGCGATTCGGTTTGGCACATACGTTATTTTATTCCAAGCGCACACACATTATCGCCATCTCTTCTTTTGCCTATCATAAGTAGTGTCATCACTCTCGTTCGTTCATAAATCAGTCGCCCAGTAGGGCTCATAGACGATGAACCTATGTCACTTTTTTACAAATCGGTGCGATCAAAATTACGTTTTTTAAATATTTGTGTTCACAGAAAGTGTTGGCTTTCCAAATAACTTTGTATTTCGACTGTATATGTGTCTATTTTTGTGACTGTGAACAATATAGCATTCTTTTTCTATTACCATTTAGAGACGACCTAAATTATGTATGAAAATGGGAAGAACCATAAACCAAAACTGAACAGTACCTTCAAGGTTAGGAGTGCCTGCACAGGGCAATTAATTTATTCATTTTGCAAGAATTAAATACCAATAAGATGATGATAACAATAAATCGAATTCACCACCTTCACTAAAGCATTACAGCAACAATCTATTCTCACTTTGTAAAATAATATTGAGTAAACACCTTATTTTATAGAGAAGAACGTCTATTTTATCCCAAAAACTTATAATAATCATTCATTTAGAAATAAAATAAAATATATAATTCGTTTTTAGGTTTGAATTATGTCAACAATATATCTACATGTCAAGTACTGTCACTTCAAATGCAAGAGCACAACGAATGAATGGAGTAGCATTAGAATTGTAAAAAAGGTGAGGTTTTACTTGACAGCAGCCCAAAGAAGGGTAATGATTTAAACAGGCTGTGTCAAACGCCGAACTAGTTTAAAAACATATCATTGGCATGTAAAAGTGTTTGTACAAACCTACTTACAGAAATAAAATCATTTATAGGAGATGTGAAGTTTTATTGAAAATATAAATTTTAATTTCATACATCAATCAATCAATTAAATCAGTTTATTTCGGGCTACAAAGACCCAAATCATAATACCATACAGACTATCATGCATACAAATAAAAACCACGTAAACATAACTATTGTACACGAAGTGACGGCGACGTGTTGCGCTGTGTAGTATCACGTAGCCTTCCACGGAATCGCCGATACACGACACCCTACGGCCAAAACTCTTCCTTGAGGAAGGTCTCGATTTGATGAGTTGGAACTCGCACCACGAATGACTTGAAGCTCGTGTTGTGGCACGGATCCAAATTCTCGACCCTCAAGGTCCAGTTGGACTTAACATGTACAAACTCCACGATCTCCTTAACCTTCGTGGTGTAATGTAGACGGGACACATATAGTTGCGTCGTTAGTGTAGCTGGACGCAGCAGCATATTGAGTCCTGCTAGCGCGGTCTCACACTGGTTCCGACTACGAAGCTTCTTCCTTTTCTTCCTCTCTAGCTTCACGAAGCCATCCATGTCAGGCACGTGGCCTGAAGCCGGGCCTAGCAGTTTCGAACCCTATATGTACCGTGTTTGATACCTAATCATTAGCAGCCTATAACGTTCCCACTGCTGGGACGCAGGCCTCCTCTCGGTGAGAGAGAGTGGGACATAGTCCACCACGAGGGCTCAGTGCGGGTTGGTAGATATCACATGTCTTCAATTTTTTGGTTCTAAGACATGCCGGTTTACTCACGATGTTTTCCTTCACTGTTTTGAGAGCAGTGGTGTTGAAATAATTTACACAGAGTCTGCTCGGGTTCGAACTCGTAAGTAATAGCCGTTGCCACTGAGCCAAGACACTGAGAAAGACAAGAATAGACATTTATTTCAATTACGCTTGTCAGCAATCAATCAGAAAGCTAGTCGTCCGTTCCAAAACTAGATTTTCATGGAGAAGAAGGACAAGAAACTCCATGGAAACAGTATTGAAGTATTATATCAACACATTTCTTACATTGCCATACATTATCATTATCTTAAATACATTAATTCTATCTCTTGGACCATTGTCCAAGAGAACTCAGAATAATATCAATATAATCAAAATATAACAATAATATCTAGGAAAAGAATATGAATATTCCATTTATAGGATTTAAAACATTAGCAATATTGGCAACACTATAAACAGTACAACAACATTGTCATAATAGGCAATAATTAGGATATAATATCAATTACTTAACTTACGTGACCTCTGGACGATCCTTCCACACAACGACAGCACTAGAACTAGCCAACTGAACATCTGCCAAGCAACTGACTGTTCCACTGTGGCTCCGGCCTTTTATACCCGTTAACAAACAAGTATGATTCACAAACTGACAGCTTGAGTCAAATCAGTGTTTAAGTTTTACAAAAATAAGTTTATAATAAAAATCATTTACTAATTCCATAATTCAATATTGGACACATAATAATTACATATAATAATTACATATATCACGGCCATACTAACAAGTACTTCGCTCTCGAAGTACATTAGATACCTTTTTTTTCTACAATTGTTTTTTTCCCGTATGTTTTTTTCTCCTTTTGTTTATTCACCTTTTGTTTTGCTCCTTTTGTTTTGCCAAGTGCCTAGACATGACAAGTCCCCTCCACCCGCTGCTAGTGGTATAGACTTGCACCAAGCAAATGACCGACCAGCGGAAACAAATTTTATCGGTTACTTCGTCATGCAAGTCCCATTCACCCGCTGCTGGTGAGAAAGACAAGCACCAAGTAAACGATCGCCCAGCGAATCTTTACTTTTTTTTTTACTTTTCATTTGATTCTCATTTCAGGTTTTCTAAGCGTAATAAAACTTTTTTACCTATGTATCGAAACCTTTTGTTTTTTTTTCTTTACCTCTCTATTGTAATAGAAACAGGTTAAGTACTTTAACAATTTTGACAAATAATGAATCGTTTATCGGGTTAATTTAGCTTACAAAACAATTATTATAGAAATAATTGAAAAAGCCATTCCTATTGATTAACTTTTAACTATTGAAATTAAAAATTAACCGTTGTATCAAAACAGTAGCCAGTGATCATGAAAATGATTCGAATAATTCATCGCTCGGTCAATCTGACAATATTACCGAAAACCGTATTCAATAAACATTTACTATTAACATTTCCACAAATTTTTGACATGGCCACTCCGACCACAACATTTCCACTTCACTTTGGAAGTAATAACTGTAACTAATACTTATCAAACCAAAGTAAAAACAATTATTTCACAGAGATTTATCTTGAGAAAAGCTATTTATTTTCTGTACTATGTGATGCTCACTACTTTGGAAAAAATAAAGAATTAATCCAAGTAAAAGAAGCCATATCCTCATATTAATTTCAGTAGGTGGTGTTAGCTACTTCCTCACTGAGTCAACGGAGCCTGACTGTCCGCTTAAATGGGTCCAGTGACCACGGTCTCCAGCAACGAAAGACCGATTGAAGAGAAAATGGAGGATCATACCGAAGTATAAATTGAATTTTCAGGACGTTAAACTACTACTAACTATGTGTTGTTTTCTTCGTAAAATTATCTCCAAAACAATTTATAGACATCAGAACCTAAACAAGTAATTTTAAATTACCAGGAACATTTGAATGGCATTTAAATATCTCTCAAATAACATCATTTTTAAAGTACTTGTACAGTCAACCAAAATATATTCGTACAGCTTCACCGACTCAACAGTTTGTAAATGTTTGTAACGTCAATTAGCACAGAATGACATTCAGCTATCATCTTAATATGTCAAACCGAATCAATAGTGTGACACTAACAGCATCATTATTTTCTGTTGTTTTTATTTTATTTATTTTTCATAAAATAGTCAGGCCATTGAAAATGAAAGTTTTGGGTTGCTTTATCGGTAATCGCTTTAATCCAATTTAATTTAATTTTCTATGTGATAATCTGCTCAGTATCGTAGCTTAATGAGGTGAGCTTGATAAAGGAAATAATTTGAGAACTGAAGATATAAAGCAGTCTTTCCCAACGTGGGCGATAACGCCCCCTTGTGGGCGCTGCAGGCCTAAAAGGGGGCGGTAAGAGACCCAGAAAAAAAAGGGGGCATTGTGTAGGGCTTTGGGGTCGATTTATAATTTCATCTACCTAGCTAGGAAGACTCTTAGACACCGACTGAGCTCTCGACTCTCGACTACATCTTGTGAACATCAACTAATATTAATTAAGATATAGCTCAAACTCGGTTCAATATAAAAGACCGCGGGCAATCATGTTTTAACAAGTTTTTGTTAAATAATCCGAATTGTACATTCCTATACCAATCGGCTGGTTCTATAATACTTGTTCTTGCTTGTCGAGTACGATTGGGCGTCGAATGAGATAAACGAGTTTATGCACGTTTGGCTTATTCCTGTTGGTGCGTGCTGCTTATGCAATCCTATATAAACGACGTATATTTATTTTATTTTCATTTGCGGTTTCGCGCATAATAGATAAGCAGTACTTGATTTCAACACTTACGTATTTCTTAAAACAAAACAATGTCGGAAGTAAAAAAGAAGAGACGGCAATACTCTGCGGAATATATTAAATTCGGATTTATTGAATATCCCACAAACCCGTCATCGCCTTTGTCTTCTATGTCTAAAAACAATTTCGAACGAAGCAATGAAGTCTTCAAGACTGCAAGATCATTTGAATAAAATGCATCCAGATAAGACAGAAAAGAATGTAGCATATTTTCAAGACCTAGAGAAGAAGCATAATACTCAGCAAAGTGTATCAAAACTATTTTCGGCGGCTGCTAAGCAAGATGACGACGGACTTCGAGCTTCGTACAATATCTCTTTGTTAATTGCTCAAAGAGGCAAACCACACAACATCGGAGAAGAGTTAATTTTGCCAGCAATAAAGGAAGTAATAACTACTGTGCTTCATAAACCGGCCGCAGATATTATCCGAAAAATTCCTTTGAGTACCAATTCTGTGCAAAGACGAATTGATGAATGGCTGAAAACATTGAAGAATCATTGTGCAATCATCTGTGGACTAGTCAATTCTCAATTCAGCTCGATGAGTCCACTTTACCAACTAATGAAGCGTTGTTGCTATCTTACGTGAGGTTTATTAAAGATGAGAAAATACGTGAAGAACTATTGTTTGCCAGAAATTGGGAGACAGATACAAAAGGCGAAACCATATTCAATACATTGGAAAAGATTTGTGAAGAGAAAGAGATTCCTTTGAAAAATATTATATCAGTTGCTACGGATGGCGCTCCGGCTATGACAGGGCGCCATAAAGGCTTCATAGCATACTTAAAGAATAAAATTCCAGATGTCCTTGCTATACATTGCGATATTCATAGACAACATTTGGTTGCTAGAAACTTAAGTGAACGACTATTTCAATCACTGCAATATGTCATCAAAGCAGTCAATAAAATCCGTAGCAGCTCTTTGAATGATAGATTATTTCATCAGCTTTGTGTTACTAATGACGAAGATTTCAACCGTTTGTTGCTTCATACTGAAGTTCGTTGGCTGTCTAGAGGCAATTGTCTGATTCGATTTTACAACCTGTTTGACTCTATGATAGAGTTCTTGGAAACTAAAGATACAGAGCTGCGCAACAAGCTCATAACATCAAAGAATGATATAGCTTACATGACAGACCTGTATAAAATGTTCAACGACATGAACCTCCAACTGCAAGGCGATGAACTAAATTTAATTAAAACAAAAAATGTCGTTGCTGCTTTCGCAGCCAAACTGCTTCTGCACAAAAAGAATATGGGCAGACGTGAGTTTCACAATTTTCCGAATTTATCAGTATACTGCAGTAACGACGACTTGTTTGCCTACTGCCAACATTTGGAAAACCTCCACATTGACTTCACCGAACGATACCAGGACATTTTAAACTTGGAAATACCAGACTGGGTGTTGGATTCGTTTTCAAATGTCAACACAGCAATGTCACCTCAGCTGGAAGAAGAACTTATAGAATTGACAACAAACGAAGAAATAAAAATCAAGTTCAAAAATGGATATCAAGAATTTTGGCTACAAAAACCGATCCCGCAATTGTACCCTGGATTGTGGTCAATTGTTCAACGATTTTTGATAGCATTCCCGTCGTCATATTTGTGTGAACGTGGATTTAGTGCTGTGGCAACGCTGCTTACTAAAAAGAGAAATCGTTTGCGTGTTACCGAACGTGGCGACTTGCGGCTGTTTTTGAGTAAATTGGAACCTGATATCAACAAACTTATTGAACAGCATCAGATTCAACCTTCACATTAGTTTTTATATAAGAATTGATTATGTTTGTTTTATTTTCAATAAAAGATACTCTGTCCGAATACTATAAATTTGCGTTTCAATAATCACTTAGCGGTTTTTAAGTATGTTTAAAAAGGGGGGCGTTAAAAATAATTTATTCTTAAAGTGGGCAGTACACAAAAAAAGGTTGGGAACCCCTGATATAAAGGATCAGAACATAACTACAAGAAAATAAATAATGGTAAATGCTCATTTGTTATATTCAATTGTAGTATTCACAATACCTTTTTCTTAATCTTCCAAAATAATTATCCAATAAATCATAAAAAATCTAATCTTTGTCAATATATCGTTTGAACGTTCAGTTCAATTGAAATGGACAAAAATACTTAGAATTTGAAAATAACCTTTTACGACCATGCCGAACTGTACGTCATCTCGAAGTACTAGTGTCAAAAGCGATAAGAGGAAAATTTATAATGTTTTCATTGGTCTATGAACCAAGTGATGTTATGGCCTCACCCGCTGCACGTGAGTCCCCTAACACTAGGCCTAAGACTCCAGCGGTTAATTTTCATTTATTTTACAATTAAATTCACCTCGAATTGTGTAGTTTATTTTTCTTTTATAGTGTTGTTTTATAAATCCGGTCATTTCAATTTATCCAAACCTAAATAATAAGGTTTTGTCTCAGGTCTCATCACTGTGAGTATGTCCCTATAATAAAAAGCTCACAAGTTAATTCTAAATATCTTAAAATAATATACCTAACCCTCAAAAGAAATGAAACTAAAATTGCATTAAGTACCGAGATCTACATAATCACTTTTATAATTAAACAAAGTGTTATCTGATCCATGAATTCTGCGTTTACTACCATCTCAAATATTTTTTCATATTTACTCCGTTAATCGATTGATTTCAAAATGCTAGAACTACCTTCGGCATACACCGTCAGTGACATTTTCCGAAGCTAATAATGAACAAGCTGTGAAGAATTAACACTTAAAATATATCTTATGTCGGAGAAATAAGTCTATCTATAGTGTATTCAAATCCTAATAACAAATTTATTTTATAGAAACTTGAATATCTATTTAGATTTACGTGTAGGTATCAAGATTATTATTTTTGAACTAATTTGTTTACATGTTTGAAAATTAAATAGCAAACACGGATTAAGACAAAAATTAAAAATGCAGAAAACAATTAGTCAACATTATGACGTTTTTAGCATCTTTTTTTCTAAAAGTAATTTCATATATTTGTCGGAGTTTGTTAACAATTACAAATTGTGGGTAGTCCGCATAATTTGTTATGAATTGTTCTTATTATCATTCATTTAGGTGATGTTTCTATCAGATATTGGTACCGATTCCCTTGTTCACAAACTAAACTAAATTTAAGTTCAGTGCATCTTTTTCTTTGTATTTCATTAAGAAGAGGACAAAAGAAAAAATTTAGTTCAGTCCTGTCAAATTAATCAGCGCCTGTCACTACTCCATACAAGTTTAGATGTGATTAAAAACTTGCCTACTAAAATTACGTCAATTTACGTCAAGCGCTGATTAATTTGACAGGACTAAACTAAAATTTATCTTCTGTCCTTTCCTTAATGAAATAGAAAGAAAAAGATGCACTGAACTTAAATTTAGTTTAGTTTGTGAATAAGGGAATCGGCACCATTGTCTTATAAATCAGAGCATAATTTATTGAGTACTTGCCATACGCACTAATTGATTTTTGGCTACTTATTTCGATAATTGTAACCGATACTTTTGTTCAAAACAACAAATGACTTGTTACTTTAATTTTAAAATGATTAGCGGTGCTAAATTCACCGTTGTTTATTTATGACAATTATTCTTGTAATATTTGGTTACTTAATAATGTAAGTCTTATTAGATTAAGCATACTTTAGCGTTTTGAATTAAGTAAAACCCTTTTCAAAAAACAACAACCGACCTCCTTTATAAAAGTTTTTAAATTTATAGTTAATGTTAAAAGTGGCTAGGTTCTTTTTCTAAACTTTAACATCTGTAACCGGTACCTCTTTCTGTGCAAATAAATATTTTCTAAACATCTGACATCGTGAAGTTTCACTTCTGTAAACACCTGCATCATACTACTTCCCTTTTTTTCAAAATTGTATCCTCTTATAATACTTGAAAGAAACTGGTACAATGACTATTAAGTAGTTAACATGTTTCCATCCACAATAACCCATTGGTACTTGATTATCTATTGAATGATGATGTAAAAGTGATTGGCAATACTTAATCCCTTAATTTAATCATTTTATCCCTTTGCCTTTCGTTTTAATGTAGAAGGGCCTCTAAGGATTTCAACGATTTCATTTACTACTTATTTCCGGCAAACTTCGTGATATTATTACAAAAAGTCGAGGTTTCGCAGTCTCAAACCTCATACAGCAACTTGCAGCACCGCAGCTCCGATGTCAAGGTGCAAGTGTAGTCAGTGACCCGCCAACGAACGGTTTCCAATAGATTGTTAGTGGCCCCACCATTGAGCATGAAAATAAGAAAATAACATTAATTAGTAAGCAGTTTTAAAAGGACAGGGAACAATCGCCACTTCTGATGTTATATTAAGCAGTATATAACTATAAGTGTATATATATGTACAAATTATCAAGTGTTGAATGTCAGAATGGTAACGGCTTATTTACTGTGTATAGGAAAGGGTTTCATTAAGTAAAGCACAGAAAGACAAGAATAGACATTTATTTCAATTATGCTTGTCAGCAATCAATCAGAAAGCTAGTCGTCCGTTCCAAAACTAGGTCTTCATGGAGAAGAAGGACAAGAAACTCCATGGAAACAGTATTGAAGTATTATATCAACACATTTCTTACATTGCCATACATTATCATTATCTTAAATACATTAATTCTATCTCTTGGACCATTGTCCAAGAGAACTCAGAATAATATCAATATAATCAAAATATAACAATAATATCTAGGAAAAGAATATGAATATTCCATTTATAGGATTTAAAACATTAGCAATATTGGCAACACTATAAACAGTACAACAACATTGTCATAATAGGCAATAATTAGGATATAATATCAATTACTTAACGTACGTGACCTCTGGGCGATCCTTCCACACAACGACAGCACTAGAACTAGCCAACTGAACATCTGCCAAGCAACTGACTGTTCCACTGTGGCTCCGGCCTTTTATACCCGTTAACAAACAAGTATGATTCACAAACTGACAGCTTGAGTCAAATCAGTGTTTAAGTTTTACAAAAATAAGTTTATAATAAAAATCATTTACTAATTCCATAATTCAATATTAGACACATAATAATTACATATAATAATTACATATATCACGGGCGTGTAATGCAAAATCCGACATGTCCGTACATGCATGGATTCCACTTGAAAGTATTATGTGTTAGAAGGTGATATTTAGGTGAAAAATCAGGTTGAAGAGGCTGCTTGGGCTTGACTATACTGAAACAAAAAACCTTTCATCATTCAACTGTTAAAGTATTCATCTTCACATACACACTGCTGGATTGTTTGTTGCGCCACTTCTTCTTTCCAGCGAAAGCACTAGGAAGTGGTGAAGGGCGGGCGCTTTTGGGGGACTGTCTTATCTAACTTTGACGTTCAAAAAGTGCTGAGTTTCAGCCTAGCCTGAATAAATGACTTTTGATTTTGATTTTTCGAACACACCACACTAACACTTTTCACATACTCGTACATACATACTCATCACATGCACACATCCTTTTGGTTACCTTTTAGTCCGTAGTTTTAGTGTATCATATTGAACCGTCGCTTTTGTTCACTATAATTTCATATTATATGTCGAAAGAGACTAGATCCTGCGGCACAGGGTATCCTAGTGCCCTGCCAGGGGCACAAGATTTGTCCGAAAGATTTACCGTGGCCCTGGCGTATAGGCAACTGAAGAAACACGGATGGGTTTTAATCAGTAAAAGTCTGACACGCCCTCCCGCTCCGCCCAGAGCGGCAGACGTCATTTGATAGTATACGACCCCAAAAAAAAGAAGGTTATCCTGCTGAGGTATCCAGTGTCACACCTCAATATTGTAACACTTTTTTATGAATCATTAACTAAACTAAACTATTATTTGATCGCGGTTGGTATAATCGCCAATCCGTATTCTAAGAACCGGATAACCTAGTTTCCACTATATTAAAAACTAGAGACGTACATAAAGTTACTATCAGCCACTCAGATATTCATATTATTGAATTGTTGAATGCCATACGAGCTGATATGTAGAAGATTTGCGAATAACATCGATATTGGAAGACTTCTTCCATGAAAGTGGAATATTACGTACGATATTGCACTGTAACGTATTTCTACCGTTCGCAGCATTATTGTCAACTTGAATGGAAAAAGTACGGGTATATTATGTTCTCCCAGGGTCGAGAGATTTGTTCGAAAGATTTACCGTGGCCCTGGTATATGGGCAACTGAGGGAACACGGGTGGGTTTTAGTCACTAAAAGTCTGACACGCCCTCCCGCTCCGCCCAGAGCGGGAGACTTCATTTGGTGTTTTCCTACCCAAGAAAAAAGCCATTAGTACTGTTAGTGAGTTTTCCCTTCAGACTGGGCTTGTAGAAACCAGCGGCTACTCAGATGATAACCAGTAAACTTGTACACACACGTGCAAAATAAACCACCCACACAATGCACGTTACTGATATGACCGTGCGATCCCCTCGCTATTTATGTCATAATATTGATCAAGAGATACACTAATCCGTTGCCCGATAACTTTGCACCGGCGTGTATACTGACTAGTGATGTTCCGAATCATTCAAAATGTATATCCGCGAATACGGATCCGAATACGGATATTTGGTGTCAAGATTACGGTAAATATACCTATCATTTATTTCTCAAAAGATTTTACATCAATCACTTAACGAGAAACAAAGCTTAATGATAGTAATGTATACAAAAATAAACGTCCAAAGCGCAAAACAAACATTTATTTTTAAATTAAATAATGTGTTGCGTAGGAAAAATTTAGTAAATTTATAATTAAACAAAAGTAGAAAAAGAGTGGGTAGATGTAAAAAAAAGTATCATCACTCACATAGCTTTGCGCGTCAAGTTTTTTTTTTTTTTTTTTTTTTTTGTTATATGATGTATCCCAATAAGGTAACAACATAAAAAAATACAATCTAGCTTAATACTAAAGCTAATGAGTAATTTAATTCTAACTTAATTTGCTAGGAAGAGTAAACCTAAGAATGTGTCCATTAACACTTTTCTTATTGTCTCTATTAAGGGGAAGACACTTTGTTCTTGTGTACTTTATGGGTAGCACTCACTTCACTACATTAAACTAACACTTCACTAAACTAACTCGAAAGGTTTTGTCCTTTTTAGTCTTCTCACTATGTCCGTGTTGTCGAGGAGCTGGATAGCCTCGACGTTCACATGATGATGAAGCCTTCGTTCATGAGCTTCGGCGTTCGTTTTAATTATGTTTGTGACGAGGTCTACCTTGAGGTCCCGATGAAGGTCGTCATTTCTAATGTACCAGGGCGCATTGACGATTCCTCTGAGTACTTTGTTTTGGAATCGTTGAATAATTTTGATATTACTTTGTTTGGTACAGCCCCAAAGCTGAATACCATAAGTCCATACAGGCATGAGGACTTGTTTGTACAAAAGTATTTTGTTTTGTACTGACAACGAGGAATGTTTTCCAATCAGCCAGTACATTGACTTGTAGCGAAGCTCTAGCTCATCGCGTTTCTTTTTAACATGAGCTTTCCAGCGAAGCTTTGTGTCTAGTGTCATGCCTAGGTACTTGGCTGTGTTTTCGTGCGGTATGACATGGTTGTTTATGTATACCGCATGATAATTTGGCTTTTTATTTGTGAAGTCTATGTGAATGGATTTCGTTTCATTGAGTTTCACTCGCCATTTTTTTGTCCAGTCAAAGATGGTATTGACGGCTGTTTGAACTTTTTCCACTGCTTCTTCTTGAGTGACACCTGTGGCCATTATAGCTGTGTCATCCGCAAATGTTGCAATGGTGTTGTTTTCTAACTCAGGAATATCGCAAGTGTACAATAAGTACAAGACGGGACCTAGGACACTTCCTTGCGGTACTCCAGCTGTTATCGACTTAAGTTCTGAATATGCATCATCTTGTCTTACTCTAAACTTACGCTGTGATAGGTAAGACTCTAAGATATCAGCAAACTGTTTTGGGAGCATGTTTCTTAGTTTTCTAATAAGCCCTTTGTGCCAAACTTTATCGAATGCTTGCGCTACGTCCAGGAAGACCGTTGAGCAAACTTTGTTTTCTTCTAAGGCCTTTTCTATAATGTTGGTAATCCTGTGTACTTGGTCTATTGTTGAATGTTTTTCCCTAAATCCAAATTGGTAGTCAGGGATTAAATTTCTTTCTTCGATGATGGGTTTTAGCCGTTTCAAGAGAAGCTTTTCGAATAATTTTGACATGATCGGCAGCAGAGAGATCGGTCTATATGATGTGGTTTCGTGAGGTGGTTTACCAGGCTTTGGTATCATTATAACTTCGGCAACTTTCCACAGATCAGGCACAGACTTAAGCCTGAACGTAGCATTGATAAGAGTTGTAAGTTTTACGATGGCTTTACGTGGGAGGTTTTTAAGAACTTCTCCAGTAATAAGATCGTAGCCAGGTGCTTTCTTTAGTCTAAGGCGCTTGATTTCGTTGAAAACTTCTCTTGGTGTTACGAATTTTATTTCTTGTTCATCATCATTTGGTGTTTCATCTAACAAAGCGCAGTCTTCATTTTCTTCATTCGGCTTAAAAATGAGTTCCAAGTGTTGTGCAAACCTTATAGCTTTTTGCTCGTTGCTTATTGCCCACCGCCCGTTAATATCTTTGATAGGTGGGATATGCATAATTGGCTTCTTAAAACTTTTTGTAGATTTCCATAGGGAGTAATCTGTCGTGCGATCGCTGGTTAATTGATTAAGATAACTGCTCATTGATTCATTTTTGAACTTCTGAATTGCATTCCTTAGTTGTTTTGTAAGGTTGCGCGTCAAGTGCGTCAATGTTCTTATCAATACCATTCTAGGGGCCCGTGCACACTACACAGTAATAAGGTGAAGGATATTATTTTACTTATATTTTTTTACATTACATTTATTTCTGACTGTCGAAAATGTGTTTCTTTAATATTTTTTTTTAAAGTAAAGATTAGTTTTTGATTCTTTTACGTTTTTCGGTAGAGAATTGTAAAGTTGTACTCCTTCATTTTTACACGCTTTATATTAACTTCACTTGTATGTTTGTATGTTTGTTTGTTTGTAACTGACTCCTTATAGCGCGATTTTGACCCATTTTGAACGACCAGATTTCATTCAAACTTTGCACACCTGTCAAAGACCGATGACAATGCAATAATTTCATAAATTTGTGCCATGGTCCTTGCCAGGGTTACCAGGACAGCAAAAAAACTGTCTTCTAAAACTACGCTGACATACGTCACAAACTACGCTGACATACGTCTCAAAATTCGAAACACCCAAAAAAATAGAAAATAAATAATAGTTAAAAAAAAACTAAAAAACACGCTTCCATAGAAAACCAAACTAAAAAAAGTAGAAAATAATGGAAAAAAAGCGTGGGGTGCCTGATCAATAAAAAAAATACCTTAAAAAGCACCCCACGCTTTTTTTTTTTTCATTATTTTCTACTTTTTTTAGTTTGGTTTTCTATGGAAGCGTGTTTTTTAGTTTTTTTTTTAATATTTTTCTTGCCGTAGTTTGTTCTGGATCTGTGTACTAGAACGTTATGTTCCCATCGTGATGTTCGTGTTTGTACTTCGCTATTTTTTGTGAATGTTGTTTCTGTATGGATTTCTTTTGTCAGAATTTTTCTAATTAGTAAGCATGTGTTATATTGATAGAAGATTCGCGGATACGGATCTTAACTATCTTACTCAATCAGTGTCGATGCGCATGACCTTGAAACGATAGTTGACGACACTTGACGCTTTGAAAGTTGATTCAATACCTTTGAGTTATGTTATCGGTATGATAGATAACTCACTAGATTAGGACAGAAACCCTCGGTACACCCAAATCTTACACAGACAGAGCTTCTGGTGGGCTGGTTGGAGTAAATACCGACGGCCGCCATGGCCCACGCACAATGGTCCACTCAAAGGACTAAGTGCGGAAACCAAACCCCCATAACATAGAGAACATAGATGACTCACTATGATAAATGTTTGCAATGTAAAGGTGCCAAATGTTTGATTTTAAGAAAAATAAAACATATTTTGAATGGTATTTAATAGTTTTTCATTGCCTCCTAATCACCTATATATAGAATTTCATCTATGTATTGAAAATTTATAAGGTTAAAGATCCGTAAAAAAGTTACGGATACGGACATGGATCTTTCTTCTTCCTCGGATATCCGCGGGTACGGATATCCCGCACATCACTCATAGTGACTCATATTTGATGTTACTGATAAAAAACAGAGAGGTGTTAAGTTAATCGGTTTTTAGTTGGTTTGCACCTATGATTAAGCACGTTTTCTATGTAAGAGAAATCACCAAGCTAAGCGGTGAAGGAACTTTGGATTTTATCTGTTTAATAATAAGTGTTATTTTTGTAATGAAGAGCTTGTCATAGATATCTTATCAGATAATTGGCTCTGTAACATGTTTCTTTTGCAGTATTTTGTGTTGATTTTTATTCTTTTTGACTCGTGTCACGCGAAACCTATTATTACCTTGGATTCAGTGCATGATTCTGAACTTCTGAACGCACCCACGTTGAATTTTTTCGGAGATTATTAAAAAATATCTGCTGTTTCATAAAAAAGTACACTACCTATGCACTCAAAATATATGGAACAGCACTTTTTAAAGAACCTGAGAAGAACGGGCAAGAAACCCCATAGACACTCTTTTTAACCGACTTCAAAAAAAACCGGCCAAGTGCGAGTCGGACTCGCACACCGAGGGTTCCGTACAAACCTGTAGGTATCCTCGGTTTATGTACATATTTTTTTATTTTATATTTGAGTTGATTGAATGAAAGGTAAATTGTGGTTTACGATTTATGACGTATTAAAAAAAAACTACATACTGGATCTCGTTCAAACCAATTTTCGGAGGAAGTTTACATGGTTATGTACATCATTTTTGAAGACCTATCCATAGATACCCCACACGTGTGGGTTCGATGAAAAAAAAATTTTTGAGTCTCAGTTCTAAGTATGGGGAACCCCAAAATTTATCGTTGTTTTTTTCTATTTTAGCATAAAAATCTTAATGCGGTTCACACAATACATCTACTTACCAAGTTTCAACAGCATAGCTCTTATAGTTTCGGAGAAAAGTGGCTGTGACATACGGACGGTCAGACAGACAGACAGACAGACATGGCGAATCTATAAGGGTTCCGTTTTTTGCCATTTGGCAACGGAACCCTAAAAAGGAGGTGGTTATCAATTCAACTGTATTTTTTTTATGTTTGTTACCTATCGATGTGAGAACGATGAAAAACTTATTCTTACTTACTTATTCATCTTTGTCCCTCAGGTTACGGACAGGATGGAGTGCAGCTCGGAGCGAGCCTCCTCTCACCCCGAGCGAGAGAGAGGCTATAGCAGCGGTCGTGAAGAGAGCTGAGAAGATAGAGGAGGTGGAGGCAAAGAGAGTGGGCAGACTAGTGGCTAGGCTTGAAGGTAAGATCATAGAGAGAGAGGAAATAGCAGCAATCGTGAAGAGAGCTGAGACGATAGAAGAGGTGGAGACAATGAAAGTAGGGAGGCTGGTGACTGTACTCGAAACTTAGAAAGAATATGTTGTATGTTTGTTCACGAAGTTTTCGCTGACAGTTTAAGATTGAGAATAACGCATACAGAACTTTTTGTGTAAGTTTTAAAGCTATTTTTTAAAACACACATCTATCCGTTATAAACTTTTGGAAAATTGCGAACGCAATGTAGAACGTAGTTTGATGAAGACGTAGCATATGGTGAGCTACGCCGTAGCTGCGTAGTGAAACATGACGGACCGTGCTACGCCTGAGGTGAACCTACCCATGCTTCTATTAGTACTACGTATACTGTAATATAGACATTTCACATAATATTTAGTTAGCTTAGTACAGCCTACAAGTCAACTTACTATGCATGCCGCTTGCAGGCGTTTCTTGATTCCTTTAAGTGGGCTGCTCACTTGAAGCGTACGGGCAGCGTCCACTATTCTGTATTGTCATATTTAATTGACTGTAATGCATTTGATTAAAATCTTAAGTTGCATGACAAGTCACTTGCTGTGTCGAAACGGTGTTATAATTAGTGAGATCTGAATAAGACCTTTGGTTGTAAATTTAGGTATATACTCGTACTTGTAACTTTGATTTAATATGACCAATGTAATATAGATAGATAAACTTGTATACACATTTTTCTCTTTCGCCACTTTCTAGGTAACCTTGCTTTATCAATGCCGTTAAACTCTGTTATTGGATTAAGAGATAATTTCAGAAACTTGTATTTCAGAAGGTTTATTTCAGAAACTTGTACAACTTTTACAGTAAATCTTACATAGGGGCCTCCTTTTAAGTAAAACATGTACCTGTGCTAGGAGGATAATTGTCATCATCTCACTATCACTGTGCGGTGTACTCTTAGATGTTAGTAACTGACGCACGTGCATTCGGCTGGTCATTGATAGTGAACATTTAAAACTCATATAAATAATTAATAAGCTGTTGAGTTTTCAAATAAATAAATAAAACATCAACGCGTTGACGGCCGGCTGCAGTAGCGGCC
Organism: Aporophyla lueneburgensis; assembly: GCA_932294355.1. Classification (NCBI taxonomy): domain Eukaryota; kingdom Metazoa; phylum Arthropoda; class Insecta; order Lepidoptera; family Noctuidae; genus Aporophyla; species Aporophyla lueneburgensis. The sequence goes on along the minus strand of OW028751.1, from coordinate 26,583,104 downwards.
AGACCAAAACACTGCGTCGCGACGAAGCTTCACAAAAACGACGTCGCGCTATAATACAGTGCGATAACGCAACCCAAAAATGACATCACCTGCGATGTCGTATGTGAAAGCGCTGCCTATTAGTTCCATTCACAACACGGAATGTGCCGGAAATATTTATTATCCACGATGCGTTTGTGCACGTCGTATATTCGTCGCACTGCTTTGTCAACACTGCGACGACACGCGACGGCCTGGCTCTAAATGCCGAGGACGTAGCACAGTGCGTGCTACGGCGTAGCTGCGTAGCATGGCGTAGCACGTAATGACCGAGTTGAATTCGACCGTGATTCTATTAGATCTACTGAAAATTCAAAATACGTACAATGTATAGAAATTCCACATAAGACTTAGTTAGCGTAGTTCAGCCTGCAAGTCGGCCTAGTTATTATTCATCTCATGTATTCTGTTTATCGTGTTTACTTCTTATCATTTCTCTACATTCAGACTTATCTAGCGTCCCCTTTATTTTAAAACGTCAATTTGTTGTATGTTGTTAAATAATCTTTAATTCTGTGGTTCAGATCCATTGAGCGAACTTTGACTTTATTCACGCTAAGTCCATAAAAAAAGGAACCTTATTCTACAATGAAATGTATGTACATTTTTTATGTAATTTAATTATGTTTGTACAGTTTTGATTCATTCACTCTAGAATAATAGAGATTAATGAATAAAATAAGCAAAACCATTTATGGAGACCCGCCGTCCCTTCTCCCTTTTGGAACAGGCCTATGTCCACTTTTGGACGTATTTTGGCTAAAGTTATGATGATGATGAAATAACATACACCAAATCGTCCACACTTATTGAAAAAAAATATAATACCTACTTTGTAATTCAATTCGAATATACTATATTACTTGTCTTAAATTATTTCTATGCTATATAACATCAGAAAATATAAGGAAAAGTGTCACCTTACAAGCGTTTCCACTTGAACTGATTCAAGACGACTTCCTTCTCGGTATATGAACCGAAGTGCTGAAAGCGTTTTATCGTCATAAATTCAAAATGAGGATTAATTTCATGGAACTTACACATTTTTCTAAAATTATAATAATATTAAAAAACCTACACTTTTTTTTACTTGTCCTAGTTTTGGTCTGTTTTAATGCCCCATTAGCCACAGGCATAAAAATGCATGAAAACATTTTCTATCTATTTTTTTTTTGTCTCTTTTCCTAACATTTTTAAATCAAATTATTTTTAGGTTACACCTAAGTCTTGTAAATTGGGCACGCCACAATTGCGGCGGTAATTCCCCTCGTCGAGGAGTGGATAGAGAGGCGCCACGGCGTTCTCACCTTCCGCCTGACGCAGGTTCTCACCGGGCATGGGTGCTTTGGGGGGTTTCTGTTCAGTATAAAGCAAGAGGAAACGCCCGGGTGTTTCCATTGCGTTGATCGTCTGGAGGACACGGTGGAGCATACGGTGGAGGTGTGCCCTGCCTGAGCGGAGCACCACCGTGTCCTCATGGAAGCGATCGGTAGCGGCGACCTCTCACGTCCGGCCCTGGTGCGAGCCATGGTACGGCGCGAGAGGGCATGGGAAGCCGTCACCTCCTTCTACGAAGTAGTAATGCTCGCGAAGGAAGAGGTGGGGCGCGTGAGGGAGTGGCAGTCTCTGCGCCCTCACGTCCCTAGCCGCCGCAGGAGACGACTCCCCGGGCGTCGGGGGTCGATTGCGGACTCCCGGCCACTGTAAGCGCGGGCTTGCGGGTGGCGAGCAATGGGTAGCTCGCCGCCCGGTAAGGACCAAGCTCGGGTCGACGTTAGCAACAACTGAAGGGGTCCGCTAGGACCGATGCCTGCCAGTGTCGCGAGATTTGTTCGAAAGAGATACCGTGGCCCTGACATATGGGAAACTGAAGGAACACGGTTGGGTTTTAGTCAGTAAACGTCTGACACGCCCTTCCGCTCCACCCTAGGGCGGGAGAAGTTATTTGATGATTTCCCACCCACAAAAAAAAAGTCTTGTAAAATCTATTATATTTTACGATTGGCAATTTTACTTTAGGCCTCTTCTTAAGTCAGCTAAGACCATTGCTCAAATAGACAGTACTGCTGGGACCATAACCCCTTGGCCACGAATAACACCAATAGCACACTGAAGCGACATACCTACGTCTTGCGTCGGCGACTGTGAAGAAAACAAATGAAAGTTGATTAGAGCATGCCACGAGTCACAGCAACTTGCGGAGCCACGGACGCACACGCGAATCACTTAAAGCAAGACGCATCGCATCGCTCGATACCGTAAACGAAGCCTTAAAGGACCTCTCAATCAGACTCTATGACTCAGACCATTAAGGATAAAACGGTTAATTAATCATTCCAGCTCTTCAGAATTCATTTCATTCATTAATCATTGGATTCTGCAGAAAAGTGACTCAGAAGAGAATGTTTTATGAATTATTTATGCAATTTATTATATCTGGATAACCTTATCTATAAAGTAGGTGTTGAATTAATGAACTTGAAATTGTTCAGACCAATATGCGGGCTATTTCTGTTCCTTGAAGGTTTTGAAGCTAATTATAGCCCTCATTATTATTTATACATCGTATCCAAGGACTTTCTCGTAAAGGGACAGGCAATTCTATTTTTGGCTTTTAAAGTACCTGTGCTAAATAAAGCCTTCCCGTATCTTTCCACGTTTTCTTTGCCTGATCGCTTTTCATAGCTTATTTATAACAAGCCGTGTGCCTGATGGGATTTCCCATCTGCTAATATGACGAACTTCCGTTTCTTGTTTAACACCCTTAGGAGAAGAATTTTTAATAATCCTTTTTTATTTCTCAATTTTGTTTTACAGTGTTTTCTTTAAATTGGCCAGATAAACTCTGCAGACACGTTGCGTATCAATATCAAAACATGACGAAAGAAAATGATACATCTGTTTAGAAAATCTGTATTTTGTTTGTGTAAACGTCACCATTGTGATGGGTATACATAAGAAAACAATTTATCTCTACTAATACTTCAAGTAACAACAGTAACAGCGGTCATTGTACTCCCAATTTTTTATTTTTTATTTAAAGTCTTTATTTTATTCATACCCAACGCGTTAGGTAGCCGATTCAAAATAAGCCTATATATTGAAGTCTTGCGTAAGATTTCATGCTTCAGCACCCTAATTACGTTACTTACTATCAATCAGAGTCATAATCATTTTGAAAGATAATGCTAAACCACTGCTTCATATTTTTGAAAAACTTAACTTCCTAACAACGTAAATTATGGGGAACCGATTACTTTTCCGAATGTTTTTTGTTCGAATTTCATTTTACCGAAAACTATTGGCCGACGTCTTTTTTCTGCAATATGCATCATTTGACATATTTTTAAATCATCGAAGTATCATGTGTCATAGGTATTATTTTACCGAATTATGTTTCGCCGATTTACGAAATAACTTTTTGCTATTGGCCGAAGCCTCTTTTGAACTTTTTTTATTTGCCAAATGGTCTGTTTGCCATATTTTCACCACATTGAAACAAATTTTTGGGAATATTATTTAGTCACAAATATATAGCCGGTTACTTGGTAGCGTTTTCAATAGTAAATTAAATATATTTAGTGTCATACAAGTGAGAAACGAATCGCTGTAAAACTGACTTTACGTAGTCTTGTCTGCCCTACCCCTAGAGTGTAATTTAAGCTCGCGCAGGCGCGGAGGTGTAGGGCGGCCCGCGAGCTGAGGAGCAGGTGGTCTGAAGGCCCGCCGCCGCAGCTGAGGCTAGCCGGCAAAGCCGGCCAGCAAGCCGAAGCTGCGGTGGTGAGCATTAAAACCATCTGCGACGATAAGCTCGCGTGGGGCCGCCCAAACCCCGCAGCGCCGGAGCCGTGACAAAAACAATGTTTGCTGCATGCTGCATGCCTGCTTGAATGTTGCATGCTTGTTTGCACGCTGCATGCTTGCTTGCATGCTGCATGCTTGCTTGTTGCTTGCCTGCTTGCCTTCTGCATGCCTGCTTGCATGCTGCATGCATGGTTGCATGTTGCATGCTTGTAGCAAGCAGCATTGTTTGCATGCTTCTTACCGGGACCCTTTAAAAACACTTTTGTTCATAATAAACTGTCATTTAAATAAATAATTAATTAAACCAAAGAGTAGGTTAATCTTAACATAGGTATAATGAATGTCTGGAAACATAATACTTCGAACAAATGTTATTTCGGCTAAGTGTAACTTCGGTAAAGAGTATATCTACCAAATGAAACGTCGGGGTAATGAAAAAAGTCGAATTGATAATAGGTCAACTGATACAGTGGCAGACGTGACTTCGATGAAGTAAAAAAAAAACGAAACGATAATAGTTGAAAAGTTTTAGGGGAAATGAAATTCGGTCAAATATTTTTAGAACTATAAATAACAAAATTAAAGCAATTCCTACTATAAATATGTTATACAACTACCCCGGTGGACTCAGAGCTTAGGCTGTACTATGTCTCTGACAAGGTCCAGGATGTCTGAAAGAGTTACCGTGGCCCTGGCATAGGCAACTGAAGGAACACGGGTGGATTGTAGTCAGTAAAGGTCTGACACGTCTCCCGGTCCACCCAGAGCGGGACAGGTCATTTGATGACTTCCCATTAAACAAAAAGGACTGTACGTTGTCTGTTAGCAAATGAATTAAGTTAATTTCTAGGAACTACAATTGAATGGAATTATTAATTTGCTTTTAATATTGTCCAGGAATGCGTCGTTCAGCACAAGGACCAGCCCCTCGAACATGCCTACTTTGTGGAGAGGCAGCTCGTCTCCTGGCACCACTCAGAACTTGCTCCATCTGCAGACACACAGCCTGCTCCAAATGTGTTATAGAAAACCTTACACATAGGTAAGTTATCTACAACCACATTTTAAATATAATAGACTGAGGTATTCGAGGTCTCCAGTGGTCGAAATACGACCAAAATTAATTTTCAAAATTGATGTATTTCTAATGCATTACTACATAATAATATTACGAGTAGGTGTCTGCGCTTCTTCTCCATATAAACTTTAATTATGCCAAATTTCATAATCTTTCGTCCTCGTAATTTGAGTAAAAAGTGTACAAAGTTTTTGTAAGACGTTTTACTTGTAATATATAGAATAGCGATCACCATAATCCATTTAAATTTTAAGTTTAAGCGTTACATGACATTAAACTAATTATTTGACATAAAGCTTTCACATTTATGATATTACTAGCTTTTGCCAGCGGCTTGGCCTGTGTGGAGGTCGGAAATTATCCGGGAACGTACTACCGGGATAAAAATTATTCTTTGTGTTAATCCAGGTCTATCCACTATCTATGGGATAAATTTCATCCAAATCCATTCAGCTTTGGCGTGACAGAGTAACAAACATCCATACATCCTCACAAACTTTCACATTTATAATATTAGTACGATAAAACAAAAAACAAGTCAAAAAAGGTAACTTCTTCTTTTTTCGTATCGTGTAACTCGTAAAAATCAAACAATCAAAAATAGATTCTTTTTCGAGTTGCAAATATCCTTTCACAATAAAAATACCGTCCAACAAAACTCAACGAACGAACGAATCTACGGGCGGAAAATATTAAAAAGTAATTTCAACTCTTCCCGACTTTTTTTCAACCTTTATTTAACAGTATACGCTGTCCATTGCGAAATAAATGAGTTTACAACGTTCTGAAAATTCATGATGTACTTAATAAAAAGCGTTTAAAGTGGATTTATATTCGAGCTTATTGCACTCCTAGTGAATTATTTTAGTAAATAAATTAAACAATAATATTTGTGATAATAATGAGATATTATATACCTATAATAGTCTCAAAACTATCGTGTGGTGCCGGACGTAAGAATAACACCACCCCATTTCTTCCCGTGGGTGTCGTAAAAGGCGACTAAGGGACTTACTAGAGAATGGGCAGCAGCGTTCTCTATGCATTTTACCACCATACTGCGATCGCCAACCCGCCTGCCAAGCGCGGCGATTATGGCAAAGCCCCCCAAATTGGGGGAGGCCTAAGTCCAGCAGTGGACATCTTACGGCTGAAACGACGAATAGTCTCAAAATTATAAATATACTAGCTGACCCTATAGACGTTGTCCTGTTTTCTAGAACTCCTGCTATCGAGCACAACCTTCCGGGTCCAATAGTAAATCTAAACCATCCAGGGTGCCACCCAAACGCATACAAAAAAAAAAAAAACATTCAAATCGGTCCAGCCGTTTAGCAGGAGTTCAGTGATATACACACGTACAGTAGAATTATATATATATAAAGATTTAAATGTCATATGAAAATATCTGCCAAGTGTAAATTGGACTAGCAGCACCGCACAGCTTCGCATCACTATACAATATTTAATACTTCATGCAAAATTAAATAACACGTACATAACTTTATTTCATTCTTATTGTTTGTTGTTATAGCGGTAGAAAATGCACATTCTGTGAAAATTACAACGTCTGCCTATTACGTTTCATAAGATACCGCCCACTAACAGACAGATGAACGAACGGACAGTGGACGCTTAGTAATAGGGTTACGTGGGTACCTTTTATGTACAAAACCATAAAAAGGAGAGGAAATAATCATAGGTAGGCATGTATCGCTGTCAACAGAAAAAGACCTTCAGAAAGGTCGGGTGCGTAGTATTCGCATCCGGCGTGCATGTATGAACGTAACCGACGTTAAATAAGTATGTAAGAATCATAGCATCGTATCGCATCGTCTGCCCACGCCAGTATTTAATTTTCGCTTAACGCTCTTTATACTTTGTTCTTTTTGCTCGGCTCCTACAAGTTCTGGCGTGATGTTAAATAGTCTAAAATCTTCCTCAAAAATTGTGCTATCGAATACAAAAACAATTTTTCAAATCCATCAATCCATGGTAGTTTAAATAATAAATTTATTATAACGGATAAAAGTATTCAATTTTATTCAATTGTATTATTTTCAGAACAAGCTGGTTAGCTGAAATAAATAAACTTCCAGTTGCATTGTTTCATGAAAATATAATACTCGCTTGTACAGCGAGTATTATATTTCGCATATTTTCTTATATTTTTATTTAAAACAAAAAATCATTAACTCCACTTGTATGTCCTGGAATTTTGCAATGAATACTTTACCCACTTCGACTGAAATTACCGGGCTGAAATTTGGCACAAAAGTTTGGTTCTCGTGAAAATACACGATAAAAGGTTTTGTTTTTAAATAGATATTAAAAAAAATAATTGAATAAAGCATACTATAGTTATTTGCAACGGCTTTGCATGCATCTTATTAGTACTACTATCTTATTTACTGCCTATCATTATGACATTTTCTCAATCTCAAAACTGTACCTTTTTAGTTTTTTTTTATATAGTTCTTTTTAACCCACTGTACGACAGTTTGTTAAATTATTATGTTTTTTTTAATTATATAAACAGAAATGGTTAAAATTACCAAAACCATTTTTTTTTTGTATGCCCTCACCCTTAACTTGAAAACATGTAGATCCTATTACCAAATGTTATTTTAAGACCATGCATATCTATTGTATACTCATGTTTTACAAAAAATACATATCTTATCTTACTACCCTTTCTTAGAGTAGAGACTATGGGGTGCTACACATACTCACATCAAACGTTTCAGGGATCAAGATCACGTTAATGCTAGACACAAAAAATTTGTTTATTTAATTATATTTTTAAATGCCCATTATACAGGGTGAGATTCACTTAGCTAGCAATATTTGGCGATATAAAAAGCGAGTGGATAAAAAACTAAACATCCCGATAACTTCCAAAACTCAGGTACTTGGTAAGACTAGTTTTCAGACTTTCAGGCTTCGAACCACCCGTAACGACGGTCAAAAATCTATAAATGGCAATCACCACCAAAAGTTTCACGTGCTTTCGAAGGCACGGAGGCGTTCCTTATGTAATGGATGGTCACCCATCCACGGACTAACCTCGTCAAGCGCAGCTTAACCTTTGATAAATGTGTACACTATGGCCACGAGACCCACTGCAATTGACAATCTATTAGCTGTAAGCCTGATCATTATAGTAAATTGACAATCAATAATTAATCATTGTCATCTAGGATGTAATTAAGACCAACTGTCTTTTTTTGATTATGGTAATGAGAAAAATATATACGATGCAACGTATAACCTCAATGAACAATCATCCAATATCATTAGCATTTGATTTATGAATAAATTATAAAATTAAAATCTCCACTCTATTTCAGAACAATCAATCTGGTTATCCTTTTCCCAGCTATATTAAGGTCAACCCACAGTCTTACCGGATTCAGCTGAATATGATTACTTATTTTACATAGAGCAACTGCCTATATGAACTCCACAACCCAGTTACTGGGTAGTAAATAACTGGGTTGTGGAGATCAGATTAGCAGTTATACACCCCTTGATATGACTCGTTGTCGGACTTCTAGGCTTCGAAGTCGTACCGACTGTCAAAGACACCCACGACCCATCTACAAACCATACAAAGAGGTCGTATGTTGTTATGGCACACAGATTGCGTTCTGGTCATTTTCCATCAAGGAAATTTGGATACCTTTTGACAAAAGTCAATTCCCCTAATTGCCAAGTATGTAATAAAATCGATGATGTCCAACATTTGTTGGTGGAATGTGAGAAGAACAGAAGAGAAAGGGAGATAGTAATGCGCGAGTTAAAAATTAATATGTATGATGTTGGGGCTTTCATTAGAATATTATCTGCACCTAATTCGGGAGGAGCGAAAATGATTTATGAAGTAGTTGCTGCATTGCTATTTCCTTAATAATATTATATTTACGGGTATATATTTGTTAGATTAGGGTATGATGAAGCTGACGTAACTTTGTAAGGTAAAAGCCTCTAAATAAATAAAGATTTTTAAAAAAAGCATAGCTTAATGTACAGTCAACCCGAGTGCTGTTATTATTTAGCCAAGAGCGCGGCTGATTTCACGAGCTTCTCGTTCACTGTATTTTAAAACAATCAACCACAAACATCCATCTTTGAACCGGAACTTGACCCTGTTTAAAGAAAATGAACTTTACTAAAGTACTTTTAACAAAAAGTTAAGTTACCGCACTGAATTAAAACTTGGTCGCTAACTTTAACTTTTAAGTAGCTTTGCTGTTGTACTCTACAACAATAGACGCTGAACTTCTTTGTACATAATGCTTCGAGAAGACGAAGAATAGAAATGTGGAATAAATGATTATAATATTTTACATTCGTTTGGTATGGTTCTCGTTAAACAATAGATAAACGGTGGCAGGGACATCAACGTGCAAATTGTAAACTTGAACTGACCAAATTGACTGGTTTACCGTTCAATGTTGCCAGATTCAATAAAAAAGTAATTTTCAAAATCAGGTACATAAAATATAAGTTCTTAACATGTTGTGACGGACGTAAAGAATAGCACCATTACAAGTCTTCCCGTGCGTGTCGTAAAAGGCGACTAAGGGACTTGTTAGAGAAGGGCAGCAGTGTTCTCTACGCATTTTACCACAATACTGCAATTATGGCAAAGCCTCCCAAATTGTGGGAGCTCTATCTCCAGCAGTGGATGTCTTACGACTAAAATGATGTTGAAGCTGATTGGCAGACTATACCATATTTAGTAATATTGAGAATTCATGTAAAACCCCATTTCTTCCTGTGGGTGTCGTATAAGGCGACTAAGGGACTTACTAGAGAATGGGTAGCAGCGTTCTCTATGCATTTTACCACCATACTGCGATCGCCAACCCGCCTGCCAAGCGTGGCGATTATGGCAATGCCCCCCAAATTGGGGGAGGCCTAAGTCCAGCAGTGGACGTCTTACGGCTGAAATGATGATGATGATGATGATGATGTAAAATTACATGCGAATAATAGTTGTTTAAGTCTTGTAATTCCAATGCTTATAGATTCTATTCATCTTTGTTGGCAGATCTACACTATACTCCAGAGAGGCCTACATGTGCAACCTCTGTGCTGAGACCAGAGAGATGTGGAAAAAATCAGGGGCCTGGTTCTTTAAGTCCTTACCGAAGTACGTCCTGCCTGACAGAAGAACGACAGGGAGGTACCTGGATTCAGAACTCGCGAGGTCGTTGCAGGTAAGACCATTTTATTTACAGGAACTTAGCTAATTAGAGTTAAGAGTACTCTGTGACACCCGAATGCTTGTTTAAAGTAAGAGCAAAATAGACTTCCGCAATGTTATATGGAGCGAAATGCTGAACAACAGCAAAAAAGCCAAAATGAATATTCTGCCCTATGCAGGCGGTGGTGTAAGACAGGTGTCTAGATATAATCCACAATAAGCACGTGAGAGGATCTCTCGGAGTAGCCTCAATAACTGACAAACTAAAAGAAAACAGGCTTAGAAGGTGCGGTCACGTAATGGCCAGAGATTGTATGTACATATTTCTCAATAATACTGTCTCAAATATCCCTGTAACGCCTGGAAACGGTGCCTCAGTATTTGGAGATGAAAGCACAGAACTCCTATGACAACCCAGGACAGATGTCCTCTCCCAGGGTCGCGAGATGTGTTCGAAAGAGTTGCCGTGGCCCTGGCATTGGTAACTAAAGGAACACGGTGGGATTTAGTCAGTAAAACTTTGAAATGCCCTCCCGCTTAACCCAAAGATGGAGAAGTCATTTCATGATTTTCAACCCACAATACAAAAGGACAGATGTCCTGGCAGTGGACGGACATCTTTCTACTAAAATGATGATGAAGATTTTCTGCTGAACTACGTAACTGTGAGATATTAAACGTACCCATAGTATCTCCTGAAGACTATATCGATACCGGAAATTTCAATTGTCGTAAAGGACATTTTGGCGAAAATGAGTTATATTTGGAATCAGCGTCGCAAGCTCTATCGATTGGTATATTAAAAAAAATCTATCTTTAAAAAAAGCCCCTTACGACCTGGCTTTCCAACAGCTCTAGCGCGATTTTTTTTACTATTTCGGATGTATCGCAAAAATAATTTTCAATAGGGGAGCGTAAAGTCATGTTTTAATTATTTAAGAGGTCGTAATCCTCATTTTTGCATTAAACTTTTTATACGACGTTATAAACAATAATTATTATTACAAATCAAAAGGTCATAAACATGTTATTTGATAATCGAAACCCTTACGACCAAATCTATGCTTTGTTTTAACTTACGTAATTAGGGCGTAAAGGACGTTTGTTTTATTTATTGCCCTTTACAACCTTAATTTTAACAAAAACACAATTAAAGTTTTCGTTTCGTTCTTATTACCGACGGCGTACAGAGGTCTGATGAGCACCATTCTCAAAGAAACTCAAAGTCAGAAAAAAAATCTATGTGTCTGGTATACATACCTTTATAAAAGGTTAGTTACTCCACGTAATAGTAACTCCAGTATATATATTTTTTTTTGTATGGTAGAAAACCCTTAAAGTTAATTTATTTGAAACTGAATAGAACTGAAGGGCTGGTGCTCACACGAGGTATTGTACCATACACGGCGATCAAGGTGACATCAAATTCATATATACCTTTCCGTGCCGCTTCGCGCGTACCAAATTTTTGAATTTTCGATAGGTGATTTTTCAAATCTTTGTCATGGTCAAACGAAGTTGACCATCGATTTACTTTTACTATCATTAGTTAATAGCCAACCAATGACTTTTTTTATGAGAATAATTAAATACGTTATTGATCAAATACTTTTTTTTACAAAATTTCATAATCAGTCATAATCACGGTGATTAATAAGTGACTGAAAACTGATGTTACTAAGTACCTCATTTGTTAATCACCGTGACTATGGCTGAGTTATAATGACACGCCCTTCCGCTCCGCCCAGAGCGGGAGACGTCATTTGATGATTTCCCAAACACAAAAAAATACCTCTAACTTATTAATTTCCGCAGGAGTTCTTACCATAATGGCTTCCCATAATAGAAGGCTGCAGGTCTTCAATGTCGTTTCCAATCGTAGCCTGTTCTTCAACTATGTTCAACTTGTTTTCGTTTGAAAACTTAAAATATACTTATTGGTCTGCAGAACATTATGAAAGATGGTTCTGGATTCTCCCATATCACTTCTTCGCCACAAACTAAGCGCAGGGGCACAAACGAACACATAAAAATGCTAGAATCGTCATCTGCCATAGTTTGCTTATACAAACTTTGTCCTAAGCACCATCAAAACCCCACTTGCATATAAGTATAAATTCTTTGCCATCCAGAGATCCACACGTAGGAATTTTCCAAGTCTAGCCACAGTTTCGTTCAAAATAGCTTGAAGTTTTACTTTAACCCCTCTTCCGTGACTTTTGTGGCATCTTTTGGCGGATAGCAGTTCTTCATCGCTTCAAGGATAGCTGTGTAAGAAGGATACAATGGTATTCCTTCTTCTTTTGCACAAGATCTTAATGTTATATACTGCCACTTAGAAAGCTTCAATGAAGTCAAAATACCTAAAGCTTTATCAGCAGAATATATGGGCAAAATTTTCTATACCTTTAATAATTCCTTCATATTTGTAGCTTCTTCGGGATGCTCCGAGATTAGTTTAATGATATCTGCTACTTTCTTATTTGTGCTTTTAAACCAGTTGCATGAGCATGACTTTCATTGCTGTACGTTAGGAGCTCTTCCACTCTACTTTAGCGGGCTTAGCTTCACAAATGGTTTTCTGGGACTCACAACTGATGTTGATATTCCAACACTGCACGTTTCCGGTCCACAGGATGTTAATAATAATATCTTAGGACAATCAACACAACGTTATCTGATCCCAAACTAGGCAGAGCCTGTACTATGGCAACCAGACAACTGATAAATATACTTATACTAGTTCTAAATACATACATATTATACACCCAGACACAGAACAAATGATTGTGCTCATCACACAAACATTTGTCCTGGGTGGGAATCGCACCCACGACCTCAGTCTTAGCAGTCAGGGTCACTAACCACTAGACTAACAGGCCGATGTCATGTTGATGTACCCTCATTTATAGCGAAGTCAGAACTGGAACATGGGTGCTGTTCTACTAACACTATAGAAGGGGTTATCTTTTCCCTCACGACCTCAGGCCATTTCATGTCCTCTTGCAGCCATGTCTCATACTTTTTTTATGAATGTACGTCTCGTGCGATTACACGAGATCCATTTATTCCTCAACAAGCACATATAAGTCTGACAGAATTGTTTCAATTCGTTCTTTTCATTTTCTGACAAATCAACTATATTCGCAAAAACTTCAAATAACATTTGAGGTTGTTAAAAACAACTGGTGTTTGCCAAAAACAGGAAAATGTCCAAATTGGTAACAAAATCTTCCATCACAACACAATTATAAATAAAACGTAATAACGTAATAGCACAAAACATTTTTTTTTAATGTTGATCTCCTATTAGAATAATATTTTTTTTACTAAATATTTGAATAATAAATAAAAAATAATAAAAATACTTTTATTTCACTTGGTTTTACTACCTACTGTAGGTATTTCTATTTAGAACTTTAGGATTTTTGTTCCTTTTACCCCCTTAGCCTCTGGTTTAAATGACTTGTACTATCCCTTGATGATCACGATTTGTCCTTTACGACACATCTGACTTTATCATAACCAATTTTTCGTGGCTGTAAAGTACTTCAGGTAAATTTTTTTGGGCTGTAAAGGACTCTCATTTTCGTCAATAATTATGTTTGATTTATTTTGTTAATATTTATGGATAGAACTCGAAAAAATAGTGAGGGTATCTTTTGACATCATTAATATAGTACTTTATTTGAAAAAGATATCAGAAAAAAACATTTTTTTTTTGTTTTTTGGCTCTACTGAAAACTCGTGTTTTGTCCTTTACGACAATTGAAATATCCGGTATCGATATACACACATAAACTATTGTACATAAATGCTACATAGCGATAAAAGTCGAAAATAGTTTCTGTAACACATCATTTAAAGTGACACGAAAGTACTCGGTATGATATTCTAAAATTCAATGTGCATTCGAGCATTTTATATTCGTATTGAGTTAATACTCTTTTAAAGTAAAGTTCTGTTCTCCTGTGCGCGTGGCTTCGCTCGCATGTATTACGGATATTATCCCAATATTGGCGAAAAGCGCATATTTCTCCGTATAACATATACTTTCTACTTATATATTAGGTTATATCAATCATATTAATAAAATCGCATTTAAAGGCGCTATTTCACTTTATACCGACGATACCAGTCTTTTTTTACTTTGGCAGTGATATAGAACATATCGTTAAAGAAGCACAAATTGATCTTGATAGACTCGCTATCTGGTTCCAATGCAATCTGCTTACCATAAATGCTAGTAAAACCAAATACATGATATTTAATGCTAAAAATAAAAAAAAAACTAAATACACATGGCGAATTAAATATAAATGGTCAACCATTATTAAAAACAAATACTGAGAAATATCTAGGTCTTACTCTTGATGATAAACTTACAATGAAACCTCATATTGAGAAACTAAGAAAAAAGATATCATCACTGACTGGTGCACTTAGAGGAATTGTCCGTTGTCTCCCACTACAAGTCAGATATATTATTCTTAGTCTGGGACACTCGGTTCGCAACAAAGACCTCCAAAGAGTGGACGGACGTCTTCAACCAACACAAAACAATTGACTGTCCGTCCAGGCGTGAGAAACCCGAATGTCCACAATTCCACCCAAAGTGTGAGCAACGTGGTTCAATAGACGCACAAGACGCGCCGCCCCTGACAATTCAACTTAGGGATGGTCAGTGCCGTCCGGAGGGGGGGGGCCACCTTGCTCTTGGCCAAGACCAGTGACAAATTCACCTGGCCTGTGCGCAGACGGTGCGCAGACAAACAACAGCTGCATAACCGTGCGAAGACGCATTACAAACAAGGGTAGCAGTGTAGCTCCCAGGGGGGAGGATAGCGCGGGGTAACACGACCTCGTTGACTGCAAGGAGTGCGGATACAAATTGGAGCCAATCTTCCAACAGGGTTTCCCGAATTGGCTCGTCCCAGCCAAGTCCCGCAATCCAAAGGCGCTCAAGAAAACAATTTTGCCCAAATCAATACAAACAAAACAACAAAACAATAGACAAAAGGCAACCCTGGGCTCCCATGTCCAAAATGACACGGACCACAACAGAGTCCCCCGTGGGCCCCCAGACCCGACCGATGCCGTTGGCAACAAAACCGTGTCGATCTGAGGGGTACCTTAGCGGGGCAGGCGCCAATGTCCTAACAATGTCTGGGCGGCGACCGATCGCCACACCCAGACCCAAGTCTTTCCCGACGAGGATGGAGTTCAAACTCCTCGTCCGCGCGGTGTCCCGAGCCACGCGCCATCGCTGGAAGTGCATATCCCACCGGATGCCCGAATGGCGGGGGGCGTGACTCCAACCGGGGACGTTCCGCCAATGGAGGGGAGGGAAGGCGGTGCTGGTCTGGCCAGCGCTGCCTAGCAACAACTGCGTAATCGCCTTTACGCGGGGAGACCAAATGGCGGTCGCGCGGCTCCCGATCAACTTGCGCGGGGGGTGGAGTGCGGCGCTCAAAATTGCGGGCCTCTCCCCGGTTCTGAACCGGCGAGCCAGAAGCCCGGTGACCAACTCCATGGTACCCCCCCGTGCGCGAACCTTCATCAGAGGCTGGTCTGCCAGCGTGGTTCGCGTTAGCGCACAAAATGTCCAAATGGGACCCCCTACAAATTCTACAAGGGCGGGGGTTGGGGCAGTCCCGATGGAAGTGAGCCCCCAAACAAGAGAAGCACAGGCGGCGTGCATTGGCAATTCGGCGGCGGGCACTCATGTGCAACGTCAAAAAGGCCACACAAGTTGCCATGCCATGCCCCGTGTCCCTACAAAACTCACAACCAGGACGACTCTGGGTGCCAGCAAAACGAGCGGCGGGGCGACCATCAACAGGCCCGCGAGCCCTAGTCCGTCCCTGGTCTCGTGGCCGGGAAGACGGCTGGCAAGACTCAGTGGCAACACCAGAGTTGTCCACAAACCGACACTCATCCTCCAAAAATTGGACGAGGTCATCAAATGGGGGGAGATGTGTGACACTATCCCCACCATACTTTTGCTCGAAATGAGCCCTCAAATCGGCAGGAAGCCGTTGCAGCACAACGTGCACCAAAAGGTAAGACCATTGGTCCACCGGCAAGTCCAATTGCTTTAAAGCGTTGGTCGCTGCCACCAACGGGTTCAACAGGTCAGTACGCAATGCAGACAAACTAGTAATGACCGGTAACCCCAAAATCAACTCAATATGAACGTCAGCCAAACAACGTTTGTTTTGGTACCGCCGGGTGAGTAGTTCCACAGCAGTAGGGTAGGCTGAGTCAGTCAAAGACAGATGCTGCACCAAGGCTCGGGCCTCACCTTCCAGGACAGACAACAAATAGGCCAACTTTTCTGGTCGGGTCTGAGGTCCGAGCGTGCATCAACCAGACTTTCAAACAGGTTTTGGAAACTTAACCACTGGTCCAAGCGACCGTTAAAGTGTGGCAGTTCCAAGGTAGGCAGTCTACTCAATAGTCCGGGACCTGAAACAACCGAGGTCTCCGGTTTGACCTGGACAGGTGTCCGGCTCTCCAATATTTCCCGAGCACGTTGACCAATGACATCCCCCAGGTCCAAGATCTGGTCATAGTCAGCAAGGACCTTGTCACGTGCTGCCTGATCCAGCACTTCCAGAGCCACATCACAGATGTACTCGTTGTAGCGAGTAAGCAGAGCATCAACGTTGCCGAGTCTCACGTTCAACTGCTCGAACCGAGCCAGAGTGACCGCTTCAAGATCCTGGCGCTCAGCGGTTGCTGCAGCTGAAGTGAACCACCGTAGCTGTGTGGCCAATCCACTGATTGCCTCTCTCACCGCTTTGTGTGCCATTGCACAAACAATACAATTAAATTATCAAATAACAAAGTTCAATCAATAAATAACAAGGAAATCCAACGCAAACAATCAAATAAAATAAACCAAGCAAAAGGTAATTAAGTAACAAAGTTCAAACAATCAATTACAAAATAACTACAAGCAATTGGTTTCAATCCAAACTGACTAATCAGCAACTCAAGAAATAACAAAATATTGGTTTCTTTTCAATTCAACAATACACTTTTATTTTAATTTTAAACCAATATCAACGTTCAACTTCAAATTCAATTCAAATATTCAAATTCTAATCCAATTCCAAATGTTAAGTTCACAAACCACTTTGTTAATGGTACAACAACAATGAACCTTTATTCCAATTTTAACAATGGTAATACTCAAAAATTCCAATTTCAAATATTAATTTTCTCAAACAACCATATCAATGGTGCAAACTCAATATTTTAATGTCTTCCTGACATTCAATACAACACAGAGGTCAAATAACAACAACAAGAGGTTATAACATAGCTCAATCTAACCAACTCTGAAGCATATGCAAACCTGGTTGACCCCCGGCAATATGAGTTACTCAACTCAACAAATTTACAAATTATTTCAAACAAACAAGCAATCATAGTTAACAAATATTTACAGCGTATTACTACTTCCCTTATAGAGACTGCCAAGTAAATAGCCTACTGTAAATTACCAATTTGGTGGTTATGTCTTATAACCGCGCTTCTGCTACCAAAAAATGTACGCTGCCAGACTAGGCCCACATAAGGTTTTAAATGCGCAGTGGAAGTGTGATAACCTTGGGGCTCTAGAGACAAGAGTGGCTAGCGTACTGTCCGCCGTACGCGGAGCAGACAATACAAGTACAAGGTACAATATACAAACAAAAGAACTTACAATAACGAACAAAGGAACTCACCTGATGGGCGACAACCACCTGCTTCTTGGGATTACCTGGATCTGTGTATGTAAGTGAGTGTATATGTATCGTGTTGTGACGTTACGAGTATTCTTCAGGTTGGAATCCGCTCCAAACACGGCTGGAGGCAATCACAGCATGCGGTCTTCAAATCACTCGTGCAATGGCGTCACTTGAATGACCTTCAAACTATTTAAACGAGATATTTCCAACAAATAAACCCGTGATATTTCAAATTAGGGGTTATTAACACTACAACTGGGTCATGACCTATTGTCCACCAAAACGACCGGTTTTTAAGGGATTAATTTCAACAAAAGGGTCGCACGCGCAATTGGACCGACTTTTTCAAGCACAAAATCCAAGAGAAAGTGTCAAACGTCAAAATCAAACTTGACAAGTCAGATGTCATTCCGTTACGCGTTGCGTGCGCATAGAGAAACTATTTCAGGACGCAACACAGCTTTTAAAAGGCTTTAAAGTACCATCAGAAAAATGCATAAATTGTAAGTTTTTACCGTTTATATATATCTTAATTTTAGTTTATTACCAAGCGAAAGCGTCCCTTATCTTATATTAATTACATATTATGTTTTCCTCATAGAAGTGAATAATTGTATTCTTTTTGAGCGAAATAAATCTCTTAAACCGTAAACCGTATCTGCCAGTGAAGTCTCGTTATAATGGGTCCAGACAGACACACAAAAATATATTTTCATTATAAGTACCATACATACTTTCATTATGCATTTAATAACTGAAATAATTGACATTACAAACAGACTCTTAAGTTTTATTTATTTGTATAGATTAACTGTACTAATATCGTATGTACAACTTAATGCATTTGACAAAAGCACATATATGAAAATTGCTTAGTGTACAAAAAAAATATTTTACCACCGCTCTACAGCGCTTTGTTTTCTTAGTATTCCCTTTATTCATGAAATATATTCTATTGTTCTGAATGCACCAGATTATAGAATTTAATAACAACATCCCAGCGGAATTGTATTCCCTTCCCAGAACCCTCTGTGATATTGCAGACATATCAATTTCAATGAAATTCCATACAAATTTATAGAATTTCACTGAAATTATTGCTGCGAACAGCGCTTGCATTGTACTACCCAACAAAGAACATTTACTGGAAGCCGCTAGTTTATGTATAATATACGAAACACGAAAATAATATATTTATTGTTGTCATATAGTTTATGCATATTATATGAGAATAATATCCTACTAATATTATAAATGTGAAAGTTTGTGAGTATGGATGTTTGTTACTCTTTCACGCAAAAATTACTGATCGGATTTAGTTAAAATTCGGCACATAGATAGTTTATAACCTGGATTAACATATAGGGTACTTTTATCCCGGTAGTACGTTCCCAAGTGATAATTTCCAACCTCCACGCGGGCACAGCCGCTGGCAAGAGCTAGTTCAGAACATGCGAAACGACATTTTTAGGGTTCCGTACCTAAATACAAAGAACACAAAAAAAATACCCTTCTTCTATCCAAAATCGGAGATAAGCCGGCCTAGCTCCGATTTTGGATAGAGAAAAATCTGAATTTTTTCTATGTGATAGAAGATTATGTAAAGATTACAGGAAAACATAAAACGATATCTCTAAATAACACACATTTTCAGAAATCATCAGCAAAAATTACAATAGTTCCATTCTCGGTTCAGATCTAAAACTGCAATACTGTATGCAATAATATAATACTAGAAATATTATCATGAGAGCAGTGGTGGCCCAGTGGAAACAGCCGTGACTTAAGAACTGTAGGTCGCAGGTTCGAACCCAAAAAAAGTGAAGGAAAACATCGTGAGGAAACCGGCATGTCTTAGAACAAAAAAAAAATCGAAGACATGTAACATCTACCAACCACCCGCGTGATGGATTATGGCCCACTCCCTCTCACCGAGAGGAGGCCTGTGTCCCAGCAGTGGGAACATTATAGGCTGATGATGATTATCATATGATGGTACGGAACCCTTTGTGTGCCAGTCCGACTCACTCTTGGCCAGTTTTCTTTTACGTGAAAACATCCAAACAAACATACTTTCACATTTATAACATAAGTAGGATATATAGGAGTACATATAGCGGATTAAATTATTCTTCGCCGTCTCGTTTTCTAAAGGAACAGAAAATCGCGAGTTTTCGCATGTTTGTAAGAAACACATACCGTCTTGTTACAAAGCGGGGTTTATTTTGAGACCCAGGTTTTAACCATGGATTTTAAGGTTCCGTATTTCAAAGGGAAAAACGGAACCTTTCTAGTATAACTTCGCTGTCTGCCTGTATGTTCGTCTGTCTGACAAGACCCCTTTTCTAAAGAACCCTTGGAAATATCAAGTTGAAATTAATACGAATTACGTAGGACTACGGTCCCTGGGATCGTTCTTTTGTACATTTTTTAACTGATTATGTTTACGATTTCAAACATATTTTAACTGCAATTGTCATGACGTATGTATATCGAGATAGGGGAGATTTTTTTTGTAACTGCGTCATATGCCAAATATGCATAAAGTTTATGCATATTTTAATCATGGTTACATTCTTGAAACTGAAACTAGATCAATGGTAAATTATATCAAAACAAAAACCTTTCATGTAAGACATTTTTTGTAAGAAGATCCTTTTAAATTCCGTTACATCGGTTTCGACTACGCATAAAATTTTGTCAATAACAAAGTCACAAGACCCTAAATGTTGTGTACCGAACAGAAACAAGTGCGAGTCGGGCTCCAACATGAAGGGTTCCGTACCACCGTCAAAATTTAATTCTTGAAAAACCGTGTGGAGCCAGACGCAAAAAATAGCATCACCCCATTTCTTCCCGTGAGTGTCATAAAGGCGACTAAGGGACTTGCTAGAAAATGGGCAGCAGCGTTCTCTACGCATACTGCGATAGCCAAACCAGCGTGGCGATTACAGCTCCCATTTTGTGAGGGAGGTCTGTGTCCAGCAGTGGACGCCTTTCGGCTGAAATGATGATGATAAAAAAATACACTTTATTATATTCGTCCTTCAAGCAGCAATAAAAAAAAACACTTTATTATATTCGTCCTTCAAGCAGCAATAAAAAAAACACTTTATTATATTCGTCCTTCAAGCAGCAATAAAAAAAACACTTTATTATATTCGTCCTTCAAGCAGCAATAAAAAAAACACTTTATTATTTTCGTCCTTCAAGCAGCAATAAAAACACACTCTATATAAAGTAGCTGTTTTCCTAGGTATTAGGTACCATTCATGAGATACAACCGGCTGACAATTAAACGGACGGACGAACAGCGGAAGCTTAGCACCTAATGGGGTTCCGGTTAGCACCTTTTGGGTACGGAACCCTTAAAAACGTACACGCTTCATGTTTTTAAATTCAGTTATTTTGAGCAAAAGCCTTATTTCTATTTACGTCCGTATCAGTAACATTAATCCGTTCAGAGGATTTCCAACGGAAACAAATATTGTAATCTGTATCAATGAGATTTCCAATCCGATTTAGTAGCAATGTTATAGGTATTCAGTTTAAGCCCGAGAGGATTAAAAGTTAACAAGCCATGTATTGGATCCAATTCTATTTTAGTTTATCATGGTTTTGTTGTTTACTTTTTTTCTTCCAACTAACGGCTGGTAGATTATACCAATGATCACTTCATCTATTGTCACTTAATGTATATTGTGATTTATTGACAGAAATAATAACAACTGTAAAAATCATTAAGTTGAAAAAGAGGATAAAATTGTACATATCAAGGAGTTTATTCCTCCCTTAGGAGTTTATAAGTTACTAGTTTCTGCCCGCGACTTCGTCCGCGTCAAGTTTTGCTCCCCTGACCCTTCCCGTCGCTTCGAATTGCCCGCCAGTTATCGTCCATTTTTCGTTACTCCTCCGCTCTTTTTGATTGTAGCGTGATATTATGTAGCCTATAATGTCCTCAATAAATAGGCTACCCAACACAAAAAGATTTTTTCAATTCGGACCAGTAGTTCCTGAGATTACCGCATTCAACCAAAAAAAACAAACTCTTCAGCTTTACAATATGAGTATAGATTTGGTTAAAGAAATTTCGAATGTCTTATCATGAATTTCTTCCCTTTTAATAAAAAAAAGCTTTTAAGTTTCTCTTTTTGGTGTCGTTTCTAACCCACGCGAATTCGTTCACCAGTACTTTCTAGTAAACAACAGTGGCAGAAAGTTTTATAACATCATCAACATACACAAAGTGGATTAAATACTTATTATTAAAGCTTACTCTAAAACTACCAAAGCAAACTTAATAAAAACTCATATGAGACCACCGCGCGAGCTTCCACTACCAAATAAAATTTGAATTTTCAAAATAGAATTTATGAAAATATCGCTAAACATACATGAAGAACACAAACAGGCGACATAGAATCTCCTCGTGTTTTAAACCGATATGTTAAATAATTACTATTTAACTAACGGAATTAAAAAGGAGATTTTTCTTAATCTTTATGCCGTGGCCCTGGCACATGGGCAACTGAAGGAACACAGGTGGGTTTTAGTCAGTAAAAGTCAGACACGACCTTCCGCTCCACCCAGAACGGGAGACTTCATTTGATGATTTCCCACTCACAAAAAAAAGGCTTTAAACACTCACTAGAAGTCTGAGGGAGGACATCATCGATGAGGTAGTCCGTGCCTAAGGCGGTATGACAATGTGGTCATGTTTGTGGGACAACATAGCTAGATATTACACAAAATATAGAGATTTGGAAGGAAAAATGAAAGGCGTTTAGCCAGTTTGTGTGTGGGCAGTAGGTATAAACTAACAACTTACATACATACATAAACTCACGACTTTTTCCCATGGGGGTAGGTAGAGACCACGGAACGCCACCTGCTACGATCTCTACACGATCGTTTTGCCTCGTTTAGGTTCATACAATTGGTCATACACACACGCCGGTTGCGATTACTACGCACCTGACCTTTCTGAAGAACATCACTAATAAGGTCACTATTTGTCCTCCTAGGGCGTCCCATTTCGGTGTTTCCACTCACATCTGCCTTATAAATACCATTTGCACTACTATCAACTTATTACGTAGGTATATCTACTACAACTTTCTATAAACATTCGAATTGAATCATTTGCATTTTTACCTTTTTTAGGAAACCGTACTTAAGCACACCAATTATTTAAGGCATAAACGACCCTTGATTAACTACATATTATACTTTGTACCCTTATCACAAAATATTACCGACCACCCAATCTATCTTGATACGTTGTGGCACCATTTGCAAAGGAAAACGTCAGAAGTGAGTCAAAAGAAGTGTGTTTAAATTTAGTTCCGATTTTCACCACGTTCAAGATATACTGGTCACACACTAGTCTCAGTGTGAATCTCTAAGGTATGTGGTTCTGGATCAAAGGAACACAATTATGGTAATCAGAAGACCATCCTCAAAGCACTGTTGCATAACAAGCAGAGTTAATTTACATATATAATTGTATGGATTAATGTTCTCCGCTATACAGGCTGTTTGGCGCTCGAAAGAGTTACCATGGCCCTAACATATAGGCAACTGAAGGAACACGAGTGGGTTTTAGTCAGTAAAAGTCTGACACGGAGAGCGGGAGACGTCATTTGGTGATTTCCCACTCACAAAAAAGGATGTTTGGCGCAAGGACCGATAATAATTTTTGGGGGATTTGGAAGACCCCATACCCTAAGTGTCACTCATAAATTAGACCCCTAAGTGTCGCTGTTGTTTTATAGATAAATACATTTTAAAGAGTCTGAAAGCTCTTCAAGTATTTTTTCGTTATCTATGCTAAGAATTAATATTTTAATTTTAATAATCTACATTAGAGAATACAATAAAAGTTATTTGGTGCAAATACAACAACAAACTGAAAAATATGTCGTTTTAAAGACGATGAATCAGGTAATTTTCGAAACAATAAAAAAATCGCATCTCGATCACAGTGACATTAAGTTTCCCACCCGCACAATTCCTAAAAAAATTGTTTCACGTGCCAAACATCCTGTATGTATGTATAAAATCCTAGTTTCCCCGAGGGCGTTGCGGGCAAGTGATAAAGGGGACATTTTATACATGAAGTGCCTAGTTAGTAGTAATTAGAGAACACAAGTGGATTATGTAGGACTAGCGACGCGCCCCTGCTTCGCGAAAGTTTGTATGTATGGATGTGTGGATGTTTGTTACTCTTTCACGCAAAAACTACTGAACGGATTTGGATGAAATTTGGAACACAGTTAGTTTATAACCCGAATTAACACATAGGCTACTTTTTATCCCGGTAATACGTTCCCGCGGGATATTTTCCGACCTCCACAGCGCCGAAGCCGCTGGTAAAAGCTAGTATGTCATACTATTGAGATTGCTGTGGTAAATCATCATCTCATCATCATCATCATCATCATTTCAGTGCAAAGACATCCACTGCTAGACATAAACCTCCCCCAAGCTCCGCCACTTCGACCTGATTTGTCCTTCCGGCACCCAGCGGATTCATCCGGCCTTCACAAGGTCATCGATCCACCTTGTGGAAGGCCTTCCAACTCTACGTCTTCCGATACGTGGTAGCCACTCCAGAACCTTTCAGCCCCTTCGGCTATCTGTTTGGCAATTCTTTGGGCTATGTAGGTTACTTTGGTTCACCTGCGGATCTCCTCATTCCTGATTCGATCATCATAAAGCCCATTGTGAGCAACCATGTTTCAGTCATCGATCACTTATCATTTACGTAGCCTTTTCCCAAATATGTTTGGGATCGTACTAGTATTTTACATGGAGGGTTTTCATATCAGAGCTCCATAACCCAGTTACTGGGTGGCACGATACCCTTTGGTACGACGAGATCCCTTCTTTTCGCATAATGTTCTTTATCCTAATATATTTTGGCACAACTTTTTTGGCATAATTTGTTTTGCCATAATAATACTTTGCCATATATTTTTTTTGCACACAGTTTATGTTGGCATAATGATCTTGAAGGCATATTTGTTTTGGCATAACTTTAATTCGCATAATGTTACTAGATATAATGACTACAAGCATAATAGTATTTAGGCATACATTTTCAAATTAAATTTTTAACCCAAAATTAATGTTAAAGTATTTTCTTAAAAATTCAATATGTTGTGCTAAAAAATTTAGTGACAGTAACGAATCGCTGCAAAACCAACTGCACGTAGTTTTGTCTGCCCTACCCCTAGAGTGTAATTTAAAACCGCGAAGGCGCGGAGGGGCGAGGCAGCCCGCGAGCCGTGAACCGCGAGCTGAAGCTGCGGTGGTTAGCGTAAAACACATCTGCGACGATAAGTTCGCGTGGGACCGCCGGAGCCCCACAGCGCTGGAGCCGTGACAGAAACCATGCCTGCTGTATGTTGCATGCTTGTTTGCATGCTGCATGCCTGCTGGATGCATGCTTGCATGCTGCATGCCTGCTGGATGCATGCTTGCATGCTTATACCTGCTGCATGCTTGCTTGCATGCTGCATGTTTGCTGTATGCATGGTGTATGCATGCATGTTGACATGTTTATTAGTGTCTAAAATTTTAGGAGTTAATTATTATGCTTCTTTATTATGCAATTTATGCTTTAGAATGTTATGCTTAAACATTATTATGAATGAAGAAGTTATGCTTAAATATATTATGCGTAAGCTGTTATGCGTAAATAATGTTATGCGAAAATATAATTAGGAGAAAAAAAGTATGCCAAGTTATATTAGGTCTTAAAATGTTATGCAAATGGATAGGGAACCTGGTACGACTGGTAATCTGACCGATCGAACCGAGTGGCGGTTATTACTTAGCCAAGACCAAAACAAAAATGAAATGAAAAAAAACAAAATCAAATCTAAATCTATGTTAATGTATTATACTCACAAAATTTTGGAAATAAAATCTCTAAATGAGTGTGAAAACTGTGTCAAGATCCAATGTGAAGTTTAGAATAACTCAGCGGACATAAAGATAGACGGACGCGCAAAGCGACTACGTATTTTGTGCTATAATAGAGGACCAACTTAAACAGCTCGTTAGTCTATTGGTCGCTGGCGCTACTGCTGACCTAGAAGTCCTGGGTTCAATTCACAGGTTGAGCAAAGTTTCTTTAGGTTTTTCCATTTGGATTTTCTCAGTACAACAACCAACCTGGAGACCAACCGGAACCTGTATTTATGCCCGGTTGATGGCAATAGGCTCTCGGGGCCATTTCATGGGACTTAAACATAACGATGAAATGTGGCCTCTGCCTAACCCTTCGGGAGTTGTAGGCGTGATGTTATGTTAGTAGTCATTAGTAGAAAAACACGAGTGGCTTATGTACGATAAAACCATCACAAAACAAAAAGACGAATAAATTCTAACGTAAAAATAACCATATTGTAATAAAATCAGAAATGAACAAAGGGCGCACTTATCGCCTCCGGCAGTTTCTGGCAGTCAACCTCCGTCACAACATAATTCTCAGTCTTTTTCAACATATTGTGTGGGACTAAAGGTTTCTCTTTTAGGCTATTCTTATTATTTACTGTTTTACAACAATTTTTCTTCTAAGCTTTTTTTATTTTAATTTATTTATTTACTCAAAACAATGGATTATGGTACACGTTAGAAATACAGTAATACAAAATAAGTACTATTTATACAGACGTGTGGGTGAGCACTGCTCTCCTAGCTAGGTTATGAAAACCTGTGTTAAGGAGAAGCAGTCCGGTCCCCTAAGGTACAATGTCGTAAAGGGGACCGGACTGCTTCTCCTTAACACAGGTTTTACCTACAACAGTTTAAATTAGGTAGGTCACCCCACCCACTTAAAATCCACTCTAGAGCCCGCCGACTCACAATTTGCTTGTCCACTGAAGTCTTTATTTTTCATTAGTAAACCAAGTTGACTCTCGGGAACGTACACTCAGATCGATAACCTAAGGAAAATATTATTTAAAAGAACACAAACTTACATGGGCGCTTATAAAAAGTGACATGCACGGTTCCAATATGTCGTTTCCTGCGGAGAAGACCCGGCAAGAAATTCCAAGGTCACTCTTTTAAAAATAATTGTCTTTTAAAATGTTGTAAAATTACGGTATACGTATATAAGGTGTATCCATTCATACACGAAATATTTTAAGAGGTACACCTGTAAGTGGTAAAGAAGCTACAGCAACGAAAAAATAATGTTTGTAAATGTTTTTTTTTTTTTTTTCAAAATTTAATATTTATAATTTATTTGACGCACATAAGAAATACTGGTTCCTTCTTATTTTTTACGGCCCGAGACACCGCGGCCATGCTCGTGCCGTCCTTTCGCCGCCCTCGCAGCGTCAGGCGGGCCATTCATAGAATTTGGAGTAAAGGTTTTATGCAAAACGTCTCAAGCAGTTTTGAAATTATAATAATTACGAAAATTCAAAAACGCTTAGTTAAAAAAATTCTTTTTGCGTTTATAGGTTCTTTACCACCTACAGGTGTACCTCTTAAAATATTTCTTGTATGAATAGATACTCGTACACCTTATGTATATAGGAGGATAGTCCCTGGCTTGCCAACAAGCACCAGATCTTTACATAGTTCAAAACAAAGTCGCTTGCCGCGTCTGTACATATACGCTTTCATCTTTGAAATTACGCAATGGATTTTAATAAGGATAATAGGTAGAGTGATACAAGAAGAAGGTTTATATGTATAATACGCGGGCGAAGCCGCTAGCAAATCTAGGTCTTAATAAAATAGAAAATGTTCTACAATTCCACTTATTGTTCGATTAGTCGACTGATTAGTCGACCTATTAGTTGACTGACTGTGATTAGTCGAGTTAGTTGTGATAGATCAGTCTAGTTCCTGCCAAGTGTAACGATTATGGCAAATCTCCCCGAATTGGGAGAAGCCTATGTCCAGCGGTGGACGTCTTTCGGCTGAAATAATGATGATGAAGATGAACCTAGTTCTATTTTTATCAAACAATCACCACATCATGAAAAACTAATTTATCATCTGATTTACCGATCACAGAGTTTTTTAAACTTCCAGAAACAGGTAGCCACTTTACCAATGCAAATTCTGAGCAAAATCAGCCAATACAACTTAGAACTATATTTTCTGAGCATTAGACCATCCATATTCTATTGCAAGTAGGACCGACCCTCATCGCTGCGCGACGGATATTAGTTCGTTGCCAGGATGTTTGACTATGTGATTTGTGTGTACATTGGCACCTACACAAGGAATTCTAATTACAGGGCGGTGCGGGTGAAGGCTTTGTAAATCACTAACTATCTTTGTGTATCCGTCCGCATCACTTGTTCCCTGTGGTGCTGAACATAAAGAATAGTACGATACCATTTCTTCCCGTGGGTGTCTAAGGTACTTACTAGAGAATGGGCAGCAGCGTTCTCTATGTATTTTATCACCTTACTGCGTTCGCCAACCCGCCTGTCAAGCGTGGCGATTATAGAACCTCCCCCCCCCCTCTTGTGGGAGGCCTACGTCCAGCAGTGGACAACATTTGTCTGAAATGATGATGAAGTTTGTGTATCGGTGGTTTAGGACAGTAATAGATATGGGTTTCTTTAAAGGTTTTGGGCCCCGTGACGTCTAGAAGCTCGAAGTCCCGGGAATTTTAGTAAATTTTGTTGTCTCGGTTCCCTAGCGTTTCGGGTTAAGCCGTAGGCTGTCATTTGTCGATCTTTTACAGTGGTTACGGGTTGTCAGATGCCCGATAGTCTGACAACCAGTCTTACCAAGGGGTATCGTATTACCCTGTTACTGGATTGTGGAGGTCAGTGAGGCACTCGCTCCATGTAAAATACTAGTATTTCAGCTGCATCCTGTTAATCCAAAACCGACCTCAGTATAGTTGGGAACTTGCCAAGGTACTAGACCTGCCAGGGTCGCGAAATTCGTTCGAAAGAGTTACCGTGGCCCTGGCATATGGGCAACTGAAGGAACATGGGTGGGTTTTAGTCAGTAAACGTTTGACACGCTGTTCCGGTCCACCCTAGAGCGGGATACGTCAATTGATGATTTCCCACCCAAAAAAATAAAAAATAATTATACTTGGGAAAAGGCTAGGCAGATGATGATTTTCTGGTCTAGACTTGAGACGCTGGCAGTCCCAAAAAACGGATTTAGGTAGCAATAAAGATGGGTTTCTTTTACCGTTTAGGTCCCGGGACCTCTAGTGGCTCGAAGTTCCGCGACTTTTTGTAAATTTTCCAATAGGCCAAGACTCTGAGACGCTGTTCAAAATCACTAGCAGTCTCAAAATAGAGATGGTTTTTTTTAGGATTTGGGTCCCGGGACGTATCGTGTATTTGAGAAAACTGCACTTATTTGTTTTGGAGAAGAACTGCACAGCAAACTTTTTGAAAATATCCATCGTATCCTAACGCCAGATTTGGAAATATTGGACGCCGATCCTAGTACCAGTATCTCTTCAGTACAGAATGAACCCGACGAGTCGATTCAAAGTAAAATTGAACAGGCAATCAAAAAACTCAACATTCTTGACAGTCTCAAAAACGTCAAAAGCAACATCAAACAAGGAGTCATTTGGAGTATCCGAAAACCGTACACGAAATCTGTTAAAAACGAAAAGTGTTCTCTTTGTATTTATTATAAAAATCAGAACAGATTGTCGGACCGTCTACAAAATATAATATTTAAATTAACTAGTCTGGAAATACGATCATAATTCCTTTAAATAGAAATATATTATTATTACATAAAATATTAACTTTCTGCACTAATTCTCCATATAAACTTAAGTGTACCCGTACTCTTACGTCCGCGTGATAATCAAAAAAAGAGATACAAAGTTTTTGCTCCACGTATAATAATATAGATACATAATACTATTTCATCAAATCAGCAAAGAAGCCTAACTGCTTTATTGCACTTTTCAAAGTCAAATTCAAAGTCAAAGTATCTTTATTGTGGGCACATGTAAGTTGTAGGTAATCTCAAAGTCCCGGTACGCACAACAAAACTAGATCATTCCGGAGCCGTAGACTACGCAATAGTAGCATTTGTAGCACACTGCAGCTACGCTGTAGCGAAGGAAGAACTACGTCGTAGTTCGGCGTAGCACTAGTCTGAATAGGTAAAATAATTATAATTCATTACTATTATTTATTTTCTATTATTTAGGGTGTTTCGAATTTTGAGACGTATGTCAGCGTAGTTTTCGAAGACAGTTTTTTGAAGTCCTGGTAACCCTGGCAAGGATAATGGCACAAATTTATGAAATTATAGTATTGTCATCGGTCCTCGATAAGTCTACAGAGTTTAAATTAAATCTGGTCGTTTGAAGTGGGTCAAAATCGCGCTATAAGGAGTCGGTTACAAACAAACATACAAGTGAAGCTAATATAAAGCGTGTAATAAAATCGTTTATTGCACCTATTAGAATCATTTATCATGTGAAACTTATTGACTTCCAAACTAAGTTAAACTTATACTACGGAGGACAAGGCGCTTTCTTATATTTACAATGACTTAAAATGCGAAAAGTGTCTTGTGTGGAACTGGGTAAGTGTGGAAGTGTGGGGGCGTGTGTGTGTATGGGGGGGGGATGATGTGCGGTGTGTGTGAAAAAGATTCATGCGTCAGTGGTAGATGTCATTACGAGTATTTCACTATCTTCAAAATTTGGTCTTATTACCCAATTAGCAGTAGTTAGTTACATTAGAATCTTTACATAGCATAAAATAAAATCGCTTCTCGCGTCTGTACGCTTACCTAAACTACGCAACGGATTTTAATGCGGTTTTCATCAATAAGCTATAAGAGTGGTTCAAGAAGAAGGTTTATAATTATGGATATTACTAAGCCGCTGGCAAATGCTAGTATACAGTAAGATAAAATCTGTTCTAACATCAAAATAAAATAGCTTATCATTGCCAACAGGAAGCAGGCAATAGTAGCAACGAAGGCAAGACCGACTCAGAGCCAGGATCTCCTCTCAGCCTCCACGCACCTTCGTTCTCGAGACAAGCCAGTAACTCCGAGAGCAGAAAGTCTATCACATCTCCTCATGTAAGTACTGAACAAAATTATTTTACCCTTCGACTTGGAAAAGGATTTGACGACCGAGGCTGCAACACGGGTTAATTTTACGTTTCCGAGAAACAGCGCGAAGAAATTTATGGAATTGCTATCTTAAATTCAGTAGAGCAAAACATTTTTTTTTTGTACAGATTGCATATAAACACTACAAATACTACCAGACTTTTAGAAAGTTTTCTAATGCGGCTCCACGATCTAGGCGCATCTGAATTGAGGCCACATAGAACATCCTGTAACTTTTTGTGGGATTTACTACAAATTATAGGATTGGGCCTACAAAAATCGGCTAATTAACTACTAATTATTTGTAGTACCCGCATTTAAATATGAAACATGGCTCCTTAATCCATACGGACCCGTTTAAACTACGCTTTAATTAGTATCATCGTTTATCAATAAACCGCCTGCTTTGTAGACGCACAGTATAAAAAGAAAAATACAAACATATTATGTACAGACGCCACCAGGTCAAGCTACCCGAAACTGTCAATTTTTCCCAATGAATCTTGAACCTAATGCTCTAGAAATAAAGTTGAAAATCTATCAAAGAAATCTGACAGATTGTAGTAGCTTGATGTGATGGCGTCTGTACATAGTACCTACACAGTAAAACGAACTCTTCAGTTGCAAATTTAGTGGGTTATTGTTACGTGTATTTGAAATTAGGAACAATGATGTACAGTAAACTGAGGGGCTGGCTAAGTTATAACAGCCACATGTATCGATAGATCAGGTTAAGCTACGTTTGCCGCGGTTGATCCCGGGATGAGAAACCATCTTTACATACCCAGATCCCTCCGTGCCTCGAAAAGCACATTGAACCGTTGGTCCTGTCTGTTATTTATGGATCTTTGACAGTCGTTAAAGAAAGAAAGAAAGAAAGAAAATACATTTATTTAGCACAGACTAAAAGGCACACAACATATAGGTTACAAAGAGTATAAAACATAAAAAAAAAACAATTCAAACATAAAAGACGCACGACAGTCTGATAACCAGCTTTATAATGAGACTAGCTTTTGCCAGCGGCTTCGCCCGCGTGGAGATCGGAAATTATCCCGCGGGTACATACTACCGGGATAAAAAGTAGCCTATATCTTTTCTCAGGCTCTAAACTATATGTATACCAAATTTCATATAAATTGGTTTAGTAGTTTTAGCAGGAAAGCGAGACAGACAGAGTTACTTTTGCATTTATAATATTACTAGCTTTTGCCAGCGGCTTCGCCCGCGTGGCGATCGGAAATTATCCCGCGGGTACATACTACCGGGATAAAAAGTAGCCTATGTCCTTTCTCAGGCTCGAAACTATCTGTGTACCAAATTTCATTTAAATCGGTTCAGTAGTTTTAGCAGGAAAGCGAGACAGACAGACAGACAGAGTTACTTTTGCATTTATAATATTAGTCTGAATTAAGTACTACCTAGTAATTGGGTTGTGGAGGTCAGATAGGCAGTCGCTCCATATAAAATACTGGTATTCAGCTACAACTGGTTAGACTGGAAGCTGACCCCAACATAATTGGGAAAAGTCTAGGCAGATGACAATGGTTTACAGTAAACTATCAAAAATTGAACAGAAAAACTACTTTTAAGATTGTACAGACGCCAACACATCAAGCTACTACAATCTGTCAGATTTCTTTGATAGATTTTCGACTTTATTTCTAGAGCATGAGGTTCAAGGTTCATTGGGAAAAATTGACAGTTTCGGGTAGCTTGATCTGGTGGCGTCTGTACATGTATTGCTGTTTAAACTTTAGATATTTAGCAGACGTACTGTCGATCGTCGATGTTTAATAACTTCTTCTTTTAACTCCTACATAACAATATTTCAGCATTCCACGACAAGCTAACAGATGGCAACAAAGCTAATATCCATTTATAGAAAGCCCACCAGCATCGTCAACTAATTTCCAAATTATATTTGACTGTATTCACCAAATATTAACTACTAAATTATGTATTCTACACAAGAACCGTATGTCTTTTCTATTAATACATCTAATAACATACATGTTCTGTACACATTATAATAACCAAATATTAACTGTAAATTACCTATTCAAAGTACACAATATGTATAATTAACGTAACATAATAATAATATTGTTTCCCCCAAAGGGTTAGGCAGAGGTGTACCTATAATACACCCACATTTCGCCTGTTATATTTAAGTCCCATGTAATAGGGGGCGATTATGTTGCCATCAGCCGGGCACTAATCCAGACTCCGGACTTATGCTGAGAATTTCGAGATGGAAAAACCTAATAACATTTTGCCTGACTTAGGAATCGAACCTTTTGCACAGCAGTAGCACTCATGCGACCACTAGACCATTGAGGCAAGCGCCAAATTTCTATACAAGTAGATTGGGACATCGACTAACCATCAATGCAACAGCATTGATCGACAGGCCTGTTGGTCTAGTGGTTAGTGACCCTGACTGCTATGCCGGAGGTCGTGGGTTCGATTCCCACCCAGGACAAATGTTTGTGTGATGAGCACGATCATTTGTTCTGTGTCTGGGTGTAATTTATCTATAATATGTATGTATTTAGAAATATACAAGTATGTTTATCAGCTGTCTAGTACCCATAACACAAGCTCTGCTTAGCTTGGGACTAGATGGCGTTGTGTGATAGTTGTGGAATATTATTATTATATTATTATTGATGTAACCATCAGTTGTGGTCCAGTGGTATCGTTCCCGACTTGTAGGTCGTGAGTTCAAACCCAGCCAGACACTTTCTGTAAATAATTTCACCACCACTGCTCTCAAAACGGTGAAGGAAAACACCGTGAGGAAACCGGCATGTCTTAGAAAATTCGGATGAAGACCTGTGACTTGTACCATCCCGCACTGGGCCTGCATAGTATTGAAGCCCACTCCCTCTTGAAGAGAAAAGGCCTGTATCGGAGCGCTGGGAACATAGTAGGCTCACTATGCATACAAAAAAAAATGGAAAAGATTCAAAGTGAAAGTTGAACATCCCCTTTTCTATGAGATTTTTATGAACTACTGAAAATTGGACTTAATAACGTCAGGTCAGCTGGTTAACTATACTTTTCATATTCGAAGTACACAAAATGTATATCTATACTTTTTTTTATATTATAAAGCTGAAGAGTTTGTTTGGTTGAACGCGGTAATCTCAGAAACTGCTGGTCCAAATTGATAAATTCTTTTTGTGTTGTGTAGCCTATTTATTGAGGAAGGTTATAAACTATATAACATCACGCTACAAAAAAAGCAGAACAGCAACGAAAAATTGACGAAAACTTGCAGGCAATTCGATGCGACGGGAAGGGTCAGGGGAGCAAAATTTGACGCGAGTGAAGTCGCGGGCAGAAGCTAGTTATACATATAATGAAACCCAATCAGTGTTACATTGTCGCCGGTCGGTTCTGTGTATCATCCGAGTTCACAAAATGCTACGAAGTGCGTAATCTGTGGATGACGTCACCGGGCTATTAGCAGTATCGCTGTTTATTTTTTGGATGGATTCACTTACTGTTTACATATTCCATTTTTTAGCAGTAACAGAAAAAGGTGCTGTATTCCCTCTTTTGTGAACAGTTTTTTGTTGTGATGGTAACAAATATTGACATGCATTGTATATGGAAAACAAACAACAGTGTGAGTTAGTTGCAAAGGACTCGAGTCTTCGAGTCCTAATTTTAAAGACTCGACTCAATTATGCAAGACTCAGTGTACTCAAAAGGCTCGGAGTCTACAGATAAGCACTCGAGTCTTAAAAAGGACTCAAGTCTTAAAAAGGACTCGAGTCTTAAAAAGGGCTCGAGTCTTAAAAAGGACTCGAGTCTTAAAGAAAAACTCGGAGCATGAAGATGAAACTTGTACCTCATCATTCGAAAAGACTCGAAAAAAGGCAATAAATTCAAATTAGTGGTTATGATGTAACTTTGCTTACAAAAAAATCTGTCGAGTTTTTTCGAATGATGAGCTACAAGACTCGAGTTCATTTTAAGACTCGAGTCGTTTTTAAGACTTGAGTCCTTTTTAAAACTCGAGTCCCTTTTTTAGACTCGACAATGACTCGAGGTTGGCTTGACTCCAGACTCCGAGCCTTTTGGGCACACTGAGTCTTGCATAAATGAGTCGAGTCTTTAAAATTACGACTCGAAGACTCGAGTCCTTTGCAACACTCTGTGAGTCTATCAAGATTAAAAAAGAATAATAAATCAATAAAATAAATAAAATAGTTTATTTGCACCTTTAAGTAAAACAAACAAAGATATAATTTATAATATAAATAGGCTTAAGGTTAGTGAGGTTAAACATTTGAGTTGCAGCCAATACCTAAGCTAAGATAACTTAATGTCTTGTAATTATAGGTATCAGCGCCCACCCTCGATATTATTATAGCCGATGATCAATAAGGTGTAATATGTGAAAAACTAGAGTTAAAATTAACAAAGAAAAAAAAAATAAAAAAAATAAAATAAACGGTGTGCGTAGGTGAGTTGAGGGGTAAGTGTGTATACGTGGATGTATGTGTGTGTATATGTGTGTGTGTATGTGTGTGTGTGTGTGTGCGGGTGTGTGTGTCGGGAGTGTGAGTATAGAGTATATAAAAAAGAATGCACTTTGGAAGTATACATCGGCAAAAAATGAGTTAAAAAACAAAAGTTACAGCATTTTACTAACTGAAAATAATTATCCGGACGTAAAAAATAGCACCATCTCATTTCTTCCCGTGGGTGTTGTAAGAGGCGACTCAGGGTGTTACTAGAGAATGGGCAGCAGAAGCAAATGGCAGTTTTTTATGCATCTTACCACTATACTGCGATCGCCAACCCGCCTGCCAAGTGTGGTGATTAAGGCAAACCCCTATTTAGGGGGGGCTTATGTTTAGCAGTGGACATCTTTCAGCTGAAACTATGGTGACGATGATGAACAGTAAATAAAAATAAAAACAAAAAAAATTACAGTGATGGCAATAGCCTAGTAAATAAAAATAAAAAACAAAAAAAATTACAGTGATGGCAATAGCCTCATAAAAATGAATGTTATGATCTTTGTTTTAGAGCCTATGAGCTTCAACCAGGCATAAACATAGACTCCAGGCTGCTACTAAGAAATTCCTAATGGATCTATCCATAAGACCTTTCTACCCGGACTTAAAAATATCGCGGAATTTTATAGCGTACTGGTTTTTCAACACTCGGTACAAAAAGCATTAAGAATCAAACTTTTATAAAGTTACAGATATACTATTGTAAAATAAATAACTAACTATACAAATAAATACAAAAACAAAGGACACCTAGGCGTCGAAATACTCGTCCGCATTACTGTCATCTGGAAACGTGCCCAGAAGACTGGCAGCAATGCCACGTTGAATGGCAATGCTAATTCTTTGGCCAAAGAATGACCCAGCCATCTGATCACGTGAAGTGTCGACTAGCCGATGAGAAA
This sequence comes from Aporophyla lueneburgensis, assembly GCA_932294355.1. Taxonomy (NCBI): domain Eukaryota; kingdom Metazoa; phylum Arthropoda; class Insecta; order Lepidoptera; family Noctuidae; genus Aporophyla; species Aporophyla lueneburgensis. The sequence goes on along the minus strand of OW028751.1, from coordinate 26,546,694 downwards.
TTTCCTTAAAAAGGATGTGCGCACTTGGGCCCCATGACCCGAGCGTTTCAATCGTTTATATTTGTAACTTAATAAAAATTTGTAGTAAGCTTAGCATTGATCAATAAAACTATTTGATACTCATATATTCTAGAATCAAACAGAGTGCATCCCAACACATCGAAAAAACACACTGTTGGATTATCAACTCTCGGCACTGAACAGTGGGTTTAAAATCCTCCCACCGCGTTTACATCCGTACGAACGTGGACAAGCACTTTTCATATTTCCAAATCGAATCTACAATCCCCGAGTCACTAATCACGCTTGCTATTAGACCTAACGAGAAACTACGAATGCTCATTACTAAAATTTATTACAATCAATAAACAACCGCTCTTAGCAGCAAAAAACTCTTCCTCTTCCCTCGATAAAAACTCAGTAATCTATCCCCCACTATTCGTTACTGACGTAAGATCATTAGCAGAGCTTAAAGGCTTAACTAGAGCAACGTTGCCACGTAACATTGTCTCCTAACATACTGTCACAGCTATTTTACCGAGGAGATAAACAGAGGCGTATAGTTTGCCTACAATTCCCATACTGCAAATACCGCTATGTTTATGACGATAGTTTTTGTTCAGTGCGTGTTGCCAGTAATTACCTATGGCACTGAAACGTGGTCGCTCACAATAGACCTTATTAGAAGGCTAAAAGTCATCCAACGGGCAATGGAGAGGGCTATGCTTGGAATTTTCCTTCGTTATCTAATCAGGAACGAAGAGATGGACAGGAGAATCCGTGTAACCGACATAGCCTGAAGTATTTCCAAACTTAAGTGGCAGTGAGCAAAGCACATTGCTCATAAAACAGATTTCGGCCAATGAGGCCGAAAGGTGCTGGAGTGGTGGACCGATGACTTGGCCAAGGTCTCAGTTTGCTAGATGCGGGAAGCACAGAAAAAGTTTAGCATCAAAAGTCTCTTCCTCTTTGCTCCATAAAAAACTCAGTAATCTATCCCCTACTATTCGTTGGTGACGTAAGATCGTTAGCAGAGCTTAAAGGTTTAGTATCATTATCGCAAGTGATATAGTTAGTATATAACGTTGTTAAGGGATGCGCTGATAGGCGCGGTATTCATGAAATTTACTTACGTGTTTTGCTATTTGTAGGTCCGTTTCAGGCTGTGTTTCGATCAAAAAGTGGTTCGTGACCGTAAAAATATGGCTATTCTGAATTATAATTATTATAATCAACTTTACAACTGTATAAGTTAAAATTGTTCACAAATGTCATGATTTCATAAAATGGTCATTCAATAGGGTAATGCGAACTTTGATGTATTGATAATTATTACATACATATATAAACTCACTTCTTTTTCCCATGGGAGTAAGCAAAAAAAGCACAGTGCTGATCCTAACATTCTCTTTTTGCTTTGTTTGTGTTCACACATCTGGTCATTTACGCACGCCGCGGTTGTGAGTACTACGCACTTTACCTTTCCGAAGAACATCACCAATAAGATCACTATAATAAGTTGATTTTTATGGTAATTCTGTTAATTAATAGTTGTCATGGCCGCGAATCTTATTTAGAACAATAAACGATCTGAAACTGACTTACAAATATCAAAAAAACGTTAGACAATTCGACTTTACCCGGGTTACGTTTCCACTTTCGCCTTGTTAACTGTTGTCGCTTTGGTTACGGGGTATTTATAGCACTGAATAGTTAATTTAACTTTAATTGAGTTTTGTCGGTTTAATTGACTTTGGAGTTGCTGTTTGGATTGTTAATGTCAAGCTTAGATTGTGGAAAAGCTACGGGCCTATATCACTCTTGGAACCCCCGACGGGGTAAAATATTGGTATAAAAATATTAGATTATCTTAAAGATTTAATCGGAGAATATTGAGCGGTAACGGGACTGGAGACTGCTTTGGTCTAGTGGACGCAACTGCTGATCATGAAGCCCTGGGTTCGATTTCTAGGTCAGGCAAAGTGCTATTGAGTTTTTTCATGAAGGATTTGCATCCATAATCAGCCTATACCGTTCCTATTGCTAGAACACAAGCCTGCTCTCGGTGAGAATCAGCCTTAATCTACCACGCAAAAACAGCGCGGGTTGGGAGATGTCACACGACTTCGAATATTTTGCTCTAGGACATACGTGTTTCCTCACGATGTTTTCCTTCACCGTTTTGAGAGCAGTGGTGATGAAATAATTTACACAAAGCAACGCGCCTGCCTTGGTTCGAAACTATGACTTTCAACTCGTATGTCGGGTTCTCCTCCTCTGCTTTCTTTTGCACCCACTTGATGGCAATAGGCTCCCTCCTATTACATGGGACTCAAACGTAAATTTCCAAATATGGGTGTACTATAAGTTAACCTCTACCCAAATCTTCGGGTACACAGGGGTAAAATAACAAAATAACATTGTAAGTTCTAAAGACCACGAAGACAATCAGACACGATAAAATTTTGCATTTATTTGATACAACAAACAGGTAAAGAGGATTATCTTTGGCCAAGTTTGGGTAAATAAAACCAATAACTGAAGGAGTTAACTTTAAATAACAACCGTGACCTAATTTTAGACGTTTAAAGCTGGTCCTTCTAGCCGAATGAATAAAAATTCAAGGGAATTTGTTCGCAATCTGAAAGTAATAGAGCTTTAAACGACACAATTTTCACTTTCAAATCTATAATAAAAAAGCGTGTTAAAAATCAATCTGCCTAGTCTTTTTCCAACTATGTTGGGTTGATGCTAAATACCAGTATCAGAGTATCAGAACAGAATACTAGTTCCAGTTACATGGAGCAACTGCCACAATCAATCAAACCAAATCAATCTTTTACAGTCGATTTCGGGGAGTCAGAATACCCAGAAATTTGGGTATTCTGACTCCGCGAAATCGACTGTAGAACATCTTTGAATGGCACCTGGGATTAATGACTTAACGTGCTTTCCGAAGCAGAAGAGGACAGGAGATATGGAATGTATGGTCACCCATCTACGAACCGACCGCGACCAGCCAGTTAGGTGACAGCCTAACCATCGATCGACCGTGTGGCTCGTTATTATTTAGCTACGAGTCAAATTAACAAAAAAAACTAGCTGAGCGCGCAGCTTCAACCACGTAGATGTCGGAAATTATTCCACGGGAACGTGGTACCGCAAACTAACTATAAAACTACCTTATCACATTAACTCTGCCAGCAAAAGTTGATTTAGGCGTTTCAGAGGTGAGCTGGAACAAACAGACAATTATTTTAAAATTAGTTTTTTTTTTCGCAAGTACTTTCGTATGCGTCTAGTGAATACCTGATATTTTGAAATTACAAACATACGCTTATTTTTTTTATACTATATGAACCATCGAAATAGATTTAGTTCAATGTTTGCAGATATTCATGAAAAAGAGGTGTAATTATTTTGAATACACTAACTATTCTTACGTGTCTAAGAAAATTGTTAGCCAAGTCTATAAATAAGTGGGTGTAGCTCTAACTTAGATTACAACTCGATCGGATATCACACCCACGGGTTTAAAGGAACAATGATATTCGTAGGCGACGTCCTTCAAAGAGTAACAATAAACAACTTTCAATGGATATTTCCTTTAGGTTTGAAAAGAGCACGTGATGAATAAGTAGCAAGAAAATTTTGATATATTTTAATAAAAACGAAAATCGATAAATGCAGAATAAAGCTGAAGCTTTTTTTTTTTTGTTTGAACACTCTGATATCTGGAACTTCGGAAAAAATCTTTAGAATATAAAATTTAATATTTAGGTACAAACGCTGGCAATAGCGGTGGATAACTTTTCATCCTTATGCTTTAAGCAACAAGGTTGAAACTGGTCAACTGACAATGTCCGCGATGGTACATGTCATTTTCAGGCAATGATAACGACTGTACATACAGCATGTATCAGAAAGGTGTTAGCAAATTTTATGGCGTGTACAAAAAATTATAATGGGACAGTTGATAACTTTTTCGCGGTTACAATGAAATAATGAAGAAAATACGTTTATTTAGCACGGACTAAAAGGCACACAATATAGTACAACAAAAAAAGTGTAAAGTTCAATGTCAGAAACTAGCATTACAGTGTACCTAGCAAACAATAATCTGATAACAAAGTAAGACTCCACTTTCGTTGATATCGCCGCTCCATGCCCGCTATTTCCTGGTGGAAACGCTCACCAGGCTCATCGCTAACGACTCTCATATTTTGAGGTAAAACATCTAATTGTGAGTCCAAAATCTGTATGTTAAGGGATATCTTAGAGCCAATAGCGTGCAAGGCTTCAATTATATCTATTAGAAGATTTTTCTAGGTTTTAGCTCTCACATTTCTGATATAATTAGCAAAAACTGGTATCATAGTTTTCCAAGCCTCTCTTTTTTATTTAATTTACTTTTAAATGTATTTTCCTTAATCAACCCTCGTATTTGAGGTCCGATAAAAATCCCTTCCTTTAATTTTGCATCTGAAATTTTTTGCTAACTTTTCTTTAAGGTATTGAAAAGCATCTCTTTCGCGGTTATGAGACAAAGGAGTTAATTTTTCTTTCTTCTCTTTCGTAGTAAAATAACCGCATCCGTTACAATAATTCTCTGGATTACCTACTTAAACAACAACGAGGCATTACATTAATGAAATACTTAGAAACAAATCGATATAAATGAAAACAAATATACAAAATTCAATTAAAACAGGTAAAATTCACTTAATACACAATTCTCACCATTTATTCGCTACAGATATAACAATATCAATGCCAATCGCAGTGCCCTGTTAGTTTGTTTTTGTAAATCATACTCTAATGAGTGTCTATCGTGGTGTGTGTGTGACTATCTCGTGATGGAGATAGTCCATTGAACAAGCAAGAACATGTTTGTGGTCGTGCGCGGCGAATACAAGTATCAACGTGCACACCATGAGCATATTATCTAAAAAATTCGAGCTAAGCCAGCTGTGAAACGTATATGGTTGATGGGTAGTTGCTGTGTACTTCTTGATATTACATGTCATTATCATTAGGAAAAAGCTTGTTAATCAGTGTTATGTAAAACACCTTTAAATATGACCACACATTTTTTAAACACGCTGTACACAAGGGTCTGAGTGACGGCTTCATTAAAAGTGTATAATTATTAAAAATTAATCAAGCCGCATCGAATAAAATTTCAAAATATAATAAATATTCACGTTATTATTTATTATAGACGTATTTAACATAACTGATGGTTCAATCGAGTTGCAATACTCATACTAATTAATTAAATATAAATACCGCAAACATTTTAATTCAATCATAACATATATTTATGAGTGGAAACGCCGGGAGGAGACGCCCTAGAACGCTCGACTTATAGCGACCTTATTGGTGATATTCTTCAGAAAGATTCCCGTGTATGACCAGATGTATGAACGTAAACAGAGCAAAAGAAATATATAAGGATCCTAGTATGTGGCGATCTGCGTAGTTTCTACTTACCCCTTGGGAAAGTGGCGTGAGTTTATGTGTATGTGTGTTTTATTATAGTCATTATTCCGTATACTACCGTGCAAGCCCAATGAACGAGGATTTTTTTTATGAAACTATGTAATATTAGCTTTTGCCAGCGGCTTCACCCGCGTGGAGGTCGGAAAATATCCCGGGGGAACGTACTACCGGGATAAAAAGTAGCCTATGTGTTAATCCAGGTTATAAACTAACTGTGTTCCAAATGTTATCCAAATCCGTTCAGTCGTTTTTGCGTGAAAGAGTAACAAACATCCACACATCCATACATACAAACTTTCGCATTTATAATATTAGTGGGATTTATAATATTAGTAGGAAGTAGAATGTTAGCTTAAACCTCATCTTAATTCTACAGGATAAAAATTTAACCATTGCGGTAACTGTAAGCTTAAGGTCAGCTTATGAATCTGGATTCCCGAAAGCAGAAATTTTCGCCGGATATTAAAAAAAAACAGCTGGTCCATACATTTTGACCGCATAAATATTAACATTTTCTATGAAACAGCATTTCCGCGTGTAGTGTCGGACGTAAAGAATAGCACATCCCACCTCTTCCCGTGGGTGTCGTAAAAGGCGACTGAGGGCTGTCCATTAATCACGAGAGGGTCGAAAGGGGGGTCCATAAAAAATCATGAAATATCACAAAGGGGGAGGGGGGGTGTACTAATATATCACGTGTATTTTTTCTTTTTTTAATATGATGATACTTATACATATGTATTTAAAAAAAAAAAAAAAAAAAAATTCTTTGTAGGTACTAAAAAATACACGTGATATAGGGGGAGGGTTGGGGTAGTCTTAAACCTCACCATGTATCACCAAGGAGACCCCCCTTGGGTTCAAAAATGCTAAAAAAAAACTTCACGTGATTAATGGACGGCTCCTTACTAGAGAATGGGCAGTAGCGTTCTCTATGCATTTTACCACCATACTGCGACCGCCAACCCAACTACCAAGCATGGGGTTTATGGCCAACTCTTTCAAATTGGGGGTGGCCTATGTCCAGTAGTTGGCGTCTTTCGGTGTCTTTCGGCGTCTTTCGGCGTCTTTTGGCTGAAATGATGATGATGAAACAGCAGATTTGTTTGTAACCCGACGTCGCTAAGGGGTCTCGAAATATATGCTGAATTCTTGGTTACAATTTGAGAACTGGTTAATATTCATTCCTGTATATAAGGTGTATCTCTTCATACACGAAATATTTGAAGAGGTACATCTGTAGGTGGTAAAGAAGCTACAGGAACGAAAAAATTCTTTTTCTAAATATTTTTTTCAAAATTTAATATTTATAAATTATTTGACGCACATAAGAAATCCTGGATCCTTCTTATTTTTTACGGCCCGAGACACCGCGGCCATGCTCGTGCCGTCCGGGCGCTGCCCGCGCAGCGTCAGGCGGGCCAATCATAGAATTTGAAGTAAAGGTTTTATGCAAAACGTCTCAAGCAGTTTTAAAATTATAATAATTACGAAAATTCAAAAACGCTTCGATAAAAAATTTCTTTTTGCTTCTATAGCTTTACCACCTACAGGTGTACCTCTTAAAATATTTCGTGTATGAATAGATACACCTTATATATCTTTTTCTTTTTTGTCTGTGAATTTCCAGTCAATTGTTTAAAGTTGAAAGAACTTACCCTTTACAAAGTTTAATGAGAAAGTATTTCAGCTACCGAAATAACTTACAATCGTAGAATTTCTCTGGAAAATATTAAAATGCCTTTAATAAAATCTCTTTACTTGTGTTTGAGGTACAAAGGATAGCCCGGGGCTATTTCTGGTTATAATATTCCGTTTAAAGGTTCAGACATACCGTGGCCATGTACTGAATTATTTAAAGAGTTTTGATTGAAAAGAAAAACGTCCAGAGAATTTCGTGTTAGACTAAATTATTTACAAAAAATAAGCATTGGGTAGTTGTAGACTGCCAACAGAACTGAAATCTTAACTTTGACATTCTTGTATAAATTTGATTAACTGACATTATACTTTTAGATTTTTTTGACATTTCTGTTTCTCGTCTTTAATTTTTGTTGTTGAATTTTTTTCATAATTTGGTACCAACTTGTTTTCACATTGTAGTTTTTATTTGCAACTTAATTAATTGTCAGGGAAATATTAACTATTTTGATTTATCCAACAGTCTAGCTCTTCATGAAATTTTGATTTGATATTGTGAAATGAAATTCTGTGTCATTCCGTTTGTCTTCCGTGTGGTGACGGACGTAAAGAATACCATCCCATTTCTTCTCGTGGGTGTCGTAAAAGGCGACTAAGGGACTTACTAGAGAAAGGGCAGCAGCGTTCTCTAAGCATTTTACCACCACACTGCGATCGCCAACCAGCCTGCCAAGCGTGGCGATCATGGCAAATCCATCCAAATTGGGGGAGTCCCATGTCCAGCACTGGACGTGTTTCAGCTGAAATTATGATAATGATTGTGAAATGAATAATGAAATATGTTCGGTACCGTTTATTATCTGTGCGCCTAACGGAATGCGCGTGTAACGAAGTGACATCTGACTTGTCAAGTTTGACGTTGACACTTGACAGCTCGCTTGTTATTTGCCGCTAAAATAGGTCCGTCGCGCTATTGGGACCCCCGCGACGCTTTTGTTGAAATTAATCTTTTTGAATCGATCCGTTTGTGACAATTAGACGTGATCCAATTGTATTAATTAACCGGTCGTTTTGTGGACAATCTGTCATGACCCGATGGTTGAGTGTGACGCTGTTGGGAACGAGTGATTTGAAGACCGCATGCTGTGATTGCCTCCAAGCCTTGTTGCAGCGGATTCTAGCCTGAAGAATACTCGCAACGTCACAACACAATACAGATACACTCACTTACATACATAACTCCAGGTTGGCACCAGAGCAGTGTCCTTCAACCATGAGGTAAGTTGTTTTGTTGTATGGTAGGTGAATTGTTCTCTTATATATTGTCTGCTCCGCGTACGGCGGACAGTACGCTAGCCACTTTTGTCTCCAGAGCACCCCATCAAAAACTTCCACTGCGCATTTGAAATCCTATGGTAGGGGTCTAGTCTAGCCTGGCAGCGTACAAAATAATTGAAATTGATACTAACAACTGTATGCGTACTGGCAAAGCATGGAGAACTTACAATACTTTAACATCGCACATTATCATGATCATATCTCTCATCTCTCTCTCTCTCTCTCTGTATTATGCTGAACGATGGCCGTGTTGCGTGGATGTGCCGCATATATTCCACACCTTTTTTTTTATATTTTTGTTGTGTTTAATTTTTCTTTGCGTCATAATTACCGCAAATAACCGTATTTTCTTTATTTTCTCTTTCTGTGTATCTGTAACCTATGATTACAAATAAGTACTCTCTCTCAATAAGTAGTCCTCTGTACTCTGTACTGAGAGGAGGCCTGTGTCCCAGCATAGGCAACATTATAGGTTGCTGATGATGACTCTGAATCTCTGATACTGAATCACGGTGTAAAAATATGGCGGAAGGATTTATTCGCGTACTCGATGTTCTACACACTGCTTGGCGTCGTAAGTTGATCGAACAGTCTGTTTTTCAATCTGTTGGGTTTTCATTTCTAAGTTCAACACCGAGAGAGTTCAAACACTGCGATATTTTAATGTAAGATTGTTCCGTCTACCGAAAATCGATTAATGCGCCTAAAGAAGTTTTCGCTTCGTAAAGTATTATCAGACTATACTTGATAATATTTTTACATCCAAAACAGCGAATGGTCTAATAATAAAGGAGGCAAATCACAAGACCGTTAAACTTTCAACTTACTTTGTTGTTTGACCTTATTTTATTGGGTTCTTCCGGACCCTTGAAAGAATGAGGAACAAGCTTTTTTATATCATACTAGCGACCCGCCCCGGCTTCGCACGGGTGGACATTTATTTTTTAAGCTCTCTGAAAAAAAAAAATTGTTTTGTATGTATGTTTTTATAGGTTTTTTATTCGTGTTACATTTCTTTGTTTCGTACCTGCTTAACTCTTTTATTTTTGTTTTTTTTTTAATTTTTGTTTTTTTTTTCTCTCTTTACCTTAATGCTTCACTATACACTATGTTCGCAGTAGTATTTGTAGATGGCATTAAAACATATTGGTTTCCGCCGGCAACCTGCTTCATAGATGTGCACCCCCCTCCCCTGTGGTTTCGCCGTGCGAGTCGTGCGACACCATCATTCATTTTAATACCAATCACAATTTTAAATTCGTAATATCTTTTGAATGGATTGTCCGATTGGAATAAAATAAAAAGTAATTTATAGCTATTGAAACAATCTTGCTTAATAAATAGTTTATTTGGATAAGGAATTAGTATTTGACGATAATATGATCAATAAACATAGGCTAATAATTTTAATTACTTTTATTCTATGGAAAAGTGGTTATAATGGCTAAAATATAAATGTTTGGTTTATACTATTGCGGACTTTTTTGTAGGCATTATTGAGTTCTACAACTTTTCTATAGAAGTCAACCATACATCTCTAACCATTTAGGCAGCGTTCGCGAGAATCGTTAACGTACGGCAGTTTTTTCGACGCCTTACTCCACAATTTGCACTACCACGAAAAATCCTATCTATTTTCCGGGATAAAATATAGCCTATACGGATTCGGAAGAATTCTTCTAAGTAATGGTAAAAGAAATTTTGAAATCGGTCCAGTAGTTTTTGAGCCTATTCAATACAAACATACAAAAATACAAAAATACAAAGGTTTCCTCTTTATAATATTAGTATAGATAAATCGCGTTATGACGTCATATCATAAGTTTTAAAGGAAAAGTTTTGTTTTATCCATTTTAGCGCATTTAAATAAACGCTTGTTTGTAAAAAGTTTTGCTTACATTTTTGTGTATTTAGTTTCACAACCAGTGTGAGGAAACATAACATAACATATTATCATCATCATCATCATCATTTCAGCCGAAAGACGTCCACTGCTGGACATAGGCCTCACCCAAGCTCCACCACTTCGATCGGTTTTATGCTTCCCGCATCCAGCGGATTCCTGCGGCCTTCACAAGGTCATCGATCCACTTTGTTGGAGGCCTTCCAACTCTACATAAAATATATATGAAACATACGTCCTAAAACCAAAAAAATCTAAAATATTTAACCTGCACCGCACTGGGCCCATGTGGTGGATTACGTTCTACTCCTCTCACAGAGGAACTCTGAGATCCAGCAGTGGGAACATTATAGGCTGATCATGCCAGTAGAGTGCCCTGTAATAGAAAGAAAGAAAGAAATATAAATTTATTTGTACCAGAAACATGCATACAAAAAGATTAGATCATATAAAAACATGACATGCTTTGGAACCCACAACACAGCGCTGGTTTTCAGTGCTTACCCGAAAATAACATACAAAAACAAGTCAGAATTTTTCCAGTACATAAGTATATTAATAGCTAGCGTCAATGTGGCAATACCCTTACACTTATTATTTACCAATGTTCTACATCATTTGGAATAAAACAATATACCAAATGTAGGAACATACTTAGAAATACAATGTACGGAAAATAGTTACTTAGAAGTCCAACTTACTCATAGCATTTAAATGAAAGCTCGATGTTGAGTGTTCTTAAGTGTGTACTAAGTAAAGGTCAATGCTATTTGCTTATTAAGTTATACTTAAGTAAGTGTATTGTAACATAATATAATATATACATGGACAAATTAGGGGTCTTGCGAACAATTTCGCACTACTTTTGGGCCTCGTAATTGTTGGACCAGTTTTGACAATTCCCAGTTACTTGAAACTTCACTTGGGTTGTAACTATCATTCTCTTGCCCTTATTCCAATTTATTTGTGGTCGGCGCAACATATCTTTTTAACCGACTTCAACAAAAGGAGGAGGTTATCAATTCAACTGTATTTTTTTTATGTTTGTTACCTCATAACTTTTGACTGGGTGAACCGATTTTGATGACTCTTTTTTTATTTGAAACCTGGTGCTTTCCGAATGGTCCTATTTTAATTTGGTTTCATTTGGACAATGGTGTCCATGTGAAAACCATATAAGTCTTAAATTTGCATTACGTATTTGCGCGACAAATGAACAAATAACGTGATTAGATTAGTACGGAGTATCTACCATAACTTAAAAGTTGAAAATAAAAACTTTTTACAAAAAAAAAACAGCTGACTTCCTTAAAAAAAAACACTACAAAGTCAAAAATAACTTTAATTTCGGAAGTCGGTGGCAAAAACCTTAAATACAGATCCGAAGACACCGACTTTCGAAATTAAAGTTATTTTTGACTTTGTAGTGTTTTTTTTAAGGAAGTCTGTTGTTTTTTTTTTCTTCCATATTTTTCTACTAGTCGTCATCTCAGTAGTCAATCCCTTTCTAACCATATATTTTTTTACACAGTGCACCCATCGTTTCTTTGATCTTTCCTTACACTTATAGCAATCCACATTCTTACTCTATTGTATATCAATAATCGTACATACATTGAGGCTATCAATTGAATACTGTTTTGTACATAATAATGCTTTATTAAGTACAAAACAGTACCAAACATGATGACAGCGAAAAAAACATGTTTATTTCATTTTTCACTTTATAGCCATGGTAACTCCCCACACCAATTAGTATTCCACTACTTGCTATGTAAACAATAGAAACAGAACGTATAACGACATCATCATCAAAATTCTCAATGTTGATTATAAACGTAGTATCAAAGCTAACGCAAAAACTGCCCCAGCAAAGTTAATAAAATTTATGTGATGGGGCCACTCTTGAGGCCTATGTATTAAAAAAATAAGATTTTTTTAAGTCTATTCACCGTTACCTGAAAGACCACAGAAAATATCTACAAACAAGAATTAAAGAAAAAGTACAGATGAAATGCGAACCTCCTCCTTTTTGAAGAAAGTCGGCTTAAAAAGCTTAAAAAGATGCGACAAAACACGCTTTATAAACGCGCTAATATCATTCAACCAAAAACAGAGAGGTGGTAAAGAAATTCCGAGCTCTAGTATACCAGTATGTAATGTGTGTGGTTATAGCTCAGTTCACACCAATGGGCTTTAGTTGCTTTACATGAAGCTTTCTATCCGTCCATTTACTACCTTTTAAGGATTTTTGACATAACACTTCCACCGAGAAGGTACACAGAGATGCGCCATACCACAAAAATTTTGATATTGTTAGTTTGTTGCGTTTTCACGCTAAAACGGCTATGCGGATTTGGGTGAAACTTGGCACTTAGATAGACCCATGCTCTGGGTAAATACATGCTACTTTTCATCCTGTATCGCAGACGAAATCGCGGGAAACACCTAAGTAACATAATAATTATAGAAGCAGTAGCTGATGCCGGCTACTGCTGTATATCTTGCAGGGATTGAAAAGGTTCCAAAGATACCGGTAAAGAAACGTTTAGAGATTTCATTTAGTTTCTACTGAAACGAAAATAAAACTACTATACCGGGTGTAAAAGGACACTAAACGAAACTTGTACTATCAGTCATTGTAATTATTATTTTTTACTGGACCATACCTGGGACCTTTCTGGTTACGTAGTTAAAGAAGGTCTAAATCAACTAAAAAAGTTAAAAAAAAAAACGAAAATAAGTTTATAATGTTTATAACACAACTTAAAAAATTCGACCCCTGTACCGGTGCATGCACCCATAAGCACAAACTGTTTCGTGCTACCGCAAAATTTTCACCCAGAAAATAAATTATTTTGTGCAATGTCACATCTTCTGGATCTTTTTACACCCTGTATAGAACTGACACATCGTAAAAATAATATGTTTTCACAAGTTTATTTTTCTAAAGAGCGATAAAGCAGTCATTAAGTAAAATCACGTAAATCAGCGAAATCGGAAAAAAATAAATAGCGACAAAGCTATTTAATCTTTTAAAACCATAACAAATACTTGTACACCTTGTAACTTGTTATTTGTGTTTGGAGGACGTCGCCTACGCATATCACTGATCCTATAAGCCTGAGGGTGTAATAGACGATCGGAAGATAATCTTAGTTTAAACCAACACCCACTTATATTTAGATTCGGCTTACAAATTTCTCAAACACGTCTGAAAAGTTATGTGGAAATCGGCTGTCGTAGGAGAAATTGAGGCAAATATCGTGAGTATATTTTGGAGTAGGAGAAGACCAAAGATCTACAAGACATATACCTACGTATCTACAGCCTAAAACTCTGGGCGAACAAATATTGAACCTTTCAAAACCGCTCGTAGCAGTGTGAGCCCATAAAATAAAAATACAAATGAGGAAAAAACGTTTACAAAAATCTACTATTGACATTAAAAATAAACAATTTTGTCAACCGTGAACACTGAAAGCAAACAAACCACGAGTGACATTTAAATTTAGAATAAATGGATGTTCGTTTAAATTAAACCCAACGCTTCACCATAGCGACCACAGAAACATCACAGATAATAAAATAAACAGATAAAAATAAGGTAGCAATAAAAATAATAAACAAAATATGAGAAAAGTTTTCCACTTTACCTACAAACGGAATGGAAGACGGTTAGTAAAGTGCATAAGCCGCTTACCTTTCAAGTCGTCAGACGTAACTAAAGTCTGAGGGTACGCCATTTTGTTGTAAAGAAGTTACGTACAAACAATTCTTGGGAAATTAGAAGCGCTGAAAAGTTATATAAATGGTCTAATAAAATATATGTACGAATCTCTGTCTATACTTACTTAAGTACAAAGATATCAAATTGGAGTGTATGTTTGTAATTTCAGAATAACAGCTTAATACTAAATGCATAATAATATGAAAGTATATTTATAGTATATTTACTACTTCTAAAAAACCTAATTGTTTCTTTGCCTATTTATTCCGACTAATCTCCGAAACGGCAGAACCGCTTTTGACGTGACTTTCACTGGCAGTTAGCTGATATTATAAGAAAAAACGGAGTTTGTAAAGGAATAATGGAGGGAAGATAATTAAAAGGTTTTAATGAATGGGTTGCAAAAAATTTCTAATTCTATTTATCGGTGTCTTTTATTAAATCCTTGGTAACAGGATATAGATATACAAACAAGCAGTATATTTATAACACACACGTAAAACAGAACATTTCCAATACATTAAAGAGCACACACCATCACTTATCAGTACTCATTAAGTCAAGGTGTCAAGGAAACCGTAAACATCTGACTGAAGGCCTAATTAATTCAAATTGTATCGCCACTCCAGCGCTCGAAATAGATTTTAACGTAGGTGGGTTCATGGAGGTTTCTCGTTTGTTCCGATGAAGGGAACAATCTATGAGCAACTGAAATGAGACGCCTATACCTATTTAAGTGATTTCAAAAAGGAGAAGATTATCAATTCATCTGTGTATGTTTTTCTTTTATGTGTATTTGCCGCGATGTTTCCGGCAATTGTGGAAGGATTCGATAAAACTTTTTTTCTTTTTGTGGATTGGGTATGGTTCAGTGGTTGGTGGATCTGTATAAATAGTTACTTTTCTGTGGTATTTTTGACTTTAACCTCGATTATACATTTTTAATCTACTTGTTTATCTAGATGACATTCTACTGCTTCCTGTCATTGTTGCTTACATGGCAAGTAATTCGTATACGAATTGGTCTGGGGAAGGTACAATAAATAAAAAGTGGAAAATAAAAACTTTTCCCAAAAAAAAACCAACCTATTTTCGAAAAAAACACTGCAAATTGAAAAAAAAACTTTAATTTCGGAAGTCGGTGGCAAAAAACTAAAATACAGATCCGAAGAGACCGGCTTCCGAAATGAGTTTTTTAATTTCAGTTCGTAGTGTTGTTTTCGGAAGCCAGTTGCTTTTTTTTTGGCATGTATTATTTATTTTGTAGTACCATGCTATTTAGTTTGCAGCTTATCGAGGGTAGATAGATGATGATTGTGTGCAAGAAACTCTTATTACTTCCATGAAAAACAAATAACCTTGAGACGCATATTTTCCCCCAACTCGCTTCGTTTTAGTTTATATTGTCTGCATCATGTCTAACTACTACTAAACTACTACTAAAAGCATATTTTCTTCTATTTATTTTTTGAATGTAAGCAAACTACTAGACTAGATCTACCCGTGGGTGCCCTAAAAGGCGACTAAGAGACTTACTAGAGAATGGGCAGCAGTGTTCTCTATGCATTTTACCACCGTACTGCGATCGCCAATCCGCCTGCCAAGCGTGGCGATTATGGCAAACCCCCCCACAATCTTTAAGTCTTTAAAGATTTTCGCGAAGAGAACCGTACTTCACTCGAGAGAGTTCGCTCTAGGCATGGGCAAAAAATATCGAAATATCGATATTTTTCCATACAATTATCGATATATATCGTCAATATTTTTAATCGCGATATATCGATATTCGATATTTATTTTAGAGTATCGAATTCGTATCAATTTCGATTTTTTTTTAACGCAACTTTGGTTTTGTATTGAATGTTATTAAATACTCCTTGCATGCTCCTCGCGTATCGTTAACTTTAAAAAATCCCGCCACGTTCACCTGATCTAAGAGCAATACAAATAGCACGAGCGCAAGAAAACTCTGGGACATCTTCAATTTGGTCTGGGCATGAAAAGTTATTATCCCTGTCGTCAACAACTGTACCTGAGGTTCGAAGCTCTGGCTCTGTGCCCAATGAGCTAAAACAATACCTCGATCAACTTTTCCTTGAGAGAAAAGCTGACCCATTAAAACTTTGGGTAAATTGCCAGCATTTCACGCCGGTTCTTTCAGAAGGTGCCCTTAAATATTTAACTGTCTAGGCTTCTTCAGTGTCTTCCGAAATGGTTGCTTCAGCCGTGAATTTGACAGTACCCAACAATAGAAAAAGTTTGCTATGCGACCACATCAAACCGAGGGTGTTCCTAATATCTATATCTGGTGACTACTGGTTTGATTAAATTGAATATAATTATTTAGGCTCGAGCATTAATAAAAAATACATTTTTTTTTTTGTCTATTCTTTTTTACGAAATTTGAATGCTTTGGAAATATGTATGAATAATCATGCGAAAACTGACGATATATCGATATATCGATATTTTTCACTCGATAATTATCGATACTGTTTAAAAATATCGATACGATAAATATCGATATATTTTTTTCACTTGCCCATCCCTAGTTCGCTCAACAAATGAGTTCGCTCGAAGAACTGTCTGCGGTGGCACAGAATACGGTCAGCATTAGAGATAAGTAACCAGAGTCGTCGGATATAGTTGAAGTTTAGTAGGAAACTGATTGATGTTTTTTAATTAAATTTCATACATAATATGACGCCTGTATGCTCCTAAAGGGGGAGACAGAGAATACATCCACATTTTGCTAGAAGTTCCATATATTAGGAAGCAAGCCTATTGACATCAATTGGGTGTAAATCCAAACTCCGGGGTGCTACTGCGAAATTCCTGATGGAAAAATCCAAGAACACTGACTAGGAATCGAACCCAGGACCTCATGCTCCCTGCCAAAGTCGCGAGATTTGTTCGAAAAAGTTCCCGTGGCCCAGGCATATAGGCAACTGAAGGAACACGGGTGATTTTAGTCAGTAAAAGTCTGACAAGCCCTTCCGCTCAACCCAGAGCGGGAGACGTTATTTAATGATTTCCCTCAAGGGACGGACCTCATGATACGCAGTAGAGCTTGCTACCACTACACCTACGAAACTGCCAAGTTCATACAATTAATAGAAAACAAACAGTTCAAATTAAATTTCATTCTGAAACATATTTCAATTTCTTACTAAAGTTCAACCATTTTCGACAACCCTAGTTAATTATGATCTTTGGGTGACTACACATACTAACTCCATGGTCGACCACAGTTGTCGAACTCATGTGTAAGTATTAAAAGTAATTTATCAAAGACTAGCTTCTGCCCGCGAATTCTCAAATTTTTGCTCCCCTGACCCTTCCCGTCGCCTGGAATTGCCTGCCAGTTTTTGTCCATTTTTCGTTGCTGGTCCACTCCTTTTGATCGTGGTGTCATGTTATATTGCCTATAACCTCCCTAAATAAATCGGTTACTCAACACAAAAAGAATTTTTCAATTCGGACCAGTAGTTTCTGAGATCACCGCGTTCAACCAAACAAACAAACTCTTCAGCTTTATAATATTAGTATAGAAGTATAGATTCACACTTCGATACCTTTCTATTTTCACCGCGACTAGCGCAGCGTAACCTAATCTATCGACCTGTGCGGCTATTCTTAATTATTTTAATTGAACCTGATCTATCGACCCGTGTGGCTTTTATTAATTAGCTTCATTGAACCTGATCTATCGACCAGTGTGACTTCTATTACTCCGCTTAATTGGTGGTTAGAGAATACCTAGTCTGCAGTATTCCAGAAAGACTAAAAGTATCGTGGTGAGACTGTAATTTTATACTATAGTATTAGTTGAACAAAACTCTAAAAAGAGAAGAAATTACTTTAATTTCGGAAGTAGATGTCTTTGGTTTTATATTTTAGTTTTTTTTTCACTTTGTAGTCCTTTTTTTTGGAAGCCGGTTATTGTATTTGTAAATACCTTCACCCCTAGCCAAGTTGATAATCTGCGATCGTTAACGCTAGTCGCTCAACGTTAAGTCACGTGGTTAGACCAAACGAATAGAAAATTCGTAGCCAAATTCACATCGTACAAAATGATAGAATGATTTTTTATCGTTTCTACAATGTTCAACGCTAAATCCTTTGTTATAATGTCGTTTTTCTAAAGACATTGTAGAACGAGCGGCCGACTCAGGCGC
The DNA here is from genome assembly GCA_932294355.1 of Aporophyla lueneburgensis. NCBI lineage: Eukaryota > Metazoa > Arthropoda > Insecta > Lepidoptera > Noctuidae > Aporophyla > Aporophyla lueneburgensis. Next base: position 26,528,402 of record OW028751.1, on the reverse strand, counting down.
GTCAACATGGCTACCAACTTATCGTTTTCTACAATTGCTGACACCAAGGCGTTCCGTTCTACAATCGGTAACGTACCGATTGTAGAACGGTTGTAACTTGGCTAGGGGGGCTTATCTTTTTATTTTCTCACGTTGTAGTTGTGGTTTCTAGCTTCCGAATACCTTCCCGTGCTAAATAAATGTGACAGAAACATATATACATAACATCACGCTTTTTTCCCATGGGGGTAGGCAGAAACTACAGTACGGCACCTGCTACGATCCTTGCAAACTCCTTTTGCCACGTTTAAGTTCATATATCTAGTCATAAACGCACAGAGGTTACCAGTACTCGCACCTGACCCTTCTGAAGAACATCACCAATAAAAGTGACAGAATATGAATACTGTAACATCATCAACATACTATAACTGAGAGGCGCACGTATTTCTGATTCTGAAGCTAACTCAAACAAAATTTATATGAGAACTCTATAAGTATACCACACAAAAGAAAAATGAAACAAATCGATTCATGAATGACGGGGTTCTCCTACCAGGGTCGGGAGATCTGTTCGAAAGAGTTACCGTGGCCCTGGCATATAGGCAACTAGAGGAACACGGGTGGGTTTAGTCAATAAAAGTCTGACACGCCCTTGCGCTCCACCCAAGAGCGGGAGACGTCATTTGCTGATTTTCCACCCAAAAAAAAAACGGGGTTCTGAGGAAACAAACATAAAAAATAAATAACTACAAAAATACGTCGTGAAATCGTTGAAAAAATGCAGCAAGGCTGTCTCCTACAAATAGATGAAGCTGAAGGCCACAGGAAATAAGTCTATGTACAATCCGCCGATACAATTACAGTCCCGATGGTCCACAAAGGTATTTAGCAGAGACACCCTGACCTACATACAAGGGTCGCCAACGCCCTTGTATAGGACAAGTGCTTGGATCGTTTCCTAGGAAATAGAGGCAAAATGGCCCAATGTTTACTAAATATAGTATAGGTACGGTTTTAGAGCCAGTCAAACGTTAGAAACTTTTCGGTCAAATGGCAAGTGCGTAATCAGGTGAACGGCAACCTAATTGTATATTATGTATATGCATAATCATCCAATCCCGATTCTTCCCGTGGGTGTCGTAAGAGGCGACTAAGGAGCTAGAGAATTCTCTAGTAAGTTCCTTAGTCGTCTCTTACGACACCCACGGGCCATAATATATGGGCCTATATGGGCAGCAGCATTATCTATGCATTTTTCCACCATTCTGCGATCGCCAACCCGCTTGCCAAACGTAACGATACGACGCACGGCTCAATTTGTTCTTATTTTTATGGTAAGTTTATCACAAAAGTAGCCACTAATGCACTCTGCATTCGGCAATTTTGTTTTTGTTTTGTTTGTTATTCATTGTCAATGTCACAGAGTACGTTATAATATACTGTAAGTCAATGTCGTAATGCACATCTGTATTGTCTTTCCGTAGCCATGACATCAACAACCAATGGACAACTTTTTTAATCTTGAATACGGGGCTTTTGGCTACTTTGTACGTGTGTATATTTAGTTTTTTATTTTTGTTACTATTTTATTTTGTGCGTTATGTTTGTGCAGAATAAACAATTTTTCTTTCTTCTTTCTTTCTTTAGGTATAATTACCGGATTCAAAATAATTAGGGCTTTATTCATGGAAGTCTTTATACTTATAACTAAATATATTTTGAAGATTTATTATCATGGTGGTTTATATCCATACATACAAATACTTATAAATATCTTTAATCGTACAAACATTCAAATAAATAAAATTATATAACATCACGCTAGGACCCTTGGAAGCCGAGCAAAAAATTAAGAGTTATGAATACGAGGTACTCGCACGGGCAGGCGATTCTAGGTGAGCTAGTTATTACTAACTAGCTTCTGCCCGCGACTTCGACTGCGTCAAATTTTCGCTCCCCTTCCCGTCGCGCATTGAATTGCCTGCCATTTTTCGTCCATTCTTCGTTTGCTGCTTCGCTCCCTTTGACCGTAGCATGATGTTATATAACTTATCGCCTTTCTCAATAAATGGGCTACCCAACACAAAAAGAATTTTTCAATTCCGACTTGAAGTTCCTGAGATTAGCGCGTTCAATGAAACAAACTCTTTAGCTTTATAATATTAGTATAGATAAAAAAGCTAAAGAGTTCGTTTGTTTATTTGAACGCGCTAACCTCGAGAGTTAGATTTGAAAAATTCTATTTGCATTTGATAGCTCAATTCTTGAAGAAAACTATGAGAAAGTTTTTTTTTATTGCTGAATGGGCCTGCCTATGACCGCGACCACGCCTGATGGAAAGTGATGGATGAGGTGATATGATATGATAAAACGAGCGTGCCCATGAGATGCCTGTTCACTCTTGCTTTGAAGGCAGACGGGTTAAATATATAGAAGGAGACACTGACGCGTAAAGTTCCACACTCTGGCTATGCGCATAATGAATGTGGAGACGGAGCGCTATGTAACATCATACCTTTAGGAGCCGAGCAAAAAGAAAAACCGGCCAAGTGCGAGTCGGACTCGCGCACCGAGGGTTCCGTATAAACCTGTAGGTATTCTCGGTTTATGCATAAGGTTTATGTTTATGAAATGAAATGTTTTTTTTTTTTAATTTTTATATTTGAGTTGATTGAATGTAAGGTAAATTGCGGTTTACGATTTATGACGTTTAAAAAAAAAACTACTCGATCTCGTTCAAACTAATTTTCGGTGGTAGTTTACATGGTAATGTACATTATATATTTTTTTTAGTTTTGTCATTCTCTTATTTTAGAAGTTACGGGGGGGGGGGCACACATTTTACCACTTTGGAAGTGTCTCTCGCGCAAACTATTCAGTTTAGAAAAAAATGATATTAGAAACCTCAATACCATTTTTGAAGACCTATTCATAGATACCCCACACGTATGGGTATGATGAAAAAAAAATTTTTGAGTTCAGTTCTAAGTATGGGGAACCCTAAAATTTATTGTTTTTTTTTTCTATTTTAGTGTAAAAATCTTAATGCGGTTCACACAATACATCTACTTACCAAGTTTCAACAGCATAGCTCTTATAGTTTCGGAGAAAAGTGGCTGTGACATACGAACGGACAGACAGACAGACAGACAGGCAGACAGACGGACAGACAGACATGACGAATCTATAAGGGTTCCGTTTTTTGCCATTTGGCAACGGAACCCTAAAAAGGATGCTAAGCGAAAACGGAGTGGGAGTGTGGGAAAAAGATGTGGTGAGACGGGTTGGAAGAGCAAGAAAATGAAATCGCGGGCGGGAGCTATTTAGAATAAAAAGCTGATAGCTCTTGGTCTTAATGTAAACAATAATTCTTTCCATCATTTCTTTAACCTTTTCCCAAGTATGTTGGGGTTGGCTTCCATTCTAAGCGGATGCAACTGAACACCAGTATTTTACATGGAGCAACTGCCTTTCTGACCTCCACAACCCAGTTACTGGGTAATACGATACCCCTTGACGTAAGACCGGTTGTCAGACTTTCGGGCTTCTGATGACCAGGACCAACGTCTTATCGTTCTTTTCGAGGCACAGAGGGGTCTTGGTATGTAAAGAAGGTCACCCATCCACGATCCAACCACAGCAAGCGTAGCTTAACCTGATTGATCGATCCGTGCGGCTGTTATAACTTGGCCACAAGGCCGTCTGCAAAAAAAAATACATATCAAATACATGTTTCATTCTGTGTATTTATTCAATTTCGGACAACAATAAAATCCATCTTGTTAGTGAAAAAATACCTTATAACTAATGTTAGTATTACAACGCACAAACAACATCGGCAACACATAATGAATTAAGTTTCCGAGGCAGGTTACGCAGAGAATGATCAAGTAACCTGCTACCTAGTTGACCATCCTCTCCACAAAATGCCTCGGAACAGGGGAGTGAGGACTCTCCACCTCTGTTTTCAGGATACTATTGTTACTGATCCGCGTCCGAAGCATCCGTAAAACAACTTTTTTGCGTATCAGGGCGTGGAACCCGTCAGTTCGGTTTTGCGAAAACATCTCTGATGCACTACAGAAACGGGGCAGAATGTCCAGGCCAACATAATATGAGTCGATTTCCAAAATTCACTAAAATTACATGAGGCTCTTTGTTTCGCTATGATGTCCATTTCGTTTTTTTCTATTGTCGTAGCATGATCATTCCACGAATCATCCAGTCTCCTACACACCCAGCGACCCAGCATATACCTATCTCCCGGAGATGAATTTCCACGTACTCTTTTTACCAAACTGAAAATTGTAATAGAACTTTTATTCCCTCACGAAACTGCCCCAAAAGTTTAAAAACTTTTTGTAACAATTTGACGAAGTGTAAATCCAATTCTTTTAACTTTATAGAAAAGTTCTTTCTAATGATAAAATGCTTACCTTTTCCAAAATTCTGAGAGTACACGTTTTTTCATTTTTCTTAGAACAACGGTAATTAGCGACCATAGAGCATTTAAAATATAGAGATAGCGCGGTAATCTAAATGATCGAAAGACTAATTTTGGATTTGGAATTCGGATTCCTAATTTTATCAGTGTGAACATATTAAAAACATCTTCTCAACGTATTAAAAAGAAAAAATATTTTTCCTTTTTTAAATATTCTCACAAATCTCAAATCTGCCTTATCTAAGACTAGAGTACTTTAGTAGTAAAATTGTGGGTAGCAAATAAAATAACAATAAATAATGTAATAAAAATCTTCTTTTTAACCGACTTCAAAAAAAGGAGGAGGTTTCTCAATTCGACCGTATATTTTTTTTAATTTTTTTTTTTAATGTGTGTTCACCGATAACTTCGTCGTATATGGACCGATTTTGATGATTCTTTTTTTGTTGGAAAGGAGATATCCCAAGGGTGGTCCCATGATAAGGAAACCAGGATCTGATGATGGCATCCCAGAGAAGTCGAAGGGAACCTTCGAAAATCGTAGTGGCGACAAGTGCGTTTTTTATTTCTTTCATTAATTATGTTAAAGCACTACTATTTAATGAAGGTCTGAAGTTGCTCTGATGATGAAGCCGAAAGACAGTCGAGGGAACTCTTCAACGACTTACAGCAATTACGCGGTGTTTGGACTTAATTCATTTCTATTGATGAGAACTTTGCACCCATATGGGCTATAAGTGCCATTACAGGTCTGATGATGGAGACCATAGACAGTTGAGGGAATTCCTCAACGATTTACAGCAGTTCCCTATTGTTGGGGTTACTTTATACGGTTCAAAGTGCCAATTTTATCACTACTATTTAATTAAGGTCCGGAGTTGATCTGATGATGGAGCCGAAAGACAATCGAGGAAACTCCTCAACGATTTACAGCAATTACCTGGTGTTGGAACTTAATTCATTTCTATTGATGAGAAAGCTCCCATAAGGCTTATAAGTACCATAACAGGTCTGATGATGGAGACCATAGACAGACAGTCAAGGGAATTCCTCAACGATTTACAGCAGTAGTAAAGTATTAAATTTCACCTGGCGATTAGTGGTATAGGAATTAGTGCGGGTAGATACCATAACTAAAAAGTAAAAAATAAAAACTTTTTTACAAAAAAAATTGATTGGATGGGAAATCATCAAATGACTTCTCCCGCTCCGGGCGGAGTGGAAGGGCGTGTCAGACTTTTACTGAATAAAACCCACCCGTGTTCCTTCAGTTGCCCATATACCAGGGCCACGGTAACTCTTTCGGACGAATCTCGCGACCATGGCAGGATGAGAGTACAATAGTTCTCTCATAATTACAAACACGGCTACATATCAAGCCATACGTTTCCAGTTTTATCTGACCTCGCATTGTATAGGCTTTTCGTACAATGACAATTCAGCTTATTCTGGAAATGTGTAGCTTGACTTGTCACCGTGCGTACAAGTATCCTTTCCTTAACAAGACAACAGGCACCTCTAATTGTATAATGCTCTGTGGCAAACACAAATAGTTACAAACAAAAAATGTTGAAGAGAACATTGTTCAACCACATTGTGGCGAAATAAGTTGAAGTTTTTTGACCCCCGAACAGCGACTGGATACCTGAGAGCTGACCCTAGGGCAGATTTCATAGAAAGAAGATATAAAGATATAATACGATACACTCTCACGGTAAACAAGATAATAAGTGTCAGTGTCGGTCTTTAGTTTTGTTCCATTTTATTTAACTTGCAATATAGGTAATGTTTGTTCAGGTGGAATCTTGGAACTCAATGTTGAAGCAAATATCTTCAACCGATTGGGCTGAAATTTTGTAGACACATTTTTTTTTTCTGAATGGGAAATCATCAAATGACTTCTCCCGCTCTGGGCGGAGCGGGAGGGCGTGTCAGACTTTTACTGACTAAAACCCACCCGTGTTCCTTCAGTTGCCCGTGTGCCGGAGTCACGGTATGTCTTTCAAACAATTACGCGACCCCGGTAGACACATTTAGTTTGAATGAAAATGCATTCGCTATGTGACGTTATTCTAAATCCAACATGGCGGAACACCCAACAAACCAAATTTTTATTGCACTCCTACAATATGGGTACCAAATAAAAGCACTAACTGGTATAACTCGAAAAATAACTAAAAGGTAAAAAATAAATTAAAAGTAAAAAACTTAAAAAAAAAACAACCTTTTAAATGCGCTAAAAACAATAAAAAATTTCATTACAAAATAAACTGTTAAGCGCTTTATGCACCGAAATATTTTTAGTCTCTCAAATACTACATTAAATAGGCTTTTAAACTAGCATTAATTTGTTTTGGTGCATATTGTTTAAAATACTAATTTGAGAGACTAAAAAATATTTTGGTGCATAAAGCGCTTAACAGTTTATAATGAAAGTTAAAAAAGTGCTTAAAATAACAAAACTTTTCTATCTTATTATATTATCTTATACCTTTATGCACCAAAACAAATTAATTCTAGTTAAAAAGCGTATTTAATGTAGTATTTGAGATACTAAAAAATATTTTGGTGCATAAAGCGCTTAAGACGGCGCCGAGCATACAAGGCGCGCGGCAAATAGGTATTTACTACAGTGCGCTAGTTGTGTGCGTCATCACGCACACGTTGATAAGTTTGCTCGAAACCTGAATGCTGTTGTCCGACAAAAGGTGGTAACCTAGAATTTTTAAAATTTGATTCGTTGTGTTGAGTGACTAAAAAATACGCATTTGATTATTTCGATGGTTTGATGTAGGTACCTACATAAATCCAGAAATTAAATCGAATAATCTGTATTATATAAAAAATAATGTTTGTAGTTTACAGAACGGATAATTTAGGTATAAATATAGTACAATATAGGAAAATACCTACATTAACCATTTGTTACTACTCATCCAATTGCTATGAAATTTTGGCATTATGAATTTTACTTGCATGCTCGGGAATTTTACTCGGTAAGTAGGTAGGCAGGGTAGATAGGTAGGTATTTTAATAAATAATATATAGAGTGTAACCGAAAGGTTTGGCCATATTATAAAAATTGCTTCTGCCCATGAAAATGAACAAATTTTACTAGCGAAAAACGCTACGAAACGCTTTTACTTTGTACGTTAAATTTTAACGTACAAAGTTGCCATGAGCTGACCAAAATTTGTGTGGGGATACAAAGAAATAAAAAAAACATTATTGATATTTCCAACCATAAAGACAATTACTATATGTGTAAAACATGCTTAATTGTAGATGGACTAGAGACTAAAGACATCTATTATGTACCAAAATTCCTAAATTTAACTTAGGAATTTTGGTGCATCATGGAAGTGTTCATGTGATTTATTGCGCTTTTATTCCGCGTTTCTTTTTTTAAAAAGGACCGGGTATTTTATTGCGTTATAAAGAGATTTCGTTAAACGAAGAGTAAAATACAATATAATTTTATGATACTAGGAAGTACAATAATTAAACACGTGCTAAGTAATTACAACAAACAAATGAACACATTTCTAAGAATTCAATGGTAAGTAGAAATATTGACGACCTCATACTTACGACAAAATATACATAAGTACATTTTATAATAACGGCTTTTTTACGGAAACGAGGGCCAAATTTTTTCGTAAAACATCTGTCCTTACGCTTTCCCATATTTACTAAAACATATATTTAAGAAAAATGATATAGTAATATGTAAACAGAAAAAAAAACAACAAAAAGTGAAATTTAATTATGCCTACTAAATATAATATAAGTCATACTAAACAAACACAAATGTGACTTACCCTATTCATCTCTTTGCGGCAACGTATACACAATAGATCGTGAATTATCGTTACCGGCGCGTCGTTCCACGATGCGACGTGACCACTCTCCTAGCTCTCGTGCACGAATGAATTTTCGACCAGTGTACGTTGCATATGACTCAAAACAGGGCATGGATCAAAACAAAAATTAATAATAAAATAACTAAGTGACATTTCGAAAATGTTAAAACTATAAATTGTAGTATGATAATAAGAGATTAATATGAATTTAAGTTTGTGAAAAAATTTACAATTTACTATCAAAATTCAACTAAACCCGAGCATGCTATTTTAAGATTTTTGTTCAACTTTACAAATTTGTATTTATTAAACTATACAATATTTTCAATTTTTGTCAACTATAATCGGTTAACACATTAATTGTGGTGTTCATTATATATTTTTTATGGTAATTATGGTAAAAGTATTGATTGCATCACTTTAAAAGTGACGACTGTTTTGGATTATTTCACTCTGCGCCCCCGTAATAGTTTATTTTGTAAAGAAAGTTAAAAAAAAGTGCTTAAAATAACAAAACTTCAACGAATTTGCCAAGTTTGATGATTTTTTTTTATATGACTTGCTATTTTTTTTCTTATTATTTTACAATAGATGTAAAGGTCGATACCTAAACTTCACACAAACATAATAACACGACGTCAATAAATACCTTGAAATTTTCATGACTATGATATGCGAAAAATGTTCTAAACTTTACCCACCTCCTTTCAGTTTTATTTCTTTTAGGGACTACCAAATGAAAAAGCAATAACGTAAATCGGTTTAGTAATCACAAAGAAATTAGTTCAAATAATATTTTTTTAAACTTCGAATGAATTCCTTATTTTGAAGCCGCACGAACATACCCGATTCTTCTAGACTTGTGACGACTGCAAATGCGTCGAAAACAATACAACATCAAAACTAGCCGCAGAGCATGCCCTATGGTGTCATCTAGTGACCCGCTGACATCATTGTGTCACGTAAATAACACTGTGTCGTTCTAGTGCTATGACGTAAATAATGGGAAAAATAACTGTGAAAATGGCGCTGTCGCAGCTAGTCCCCAACACAAGCTTATAAAGCAAGGCGTGATGTGGTGTTTTATTTTTGAGAAAATGACGCGTTGTTGTGTTCCTAAATACTCCGAAATTGGAATCCACCATTTCTCGACCCTAACGTTTGAACAATGTGGCTTAAAGCTATTCGCTAGGTTTTTTTTTTTAATTAAACAGATTCCGAGTCTATATCGGAAATATTTTGAAGAAAAATATTACTGGGTTTAAAATTCTGACACTTTCCATATCGAATACTTGATTTAAAATACTATAATGACAGAAAATAAAGAAATATCTAGTGAAGTTAAACCTTAAACCAAACTCATGAATGAACACGAAATGGAATGAATGAACGAAATGTCAAATGTATTGTCGGCCTTTGGGACCTAGCTATGATCAGGCCATCAATAATTAACTTTGCGCAATCTTCCCTATTATAAATTAATAAATATCTTAGGACAACCAACACACCGTTATCTGATCCCAAACTAGGCAGAGCCAGTACTATGGCAACCAGACAACTGATAAATATACTTATACATATATTTCTAAATACATACATATTATGGATAAATTACACCCAGATACAGAACAAATTATTTATTAAAAGTGTATTATTTAAATTATCAGCAGGAGAAGATGAACATTCCAATAGAATATGTACGCTGCCAGGCTAGACCTCACAATACGATTTCAAGTGCGCAGTGGAAGTGTGATAATCGTGGGGCTCTAGAGACAAGAAGTGGAAGCGTACTGTCCGCCGTACGCGGAGCAGACAATCAAATCAAACAACTCACCTACAATACAACAAAAGCACTTACCTGGTGGTTGAAGGGCACTGCTTCTGGGGTTACCTGGAGTTCTGTATGTAAGTGAGTGTATATGTATCGTGTCGTGACGTTACGAGTATTCTTCAGGTTAGAATCCGCTGCAACAAGGCTTGGAGACAATCACAGCATGCGGTCTTCAAATCACTCGTTCCCAACAGCGTCACACTTTGCGTAACCTTCAAACTATTTATCGAAAATATGTCCAAAACCCGTGTTATTACGTCAAATTAGGGGTTATTAACAATCCAAACAATGGGTCATGACAGATTGTCCACAAAACGACCGGGGTAAATGATGACTTTACAAAAGATCGCGAGATTCAAGCGGCGACATGCTTTTCTTGTTAAGCATCAAATTCAAGAGAAGGAAGTGTGTCAACGTCAAATTGACAAGTTAGATGTCACTTCGTTACACGCGCATTCCGTTAGGCGCACAGATAATAAACGGGACAGAACATCTACCCCCCCGCGGACGGGCCTTCCCGTCCGCTAATCACTTGGCAATCCCGACAAGGTTGCGTTTTATCAGTCCACCTGACGCGCTGCTGGAGGATGTGCAAATACTCCAAGCTCAAACGCTTCCAAAACTCTGAGCGAGCTGCTGCACCAACTGAAACCGCGATAGCCAATTTTGGCTCACATCGACAAAAGGGTGCTCCGGCAGGGCGACAAGTGGTTGTCAAATCAAAAAATGGCCCGGGGTCAGGTCCTCCAAGACGTTCAGGTCCGAAGACAGCGGGCACAATGGACGCGAGTTCAATACAACTTCAATGCGGCAAAATACCGTAGCTAACTCCTTAAAGGTGAGAACGGCGTCTCCCAACAATCTGCGCCAGAGTCCCTGTGCTGCTTTCACCACGGCCTCAAAATACCCCCCCAATGGGGGCAGGCTGGCGGGTCAAAACAATAACAAACAACAAAACAACCAAACAACAACAACAACCATTTAACCAAATGGCCCTCCTTAGGCAACAAAAGGGGGTGACGGACCCCATAAGGAAGGCTAGAGTGACTCAACCGTCAACAACCAAACAACAAAAGACCCGTATCGTCCAAAAGGGGTTCAACTTACTAACGGCTCCCGACAATATCCAAAACTCTCGCTGCAGAATGGCCAACAGCGCATTGCAACCGGCATGCGAGTTCATAATGTGACGATCAGTCACCAACAATTCAACAACAACAATTCAACAATTTGTCGAGGGAGCTAAATCGACTCAACAAAAAATCAGGGTCCTTCGTTCCAACAGCGAGCACCTTGAGCCCGGGCAAAGGACCCGACATCAAGACTGGCGATCGAGGCCAATCATCCTCGGGATGAGTCAGCTAGTCTGGTCCCCACCATAGGGGGTAAGCAAACAAGCGGGGTGCCATGCACCCACGTGAGGCCACGGCGCCTGGGTTCAAATCTCCAGGCACGTGCCTCCAAATCAAAGGCGTTTCAAAATTTTGAATCTGGGACACTCGGTACGCAACAAAGACCTCCAAAGAGTGGACGGACGTCTTCAACCAACACAAAACACTTTGACTGTCCGTCCAGGCGTAAGAAATCCGAATGTCCACAGTTCCACCCAAAGTGTGAGCAACGTGGTTCAATAGACGCACAAGACGCGCCGCCCCTGACAATTCAACTTAGGGGTGGTCAGTGCCGTCCGGAGGGGGGCCACCTTGCTCTTGGCCAAGACCAGTGACAAATTCACCTGGCCTGTTGCGCAGACGGTGCGCAGACAAACAACAGCTGCATAACCGTGCGAAGACGCATCACAAACAAGGGTAGCAGTGTAGCTCCCAGGGGGGAGGATAGCGCGGGGTAACACGACCTCGTTGACTGCAGGGAGTGCGGATACAAATTGGAGCCAATCTTCCAACAGGGTTTCCCGAATTGGCTCGTCCCAGCCAAGTCCCGCAGTCCAAAGGCGCTCAAGAAAACAATTTTGCCCAAAACAATACAAACAAAACAACAAAACAATAGACAAAAGGCAACCCTGGGCTCCCATGTCCATAATGACACGGACCACAACAGAGTCCCCCGTGGGCCCCCAGACCCGACCGATGCCGTTGGCAACAAAACCGTGTCGATCTGAGGGGTACCTTAGCGGGGCAGGCGCCAATGTCCTAACAATGCCTGGGCGGCGACCGATCGCCGCACCCAGACCCAAGTCTTTCCCAACGAGGATGCAATTCAAATTCCTCGTACGCGCGGTGTCCCGAGCCACGCGCCATCGCTGGAAGGGCATATCCCACCGGATGCCTGAATGGCGGGGGGCGTGACTCCAACCGGGGACGTTCCGCCAAAGGAGGGGAGGGAAGGCGGTGCTGGTCTGGCCAGCGCTGCCTAGCAACAACTGCGTAATCGCCTTTACGCGGGGAGACCAAATGGCGGTCGCGCGGCTCCCGATCAACTTGCGCGGGGGGTGGAGTGCGGCGCTCAAAATTGCGGGCCTCTCCCCGGTTCTGAACCGGCGAGGCAGAAGCCCGGTGACCAACTCCATGGTACCCCCCCGTGCGCGAACCTTCATCAGAGGCTAGTCTGCCAGCGTGGTTCGCGTTAGCGCACAATATGTCCAAATGGGACCCCCCACAAATTCTACAAGGGCGGGGGTTGGGGCAGTCCCGATGGAAGTGAGCCCCCAAACAAGAGAAGCACATGCGGCGTGCATTGGCAAGTCGGCGGCGGGCACTCACGTGCAACTTCAAAAAGGCCGCGCAAGTTGCCATGCCATGCCCCGTGTCCCTACAAAACTCACAACCAGGACGACTCTGGGTGCCAGCAAAACGAGCGGCGGGGCGACCATCAACAGGCCCGCGAGCCCTAATCCGTCCCTGGTCTCGTGGCCGGGAAGACGGCTGGCATGACTCAGTGGCAACGCCAGAGTTGTCCACAAACCGACACTCATCCTCCAAAAATTGGACGAGGTCATCAAATGGGGGGAGATGTGTGACACTATCCCCACCATACTTTTGCTCGAAACGAGCCCTCAAATCGGCAGGAAGCCGTTGCAGCACAACGTGCACCAAAAGGTAAGACCATTGGTCCACCGGCAAGTCCAATTGCTTTAAAGCGTTGGTCGCTGCCACCAACGGGTTCAACAGGTCAGTACGCAATGCTGACAATCCAGTAATGACCGGTAACCCCAAAATCAATCCAATATGAACGTCAGCCAAACAACGTTTATTTTGGTACCGCCGGGTGAGTAGTTCCACAGCGGTAGGGTAGGCTGAGTCAGTCAACGACAGATGCTGTACCAAGGCTCGGGCCTCACCTTCTAGGACAGACAACAAATAGGCCAACTTTTGGGCGGGTCTGAGGTCCGAGCGTGCATCAACCAAACTTTCAAACAGGTTTTGGAAACCTAACCACTGGTCCAAGCGACCGTTAAAGTGTGGCAGTTCCAAGGTAGGCAGTCTACTCAATAGTCCGGGACCTGAAACAATCGAGGTCTCCGGTTTGATCTGGACAGGTGTCCGGCTCCCCAAAATTTCTCGAGCGCGTTGACCAATGACATCCCCCAGGTCCAAGATCTGGTCGTAGTCAGCAAGGACCTTGTCACGTGCTGCCTGATCCAGCACTTCCAGAGCCACATCACAAATGTACTCGTTGTAGCGGGTAAGCAGAGCATCAACGTTGCCGAGTCTCACGTTCAACTGCTCGAACCGAGCCAGAGTGACCGCTTCAAGATCCGGGCGCTCAGCGGTTGCTGCAGCTGAAGTGAACCACCGAAGCTGTGTGGTCAATCCACTGATTGCCTCTCTCACCGCTTTGTGTGCCATTGCACAAACAATACAATTCAAATAAACAAAACAATTAAATTATCAAATAACAAAGTTCAATCAATAAATAACAAGGAAATCCAACGCAAACAATCAAATAAAATAAACCAAGCAAAAGGTAATTAAGTAACAAAGTTCAAACAATCAATTACAAAATAACTACAAGCAAACAATCATACTACCAAACTGACTAATCAGCAACTCAAGAAATAACAATATATTGGTTTCAATTCAATTCAACAATAAACTTTTATTTTAATTCAAACCCAATATCAACGTTCAAAATTCTATTTCATATTCAATTCAAATATTCAAATTCTAATCCAATTCCAAATGTTAAGTTCACAAACCACTGTGTCAAAGGTACAACAATTATAAACCTTTATTCCAATTCAAAACAATGGTAATACTCAAAAATGCCAATTTCAACAAAACCACCATATTGATGGTACAAAACTCAATATTTTAATGTCTTCCTGACATTCAATACAACACAGAGGTCAATTAACAACAACAAGAGGTTATAACATAGCTCAATCTAACCAACTCTGTTAGAATATGCAAACCTGGTTGACCCCGTCAATATGAGTTACTCGACTCAATAAATTCCAACAAATTATTTCAAATAACAATTAATTATAGTTATCAAATATTTACAGCGTATTACTACTTCCCTTATAGAGACTGCCAAGTAATTAGCCTACTGTAAATTACCAATTTGGTGGTTATGTCTTATAACCACGCTCTGCTACCAAAAATGTACGCTGCCAGGCTAGACCTCACAATACGATTTCAAGTGCGCAGTGGAAGTGTGATAATCGTGGGGCTCTAGAGACAAGAAGTGGAAGCGTACTGTCCGCCGTACGCGGAGCAGACAATCAAATCAAACAACTCACCTACAATACAACAAAAGCACTTACCTGGTGGTTGAAGGGCACTGCTTCTGGGGTTACCTGGAGTTCTGTATGTAAGTGAGTGTATATGTATCGTGTCGTGACGTTACGAGTATTCTTCAGGTTAGAATCCGCTGCAACAAGGCTTGGAGACAATCACAGCATGCGGTCTTCAAATCACTCGTTCCCAACAGCGTCACACTTTGCGTAACCTTCAAACTATTTATCGAAAATATGTCCAAAACCCGTGTTATTACGTCAAATTAGGGGTTATTAACAATCCAAACAATGGGTCATGACAGATTGTCCACAAAACGACCGGGGTAAATGATTACTTTACAAAAGATCGCGAGATTCAAGCGGCGACATGCTTTTCTTGTTAAGCATCAAATTCAAGAGAAGGAAGTGTGTCAACGTCAAATTGACAAGTTAGATGTCACTTCGTTACACACGCATTCCGTTAGGCGCACAGATAATAAACGGGACAGAACAGAATATAATGTTTTTATTTCAGACCAGAGTCCATAAGATTAGTCCAATGTATGTACAGTAAATAAAAGCCGTAAATTCAATCATTCACTAACACAATGCCGAAGGTAATATGAAATGCTCAAGAGTTCCTTAGTACACTAAGGAAGGAATTTTGAAAACGAATACCCTGAAAAGGTCAAATAGCGGATATAAATGTTATGGTAAATAAATTTTTCTTCATTTTTACTGATAGAAAACCCCATCGGACGCATAGTTAGTCCTATTAATAAATGACCACTGTACATAAATAAATCCAAACTCAGCGATCATTGTTCCGATAGTTATAACAGCCAACGGCTTGATAGCCTTGGCTATGTTGGTCGAGGCTCTTGAGCCTCGGGAGAACACGGCGCGGCATACGCTGGCAGAGTGTATCGCTTGGGAGGCGCCGCGCCGTGCCCTCATCTCAGAAGTGGGCAGTGATCAGTCACTTCCAGCCGTGGTCGAGTCGATGGTCGGCAGCGAGGAGTCCTAGGACGCGGTGGTAACCTTCTGAGAAAAAGTCGTGTCGCAGAAGGAGGCTGCGGAAAGGGAGCGGGAGATCTCTTCCGCTCACCCGGCCCGCAGCAGGCGCACCGGGCGTCGGCGGAGGGCGCATAACGCCCTCTTCCAGCTCCCCTAAATGAGTCCAGGGGTGACGGATCTGGGGACATCCACTGCCCCCTATTTCTTAGGACCCGAAATGATGGCGCGTAGTGTTCCACGCGCGCCTCTGTGATGTTCGGTTCCCCGAACGTGAGGAGGCACGCAGAGGCGGGCTGGCACCGGTAGGGGATCGCGGAAGACGCAATGGTTCCCGTGGTCCCCGACGTAGGTATGGGACGGCGCACCGGGGTAGTTTTGGTCAGTAGGAGTCTGACAGACCCCTCCGCCCACCCCAGGGCGAAGGACATCCATGAGGATTTCCACCTCGATATAAAAAAAGGCCTCGACCAAAATCAGAGGATCAAAGGCTTGAGAAAGCGGTACTTCTGGACACGACTCTCATGGTGAGGAGGTTCCTCTCTCTGGAACTCTGACCGCCAGTAGCTTGTATCTGTTCCCGATACCGGTGGGATACTATTTTAAATATTTTTGTACTTTTATCTTCTAATATAAAAAAATACGTATCATTGAAGCTTACGCAAGAACTACCAAAGCAAAGTCAATAAAACTTATTTGGGACCACCCCTGAAGCATTACCTATCCATTACAAAAGATTGTTTGAAATCGGTCTACAGTTGGTAGAACTAGAACCTATTAAACCTATTAAACCTATAAAAATATAATTTGTACGTGTTTGTAGTGTAATAAAGAATAATAATTAAGTCCAAATGTTCTGAAAAAGCTAAAATAAAAGTTGCCTGGCTAAAAACCTATGCTCAAAAAAGTTTTTACCCTTAACCAATACGTAAACACAACAATAGTATTCCATTGCTTCCCACAGCTACATACCCAGATATATCCAGTCAACTTTAATACCCCACTAACGGAGACCTCCCGCAGGCTGCCGCGGCCTGTGGCTGACGCAGGCTATTTATAAATAGGGCATATTATATTATACCTTGGTGACATTTTATTTCTTGTTAAATGATATTTGTGGTATAAGTTTTCCACTTCATAATGTTGAGTTTTGTTCTTTAGTCAATTTATAAATTAAACTACTATAGCTGTAAAAAAATATACTTCAATATTTACTAACCATAGATTATGCACAGACAGAAGATTTACTAGTTGTCTGCAAATAAAACCGCTAACACGCTATTTTACTTTTGTTACCTAAGTTTTAATTTTAGTTATTACTACACATTGGTGCCGATTCTGTTGTACACGAACTAAACTAACTAAACTATCTCTAAAATTCCTTACTTTTGGCTATGAGAATTGTAACGCTATTCTGCAAGGTAAAATCTCTAAATTTAAAAACTATTTTGACACGACTAAAATCGAATTTGACAATCGCGACTCAGCGTGGTATATTTTTTTTTCTTTTGTTTTCGTAACGTTTACTTGTGTGTGCATTGCGTAGAATGAATTTTTTGAGAGACGAAGGCGCGTGCTAGGGTGCAGCCTGGACGTGTTTTATATGGAATTTTTCACTTTTGTTTGAAAAATATAAAAAAAATGTTACCCACGTGTTGATATTTAAATGTTCCGGGGTGTACTAAGGGGGTCGAAAATTTCATTATTTTTGCGATAGGACACGCCATTTTCAAGATATAAGCAAAAAGAAAATAAAAAATACCGAACTGTTTTTGCACGTGAGGGCAAGGCGTTGTTGAGAATTTTAGTTCATGACCACTAGCTTTATTCCACACATTTTTAATCGCGCTTAAAAATAGTCAGACTTAGTTAAAATAAATTATTATAGTCAAAATTTTTGGTGAAAACCGGCAAACTCAGAATAGCAAAATTGACATTTTCACTAAACTAATAACTCAGTGCAATCTTAGTGCTGTCAAACTAAAATATAGTTAAGTTGTGTCACTTTAGTCTATTTCAGAATAGGAAATCGTCGTTTGACAGGAATAAACCAAATTTTAGTGATTTTTAGTTTAGTTTAGAGAATTTTGTGACAACAGAATCGGCACCATTGTTAATTTATTACATTAGGAATTTGTGCATTTGTAGCCTGAAACACAGGTTCTACCTAGTTCAGGCAAATTAGCAAATCTGCTGCTATTGTTTAACGTATTTATTGTAAATGTGTCCCTTTTTTATTAATAAACAATTTATTTATTATAACCTAGTGAAAATTATTTGTTTGTTTGCCGCGTTGGCCTACTGGTCGCAGACGCTACTGCTCAGCATGAGGTCCTGGGTTCGATTCCAGCTATTGGAGGTATGAGAACCAGAACCAGAGATGCAGGATGTCGTCAGTGTGATACGGAGTTCGCATGTGTGTGATAGATACCGCAATAGGCTCACCCCTATTACATGGGACTTTAACATAACAGGCTAAATATGGGTGTACTACACCACGGTGTAGGTACACCTTTATCCAACCCTTCGGGGAAACAAGGCGTGAAGTTATGTTAGACATATAATATTTTATTAGTTTTATTTAATTTATACAGTTTTGTATGTAGATTTAGTCTATAAATAACCCTAAAGAGGTCGTCCATAAAAATAATACCAGCATAGTAATTGTCTGCCATCACGCATCATTCTGCAGCATAGTTTGGTAGCTACCGTTACAGTTCTAGTGAAAAGACAGGCGTCTTCTTATTGTGTCTTAGTTTAGCAACAACTCGATAGATTACCCTTCAGTTTGCCAACTAGGACCCTTTTTTAACCGACGAAAAAAAAGGAGGAGGTTATCAATTCGAGACGTATATTTTTTTTTTTTTTATGTATGATCACGCATAACTTTGTACATGGTAGTCCGATTGTGACAATTCTTTTTTTATTGGAAAGTGTATACTCCCAAGGTGGTCCCATATAAATTTGGAAAACTAAATCGAACCCTAAGGGTCGGAAAACAGGGGATGATTGATTGTTCACTCACTGATTGTAATGTATAACCACGCATAACTTTATACAGAGTAGTCCGATTTTGATAATTCTTTTTTTGTTGGATAGGGTATACCTTGCCAAGTATTATTAGTACATTAAGGTTACAAAAAATTATAAAATAAAAACTTTTTAACAAAAAATTAAACCGCCGAAAAAACTGAAAAGCATAAAATAATAAACCTTAAAATTTTGAGTCGGCGCTGAAAAATCAATGAACAAAGATCACTTAAAAAGTTTTTAATATAATCTCTAGTCAAAAAATTACCATACTGACGTAAATTCAACTTTTTCTTCTTTTTGTTTTATTATTTGTATCATGCTTTACTATAAAGGATCGTATATTCGAGTATAGACAACTCTATACTATTACAGACCCAACTAAATAAGCATAAATAGAGATAGCAAACGCCCACCCTCACTAAATCGTTTTAACTTAGGAATTTCGCCCTAATAATATTCATGGGATGATCTAAATCTGCCACCCCCACCGTCGCCACCCTAGGAGTAGGAGTTCTGGGATGAAATCATACAATCAATTTGCCTAGCCTTTTCCATTTTCGTTGGGGTCAGCTTCCAGTCTAACCGGTTGGAGCTGAATACCAGTATTTTACATGAAGCGACTACCTATCTGACGCGAATATTCCCAGTCGCCCCCGCGGGGATTGCCACCGGAGGCAAATGGGAATAAAAATTCCCAGTTGCCACCGGTGGTGACTGGGAACTCACCCCCACTGCAGTTTCGCTGTACATTGCTTTCTCCATCGTAGAGAATAAAAGGATGAGGCAACTTATCCTAAGCCTGCCTCTTATCTACACTAATATTATAAAGAGGAAAAATTTGTATTTTTGTTTATTTGTTTGTAACGGATAAACTCAAAAACTAATGGACCGATTTTAAAAATTCTTTCACCATTAGAAAGCTACATTATCTGCAAGTAACATAAACTATATTTTATTTTAGAAAAAATATATTTGGGTTTTTCGGACCCAAGGTGTAAAAATCATCCAAAAAAGTTCCTTATTTCTTCGAAGTACCAGGTTGTCATAACTTGGTATGAGCTCACCTAACATGGGTGTGTGGTAGCTAGAAAACGCTTTATGTCTTCGAAGTACCAGGCTGGCATAACTTGGTAGGAGTTCACCTAACCTGGGTGTGTGGTAGCTAGAAAACGTTTTATGTCTTGGAAGTACTAGTTTAGCATAATTTGGTTGGAGCTCACCTATCATGGGTGTGTGATAGCTAGAAAACGCTTTATGTCTTCGAAGTACCAGGTTGGCATAACTTGGTAGGAGCTCACCTAACATGGGTGTGGGGTAGCTAGAAAACGCTTTATGTTTTCGAAGTACTAGGTTGGCATAACTATACAAAATATCAGTTCAAATGTTTAATTTTAACAAGTTTATTCATATCGAAATCAAAATAAAATAATATTTCAATGCACTTTGTCTTTTTTTTTAGAGATTAGAGGCAGGTTTAGCCGTTTAGGATAAGTTGCCTCAACCTTTTATTCTCTACGGTGGAGAAAGCAATGTACAGCGAAACTGAAGTGGGGGCAATGAGTTCCCAGTCACCACCGGTGGCGACTGAGAATTTTTATTCCTATTTATTCCTATTTGCCTCCGGTGGCAATCCCCATGGGGGCGACTGGGAATATTCGATCTGACGTCCACTACCTAATAACTGGGTAACACGATACCCCTTTTGTTTGACTTTCGGGTTTCTGACGAAGTAACGATTGTCAAAAATCAACGAATGACAACTGAGTTCGAGGTACGGAGGGGTCTCGGTATGTAATAATGGTCACCCAGCCACAAATCGACCACGGCAAGCATAACTTAACCTGTACGAACCACCCGTCCAGCTGTGATCATACGAATTGTCAAAATATTATTAGCCTGATGACTCCTTCACTACTAGTGTAAATAAAAGAAGTAATTTCAGTCCAACACAAAGGTTTCCTTTTGTTTTTTTCTGGCCAAATTGTTGGTTGCAGAAGTATATATCTTTGGGATTAAAAAAAGGAACTTCGTACCAAGACATACGTACTTACAACAAAAACAAAGTCGCGGAAATGGTTAGAAACGTATTAGTTAACAAAAAATTCTTCAAAGTCGTCGAATAGAAATAATAAACTGTATCTCTACTGCAATAATATGTCTAATTGATTCTGAGCGTCTGCCGTCGCGTCTCTACGTCATTCCTACGTCACATTATCTTAACTAGGAGTTGCTATGGACGAACATACTATTTTTATACGACTTTGCTGAAGAAAGGAATATTTTTTATCTGTATACTCCTTGCCTAACGACATATACTCAAGTGACATATTGACGTTTACGATATTGACATTTGACTGGCCTGTTAATCTAGTGGTTAGTGACCCTAACTGCTAAGACTGAGGTTGTGGGTTCGATTCCCACCCAGGACAAATCTTTGTGTGATGAGCACGATCATTTGTTCTGTGTCTGGGTGTAATTTATCTATTATAAGTATGTATTTAAAAATATATAAGTATGTTTATCAGTTGTCTGGTTGCCATAGTACAGGCTCTGCCTAGTTTAGGATCAGATAACGGTGTGTTGGTTGTCCTAAGATATTTATATAGCCATATACTTCCATACATATACTCAGACAGTACATGTACTCATATACTTCCGTGTGGTGCGAACGTAAATAATAGCACCATTCCATTTCTTCCCACGAGTATCTTAAAAGGCGACTAAGGGACTTACTAAAGAATGAGCAGCAGTGTTCTCTATGCATTTGACCACCATACTGCGATCGCCAAGCCGCCTGCTAAGCGTGGCGATTATAGCAAGCCCTCCCAAATTGGGAATGGCATATGTCCAGCAGTGGACGTCTTTCGGCTGAAATGATGATGATGATGTTGACACATATACTTAGGTAACGATTGATGCATGCATTGCATGATTAGAAATGGGGTGACTACCGAGATGACTAGTAACCAGTGGCGAAGGCACCATATAACACGATTCCTACCGGCTTGCCTTCGGGGATTCGCATTGGTAACTCTATCACTATTAAAAATACAATAGTATGTAAATAGTGGCTACTATTGTCAATAAATATAGTTACACTACGGGTATTTAATTCACCATAACATTCAAACAACAAAAAAGGTTATTTATACCTTTGTATTACAACAAAAGAGAAATGTTCTAAATTAACCCGGCGCCAAAACGTCATAATCGGGAACTAAAAATTCATACAACAGCGATCCCGTAATGATGTCACTTTAGGTCACGTGGCACCGCTTGATATGTACGAGAGCAAGCCGCTGTACAACGGGTTATGACAGAGACAGGTATAGAAAAATGCGTCAGCGAGAACGAGATAGAGGAATATTGCATATTTTATTCGTTTTCATCTGTTCAATTTAATTATATTTAATTCATTACATTCCTATATTAATTTTAGAATGATAGTAAGTATTCTTTATTGATGAGTCAGTAAGTTAAGGCCGACTTCGCTTCGGCTTCTCTTTTAGAAAAAATTACGCCTCGCCGCTGCTAGTAACAAAGAAGTATATAAGGGAAAGACAACTTACGCCGACCTCAAATAATATGGAATAAGGGCAGGAAAATGAAGATACTTAGGTAAAAATGTCGTATCATTAGGAGCAGGATTCCTCTCGATGTTTTCAGCCACCGAAAGTCAGCGATTTGTAAAGCGTCGTCGTTAACGATACGATACACTACCTATATGACATGATATTGTTGCAAATGCTTTACAAAAAATGCCACGGGCAATATTATAACTGAGAATTTATGATGCTTCATATTTTTAGTAGGGGTAGAGTTTACTTGGAAACGGATGAATCTGCGATATCGTCACAGCATGAACATGGAAAGTATCGAGTTTCACTTACGTAGTTATTAAAAAGGACTAGCTTTTGCCCGCGGCTTGATAGTTGGAAATTATCCCTCGAGAACGTAATACCGGGATAAAAAGTTTCCTAAGTATGTGTAGCTTGGTCATGGGCTATCAGTGTGCCAAATATCGGAATACGTGAAGCAGACGGACAGAGTAACTTTTAAAAATGTTCATTATTGTAATTTTCGTATGTATGGATGTTTTATGCGGGACCAAGCTAAGGCATGTTGCCCATCTATTAACGTGGTGGCACAAAACTCGGTCGGATTTCAGATTCAGACGTGGCTGGTCTAGCAAAAACAATATTATTATTCAATTTCACCATAAAAAAGTTGAGGTCGGGGGGACTCCTTCAGAAACGAAGTTCCAACGAAGTTCAGCTTTATCTTCAACTTCGAATGTTTACTCTATCTTTGAAATACTCAAAGACAGAGTAAACATTTATTTTGAGCTTCAGCACCCTTTGAAAATCATGCAAACGGCACAAATGGTATAAAAAAATCGCAGCTGCCATCTTGGATTTTCATTTTGACCTCACTATCGACTGCAGCACCCTCGAAAACTATGAAAATTTTCTTATTCTCTGTCTTTTTCTACTATATATAATAAAAAGTCACGTGAAGGGGGCGTAACGCTTTTTCGCGATGATTTTTATAATGTAACTCATATTGCAAGCTGTGTTAAAGAACTCCGTTCCAAAAACCCAAGAATCTTTAACATTGCGTAAAATCCCATTCTCTGACGCATGATGCGTCACTGCGTCATGTTGTCTCAGAGGGGGATGGACAATCCTACTTTTTTATTGATTCAATGTTGATTGAGGTCGACGCAATTTGTTGAAAGCTGCCAATAATGCCGACTTGATTGATTTGAGCTAAATGGGTTTATAACGATTAGAATTAATTGTTTTGTCTTATGGCTGGAGTATTTTTAAGAAGGGGAAAAAATATTTGTTCTTACCTTCATAGATACTAGGTGTGAGTTCTAAATAATAACGAAATAGATTTTTATTATAAAAAACTAGCCACTGCCCCCGACTTCGACTTGAATCTCTTGTGTTAAGTTAGTTAACTTGAATCAAGTTAAAACAAGACACACGCAAAAAACATAAAAAAAATAAACCCTATAGCCCCGTTACTTAATTTTTCTTTTTGCTCGGCTTCTAAAGATCGTAGCGTGATGTTAAATAGCTTATAAGTAACTTTCCTCAGGAATTGTACTATCAAACGCAAGAATCTACACTAAAAATTGTACCACTGTAATGTTGATTATATTTAATTCGGGTTGAGAGCCTGGTGATCCGTCACACAGGGTATGGACACCAGTCTCTCACAAAGACACAAATATTTTTGTATTTTGTAAAAAAAACTAATCTCTGTGTTTATGTGCCTTTGTGAAGAGAAAAATAAAGATTTATTACATTACATAATCTTTCAAATCAGACATGTAGTTCCAGATATTAGCACGTTTAAACAAAAAACTCTTCAGCTTTATTATATTAGTATAGAAGTGGCCTAAAGCGTGCTTTCCATTTAAATAAAACAAACAGGAAATTGTTAACAGTTAAAATTAAATTTGAGGTTAATTTTAACTTAAAATGTACTTGGTAAAAATATAGAAGTTACTTAAGTAGATAAAATAGACTCTCCGGGTCATATTTACTTCCAGTTCGGTAACTTTTACGACCGAATTTTGTGGTACACGCCATAAACGACAATCGGAAAGCGATATATCTATCGCTTTCCGATTGTCGTTTATTTATATTTAAAGTTCTATAATTATATAAAACTAGCTTTTGCCAGCGGCTTCGCCCGCGTGGATGTCGGAAATTATCCCGCGGGAACATACTACCGGGATAAAAAGTAGCCTATGTCCTTTCTCAGGCTCTAAACTATCTGTGTACCAAATTTCATTTAAATCGGTTCAGTAGTTTTAACAGGAAAGTGAGACAGACAGACAGACAGACAGACAGACAGACAGACCGACAGACAGACAGAGTTAACATAACATAACATCACGCCTTGTTTCCCCGAAGGGTTAGGCAGAGGTGTACTTACAGTACACCCACATTTCGCCTGTTATGTTTAAGTCCCATGTAATAGGGGGCGAGCCTATTGCCATCAACCGGGCCCAAATCCAGACTCCAGGCTGCTACTAAACATATCAAAAGCCAACAAAATTATATCCGTTTCTTTTTTTTATATACACATTGACATTGATAATTTTTATATATACAATGACATGATTATTTACTTTGTAAAGTATCGTATTGTTTTAATTATTGTGAATGTGAAGACTATGTGGGTCTTTTTTAATTATTTTTTTTTTCTTTCGTTCTCAGTAATCACGATCTGGCAGTCTGAGTAATTTATGTGGCCTACCCAAATGTCCTTTCTTTGGTACTGTTCGTCAAAGCGTTGGGCTCCTTATCTTCCGAGTTGAGCTAAACGATTAGTGACAAATGCTTGCACTGACTGGACAGGTCCACTCAATCTGTGTGGTTCTTTCTTCAAAAGACCATTTCAGTCACCAATCTACATGATCTTCACATGATGTGAACAAGATTATGTCTGGACTTTAAAAGAGACTGTGACCTCTGAGTTTGTTTCGGCCTTTCTTCTCAGAGTAGTCAGTTAGGAAACGCCGAACTCATCTAGTTAAAAAAAAAATATAATTGACATGTAAAAGTGTTTGTACAAACCTACTTACAGAAATAAAATCATTTATCATTTATCATTTATCATTTATCATTTACTGAGAAATTCCAGATGGAAAAACCCAATAAACTTTGCCCGACCTGGGAATCGAACCCAGGACCTCATGCTCAGCAGTAGCGCTTGCTACCACTAGACCAACGAGGCAGTCGCAGACAGAGTTACTTTTGCATTTATAATATTAAGTATGGATTCAAAGTCCTGAGTGACTGACTGATATTATCAGCGCACAGTCTAAGCCGCTGGTCCTAGACATGAAATTTGGTGGGTGTGTTCTTTGTGAAGAGTAGGTATCCAGTAAGAAAGGATTTTTTGAAATTCCATTCCTATGACGGTGAAACGGGGCATTGAAATTTTCTATGTAACTTTTTATGCTCCGGTCAGATAAGACAAGCGAGCATTGCGATAAGACATTGTGTACTTGGATTAATAAATAGGGTACTTTTAATCCCGGTAGTACATTCTTATGGGATATTTTTCGACATCCACGCTGGCAGAAGCTAGTTTTGGATATAGCTATTATAGTGGAGAGCAGTTGTGGCGTAGGGAGTAGTGGTAACGACCTAGATTTACCAGTGAGTTTGAATCCAGGCAGGTGTTTTACTTTTTGTAAATAATTTCATCACTACTGCTGTCAAAACGGTAAAGGAAAACATCGTAAGAAAACCGGCATAACGTAGAACCAAACATTCGAAGACATGTGACATCTACCGACTGGGACTACGTGGTAGGTAATAACCAGAGGTCGGAATTAGGTAGAGTTATTTATGTACAGACGCCACCAGGTCAAGCTACCCGAAACTGTCAATTTTTCCTAATGAACCTTGAACCTAATGCTCTAGAAATAAAGTCGAAAATCTATCAAAGAAATCTGACAGATTGTAGTAGCTTGATGTGTTGGCGTCTGTACTTACACTGATTTCATACAACGATAGAATAAAGTGGATATGCCCCAAATCCCGGGATTAATTTTGAAGAGCAGAAAAATCCCGTGATATATTTATAAAAAGGCGAAGTATAATTATGAGAATTTGCTGAAGTCTATTAATAGTTGGTATTGTGAATTTAATACTAATAAAAATTGTATGTTAATTATCTAAAATAAGTATTTTTTTTTACTTTTTAGTTATGGTAGATACTTCGCACTAATCTAATCGCGTTATTCTTTCATTTGTCACGCAAATACTTAATGCAAATTTAAGACTTATATGGTTTTCACATGGACCCCATTGTCCGAATGGAACCAAATTAAAATAGAACCATTCGGGAAGCACCAGCTTTCAAATAAAAAAGAATCAGCTAAATCTGTTCACGCAGTCAAAATTTATGAGGTAACAAACATAAAAAAAAACAGTCGTATTGATAACCTCCTCCTTTTTTTGAAGACGATTAAAAAAGACAGACAAAAATAATTATCCTGATTGAATCTTGTATCCCAACAATAATCAAACCTAGTACCTACTGGCACAATGTGATGTACATACTACAGATACACACTCTGTCTAACCCCTCGGGGTACAGGAGTGATGTTATGTCATGTGTATTATTAAGTCTAGTAGCAACATTTTCAAAGAATAAAAGTTATATTAAGTTCTATAATATTATACTTCAGCGTTCAGAAGTGCCTTTTAAGTGCCTTTTTGGATTATATGATTTTACTTTGATACCTCTAATAACATTTCTCACTCTAATATCTTCTCGGTAAATAAGCACTGAGTTAGCGACAGACTGACAGACGAAAATAACTCGTTGCCATGGCAACGCAGGAGACGTGACAAGCTGTCAATATTAATAATTCAGTGACTGTTGTTGCTAATATATGTACTATAGGAGATACAATTATAGTAAGTGTGCTTCGAAGATCTTCGCTATTAATTTACCTAATATAATCAACCAGCTTTTTAACCGACTTCAAAAATGAAGGAGGTTTTATGTTTCACTTTTTATCTTTTTTATACTCACTTCAATAAAGGAGAAGGTTCTATGTTCCACTGCAGCGACTGATCAAGAGTTCTGACTGCCCTAGGCTAACTAGGTTGCCCTGTTTAAATTCCGAATTTCCCTTACAAAATGAAGTTAAAATTTACGCCCGTTATTGCGAGCCGGATTAAACAAAACTCGCACTAGACACTCTGTTGCCAGCTCACCCACTCGCTCAACCACCGACCGATTCGAGTAACAATTCAGTGTTTCTTTTACGCGCGCTTTTTAAAGTTTCAAAATTTGTTGTTAAAATCAGGGACTCTCAAGCGCATTTAGTTTTAGTGTTTTGTCTCGTTGAAATATGTAAGGTAGATGCAATGATGCTAGATTAGTGCATGCGAAGACACGATTTCAGCGCGCCCCCCCCCCCCCCCGATCCTCGCGCCCTAGGCTGCAGCCTAATTAGCCAAAGGGTTAATCAGGCCCTGTTCCACTGTATATGTTTTTTATGTAGTTCACCGATTTCTCCTCCAATAGTGGGCCGATTTCCCTTTTCTTACGTGGTATCGTAAGAGGCGACTAAGGGACTTACGAGAGAATGGGCAGCAGGGTTTTCTATGCATATTACTACCATACTGCGATCGCCAACGCGCCTGTCAAGCGTGGCGATTATGGCAAACCCAACCCCAAATTGGGGGAGGTCTATGTCCAACAGTGGACGTCTGTCGGCTAAAATGATCATGATTAGTGTCCGATTTCAAAAATTCCCTTTTAATGGATAGGTTATGCATCAAAGGTATAAGTTTTTTTTTTTTTCACTTTGCTTTGGTAGTTTTTGCGTGTTTCGATACTACGTATTTAATCCACTTTGTTTATCGTGATAATATTCTAATACTTGCTGTCACTGCTATTGATGTTGTCAGCTTGTAAAAATGAAAACTTTTATGCAAAAAAAAAATACAAGACATTTCTTGGGACCAGGCAGAAACTATAAAACGCCACCTTCTATGATCCTCACATACCCTTTTTTCTTAGTTTACGTTCATTCATCCGGTCATACACACACGCCGATTGCGATTACTACGCACCGAAGCTTTCTGAAGAACATCATTAATAAAGTTGGCAGAGTCATCCCAGCGCTGCTTTGCTGGATTCGTTTTCTCCTCTACCTATCGTTATATCTCCTGACAAAGTTTATTTTCGTTATACTCGTATGTATCTGTCTATGTATTAAGTACTAGCTTCTGCTCGCGACTTCGTCCGCGTCAAATTTTTGCTCCCGTGACCTTCCCGTCGCATCGAATTGCCTGCTAATTTTCGTTGCTGCTCCGCTCCTTTTAATTGCAGCGTGATGTTATATATCCTTTCTCAATAAATAGGCTATCTAACACAAAAATATTTTTTTCAATTCGGACCAGTAGTTCCTGAGATTAGCGCGTTCAACCAAACAAACAAACTCTTCAGCTATTTAATATATTAGTATAGATTCATTTTTTTTTTACCTGTCCTTTATGTTGCACCTGCCTTGTTTTTCTCTGCATCACCCTAAGGTTGACTGGTAGAAAATGCCTCAGGCATTAAGTCCGCCTTTGTACAATAGTTTTACTTGTGCATAAAGTTTAAATGAAAAATACATAAAGTTACTATAATTCATGTCCTTGTAGAGTTTCCCCTCCCGGCGTTTCCACTCACATTTGCCTTTTAAATCCCTTTTGTTACCTTTTCTGTACCTCAAAAGATTCCAAGCATTCATCTGGGCCTCAAGTCTGCTATTACAATAGTGTCAGAATGGTCTATCATTGATTTCATAATTGTTGATTTTGACAAGTTTAGTAATCTACTAATATAATGGCGTCATTATGACTTTCCAATGGTCAACCACTGACACTCCATTGAAACAAATGGCAATCTCTTACATAATGACAAATGAATGACTGATTTATGCGGTAATCTGCTCAAATTTTGACAGTTCCTTTGATCAGTGACCTACCATTGGACCGTCATTGTGCAGTCATTGCTTGAATTGTAATAGCTCGGTTGTCAAAAAGTGTTTGCTAGCTATCGTGTTTGTGGAATATTGAACGGAGAAATGTATTCACTACGAGCAAATATTCTCGAGCTAGCCAAACGCCGTGGATGCTAAAGAAAGAAGATGGGCAGAATGCAAAAGACGTCGTCGAGCCCGTCGCTTGACGAGAATGAATACAAACCCCTTTATTGATATTTCCGAAGCGGAATTTATAAAAACGTTTCGCCTTGGAAAGGACTCAGTAAGGGGGTTAATTGAAGAACTTATTCCCCTTATGGCCAGACCGCGTCGAAACGTTAGCGTATCGGCAGAAATTAAGGTGAGAAAACTGAATAAATAATTAACACACAAAACACCGGCCGCTGGAAATAAAAACAGATTAACGTCAGTAGGCAGTAATGCCACATTTGACTTTGACAGCTAAACAGATAAAATATTATTGAGTTGTCTATTTTCACATTTATCCGCGTTACACATGTTAATGCAATGTTTTTGCTATTTACGAACTTCTTACTACTTCAGATTGTTTAAAACACTAATAAATAATATGTAAATATATATATAAATGAAATCTGGCATAATTAAATGTTCAAATTGAGTAGTAGTTTTTAGAAAATCATTTCTACTAACGAGTTTTATAATAATGGCAATACGACAATGTCATTGTACCACGATTCTATTACGAGACCACTGACCGACCAATGATCCACCATTATGATTTAGCAGATTATGAACTTTTAGCAAAATGACAATGGGATTGTGTTGGAATGACGAATTAATAAAAAATAGCAGACTTGAGGCCCAGGTCCTTAAATTCCAAATTACCCTAAGTAAGAAAATTGCTACTTTGTCTCCTGTAATTACCTACTTATCTATTCATTGAAGAAGAATGTCGGTCGAATATCTTTGGCTCATAATACTAGAATGGTGTTCAGTTCAATCTCGATTGTACTGATAGAATAAAATAGAATAGAATATATTTATTGTAAAAACATGAGTATACATCAAATAATATGTGCAAGGTCTTAAAATAACTGGTTGATGTGCATGTTTTGCCATTTATGGCGTACAAAATAACATTTTTTTTTGATAAATAATCCATAAAAAAATTAAAAATGACACAGCAAACAAAAATAAATTAAAATATTCCTAATGCTAATTGAAAAATTAAAAAGGTTTTTTTTTTCACAAATGCGGGGTTCGAATTGTTTAAATGTCGTAACTGTAGGAAATTCAATTAATTCCGTTCATTTAAAAATTCCGATTTGGTGTAAAAGATAGATTTGATAATAACTATACATTATTTTGGCTTGTTAAATCGCTGTTAACCCATAATAAGAAATCATAGCCTGGGACAATTTTCAATTTCGGAAAAAAAAAACTGTAATTATATCGCATCCACTTTAATTCTAGTACCTGGATGCCCGAGCTTCGCTCGGTTTTTTTTTTTGGTAAATTGTGTATTTTAGAAATTATATTTAAATGTAAATTATATTTTGTTATTTTTCTTCCAATAAAAAAAACATAAGTGTATGTTTAAGTTGATTATCGATAAAGTTGATTATTGAAAACACGTATAAAACTACATTTTCTATAAATGAATCCTAGCTAGATCGATTTATCGCCCCCGAAACCCCCTGTATACTAAATTTCATGAAAATCGTTGGAGCCGTTTCCGAGATTCAGATTATATATTAAAGATATAAGATTTCAATATATATTTGGCTTAAAAAACAACATATATGTGCTCATATTACAGTTACACCGCCCCAGCCTGATTCAAAAAACTTGAATAACAACATAACATTGAGCCTATAACCCCCAAAGGGAAAGGCAGA
Source organism: Aporophyla lueneburgensis (assembly GCA_932294355.1). Taxonomy (NCBI): domain Eukaryota; kingdom Metazoa; phylum Arthropoda; class Insecta; order Lepidoptera; family Noctuidae; genus Aporophyla; species Aporophyla lueneburgensis. Next base: position 26,497,158 of record OW028751.1, on the reverse strand, counting down.
GGTGTACCCCTTATATCGAGAGTGCTGGCATTGTTTTATTCTCTATGTGTGAGCCATTCATACCTTCCTGCCGATCTTATGAAAACTGTTGTAGTGCCTGTAGTTAAGAACAAGACCGGAGATGTTGCCGACGTAAATAACTACAGGCCTATTTCACTTGCAACAATTGTAGCAAAAGTTTTCGACGGCTTGCTTAATACGCAGTTAAATAAATATCTGTCACTGCATGACAACCAGTTTGGGTTCCGGCCCAAATTGTCCACTGAAACTGCGATTCTGAGTCTTAAGCATGTCGTCAGATATTATACGGATCGCAAAACTCCTGTGTACGCGTGTTTCCTGGATCTTTCCAGGGCCTTTGATCTGGTGTCATATAACATCCTGTGGGAGAAACTGGAGAACATCGGGTTGCCCCCAGAACTCTGCAACGTGTTTAAATATTGGTACAGGCACCAGATCAATAGCGAGTAGGATATTATTGGGCATCCTACTCCACCTTCGTTCCTTCGGCTCACTCCGTTCGCCTCGTCACTCTCGGCGAAGTAGAATGCCCAATAATATAAATGAAATGTTATGGTTCAACGTCTTTTCCACTATTTTAGTTCTAAAACTCAATATTACTTTTTCCTTATTTTACCATAACACTCACTATTTTATATTGAAAGACGTCCATGGTCAGGTTGCTCGTACATTCATTCCAGTTAGCGATTATGAGTTATAAAGGTTAATGTAAAACAACAATTGACTCATTATTAATTTATCCGTTTCAAGCAGTCATCATGAAATTTGTAAAACAACCACAATCGTTACATGTAAACAAACTTTATGTTAATTCTCAGGAGACTGGTTTTCGTCATGGAGAATTATTACCTAAATCGGTACGATGTATTATTTGTGGGCCATCAAATTGCGGAAAAACTAATTTATTAATTGGTCTTCTTATACATGAGAATGGTTTAAGATTTCAAAATGTTTATGTTTATTCTAAAACCTTGCAACAACCTAAGTACGTGTTTTTAGAAAAAGTCTTGCAACGCGTACCAGGCATTTCATTTCAGAAATATCACGAAAATGAACAAGTGCTGAGTGTTCAGACCGCAAAACCAAATTCTGTAATCGTATTTGATGATGTTGCTTGTGAAAATCAAAATAGTATGCGTGATTATTTTGCTATGGGGAGACACAAGTTCATCGATTGTTTTTATCTAAATCAGACGTATAGTAAAATCCCTAAGCAGTTAGTAAGAGACAACGCAAATCTAATCGTACTTTTTAAACAAGATGAAAGAAATATGAGACATGTGTATGAAGAACACGTCAACACTGACATGACATGGATTGAATTTCGGGAAATGTGTTCAAAAATATGGAGTATACCTTTCAATTATGTTGTAATTAATAAAGATTGTTCCAAAAACAAAGGATGTTATAGAAGTAAATTTGACACGTTTGTAGTCTTTGATTAAGAACATGACTTTATACCTATATAAGGCTATAACCTGTCTGACATTATTATTCTCCGTACGACGCTTAATCAATTACAACCTGTTTTACCAATATGGAAAAAACATTGAAACGTCAAATTGTTGATGCAGCAGAAGCAGTAAAGATAAAAGTACGAAAAATGAGAGATACTGAGATTAACAATAAACAAGCACTGGAATCTGTTTTCAAACCTGTAACAGAACCTCTCAACATAATTGCTAATGCTAGTAAGCAAAGTCCTCTCCTGCGTGTTAGTGATGATTTTGCTGATGTTCCGTTTGTTAACGAAAAATTGCAGAAACAAAGAACTGATAGCGCAGGAAGTAATGATAATAATGACGGTGAAGACAAATATGAATCCGATATCAACAGTGACTCTTCTTATGAATCAGTAGTTGAAAGTAACCAAGATTATGATACGTCATCCTGGTCAGTGTCTTCAGAAGCATTGGTAGATATTCCATTTGGAGTTAGAGCAGACCGCGGGAAACTGCTTTTAGGTTCTGCTTGCATAACGCTCAACGATCAATACATCACCGTGGCTGGACGTAAATACCGAAATACACCTGGATTAAAACAGTTGTTGCTTAAGAAAGATGTAGACTTAAGCTTGGTTACAGATAGTGATATGCAAAATTATAAGTTGATGCTACTTGATACAAATGCACATCGTCGAGACTTTGAGCCCAGTAAGCCAATAAAAAGTAATAAAGGACAAAAATATTTACAAGTTATTAAACCTCTTTTTAAACTGAAGAATACAGTTCAGGGAAAGGGTCTACCGTTACTAAAAAAGTGGAGAAAAGACGTAGATTTAGTGTACTGGGATAATCCTAATGAACTAGTGGAAAGGTTGAAATTATTAATTGCATCTAGAGATGCTGGCAACACAGGATTAGATAATGAAATTATATCTATCATTGAAGAATTGCGTGAATGTAAGATTATAAATAAATAAATGTTTGAAAATATGTTTATTTTGTCATCAGCCTCTCGATAAAATACACCTTAAACATGAACGTAGATAAATTCGGACACTACATTCACAAAAGAATGCGTTTATCAGAGTTATTTGATTTTAATGAAAATGCATTGTTAAAATCAGAAAACGGAGATTTTGATTTAAAAACATCAAGACTGACAGGAATTACATCTCCAATAGAAGCAAACGATGCTGTTAACAAGGATTATGTAGATCGAATGAATGCTAACACGTTAAAAGAATTAAATAATCTGGCTGTGAATAAAGATTATGTAGATCGGTTGAATGCTAATATGTTTAAAGAATTTAATAATCTGATTGCTACATTGCGTACTCAAATCATAAAAGATGCAAAGGGTACAGTTCAAGCTACTTTAAAAGCAAGGTTACCTGAGGTTTCAACTCATTTGCAAGATAAGTTTTATACTAAAGCAGAGGTAGATAAATTACTTCAGAAAACTCCATAATGGTAAAACAGCAAATTGTAAATGAAATACACAAAGCAACACGAAGAAATTTCCCTCGTCGTTCTGTTATTCTGAAAGGAATCCATGACTTATGGCAAGCAGACTTGATGGACATGCAAAACCTGAGGAAATATAACAAAGGTTATAATTTCATCCTTGTGGTGATTGACTGTTTCTCAAAGTATGCCTGGGCTGAACCGTTAAAATCGAAAAATAAATTTGATGTTACTCGTGCATTCGAACATATACTGCTTAGTAGTTGTAATGATCCTGTTAATTTACAGACTGATATGGGAACCGAATTTTATAACATCACTTTTCAAACGCTTATGAAAAAGCACAACATTAACCATTACTCATCGTTTTCTACTAAAAAAGCATCAATTGTAGAGAGACTGATAAGAACTTTAAAAAATAAATTATATAAATATTTTAGTCTCAATGGAAACTATAGGTGGCTAGGTCTACCATTGGAAGACACATTGAAGAGATATAACAACACCAAACATCGTACTATTCAATTTAAACCGGTTGATGTGAATAAATGTAATGAACAAGTTATCAAAGAAAATATAGAAAAAATAAACAAACATGATTTGGTTCAGTGGAAGCCTAAATTCAAAGTTGGTGATTGTGTTCGTATAAGTAAATACAAACATAATTTTGAGAAAGGTTACACTCCTAATTGGTCAACTGAATTATTTATTATAAAAAAGATAAATAAAACCTTACCAGTGACATATCACATAGAAGATCAACGAAACCAAAACATATTAGGAGCTTTTTACGAACAAGAACTGCAAAGATCTAATTATCCTGATGTGTATTTGATAGAAAAGGTTTTGAAAAAGAAAGGAAATAAATTGTATGTTAAATGGTTAGGTCTAAGCAGTGCAGAAAACAGTTGGATTGAAAAAGCTGCATTAATGAACTAACTATTATAAAACCATTTTCATTCGAAATCATATCATTCTAATTTGAGTAATGCAAGGGGGTGGACTAGTTAACAACATAATTAATAATCTACCATTCGAAGTGCATTTGCCAGGATACAATTATTGTGGACCAGGAACCAAACTTCATAAACGCTTAGCGCGAGGTGATCGAGGTGTAAATAAGCTAGACGAAGCTTGCTTGCAACACGACATTGCATATACAAACCATACAGACGTATCAAATCGTCACAAAGCTGATTTACAACTACTTGATATGGCTAAACAAAGACTTAAATCAAAAGATGCGGGGAAAGGTGAAAAATTAAGCTCCTGGTTGGTAAGCAAAGTTATGAAAGCGAAACTAAAGTCTGGATCAGGCATTAAAACATTTAAAAGCTTAGTTTCGAAAATAAAATCAAAAATTAAGAAACTCAAACACAAAGATAATAAGACTTTAATAAAAGCAGCTTACTTAACCGCAAAAAAGTTATTTCCAAACATTCACCATCGAATTCGAGTACCCCGAGTAATACCCATACCAAAGACTGGAGGAGTTCTACCTTTAATTCCAATTTTCGCTGGTTTATCGGCTTTAGGAACTTTAGCTGGTGGTGCAGCTGGCATTGCAAAAACCGTTAATGATTACAAAGCAAGCAAACAAAATTTGCAAGAAACAGAGCGACATAATAAAGCTATGGAGGCTTTAGTGTTGGGTAAGGGTTTATACATTAGACCGTATAAAAGTGGTAAAGGATTGTTTATAACATCTTCAAAAAACTGAAAAATATGCTACCCAATCGCCCTCTAACTGATGTAGACATCCGAAAGTATTCAAGACACATTCCATATTTTCGGGGGGTCTACATGAAGGATCGACTACCTTCAAAGCCGAAAGACATTGAATGTGGTATCGTTAACTTAGACGATTCTAAGAACGAAGGAACGCATTGGGTAGCTTATGCTAAAGTATACAATCACTGTGAATACTTTGATAGCTATGGAAATTTAAAACCTCCAATGGAATTGATGCAATATTTCAAAAATTGTGATGTGTTATATAACTACACAGGATATCAAAAATTAAACGCAGTCAATTGTGGTCATTTATGTTTAAATTATTTGTTGACTTTTTGGAATAAAAATGTATTATAAAATAAATGCTTTTCTTTTATATCAATCATTTGCAAGATGTCACTCACTTTGTCGATAACTGGAGACTCGTCAGTGTTAACTACATACTATCCTAATACTTTACAACTAGACGGAGAGTATGAGTGTGCTTTATTGCACTTTTCAACATTTAATTCTATTCCAAACATTGACAAAAGTAATAATAAGTTCTATTATGGCATTAATGAAGTTATTGAAGTACCGGAAGGTACTTATGAATTACAAGATATTAGCGATTATTTAAAATCTGAAATAAAAGATGCAGCGATCAAACTACGGTGCAATAATAATACTTTAAAAACTACAATATTCTGTACAAAAGACATTAATTTTATCAAAGGAGACTCTTTTAGAAGACTATTAGGGTTTAACAAACAAATTTTAACAGCAAATAAATGGCATGTGTCACAGTCTCCAGTCAACATTCTACCTACGACCGTAGTCAGGATTGAATGTGATATTGTAAGCGGTTCATTTGTGAACGGTGAACCAAGTCATATTATTCACGAATTTGCACTTAATGTGCCGCCAGGATACAGGATCATAGAAATCCCGAAGAACGCAATATACTTTCCAATCAATCAAAACAACATAAGCTGCATACATATCAGACTGTTAGATATAAACAAACGATTAATCAATTTACGTGGTGAAGAAGTGCAGGTATATCTGCATCTTAGAAGAAAAAGATGATTGACTACAATAAAAATGTGTTTCACCAAGTAAAGAATATCAGTTCTGCCCGAGCTACCTATCGAAGAAGACCTTTCTCTAAGAAGATAATAAAATTAACTAAAGGCAATAAAGCGTTCCTTAGAGCGATCGGATTGTTAAAATGAATATCTTAGACGTTTTATCCGCTCCAACTTACGATAATACTATAGAAGGAATCGAATTTCATTCCTACAAGCCGTACGTAACGAGTTTCAACAGGAACGATGAAATCCGCATTCCCATCAACCAACAGGATTTGTACATACTTCCTTCAGCTAGCACACTCTATTTAGAAGGCACTGTTATCGTAAACAAAAAAGATACGAAAGACAAAGCTACTAGTATCAATTTCACAAACAATGGTCTACTGTACTTGTTTCAAGATATTAGGTATGAGTTAAATGGAGTGGAGATTGATAAAATAAAAAATGCAGGTATAACTACAACCATGAAATCATTAATATCAATGAATGAAAGTGAATCAAAAATGTCTAATGCTTGGGGCTGGAATATCGATGGTATAAAAAATATTAATGGTGGAAAATTTTCTGTTTCTATTCCATTACGTAACATCCTCGGGTTTGCTGAAGATTATAAAAAAGTTGTGATAAATAGCAGACATGAACTGATATTGTTACGAAGTAATACTAATTTGAACGCTGTAAAACTTAACACCGGCGAAATAGTGGACGACGTTCAGATCAACAAAATTATATGGCGCGTACCGCATGTTAAAGTATCAGACAAAGAAAAAATAACTTTGTTAAAACTATTAGAAAAAGATAGATCACTTCAAATGGTATACAGAAATTGGGATCTGTACGAATATCCAGCTTTACCTAAAACTACAAAACATACCTGGTCAATCAAAACTTCATCTCAAATAGAAAAACCAAGGTACATTATTATCGGGTTACAAACAAATAGGAAAAGCAATGCAAGTTCGGACATGTCTCAATTCGATCACTGTCATGTTCGAGACGTTAGAGTGTATCTCAATTCAACTTATTTTCCGTATGAAAACCTAAATACGAGTTTTGCTAATAACAAAATCGCTTTATTATACGAGCAATACACCAGATTTCAACAGTCGTATTACGGACGTCGACCGGAACCCATATTAAGCGAAAAACAGTTTAGAGATTTAGCACCGCTGTTTGTCATTGATTGCTCTAGACAAGCGGATAATCTAAAGACAGGGCCAGTTGTGGACGTGAGAGTAGAAATTGAAAGTGATTCGGAGATACCAGATCAAACTTCAGCATATTGTCTCATTCTGAACGATTGCATTGTTGAATACAAACCATTAAGTAACATTGTTAAGAAGATATCATGAAGTCGGACACCCTTATAGTGGAACTCCAAGGATTTAAAGATTCTTTAAATCATTTTATTGTTAAAGAATTGGCCATTGCGAGTCATGATCATACACAGACGTTCTTGGTGAAACCACCATATTCATTCCATTACCTAACACTAGAAGAAAAAAAGCAGGTGAGATGGTTAGAAAGAAATCGAGGAATTTACTGGAGTGAAGGCTACATAGACTACAAAGAGTTTAAACGTGTTATTTTACCATATTTAGAAAATAAAAAAATTATGACAAAGGGTTTGGAAAAGATTACGTGGATTAAAGAGTTATGTGCAAACTGTGAAGTGATTGACATAGGTGAGAAGGGATGTCCTAATTTTGCGACATTAAAAAAAAAGTTCTGTAAAAATAAAACTGATTTTAATTGTGTGAACCATAAATTGAATTGTGCATTGAATAATGCTGTGTGTATTAGAAAATGGTATTTTGATAATAATATGTCTGTATTTAATTTATTTATTTAATAATTATTGTGTTGAACAGTTAATTAAAAATGTCTATGTACTCAAGAGTGTTTTATTTAATATAATCAGACCCATATAACAAACTTTAAATTAGCTGCAGCAAAATGATAATCCTAATAAATTTTATTTCAAATATAGGTACATACGGTATTCTAAACGAATTATTCTAATAAAACATTCTGAAAGCAAATAACCTATATGTATATCATTACACTAGAGCTAATTTAAAGTTCGAGTATTTATAAGTAATACAAAATAAAACATAATTTAAACTACAAAATATTTTTATTTACTTTTTACATTATTTACAATTATTACAAATTAATTATAACTACCTACACAATAATAATAATAATAGCTGTTCTCACATAGTTTATTTAATGTTACCTTACATACTTAACTTAAAAAACTTGTGATGACTGAACAGTAGCCCAACTAGATTAATCAAAGAAATCTACATTAAGTACATATTTTTTCATTTTATATTTATTTACTTTTTACATTATTTACAATTATTACAAACTAATTATAACTACCTACCCAATAATAATAATAATAGCTGTTCCCACATAGTTTATTTAATGTTACCTACATACTTAAAAAACTTGTGATGATTGAACAGTAGCCCAACTAGATTAATCAAAGAAATCTACATTACATATTTTTTCTTTTTATATGTATTTAACTTTATTATATTTTTTTAGACTAGGTATGTACAGGATAAAATACAAAAGTTAATTAAAATAAAACTTACATATTTGTTATTTTAAAAATGTATACATTCAAAACTTACACACCATAAAAAAAAAACAAATGTTTAATCACTAAACAATAAGAAAGCAAATAAATGTTATATATACCTAATAATAATATAGTCTGATAACTATAATATTACTTACATAATTTATTATTGCTTATCACTATAAAACTTAAACAATATAGTAGATACTTACAAAATAATGACACCAGTTAATAGTTCATCAGTAATAACAACTGTCCCCACAAAGTTTTTTTGATATTTTATTAATTAACGATTGCGTCTCCTCCATAACATGGTCCACCGATTCAGTCACTATATACTGCGCACTTAAAATTACCACATCATCATTGTCACTTGCAGATTCTAGTTGTTCACTGATGTCCAACACTTGTACCTGGATCAGTCGTAATCCTTTTTTCTTCTCATTGTTTATGACGAATGATTGACAGGTAGGCAGAGCTGACTTCTGTTTTACACACTCCCGTCTTGTTCTAGGCTTCTTGTTGACAGGTCCGCAGTCTTGTCTTGCTCTAGGCTCCTTGTGAACAGGTCTTTGTTGTTCTGGGATATGCCAGCTTAAACTCGGGGTCGGAAAACCTTGCGCGTATTGCGAGAAGTCGATAATATCTGGTGAATCACACATTATCAATGATCTGAAACAACCGAAATAATAATTAAATATAATTACATAAAAACATGATGAATTAACGTTATAAATATATGGGTAGTTCTACAATACTTACAATTCGTTTCGTTCTTATTCGACGTGATATGACCGCTCCGGCTAACTGTCTAATAATGAATGTTCTACACAATAATACGACTGTGGAACGTGGTTAATGTGTAATGAGACTCCATAAAGCCTTAAAGCGCTGTGATTCAATTTCAAGTTTCAACACGTTCGAGCTCGTGCACGAGCACCTGATCGGTGTCATATTCTACACCGCGCGTGTGAACTTCGAGCCATGAGTGCTATGTCATCAAAAATGAACATTGCATGTTTTATCCAGTTGGAACCTGTATCCTCGTGCACAACATGGTGTAAGCCCTGTATGCTTTGTCATCAATCAGGAATGGAAATGAAACAGAGATAAAATCATAAAATATTATTTATTTAAGTATATATTTAGTAGGTACATACAGATAAAAACTACAATTACAAGGGACACCAAGAATACACACATTTTAGAATTACATAGATATAATACCAGCTATAATATTATAGCTGGGTTCAAAAGTAACTTCAGACGATACTATTTGAATTAAATTACAGGACAATATTATATTTCATATTTAAAGATTAACAAACTTTTTAAATTAGTAAGTAAGATAGTAGCTACGTTATAAAATTATCTGACTTTCCATTTAGGATGTTTTACAATCAATAAAATACTTGATAGAAATGTCACTATTGTAAGTTCCTAATTACATTTTTAAGTATGGTAATACATTACATAAATATATTTGCATTACCCCAAGCTAAAGTAGATACTTTATCAAATGATAGCAACCGTTTATCATCATTGCTTGAAAGTGCTATTTTATTTACGTTCTGAGTGAATATTTCATGTTTTATTGACCTAAACATTACATTTTTTTTACGAATGACATTGCAATTGTACAAAACATTTTTATAATCAATCATATTTAAATGTTTCGTTACACATTTTTTTATACCTTTGGCTTTTTTAATTGTTTTTTTTAAGGTTTTAATACAATAAAGTTTTGAGCGCAGTCCTACGAATTCTTTAATAACTTTACCACCCATTTCGTCCTTAAACAGTCCTGGGATCTTCTTATTATTAATGGGCAAGTGAAATTCATTGTTTATGTCATAATTAGAGGTATCAAAATATTTTAAAAAATTGAGCTTGAAATCTTTATAAACGTTATTACTCTGGACATCATAAATTAAGCTATCTGTGTCAGTATAGCACAATTCAATTCGCTTACCATAAAAAGGTTTCATGACAGAGTAGTGAAAATCGTACATATGGGTCTTAGATAATTCTAACACTGTGAACCCTATATATATTGGTTTATTAAGTATAACACGCGAAGGCTTCATTTGTATTGCTACTAGATCATCAGAAAACACAGAAGCGCTATGAAAATATGGACTGGCTATCAATTTCTCAGCACAAATAGTCTTTTTCGTTTTATTGTTTGAATCGCACCATTTGTTAACTAATTTTACATCTACTCTTTGTTCAACATTTTCCAGAGTCTTCCCAAAAATACTATTATTTAATAATTTAAAAAAATCTTGCTCAAACGTTGATTCTGCTTTTTGTCGTAGTTGAGTGTTAAGATCGATGTACTGTTTTAAAAAACAGCTTTGCTTAAAAACAATTGCACGATGAATCCTTCGTAACACCAATCCATGTTGTAAACATTTTTTTAAATGAACGTAATGAATAACGTAGTGGTATTTGTCATACAAATTCGGTATTAATTTTTTATTCTTACCACCCGGTGCAACAAATTTTTCTGGACAAAATGGAAAGTCGTTATGTTCATCGTGCAATGTTTTAGGATACAATAAATCAACTTCAAGAATATAGCCGTTTTCCGCGGTATCGCTTATATCTGTTAAGCTCAATTGCAAATCATCTATTTCCTGTCTACTCATGAATCTAAAATCCGAATAAGGCAAATATTGACACATGCTATAACCATATAAATTGTTGCAATCTAAATAAATAATAAATGAATTCGGCAGAGACGAGTCGTAAGAATCCAAGTATTTATGATTGGCTTTGACATGTCTTTTGGAACACATACAAACACCTCCACGAATGCCTTCTTGTATCATTCTAAAAATTTGAACATCACTTATCAATTCTAATTTAATTCTAGTTTTCAAAAGCATTGCATCGAATGAAAGACTTGGTGCTGTAAGATAAAACGCGGGATCGAGATTATAGTATTGTTTACAAGTTTTTCGAAAACTTTCAAACACGTCTGTTAGCAAAAGAACGTCGGTTTTAAGATATAAATCTGTGTACATACCCATATTTTGAATATTAAATACTGACCAAATGGTCTGAGCGTGTTTATAGTCTTCATCACTAATTGATTCATTAGTCAAGGAGTTATGAAAATGATTTTTAGATGGTAAACATATATCTTCGTAATGTTTCCATTGAGACATGTAATCGTATGGGTACACTCCTTTACGGGTAAGTAGATCAAATTGTGTTTTTTCAGGAAAATAAGATTTTAATTGCTTGAAGTCTTGTTTTTTCATTGTTCTTGCTAACTTTTCTAAGCTAGTTCCTAAAAACTTGAATGAATCTACAAATCGTACCTGTATGCTTTCATTATCGGAAATCGGAATATACTTCGTGAAAGAAATATAGTTTTCTTTTGTTTTAGGTATGACTTTAATAGATCCCGGAGCGTTACCTAATGCTTTTATGAAAAGATGGCAATCATAACCCGATAAGTTATGAAAAAATACAGGTAGAAACTTAGGCATTTTATATTGCAGGTTACAGTAACTGTGAGCTGCGCCACGATATTTACCAGTCAAATGACAATGATCGCGTACCCTATCACCTAGCAAGAAATTCTCACAAATATGACATGTATCAGAGTTTTCAAAGTCGAGAGCATTCTCATTCGTGTAAATCATGGGAACGGTATTATTTAAAATTCTATAAACTTTTTTGGTATCTTTATAGATAGACTTCACAAATTTTGAAACACAATCCGAACCACGATACGAGACATAACGATTATAGGTTTCATCTAGAGTGCACGTAATATGATAAGCGAAAGCGATGGGCACATGTCGCTGTCTCGTAACGGTGCTCGCCTGAGTTGGGTCAGGGTCGCAGGAGTCGTACCGCTCTAGCATTGTTTCAAAATCGGCGTATATAACAAATGGTACAAATTGCTTTCTACCATAATTTTCAAACTGAATGAAAGAGCCTTTTGGTGGTAGTTCAGTAGCAACTCCTCCACAACTGTGTGAAGTAAGATTATCACAACTATCAAAGAACATTAAACAAACATCACAAAAGTATAATTTACTGTGGTGCTTTGTTATTTGATTTTTAACAAGACGCGGTAAATCCGTAATGAGACAATAATGTGATAAATCATCTTTTTCTAAGTAAAGTAAATGAATCACTTTTTCCTTCAAAAATTTTGGTTTATAAAGCGGTCCAGTCACGGTATTATTTTTTAAGCCATAAATATATATACAAATATCGGGATTATTTAATTCGAATCGAGCAATATCTGAGAAACTCAATGGAAATTGAATGTCTTTTATGTTTAACACACTTTGAAAATTGGGGTAAGACGATACTCTTTCAGGATGAGTTTTTGCTGGATATAAAGCAGCAACAACTGACCATAAAAAGCAATAATTATCTTTATTGCGAATATTAATACATGCTTTTTTTGATTTAACTGCGGTCGGCAACTCGATAAAGCTTGAGCCGCGTAAAGGTTGATATTTGTTAACATTAACTTCCAAATGCGAACTGTTTAAAAATGTCCAGCCACTGTCACGATCTTGAAATTCTTCTAATTTTTTTTTCAACGTGTTTCTAACCTGAGATGTCAATAAATCATATTCATAATTCTGATGTACCACATAATTCTTTGTAGCAAATGATTTCATCTCCTGACTATCATTTTTAACCATCAAAAACAAAGCAAAATATTCAAAATTAATTTTTAGACATACATGATCTTTCAGAGATTTGTTGATTAATGTTTTGATTTTTTCTTGATTATTACTCAAAAACGAATCTAAAGAATAATTTTCACTAGTGTCAATAATTCTATAAGAAGCTATACGATTTCGGAATGCAGAATTAATTAATTCAACACCTTCGCAAACGTATGAAATATTTTTATTTTTATGATTGGTACTGCGTAGATGACCTGTCCAGTGACTGCGCTCAACAGATGTGTTACAAACAGTGCAGAAAGGCATTCTAACGTAATTAATTACCGGCTAAGTTAAAAATAAAGATTTATTTAGGATGTCCTAAATATTAATTTTAAATTAATTACCTAAGTGCATTTAAAATGTATCTTAGCACTATAATATACAGCCTCTGAGTCTTTGATCAACTCCTAAGCCTTGAACAAGAATTTAAGACATTCTACCTACTAAGTTTAAAAATAAACATTAATTTTAGGTGTCCCAATTTAAATTTTAAGTGATTACCTAACTAGATTTAAAATTTATCTTATCACTATAATATACAGGCTCTGAGTCATTGAACAACTCATGAGCCTTATGCATGAATTTTTGTAGTGAGTTCCACTGTGAACTACCTTTCTCCAGTTGAAGTTTCAAAGCAACTTCTGCCTTCTTCCAACGCTCCTCAGGAGCAATGGAGATGATATTTTCTTTATGGAATACCTTCAGTTCCACAAAAAAGGCACCGCTTAGATCTGCTGTCCGTCGTACCTTCCCGTTGGCTACGCGGGACAGCAAGGATGATCCTAACTTCGACTTCGGAGGAAGGCCACCAAAGTCTTCCAAACCGAAAAGGTCGGTGCTCCCCGGTTTCTGGTCACTGTAAACAATTAAAATTTTTATTTTAATAATCTAGAAGAAACACTTTTCTAGATACAAACTATGTTGCATGATAAAATAAGTAAGTATATATTTACTTAAAATTATTGTTACAAATAAAAGTTCTCTATTGAGATCTATGTTATAATATAATAAGTGAGACTAATGAAAAGGGATAAGTCAGATAAAGAGTATTGATAAACTACCTTGATCCTGATTCTACGACCGACGAAGCTTTGCGCTTTGTAGTTTTTTTCGTTGGCAGGGTCCTTCTCGACACGACCTTTGTATCAGTTGCCGGGCTCTTTATGTAGTCAGACATACGGGAAACGTCGGAGTCAGACCTAATGTACAACAAAAAAAGTCATGTTTAATATAACAAAACAAAAACCTACAAGGTCTTTTTTGAAATACAATAAATAAGAAATCTATCAATTTATGACAGATCGATAACAGTTACATCAGCCGGCAGGCAGAAGCCAGGTACGTAGCTGAGTAGCAGTCACGATGGATAAATAGGGCATGATAATTACAACAGCCGGCAGGCAAAACCAGGTCCGTAGCTGAGCATTATAACTTCAAATTAAAAAATTAATAAGTAGGTACTCACTTACATGTTAGAAAGTCGATATTAAAGTACCACTAGTACTACTTGTCACTTTGAAGATTCCGGAGCGAATGTAATTTATTGATTGAAATTAATTCGTTTATATACACAAAAAATACAATTTCAGCACAAAAATAGATAATTTCAATTTTAAACTCTAAGTACAAGTCTTACAGTTGTATAAAAAAAAATGACGTTTACGTCATATTTAACCGTATTGATTGCATATCAATTTTGCTAAATTGTAATTTGTTAATTGACACAGAATAAAAAATTACAGTAGTTTAACTTCATAGAAAACGGTCGAGATGACGCGCTTCGAAATTTCAGTGTGCACAATACTCAACAGCCTCGGAGGGTGGTAGTTACGCACATACGCGGAGGGTGCAACATTTAGTTACTTGAAATTTGACACGAAATTATCAATTGTATTATTCAGTGTTGTGTGTTTGAATTCATCAATATTGAAACCAGAAATATCATTTTTTACATTATCAACTCAGTCGGCATTTCGACGTATTCCACATTAGGCATTCGCTTAAATGGCACCTGAATGAATTTCTTTCAATGTCACTGCCGAGACATACTTCTGCTTCTTTTATTTTTACTGTGTCATAAGTATTGAGAATTGAAAAATAAAGCCGACAAAGTGAACCCGATCCCAAGTAATTTTAAGTTGCAGTTAAACTCGGAAGTTGTTATCATCATATAAAAACTAGTGCAGAGTAAGTTAGTTTACTCACTAATAACATTTTCATTCGTATTATTAAATAATCACTTACACTTGGAATGAAAGAAACCAAGAAACTGTAGGTATCGTGTAGGAATCGGAAGTACGTGACTGAGTTATAGTTTTATAGTTATCCAATTTCTCAATAATAACATTAACTCTAGGATTTCAATGCTTCTCCAATGTATTTATTCATTTATTCTTTACTCTTATTATCCCTAATAACCTCAGTGTTCTCTTTTTTCAAGGTCTCTTAATTAATTTTAAATCACACTCGATAACAAGTGGTAGATGGTTCGACCAATAATTCGTGTCGTACTTGATACAAAATATATCATTCATATAAATAAAAATATATAATCTTAGTACGTAGAAGAATGAAACACGTTAAAACTAGAAGCGATTACAAACTTTATAAATTTACGAAAATAATATGTAGGAAGTTCTATAAAAGACTAATTTAGTGTTTACAACATGATGGTCATATTACTTAACAATATAAATGCATGGAATGCAATTTATGTGAACGTGGGAAGCGTGCATTCCATTGTCATTGAAATTTGCCGATTCGAACTAATAAAGCTGACTTATACATAAAGCTGATTATATACATAAAACTGATAACCACCGGGTACGGTTACCGTCTACGGAACAGACTACAACAGCGGATCCACATACAGTTTGTACACCAGATTGAATAATGTGAGATACCGACGGTTATGAATCAATAGTGTTACGTAAAAACTGATATAAGCACTAATGATTGTTCACCGTCGATGCGTTTCTGATCCGGCTGTCGTTGTCAAGTGTATCAGCGCCTTAGCTTTATGCATACTGGACAAGGATCGACTATCCGTGGGACCGCGCTTGCCACTTGATTTTTACGTGTTGATGTAACAGGATGTATCGTCTGTTATGTGTTAAACTAAATTTAGATGTCCTCGAGCCAATCTGGTCACAGAATAAATGTGTACAAACCTAAGGGTGCGCGCTATTTTACTTTTGTGGAGAGACATGAGACAATCTGTCCTAAATTTAGTTTAATGTATGCGGTATCTAAAGTTCAGATGTCCTCGAGCCAATCTGGTCACGAAAACGGGTATGTGTGTTACTAAACGACAATGCACCATCCCCAAGTATGTGGAGAGACATGATACAATCTGTCCTGAATTTTAGATAACTGGTTCGTTCAGATATAGACCTGATTATGTTAACGTGTAAAGTTTTAAAGCAGATGGGTGTATTGATATAAAAGTATGTATCGTCTGTAATGTGTTAAACTAAATTTAGATGTCCTCGACCCAATCTGGTCACAGAATAAATGTGTGTGAACCTAAGGGTGCGCGCTATTTTACTTTTGTGGAGAGACATGAGACAATCGGTCCTTAATTTAGTTTAATGTATGCGGTATCCTAAAGTTCAGATGTTCTCGAGTCAATCTGGTCACGATACCGGGTATGTGTGTCACTAAACCACAATGCACCATCCCCAAGTATGTGGAGAGACATGAGACAATCTGTCCTGAATTTTAGATAACTGGTTCGTTCAGATATAGACCTGATTATGTTAACGTGTAAAGTTTTAAAGCAGGTGGGTAGGTGTTTTTAAGCTGGTGAGTATATTGAAATGAACCGACAGTTGAATTTGAGGTAAGACATCTTTATCAGAAATATTATTGAACATTCTACTCCACCTTCAGTTCCATCGACTCACGAGGTCAGCCATCGATATCAGAAATATTAATATTATTGGGCATTCTATCCACCGAGAGTGACGAGGCGAACGGAGTGAGCCGAAGGAACGAAGGTGGAGTAGGATGCCCAATAATATCCTACTATAGCGTCAGATGGGCGGGTGTAATGTCGGAACCGTATAGGTTGGAGTGCGGGGTGAGACACGGGGGGTTGACCTCTCCTGCGCTCTTCAACCTCTATGTGAACGCCTTGATCGTTGGGCTCAGCAGCCAACATGTTGGTTGCCATGTGGACGGAGTCTGCGTCAATAATTTGAGCTACGCAGATGACATGGTTCTGCTGAGTGCATCGGTCTGCGGTCTTAGAAAATTGTTGAGGACCTGTGAAGAGTATGCCTCGAGCCATGGGTTGAAATATAATGCAGGGAAGAGTAAATTCATGCTGTTTGGGGCTCATCTCAGAAGTGTGAGTACTATTCCCCCTGTGTATATTGATAATGTGCCGCTTGAGGAAGTGGATCAGTTTAAATACTTGGGTCACATTGTTAAAGCTGACTTGAAAGACGATGCTGACATTGAGCGGGAACGGAGGGCGTTGTCAATAAGAGCAAACATGATAGCGCGTAGGTTTGTGCGTTGCTCCATAGAGGTAAAAATAATGCTCTTTAGAGCATGCTGTACTTCCCTCTACACGTGCAGCCTGTGGGAAAAGTATACTCGTGCGTCTTACAGCGCCCTCCGCGTCCAGTTCAATAACGCGTTCCGGGCGATGTTGGGGCTGCCCCGCCACTGCAGCGCCTCGGGCATGTTCGCGGAGGCGCGCACCGACTGCTTTCACGCGACGATGCGCAAGAGGTGCGCGTCTCTGGTGCGCAGAGTGCGGGGCAGCCCCAACACCGTCCTAGCGATGATCGCCGACAGAGTGGATTGTCCATATGTCCGGCAATGTTGCAGCAAACATGTTTCTATGTTGTAAGTGTTCTTTTTTCTTTTTGTCTGTGTTTGTTATCCTGTCTGTATCCTTTTAGAATGTATTTATTTATATTGTCTGAATATGAGTTATGTGACTTGAATTAAACTAATTTTTTTTTTTTATTTTTTTTTTTATTTATATATTTGGGTATACTTAAACTACACCCTCACTTTGCCAATTACATTTAAGTCCAATGCCATAGGGGGTAACACTTCAATATAATACATCTAAGCTTCTTGCTGTCTGCCAGGGACGCGAGATTGTTCAAACGAGATACCGTGGCCCTGGCATATGGGTAACTGAAGGAACACGGGTGGGTTTTAGTCAGTAAAAGTCTGACACACCCTCCCGCTCCGCCCAGAGCGGGAGAAGTCATTTGATGATTTCCCATAAAAAAAAAAAAGCTTCTTGCTGTTGGTATTAATTACTAACTAGTGGTGGCCCAGTGGTCCAAATTCAACCACCATTAATTTCATACTTAGCCTTCTACACTCCTCCTCCATATATATGTACTTTAACGTTGCCAAATTTCATACTCCTTCGTCTGAGTAATTTTGGTCAATGGGCTACAAAGTTTTTGCTTCATGTATCATTTGTATAGATATGTACTCAAATAATTTCACTGGCAACTAACACCCAATTAGTAGCATGTAAACTCGAACAGTGTTATTTATAAACTTCTCACCATCATAATTTCAGCTGAAAGACGTCCAACGCTGGACATAAACCTCTCCCAAGGTCTGCCATTTCGACTCGTTTATCGCTTCCCGCATCCAGCGGATACCTGCGGCCTTCACAAGGTCATCGGTCTTTTTTGTTCTTCCTAACTCCTTTCCCAACTCTACCGTCTTCCGGTACGCGGTAGCCATTCCAAAACCTACATTCTACCAATTTGGCATGCAAACATTGATACAGTTCAACATCAAACATTGATAGACAACTAAAATGTATCAACTAGAAAAACCAATACGGCCGTTTATACAACAGAAGTACATTTAGTTTGTTTAGCCACTTAGGAGAGGTTTATGGAGTTTTAGCTAGACTGGCCATCTCTTAACTTTCACTCAATTGCTAAGCAACTGATTAGGGAGGGACAAAACATATCTATACTTATATACTTATAATATTATAAAGCTGAAGAGTTTGTTTGTTTGTTTGTTTGATTGAACGCGCTAATTTCAGGAACTCCCGGTCCGAATTGAAAAATTCTTTTTGTGTTGGGTAGCTTATTTATTGAGGAAGGCTATAGGCTATATAACATCACGCTACAGGCAAGAGGAGCGGAGCAGTAATGAAAAATGTTGCAAAATCGCACGGGTAGGCGATTCAACGCGACGGGAAAGGCCCGGAACAAAAATTTTTCCACGGACGAAGTCGCGGGCAGAAGCTAGTTATTTATAAAAACTATTCAGCTTTAAAAGGTCGCTAAGCAATTTCATGAGTAGTTGTCAAATATAAACACCACCGGTGCACTTATTTAAGCTTACTAAGAGGATGCTGTGTGGCAAGATGACATATTTTATTTGTATCAGCTGATCGATCCAATACTAATATAGCGTCCTTCAAGGTTATGTACCGAGCTATTTAAAGACACTCCGTACTGGAGCCGGAATTCCTCGTAAATTAGGTCCGGAAATAGAAGTCGTTTCGTAAAGACTTTATGTTAAGACCATTAAAGTGCTTCCAGAAATACAATATAAACTTCATTCAGCAAACTTAAGTGGAGAAATGTAATTTAGAATTGTAAATAGGCAATTATTTGTAGGTGAAAGGCGTTAACGTTAAGTGATTTGATTCTAGAATTGTCGCTTTGTGGCAGTGGTCTCATTTTAGATAATACTAGCTTCTGCCCGCGACTTCGTTCGCGTCAAATTTTTGCTCTCCTGACCTTTCCCGTCGCATCGATTTGCCTGCTAGTTTTCGTCCTTTTTTCGTTGCTGCTCGCTCCTTTTGAGTTATAGTGAGTCAACCTTAAAAGATAGATATATGCTCTCTCGGACTTTTTTTTAGAACTTTTTAAAAGGAACAACTCCGTCATACATGATTTTTGCGTTACTTTAACCGTTTACGCAGCGCACGCAACGGAAACTCTCAAAAGAAATAAATTTCCCCCGTTTTTGAAACATTTTTCATTACTGCTCCGCTCCTCTTAGTTCTAGCGTAATGTTATATAGCCTATAGCCTCCCTCGATAAATAGGCTACCCAACACAAAAAGATTTTTTCAATTCGGACCAGTAGTTCCTGAGATTAGCGCGTTCAATCAAACAAACAAACAAACAAACTCTTCAGCTTTATAATATTAGTATAGATTCATTCCGTTTTTTAGGGTTCCGTTGCCAAATGGCAAAAAACGGAACCCTTATAGATTCGTCATGTCTGTCTGTCTGTCTGTCTGTCTGTCTGTCTGTCGGTCTGTCTGTCCGTCCGTCCGTATGTCACAGCCATTTTATTCCGAAACTATAAGAGCTATGCTGTTTAAACTTGGTAAGTAGATGTATTCTGTGAACCGCATTAAGATTTTCACACTAAAGTAGAAAAAAAACAATAAATTTTGGGGTTCCCCATACATAGAACTGAAACTCAAAAATGTTTTTTTTTCATCAAACCCATACGTGTGGGGTATCTATGAATAGGTCTTCAAAAATGATAATGAGGTTTCTAATATCATTTTTTTCTAAACTGAATAGTTTGCGCGAGAGACACTTCCAAAGTGGTAAAATGTGTGTCCCCCCCCCCCGTAACTTCTAACATAAGAGAATGATAAAACTAAAAAAAATATGTGATGTACATTACCATGTAAACTACCACCGAAAATTGGTTTGAACGAGATCGAGTGAGTAGTATTTTTTTAAAACGTCATAAACCGTAAACCGCAATTTACCTTACATTCAATCAACTAAAATATAAAAATTAAAAAAAAAAAATTTTTACGGAACCCTCGGTGCGCGAGTCCGACTCGCACTTGGCCGGTTTTTTTTTTGTATAAAATGAAGTTAGAACTTCAATACGTAAGATAAAGTTGTCAATACCCCACACGTATGGGTTTGATGAAAAAAAACATTTTTGAGTTTCAGTTCTATGTATGGGGAACCCCAAAATTTATTGTCTTTTTTATATTTTAGTGTGAAAATCTTAATGCGGTTCACAGAATACATCTACTTTCCAAGTTTCAACAGCATAGCTCTTATAGTTTCTGAAAAAAGTGGCTGTGACATACGGACGGACGGACAGACAGACAGACAGACAGACATGACGAATCTATAAGGGTTCCGTTTTTTGCCATTTGGCAACGGAACCCTAAAAATAAGAAAACCTAAAAAGCTGAACTTATACGTGAAAGAAGTTTTATTATTTCTAACTACTTTCTCACTGAAAACGTGAAATAATAAAAGGTAATTGTGTTAGGTGTTGTGCCAGGCATAACGAATAGCCCATCTCATTTCGTCCCATGGGTGTCGAGGTAACTTACTAGAAGATGGGCAGAAGCAATCTCTATGCATTTTACCGCCATACTGTGATCACCAACCCACCTGCCAAGCGTGGCGATTACCGGGGGAGGCCTACGTCCAACAATGGACATCGTTCGCCTGAAATATCGACGATGATGAATTTTGTGTAGGCATTTAATGCCCAAAAGACAGTCAATTTTTCAATTGATTGAATTGCCTGCCAGTTTTCGTACATTTTTCGTTGGTGCTCCACTCCTTTTAATCGTATCGTGATGTTATATAGCTTATAGCCTTCCTCAATAAATAGGCTACCCAACACAAGATTTTTTCAATTCGGACCAGTAGTTCCTGAGATTACCGCATTCAACCACACAGACAAACAAACAAACTCTTCAGCTTTATAATATTAGTGTAAATTTAGTATAGATACCATTTATGCAGACATAATGCACTTATCTGGTCAACCTGCGGAGAAAGTAAAGAAATGAAATGATTCATATATTTAACCACTTTTTAAACATTTATCACCTTCATATAATATACCTACAATCAGTCAGGGAAAGAAAAGAGAAACAAAAACAAAGGTGATGCTTATTTCCAAACAAATCTCTTCCAGCGTACCTGCGACAGGAAAGTGAATAAAGAGATCTACAGCGTTTGTCAGATTATAAGGGAAAATTGAATACAGAAAATCGGATTAAAACAAATTTATAGCAAAACATTACGCTTCGTTTCCCCGCAGAGGTGTAGTTACCAACAGGACACCTACATTTCGACAGTTATGTTTTAAATCAGTTTAAGACCCATGTTAATGGGGACGAGCCTATTGTCATATCAGTACATTTAATATTAATGTTATTAATACAGTAAAGTAATTGAATTTATTTTCCTTTTAAACCGACTTCAAAAACAAGGACAGAAACAAAAAACCGGTAGATACTTTTCTATTGTTATTAATTCAGGTAAAGAACGCGGCGGACCCTCCGCCTCATGTTTTCGTTTCCCAGAATACCCAAAACTCGCTGTTTCTTTCTATCTTTTGTTCGTCACTGGTGAACAATGACAAATTTTCACCATATTTTTTTTTACTATTAAAAATCGTACAAAGGTACTCTTT
Organism: Aporophyla lueneburgensis; assembly: GCA_932294355.1. Classification (NCBI taxonomy): domain Eukaryota; kingdom Metazoa; phylum Arthropoda; class Insecta; order Lepidoptera; family Noctuidae; genus Aporophyla; species Aporophyla lueneburgensis. The sequence goes on along the minus strand of OW028751.1, from coordinate 26,474,694 downwards.
AAAAAAAAAAAAAACAAAACAGGAACAGGAAATGAATTCGATAGTTGTTTTACTTTACTAATTTTAGTTGCACTAAAGTGATGTTCTGAAACTCGGAACAAATATTCCGAAAAACAAAAATTGTCGTAAGTAAGTCCCGACTTTTCGTCTCTGTTCTTTAAACTATAGACACATTACCTCTACCTATTCCGATCACTGGGGATTACTGATTAATGGGAATATTGATCTATTTCCAAAAAAGGTGTTCCCGTCTAGATAATGAAGAGTACTTGCATAGACACAAACTTGTAGAGTTGTAGCCCAAATTATCTATGAGGAACTTGCTCTGAAAAGCAGACCACACTTTAAATAATAAATAGCCTTTATTAACAACCTTAACTATGAGTTTCCCTCTTCCACATTAGGCCCGCTGTCGCCTTAATATCTCCATGACTTAAAATGTGGTGCTGCTCCATGAACGAAGTGACACTAAATTTCATGTCCTACGCATCCTGTTATCTGCACGTTACAGGAAGTGATAGATGCTACTGTAGGTGCCAGACTCGTAACCAAATTCTAGACCCACTCTATCCAGATTACCATTGACAAGATAAGAAAAACTCCAGGACCGCGATAGACGCCTGGAAGATTCCAGGCTACATTTATAAGTTCATAACAATATTTCTTAGAAAAATTACAATCGTCTAAAGAGATATCATGTTATTTTTCAATCATACAATACGCACTCGTACAAATAAGAAACATTTAAAACCTGCTGAAAATACAATTGTTAGCAATGAAAACCTATGAAAATATTAAAAAAAATAAACGCTTTCTTAAAATAACATCGTGGGTCTTCATTCAATATGTGTGCCGCCGACAAGATATGTTTTTAAGGTTTTCAAATTTTAATTATATTCGTCGGTATTGAATTCTAATTTTATCATAATTATATAGTTTATAAGTAAGAGCATTAGTGACAACCCTGTCTTATCGAGTTGTATGTCGTGAGTTCGAACACAGGCAGGCGCTTCACTTTGTGTAAATTATTTCATCACCACTGCTCTCAAAACGGTGAAGGAGAGCATCGTGTGAAAACGATATCCTAGAACCGACAAATCGAATACATGTGACATCTGCCAACTCGAATACCGACTGCAGCCCATCCCCGTTCAAAGAGAGGCCTATGTCGCAGCTGTGGGAAAAGCTGCTAATACAAGTCTTTAATGAAATGACATCCTTCAGAAATCGTGTTCAGAAGCATTATCCTTTAGGCAAAACCCATCATTAGGATGACGTTATTTACCCAACCTAGTGCACCGATCTTGGCAAATTATTTAATAAAATTTCTTAAATTCATTAAAAAAAAATATTGTCATGTATGGAAACAGTCTGTCAGTGTTGTAATAGGAATTGAAATTTCCCCCGAATCACTTATGAGTTTTATGGCGAGAATAGTTAAATATGACGGACAGAATAACTCCCTTGACGGATGCAAGTGACTAAGTCACCAACCTGAATTTGGTTGAATTTTTGTACGCAGACTGAGAACGACAACAGATATACAAAGCATTTTATATACAGTCGTTTCCTCTTTAAATAACGACGGTCGTCATTTTGTCGATGTGATTATAAAAGATAAACCAATCAATTGATTTCGTCCTCTCAACCAAACAATTAATCCTACCCTGTCCTTAATTGATTTTACAGCCGTACTTCCATTGATGCAATAAAAATGATGTCCTCACCATCTTCATAAAACCTTAGTGAGTTCGTTAAGGCTTAAGAGCCCACCGTTTGATACGTCTCATAAAATAAACCGACGATTAAAGAACCACAGGGCCTTACCACACTGGCAATTTTCCAGCGTTTTACCAGCGTGTCTGTCACGTGTGCGCAACGCGTACACCGCGTAGTTTACAAAACAGTAATGTGAGTGAACAAATAAAATAAAAACATGCCTCCAGACCAACTTTCGGCACTGGCAGCCTATCCTACAGCGGCAAGTAGCCATCTACGCGGGAGATAGTGATATAGTGTACAAATGTTTGAGAAGACACAGGTAAACCCACTCTTCTTTCACTCATAGTCCGATGGAACGGCAATCTGACGAGTGCTCTCCGAGGCACGTGAGTGTAGACAGATGTTGAGACTCGTACAATATTGTGAAAACGTGGAGTACACGTTGCGTATTCGCGAGCACTGCCAAATCGCCTAGCTGAAAACACGCGGGAAATCGTTAGTTTTACAACGCTGTATATTCCTAATTTTAACGGAGAAGTTAAGTGTCTCTCAGTGCAGTGCAATTGGTCGGTTAAGAGGTCTTGAAAACATCAAATAACGAGCTCCGTGACGGTAATAGTCTGCACACAGCTAGCTTTTTATTGCGCACTTAAAACGTCCTCTTAATGGGCTATGATCCTATATTCTGTTCTCTATACGTATATCTGAAATTAGCTCATGATCGTTAGAATACATCATGTCCACTTGTACCTTTACTAGGCTTGGTCGGCTCTTGTATAAGAGACTTTAGTCAAGTCTGGTTAGATTCAGTCCAAAACGACAATGCAAATATCCAAAATTTATGAAATGACTGCCATCTCACCTCCACGCAACCTTATTCGTGGATGATACCAATTTATAAGGTCTACTTATATAGAAAAATGAAACCTGACTTTAATAATGCATTTATTCGATATCCCTGCTATCGTGTCACTGAAAATCGATTGATATTACCAGCCAGTACTAAAACACATGTTATTTACGACCGTCCATATCACCCCCCACATAAGTTATCGGCGGAATATGCAAATCCGACGCTGAAAGCGCTTAACCTAGTAGGAAAGCGGCTGTAAAATATCTCAGTACATTTTATATGCAAATCAGGTTATGCAGCCAAGCGGAATTGTATCGAGGCGCTCATTCAGCTTTATTTGAAGAAGTTTCATTATTCATGAAGATGAAAGACCTTTAGATCGACATTTACCTACTTAGTTTTAGATGTATAATGTTTCTTGATTGCGTGGGGTGGGTAAAGTAAAGTAAGCATCCAGAAATGGTCCTTTGTACATAACTTTGTTTTTTTTATTTTTTATTTTTAGCGTGCTGTTCTAAAGTGGCTAAATACAGAGAACTGCTCAATCGTCTGCCAAAACCAGTTGTTGCATTAACAAATACCCTGCAACCAAAATCCAAAACTTTTATTTAATAAATGCCAGTTCATCCCAGCTAAAGCACTACGAAGTGGCTGAGGCTTGGCGATTTGGAGGACTGTCTTATGTTATTGTGACGTTCAAAGGTGCTTCTCAGCGTACTTTGAATAAATTACTTTTGATTAGATTGACCCCTCATTTACTCGTATCTTTTCTCCATTCCAGGACGCCCACTACGAATGGAGCGAAACAGACATCCTATCGCACGGATTCAGTGGCTTAAGTCTTCACAGACAAGACAGCCTGACCCAGCGGCCCTTAGCAGCCCTAAAGAGAACCGGCAGTAAAGGCAGTGCCTACAGCCTTCGGAGCATGAGAAAAGAGATGACAAAGCCTACTACACAAGTTGAAAGGCCTCCTACGATACCTGACGCAGGATTCGGAACGCTGGAGATAAAGCTGGCGTATGAAAATGCGACCTCGTCGTTGGCCGTGACGGTTCTTAGAGCGAGAGGACTTATCGGCATGGATATGACTGGGCTATCGGATCCGTTTTGTAGATTAGAAGTTTTGCCTAGAGGTGAGTTATTGCTTTAATGAAACTTATGCGCCACCAGGCCCAATTTTCTATGCCCTACATTTTGAATCGAAAGCAATTTTTCGTGCTCAAAATTGCACTTTCCCCAGTGGGCATAAAAACACAGTCACAGTCCATTTTTCAGTATTTACGTCAGTAATCCGTTTAATACGATCATCCGTACTCCGTCTGTATTTTGTACCAAACTTTTTGATCACAAAGAAATCTAATACCACACCAACATTCATGAAGATTCCGACAGTCACAATGCATTTGAATTTTTTACGACCTGGTGCGGAATATTATTAGAAAGTCGATGGATCGTTTGGAGCATTTAGAGCACCCTACTTACTCAATTATTCTGTAATCTTCCAGAGGGATCCTACTCCAACAGACTACGAACGAAGACAGTCCACAAGACGAAGAACCCGGAGTTCAACGAGACGCTGCACTTCTTCGGCATTACGGAGTCAGACCTCGCAGTCAAATCCTTAGAGATCGTGGTTTTTGATGATGACAGGTAAAAAACCATTACTTTTAAACATCCGCAGACTGATGGGGTGGATTCAATATATCATATTAAGATGACCAGTACAAGAAATTATTTCAGGACCGTTATGGGAATCCAATAAACCTGATTTGTTTTATTTCCTCACACACAATGTATCTCGGATCAATTCGGAAAGCCGCCTTTGTGCAATCGCCGACGACGAGTTCGACGAACTCTGTAGTTAGACGGGAAGTGAACAGCTGATTTTACGCGTAGTTCGTTAGAGTATTTCAACATCCATTGCTGCTTTTTTGATTTTAGCCGTATTGTTTACATAAATGGAGTGCTTCTTTCAGAGAATGTAATTTTACATTGAAATAAAACTGAAAAAGCTAAAAAAATAAAAAAAATCCTGAGAAAAATTCCGGTGGAATATGATTTAAAATAAGGAGCTGAATGCACTCTGTCAGTTTGTGGAGGGCTGTCCCTTACACCCAGTATATAGTTGGTCTATAAACAGTGAAGGAAAATATCGTGAGAAAACGTATGTTCTCGAAGCAATCCGCTCTGGGCTCACTAGATGGATTGCAGCCAGTGAGCTGCTTGGCTACAGGCCTCTTCTATGTGAGAGGGAGTGCCCTCTCACATAGAATAGGCCTGTATCCCAGCAGTGAGAACACTATAGGTAGTTTGTGCTTAGACAGGCTAGATGAGCGTTAAAGTTGGAAGTTTCGCGCCTCAGACACAGAGTGAGTCGAAACGAAACGTTTTCGTCAACAACAATAAGTTCACCGGACTGAAAGAACTTTTTCTTATATTTATTGTTGCGAGTTTTCTAGAGTTATTTATGAGATGCAAATTTATAACATCGTGTGACGCTCGTGTGCCCCAACTTTATCATATATAAGCAATGTCTAGTAAAATTTGTGTGGTATTCAATTTTCTTCAAATAGACATAAGTGGACTGAAACACAAAGAAGGACTATAAAGCGTGGGAATAGGTAGCTAACATTTAATACTTACGAACAGCTTCAGACGACAAAAGTTACTTTTTTCGTGACAAGTTTGTGTCGTAAAAATTACTAGAACGTGCCTGGAATGTCACGTGCCTTAAGGAGATCGATGTCAGCGCTCTGAGGAGAATCTGGAAAAAATATACTTCATATTAAATTATATAAGAACATCAAATAAATATAGAAACATCTATTTAGTCTTTCCTTAAATAGAAACTAGCTTTTGCCATTGGCTTCGCTCACGTGAAGGTAGGAAATAATCCCGCGGGAATTTACTACTGGGATAAAAAGTACTTACTTTTTTATGACAAGTCTGCATGCTGACAAAATGAACCCTATGTTGTGTTGTAAGGTAATTCCCCAATATCGCCTGATGTCTCAAAAACTAGGTCAACCAGAACACTTAACTTTTCCAGTCCGCGTAACTCGAACACGGTGTTGAGCGAATACGTTTGCCAATAATTTACTTAAGTTATCTAAGTATGTTCATTTTCGATGTTTTCAACGTTTAACAAATAACTTTTTGATTTGGGAACATGTATTCTTGTTTAATGTAAATAAATCTTAGATTTGCGGTATTTTAACAGCCTCTTTGCCTAAATCATGAATGAACTATAGGGGAAGGCCGGGCAAAGTGGATACCGGCCTATCGCAAGGTAGCCTTTACAGATATATAAACAATGACTTAATTTGAAACAGTATTTATTGAACTTTTCAACATAATCAACAAAAATCACGTAACATTAGTACTTTACTTATAATTAAAAATCAAATTATAGTGGGTACCGCTATCCGCTTTGCCCTACCCCCCGGTTAAAGCGGATAGACTCATAGGGCAAAGTAAACACATGGTTTATTAAGGAAAAACGACCAAAGTATATAAAAAAATTTGTTAAATAAAGGAGAAATTAATAAAGAATACAACTAATCAGTCATCAGTGGAGTTGTCACAAATAAATATGCCATTTCCCTCGTAAGCCGTGCATCTTTCATTTCAGATTGATCGGACACCGGCAAATGGTTTTTTTTTTTTTTTTCAGTATGGGAAATCATCAAATGACTTCTCCCGCTCTGGGCGGAGAGGGAGGGCGTGTCAGACTTTTACTGACTAAAACCCACCCGTGTTCCATCAGTTGCCCATGTGCCAGGGTCACGGTATCTCTTTCGAACAATCACGCGACCCCGGCAGGCATCGGTCCTAGTAGACCCCTACACTGCTGCTGACATCTCTTTGAGGCGCGCGTGGTACACTACGCGCCGTCGACCCGAGCTTGGTCCTTACCGGGCGGCGAGCTACCCATTGCTCGCCACCCGCAAGCTCGCGCCTACGGTGGCCGGGAGTCCGCTATCGACTCCCGACGCCCGGGGCGTCTCCTCCTGCGGCGGCTAGGGACGTAAGGGCGCAGAGACTGCCACTCCCTCACGCGCCCCGCCTCCTCCTTCGCGAGCATTACTGCTTCGCAGAAGGAGGTGACGGCTTCCCATTCCCTCTCGCTCCGTACCATGGCTCGCACCAGGGCCGGACGCGAGAGGTCGCCGCCGCCGATCGCCTCCACGAGGACACGGCGGTGCTCCGCCCAGGCAGGGCACACCTCCACCGTATGCTCCACCGTGTCCTCCAGACGATCCTCGCAATGGAAACACCCGGACGTATCCTTCCGCTTTATCCTGAACAGGAACCGGCAAATGGGTCAAATTTAAATCAGTAACATTTCAATACAGACAGACAGACCGACACACACATACACAACAGAATAAAAGGAAAGGAAAAACAAAATAAAATCTTGTAAATTCATATGGTTACGGGATCCACTTTGCCCGACGTGTACTTGTTGAATTTAACCTACCCTAAAATCGAATCTAGAAACAAATTCCCAATATAACTAGCAATAATTCTGCACGAAGACATGCACTTTTAATAGGTAATCTAGCCAATACAGTAGAACTATTTAAACATGAATAATTACAGAATTGCGTACCTTGAAAAGTCGTAAGAAATGTTCACTTTTTTATTTTTATTATTTATTTCGCAAACGACGTGTGACCTCACTTTATCTCTATTTGCTTACAACTGAGGGTCGTGGGGAGCACCTCGTGGCTCGACTAGAGCGCACTTGGGCGCACCATTTTGAAGCAATGGAGGGTATCCGCTTTGCCCAGGGTATCCACTTTGCCCGGCCTTCCCCTAATACTATACGTAGGTAGGTAGGTCTAATTATTATCAAAGGCCAACCACTATTTTAATTTCCTAGGAAGGTTCTCAAGATTAATGGCTCCCACAGACAGGGGCGACGCAACTCTATTCGGAGAGTTTTTATTATTGAAACTTCATGGAAATGTTCTACCAGAGTCACGTTACACAGTCGCGTCGCGTCTGTCTGTGGCACGACCCAACTGAGCGATGCAACTGACTTGCAGGAACACAAATTACATCTGCTTTGGTCGGTACAAAGTTTTTAGTTGAGAAAACAATGAATCAAAAGCCGTTAATTAAAAGACTAACATTGATTAAAGCTGTGTTCTGGTAATTTGCTTGCTTGCGAGTAACCATAGAGTTTTCAACGTCTGGGTACCTATAACCTGCACTGTTAACTTTGAGAACATCGTAACGACGGTTTTACTCCGAAGAATCGTGTACCTATGGTCTGTGTCAAAACTATCTGATGCAAATATAAACAAATGAATCAGAAAACGTAGCTATGTAGTGCCACTTATAAATTCAATTTCTTTTTTTTTGGCAGACATCTCGCAGGTCAACCTAGAAGGTTGTCGGCTGCTTAACAGATCTTGCCTGTGGCTGCCTTAATAAATTAAGGCTTCCAGCCAGGGCTTAAACACTTAAAATTAGAGCGACTACACGCTATTGGCAACCCCTGTGGGATACGGAATTTGGCTTAGGGCATCGCTGGTAGAGGGCAGCAAGGGACAGGTGGAGCGAAATTACGCTAGTCACGTGCTGAGCTCTGCTCGCGCGATGCAGGATTTTGCGTAACGTTACATCGTGTTGCGATGCGTAGTTTACATGTTGCGGGTTAAATGCCGCTACTTTCAGTGATTTGTAACAATTTAGGAAACCTGAAAAGACCTTGTTTACACTTTCAACGGATAGTTTCGGAACAAACATTATCTATTACTTAATTAGGGGCAGAAGTCATCTTAACAATTTTATTTAAAAAGAATGTTACAAACCATTGAGTTAAACTATCTTTATGTTCCAGATACGGCTGCGACGAGATGGGTTCAGCGACAGTCGCCCTACGGGAATGCACGAAGTCTCCAGCACAACTGCGGCTGGCCCTGTCAGGACCCTCGGGCTCCGATCCTACTGGCCCCAGAATCCTCCTGGCTCTGTGCTACAGTACCAGGAGACGAGCGCTGGTCGTGACCATCTGTAGAGGAGCTGACCTGCCGCCTCAAGACAGCAATGGATACTCGGATCCGTTTGTTAAATTGTAAGTTTTGAAGTTTAAGACTGTGTTTTCATTGTGAGTAATTTCAATTTGGTCCAAGTTTTATCTTTTCATGAGCATAATTGTTAGGTAGGTACTGAACTTACGCGAACGTAGGTTTCAATAAATAGGTACGGTACGAAGTTACGGTACCTACTTGATGTTTTTTCATGAAGTTAGTACACAAATCAAATCAAAAGGTGTTTTTGAAATGAAATTGCGCATAAAGTTACATATACTTATGTTCTAACAGAATATGTCTATTTCCATTGACATAATAAATAGTAATCCCTATTTTGATATAAATTCTTTTTCTTTCAGACATTTGGACCCAGACCCTTACCACAAGAAGCACAAAACCTCAATAAAATGGCGAAATCTAAACCCAGTGTGGAACGAAGAATTTCTTTTCGAAACTCGCCCAACCGAACTTTCCCGCCAAAATCTGACATTGACAGTTTGGGATAAGGACTACGGCAAAGCTAACGACTTTTTAGGGAGCCTAATTTTGGGAGCGAGTTCTAAAGGAAGGCGATTGAAACATTGGATGGATTGTATAAAGTTTCCTGACCATCGTCACGAGGCATGGCATTCATTAACTGATACGCAACATCTATAGTTACTTTAATAACTTTATTTTTATTTGCATGTAAATACAACGTTCGCTATCATTACGTCATCTACCCGTCATATAAATTGTCTATGGATCGCCCTGATAAAAAAATGTAAAGTTTTTTTTTACGTTGGTACCGTCAGCTTCAAAAATATTTATCGAGGCATGGCCAAAAATTCATAAACTGCATCACTTTTTAATATATATATTTTTTTTTTCAAATAAAAATAGAATTATTTAATTAAACCTGAGTGGACATGCCTAGTATTAAGTTTAAATACTAGAAGAGCCCCTAATAATTGAACATAGGTAAAAATAAATGAAGCGAGCTTCGAAGCAAAAGGGTGTTTGATTAACTTGTAAATAAAAAAATATTTAGATGAAATAACTGATATTTAAAAAAAAAAACATAACTTCTGAATGTTCTTTAAATGTATTGTGACAAATTGACAATGAGCGCTCTTTTGCTTTCAAAAGTGTTACGGGGACTATAAAAATTGTTAATGTAGTATCAAGATTATATTTATGTATGATGTTACATTTACTAAATATAAATAATTATAAAGTTATTGTTCAAAAATAGCAATCGGCTCCCTGTTTTGAAATAAAATAGTGATATAATTCTACACAAGAACAAATCATTCATAAAAGTTTAATTAATAAGTAGAGATTAATATCAATGAATGTGTAAAACAATATAAATTAACGATATATGTATTTACTTAGTTAAGTTTGAATTCATATTAGAGTTAGGATTAAAAGTTGTTGAAAGTAATTTCTGTGTATTTTTGTACTTTGCTGTTTCAATTTGCATGTGCCAAATGTATCTTTGAAGTTTAGTAATTAAGCTGACGACTGCCTTTATATCGTGTACCTACCTAATACTGTGAAATAAACAATTTTCGAAAAGGATCACTGTTTTATTTTGTAAATGGAATCTTCGTTACGGTGTGTAAGTACCTACTAAAGCTACAGTTTCGGAACAGCGTTTCCGTAATATGTCTAACGGACTTCATGAAAATGTTTCATTTTCGCTACAAACAAAAACTAAAATACCTACGACTATTGAAAAATCACGCAATTGATAACCAACACGGCATCATCAAAAAAAAATATTTTTAGTTCGTCACTTCACGCTTTGTATTTCGATATGACATCCACCAACCGACACTAGGTTCGCGTGGTGGATTATCATCCCAGCCGTGGGAATATTTTAGGCTGATTATGTTGCATGTAGCGGTGACGGGAACCGATTACTTTTCCGAATTATTTTTGTTCGAATTTGATTTCACCGAAAACTATTGACCGACGCGCGACGTCTTTTTTGCTATATGCATTATTTGACATATTTTTAGATCATCGAAGTATCATGTGTCATAGGTATTATTTTACCGAACTATGTTTCGCCGATTTACAAAATAACTTTTTACTATAGGCCGAAGTCTCTTTTGAACTGTTTTCATTTGCCAAATTACATTTTAGAGAATATTATTTGGTCTCAAATATAAAGCCGGTTACTTGGTAGCGTTTTCAATATGAAGTTAAAATATACGTAGTGTCATAAAAAGTCAATATATTCCACTACAAAATGTAGTGAGAAACGAATCGGTGTAAAACCGACTTTACGTAGTCTTGTCTGCCCTACCCCTAGAGTGTAATTTAAGCCCGCGTAGGCGCAGAGGGGTAGGGCCATAAAACCATCTGCGACGATAGGCTCGCGTGGGGCCGCCCAAACTTCGCAGCGCCGCCGGAGCCGTGACAGAAACAATGCTTGCTGCATGTTGCATCCCTGATTGCATGTTCGCACGTTGCATGCTTGCTCGCATGCTGCATGCCTGCTTGCATGCTGCATGCTTGAAGCAAGCATCCATGTTTGCATGTTTCTTACTGGGACTCTTTAAAAACACTTTTGTTCATAATCAACTGTTTTATTTAGTGCCATTACATTTAAATAATTAATTAATTAAACAAAAGAGTAGGTTAATCTGAACAGTGGTATAATGAATGTATAATGACCTTGGACTTCACGGACATCGGTAAAGAAAAAATAGGGAGAAAAGCTGGAGTTTATAATAATTAATATAAGTCTGAAATTTTGCTTTGATGTGCGTTAAAAAACTGACACAGCTTGGAAAACCGCAAATGCAACGAAAACTTCGCACAATCATTTGCAAATGTCGTCCTACACTTGTGGGTTTGCGTATTCGTGCGAATGTGAGTGGCCAGCTTTAGGCTAATATTAGTAAGTAGATTAAGTAGAATATCATAATTTATGAATGCTCATGGATCAATAAAAATCAAACACTATAAACTGTACAAGGATCTTTTGGCGCGTGGCAAAAATGGGAACTATCACCGCCATCTTGTTGAAAACAATTTGAGTAATGTTGATCAGCAATGGCCTTTTGGCGATTGTATAAATCGCCAAAAGACTTAAACTTTAGTGTTATTATTTTTTAATAATCAGCGTTTTTACGAAACTAATGATTACTATGGCAGGTATACATGTCGTGATTCTGGCTGTAAGTACATAGTTACTTATAAAATAAAATGTTCTAACTGAAACTACTTACAAATATTAATTAATTAAAATGTATTAATTATCAAACTATTAAAATCAGAAAGTTTAAATAAATCGGACACTGTTGAATGTTTGCGAAAAATGAAACGCACAACCCGAATCAGCCCGAATGGAGTAACGAAACGTATAAAAAAAAGTTGTTTTGTGAACTTTTTTGACATGTAGGAAATCGTGAGAAAATCGTATTTTATTCAAAGTTGTGACTATAACTTGTTGAATTTAACCTTTTTTTGTTAGTTATGTGTTAATTTAAGTTTATTACAGTATGGCGTTTCTGTGTCCAGTTAGAATTAGAAGGGGGAAGAAGAAGAAATGTAAGTATCGAGCTTTCATTGGGAACTTTTCAAGTCAATGACCTCAGACTTTCTATATATTTATAAATATATAAAACTAGTAATTTCATCCTGTTTCACCTGACAACCTGTATGCCCAATACCCTTGACCGTGAGAACCTCAAATTAGGTATTGTAAATGGCTGGTAAAATAAAAAAAACTTGATGGACCATAGATGCAAAAGTTTTTGAATGTGTGGTGCAGACAGACCAAAACTTTTTGAATGAAAAACTACTCAGAAGTTATTTAATAGGTTTAGTTATTTAAATATATTCTAGATTTAGCTTTCACAACTTGTTCCTATTTATTATTCAACAAATATTTCTATAGAAATGTAGTCAATCAACGAATAGCAATAAAAAATAGCTTGAGACTCTTAAAATTTAATAAAACCACAATTCAATAACAGGTAATTGATTTACCAGACACGCTTGGTTCATTGCACTGAATACAAATAAATAGTCTTATGACTCACAGAAACCGCTCTCATTTTTTGCTGTTATGAATCAGTTGCAAGTCAATTTAGTCTTACCAAAGTAAAAACATCATGTTGAGAGGATGAATGAAGGACAGCTCACAAAAGGTATATACAAGGCAGATGTGAGTGGAAACACTGGGAGGGGACGCCCTAGGAGGACATATAGTGACCTTATTGGTGATGTTCTTCAGAAAGGTCAGGTGCATAGTACTCGCAACCGGCGTGTGTGTATGACCAATTGTATGAACCTAACCGAGGCAAAAGGAGTGTGTAGAGATAGTAGCAGATGGCGTTCCGTGGTGTCTGCCTAACCCCATGGGAAAAAGGCGTGATTGTATGTATGTGTGTGTACAATTTAGACTCAAGGTTCTTTAATGTCAATCAATTTGCTTGGCCTATGTTGGGGTCAGGTTCCAGTCTGAATAACCACACCCTATCTGACCTCCACAACCCAATTACTGGGTAAAACATTACCTCTTTGTAAGACATTTGTGAGACTCAGGCTTTTGAAGACCTGTAATGACTGTAAAAAATCTAAAAATGACCTGACACCTGGGAACAAAAGTTTAACATGCTTTTGGAGACACGGAGAGGTCTCAGTAATAGGTAGAATGGGCTGGTGTCCGCAACTCCACGTCTGAGCGCGTGTTTCGCGTAAGAAAGGTCTCGGGAAGTAAAGATGGTTACCCATCCATGGACTGACCTCAACAAGCGAAGCTTAACCTAATCAATCAACCCACGTGGCTATAATTACTTAGTCATAAGCCCCTACTTAAGTTTCTGAAACGTCTGCCTATAAAATAGGCATTTGATTACTTAAATTAGCATTAAAAATGAAACTGAATAAATTTACCCAACAAAACTTGTTTGACTAGACCTGATTTATTTAATTATGGACAAATAATAATTTTCTCTATTTAATATTTACACAACATCAACCATCTTTTTTACAGCAAGCAGCGGTGATTCAGACAAAGACTTATCACGTCCTGGCTCAGGACTAAGCCCTGGCATGGGACGTATCACGGGTTCGGCTAGCATAGAGACCCTGGTGAGGGTTGGCATTGAGAAGGAGCATGGTCTCAGTCCGGACTCCAAGATGGTGGTGCTCCATGACTTTGCTCCTTGCGTTGATGATGAGTTAGAGGTTAGTTATCCCATCTAACGCTAGCCTAGTATATAGCCGGTATACGGCAGCTGAAGTATTTCTTGGCAGTGGAAGACTTATCTTTTTTTTATAATTTGAATGGTGGTTTGACTTTGGGAGTCTGTGTGCGGGTAACTGGCTAAAAGAATAGCATTACCCTATTTCTTCCCGTAGGTGTCGTAAAAGACGACTTAGGGAGTTATGAGAGAATGGACAACAGTGTCCTTTATTCATTTGAAATACTATAAGTACTGCCCAGCAGTGGATGATTCCGGGCTGACATGATGACAGCGATCTGCCTGCCAAGCGTGGCGACTATGCCCAACTGTGGGGGTGCCGGACTTAAACTATAGCACTCCATAGCCCCCTATTTAGGCAAACCGCGCTTGAAAGGGCAACTATAAGTCGTCGTCGTCGTTTCAGCCGTAAGACGTCCACTGCTGGACTTAGGCCTCCCCCAATTTGGGGGGCTTTGCCATAATCGCCACGCTTGGCAGGCGGGTTGGCGATCGCAGTATGGTGGTAAAATGCATAGAGAACGCTGCTGCCCATTCTCTAGTAAGTCCCTTAGTCGCCTCTTACGACACCCACGGGAAGAAATGGGGTGGTGTTGTTCTTTACGTCCGGCACCACACGGTAACTATAAGTAATAGAATCAATTGTTATTTTTTTCTCCAAATATTTTAAGTGACTTCAAAAATTGTCTTGATTTACTTAAATGATTTTTCAGGTAAAACGCGGCCAAATAGTAAACGTATTATACCGCGAGAACGACTGGGTGTATGTGATAGTGGCGGAGTCCCGGCGCGAGGGCTTCATCCCGCACTCGTACTGCGCGCCCTGCGAGCATCACGACCTCAAGAAGAAGCTGCCCAGGAGTCGGTCGCCCGCTGATCTGGCGCATCGAGATGTTTCACAGTGAGTATACCGTCCATAAATCATCCAGCCACATTTATCAATATATACCTATTCATCATCGTCACCCAATTGCACGCCATGAATAAATATAAAGAAATATCTTACGACGACCAACACACCGTTATCTGATCCCAAACTAGGCAGAGCCTGTACTATGGCAACCAGACAACTGATAAATATACTTATACTATCTAAATACATACATATTATATACCCAGACACAGAACAAATAGTTGTGCTCATCACACAAAGATTTGTCTCGGGTGGAGATTGAACCCACGACCTCAGTCTTAGCAGTCAGGGTCACTAACCACTAGACTAACAGGCCAGTCATCATTCAGCTCGATTCTCGGCAACTCTCATCCAGCTGCGACCAGTCACCTTGCGAAGATCGAGCGACGAGGCGTCTTACCTTTGTTTGCTGATTCGTGGTCTCCACTCATGTACACATTTACCTCAATGGTCATCGGTTCTACGGCTAATGTTACCAGCCCTTCAGCTAGCTAATTACTTTATTTCCAATTTCACAATTAATATACAGGCGATAGGATAATACTATAACACAACTGTTTTCAAATTGCATAAATCATTAAGTATCTCCACTGGCACCCAAGCTAAGATTAAACTTGTGTTATAGATGCCAGGGCTCTCTCTATCAATACGCTTTCCAATTTATGCAAACTAGTGCGGAGTTATATTGATTAAGTATAAGTACATATCGTTAAGTACAAAAGAGAATAAAGTTAAAGTTAATAAAATAAAGAAAAAAAAAACATACTGTTGAATGATGAATAATAAAAAACTTAAAAAATCAAAACAAAATAAAGAAGTATTAAAAATAAAATAATAGCCTCTCTCGGTGTAATTTTAGTATGTGTATGTATTATGTGTGTCTGTATTATGTGTGTCTGTGTGGTGTGTGTGTATGAGGTGTGTGGATGTGTGTGTGTGTGGCATATGTTTGAGTTGTATGAATAAGAGGAACTATTAAAAAAGCTTTCCTAGTAACTTTTCAGTCTCCTCGTAGGTAAGAGTCATAATCCGTTGATTTATTTTCTTTTTACAATCGAATTTATTTAAACCATAAATATTGCATTGTTTGTTAATTGCATTATAAATTCGACTACCTAATACTCGAAAGTGTCTTTCAGCCAATTTAGTTATGTAACGTTCTATAGGACAGACATATTTTGACCTAGTATTTGCCAGACAACCAGTATTTTGCTTGACAGAACCATGTCTGCGCAAGATGGTATTAAGTACAAAGAGCTGTCTAACGGTCATAACTTTGCAGTCTTGGTACAATTGTGTGGTGCTATAGCGTAAATGTTTGAAAGTCATGACTTTAAGAACAGCTCGTTGCGCTCTTTCCAGCTGTAGTAGGTACCTATATACGTTTTTGGAGCACCTCCCCAAGTCGTTATCCCCCAAATGAGAGCACTGATTGACAGAGTGAGAATTCTTTAAGCTATGTCGACAACTTTGTTTCTCTGCCGGACCACCTAATACCATGTACCCAAAGACACTCTTTGCATGTCCCTATTATTAAAAAATAAAAATAACCAAATTAACTTCCATGTTTTTGCGAACTCGAGTTGTTTCCCTTGATGCGATTGGCATGACTTAGCACACTTAGACTTAAAAAAGTATGATTACTCAATATTACCCATATTGTTCCGCCATCGCAAAATTAACTGTAAAGATGTGTAAATTACAAAGTAAATTATGAACAGTGTACGCTGCCAGGCTAGACTAGACCCCTACCATAGGATTTCAAATGCGCAGTGGAAGATATTATGGTGGGTCCAGGAGACAAGAAGTGGCGAGCGAAACTAGTCCGCCGTACGCGGAGCAGACAATATATAGTACAATTCAAAGCAAGACGCATTACAAATAACAAATGACTCACCTAAAATACAACAAAACAACTTACCTGGTGGTTGAAGGACACTGCTTCTGGGGTTACCTGGAGTTATGTATGTAAGTGAGTGTATATGTATCGTGTCGTGACGTTATGAGTATTCTCCTGGTAACAATCCGCTTGCAATAAGGCTGGAGGCAATCACAGCATGCGGTGTTCAAATCACTCATTCCCAATAGCGTCACTTTGCTTAACCTTCAAACTATTTCAACAAGATATGTCCAAAACCCGTGTTATCACGTCAAATTAGGGGTTAATTACAATCACTACAATTGGGTCATGACAGATTGTCCACAAAACGACCGGGGTAAGGGATAACTTTCCAAAAGATCGCGAGATACAACCGGCGACGTGTTCCTTTCAAGAACTTCAGTTTTAACAAACGTAACCCGTATATTTTCAAATTGGGGTTATTTAACAATCAAAACAATAGGATCACGACTAATTATCCAACAAAACGATCGGTTTTAAGGGATTAATTTCAACAAAAGGGGTCGAGACGCCAAGAGGACCCGCCAAATCCCAGAGCGTGTGTCAAGTGTCAAAATCAAACTGTCAAGTGACAGATGTCACTCCGTTCGGTACGCTCCGTTAGGCGCACAGATTAAACAAATAGATCGGGACTAAACATCTACCCCCCCCGGACGGGCCTTCCCGTCCGCTAATCACTTGGCAATCCCGACAAGGTTGCGTTTTATCAGTCCACCTGACGCGCTGCTGGAGGATGTGCAAATACTCCAAGCTCCAACGCTTCCAAAAACTCTGAGCGGGCTGCTGCACCAACTGAAACCGCGATAGCCAATTTTGGCTCACATCGACAAAAGGGTGCTCCGGCAGGGCGGCAAGTGGCTGTCAAATCAAAAAAAATGGCCCGGGGTCAGGGCCTCCAAGACGTTCAGGTCCGAAGACAGCGGGCACAATGGACGCGAGTTCAATACAGCTTCAAAACGGCAAAATACCGTACCTAACTCCTTAAAGGTGAGAACGGTGTCTCCCAACAATCTGCGCCAGAGTCCCTGTGCCGCTTTCACCACGGCCTCAAAAAATACCCCCCCAATGGGGGCAGGCTGGCGGGTCAAAACAACAACAAACAACAAAAACAACCAAACAACAATAACAACCAAACAACAACAACAACAACAACCAAATGGCCCTCCTTAGGCAACAAAAGGGGGTGACGGACCCCATAAGGAAGGCTAGAGTGACTCAACCGTCAACACATAAACAACAAAAGACCCGTATCGTCCAAAAGGGGTTCAACTTAATAACGGCTCCCGACAATATCCAAAACTCTCGCTGCAGAATGGCCAACAGCGCATTGCAACTGGCATGCGAGTTCTTAATGTGACGATCAGTCACCAACAATTCAACAACAACAAACAACAATTCAACAATTTGTCGAGGGAGCTAAATCGACTCAACAAAAAAATCAGGGTCCTTCGTTCCAACAGCGAGCACCTTGAGCCCGGGCAAAGGACCCGACATCAAGACTGGCGATCGAGGCCAATCATCCTCGGGGTGAGTCAGCCAGTCTGGTCCCCACCATAGGGGGTGAGCAATCAAGCGGGGTGCCATGCACCCACGTGAGGCCACGGCGCCTGGGTTCAAATCTCCAGGCACGTGCCTCCAAATCAAAGGCGTTTCAAAATTTTGAATCTGGGATACTCGGTACGCAACAAAGACCTCCAAAGAGTGGACGGACGTCTTCAACCAACACAAACAATTTGACTGTCCGTCCAGGTATAAGAAACCCGAATGTCCACAGTTCCACCCAAAGTGTGAGCAACGTGGTTCAATAGACGCACAAGATGCGCCGCCCCTGACAATTCAACTTAGAGATGGTCAGTGCCGTCCGGAGGGGGGCCACCTTGCTCTTGGCCAAGACCAGTGACAAATTCACCTGGCCTGTTGCGCAGACGGTGCGCAAACAAACAACAGCTGCATAACCGTGCGAAGACGCATCACAAACAAGGGTAGCAGTGTAGCTC
This sequence comes from Aporophyla lueneburgensis, assembly GCA_932294355.1. Lineage (NCBI taxonomy): Eukaryota > Metazoa > Arthropoda > Insecta > Lepidoptera > Noctuidae > Aporophyla > Aporophyla lueneburgensis. The sequence goes on along the minus strand of OW028751.1, from coordinate 26,456,055 downwards.
CCAGGGGGGAGGATAGCGCGGGGTAACACGACCTCGTTGACTGCAGGGAGTGCGGATACAAATTGGAGCCAATCTTCCAACAGGGTTTCCCGAATTGGCTCGTCCCAGCCAAGTCCCGCAGTCCAAAGGCGCTCAAGAAAACAATTTTGCCCAAAACAATACAAACAAACAACAAAACAATAGACAAAAGGCAACCGTGGGCTCCCATGTCCACAATGACACGGACCACAACAGAGTCCCCCGTGGGCCCCCAGACCTGACCGATGCCGTTGGCAACAAAACCGTGTCGATCTGAGGGGTACCTTAGCGGGGCAGGCGCCAATGTCCTAACAATGCCTGGGCGGCGACCGATCGCCACACCCAGACCCAAGTCTTTCCCGACGAGGATGCAATTCAAATTCCTCGTACGCGCGGTGTCCCGAGCCACGCGCCATCGCTGGAAGGGCATATCCCACCGGATGCCTGAATGGCGGGGGGCGTGACTCCAACCGGGGACGTTCCGCCAATGGAGGGGAGGGAAGGCGGTGCTGGTCTGGCCAGCGCTGCCCAGCGCTGCCCAGCAACAACTGCGTAATCGCCTTTACGCGGGGAGACCAAATGGCGGTCGCGCGGCTCCCGATCAACTTGCGCGGGGGGTGGAGTGCGGCGCTCAAAATTGCGGGCCTCTCCCCGGTTCTGAACCGGCGAGGCAAAAGCCCGGTGACCAACTCCATGGTACCTCCCCGTACGCGAACCTTCATCAGAGGCTGGTCTGCCAGCGTGGTTCGCGTTAGCGCACAAAATGTCCAAATGGGACCCCCTACAAATTCTACAAGGGCGGGGGTTGGGGCAGTCCCGATGGAAGTGAGCCCCCAAACAAGAGAAGCACATGCGGCGTGCAATGGCAATTCGGCGGCGGGCACTCACGTGCAATTTCAATAAGGCCGCGCAAGTTGCCATCCCATGCCCCGTGTCCCTACAAAACTCACAACCAGGACGACTCTGGGTGCCAGCAAAACGAGCGGCGGGGCGACCATCAACAGGCCCGCGAGCCCTAATCCGTCCCTGGTCTCGTGGCCGGGAAGACGGCTGGCATGACTCAGTGGCAACGCCAGAGTTGTCCACAAACCGACACTCATCCTCCAAAAATTGGACGAGGTCATCAAATGGGGGGAGATGTGTGACACTATCCCCACCATACTTTTGCTCGAAACGAGCCCTTAAATCGGCAGGAAGCCGTTGCAGCACAACGTGCACCAAAAGGTAAGACCAATGGTCCACCGGCAAGTCCAATCGCTTTAAAGCGTTGGTCGCTGCCACCAACGGGTTCAACAGGTCAGTACGCAATGCTGACAATCCAGTAATGACCGGTAACCCCAAAATCAATTCAATATGAACGTCAGCCAAACAACGTTTATTTTGGTACCGCCGGGTGAGTAGCTCCACAGCGGTAGGGTAGGCTGAGTCAGTCAACGACAGATGCTGTACCAAGGCTCGGGCCTCACCTTCCAGGACAGACAACAAATAGGCCAACCTTTGGGCGGGTCTGAGGTCCGAGCGTGCATCAACCAAACTTGCAAACAGGTTTTGGAAACCGTACCAGTGGTCCCAGCGACCGTCAAGTGTGGCAGTTCCAAAGCAGGCAATCTACTCAATAGTCCGGGACCTGAAACAACCGAGGTCTCCGGCTTGACCTGGACAGGTGTCCGGCACTGCAATATTTCCATTTGTATGCCATTGCAGAAACAAAACCATTCAAATAAACAAAACAATTAAATTATCAAATAACAAAGTTCAATCAATAAATAACAAGGAAATCCAACGCAAACAATCAAATAAAATAAACCAAGCAAAAGGTAATTAAGTAACAAAGTTCAAACAATCAATTACAAAATAACTACAAGCAAACAATCAAACTACCAAACTGACTAATCAGCAACTCAAGAAATAACAATATATTGGTTTCAATTCAATTCAACAATAAACTTTTATTTTAATTCAAACCCAATATCAACGTTCAAAATTCTATTTCATATTCAATTCAAATATTCAAATTCTAATCCAATTCCAAATGTTAAGTTCACAAACCACTGTGTGGTACAACAATACTGAACCTTTATTCCAATTTAAAACAATGGTAATACTAAAAAATGCCAATTTCAACAAAACTACCATATTGATGGTACAAACTCAATATTTTAATGTCTTCCTGACATTCAATACAACACAGAGGTCAGACACAAAAAGGGGCTACAACAAGGGGCTGCAACACAGCCCAATCCAATCCACTTTATTAGCCCGGCTGACCTTGGCAACATCAGGTTACCCGTCTCAACAAATTTACAAATTATTTCAAACAAACAAGCAATCATAGTTAACAAATATTTACAGCGTATTACTACTTCCCTTATAGAGACTGCCAAGTAATTAGCCTACTGTAAATTACCAATTTGGTGGTTTTATAGGTTAGAACCACGCCTCTGATACCAAAATGTACGCTGCCAGGCTAGACTAGACCCCTACCATAGGATTTCAAATGCGCAGTGGAAGATATTATGGTGGGGTCCAGGAGACAAGAAGTGGCGAGCGAAACTAGTCCGCCGTACGCGGAGCAGACAATATATAGTACAATTCAAAGCAAGACGCAATACAAATAACAAATGACTCACCTAAAATACAACAAAACAACTTACCTGGTGGTTGAAGGACACTGTTTCTGGGGTTACCTGGAGTTATGTATGTAAGTGAGTGTATATGTATCGTGTCGTGACGTTATGAGTATTCTCCTGGTAACAATCCGCTTGCAATAAGGCTGGAGGCAATCACAGCATGCGGTCTTCAAATCACTCATTCCCAATAGCGTCACTTTGCTTAACCTTCAAACTATTTCAACAAGATATGTCCAAAACCCGTGTTATCACGTCAAATTAGGGGTTAATTACAATCACTACAATTGGGTCATGACAGATTGTCCACAAAACGACCGGGGTAAGGGATAACTTTCCAAAAGATCGCGAGATACAACCGGCGACGTGTTCCTTTCAAGAACTTCAGTTTTAACAAACGTAACCCGTATATTTTCAAATTGGGGTTATTTAACAATCAAAACAATAGGATCACGACTAATTATCCAACAAAACGATCGGTTTTAAGGGATTAATTTCAACAAAAGGGGTCGAGACGCCAAGAGGACCCGCCAAATCCCAGAGCGTGTGTCAAGTGTCAAAATCAAACTGTCAAGTGACAGATGTCACTCCGTTCGGTACGCTCCGTTAGGCGCACAGATTAAACAAATAGATCGGGACTAAACAAACAGACATTGTAACAGCGCCAAATGGAACTACACAAAAATCTTGAAAAACAACAAGGAAAAGCTAGCCAGCTTAAGCCAGTTCTTAGTCTTTCTCTATTAGCTCCATCGAAGGTTAAGCTACACTTAAGGCCTGCGCAGACGAGGGATTTTTGTCCGCGGACTTTTATCCGCTAAAAATAGATCGCTTACAACTGTATCGAGTAACGCAAACGAGGGATTAAAAATACCGCTTAAAAAAAGTCCCCCGAATAACCGAAGACATGCAGAGAGCGGACCGGAAAAAAGTACGGGGGAGTCCCCGAAAAAAATATAACTCGTTAAGAGCGTTAACGTCGATTTTGGTTGTTTGACCCAAAAAGCGTACTTTTCAAACCATTTAATCACCTCATAAAACGTATCTAACGAAAGTGTGAATATCTAAATATTGTTGGAAATATTTCGGTCTGAAAAGTTGACTGAAAACCTTTTTACATTAATAAAGTATTCGTGAATTCTAACCAGATAAACAAACAGTGTTTTCTAAAATCCTTTTACAGTAGTCATTTCGAAGCTTAAAATATCCGAAACCACTAATAAAATTGACAAACTAATAAACATATTTAATTGTTCACATCCTTGAGCAAAAAACTGAGAGAGACGTTTTTGATTTTCAGCGCCTAACATAATAAATAAAACAATAAACAAAGTGAAATTAACAAGAAAAAGCAGTTGCTAAATTCATTATTTCTTCCAATAAATCTTATTTAATTTTACAAAATAAAGGTGTATTGTAATAGAAGAACATCTTTTTTAAAACTTGCAATAAAAAATTTCAACTAAATTAGTTTTATTATTTTTCTACAATTATTTTAAAACTACTATAAAACCGTGCGCGGTAATAATTTTAAATCAGTCCGCCGCGAGGCTGTTCAAAGAGTGGACGTATCGCTCAGTGCTCTACGCGTGACCTCTCCCGACCCTTGGCATCGAGTGAGTTTATAGTGCGATATAAAGATCTTGGGTTGGTAAGTAAAATAATTATTTTTTATTTAGATAATTGAAAACAATGTTTTTCGAAACAACAAAAATTGTTTCAGGTGCCATGGGGAATAAGAGTAAAAAAACGAAACTAGTTTTATCGAGGAAAAGGAAGAGACTCAATCAGGAGGTTTTAGCTAAAGCTAGAGCTAAAAGGTTGGGTAAAATAATATTTTGAATAGAACTTGATTTGTTATCTTTGTTGATCGAAGTTTGCTATATAAGGTCCTCGTTTATTAATTTATTTCCATTTTTGATTTTTTTTTAACTTGCTTTGTTATAATAATAATTTAATTGATTTGATTTAATTTAAACTTTATTTCTTCTTTTTAGAGAATTTAACTAAAAAATTGTTTTTAAAAATGTTTTTAGGGTTCCGTAGTGAAAGAGGAACCATTTATAGTTTCGCTAAGTCTGTCTGTCCGTCCGACCGCGGCTTAGCTCAGAGACCCTTAGTACTAGAAAGCTGGAATTCAACATGAGTAAACATATTAATCACGCAGACAAAGGGGTAAAATAAAATCCTGTTTTTTTTTATCTTCAGGCATTGTAAAGAAAATAATGTTGTTGTGAGTACGGAAGATGTTAAAATCCAAAATGAGGCAAAGGTAAAGCACAACTAACGTATTTTTTATTTACAATTTCATATTTACGAATGGGATTACATCTATCTTTTTTTTTCAGGACTTAGCCTCGTCTTCCAAAACCAGCTTGTCGATGTGTGGAACACACGTATCGGTTATCTTTCAAAGTCGGTAAAGGAAAACATTTAATTAAATCTACATACAAGTGCTATATATAATAAATATAATATTGTAAATAAAGAATTCTTCGATATTGAAATATTTTATTTTAAAACTAGAATACTTAATAACTTGCTAGAGGACCATCGCGACTTCCTACGACTTCAAAATGATGAACCCCCTTCATTATGATTTTTTCATGTACTTTTTTATCAAATGAGCAATTTTTTATCAAAATTCATTTAGTAGTAAACTCATCCATAAATAAACTCTCAAACTTGCGCGTTTATAATTATTATTTGAAAATATGATCTGTATGGTATTCTGATGTGTAATCGATATGAATTGAAGTTTCATCAAAATTCGTTCAGTAGTTCTTACGGTAAATTGTTAAAATCATTCATCCATACATCCTCACAAACCTTTGTGTTTATAATATTATTCGTAGTAGGATTTTACATTTGTACAATATTTCTAACTTTTCTCCCCTAAATAGTACCTACTTACTCTACTACGTATCCAAAATTGCCTTTTTATTTCACAAGCATGTAATAAAAATAAGAATAGTAAATAAAAATCAACTGACGATTAAATAAGTAAGTATCATTAAACATTACGGATCAACTTGGGTTAGTTTGACTATAATGACGGGCAGCACACCAACTCTACGCACACAGTTATGCGCGTATCTGTGTGAGTGGAAGGAGCACTGCAATTACCTAAACTTGGTGCCGTGGATTTCACGTTAACGCTCTTAACTAGGAGAAGCAACGCACATGGCGGACTTTAGTCCGCGTTGGGCGCTCGAGAGTGATTTAAGGGGATGGACCCAGTATTTTATTTTAAAATGTCTTCTCTTTTTCTTAAACTTCATGTAAATTGCAACACAACATAACCTCTGAATATTTGCTTCCATAGTGTGCACTTCTCTACATTTACAAGCATTTGTTGATCGCACACCGTGTGCGTTGAGTTCGCGGTAAATCCGCGGTGGACTTTTTATTCGCGGAGCGTACTTTTTCTCCACGGACAAAAGTCCGTCGTCTGCGCAGGCCTTTACCGCGGTCGATTCGTGGATGGGTATCCATAACATCCATAACATATAGACTCCACCGTGCCTTTTAAATCACGTTCATCCGTTGGTACTGTTATTTCTAATAACCTGTACGTATCAACTCTTATTGCCCAGTCGCTCCAAGTACATTACTAGTATTCAGCTTCATCGGTCAGACTGGAAGCTAACCCAACATAGTTCGGTAAACGCTAGGCAGATCGATTGAATGTCTGGTAGTAACAAGTTACCTAATTTTCCCGTCCTCCTCTCCAGATTATCCGTCTCGGACGGGGTAACAAACGACGGGCACTCCGAGTTAGGCAGCGAGGGAGAGGCGTGTCCGTTCAGCAAGGATCCCTCCGGACGGTACGTGGTGCTGTACACCTTCACCGCTCGAGATGAGAACGATGTGGACGTGGAACGCGGCGAGTTCGTGACTGGTAAGATCTCATGTAATTAATTACACCTCTATTTAAAACACAGAAAATCATCAGAACACAGCAACGCTGTTTTGTGGCAGAAATTATCATCTTCATTTCACCCGAAAGACGTCCACTGCTGGACATAGGCCTCTCCCAAACAAAGGTTCGGAGTAATATTTTGGGGCAATTGTAGTGACAGGGAAGAGATCTTTAAGGCCCAAAAACGTTGCAGAAGATCTATGTCAAATTTGAAATCCACAGACACCTGTGAGCCTATGTTTAAGTCACGGAAAATACTTACCTTCCCATCGTTGTATATTTTAGAAGTGGCAATCTTTGTTAAAATGAATTTTAATTTATTTCCGGCACTAGTCAACATTAGGACTCGTTCAGCTCCTATGAGATCCCAATATAAAAATTTACTTCATACAGGCAATTATAAAACAGCACTTCTTAGGAAAAATATTATGTCAATGGGGCCTATAGTATACAATAAAGTTCCTCACAATTTAAAAGAACACCCTATTTAAATATTTAAATCGAAGCTGACTGCGTTATTATTAACAAAATGTTATTATAGTATAAAAGACTTTTTAAATGATGAAAATGTATGAATGACAATTAAAATATTTATTGACTTGTAGGATCATTTGTATTATATGAGAATGACTTAATTATTAATTTAGATGAAAACTGTATCATTACATTTTACCTATGACTGCATGATTTGTATTTTATTGTTTTTACTTTTTACGACTCTTTTGTTTGTAACTTTGCATGCCGTAAAGTAGAATGTAGCGGAAACAATTGAAGACATGAGTGGATGAAGGTGATATGTCGCAAAATTCTAATTTCGAGAAAATTGAGTTCAAAGTTTCGTATAAACATTTTAGGATATTTCAAAACACTTTACATGTATTTATCCAATAAGAGTGTCTGGCGGCGCCAAACGTTTAATATTTTTAAGTAAAATTGTTTGTATGCACAAAACACCATCAATTCATGCATGCATAAAATGCGACATATCACCTTCATCCACTCATGTCTTCAATTAATATTTCCCATCTTATACCTGTACCTACATTGTTGGCAAATAAATATGAATTTGAAAAAAATTGGGGGGAAGGGTTTTTCATAATCGCCACGTTTAGCAGGTGGGTTGACGATCGCTGTATGGTGAATTAAGCAGTATGGTGGCAGAAATTATGGTAGTCATTCCCCAGGCAAGCGAATAAAGTAAGGGAAACGGATCTTTTTCTCCCTCGGATATCCGCAAATACTGATACGGATACGGATATCCGGCACTAGTCAAAGTGTAGATTCCAGTGACAATGAGATAATATTTTGCAATCTTGTATGTTTCAGTTCTCAACAGGGAAGACCCAGACTGGTACTGGATAGTGCGCAGTGACGGACAGGAGGGGTTCATACCGTCTGGCTTTGTGTACCCTGCTGTTGTTCAAGGTAATACATAACTTCGCCCATCGCTTCACCTCCCACAAACACACACATACACACACAGCACCATATAATAATGTTAGAATAATTTTATTTTTATGCTTTTCTTTTCATATTTTTTCATTTCTGTTTTTGTATTTAATTTATTTGTAACCTATTTTAAAATTGTATTTTGTAGTACATATGTTTGCCTATTCCTATGTTGACATTAGTGTCTAAAACAAATAAAATGGGAGAGGGCGCTGACTCCTGACATACAGGTAAACCTAGTTCAGGAGTCAGAGGTTTCAAACAAGTTTCTGTAACCAATGATGTTAATAAAGAATTACTACTAGTACTAGTATCTCTCGCATAACTCAGCCTATAATTTTCCCACTGCTGCGACACAGGCCTCCTCTTTGTGAGGAGTGGGCAGTAATCCAAATTTTAAAAAAAAATATTGTATACGAATATTGCAAACATTTTAAAAGAGTAACGGTGGAGTTTCTGGCCCATTCTTCTCCATACGAATCTACTTTTGGAAGGGGCAACTAGAATCAATTCTATTTTGATATAACTGTAGACGTTCAAAAGTGCCTTTTTTGGGCCTATTTGAAATAAATGCTTTGACTTTTGACTTTGACCACCACGCAGGCCCAGGACGAGTTGGTAGATGTCACATATCTTCGAATTTTTAGTCCTAGGACATGCTGGTCCCCTCATGATGTTTTCTTTCACCGTTTTGAGAGCTTTGGTGAAAAAATTATTTACACAAAGTAAAGCGCCTGCCTGGGTTCGAACCTGCGACCTACAACTGGGTCAGTCACGGTCGTTACCACTGATACACCACTGCTCTCACACGTGTGTAACACACTACGTGATGTGTAGTGTGTTACACACGACCATCTACAGAATTTGAATCATTTTGTATTCGTATTGAATAATAATAATTATTATTAATTCAATCAACCAATCATGAGTCGACTATAACCACATAGACGATTCCCAAGTTTGCCACATTGCCACAGGTATATACAATGGCAATTGATAGCAATGCTTTTAATTTTAACAACTCAACCACGTTGGTTGCGTTATTTACGTTGCTTAGCAGACGAATTTATCACACTTATGAACCTAAGGGTTTGCAATTTCCATTCCTTCGGGTTGAAAATGTAGCGATTCGTTGAGCTTCTTAAGTTCTGAGTTGAGCTGTACGATTAGTGACAAATTCGTGTACTGACTGGACAGGTCCACTCAACCTGTGTGGTTCTTTCCTCAAAAGACCATTTCTGTCACCAATCCACATAGTCTCCACATGATGTGACCAAGATACTGAACTTAAAAACTCTTAGATTGGACTTTAAAAGAGACTGTGTCCTCTGAGTTATTTCGGCCTTTCTTCTCCAAATAGTCAGATAGGAAACGCTGACCTCATCTAGTTTTTGAAATAAGATTGACGAAGAGAAATAAAATTATGTATCATTATCATTTATCAGTTTTCTGCTTTCCGAATGCAGTATGTCCTAACACCTTTTTAAAGTCGTCGTTCGATCTAGCTTAGCGATGTCCCACGCTTCGATGTCATTAAATTACGGTAATTAATGGTACACGTAGTAAAAAGTGTACGTGTACCATCGATACGAAAGAAGAAGAAGAACGGTAATTAATTAACATTTCATTAGTCGCCACGTTAAAATTTAACAAAGAACTGATTCACACAGTTAATTTTTCTAAAGCATCATTGTTGTAAGACTTTTTTCTACTTACATTGAAACTTTAAACTATTTACTACTAGTGCTTCACACGGTTTTAAGAGCAGTAGTGGCCTGGTGGTAACAGTCGCGACTTACGAAACTAGACAGGCGTTTAATTTGTGTGAATTATTTCATCACATCTTAAAACGTTGAAGGAAAACTCCATGAGGAAATCGGCTTGTTTTATCCTAGAACCAAACATTCGGAGACGTGACATCTACCAACTCGCACTGTGCCTGCGGACCGAGGCATTCTCATAGTGAGGTGGCCTGTGGTCCAACTGTGGATCATTATATGCTGAAAATGATGATAAATATGTATTTAAAAATTCTGGAATAAGCTCTCTAAATTATGTAGAAAACCGCATAAAAAACGGTTGCTATTTTAAAAGAAAAATACTACTTAAGACAGTCTTGTTTTCTATAACATAACATCACGCCTTGTGTCCCCGAATGCTTGGGCAGAGGTGAACCTATAATACACCCACATTTCGCCTGTTATGTTTAAGACCCTGTAATAGGGGGCGAGCCTATTGCCATCAACCAGGCACAAATCCAGTTTCAAGGCTGCTACTGAAAAATTCCAAATAAGAGAACCCAAAAACACTTTGCCCGACCCCACAATCGAACCCAGGACCTCATGCGACCACCAAGGCACCAGTATGTTTTTTTTTTAAATCTGGTATTTAAACTAATCTATTTTAACTAAAACCTTCAGCTACACAACAAGACAACACACAGCCTATCCTGTCACCGCCGCCAACGAACCCCAACAACTCGCTGATGAACAACAACAACAACAACAACAACAAACTCAACAACGCGACGCCACAGGACAGCGACGGACGATACCACGGCACCGAACTAGTCATGCTCTACGATTATAAGGTAATTATTATAACTAGTGGTCGCTCAGTGGTCGAAATTCGACCATAATTAATTTAAAACAATACATTATTTAAAAAAAAAATATTAGCACTTCTTCTCAAATTAAAAAAATAGAAATATTACTTTCTTTTTTTATAAGTCGATTCTTTCACATGGACAGAAAGTAAAGAGTTTTAGGGAGTTAAATTTAGAAAACAGAATTACAGGAAAATCTTTCTAGCAAGTTCAAACTTGAGATTGAGATACACACAAGACTACCAAATCCCGTGCAGGCGCATATTTTGGCGATGTCACAGACTCGAAAGTACGATACAGAGTCTAGCTGTCAACTACACGAAACGAATTGAAAATGCCGCTCAAACATCGAGCTTATCTTCACTGGCACAATATAATGTGCGTGAAAAAATTATTAGCGCCGCCATTTTAATTCGCTTGTAGCCCGCGAAATTCAATAACAACATAAACAAACATAATGACATTTTCACGAAATATTCATTCGATGGGATAAAATTATATATTGAAATTATAATTCTGTAAATAGATACGTGTGACCGTCGGCAATCATATTTTGACAATGACCAGTAAATTGCAAAAAATGTTGTGGTCTAACTTTCCGCATCCACCAGTGCTTACGAGTTATTGTTTCCAGTAAAATTCTTCCATTTTGTCCTCAGGCGCAAGCCCCGGACGATCTGTCCGTGAAGCGCGGCGAGTGGGTGTACGCGGACCTGACGCAGCAGACCGTGGAGGGATGGCTGTGGGCCCACGCGCCTAAATGTCGTCGCTCCGGGTTTATACCTACCGCCTACGCGCGTGCGCCTCACACCACGTCGCTTTGAAACGTGTCCAACGTCAGCAACGTATCCAACGTTTGCAACGTCAGCAACGTGTACAACGTGTGCAATGTTCGTAACGTGTGCACGGTGCAGTGGGTCACACGAGTGAAACCAATTGTTATTGCAACAGTGCCAATTGCGTCGTGAAGTTTTCTGTTAACTTTAGATCATCATCATCTACCTAGCCTTTACCGAACTACGTTGGGGCCGGCTTCCATTAGCTGGCTGGCCATTCTTTTTGGCATGCAACTGAATACCAGTTGCTATGTTACAATTTAGTACAGTTTACACTGTATGTGTGTAATTACTGCATGACGGTTTTCAATCTATCTTACGACGTAATTGTTAAAATACAGGCAGGTCCTCTTTAAGGAGTTCTAAGATTATTCGAAAACGTTAGCAGCTCCTTATTTGTTACATGTTAGATTCAACTCTCAATAAAAATGTACTGCAATACAATATTTTCTAACAAATATGCTACACTTGGGATAGCAACCCTCAAAATTCAAATCGTCCATTTGCCTGTATTATCGTCCAACGCCTAAATCTTAGCCTAAAGCCATATTCTATGTAAATTATAGGACATAAGTTTCGTCTTCCGTACTATTAAGTATTTCATTCCATTATTTTATTATTAAATTGCTATATATACTCGAAATGTCAACATTTATGTAAAATATACTCCGTCCAAATTCGACTGATTTTGACAATACGCTTCATACTTTTATATGAATATTTTTAAGTATAAGATTTGTATGTAATTTGTACTTAATTACTTATTAATAAAATGGTTTTAAACTATTTGTTTTGTTTCATAATGACCCACTCACATAGGCTCTAAAAGTAAAACAAAAAGGAACTTTCCACAAACTATAATATTATATGTTACAAAAATCAGTTCAATTCTAAAACAATGTTCTTCTTCTTCTTCTTAGCTTTCTGCTTAATGTCATCCTTGATTTTCCATTCATCATACTGCTCCTGAACTTTCTTGATATCTTGCTCGGTAACAGTGATCGGCAGCTTCAGTTCAATTTGTTCACTCCTGATTAATTTTAAAGCATCTAGTTTCTGCTGCAAGTAAGGTCCTTGTTGACTTTCAAGCAAGTTTCTGAAATCTGCGAGTTTTTTGTTGCGAATATCGTCACAGTGCATTTCAGTGAGTCTGCGGAGAGATTCCTTGCGGGATAGCTTATGGAAGGATCTGTAAAAGAGTAAAATGTTGTTAATTTGTCGCAATGAGTAATGGTATGGTATAATGGGGGCGCAATCAACATAAAATTAATTATAAAATTTATATTCTATGTCAATATTTTGACAATGAAAATATCTTCTATATCACTAATTAAAAGCAACAGAAGGAGTGTCAGTGGATAAATTATATTTCTGCAACCAAAGACTGGCAGAAGCTAAATTCTTATACATACATCATTTAAAACTATTCACTTACTCAGGATGGCCTTTGTATTCAATATTGAGCTTTTCTAGCAGCCATTCAAACTTCTTGTAGTCATACTGTCTCAAATACTTCAGCAACTTTTTTCTTCTGTCGATGCGTTCTTGTACCAGTTGCTGAAATGGAAAAGATTTATTTAAACATTTCGTACAAGAAAAGCAAAAAGAAATAAAAATTAACAAAAAAAACAATTTTATTAGTGATGGGTATTAAATAAAATGCTATATAATGTTTTGATACCTTCATTTTCTTATTTCTTGGAAATTGATCCATGGTGTCTTGAAGATACCGTATCTGTCCCGTGAGAAACGCAACTGCAAATAAAATAGTCATTGTAACTGCAACATGCCCTGGCACTGAAGTGGAAGTGGGCAGGTCACCTAGCTAGATACCAAGACAAGAGATGGACACTACTAATAACGAAGTGGCTGGGTCCTACTGGCAAAAGACATATAGGATGGCAAAAGAAAAGATGGGTAGATGAAATTGTAAAAATAGCTGGGAAAAACTGGATGAGCAACGGTCAAGACAAACTGAAATAGAAAATGATGGATGACGCTTTTACCCTGTAGGGGCCACACAATAAACAACTCCACTACCACAACAAATTAAAATGTAACTCCCATAGTTATTTTAAGGATAAATAAAGCTATAATAATATTAAAAAAATAATAATAAGTGTTCCTTCTTATGATAAAGATGTGGCAATTTTTTATCTATAAGATACCACTGTTAAGATGGGTGTGCTAAGGTATCCTACAAAATAAACATTTTTTTATGTTTTCCAATTAGCCGGAGAGTGCCAGATTGTATGTATAAACTGGTTGCTAACTTGATTGTATTAGATTTATTTTTCCCCTATGACACTTATTTACATTCTTTGATTACTGTAACTCATACACTGATTTGTAACTTGTAAAATAATAGAAAATTGGTATTCTTGCCTTTGCAATGTGCAATTCTTTTACTTGTTGTGGTATGGTAATTTTATTTTAGGTGCATCGTCTTCTCATATATTGTATGCAAATATTGAAAACTATTTTAAAGGAGTTAAAGTGAGTTTCTTTCCCATCCTTCTCCATACGAATCTACCTTTTGGAAGGGGCAACTAGAATCAATTCTATTTTCATGTAACTGTTAACGTTCAAAAGTGCCTTTTTTGGGCCTATTTGAAATAAATGCTTGACTCTATTGATTAAAGTATGATTCGCGACTGTAGCAGATATGGCTTTAAATAATTATAATTATTCAAACCAAAAATACAACCCTCTAATTTCAAGAAAATTTTAATTTTTTGGACTACTCTGGCTCCTTCTCAAATGAAATAATATCATACTTTTTGTTTCGGCAGTGCTGTGGTCATACTGGTGTCTTCGCACTCTATCAATTAGCTCTTCTTTCACCAATCGATTGTATTCCTTACGACCAAGGTGGCCCACTGAGAATATCTTCTTCACTGCTTCCGAGGCACTGAAAGATGATGTAAAAATAAATATAGAAAAGAAAAAAATAGTTATTCATACTTTCGAGTATGTATGTTTGTGCATATATGCATAAGCCCAACCCTTTTCCAACTATGTGTGGGTCAGCTTCCAGTGTCACTGCATGCAGCTTATACTAGTATTTTACATGGAGTAACTGCCTATCTCACAACCCAGTTATTAGGTAATACAATACCCCTTGTTAAGACTGGTTATCAGACTTTCAGGCTTCTGACAACTCGTAATGACTATCAAACATCCAAGAATGACAACGAAGACCAACTTTACGAGGCACGGGGGGATTTTGTTATGTAAAAAGGCTATTGTTACTTACTCTATTGTTACTTACTCTTTAATATCCTCAGTTAAAGCATAAACTTTGCCAATAGCGGTCTCAGGAATTGGTGGCAGACCTTCCAAGTCTCCAGACTTCTCTGGTTTATATGCAGGCACGTATTCTGGTCTTACCCATTTTACATTGACTGTGTGTTTGATACCGCGAGATTGTACTATTGTACAAGCTAATCGTCGCAACATTGCGATAGTTATACTATTATTATTGATTAATTAAAATTAAATTATGTTTTTGTAACCACCTAACCTCCAAAACAAATTGACATTGACATGACAATATGAAACTGACTGACAGTTACAGTCGATGTTTTTTTTTTATCAATTGCGTTTCAGTTTTTTAACTGGGTGTTGCTATTTTGATCATGATAATAAGAGTTCTATCGTGGATTCGTGGAACAGGGAGATGGGCTTAAATTGGCCCGTTTAGCCAGGTTTCAACAAAAAGTATACATGTAACGTATAACATACGAAAGAGGCTAAATTGAATATTTGATATATTCTGTTTTGAAGTTTCTAACGCGCACCTCAGACCAAATAAAAAAGGTAGACGGAGCGCCGCGCTCTCGCAGTGAAGCAGGGTAAAGGAAGCCAAATTAGAAATAGGAAGCCGATCGTGTTCCAGTGCGTCGCGTGACACCGAATACGCTACACGTCATAACCCTAAAATTGGAACCTAATTATTGTAAAATGCCTTCCTGTGTCGTAAAAACTTGTAAAAACAATTCTGTAATACAAAAAAATCCACGTGGGATAACTTTTCACAAGTAAGTGTTTCATTTTGTTTAATTTGAAATAAAAATACAAAAATATTTCGTAATGCGTTTTTGGAACACAAAACCTCGCTTAATATCTTCGGTGTGACCAGTATATCCGTAAACAAAACTCCCTGAAATGCGGGTAGTTTAAGAATTATTTTTTTTTAAATTGTTTGTGTATTGGTTAAATCTTTTTAATTACTACGAAAATTATTATTATCTATTTTCGACGTCAAATAAAGAAAGTAAGCATTAATAAATTACTCGGGTTTAAATATTTAGGTTCTTATTGACCAACCTGACAATGCTATTGATATTGCCGTTTCTGAAAACGTTGACGTTTTTTATGGTTTATCGGGTCGCCGATTACGAAAACAACAACTATTTCACAAAAATTGCACAAAAACATAAAACAAAATAGACAAGAAGATTTATACAAAAAAAATTAAAATGCACAAAATTACACCTAAACAAAAAAATTATAATTAAAAATCAATGAAAATAAACAACCAAACCAAATATTTTTTTTTTCAAATTAATAAAATGGCAAAACCAAAAGAAATAAGCTTCCTAAAACCTACTTATAAGTGCCAATCGCTACCAATAGATGGCGTTGGATCGTTTTAAAACGCGGTAACGTTGTGTTTTTTCGAACTAATATAAAGTGAATAAACAATAGCTTCTGGCCGCGACTTCGCCCGTGCAATTCTACCTCCTTTCTTAGCGTTCGCCAACGCTACATTACGCTACGATATAACCGAACTCCACGCCGACGAAGTCGCGAGCAAAAGCTTGTTGGTTATATTGCTGGTGCTGTAGTACATTACTTATCAAAAAAGTTAAAATGTGAATCTTGTATCTCGAGACTTTTATCCACTCAGAGACTTTATTTTCATAAGTTAATTACGGTCAGGGACAAAGGTGGTTTACATTTTACGTCAAAAGATATTTTTTCAATTTTTTCCGCTTGTGAAATCTTAATAAAAAGAATCATCAAAGATGACATAATAATAAAGTCAGAGAGACAACATTTATATGTCGTTTCTCAAATTTTAAAAACCTTTATATGGGCAAAAGAATTTATTTTTGATTTGGAAAACGAATACAATTTAGCCGGCATGGATCACAAAGTAAATTTTATACGTACTGTTGTTGATAAATATATAAATATAAGATTCCACCATATTTCAAAACTAGATACTATATCCAGAAGTCGGGATAAAAAAGGCAGTATTACCGGAAATTAATGCAACTCAAAAGTTTTTAAAATTTGTCTCTTTTATTTTTATTGAAAGTACCCAATCGTAAAAAATTGTTTTATTTAAAAGTATTTCTATGTCATAAAAAATCATAATTATTTAATCAGAAATGGGGAAAAAAGTTTTTGGTGGCAACATTTTTTCCTTCGCACACAGACGCAATACAAGTGTTGCTACACTGAGGTTACGCACACAATTCTCTAAATGGTGCTTCACCACAGGGTGGCAAATGCTATACATTTTAATTTTTGTCTACTCAGCGCCATCTATCTACGAGGACATAAATTAAAAATGAACAATGTTGCCAGCGTATATCCATAAAGTAATTGGTAGTATATGTAAGTAAAAGGGGAAGCGCATAATCTTCGATTTTGATCTATTGTGAGTTAGTTAATATTTTTCTGTTTTTTTTTTGCATTTTCAAATGTTCCTTGATCATTGTATTTTATAAATGCTTTGTTCATATTGATAAAAAATTAAACTATTAGTAGAATTTACAACAGGCCACAGGGCGATATTGAAATTTTATGTCAATACTAGTAGTGGGTCGTTGTCGATTTTTTGACGGACGAAACGCAACCGTTTTTCCGACGACGAAAACGGTTGCAGAAAACGGTCGTCGTCGCAACTGGTTTGAAGAGCCGTCTTCAAGCCAGTTGTTGCGACGACGACCGTTTTGTAAAAAACGAAACTTATCGAATATGGAATAGAATTGCGTTTTCGTCGCGTGAAATAGTTGCAGTTTCTTCGAGAAGTAGTAATAAAATATAGACTCTATACCATTGACAAAAAGTTCACTTTTTACTGTAAGAACTGTTTTGTAAACGAACGCGGTTCACTAAGGACGACGTCGCGCGTCGTCGCGACGAGTGTGATAGTTGAATCAATGCGTTCTCGACCGTATTTTCTTAGCTGTAAAATACATAATCGCATCTAGTCATTCGAAGACTGGTTTGTGCAACGAAGACTGTTTGGATCCAAGACGCAAAAACAGTTTCATCGTCGTAGTCGTCGCAGAACATAAAACGGTCTTTGGAACGGATTAAGGACGACGACGCGACGAGTGTGATAGTTGAATCAATGGGTTCTCGACCGTATTTTCTTAGCTGTAAAATACATAATCGCATCTAGTTATTCGAAGACTGGTTTGTGCAACGAAGACTGTTTGGACCCAGGACGTAAAACGGTCTCATCGTTGCAAAACATAAAACGGTCTTTGGAAACGGTTCGTTGTCGCAACGCCCACCACTAGTCAATACAAAGATGTCTGCGGTTGCGCATGTTTTTGTAATTATTTTGTTTGCTTCCCGATTTTGAGTGTAAATTACGCGAGTTTAGTTCGCTACTCCGTATTTACTAAAAGTCTTGGAAGATTAACATTCGCTTAGTGTCTGTTCTTTCTAAATTACGTCGAGTTGAGTCCCGTGTGTTCCTCTGTGATTTAATCGAACCGAATTACTTAGGCCCCCCGTAAATTGGAGTTTGGACCATATAAGTTAAGTGTTTTGTGTTTAAATAACAATGTCTCGAAACAAGTGTTATGTGCCCGGTTAATCAATAAAAGCTGGTACCGAAGTTAATGTTAGGTTTTTATATGTAAAGTAATGTTTTGTTTTACGCAATAATTATAAACATCCAAAATTGATATTTGTTTTACTATCCCCGAAATCACAAGTTTATTGTAATAATGAATTAGCTTTACCTACCGAGTAGAATAGTGTGGAATAGTTGAAATATTCTGTTGTAGTAAAACTAAACCTAACAAATTCAAATCAAGATTTAAAATCTAGATTTGAATTTTTAGGTTGTTTTACTGGAACAGAATTTTCAACCATTCTACATTATTCTACTTGCTAGAATTACCGATACCTGATCCATCGATCTGTGCGGCTGTTAAATAAAGCCTTTGTAAGATTGAAAGGCTAAGTAAGCCGCTAAATCTCACAAAAAGGGTATCAAAATAAAACAGTATCTCGTGAACATTCATTTATTGCTTTGCGAGTATGAAACCTCAAACTTACAAAAAAATAAGCAATATTTTGTACTAATGTACCACTCCACATGACTGTACAGATTACGATATACGAATACATTCTCTTTATATACAATTTCGGGACAAAAAAAAAACAATACAATAAACTAATAAAAACAATCCTGTTTTAATCACTGATTTTAAAAATTGTAAATCATTTTGCAACATTGTCACTAAGAAGATTTTATTATGTATTTAATTTCATAGAACATATTTTGAATTTTTTCAACTTTACGTTTTTTTTTAAACCGGCTTTGAAAAGCCTACCCTGTTTACAGCCAATTTTCCGAAAGATTTTAGACAACCAGGAAGTTCACAAAATCAAATTTTGTTTCTCTAAAGTCAACTTTGTTAAGTTAAAAGAACTAGAATAATGTGGAATGTAGCATACTTTAACAGAATGTAGATTTTAAAATAAACTATTAAATTATGAAGAATTTTAAATGAATGTCACTAGAGTTTAGTTTTAGGTTCAAATTCTGCTAAAACCTAATGTTAAAATTACTATTATGAAACATTGATTTCTGCCTACAACGAAACGTTTTTAAGCTTGAAGTTATTTACCTACATTACATAGTATGAATTTGGCACCATGGTTGGTTACATTATTAAACGTATAAAGCACGTGTATTTTGTGTATCGTTGCGTTTCATAACCGATAGCTTTATTTTATTAAACTTGTGCGTATTATTGGCCTGTTTGTCTATAGTCATTGTGTATAGGTAAAAATGGCAATGGTCTATGTTTTAGTAAAGTGTATACTAAAATGTGCATAAAACTTCAAACGCTAACATTTTTGTGAACTCTAAAACCACAGCGTGAACTAACCACGAAAAATTAATTAAAAAAACATATTTTTTTAGTTCTAAGTAAAACTTAGCAGAATTTGATACCTACATTTAGCTAATCCACAAAACTACAGTTAGAGAATAGAAATAGACAATAGATAGATTTGCACACTGCTATTTTTAATTCGTAAAATTACCCACAATTCTTTTAAAGTTTGAATGAAATGCAAATTATTTTTGTGTTATAATTTGAGAAAGTTTTCCTCAGAAATTGTCTTTAAACAAAGCATTTTAGATGCTTATAGAGAAAAGCTAATTGAGTATTAGTTATTCGCTACCCATTTCTATAGAAAGGTAAATTATACACATACATAAATAATAACGAGAAGAATACAGGATCAATTTGAATTAGCAAAACTCCGCAGACGCGATGGCGATGTTAAACATGACCAAACAAAATATAAATAAATTTCATGAGTTTTAATCATTAATCAACCACAAGTAGTTAAATCAACTGAAATATCAGTATAAAAATAAGTTCTCTTGGTGCAAACCTGATGCATAAAACAAAAAGGTAACTGATTTCCTCAACTCATACCTTCAAATAACAAATCTATCAATGGTCGTATACCCCAAAAAAAAAACATCAGTTTTATTAAAAAACAATATTTGTTCTTGATTAGCTACTCATTACGTCTACGGAGTAATCGATAGCTAATTTAATTTGACCTACTCCGATTTTTAAATAGTATTTTATCTTCAAAATAGGGTAGTACACAATAATTAGCATTTCACAAACCCAATATCAACTATATCATTTAAAATTTAAAACATTTATATCAAACTGTAATTTTAAACTGTCTACATAGAAGGAATGCAACCTCTGTAACATTACACAATGAATTCATTCCTATTATAATTAAAAAATCCTTAATTTTAATACTGGACATCATTTATCTACTTATCATTAATCATCTTTTAAACACGAGATACAAAAATGTCTTTCAATCGTAAATTCTTAACATTAATTTGGGGCTTAGTTAACTAGACATTACGACCGTTTTGTTATAAATTAATGCCTTGAATTAATTGAAATTTTCAATGCCCCGTATTTTTCTAAGGCTTTTTTTTTTAACAAACGAACTGAAAACTTCATCTTATTTGTTACATAGTAAGTAATGGATATTTTTGTGTAAGTAATCTGTTTATTAAAAATCATGCCTTGAATGAGTGAAAATGTTTAATGCCTCAAACTGTATTTTTCTAAGGCATTTCTTTTTCAATAAATAAACTGGAAAATTCATATTATTTGTTACATAAAAGCATCAATTTTTCCCAAAACTTGCTACAATAAAGAATGTCTAGCTAACCCCGTCATCGCGTAAATACAAAGCAATAAACGATAATAATGTATTTGAAAAATAAATAATAAACACATAATATCTACCACGGACTAGGTGAGAACCGTATTCAAAATAACGGGAGACATCAAATTACATTAGGAACAGCACCAAACATTATTCTTTTTGGAATCAATATAATCACATGACATAATAAATAACATACATTTTGGTATTTGTTTAATGTTGTAAAAACGTTTTTGTGTATTCTTGAACGTGAGTTAACGAGGACTTTTTTTGATGACTGTACTTTTATAGTACCTACAGTCAAGAAAAAGGTGACTGTACTTTAATAGTATCTCCAGTGAACAGAAAAGGTCTAACGACAATAATTAGTATTCTTTCTAATAAGTGTAACATTTAAACTGTTTTCGAATTACGACTATCCGGCTTGTTCTGACAACAAATACAACATTGACATTTCATAATGTCTAACAATTTCCACACATTGAAATAAATATTAACTATATGGAAGATGGAAAACCTGAAAAAAATGTCACATTCTCGTAACAGAAAATTCACATTTAATCGACATTATCTACCTACAGACACTCTCCAGTATTCTTGCAAGCCCAACAAATAAGGGCTATAATTGAGCACCTAAGCTAAACCTAGTCACTCATTAATCTAACCTCCAAATACTCAAACACAACTTACCATCCCTGACCCTCATGCTATCTCTGTCACTTCTAGGTGTAAGGTTAAGACAGACACACTTATACGAATGTCAAAAAGGTAAGTTTCGTTTGAGTGTTCGTGGATATCTCAGATATATGCACAGTAGTGTGTTGGTGTTATATATTAGCTATTTATTTATATATTAACGCTACTTATGTACATTATTGTTGTAAAGGCAAGAGCTATAGGTCGGGCGATAGCTGTTTTTATATACTTATGAATGTAAGAAGTTGATAGTGTTATGTCTTGTTAAGTTTTTGGGAATATGAAACCTTTGAATGGGTAAAGCTGGTGATAAAAATAATTCCTAGGCTCTTCTTCAAGTTAGAAAGATGCTCAGGCTTGATATTCTCTACTAAATTCTTGTTTTAAACAGAGAGTTTCGTGGCTGAGTATCTTTCTAGGATAACTGCCCAAAATAATTATTATTTGACACTTTTGCCCCATTATAAAGGTTTTCAAATTTCCAGTTATTAATATTTTGCCTGACCATTCATTATTATTTATTAATAACACTAAAACTGCCCATATTAAAGCAAAATGTCTGCAAATAATATAAGATCCTGCTCAACGCTAAGGGCGAATTTCACCAAACTTTTATAACTAAACTAAGTTTTATCTTGAGAATAAATTTTGAATATTTGATTGTTTGTCCATACGGTAACTGTCAGAACTCAACTTTATTTATTTCACAGATAAAACATATTTGACTAAAATTTGGTAAGATCAGCCCTGACTTGGAAATGCTTACACCGTTTGAATTTTGAGAGAAAAACATTGACAGTAACGCACCTTATATACATAGCGTAGTATGTACAGCTAATGCAATAACCAACCATTCTCAAAAAAAGGCTACGCTCTTTGGTAAGGCTAGAAACCATTTTGAAACATTTTTTAAATTTTGTCTATGGTACGACTCCGGACATTGTCTATGGTTGGCAGCCTAGCAGTTTAGTGTGACAAACAAGCTCAATTCGTCTACAATATGTATGTACAATAAAATGTAACATTTAATTAAGATACATAACATGTTACGCCATTAGAACGGTAAGTAGATACGGTAGAGTGTAACACGCTGCTTGACGTGTTCGCGCAACGTGTAGCGCGGCGCTACTACCGGCGCCGCCGCACGCGCTCCGCTGGCCGCCGCCGCGCTGGGGACACACACAATATACATTTTAGTTGTAATACAGCTAATTACAGCTTTTTAATGCATCCATGGGGAATATACATTGACATAAATTAAATAAGCTTGGCAAACGGACTAAAACGATAATGATATGTCACCGTCAAATCGTAAATACCGTTAGATTACAATTTATCTCGACACAGTACGTTACGGTTCGTTACGGTTCATAATCTTTCGACAGTTTACAATCTCGCTAGACAGATAATAATATAACGGTATAAATTACAATTTCACGGTGACAGATATATATCGCTAATAGTGTCCATGATAAATCTATCACACTGAAAGTTTTTAGAATAGGCCAGTAAGAAAAGCAGCAGATAAAAAAAAATGTCTAAATAAGATCTCTTTGGGCATCTGTAGATATGTAATGAATTGGTATTTCGTATTTTTTCAAATTGGCGACAGCAAAAAAAATTGGTATCAAGCACCATTTATTGATTACTCTATCCTTATTTTGAATTTTTCGAAATTATTTTATATTTATTAGCTAGCGTGTTTTTAGTTCAGTATTTTAGTCATCGGTCCTTGATAAGTGTAGAAAGTTTCAAATTAATCCGACGTTTTAAAGGGGGTGAAAATTACGTTTAAAGAACCCCTTTACATACATACCAAACTAATAAAAGCGTATGCAAAACTTTTGGCGCCATTGTTTTGTGCTTAAATGTTTATTAGTTTTAAGGTTTTATTTTAAAATGATATACCTAATGCCCATAAACACATTTTTCTTTCTTTCAAAAAAAGGTGCGTGAGTGTAGATATGTTACATACTAACAGTTTGAAAAATCAAAATAACAAAGGAAATACATACCGATAGCAAGTAACGCGTCGCCCGGCGAACGCAGACCCTATTCCCGTTTCTTCCCCTTCTTCTTCCCAATTCGCTTGCTATAGTTCTGCGCGAACGCATTCACTATCGACACGACGAAGTACACCACCATTACGAGCACGAATTTCTCTAATAAACTGGATAGAACCGAGCCTTGGTTGTCTGCCGGTGACGCTGCGTCGTTTTTGTGTAAACGAGACTTCTGGTTCCGTAGGAATTCTAGCATAGGAGCCTCTAGTTTAGGCCCGATGTAGGGTATCCTTTCTACCCAGGAAAGGACTTGGCTGTAACACAAAAAAGAACATTATATTTCGTGAAAGTATAAAAAAAAGACAAATTTAATAAAACTAAAATTATGCAGAGGTAAAGGGTCGTGGTATTTAAATGAAATGGCTGCAAAGCGGGTTACTAACGAGATGACTAATGCAATACAGTGACTTTGTTGATAAATGTGGTCAAGGCCCACCACAATAAAGAACTTATTGATCTTTATGAGTATAGCTTGAGGTGCTGGAGTGGTGACCGCATACTGGACACAATCTGCGAAGTATCGAGTCAGATTTATTAGGCCACGCGTTCTTGAATGGTGTGCATAGCTGAGTGGAGTTGGTCTAGCTTGTGATTTGACTAGTCTTGGTCAGGACATGTGAAGACTATGTGGATTGGTATTTTGAGCTTTTGGTCAACCATTCAAGTACCAACTGTGGCAAGCGGGATAGCCAACAGAAACGAAAACTCTGAAGCTTTGGGAAAAAACCGGCCAAGTATTACTATTTTTTTTGTACAAATATTGACCAGTTCCTCGCTGCGGTCTCTGACCTCTATCTTTTTTACTCACGATGATTCTTTCTTTCTTAATTAAAAAAATCGAAAATATTTCGTTTCACATAAACCACTTCTGAAACGTCAGAAGCTAGATGCACAGTTCCAATTTGTTGATCCCTATGGAGAAGAGCCGGCAAGAACCTCCACGGTTACTCTTTTAAAAATAATTGGCTTTTACAATATTTCCAAATTACAGTGCTAATAGGTATGGTATGGGAGGTCACTGTATCTTAAATCTAGAGTCCGTAATGTATGCTAAATTATACATATAATACTTCAAGTTCTACTTACCCAACTAAAGTTTCATTAAAGGCAATGATAACAAACATCTTCTGTATGTGCATCTTGATGACCGCCTTGCCCAGCACGGTGGCACCGAAGAAGGTCCAGAATGGTACTAAAAAGTGCCCACAGGTCAGACCGGCCAGGTCGAACAAGGGGTTTGGTACCGACGCGCAGGCTAGAATACCAGCGAATCCCACTTTCTGGACCAGTTTTTGTACCATTTGTTTCGCTCTGGAAGTAAAATGTTGGAATTTATTAAAAATTAGCGTTTTATATTTATTGTTTGTAATTATATTTTAGTACGGTTATTTAGAAATGTTTTATACTTTTTGGGATAGCTTTTTTGTGGTCGCCACGTCTTTTACATTACTAGGTCATACACTAAACAACACCACTCTCTCTAGAGGAATTGCGGCCGTATGCTGTCCCTGAGGGTGACGGGGTCCGCATGAATTCATTTGGGCCAAGACCTGGCAGGGGGGGCGCGACGAAATGCTTCAGTACCCCGGCTAAAGGTAGAGTAGAACACCGTGTGGTTTTAGTCAGTAGGAGTCAGACAGACCCTTTCATCCCCTGTCACATCCATTAGGATTTCAACACGATCAGTAAAAAAAGGTCATATACGAAATTGCGAATTGAGTTATCTGATAAAAATAATTACTGTAGTTATCGAGTTAATGATCAACAGAACGGGTTGAGACCACTCAAACAGCAACGGTCAATATTACAGTATTATTTAATTTAATTCTATGGAACACTTATACTAGGATTAGATACTCGGCTATTCGTATTACTTTATGTTAAATTAACAAAAAATTGATTAATTAATTTACTGAAATGATTTTTTTATACACACTTTTTCCTACTAATATTATAAATGCGAATGTTTGTATGTATGTTTACATGTTTGAAATTTACACAATCACGCAAAAACGGACGAACGGATTTGGATGAAATTTGGCACACAGATAGAAGAACCTGGATTAACCCTGCAGTGGTCGCGCGAATTACAATTGAAATCCAGGGTATTAAAAAAATTAAATATTTCAAAAACAATGAAAGTGTGTTAGCCGAGACTCCATGTATTTAAAGTTCGATAGTCCCCGCCCCCACTCAGTAGCGCTCGCGCATTGCCGATGCGTGGTTTGTCCCTCGAGAGGCTGTTTATGTATTACAAATTAACCCTGGATTACAATTGTAATCCGCGCGACCACTGCAGGGTTAACACATAGGATATTTTTAATTCCGGTAGTACGTTCCCGCGGAATAATATCAACCTCCAAGCGGGCGAAGCCGCTGGCAAAAGCTAATAAAATTTTAAACATAAAAGATTTGACCTTCTGCATGTTTGTTAGTTACGCTTTCACTATAAAACAGCTGAACGGAATTAGATAAAATTAGACACATGGGTAGACCATAACCCGTGTTGAGGTTGTTATGTGGTTGTAGTAAGGAGAATAAATGAAAGGCACAAGTCCGTAAACTCTAGTCTATTCGACATTTACAAATACAGTATTTAGAGAGTGCTATACAAGTTAGTGTTTCGGCGCGACGCAAACGACTGATCGCTATACCATATGCGCGGGGGCACATTACATTTTGCAGCGCTGTCACTATTGCTGCCTGTAGTCCCTATAACTAGGGTTGCCAGGCGTCCGGATAAAGCCGGACACAGTCAGGCTTTTGGATTGTGTGTCCGGCCAAATTAGACGGTGTCCGGCCGTCCGGTTTTTTGTTAGGCTTTTCAAATTTGATCATTTTGCCTTGGTTTCCGCTCCACCCACCACACCTTGAGTCGCTAGCGCAAGCGAGCGAACTATCACTGTCCGCGCCTTATTATTACACCATTTAAAAAGAAAATTAGCTCTTAAAGCATGTGTCTGCCGATCAGAAATATTAATTTGTTCAGGTTTCTTATTTATTTTAACGTTATTTAATTAGTGTTTTGTTTAATTTTGTTTTAAGATTAAATAATTAAAGATGTCAGACACTTTTTACCCAAATGTCCGGCTAAACTGACGGGTCTGTCCGGCTTTTCGGTTTTAAGACCTGGCAACCCTACCTATAACCCGTATTAGGACGTAGGATACTTGTTATCCCTAAACTAGCTTCTGCTCGCGACTTCGACCGCGTTAAATTTCTTGTTCCCCCGACCCTTCCCGTGGCGTCGAATCGCCTACCCGTACGATTTTCACAGTTTTTGCAACATTTTTCATTACTGCTCCGCTCCTATTGGTTGTAGCGTGATGTAATATAGCCTATAGCTTTCCTCAATAAACAGGCTATCCAACACAAAAAATGTTTTTCAATTCGGACCAGTAGTTCCTGAGATTCAATCAAACAAACAAACTCTTCAGCTTTATAATAGAAGCATAGATTCTCACGGGATCCAGAATTATGCAGGTGAAACCGCGAAGTGCAGCTAGCAAAAATAATTTAGAAAGAGCAACTACAAAAAAAAAAACATATTAAATCTATTCATTACAGCGCACATCATACATCATTGCTTCAAACAACAAAAAACTTACTTGATAATGACATTTGAAATTAATGTTCTTACTTACATAAAAAGTTGACGCTTAAAATGTATGGCAAAAAATTATAAGCTGTTATTGTACAAGTTCTAATATAGTTTTTTGATAGGTTCAATGACCCAAATACTTTTAACTTTTTATTTAAGCCATCTAAACTTCACTACATAGTATAAAACAAAGTCACTTATCTCTGTCTGTCCCTATGTTTGCTTAGATCTTTAAAACTACGCAACGGATTATGATTCGGTTTTTTTAATAGATACAGTGATTCAAGAGGAAGGTTTATACGTATCATACGCGGGCAAAACCGCTGGCCAAAGGTAGTATGATATAAGATTGTATTTGATTTTTTGTATGTTTGCTTGTTTGTAATTTATAAACCCATATAATAAATACTTGACCGATTTTAAACATTCTTTCACAAATAGACACAAGGTTCAAACACATAGTTCAAATTTGTCAAAAAAAAAATTGCGTGACACTTTGTCAAATTTGTTAATAGGTACAGAATTAATACAAACTCCATACTCCTTGACATTTAAAAAAAAACTCTCGGATTTTGAAATAGCATTTAAAACAGCGTGACTTTTTGCTCTACAGAAATAATTGTCCAACTTTCGGGCTTCTAACCATCCGTAACGACTGCCTTAAGATCTACGAAAGACAGCCGGGACCAACGGCTTAACGTGCTTTCCGAGGCACCGAAGGGTCTTGGTATGTAAAGCTGGTCACCCATCCACGGACCAACCGCGACAATAGTTTTTAATAATTATTATTAATCCATAACAGGGATGTTAGGGAGCTCCGTAACCGTAACCGAAACTATCGGATATCCGATATAAAAATTTATCCATAACCGTAACCGAATCCGAAATAAAAGTTTCGGATAATATCGGATTTGTTATTACATTTTTATTTTAGGTAGATTAGATAACACTCAATATATATTTATAATCATTTTTATTTTAAATCACTGTAATAATTACTCACACACTGATTTTAATTTCTACCAAATGGTGACATATAAATAAAACCATTTTATTAGCTATTTGTATTTTACTTTTGAAATTCCTTAAAAGTTTAATATCCGTAACCGAAATTATCCAAAGCTATCGGATAATCCGAAATAATTTCATATCCGTATCCGGTATAATAATCATTCCTACATCCGTATCCAATCCGTATCCGAAATTTCATATCCATAACATCCCTAATCCATAATTACTTAATTTAACTTATTTTGTTCTCAGGTTGAGGCTGAAAACCAGCGCTTAGCAACCCGCTAGGGCGACCTAAGCCTAATGCTGACGTTTAAACCTTTTTCTGCCAGTATTATAGTTTTGTGTGGGTATGTACGGACTACTAGCTGTAATATTGGAGATAATAAACTTTATCCAATTCTATTCTTCTATTTTAACACGTTAACTGCCATGTCGGACTATGTGTCCGACACTTTTTATTCCATTCAGGCCTTGTCGGACTATATGACCGACAACACATACAAAATCTGAACATGTCGTTGCTGCCTGGCGGCCATGTTTTTGGAATAAATATGTATCATCTTTTCTTTACATTACATATTATAAAATAAAGTCACTTCGCTGTCTGTCTGTCCCTATGTATGCTTATATCTTTAAAACTACGCAACGGATTTTGATGCAGGTTTTTTTAATAGATAGAGTGATTCAAGAGGAAGGTTTATATGTATATAACATGCATAATATAATAAAGAAACGCTGATAAATTTACAGGTTTCTAATGTGATGTCATAAATAAACACATTTTTTTGCGCTTACATTGCGAACGCTGGCTGAACCCTACGAAATAGCTCAAAATAATGTACTACAGTATTGTACACCTTAAAAAGTTCTACAAAAAAGTCCGCGATAGTATATGTCTAACTCTTAGGGATAGCCCATAATAACCATTTTTATCCTTTACTTTTTACGAGAAATAATGGCTTATTTATGAATGCGATTTTAAGCAATACAGCATTAATCCTTATCCAATTAAGTACCTTAAATAAATTGTGCATTTCATGTAGATCAAAATTGCCCTTTACAGTATATCATTAAAATTTATATTTTAGAAGATATCAGAGATTATAATAAAATCGCCGCAGAGCGGCTAGCGGGCCTTCCCGCGTCCGGCCGTCCCGGTTGGAAGCGGTCGAGTAGTGCAGGATTAATAGGATTGTAATATTGTAATTCATATTACTTTGGCTTCATAGTAAATGCGAATATCATGTGTGTTCGAAGTACTCAATATAAACCTAATTGTATTACTCCAAGTAAGAGACCGCGAAATATGGCTTAGATGTTTAGATTTTTGGATGGATTTGGATTTTTGGTTATCCTGGATACTTTCCATATACATAGGATACTTTATCCCGGTAGTAGGTTTCCGAGTGATATTTTCCGAAAGCTGTATGGCGAAGCCACTGGAAAAAGTACTATTCTTATAACTATGTTTAATTTGGTGTCTGGTAAATAATTGAGTGTCTGTATAGGTAGAATAGGAGCGTTAAGAAAAAGCAGTAAGACTTATATTCAATTTAATCCAGCCCTATGTCGCAGTCTTCTTACTCTGAATACTATTAGTTTTATTTTAAGTACATCAAACACACATGATATGTAAGGATTCATACATTCTTACCGCGGTAGTACGTCCTCTTGCGATAATTTCCGACATACACGCGGGCGAAGCCGCGGGCAAAAGCTGGTTTGCCATAAATACATTATTTATTCCAAAAACATGGCCACGATATAAATAATCTATTTAAAGAAAGAAATAACAGGAAGTACATTTTTTTACTTTTTCTGATTTTAGCCATAAATTACTTCACACATATTTCATGATTTTTTGACGCCCCCCCCCCCCCCCCGTCCTTGTCACAGCTGCTCACATTTGTGAGACCCCCCTCCCTAGTGTGACGTCACATGTTTTGCAATTTTACATCTAGACATTGATTTTTTTTTTAATTTTTCTTTCATAGTTCATATTTCGTGTTTTAAATTATGTATATTCAATTTTGAAATGTGACGTCACAAAATGTAGGGTCCCACCCCCTTGTCACACAACGTCACAATTCGTCGACCCCCCCCTCCCCCCCCCCCCTTAACGTGTGACGTAATTTATGGATGGCCCCTAATGTGTTAATACTATTGATGTTGTACCCACCTGCCAGTCCTGGAGTCATCGTTAGCGGCTAGTTCCGCCACCCCGCCGCCCGACAGGCGCGCCGCCCTCGCCATGAAGTAGGGCGGCAGCTCGCCCAGCGCGGTGCCGACGCCCCACATCATGGACTCGATGCGCACCTTCGACATGATGTTCCATATCGTCACCACGTTGTGAGGGTCTATCTCAGCCGGACATATTATGCTGGAATTGGATAGGGAGAGAATGCGATATGATACTCAACTTTGGTCAATGTTAGAAAGGTCTGATACTTAACTGTGGCAAAAGTTTCAGGACTTTGATGTTCAACTTTAATACAGTACAGAGATATACATAAAGATCAAAACTGGCCAATTTTATACCTTTAAAATGAATAAACTTGATCATGATACAGGGTCGTGATGCTCAACTTTGATCAATTTTATTCTGACACATATAAATTAATAGAAGTAAATATTAAAGGCACAAAGTACGATATGACGTATTGAACGTCGACCAACGTTTTGAACCTTGATCACCGTTAAAAAGATATCATACTCATCATTGAACAATATTATGAAGGCAATGTTATAACTAACATTAGTCAATGTTAAAGCACAACAAAGACATGGTCACTGGGTCAACAAATTAGAGGATTAGATATTTCCAAGATAATAATGCTTGGAGACCAAATGGTCTTGCTTCATAGGACAATATAGAGTCTATCAAACTGGTTGGTAATTTAATTGTATAGTTTAGACTTTTATATGACACTGATGTACATTCTGTGATTATTTTAACTTATACACTGACTTACGACTTGTTAAAATGTTACGAAATTCGTATGCAATGTTTGCAAATTTGTGAGCAGTATGTATATTATAGAATTAATTTATCTCTCATTGCTTCATTTGCAATTCTTATACTTGTTGTGGTATGGTAATTTTATTCTAGGTACAGTCAGTGCCCTGCATTATCTGACCCCTATTCCTCATTTATTCTGTGTCCCATTAATCTCTATACGAATTTACCTTTTAGAAGGCGACTAGAATAAATTATATTTTAATGTAAATATTGACCTTCAAAACTGCCTGTTATGTGCCTATTTGAAATAAATGCTTTCACTTTCATTCAAAATATTAGTAAATATAACTCACTCATTAGGATAAGGCGGCTCGGGGAAGTTGAGCGCGCCGCACTCGTATGCGGCGAGCGTGACGCGCGCGATGTGCGGGCCCAGGTACAGCAGGAACGTGTGCAGCCCCGTGCCCAGCCCCACCGAGCTGCACACGCCCAGCACCACCCACCAGCCCCACCACGCCGCGCTACCTATCACTACCTGCACATACACAACAATATAATGGAGGAATATATTACTGTACTAGCTTCTGCCCGCGACTTCGTCCGCGTAAGGCGATTAACACACGGCACCGTGCACCGCCGCGGTAGGCGGCGAAGCGGATCTCATGTCGCATTGCCCACTATTAAATCCGTTGATGCCTAAGGGCCGGGTCACACCGGAATGGCAGCGGCCGGCGGCGAGCACTTTCAGTGTGAAATAATTTTAAACTTTAACTAGTATGTAGTTAAAAGACCAGTATCGCTGGTCTTTTAAGTATGTAGTTAAAGTTTAAAATTATTTCACACTGAAAGTGCTCGCCGCGTCGCTGCCGGCCGCTGCCATTCGGTGTGACCCGGCCCTTACGCAACCGACCTCCGCGGCGGTGCGCGGTGCAGTGTGATAAACGCCTAAGTTTTTCTTGTTCGCCCGACCCTTACCATCGCGACGAATCGCCTACCCGTGAGATTTTCCCCGGTTATGCAACATTTTTCATTACTGCGCCGCTCTTCTTGGTTGTAGCGTGATGTTATATAGCCTATAGCCTTTCTCGATAAATAGGCTACCCAACACAAAAATATTTTTTCAATTCGGACCAGTAGTTCCTGAGATTAGCGCGTTCAAACAAACAAACAAACAAACTCTTCAGCTTTATAATATTAGTATAGAGATTATAAAGCTGAAGAGTTTTTTTGTATGATTGAACGCGCTAATCTCAGGAATTGCTGGTCCGAATTGAAAAAATATTTTTGTGTTGGGTAGCCTATTTACCGAGGAAGGCTATATAGCATCACGCTACAACCAATAGGAGCGGAGCAGTAATGAAAAATGTTGCAAAAACGGGGAAAATCGCACGGGTAGGCGATTCGACGCGACGGGAAGGGTCGGGGGAACAAGAAATTTAACGCGGACGAAGTCGCGGGCAGAAGCTAGTATTAGTATAAATTCATTATTTAAGGAGAAGCGCCAGGATAG
This sequence comes from Aporophyla lueneburgensis, assembly GCA_932294355.1. Lineage (NCBI taxonomy): Eukaryota > Metazoa > Arthropoda > Insecta > Lepidoptera > Noctuidae > Aporophyla > Aporophyla lueneburgensis. The sequence continues at coordinate 26,423,278 of OW028751.1, read as the reverse complement.
CTCGCAAAATCCAAATTTTCTTCTTGCGAATCATATTTTAATCAACATTCAACTTTACACCAATCAAATTGCAAATAAGAAAATTTGAATTTTGCGGGTTAACTTTAAGCAAATAATTAAGGAGAGTGGAAGAAAAAAAATTTAGTGCGCCGAGCTCAAGTAACATAAACTCAACTACAGACTTACATTATATCGACCGAACTTCTGACAACCAGTATTACCTAATGTGTAATTAGTTAGAAATTACACTCAAATTCATTTATAAGACTCGAGTTTTCTTTAAGACTTGAGTCCTTTTTAACACTCAAGTCCTTTTTAAGACTCAACTCCTTTTTAAGACTCAAGTCCTTTTTAAGATTCAAGTGATTGACTCTAGACTCCGAGTCTTTTGAGCACACTGAGTCTTGCATAACTGAGTCGAGTCTTTAAAATTACGACTCGAGGACTCGAGTCCTTTGTAGCACTAGTATTACCAACGGATATTTTATTACACAGTAACTGGGTTGTGGTGGTCAGATAGCTAGTCAGTCTATGTAAAACACTAGTACTCAGCTGCAACCGGTTAGACTGGAAGTTAACCGCGACATAGGAAAGGCTAAGCGGATAGATTTGCATGTAATAATAAGAACAGTAATAGGAAAATGGGAATATTATGATTTACCTGTACATAAGGCTGATGTGGGCCACTAACGTAGTAAGATATAGTTGTGCCTAATGCTGCTAAAAATATCGTCAGCGCCAACAATTTGTACGCTAATAACCTGAAATAAAAGACAGACACATTTCAATTCTATTACTTTTACCGTCACGAGTTCTTTTTTTATTACACTTACAACTCATTTAACAAAATAATTATTAATAATAACCCACAAGGTTGACCACAGGTATACATAAAGGCTCGCGCAGATAGGAGCGACGCGACTTTTCTTTTTTCTCGTAGAAATTGTTCGACGAGATTCGCGTCGCGCCTGTTTGAAGGAGCCTTTATGGTCCATAAAAAAGTATAATCGGTACGAGTATAAATAACCAGATTTTCAGAAGTCTTCACTGATTTTTTTTTACCAAAAAAGTTTTTTTAAGGTAACATCAAGCTTAACGTAAAGATAAGTCTCCACCGCAGGCATTCAATTCAAATTAGTTACAAAAATGTAAGGCGCTGACCAGACTGCGGCGAATCCCGAGAAAGACGCGGAATGCGATTGCTTGCGTTGGTTGTGTGTATGATAATGTATGTATGACGGGTTGGCTGCTAAAAGCAGTCACAATTCTCATACAAACGCTTGCATATACGTGATTATGGCTGTATATCAAATATTTCCTTCAGATACTGTGAACACACAGCTACAGGTATCTTGTTCAATACTCAATACTTTATTGCATTCCATAATGTGTACATAAATCAGTTGGTATGTTATAACATCGAATCAATAATTACCCTGTCGGGCACAGCAAAGATATTTTTTACTAGGAGAGAGAATGAAGGAGCTTTTTATTAAGAAAACAATAATAAACTAACTAAAATAGTACAATATTATTTGCTTTTATGGTATTTATATATTTGGTTTTAAGTTACAATTATTTATTGCAGGAATTACATTATTAACAATTATAATAAACTAATTATTATTTGTATTTTAGGTATTATGTACAAATAGTTTTTATTGTTGTTGAAATTTATCGCTAAAATATTCGTCAATAGTGTAGTATCTTTTGGTTATTAGAAATTGTTTTAATTTATTGATAAAGGTATTATTTTTATTTTTGATGTATTCCGGTAACTTATTTGTATATTTTAATGGACATAACAAATGTCTAGTACATATGTTATTTCCATTAACTAGAAGAGTGCATTTTCAATCGCAAAGTGGTTACGTTTATTCTGCTTTCATGTCTATAGCTATGTGTGTTTATATCTAGGTTTCTATTTAATTTTAAGTATTGTTAATTACCTCTGTACTCCTGTGGAGATCAATATGATCAGCTCTTTGAAGAAGTATTCCAGAGTGGTGAGGGGCCGCCTCCACAGCACCAGGCTATCACTGTCCATTGTGGTGGTTTTGCTCCTGCTGCAACAAATATGACACTTATTACACAAATACTTAAGGGCTAAATTTGACTGATGCTATAACAAGGGTGCCTGGCAAAATCGGTGTTGGTATTTTAAATTAATATTTTGTTTCTCGTGAAACACCTTCCTTTTGTACCGTATGTCTTGTCATCATCATTATCATCTTTATTTCAGTCGACAGACATCCACTGCTGGGCATACGCCTTCCCCAAGTTAGGGGCGGTTTGCCCTAATCGCCACGCTTGGTAGACGGGTTGGCGATCGTTGTATGGTGGTAAAGTGCATAGAGAACGCTGCTGCCCATTCTCTAGTAAGTCCCTTAGGCGCCTCTTTACGACAATCAAGAAGAAGAAATGGAATGGTGCTATTCTGTAAGTGCACCACACGGAACATGTATGTCTAAGTAGACGGAACATATGTGTGCTCCATTCGAACTCGAATTTTTTTGAATCTCAGGCCACGCGGGCCAGTTCCGAAATAAGCATGCGAGGTCACGCCATACACGATCTTAAACATTTTAAGAATAATGGCTACCATTTTTGGGGACACAACCAGTTTTTCGTGAAGGTCTAAAAATAAAGTACCTAATCGATTGGGAGGACGTAATATGTCAAGTTTCAGGTTATTTTCTTCCACAATTCCACATATAACCCACCATGGTTTTATAAGAAAGAAGGCCGATTCGACCTATAACCTTTAGGAAAAGGTTACACCAATTTGTCACAACAGAGTTCTAGTGAAATCCGCTTTCGGTCAGCCAGATTATTATAGCGATGGCGATGTTATAAAAGGAACGATCTATTTTTGTGCAAAACCTTATTTTGAGGATTACCTTCAGTCTTTCACATTTTATAAGTGTCTAATTATAATGAAGTTTAATTTATCAATTTGTGCTGACACTTGAACAGTTGAACAAAGAAACGATGTCCACCCATCGTTTTTTTGTGAATGATGATATGGATATTATGTAGTTCTCCTTATCGGTTTCGATAACGGCGACACTTTGCAATTATTATTTTTTTCCTAGCGTTTGCCGTTATATGACTCGCCAGACCGAATTTAGTTTTGAATACCCAGTCACAACTAATGCAATAGAGTTGGCCGGCAGAGTTATAGGAATAGGTACAGCAGGGCCTAAGCCTATCTTTTCGTATTTGGATTTTTTCAGTTAGTTGTTCAAGGCCTTTTTATTTCGAAAATGTCTACTTTTTTTGTAGATAGTAGAGCGCCAAGACGACCTATTTAAAGCGAGCCTCTCCCAACCTGTTGGTAGGATAGAGTGATGATGGATAGATAGATAGGTGACTACTGAGATGACGACTAATAGAGAAGTGTGAAAGAAAAACACATGTTGCGCCGACCACAAATAAATTTGGGTAAGAGCAGTAGAATGAGGATGATGACTTGACCATTTTCTGATAGTTCGAACTTCCTAAGACAGCCCCCAAAACGGCATTCTCTACTTTACATAACCAGCATATACATTTTCAACTGCAACATGGGCCAGCTCTCGGTGAGATAGAGTGGATCATAATCCACCTCGCTGGCCCAGTGCGGGTTGGTAGATGTCACATATCTTCGAATTTTTGGTTCTAGGTTAAGACGGTTTCCTCACATATTTTCCTTAACCGTTTCGAGAGCAGTGCTAGCGAAATCATTAACACAAAGCACTTGACAGGTTTGAACCTAAGGCCTAAAAACTTTTTAACAAAAAATTAAACCGCCGAAAAAACTGAAAAGCAAAAAATAATAAACCTTAAAATTATGAGTCGGCGCTTTGAGTGATCTTTGTTCATTGATTTTTCAGCGCCGACTCAAAATTTTAAGGTTTATTATTTTATGCTTTTCAGTTTTTTCGGCGGTTTAATTTTTTGTTAAAAAGTTTTATTTAATATTTTTTGTGGCTTGAATGTACTAATAATACTTGGCAAGGTTTACCCCATCCAATAAAAAAAGAATTATCAAAATCGGACTACTCTGTATAAAGTTATGCGTGGTTATACATTACAATCAGTGAGTGAACAATCAATCATCCCCTGTTTTCCGACCCTTAGGGTTCGATTTTGTTTTCCAAATTTATATGGGACCACCTTGGGAGTATACCCTTTCCAATAAAAAAAGAATTATCACAATCGTCCTACCATGTACAAAGTTATGCGTGGTCATACATAAAAAAAAAAAAAAAAATATACGCGTCGAATTGATAACCTCCTCCTTTTTTTTTCGTCGGTTAAAAACTCGTAAGTCGTGGCCGGTATTACTGGGCTGCCAGCCACGCCCGCCATTGGTTTAATATGGGAAGAACTGGCGCAATATGTCAACAACCTACCTTAGCATCATGTCTCTTATAGCAGAAGCTAAGTGTCAGGCTGTGTCGAATTATATTTAAATCTACACACAACTTTTCTGTGTTTTTTGGGAGGGAAACCATCAAATGACGTCGCCTGCTCTAGGCGGCGCGGGAGGGCGTGTCAGACTTTTACTGGCTAAAACCCACCCGTGTTCCTTCAGTTGCCTATGCCAGGCCTACGGTAACTCTGTCAAACAAATCCGCGACCATGACATGAACAACATACAACCTGGCACTGACATGTAAATTGCAAAAAAGTAAGAAAATTTGAATCTTGGAGCTCCCACTTTACGTTATTTTTTATGTATGTCTCCATGCTCCAATAAATAAATGTCCCGGTCTGCTTTACCTACCTACTAGCAACAGTAGCCAGCGCTTTCATCAATCAACGTCATGCGCCGCTATACACGCTAATTCCGAGAGAAAGCATGAAGATGGCCCATCAGTAGCCACCAAGCTACTCTCCCGTCACCATTATCCACCGTTAATCTCAAAAACTGTATGGAACTCTCTCTATTATAATCACTGGCGTAATTGGTATCTAGGTTAAGTTAGTACTGCGCGTTAGGAATTAGAAATCTAAGTGTTTCGAAGGCTTGATTTTGAAACTTGTTTTAAATAGTCTGGTTACTTAGGAGTTATTACGAAACTGTGTCATTATAATCAGCATATAATGTTCCCAGTGCTGGGACACAGGCCTGATCACTTCCAGAAGGAAAGGGCTATAAAACTATCCGAGCCCAGTGCGGGTTGGTAGATGTCACATGTCTTCGATTTTTTGGTTCTGAGACATGTCGGTTTCTTCATGATTATTTCCTTCACCGTTTTGCGGTCAATTATGATGAAATTATTTACATAAAGCGCCTGCCTGGGTCCATGACCTACAACTTTTAAGTCAGGGCTGTCGTCATTGGGCCACTACTGCTTATTGAAACGCAGCGAAACGATAGTGGAACGTATGTGATGGATATAAATGTTGATGGATGGATTGTGTGATGAGAAAGAAAAGTATACTTAACCCCACTACTGCCGGGGTCGCGTGATTGTTCGAAAGAGATACCGTGACCCTGGCACATGGGCAACTGATGGAACACGGGTGGGTTTTAGTCAGTAAAAGTCTGACACGCCCTCCCGCTCCGCCCAGAGCGGGAGAAGTCATTTGATGATTTCCCATCCTGAAAAAAAAAAAAAACCCCACTAGCATTTAATTAAGTTTAGGACATAGCTTCAAAATGGCATTTCCTAGTAATAGGTAGGCAGTAGACACTGAGAGTTCACAATGTCATTTGCGTCGGTACCGTGAACTATTCAACGTTGATAAATCGATGTCATAGGGCAATAGTGCAACAGAGTTACTACACTGGCAGCTTGATTTCCATGTTTATTTTAGTCAAAAACTAAATATATTATTTCACATAAATCTGCAGGGAGCCACCGTATAGCCTACATCCTACCAAGGTATCGTCCATAGATTGTCCTCAATTCCGAGATTGTGCGTAGGAACTATGCATAATCTTCCAAACTAGGGTATCGTACTAGTTTTCGGGAAATTACCGTAGTACAATTGGAAAATTAATGTCAAATTCAAAAATAAAAAATTCACCTAAACCTTCATGGGCACTTATGAACCATCAGAAGCTAGATTAGAGTTGCAAAGGACTCGAGTCTTCGAGTCCTTATTTTAAAGACTCGACTCAATTATGCAAAGACTCGGTGTGCTCAAAAGGCTCGGAGTCTACAGATAAGCACACGAGTCTTAAAAAGTCATCTACAAATCTACGGTCTACAAAGGCCTGGGCAAAAACTAAATATTTCACCAAAACATAATCCATCTATAACCCATGGCCCGATAAAATCAGTTTCATCACACCAATTGATATGCGATAACATCTGTTTAATAATATGTTAAACTGCAATACCTCATTTCCTTTAGAGCCCGTTACCGAGAGAAAGTTGCATACTTGCGTAGTCTATGTTTGTCATGTCACCTATTTGTTTGACTACTGTTACAACTACATACAAGCTATACTAATAACATGAAGAATAAGATATCAGACGCTAGCAGAGGCAAGACTACCTTCATCATCATCTGCCTAGCCTTTTCCCAATTATGATGGGGTCGGCTTCCAGTCAGCAGCAGCTGAAGACTAATATTTTACATGGTGCGACTGCCTCTCATCAACATCATCATTTCAGCCGACAGACGTCCACTGCTGGACAAATACCTCGCCCAAGCACCGACACATAGACCGATTCTGTACTTCTTGAATCCAGCGAGCTATCTAACTACAACCCACTAACTGGGTAGTACGATAGCTCTTGGTAAAACTTATTGTCACACTTTCGGCCTATCAAAGATCGACGAATGACAGCCGGGGGCCAACAGCTGTGAAGATGGGACCAACGACTGATCGATGGACCCGTGCGGCCATTATTACTTAGTCAAGCAAGACTACCTCCAATATAAAATTTCCATGAACACTTAACAAAAGATCAAAGCTAAAACAATATTAATGAATTTTCAAATACAGGCCAAGGGATACTCCGGAACCTTTCAAAGTGTTTACAAATAGTGCAAAGTAAATTGCTGGCTTATGCTTTACGTTTCCTATGCCCTTGAACTATTCGCATCGTGTTTGTAATGCGAAGACGATGCATGATAGACACAACTGTTTGGGTTACTGCAGTTCAGTGCCAAGAACTATCTGCTATATCTACTCTACACCTACATGCTGTTAGTGACTCTCTCTCTGGCCACGATTTTCTTCTAATTTACATCTCTGATTGTTTTACCATCGTTTAGAGAATTTATTCAGGAAGTGTCATGTGTCCTAAATCTTATATCTTTAAACGAGCAATTCTTGTATATAAATATATAATCTGAATCTCGGAAACGGCTCCAACGATTTTCATGAAATTTAGTATACAGGGGGTTTCGGGGGCGATAAATCGATCTAGCTAGGATTCATTTGTATAAAATGTCAATTTATTCGTGTTTTCAATCTCCAAATTTATCGATAATCAACTTGAACATAAACTTATTATTTTAAAAACGATTTACCAAAAAATACCGAGCAAAGCTCGGTCATCCAGATATTGTTAATATAAAACTACCTTATAATAAAGAAATCTCGATGTTTTGCAAAGTCGTAAAAACCGTGCGAAGTACGGAAGGGGGCTAATTAGATTAAAATAATCAACGGCTCCTATTGAACAAGTTTGTAATGTACATGTAATGTAACACATGTATCACAAATTCAGAACGCACTACTGTGGTATATTTTCTCTGAGCCTCTATGTTGCCATTTAGGGAAGAGTCGCCATTTTACATTTTAATGAGCTGTGTACCCGTGCCAAATGTAGAAAGAAACACACCGACACCTTCCGAAATCAGTTCTCTAAATTATTGGGTTTTCGGATGATACATACACGTAAAGCAAATTTAATTTACTAAAGACATAGAAGATGAAGAACATTTCTTCCTAAAATAAATGACTTATTTTCAAAACGTACAAGTCAAACCATTGATTATAAACCAATTCTCTAATGTCTTGTTTAATGTCCTTTCCATCGTACTAGAAACTTCTAATTTATTAGAGTAGGTAAACTAAGGGATCTTATTGATGCATCTAATTTTGAATAGTGGTATCTATAAATAGGATCACACCCCTGCCTATAGGTGAGGTCATCCTTAGAAGCGCTTGTTATGTATTAAAACATGATTATTAGTAATGCCTTTTGTCCACCTAATGGTATTTCTACACTGAAGGGGTCTGCTAGGACCGATGCCTGCCGGGGTCGCGTGATTGTTCGAAAGAGATACCGTGACCCTGGCACATGGGCAACTGAAGGAAGACGGGTGGGTTTTAGTCAGTAAAAGTCTGACATACCCTCCCGCTCCGCCCAGAGCGGGAGAAGTCATTTGATGATTTCCCATCAAAAAATGGTATTTCTACAAGTGAACTTTAAATTAGAACCTTCTTTTTTAGTGTATTTAATCTAATCACTACTGCGCTCTAAATGGTGTATTGGCATGTCTTAATTGTCTTAGAAACAAAAATTGGAAGACATGGTGACATCAACAAACCCGCACAGTAGTAAAGTTCCTAGGAAGAAGTGGTTGGTTGGCGGAAACATCGACGGCCAATGAAATCAATTGACAGCAAATCTGATAACGCTTGGATTTATTCAATGGTGGCAATAATGAAAGTGCATGTTTGCCTTTTTCGGTGTCAAAAAATTGATCGGCCATTTTTGCAGTCATAAAAACTTTGCTCCAAGAAATCGTCTCCGTTATAATAGCAGTCATGAAAATCTGTAATTTTTACAAGTATCTGTCATAAAGGTGCCAAAAAACGCTCCGTATTTATTTGTAGAGACGTTATGAGACAGTTCGTTTTCTTAGAAATCAACGTTATCGGCACCGCTGCCTTAGGAAACCCTTGGTATTCGTAACAGGGTGGAGACATGGATGTCCTCCGCCCTGGGGTGAATGGAGAGGTCTGTCAGAGTTCTTTTAATTAAAACCACTCTTTGTTCCCTTGCACACTTGTACCGGGAGCTACGGTGAAACATTAGCACTCTTCAATGCAGCCCTGTCTGGTCAAGCGGGCGGAGTGAGGTGTTTAACTCCCTCCCGAGACCTAAGAGGGGCGCGCGTGGAACATGACGTGCCACCACCTCGGGTCTTATATGATAGGGGGCGGCGAACGACCCCGAGTCTGCCGCCCCTGGACCCTTTTAGGGGAAGAGGGCATTATCTGACCTCTCGCGACACCTGTTGCGGGTCGGGAGAGCATTCGAAATCTCCCTCTCCCTTCCCGCTTCCCCCTTTGTCTTAGGGAACCTAGTCTTACATTCCATTTCAAATGTCTTACTTGATCTCCTTAGGGTGTGGGTGGTGGAGTCCGTTGCGCGGGCGCTGCTCGGTGTCAGCCTGCACCGCCGCCGCCAGTTTGTAGTACCCGAGACGGGCGAGCTGAACGACAACATGAACACAAATTAATTATTAAAGCATTTAAAATAATATCTACAGGATGAAAAAGTCATCATTGATAGATCTGCAGTCGAATTGCATAAAGCCCTCAATTATAGTTTGCTTCTGGATCATACGGCGACATTATCTAACTTCAGATTTCCTTTATAAACTAGCCTTGCATCATACGGAAATCCTTGTACAATTCAAGACCAGTATATACCGTGACAATAAATAGCTTGATATGTAATTGTGTGTAGTATTTATTGGATCATTAGTTTAAAAATCTGTCTCGTCGACTACTAAATCAACGCAATGAATCTTGTTGTACTGACAAATGAGACCATAATGAGTGTGTTATGCGATTCAGTGAGTTTCTTGCAATTAATAATGACTCCATTTTCATCCTCTATTTCGTAGGAAGGTAGCATGGTTTTGGAATAAATCAAAAGTGAATAAGAAATGTAAAAAACGCAGTGAGAAGTGAAGATTCAAAATTGTTTGTTCAAAAAAGTGTTTTGGCGAGTGTTTAGAACCCTAAAGTCTACCTTTCTCTATCAAAAATTCACTTTAACAGGCCAAGTTCACAGCTTCTGGTTGAAAACCCAGGCCAAAAAATTCACAGACGTTCCGTGAATGTTCTCCTTAACTATAACAAATCTATGCATATGAGGCGTTTCACGTCAACTCTCCGAGCTCGGCGCGCGAGCGCTAAAACATCTACTTTTCAGCTCACGATTACAACAGTAAAATGAACTCATAAAAATTTTTGAAAATACGTTTCCGCTGAATTTTTCCTCAGCTTTCCGATTCAACCATCCGCTTTAAAAAAAAAATGAGTTCCTAACCTCAAAAAAATACAAAACATGTTATATATTGATAGTCTAGATCGAAAGAGCAGCTTTTTTTACATCGAAATAGCTATTTTCCAGAGAGCAGTTTTTTTGGTTTTTGAGAGTAATACGGTGACGAACAGTAGGTACCGCGCCGCGCGTCGGCAGCTGTCTGTTACCGCGTAAACCAGTAATTCAATCAGCGTACGTGCGATATACCGTCAAGTATTTATTTATTCCCTTTGCAATGCATCCAAAAGTTAAAGTAAGACTATGGTGACCAAGCCTCTTTTTAGTACTTCAATACAAGTGACGTCTCAAGACGACACGACTTGGTACTTGGTACGTGAGGAAAAAATACAGCGGAAACGTATTTTCAAAAAAAAAATATGGGTTCATTTTACTGTTGTAATCGTGAGCTGAAACGTAGATGTTTTGGCGCTCGCGCGCCGAGCTAGGAGAGTTGACGTGAAACGCCTCATATCCATCCTACTCCCCCATTATACAAGGTGCAGTTATGGATTTGCAAAACATTTTAGGAGGTAATTATGTTAGTGATTCTCGACCCGAATCAACAATAAAATCGGCAGGTTTTTTTTTTAAATTTTATTCTTATTTACAGAAATCGGTAAGTGTGAACTCCCTTTTTAGGGTTCCGTTGCCAAATGGCAAAAAACGGAACCCTTATAGATTCGTCATGTCTGTCTGTCTGTCTGTCTGTCTGTCTGTCTGTCTGTCTGTCCGTCCGTATGTCACAGCCATTTTATTCCGAAACTATAAGAGCTATGCTGTTGAAACTTGGTAAGTAGGTGTATTCTGTGAACCGCATTAAGATTTTCACACTAAAATATAAAAAAAACAATAAATTTTGGGGAACTGAAACCCAAAAATGTTTTTTTTCATCAAACCCATACGTGTGGGGTATCTATGAATAGGTCTTCAAAAATGGTAATGAGGTTTCTATTAACATTTTTTTCTAAACTGAATAGTTTGCGCGAGAGACATTTCCAAAGTGGTAAAATGTGTGTCCCCCCCCCGTAACTTCTAAAATAAGAGAATGACAAAACTAAAAAAAATATATGATGTACATTACCATGCAAACTACCAACGAAAATTGGTTTGAACGAGATCGAGTAGTTTTTTTTTTAAACGTCATAAATCGTAAACCGCAATTTACCTTACATTCAATCAACTGAAATATAAAAATTAAAAAATATATATATTTTTAAACCGAAAATACCTACAGGTTTGTACGGAACCCTCGGTGCGCGAGTCCGACTCGCACTTGGCCGGTTTTTTAAAACGCGGTCAGTCTGTACGTGTCATTAAACTGCGCTTTCACACACACAAACAAACGCAACCGACATTTCTTTCATAGATCCAAAGCCCGAGGGTTATTAAGAGAGTTATTCTGAAAAACAATAAAATTGAAAAATCTAAAATAAAAACTATTATTGATTATTGACTTGGTATCGTATCGTTATATGATTATTTACGAGTCTCATAACAACCTCCTGAAATGTTTTGCAGGTTCAAAACTGCATCTTGTATTACTAAATCCTAGATCCCAGATCGCTATACCTACTAAGAGTCATTTAGAAGTCAGTGGAATTTCTTTTAAGAGTGTCGATAGCAATCTGGATACTCAATATCTTTATTGGTTTACCATAACGTGTACTTAGGTGGTAACTATATAATTTAGATCATTATGGACCTTGTAGAGCACAGCAAAAGGATATGAGGATCTTTATATAGTCAGACCAGAATTTGATACGAGCTTGGCACTTATCAGTAGCGTCTGTCAACTCCTGTACCATGCAGAAAACAGGACATGGTGGACAAGATATTAAGTGCCCCATTGTCTGTGGAACAGCACCACATTAACACTCCAAGGCAGACTTGGACCGGTCTGTTAGTCTAGTGGTTAGTAACACTGACTGCTAAGACTGAGGTCATGGCTTCGATTCCCACCCAGGCCAAATCTTTGTGTGATGAGCACAATTATTTGTTGTGTCTGGGTGTAATTTATCTATAATATGTATGTATTTAGATTAGTATATAAGTATATTTATCAGTTGTTTGGTTGCTATAGTACAGGCACTGCCTAGTTTGGGACCAGATAACGGTATGTTGGTTGTCCTAAGATATTATAAGGCAGAGTCACCTTTGAATCTCCAACTGATCAGGTTTTTAAGTGGAACTTGCCATCATTATTTCAAATAGGTCACGGTCATTTAAAAGTTAATATTAGCATTCTTTTGCCAGGCTGTTCTTATCCAAATAACACTCGTTATCATCGTTATGCCATGACATAATGAATAACGGAAACTGTTTTATTACACGACCGTGGTTACTATGCGCGTGAGCATATAAACTGTGTATTGTGATTTAGTCGGAGTTACACATAATTACCAGTTTCTAAGTTATTCTTAACCGGAGTTTTTTTTTTTTATTTGATGGTGCTGTTGGTTCAATATCTTGATACTGCGTATCCTTAACTAAGAGTGGACATTCAGTTAAGGAAAAATTTCGCTTAAAAATATTGGTAATTTTGTCGAATAATTAGGCTAAGTTAGTAGGTAAAGAAAGAAATAATGTATTGGGAGTGGGAGTCCCACAGGAACAATACAAACTAAACTAAAAAAACTCCTAGGAAGTTATCCAAAATCATCATCTTCCTAGCCTTTTCCCAACTATGTTTGGGTCGGCTTCCAAACTAACCGAATGCAACTGAATGCCAATATTTTACATGGAACCAATGTCTATCAAACCAGAGGGGTAATTGCGGAACTTTTTATCGGTAGGAATTGGTTTAATATTCATAGTTAAACAACATTCATTGCGTTGTTTACGTTGCTGAGCCACAATTTATTCGAACAAATGACGCAATGGTTTAGAAATAATCTTCAACCCCATTCAGATTCTGATAAATTGTGCGTTTCGCAATTAGGGTGCAGTAGTGGCCCAGTGGCAATGGCCGCGCTAACGAGTTTACAAGCGCTTTACTTTGTATAAATTATTCCATCACAGTGCTCTCAAAACGTTGAAGGAAAACATCACGAGGAAACCGAGGCATGTCCTAGAAAATTCGAAGACATGGGACATTTACCAGCCCGCACTGGGCTCGTATGATAGATTACGGCTCATTGCATCTCACAGACGGTTATTCCCGTTCGCCACCGCCAGTATTGCCCCCTCCGGTGGCGACTGGGAATTATTCTAAAAAAATATCCCAGTCGCCACCTCCGGGTGGCAAACGGGAATGTTGGTCAGTAAAAATCCCAGTGGCCACCCCTAATAATAGTTAAAATAAATGCTATATCTTTATATTTTTTTGGAATGATTTTAAAATAATTACCGACGTCACAGAATGTTTAAAGTAAATGAATTGTTTAGTTAGGTACCTTTATGTATCTAGATATATATGCATTGAAATTTAGGCAATAGGTACGGTTCACTATAATATTTTTCCTGAAATAGCCGTAAAATATAATTTTGTATGAAATCAATTGGCATACTAATTACTCAGGCTGGTCGTCATTTTATTTTTTGGGATAACGTAACAAAATATGTACTAATAATCTATTGTGCTTTATCTTCATGCCGATGTCCTTTGTTAATATTTCACGTCTTTAAAACCATAAAATAGGAAGCGGCGCGAGCGCCTTGCGCAGCGGCGACCCGCCGATGACACGAGCGCCGAAAAGCCAAAACTATCGTGAGAAAGGATTACTAATCCTTTTGTTTTGCTACTTAAACTCTAGTAGCTCAATTGAAGATGCCGATGTCCTTTGTTTACATTTCACGTCTCGGAATAAACCATAAAATAGGCCGTGTGCTTTGTTTTACCTATAACAAACATGCCGAAAAGCCAAAACAGACACAATAGACAGAAGGTCATAAATCTTTAAAAACACAAAACAGCTTTTTATTGGGCTTGATGGGGATGGTTTTATGAGTGATTCTTGCAAAACTAAACTTTAAGTACAATGGATTTAGATCTAAAATGTAAAACAAGTATCGGCTGGCAATGCGTTGTGGCATTTCTAATCTTATCATTATTAGTGCATTCCTAACCATGTCAGGGTCAAGTACATCGTGTACTACCTCGGGTGAAGTGTCATTAATTTATATTAAAAGAAAACATGGTGTTGTTTTGCTTCACGGTGGCCACCAATATTATGTGAAAAAAAAATACCCAAGTGGACTAAGTGTGTGGGAATGCAGCCAACGAAAAAAGAAATGCAAAGGAGTTATAAAGATTCGTGTAAGTTTTTCTACTTGTATGCCTATTAATCGTAAGCAATATCTTTTGCTTTGTATTATAAAGAGATTTTTTGTAACGAATAGGATCCGAAACTACTGGATCGATTATAATTTCGTACCCTGATTCCTATACTCTTATTTAATAATCAAATTAAATGTTTAATAAAATCTTTTTTTCTTCGCAGAATAATAATATCGTAAATGAAACGCCGCATTTATGTACTCCAGATTTCCTAAAAAATGAAATTGATGAGCGGCTTTATTCCTGCAAACAAGAAATTATCAAAGGGAATTACCCGGCAGTTCCTCAGTCTTATAATAATATGATTGCAACATTAGAAAACAGCGGAATAACAGGAGGATTTAAAAAAATTCAGAAAATACTTTGAAGAACAATGGCTGAAGGAAGAATTTATTCCAATTTGGTGTGCTTACGGAGAGCAGCATAGGGCCACTAACTTCTTGGAAGCTTGGAATCACAAATTAAACCAAGAAATTGGAAAAAAGAACCCTAATATTATTCATTTATTAAATGTATTGGTTAAAGATTCCGCATATTTCAATGTTTGTGATAACATTAATAAAACCAAAATGACACCTTTTAAAAAAAGAAAGAAAAATAATGTCCTTACTGATCAATTTATTTTGGAAATTCAGTTAGAGCTGTTACATGGCAATATATCAGTAGGTCATTTTTTAGAAACTGTAAGGCATTAAGGCTTCTTGGCAATGAAAATAAATAAAAAAAGGTAAAAAAAAAGCATAAGAGGTATGGTAAATTAAACAAATTATTCATTACTTGATGACGATCAATGAATAACGTAGTCAATTATGGGTACCTAAATAATGATGTTGATTTGTGCCAGTCATAACAAATTACCTAAGTATTTTTTTTTAAAGTAGCAAAATATCTAGTTCTAAGTTTTTTTTTTTACATATAAAACCCAATTACTGTAAATACTCTGTGATACGAGTACATTAATGACGAATTTAATTGAGAGGACGCATCTGTGATTTTTTCTAATACTGATTAGGGTAGGGTAGAGTCTCGTTATGTCTGTGATTATTTGAAAATACTCATTATGCTTAGTGCATACTTTTAATTTTGTTAAAAATATTTTTTTATTAGGGCAGAGTAATACTTTATTTGTTTTGTATATTTTCTAATAATATTTTTTTTCCTATAGAAATGATTGTTGACTTGTTGATGTGATTGTTTAGAATTTGTATAAAACTTGTTGATTTTGGAAATGAAAATGTAGATTTAAGAAGGCGGAGAATTGTTTTTTCAAGTATATTTTAAGAAATATTTTATATTCTATTGAAAGTACCTAATTATCTGTGATTTTGGATTTGTGTTTAAAATAGTTGATTTTGAAAATAAAAATAGTAAAAAATAATGTTTGTTTAATTTTCTACCAATTTATAAATATTGTAACTCTCTCGTTTGATTAACCCTACGTACTTCTATTTTTTAATCAGAAATTTAATAAAATTAACATTCTTTGTCATTCCAAAAAAAAAATAAAGATAATAGGTAGCATACCTAGTTTTTATGTTAACTATATTTAGGGGTGGCCACTGGGATTTTTACTACCAACAATCCCGCTTGCCTCCGGAGGTGGCGACTGGGATATTTTTTTAGAATAATTCCCAGTCGCCACCGGAGGGGGCAATACTGGCGGTGGCGAACGGGAATAACCGCTCACAGAGGAGGCATGTGTCACAGGCTCACAGCAGTGGGAACATTAGGCTGATTAGGTATGTACGGTTGCCTATATGACATAAACAGTAACATGTTAAAATAAGTAAAAACAATAGAAAAATAAACAGAGTCATGTAAAAGGTCCCTATCCTGAGATACCTTTTACATGACTTTTTATTATGCTGCGACATGAAAAAAAGTGTCGCAATTTTGGTATGGTAGGATTTGAGTCCTTATCAGGGGACCACAGAGACAATAGTCGCCAGAGGAAAGGCCAAATGAAATAAAAACCAAACAAAGATTTGTCTCTACAATACTTTAAAATAAAATGAGTGCTAAAATGTTTAGTAATATTAATGAATCATTCGAGACATAAAAATATAATATTATCATGTCATGGTGATAATTTGTTGCGCCAGACAGATTATATCTTTCTAAGTATGTATGACTATTTCTTATAAGTTATAAGTCAGTATTAAATAGTACGCTTGTATATTGTGCATTATCTGCCTAGCCTTTTCCCAACTATGGTGAGGTCGGCTTCCAGTCTAACCGGATGTAGCTGAGTACCAGTATTTCACATGGAATGACTGCCTATCTGACCTCCACAACCCAGTTACTGGGTAATACGAAACCTCTTGCAAGACTGGATGTTTTGATGATGAAGACAGTTTTTGTGGCTTCTGACGACTGTCAAAGATCTACGGACTCAGGACAGCCGGAACCAGCAGCTTATCATGCTTTCCAAGGCACAGAGCAGTCTTAGTATTTAAAATTGGTCACCCATCCTCGGACAAATCGCGAAAAGCGTAGCTTAACTTAGCCAAAAGCCCCCGTATATTGTGTATGGACTGAACAATTTACACTCTTAAGTTCGTATCTGCCAATGGTCTTTGTGAAAACATTCACAGCGCATAACTTGTTGAGAGTTCCAGCAAATAAGTTTAACAACATGACAAATTGACAACTTGTGAAAGTCGAGTAGCACAATAGAATTTACGAGTGGACATCGTGAATTCGTGACATAACAATTGAATATGCGATAGTCTCTATCCAACTTTATATTGTAACAAAATATCAGCACTTGACCGGCTCGTATTATATTTATAACATACCATTACGCCTGTACTCCCCGAAGGGACTAGGCAGGGATGTAATTATAGTTCCTACTAAACCCACAATTTACTAGTTATGTACAATGTACATGCATGTAATAGCGGGTTATTGTAATCATTCGGGCACATCTACACTCCGAGCGATAAAACCATCCTGATGGGAAACCTAATAAAGAATAGGTACGAAACCAGACAGGCCATCACTAATCTCAAAGCGGTGAAAAAAAACATCGTAAAGAAACCGGCACGTCCGAGAACCAAAAATTCGAAGTCATGTAACATCTATGGTCCTGCCAGGGTCGCGAGATTTTTCGAATAGAGACACCGTGACCCTGGCACATAGGCAACTGAAGGAACACGGGTGGGTTTTAGTCAGTAAAAGTCTGACAAGCCCTCCCGCTCCGCCCAGAGCGGGAGAAGTCATCTGATGATAACACATCCAAAAAAAAAAAATAACATCTATGGTAGATTTAGGCCCACTCCCTCTAACAGGGTGAAGGCCTGTGTCCCAGCAAAACATAGGCTGATTAAATGTATGTATTTGTTGAATATTAGAAACTCGGTGTTGGACAATCTATTAATAAATTAGTTCATAACTACCCCCGCTGAAGCGATCATGCACGAAATTGAAGTGTCAACAAATACGTGGCCCTTGCGTTAACAATGCGACAGATAGGTACCTAAGTAGGTCGACTGTCCGTATAAATTTATTTTATTAAAACTGTCGACGATGTAGAAGACAAAATTAAGTACGTGATACATTTACATTGATCTAGTATTTCTAACAAGCTTGCCCTTTTCAAATTACGAAATTGTACCCTAATTCCAAATTTGAAAAGTTCTGACAAAATGCCTGACATTCAACAGTTTAATTATTAATTTCTTTTTTTTTTTTTGAAAATCGAACAATTTTATTTTTTTATTAAGTACTATAAAAATCACCTTATTTCAAAAAGGTCGGACAATGTCCAGACTGTATAGAAGCTAAATCCAGCGGAATACAGGATCGAAATTTAAATTAGCTTCTGCCCTAATCGAACCCCGATACTTGATGCAAAAGACTGTTACAAAATTGTGTAAACGGTAAAATTAAAGAACAAAAAATCACCTACCGTTGATGCAAGATTTAGATATCAATTCTATACCCACCACGTTTGCGGAGTTAGTCTAACAAATGTAATTTGATCCAGTATTGTTCAATTATCGAACCATGGTCTTTACATTCCAGCAAAAGATCAAAATGAAAACAAATTTACTAGTCTAAATTGAACTATTCACGGTACACACATTCACGAATTACGCCAGTCACATAAAGATTTATTGCAGTTCGATTGAACGGTCTTGGAGAATTTGTAAACAAAGGCATTTCAAAAGGTTTAAAGACGATGCTGGGGAAACTAGTAGATACATAGGTATGTATTTACTAAATATCAACTATCATTCCAAAGGATTTAGGCAGTTCTTAAGTATTAGGATATTAAAAAAAAGGATGGTGAAGGAATAGCTTAAAGTGCAGAAAGCATGCAAAGCTGAATGATGCAAAATTAAAATGAATTCATAAATAAATAAAAAGCAACAATATAACACAATAAAAAGTCAATAAAAACGAAGGCTTGGAATTGTTCAATAGCCCGGTCAAGTTAGCGAGAAAAATAGAGATACCCTTGCATTAATTCTCAAGAAGCAAAATTTTTGCATGAACATCATAAAATGTCATGTAATGTTCATTTCATTATAAAATGAAATTGTCCCCATCGATCCCATGTTTACAAAAATTTTATGCACGGTCTTAATAGTTTTATAGTTCTAAAAGTAAAAAAAAACACTCTTTTTCTGTACGTTCATTACTTTTCAAATACGAGCTCCAAAATATCGATCAGTGGTTTAAAACGTGAATTAATTAAAGAGCACATAACATCACGGTTTTTTCCACCAAAGGTATACGTCGGATTAATTAAATAAATAGATCTGTTTTACAAACGGTCACTTACAATTAAACCGTTAGCTGCTCGCTATAAGTCCTTACTGCCCCCGAGTTCCCGACACACGAATGCAATAGGAAGGGGGAAAGCCAATTGAAATTACTGCAGAGCTACAAGCTACACAACGTAATTTTCCAACTCGTTGAGAACAAAAGTATAGCCTACCCTATACCCTGTCTATGTATAGTCTACAGATTTCACAAGTAACTATGCACCATCTCCCAAACTATGATGTTTTCGAGAAATCACCGTAGTAAAATTGGAAAACGAATATTCAATTTCACATAACCGAACCTACATGGGCACGCGAGAAGCTAGGTGAGAAGAGCCGGCAAAAAACTCCACGGTTACTCTTATTAAAATTTCCAACCCGCCTGCTAAGCGTGGCGATTATGGAAAGTCCCCCAAACTGAGGGAGGTCTATGTCCAGCAGTGGACGTCTTTCGGCTGAAACGATGAGTACTTTCGTCTTTCACCTATGAACTGTGCATCCAATAATAAACTGGGTTGATTAATTGGCTCTGTAGCTTTGTTTGTTTATGAGACAGAACACCGATACTAGCACGAATCGTTTGTTGTTGAAGGTTTATTCGATGTTAAAACATCGGGAATGATAATTGGAAATTCTGCCAACGTTATTTTAATGACCGTTGATTGGAATTACTAAAACAACACTTACCAAAACTGCACTTGTTCTCTGACGACTAATAGAGAAATAAGGAAGAAAAAGACATGTTACGCCAACCATAAACAAATTGGGATAAGGGGAGAAGAATTTTGACGACACTTGTTCTTTGAAAGGCAAGAAAAGCTGCCATAAACATTGTTTATTGTTTTTCTTTGACAAGCGAAACGCATTTAGGCAGTACTTAATAATAAAACAAACACTTTAAGTGATTAGGTAGACCTAATGACTGTTTTTGCTGAAGCCCTTGCCACATTTGCCACACGATCATTTGCAATCATTTACATAGTATTTAAAAGGCACTAAATGATAGATTTCTAGAAATATAACAATATTCGTAGGTACTAGATTATAGTGCCTGCCGACACCGGCCTAATCAAACATCGATATTGGAATTTGCTAACATCGATACCACTTCGGAACCGAATATTTTAGTAGACGTACCGCGAAAATAATATTCGAAAAAAGAGCATATTTTAGCTTTCTTTTACCTTAAACAATATTTTAATTCTTTAAACAAACTTTTTTTGTTATTTACCTCTAAGTAAAAAATTACAAAAGAAAATGTCATAGTAGACGTGAGGGCTTCGGTTCAGCGTAGTGATGATTTGACACTTTCACCAACCTTACACAACTACTAAGGTGGTCTAAGTAGGTACTTCCACCAACTTAGCCCCCTTTAGCAAGTCGTTCATAATCTTGAAGCAAAAACTTTGTAAAAGGGGTTACCCTTTTTACGAAAATTACGCGAAGGGAGTATGAAATTTGGCACAGTTAAAGTTTATATGGAGAAGGTGTGTAGTAAGTTAATATTTTTCAAAATATAATAATGCATTAAAAATACTTTAGATCGAATTTCGAGCACATAGCGACCATTAGTGTGAAATAAGTGCAGTATTTTCCTTTCTTCAAAATGTTTTCCCTTTTAGAGTTCAGAATGACAAGTGCGTGACATGCTTATTACAAATAACATCATTTTTGGCTCCTTTCCTCAATTGACTAACACACAAAGAAATTACCAGTTTCCCGTTACTTCCCGATATAAAGTATGAGTCCTGCTATAGAAGAAGGAAAAATGTGTATAAATCGGAAATTTTTCGGGGTTTTTTTTTATTGTTCTGCTTTACAGCATTACCTATCCCTGTCTGGTGTCTAACATGAATTGAGTCGGAATATACCATTATTTTACCTTTCCGAAACGTGGATATTCACAGTACGGCTGGTCCATAAATACAAAGTCGCTCAGGAAGCTATGGAACGAGCTATGCTTGGAGTCTCTGAGGTATAGAATCTGGGATGAGGTGATCCGGCAGAGAACCAAAAATGTTGACATAGCTCACCGAATAAGCACGTGGCAATGGGCTGGCCATGTTAACCGTAGAACCGATGACCGTTGGGGTAAACGTGTTCTTGAGTGGAGACCGCGAATCGTTAAACATAAGATAGAATGCCCTCAGGCTAGGTGGAGCGACAAACTACGCAGGGTGGCTGGTAGCAGCTGGATGAGAGTTGCCGAGAATCGAGCTTAATGGCGTGCAAATCAAGAGGCTTATCTTCAGGAATGGACTGCTGCAGGTAGATGATGATAATGCTGATTATTTTTGGAACACAAACACTACATACAGCATGTGTTTTTTATGTCCTTTGTTGTATACAAAGGTACACCACTGTAATTATCAGGAATCACCCAGACATACCATGAGTTCACATTATGATAAGATTTTAATCGAGGAGGTGTGGAACAAAAGGTGTCATTTACGTATTTTGCTCAATTAGGTTTTTTTTTTAATCGGCTCAAAATGTTAAATTCTATCTGTAACTCCCAAGATTTTGGAAAAAAAAATGACTAGTTTCATAGAAAAATCGATCTGAACTGCTGCTTTCGGAACAAAAAGTTACATGTAGGGGGGACCGACTTAAATACTAATATTAACGTAATTAGGAAAAACGAAAATTTTATCAGCCTGGGGTAATTGTGGTACAGTCACATGTCTTCGGTATAGGATAAAAACTTTTTAACAAAAAATTAAACTCTGAAAAATCATTGAACAAAGATTACTTAAAGCTCCGACTCATAATTGTAAGGTTTATTATTTTTTGCTTTTCAGTTTTTTCAGCGGTTTAATTCTTTGTTTAAAAGTTTTTATTTTATAGTTTTTTGTCACTTTAATGTACTTATAATACTTGGCAAGGTATACCCTATCCAATAAAAAAATAATTATCAAAATCGGAGTACTCTGTTTAAAGTTATGCGTGGTTATACATTACAATCAGTGAGTGAACAATCAATCATCCCCTGTTTACCGACCCTTTTTTTTTTTTTTTCTGGATGGGAAATCATCAAATGACTTCTCCCGCTCTGGGCGGAGCGGGAGGGCGTGTCAGACTTTTACTGACTAAAACCCACCCGTGTTCCATCAGTTGCCCATGTGCCAGGGTCACGGTATCTCTTTCGAACAATCACGCGACCCCGGCAGGCATCGGTCCTAATAGACCCCTACACTGCTGCTGACATCTCTTTGAGGCGCGCGTGGAACACTGCGCGCCGTCGACCCGAGCTTGGTCCTTACCGGGCGGCGAGCTACCCACTGCTCGCCACCCGCAAGCTCGCGCCTACGGTGGCCGGGAGTCCGCTATTGACTCCCGACGCCCGGGGCGTCTCCTCCTGCGGCGGCTAGGGACGTGAGGGCGCAGAGACTGCCACTCCCTCACGCGCCCCGCCTCCTCCTTCGCGAGCATTACTGCTTCGCAGTAGGAGGTGACGGCTTCCCATTCCCTCTCGCTCCGTACCATGGCTCGCACCAGGGCCGGACGCGAGAGGTCGCCGCCGCCAATCGCCTCCACGAGGACACGGCGGTGCTCCGCCCAGGCAGGGCACACTTCCACCGTATGCTCCACCGTGTCCTCCAGACGATCCTCGCAATGGAAACACCCGGACGTATCCTCCCGCTTTATCCTGAACAGGAACCCACCGAAGCACCCATGCCCGGTGAGAACCTGCGTCAGACGGAAGGTGAGGACGCCGTGACGCCTCTCTATCCACTCCTCAAAGAGGGGACTTACCGCCGCAATTGTGGCGTGCCCTGGTTTTCCGACCCTTAGGGTTTGATTTTGTTTTCCAAATTTATATGCGACCACCTTTGGAGTATACTCTTTCCAATAAAAAAATAATTATCACAATCGGACTACTATGTAAAAAGTTATGCGTGGTCATAAAAAAAAAATACGCGTGAATTGAGCACCTCCTCTGTTTTTTTGCGTCGGTTAAAAATCGCATGTATAAAAAAAATGAACAGCATCTATGTCCGGTACTGTACTGAGAAAGAATTGGGACACTTTATCAAAGGTGCTAAAAAGAAGGATGTTGAAAGTTTATTTAAAACGCAGTTTGGAGAAGACTGGAAAAATGAGCCTTCATTAAAATGGTATTGTGATATTTTGTATGAAAGTAATGTCGGTGAAAATTACAATGAAAATAATGAAAATCGTTGTGATTGTTTGAAACCTGATTGTGGAGAATTACATGTATAAGAAATAAAAATATTTTGTGTGAATCTATTTTTATTTTCATACTGAATGTTTCGTAAGGTAACATTTTTTAGACAGTGAGTTTCAAACGGTGACATTTTACAAAATTATTGAATCAAATAGTGACATTTACAAGTTATTGGATCAAAGGGTGTCATTTGATATGTATTTTTTTTCCAAATTTCAAAACCAGCAAGGTAAACTTATAATGCATTAAATTGTATACAATAACTGACACATAAGTGGTTAATAAAAAATCATAAAAATTGCTTAGGTCAACTTGAATATTTATTTTCTCAATTTACTCAAAAAGTTAAAAACTGTAAATGACACCATTTGTTCCACACCTCCTCAATCATCAATTCAAATTCAAAATATTTATTTCGGAAATAAATCCATATACCATTCGGAAATAAATCAATACCTAAGCAGTATCAATTAATCTTTTAACCGTCTGGTCTCGGGATCAAAGTCTGAAGCAATCACTATCAATAGGTTAATGAAGCAACTGGGTGACTGTACTAGACACTCGTTATCACTAGGTATTGTAAAACAAAGTCCCCCGTCGCGTGTGTGTCTATCAGTGGCCCTAGGGTGAGTTTGTTTTAACCATCTTCACTTAACGCATCGACCGCGTTCGGCTCTCCGATTGGCCTTGGATTGGTGAAGGGCCAATCGGAGTGCCAAAGTGTGGTCGATGCCTTCGGCGTAGTAGAGAAGGTTAAAAGAAACTCACACTAGGGCCACTGAACGCAATAAACTTTCATTCACGTTTTCCTACGGTTTTCACCAATCGAGTGATTCATGAGGAAGTTTTTGGTGTATAATTAATTAGGGTTTGTATCAATTGGCTGAAATGACGATGATTGTTGAAAAGGTCGGAAAAAATCATGCCGAGATATACATGTAATGCCTAGTAGATCTGGTAGTACGTTCCCGTGGGATATTTCCCGACCGCAACGCGGGCAAAGCCGCATATAAATGCTAGTAGATAATATTATGACTGTCACAATATTATCTATTCTGTGATACAGTCCTACAATGTCGATAATGTGATAAGCTAATAATGTGATTGCATTACAAATATTTTATCTATTTACGTGTTAACCCAACAATATTGAATGATAAACAGATTTCGGAATAGTAAAAATAGGTTTTATTGATTTTAGAGATTTATGAAAACGGAATACCTTTCCGAAAATAGATAAGTTTCATGGACAATAGTCGACATCTAATTTTTTATATTTTACTAGCTTTTGCCCGCGGCTTCGCCCGCGTGGATGTCGGAAATTAACGCAGGTATTTTTCTAAAATAAAAGTAGCCTAAGTTACTCCTTGTTACATCAACTATCTGCCAGTGAAAACCCCGTCAAAATCGGTCCAGCCATTTCAGAGATTAACCGGAACAAACAGACAGACAAAAATTTAAAAAAATATATTGTTTTGGTATATGTACCGTGTATAGTGTATTACAAACAGATACTCCAATTTTATTTATTTGTCTAGATGTACTGTTGTAGCGGCATCTACACTGCCACATGCGAACTACGCATCACAATGACGGCACACAAAATCCTGCATCGCGTAAGCAGAGTTTACCGCGCAACTAGCGTATACAGGGTGTCCGGTAATTAATGGATAACCTTAAAATGGGTCATGGTAAAACTAATGGCCATTCAGAAATAAAATACAAATAAAAAAAAAATACAGTTGGTACCAAAGATATTATTTTTTTAATAATAATCGGTGTTTTTTGTTACCATATTTCACATTTTTATACACCACGGCCACAAATTAAGGAATTCTATCGGTTTTTTTTTGTTATAGTAATTTACGTTAACTAAGCTGATAGATAGGCAATAAATAGTATGACTATTATTACACGGTTTTTTTTTTAAACAATTTGAATGTTTGTTCTGGGGAAAATTTGTGAAAAATATTCAATTTGACAAAGTTTGAGCAACCGTAACTTTAAAAAAAAGTATCCAGACACAAGTGACCAATTATTTTAAAATATTATGTGCTTCAAGCCAATTTCAAAATGGTATCATTCATTATTGTATCTAATGTAAATTCTGAATTATTGCTATTAGTGTAGAAAATGTGTGAATTTTGGATAAACAACAAAATTTGCAATATTGGAATATTTATTTACATTGAATGTACCTGACCATTCGTGGTTAATAAAAACATTAATAGACGTAAGTAATGAATACTAATAATTAAATAAAGTCTCTTTAAAACCAGAAATATTTTAACAAATACAAATTGGCTTTGCAATAAATGTCGTGTGTGTAAGTCGTGTGACCGCCATACTAGCTACCTGCGCGCACCCTGCACCACCCGTCTTTTGTTCAT
This sequence comes from Aporophyla lueneburgensis, assembly GCA_932294355.1. Taxonomy (NCBI): domain Eukaryota; kingdom Metazoa; phylum Arthropoda; class Insecta; order Lepidoptera; family Noctuidae; genus Aporophyla; species Aporophyla lueneburgensis. The sequence goes on along the minus strand of OW028751.1, from coordinate 26,397,413 downwards.
GTTAGACAAAGAGGATATGAGTTGGATGAGTGCGAGCGAGATAGTAAATGTAAAAAAACCGGTAGGGGACTAACAGAACTTACAGGAACAGGGACTTAGACTTAGTGCGTCACTCGACTTGCTCGACTTCGCATGTGTTTATTTCGTTTCCGGTTGCAATTGTTGCTAGTTACTGTGAATCAGTGTTAAAACGACGACCTGGCTATTTTACTGGACTATTCGTTTTGTTTACCGATTTGGACTTGTTTTGTGTGGTGATATTTGCGACGACTTGGCTTGTAACTGGATTGTTTATTTTGTGAATCAACATGCCACGTGTTGAGTATACGCCACAAGAATATGCAAACATGCATTTTATTTATGGGGAATGCAGAGGCAATGGAAACGCAGCCGCAGCTCTTTATAGGGAAAGATACCCTAATGCGCGTCATCCAGATTACCGCGTATTTATAAGAGTCCACGGTTGTTACTCAGAAGGAAGAATCCCTGGTACTGGTGTTGGTGGTACTAGTGGTGGAAGAAGCGCTCGTGCTGATGTAGAAGACGTGGTACTTGAGGAAATTGCGCAAGATCCTTCAATTTCTACGCGATCAATAGCTCAACGCACGGGTATAGGGAAATCGACTGTGCATGATATCTTAAAAAAGAACAAATTTCACCCGTTCCACGTTACGCGCGTGCAGACCCTTCAACCAAGAGATTATAATGCAAGATTGCGTTTCTGCCGAAAAATGCTGGGGAAGATGGAAGCAGACCCGCAGTTTTTTAATAAAATTCTATGGAGTGATGAATCAACATTGAAAAGAGATGGCTACATGAATTTACACAATCTCCATAGCTGGCAACTAACGAACCCTCGTGCTATGCGTGAAGACAGGTCACAGTACCAATTTAAAATAAATTATTGGACTGGAATATTAAACGGAAAAATAATAGGCCCATTTGAATTACCGGGGAACCTAACTGGCCAAAGTTATTTAGAATTCCTTGAAAATGATCTTCCAAACTTATTGCAAGAGGTGCCCGAGGTGGAGAGAGAATCATATTGGTTGCAAAATGACGGCTGTCCTGCGCATTATGCTGTATCTGTTCGTGCATACTTAAATAGAACATACCCAAACAGATGGATTGGCCGCCTGGGGCCAATTTTGTGGCCCCCACGTTCACCAGATCTAAATCCACTTGATTTTTTTTACTGGGGCTGTCTTAAGGAAGAAGTTTACGCAAAGCCGATCCGTTCCTTGGAAGATTTACGTAGCCGTGTCCGGGCAGCCGCATCGAAAATAAGCGATCGACGCTATACGCGACTGCTCAGGAGAGCATTCATTCGTAGATGTAGAGCCTGTATCAGAGTGGGTGGCAGACAATTTGAACATTTATTGTAATTAATAACGAATACAGTTTTACTAATGTCAAATGTTGTTTTTTATTAAACTCCAATGGTCAGGTACATTCAATGTAAATTAATATTCCAATATTGCAAATTTTGATGTTTATCCAAAATTCACACCTTTTCTACACAAATAGCCATAATTCAGAATTTACATTAGATACAATAATGAATGATACCATTTTGAAATTGGCTTGAAGCACATAATATTTTAAAATAATTGGTCACTTGTGTCTGGATACTTTTTTTTTAAGTTACGGTTGCTCAAACTTTGTCAAATTGAATATTTTTCACAAATTTTCCCCAGAACAAACATTCAAGTTGTTTAAAAAAAAAGCCGTGTAATAGTAGTCATACTATTTATTACCTATCTATCAGATCAGTTAACGTAAATTACTATAACAAAAAAAAAACCGATAGAATTCCTTAATTTGTGGCCGTGGTGTATAAAAATGTGAAATAAGGTAACAAAAAACACCGATTATTATTAAAAAAATCATATCTTTGGTACCAACTGTATTTTTTTTTATTTGTATTTTTTTTCTGAATGGTCATTAGTTTTACCATTACCCATTTTAAGGTTATCCATTAATTACCGGACACCCTGTATATAAGGTGTATCTATTCATACACGAAATATTTTAAGAGGTACACCTGTAGGTGGTAAAGAAGCTACAGCAATGAAAAAAAAAAATTCTAAATGTATTTTTTTTCAAAATTTAATATTTATAAATTATTTGACGCACATTAGAAATACTGGCTCCTTCTTATTTTTTACGGCCCGAGACACTGCGGCCATGCTCGTGCCGTCCCGTCGCCACCCTCGCAGCGTCAGGCGGGCCATTCATAGAATTTGGAGTAAAGATTTTATGCAAAACATCTCAAGCAGTTTTAAAATTATAATAATTACGAAAATTCAAAAACGCTTAGATAAAAATGTTCTTTTTGCTTCTATAGCTTCTTTACCACCTACAGGTGTACCTCTTAAAATATTTCGTGTATGAATAGATACACCTTATATATTCAACGTCTCGACATCATTTGCCGGGCAGTTGCCCACCAGACACGACATCCGTGTGGTCGGAGGATCCTCCCTTTTGTACAGAGGTTGGCTGAACTTGAGACTCTGTACCTCAACTCTCTAAACTGTCATATCTAAGTCCATAAGTTCAATAACTTTAAAAAAAGATGACCATCATCATTCTCCTGCTCTTATCCCAATTTATTTCGGGCCGGCGCAACATGTCTCTTTCCACAGAACAAAGAATAAAGGAGAAGTGCCCCTACACTGGCTAAGCACGAGAACCAGTGTCGCCAAACTCACACATTTGCATATCACATTGTCCATTACATACATAAAAAACAGTACTATGATTGGCTACAAATTACAAACGCAACTTTTACAAATCATCTTCTTATTGCTTTCAAAAATTACGCCTTATTGCAACGAGTGAAAGTTGTTATAGTTTGCATTGAAGTCATAACATGTGGTATTGTAATTAAAATCAATTATATTAAAAATTAACAAAGATTAGCACTTACCAATGATACGATACCCTTCTACAAGATACATTTTTTTTTCTGCTTTCGTTTTTGCAGGTCAAAACCGCACAACAAGGCATAATTTGTAATAATTCGCGTATTTCTGAGACATACAATCGCGACAAGTATCTGATGGCAAATAAGCTAAATGTTGCGCATCTGCGCTTAATGTTGACACGCGCGCGACATGTGAGGGGCACTTCCTCTAGTTTTCTTTATTCCGTGTCTCTTTCTTCCACACTTCTCTAGTAGTTTTCATCTCAGTAGTCATCCCCTTTCTATCCATATCATATTTCACATAGTTCATCCATCGTTTCTTTGGTCCCATTAGTCGTCATCTCAGTAGTCACCCCCTTTCTATCCATATCATAATTCACATAGTTCGTCCATCGTTTCTTTGGGATCCCTCTACTCTTATAGCCATCGACATTCATACTCAATACTTTCCTCACGACATTTTCCTCATTCCTCCATCTCACGTGACCATACCATGACAACCGATTCCCACACAACTTTTCACTTATCGGTGCCACTTTCACTTCTTCTTATGTACTCATTTCTTATTCTATCCATTCGTGTAACACCACAAATCCCTGTTAACATTCTCCTTTCATTCATCCCTTTTGTGGCCCAACATTCTGACCCATACAAGACAGAAGTCTGACCATGGTTTTATATATCTTGCCCTAAGTTTAAGGGGGTTTAAGTTTAAAAAAGATGACCAAAACCATTGAATATTAACTATACAAATTTTAAAATACATGCATGTTGTATGTGATTCATCTTAGATAATAATCTGAGATAGAGCTGTGTTTACCACATCAGCTGCGTGTGCGCAATCAAGTTGACTCGGTTTACTTCTTCGTAATCGAATTTGTGACGTATGTAAGCAGATTTGTTGCGCTTACGCATGCAAATACGAGGCGCTGTGATTACTGATGGCTTAATAGATCGACATGATGAATACCGAAGCACTTAATATTTTAAAATATTTTTTGGAGTGAAAATTTCTTTGAGTGCGATGAGCGATTTTTGGTAGACGAAAATGTTATGGGTTCACGTCACCGATATACTAGTGTTAGGTATATGACTAGCTTCAAGGATGACCACCGTAATCGAAGATGTTTTACCCGATTGTGGCGGAGCAAAAAGGGGGGTTATGTTTGTGACCGGTATGTATGTTGATCTGTTCCTTCATATCTTCGCAACTACGTAACATATTTTGATAAAATAATGATCTTTGGAAGCGACTTGATCGACAGTGATGCTGATGAACTAAAAAAAATGTTTTATTCAATACCATTTGGATATCAAATGATAGGCCTAATCATTTATAAAATATCTACTATACTTACACATATTATTGTCAGCTAACCTTTCAGATGAGAATATTTTCTTGTGTCATACTTTTTTGAGGTGATTTTTCAGTAGTCGGGTTTTAGTTGTTGTCCTGTTACAAACACTGCATGCTTAACTATTATTTTTACTGGACAGGAAAGTCTTTTCATTATTTAGATTTAACCTTAACAACAGCATTAGGCCAAAGTGCTTGAATGAAACTCAGACCAGTGTCTGTTATTTTGACAAACCTAGTGGACTAGGTTTGTCAAAATAACAGACACTGGATCTGGTTTAAATTATTCTAGTACATACTGTTAAGCTATTGGTATGTCCGTGCCTTTATTAATAACCAAACCAACCATAATTACCAACTGTATTTTGGCACTAGATGTTATGGTATTCCGTACTAAAAGCTATTCGTTATTGATTTTAGTTATCTGCCCTATTTGAATGCTAGTTTATTCGAATCCGATCATAAAGTATTCTAACAAATGTGCGTGTTTATTAAATTATGAAAATGTATACTAGAATTTGAGATGATTTTCAGAAAAGCGATGTTTCTCATTCCCATTTCTCTCCGTGGCTGTCGTAAGAGGCGACTACGACTACGGCTACGGCTTACTAGAGAATGGGCAACAGCGTTCTCTATGCATTTTACCACCATACTGCGATCGCCAACCCGCCTGCCAAGCGTGGTGATTATGGAAAACCTCACCAAATTGGGGAAGGCGTATGTCCAGCAGTGGACGTCTTTCGGCTGAAATAATGATGCTTTTCGTGGAACATTCGTTGCACAAATAACGATTTTCATTTATTTGGCTTGAGTGAAGTCCTGCAGTTTTATCCTTTTTTTTTTTTTTTTTAGGATGGGAAATCATCAAATGACTTCTCCCGCTCTGGGCGGAGCGGGAGGGCGTGTCAGAGTTTTACTGACTAAAACCCACCCGTGTTCCATCAGTTGCCCATGTGCCAGGGTCACGGTATCTCTTTCGAACAATCACGCGACCCCGGCAGGTGCAGCTTTATCCTTGTTTTATATTCGATTATCGAGCTCGATATTTTGTGAGACAATTTTATTTTAATTTACAAATGGCTATCCATAGTTGACATAGTTAGGTCAATAGTTATTTATCGTCTTTGGCCTTAACAACACTTGACCTCGTGTGGAACCGCCAATAGAGACTATTTTTCCTGTTTTATTCAAAGAGATTGTTTGATCACTATTCTTTATCACACGTGGAAAACCTAAGATAACAATGTGTTAATTTTATATTTATTTTCGCCGATCCGCCTGGGTTTGGCAATCCTCCGCAACTTATGCGTATCTACAAAGGAATCTACGCATTAATTTAAAACTAGGTTCGCCCGCGGCAGACCGCGTATTACACATATAAACCTTCCTCCTGAATCACTCCGTCTATTGATGAAAACCGCATGAGTAGTTTAAAAGATTTAAGTGTAGGTACCAACGCGGGAAGAACCCTTTTTGTATACTATGCATTTAATAATAGTATTTTCTTTTATATTTCTATATGGTTTTTTTATATACTAATAATTCAAAATATAATTTATATCTGTGTATTCTTTTCTTTATTAAAAAAAAAAGAATAATAAAGATATAAGACACGTTTTTGGTTTCGGATCCAACAGACTGTATGTAGCTTTGTCTGAACCTTTAAAAGGCATCCCTCACGGTCGTAAGCAGTATGGAATGTTGGATGTGTCATTTTTTTTACCAAAACTAATTGAAGATGTAAGGAATTATTGAGATTTGGGCGTCTTTGCCTTTCTGGATTGCAGAAACTGTGTTTAAAACTGTTGCTGACTTTGTTGGATAATTTGGTGCCGTGATTTTTTTTTAATACAGGCATTTATAAAAAAAAAACAATCACGACTAACTACGCAACTGCTCACAGAAACCGTTAAAAAATCACCTCAAGTCTATGGAATATTGAAGTAATAAAAATAATATAAAAGAAAGCAATTTAAACATGGAACAAATTTAACAGTAACATGTGTAGATAATAATATAACTTTCATCTGTTTACGAGCATTTTATTGGCGTGTGTACACGGAAACAATGCGCCCTTCGACTCAATCATACATAAATGATAAACCATATTTCATTACTTGTTTTATCTAACTGTAGAATAGATAACACATGTTGCAATATTTAAACATCGAAAAAAAATATAAAATAAAAACTTTTTAACAAAAAATTAAACCGCCGAAAAAACTGAAAAGCAAAAAATAATAAACCTTAAAATTATGAGTCGGCGCTTTGAGTGATCTTTGTTCATTGATTTTTCATCGCCGACTCATAATTTTAAGGTTTATTATTTTTTGCTTTTCAGTTTTTTCGGCGGTTTAATTTTTTGTTAAAAAGTTTTTATTTTATATTTTTTTTCTGGCTTGAATGTACTAATAATACTTGGCAAGGTATACCCCATCCAATGAAAAAAGAATTATCAAAATCGGACTACTCTGTATGAAGTTATGCGTGGTTATACATTACAATCAGTGAGTGAACAATCAATCATCCCCTGGTTTCCGACCCTTAGGGTTCGATTTTGTTTTCCAAATTTATATGGGACCACCTTGGGAGTATACCCTTTCCAATAAAAAAAGAATTATTACAATCGGACTACCATGTACAAAGTTATGAGAGATCATACATAAAAAAAAAAAAAATATACGCGTCGAATTGATAACCTCCTCCTTTTTTTTTCGTCGGTTGATAAATACTCACATATAATTGATCTCCTTCGTATTTCAAAGTAAGAACAACGCACGCACTAGAACTATAAACTATTTTATTTAAATCACAAACACTGTCCGATAAGAAAATGTAAACTTAATAAAAAATAATCGTTTAGTATTTAAATGTTTATTGTATAACTGTGCAGATAACTGGTTTATTACGACGTTGAGAGTGAAATGTCTGACATCACGCCACCGCCAAAACGAATTTCACTTTCGACGAGCACTCTCTCTCATTTCACTATCGTTTGAGTAACAGTTCTATTAAATCACAGACGGCCAGAAGTAATTTAAATTGTGAATGCGCAAAAAATACTAAAATACCATAAGTTATTTTATTTTAATAAGAAACACGCAATTTAACTTGTTATTTCACATGTTTAAAAAAAAAACAATAAGTACTGACTAAATCGTAAAAAGTTTTCGCGCCACGAAATATTTAAATTAAGAATTTTATTTTTTTTTATTTTATCGTCGGAAGATGTGCGTTCGTTGTGCCAGCACCAAGAAGACTGAAGTTGAAACAATGGATTAAATCTCAGTTATAAATAATGTTATGTTTTATTTATATGCATAGCAATAACGAACCTTGTGCTGATTAATTAAATAAACTATTAAGTAAATACAATGAGGGTTTTTTTAAATGGAAAGAAGATGATGGTTTATTAAAAAAAAACGATTAAAAATGTAATTATTAAACGTCTGGCCGCTACGTTTCCACATCAATGTCTTTATGCTCTCATGGCTGTCCTCCAAAAAAATACAGCCAACAAATATTCAGCTTTAATCCAACGACATAACAACTTTAATTAAGAACCAGAAAATACATAGGTACATTAACGTTGACTTTAAATTCTAACAAAGAGCGAAGACTACATTGAAATATGGTACACAATGTGTAGCATTGATAATGGACCCTATGCCCTTGAAATTAGAGTTAAAATTAAGTGCGTTAATTAGTTTCCGGAAATAAATGAGCGGTGGCGTGATCATCGCGTGCGTTTGCGCAGGTCCACTGACCCGTATTCGTTGTATTGTTATTGATTTAGTACATTGGGAAATGATAATGCAGTTTTATTGTGTCGCTTATTATTACTAAATCATTGTCAAAGTTTTTTTTATAGATTATACTTATTTATCTGTCCACCTTGTGGGAGGCCATCCAACTCTACGTCTTCTGGTACCTACGTGGTCGAAACTCCAGAACCTTTAGACCTTGTGAAGGCCCCAGGAATCCGCTGGATGCGGAAAGCACAAAACTGGTTGAAGTGGCAGAGCTTGTGGGAGGCCTATGTCCAGCAGTGGACGTCTTTCGGATGAAATGATGATGATGATGATAATACTTATTTAGTATGGTAAGAAACAGTTCTTCATCTTTCGATGTCTGACAATGGACGTGACAGACATGTAGTTTAGAAACCGCAAGAAATATTAGGTCGGTTAGCAAATAACTCGGGGTAAGAATTTGGAACGTCTCATAGGAACTAGAAAGGAGGACAAGTGCTCCGAAGAACAGTGTATTTATAAACGTGCAGGATACTTTTCATCCTGGAAAAATTAAAAAGAGAATACCTACATCTAATCCATTTTGAGGTCAACTGCCAGTCTAACCAGATGCAGCTGAATATCAGTACTTTAAATGGAGTGACTGCATATCTGTCCTACACAATCCAGTTACTGGGTAATACAATACCCCTTGGTAAGATTTTTGAGCTTTTTTAACGACCGTCAAAGATCAAGAAAACCGGGACTAACGGCTTAGCGTGGTTTCCGAGGCGTCTTGGTATGTAAATACCAGGGATGTTAGGGAGCTCCGCAACCGTAACCGAAACTTTCGGATATCCGATATAAAAATTTATCCGTAACCGTAAACGAATCCGAAATAAAAGTTTCGGATAATATCGGATTTGTTATAACATTTTTATTTTAGGTAGATTAGATAACACTCAATAAATAGTTATAATCATTTTTATTTTAAATAGCTGCAATAATTACTCACAGACTGATTGTAATTCCTACCAAATGGTGACATATAAATAAAACCATTTTATTAGCTATTTGTATTTTACTTTTTAAATTCCTTATAAATTTAATATCCGTAACCGAAATTATCCGAAACTAACGGATAATCCGAAATAATTTCATATCCATATCCGTATCCGGTATAATAATCATTCCTACATCCGTAACCAATCGGTATCCGAAATTTCATATCCATAACATCCCTAGTAAATACCAATGGGTGGCCAACCCATTCATGGACCAACCGCGGCTTACTTAGCCACAGAAACTGAATACGTCTTCTCATCATCAATTCAGCTGAATGACGTCCACTGTCCCAAGGCCCATGTCTACATGGGCCTTCCCCAATTTGGGAGACTGCCATTATCGCCTTGCTTAGCAGGCGGGTTGGCGATCGCAGTATGGTGTTAAAATTTGTATAGAACGCTGCTGTTCATTCTCTAGTGAGCCCCCTAAACGCCTTTTACGACACCCACGGGAAGAAATCGATGGTGCTATTCTTTATGTCCGACATTACACGGGTAAGCCTAAAAATACTGTGCAAAAAAGATATGAATTTATCAATTTGTTTACAGTTTTTTGAGCGGATTCCTCAATATCAAAGTTGGTCATATAAGTGCCTAATATCTGGATGACCGAGCTTTGCTCGGTATTTTTTGGTAAATTGTGTTTAAAATAATAAGTTTATGTTCAAGTGAATTATCGATAAAGTTGGTCATTGAAAATACGAATAAAACGACATTTTATTAAGGCCCTCTTGTAGTGCGGTGTGTAGGCATGAAAACGCTTCCTTACCCCCCGCATAATAGGTATGTATCGAGCGTATAGACGCAGCGAGCGAGCGCCCGGCAGCTAGCCGATGCAAGCGTTTGAACATGCCATAATGCAGCGTAAATGCAGAAGGTAAAGTATACTGGGTTCCTTTAAATTGACGTTAGAGATTTTTTTTTATGATTCTTCTTTTATTAATTTCTTAAACTTTGTTTGTAGCGCATGGGTGGAGAAAATGCGAATGTCGATTGCAAAAAACAGTTTTTCGAACTAGGAATGCCCGATGCCTGTAGCTATGGTGCCAGCCCTAGCCTCTATGTTTGAGTCCAAATACTTTTTCTCTTCAGTATCAGCAACATTTTCTGAACTGACTGACACAATTTCTTGGCACATGTTGGATTGGAGCTTGAATTTTGCAATGAGCCCAAATTTTCTTTCGCCCATTATTTTAAATTGCCTTTTTTACATTCAAATAACGCGTTGTGCTATACTTTCTCTTGCAATTGGCGTAAGAAATAATTCGCGTCTATAGTTCGCCTACAAGCAACACTTTTATCATCTGCGTTCTTATTCTTTACCTCAACTAACAAAGAATCGTCTCAATCGGTCCTAAAACAAGCGAATTTAATAAATAAAAAATATTAAAAACTCAGATCGCTGAAAAAAATGGCAGTAATATAATAATTTTATTTGCTTAAATTTAGTGGCTTCTATAATAAATCGATAATTATAAAGTATTATACACAAAATACATAATAATGTAAATCTCAAACAGATTTTATTCGAATTTTTACCATTCAATCGATTATTCCAAGAGGAATGTTTAGAGAAATATTTATGATTATTTGAGATATATTACCGAGAATAACCCTTGCGAATTGGGGTAGGTCGGCTGGTCTATTATAATAACGATAACTTTATTAGAAAACAACCTACTAAAGAAACACATTATCACAACACATAGTCACACAAAGTGTATGGGAAACTTTAATGTTGACTATATTATGCAATATCGTATGTGGAATATTTCCTTGTTCATTTAAAATATATCAAAATATAGATACATTCGTTATTTACTTATAATACATAACATAGTACGAGAGAATGTATCTATTAAATTATGGTGAACTCACTGTGACTAGTAGTTCGTTCTGAACAGAGACCATGTGACTAGATGGCGCTGGAAGTTGCAAATGTATTTCGTTGATTACTTCGTTAACTTATTACAAATGAAGGCCTTTCTTTTGACTCACTCGAACATTATACTTTCTTATATTCATTTTTTCGATCCCCTCTTAGATCGTTACCCCTGCGACCGATTATGCTCAGATTCAAACTTAAAAATTGTATTTGACTCAACCACTCCTCAAACAAAACGAAGATTAATTGAAACTGTAACTGTTGTAATGTTTTTGTACATGTGTAAATTATGTTTTGTTTTCGACGTCATACACTTAGTAACTATGCAAAGATGGAAAAATCGGAACATGCATTGTGAGGTCTCAGTTCTAGGCTAACCACTAGTAATAAAGTTAAAGTACTTATGTGGGACTTTCGCATATTGCATTCAAATTTATCTAAGGAGTGACAACTACCCATGGCTTTTTGGTCCCATTGAAGCGCTGCAAAATAAACTTCATGTAATCTGATACACTTTACGTCGTTAGATAATTTTAATGACGTGAAACGACGTTTATTTATATTATACCGTATAGTATAATAATTGGTTTTGAAAAATCTCGGTATAATTACCTAGATTTTTTAATATCAATTATTTTACTATACGATATTTAAAGTTATTGAGCAACCATAAAAATAGTTTGAACAAATTCAATCTGTTCAGTAAATCTTTACCTACTGTACTTTTTTATATTGTGGCGCGTCTAAGCAATGATTGTAGTTAAATAATGTTTGGAACTGAACGTTATTAAACGAAATTATTTACCGTAAATAAGTAGATTATCTACTTAATTATTTATTTACAGTAAATTATTAGAAATTACGTAGGTACGAGTCAAGTACGAATTTTCGATATACCTTAGTTTTCAACTTTCTGTATATCCTTTTATTCTTTTTATTACCCATTTTTGTTACAAACCAACACAAGTTTTTATTAAATTGTTTATCTATTACAAAGCGCAAGCGAGGGGGGAAGTCCGTGGAACAAACGGCGTGCGTCCAACCTCGAAGACGTCTCGGCGTGCACTGGCCGGTCGTTACGAGCGCTTGCACTGCTAGATTTCGTGTAAATTTGTTTCGTAGAAAAAAAATATAAGGAAATTATAAAATGTGTTCTCACCAAACCCTTAAAAACAATAAGCCCTATCTTTTGGTATAAATTTTACATGGTTTGATGATGGAATCTCTTCAGGGCACACGTTTAAAATAGTGATTTAGTGTTATCTTTATGATTTTTTTTTATCGAGTCAATTGTTTTAATTCACGTTTCTATCTTCACACAACCCTGGACAATATAATCAATTTTCCTAAACTATTTTTGTTTTTACGGAATATTGTCGTTTTGCACGATTTACAGAGGTTTGAAAAAGTTAAAAAGTACTGCAACCTCGCCTTAAAATGAATCCTAGCTACATCGATTTATCGCCCCCAAAACCCTCTGTATACTAAATTTCATGAAAATCGTTGGAGCCGTTTCCGAGATTCAGATTATATATATATACAAGAATTGGTCGTTTAAAGATAATATAAGATTTATTTTAGGTATTTGCAATGTCAGAGAAGTTCATATTTTATTTAGCTGATTTAGTAACGCTGTGGTAAGCAATTCGATTTGTTTAATTTCGATTCAGCTAATGTTAGCGTAAACTAACGAATGAAGCACTCTTTAAATCAGCATTTTTTAATACTTATTCATGTAAAATATCTATGGTTAGTTAGTTATAATTAGTTAGTTCGCATTACCTTCTATTAAATATTTAAATTAATAATTAAACCCGCTGTATTTTTTTAGCAGCTAAGATTTTATTTTTCTTTAAATGATTTTCTCAATAAGTAGGTTTGTACAAAGACAACACGACAGAAAATCTTAGTTAGATTGTCTTCTTATCTTTTGTAGATTCTTAGTTTTCTTCCAAATTATTTTGTATGAACGTCGATTTTTTATTAATTACAATATTAATACATACAGCTCCCCTACATTTTATTTTATTTTAAATGCATCACAGAACTACAACTGAACAAATAAAAACTTTGTGTATCCGTTCGTTTCGTAACAGTGTCTCACAATTTGCTTTATGTTTTGTTTCCGTCGTCAATTTAGCCATCAATTGAATAACTGGAGCTAAGGCTCCGTTCAGACAAGACAGGTTAAAAACGCGCGTTGCTATGTGAACTCACAAACTAGCATTCATCGTTCGTATTTACCCCCAGCGCAAAGAGGGGTGTTATAAGTTCGACCGCTGTCTGTCTGTGGCACCGTAGCTTTTAAACCGATGAATCGGGTGAACCGATTTGAGTTTTATTTTTAAAGAACGGTTTCAAGCTGGCATTTTTTCGACGACGATCCAAAAAATATGGTCAAAATATTTACCTGCAACTTGTTAAACTTAAAGGGCCAGTAATACATATATTTTTTTCACTTACGTTTTTTTGCAGAAAAGTTTCATGTAACTACAAAAAGGCTAAGTAAAATCATCCATCAGTTTCTTACTAAACTACAACTATATGTGGCGATTCTGGTTTGGTATCTCTTTTGTTGATCGTACCTGCCTTTTGCATAGAAAATAACCGTAAAATTTAAATAAATAGTATTCTGTTTCTAGACCACAGGGTGGCAAATGCTATACATTTTAATTTTTGTCTACTCAGCGCCATCTATCTACGAGGACATAAATTAAAAATGAACAATGTTGCCAGCGTATATCCATAAAGTAATTGGTAGTATATGTAAGTAAAAGGGGAAGCGCATAATCTTCGATTTTGATCTATTGTGAGATAATTAATATTTTACTCGTTTTTTTTTTTTGCATTTTCAAATGTTCCTCGATCATTGTATTTTATGAATGCTTTGTTCATATTGATAAAAAATTAAACTATTAGTAGAATTCACAACAGGCCACAGGGCGATATTGAAATTTTATGTCATTACAAACATGTCTGCGGTTGTGCATGTTTTTGTAATTATTTCGTTTGCTTCCCGATTTTGAGTGTAAATTACGCGAATTTAGTTCGCTACTCCGTATTTACTAAAGTCTTGGAAGATTAACATTCCCTTAGTGTCTGTTCTTTCTAAATTACGTCGAGTTGAGTCCCTTGTGTTCCTCTGTGATTTAATCGAACCGAATTACTTAGGCTCCCCGTAAATTGGAGTTTGGACCATATGTTTTGTGTCTAAATAACAATGTCTCGAAACAAGTGTTGTGTGCCCGGTTTATCAATAACAGCTGGTACCGAAGTTAATGTTTAGTTTTTTGTATGTAAAGTAATGTTTTGTTTTACGCAATAATTATAAACATCCAAAATTGATATTTGTTTTACTATCCCCGAAATCACAAGTTTATTGTAATAATGAATTAGCTTTACCTACCTACCAAGTAGAATAGTGTGGAATAGTTGAAATATTCTGTTGTAGTAAAACTAAACCTAACAAATTCAAATCAAGATTTGAAATCTAGATTTGAATTTTTAGGTTGTTTTACTGCAACAGAATTTTCAACCATTCTACATTATTCTACTTGCTAGAATTACCGATACAAACAAACAAGGTACTACGTAGGTATATTGACAGATGAATAGTGTATGTCCTGGTAACTAGATGGCGCTGCCTAAGAAATACTTAAGTTGCCAGTCTATCTCTAGTATATATAGTAGTCTATGTTCTAGACAGCATTTTTAAAGGTTTGACAATATCTTTTCGCAGCTTGTCAAGTCCAAAGAATATTATTTTGAAACTCAGCATTATTTTATGTGCATTGATAGTATAGTTTCACGTACTCAGCATTATTTAAGCTGTACAATACAATAAACTACTGATAGGATTATAAAATCTGTCGGAATAGCTTCCTTTTTGACAACATTTATCGCGGTATTTACGTTGTTAAGCAGATAAATTTTACCAGATTAATTTTCGAACATATAAAGCAATAACCTTCAAAATGATTCAGATTCTGACTAACAGTGTGTTATGAAATTAGGATGCTGTCTTCCAGAACGATTTATACAGACGCGCGATATCACAAATCGCGTAAAATCAGTCTAAACGTAGCCTTATAGCCTTACTTTGAGGTTATAAGTATAACACCCGTAATGTAGTGAGTACAACTACGCCGCTTTTTAATACGTTAACATAATATAAAATTATGCTTGTAATTTCACGATGGGTGAAACAGAGATGTACCTCAGCATGTATACCCAAATTCACCAAATATGTTAAAGTCCCCATGTAATAGGGGGCGAGCCTATTGCCATCAATCGGGCACAAGGCAAAACGATGAAGGAATACATTGTGAGGACCGGCTATCAAATATGTGACGTCTACCAATCGGCACAAATGAGCATGGTGGATACTCAGCAGTAGTTCTTTTGGCCACTAGACCAAACCTCGGGCTGCAATAACATTTTGCTCGACCTGGAAATCGGACCCAGGATCGACCCCACGCTTAGCAGTCGCGCTTGCGACCTCGAGACCAAAAGGGCAGCTCATATGGAATGAAATGGTATAATTACGATGGAGCTCTCTCATCACCTTTCCACCGTTGTTCCATGGAGTCGGCGCAACATGGTTTCTTCTCACATTCTCCCCTATCAACCGTTACACTATAATTCCCTCCCTTCTCTTTCAAATCATTACAATATTACAATATATTTATTTATCTCAAAAAAAAAAAAATTTTTTTTTCATTCCTCACACAGTCCATCCATCTTTTCTTTGGCCTTCTTCTACCTCTCCAGCTATAAACATCACTCTTGGTCACATGGGCTTCATCACATGCCCATACCAAGGCAAACGCGTTCCTTTCAACATTTCTTCTACACCAACCACCACCTTTTCTTATACATCTTTTGGTTTTGGTAATTTTAGTCCTTCAGCATCACACGCAAAATTTAAACACGATACATCTTCCTATCCCGCAACGAGCATATTTTACCTTCATTCTCATATCAAATTCGATTATCTTTGTGATAACGAGTGTTTTAGTAAACAGTAGACATCACAACCTACTATTTCGTCATTAACATTGTGATTTCATTCGGTATTATTCTTCGACATGGTGGGAAAACTTGAACGGGCCCCAAACGGTCTTGTTAGCGCTTAAAGTGTCATGATCATCATCAACATTCTCCTGCCGGTATCCCTATTTATTTGGGGTCGTAGCAACATGTCTTTTTCTTTCACACTTCACGAAGTCATAATGCACAAAAAAAACAACCGACTTCCTTAAAAAAACACTACAAAGTCAAAAATAAATTTAATTTCGCAAGTCGGTGTCTTAGGCTCTGTATTTAAGGTTTTTGCCACCGACTTCCGAAATTAAAGTTATTTTTGACTTTGTAGTGTTTTTTTAAGGAAGTCGTTTGTTTTTTTTGTAAAAAGTTTTTATTTTTTGACTTTTTAGTTGTGGTAGATAATCCGCACTAATCTAATCGCGATATTCGTTCATTTGTCGCGCAAATACGTAATGAAAATTTAAGACTTATATGGTTTTCACATGGACCCCATCGTCCGAATGAAACCAAATTAAAATGGGACCATTCGGGAAGCACCAGCTTTCAAATAAAAAAAGAATCATCAAAATCGGTTCACCCAGTCAAAAGTTATGAGGTAACAAACATAAAAAAAAAAAAAAAATACAGTCGAATAACCTCCTTTTTTTGAAGTCGGTTAAAAATTTTGTGCAAGTATTACAAAGTCCTGAGGCCCTAGTGTTTTCTTTTAACCATGTCGACTTAACGCATCGACCACGTTTGGGGTTCCGATTGGCCTTCGATTGGTGATGTGCCAATGGGAGCGTCCAACGTGGTCCATGAGTTAAGTCGGGATGGTTAAAAGAAACTCGCACTAGGGCCACTGTACACTTAAGTACTGGGTTAAAAAGTACTGGATTAAGTCCTAAGACAAAGCAATCAAATCAAGCCTATCGCAGTCCAATAATGCTGGACATAGCTCTGTCCCGCTTTTCGCATCCAGCCCGTCCTAGCAACTTTTCTTAAGGTTGTCCGTAGTATTAATTCTAAAATGTTCACGGACTGCAAATATCCTTAGAAGGATACTCAACAGAAAGTCATTAAGATTTACGCAGATAGTTGGAATGCCCTGATCGTAATCTAGGTTAGAAACTAAGTGATGTAAGGTGTAAAGGCGCGCAAAAGAAGCATGAGGCATTCCTTTTTTTGGGTTTCACAGATTTAAGAAGAACGAAGGTTGAATCTAGCTACTCATTATTTTCAGGGTCAAGAGCTAATATTTGTTTCTAAAGAAAAAAGCGAGAATTCCTACCCTGGCGTTTTAATTAAATTCTTCGAACATTATTGAGTGTTTGAAGTTAATGAAACTTTTAATAACTATTTGTAGCTGATTGCATTATTAGATTAGAGGTATTTAAAATGAATTCCATAGTAATTAGTTTTGCTTTTAAATAGTTCAAAGTTGTAGGTATAGACAACATAATATCTTGTCAGAAGAGACGGAAATCTGTTACCTATCTTTCGCGTGTTTACGCGGGAAAATTTACGTATACCACAACATCAAACGATTTATTTTGGTGCTGGTAATCGATCGCTATAGATCCTAAGTGGTATTTGAGTTGAGAAATACGATACTTATCGTCAATCGATAAACACGCCATCGTTTATTCATTCTGTTTAGTTTCTTTTTTTAATGACAGAGACAAGCCATTATGGCTTGTCTCTCGAGTACGAGTCTGGTCAACTTTTTAAATCGCATTTAATTTCGCGCTCTTTTTTAATTTATTTTCGGCCAGAACATCAAAGCGTATAGTGGAAGTATTAGTAAGTAGAATGTGGAACTTATCGATATAGGCAGAGGATTTTAAGACCAAAATATTTAAAGTAAGAAGTTAATAAACTTTAAGTTTTCATTCGTTTTTTTCTATACTTTTGTTGATTTAAATAGGTAAACTCATTATCATAAAGGAGATCGTATTTTTTGTTAAACGAATGGAAACACGTATTCCATTGTGTAAATTGCATAATTCTTGCGTAAGCCGAGTTGATAGGCTAGTGACTGAACTAGTGTTTATCTTTCGAGCACGGAACTAAAATGCACACTGTAGGATAATTAATTATTTTATAAGTCACATAAATATTGACGACTGTTGATTGTTCTACGTGCCAGGAGAGTCAGCTGTTGCTGTCCATTTTGCGGATTGTAAATAATATTTCATCATCTGCCTAACGTTTTCCCAACTATGTTCTGGTCAGTATCTAGTAGTGTTGGGATTTTATCCGGATAAATACTCAAAATGGATAAATACTCGATAAATATCCGGTTTTACTGAGTATTTATCCAAAACAGCGGATAAATACTATTTTATGTTTTCGTAACGTAAGTTTTGTCATTTTACTAACAAAAGGATTAAAATTAATGAAAAATAGACTATGCAGATTGGTATCGTACCTTATTAATCATTTTTACAATTACAAAACGCCGATATTGACTATAATTTCATTCAATTATGAATACACTTAGTCAATCACTGTCAAAGTTAGATAAAATTATACATTTGTACATTGGTTTTTCACATACATACCTACATGAACTCATGCCTCTCTCCCATGGGGGTAGGCAGAAACTATTTAAGTAACGCTTAAATCATTGTGAAAATAAAAAAACTATCTCGTGAAAGTCGAGAAAGATAAACAAATCAAATAACATGACTTGGCTCGCGAAGTTGTCGATATTGTAGGGTATGGATTCAGCGAGCAATGTGCAGTTTTGAAACCAGTGGTGATGTAATTATTTACTACAAGTAAAGCGCCTGCCTGAGTGCGAACCCACGACCTACAAGTTGTAAGTCGGGGCTGATACCACCGGGCCACCACTGCTATCGCCAATATGAAAGGCATGTCAGACTTTTACTGACTAAAACCCACCTGTGTTCCTTTAGTTGCCTGTGCCAGGGTACCTCTTTTAAACAGATCCGCAACCCTGGCAGGCATCGGTCCTCGCGGACCCCTTCAATATGTAATTTCCAGGCGATCTACACAGTCTGTAAATATAACCCATTTTGTGTTGATTTCATATACTTTAATATTATAAACATTAGAAGTGCATTGCATTTGTTGGACTCTTGTTGAAAGACAGGTTCTGTTATGGGTTCAAAAACAGATATGCATTAATATACCTAATCCCAAAAGTTATCGTCAAGCAAAGCTGCTTGTAGCATTTGACTTGACGATATATTTTTCTTTTGCGTACGCTGAGAGAGCGGATTTTTTATTTTTCATACTCTTTAGTGATCGTAGATAGCTGCCCTATATTGTGTAGCATGGCAGGTTTAACTTTTCTCCCGTTACCTTTTGTTTTATGATTTATTGTGGCTTCGATTGTGGTTTTTGGGTTTAGTTCTTGTGATTTTTTGACTGTCTTATAAATCGATGAACGCTGGCTGCATGCACGGAAAAGCATGACTCATTGTCACGTTTCGTCTGAACTGAGCGTGTAAGCGAGAGCGCGAAACAAACGATAGAGAGGCACGATCGGCCTTAGCGTTCGACTTGTGAAATCTATCTCTCTTCCACTCCATCGGCCAATACATCCGAGTAAAAGAGACTTAGACATTATCACGTAAAATTATCGTCCGTATACTGACTTTACAGACAACCAATTGTTTTTTATTAAAGATTTGATCATATCTGCATACATTTTTGAAACTACCGCATTTCAGTGCACCATGAGTCAGTAAATTACTAGTGTGTGCTGCGCAGTTTAAAGGCTCAACACCTTTAACTAATTGAAAAGCCCTTTGCATGTTTATAGCGTTGGCAAACAACAACAACAAACTTGTTTTTGCAGTATTTTTCTTAAGTTTTAGAAGCTCTTCACGGAGATATTCAATTATGTGGCTATTCTCTACACTCTCAACAAAGAAAGATTCTAAATTTGTATCTAAAGAGCATGCTCTATTAGAGACGTTTGGACTTCTGACACAATTACAGCCCTGGCAATTGACATTAGAACTAAATGATGTAATAACGTAGTATTTTGAAAAGCCTAAATAACAATAAAAGTCATTAACATTTTAAAATAATCATCCGATGCGCAAAAAAGATATTTATCCATCATTTTGAGTATTTATCCGATAAAAATGAGTAAAAACGAGTATTTATCCGTTTCGGATAAAAACTCGAGTATTTATCCTCCGAGTATTTATCCACTGCCCATCACTAGTATCTAGTCTACCCGGATGCAGATGAATACCGATATTTTACATAGTGCAGTTGCTTATCCCAGTTATTGAATAATACGATACCCCATAGTGAGTCTGGTTATCAGACTTTCGGACTTCTGACATCCGCGATGACAACCGGGACCAACGAACGGATTAACGCGCTTTCCGTGCCACGGAGGGTCTTGGTATGTAAAGATGATCACCCATCCACGGAACAACCGCGGCAAGCATAGCTTAATGATCAGTTGAACCGTGCGACTGCAATAACTTAGCCAAAAGCAAATTATACACAAAGGATAATGTATGAAATTCAATTCTTACGAGTGGTATACGAAAGCCTGCATCATTTTTATAAGTGAATTTATGATTTCGATTTTTGAAATTCCGATTGCTTCTTTCTACTTTTTTGTTGTGTATTCTATATTTAAACGAAAATATAGAAGTTGTATAATGTATTCTATATTTAAAGAAGTGAGAAAATTTACGACAAGCGTTGATCAACTTTATCTTTAAAAATAGCGCGAATGACAATAGTCGGCCTTAGGGTCTTTCCCGAACGATAACCGATAGAGACTATTTGTATAATTAAATTTTCCTGTTCAGCATTATTTTTAAATTCATAAGATATAAGTTCTATGAGGAACACTACATACAATCGAACACGAATACCGGAACTACGGACATGTGGCGCCCGCGACACCCGGATGGCGCAATGTTCTCGCGCTATGTGTCATCGTCCATAACAACGACAGACAATAGGTGTTTAAATTATGTCCTTCCCGTAAAAGAGAAAAACTATTGTAACGTTGTAACACACTTTACATGGAACATGCAATATTCTATTGAAGAGTCAGAACTTTTAAGATAAATATCGAAAAAATGCTACATACACAAATAATTCACAAGAAAAATATAAAATGTAGCGATGAAATAAAAGTGCAACAAGAAATTAATACATAAACGCAAAATAAAAAAAAACTGCAAAGCAACATAAATGATGCAACAATATAAATTGTTACTAGTTTATTATATATATTTACAACTATAATAAATAAATTAGTGCAATAACATTTATAAAAAGTCGAATTATAGAGCAAAACATTGATCACGTCACTAATAATCTACTAAAATTAAAAAATTTAAGCATCACATTACGACCGGCAAAAAAAAGTAAAATGAAGCACAGACACAAACGCAAACAGCTTTATACCAGCTCATTTTTGTTGCCTGTAGCCCGCTGCCCCCGTTTCCTGCATTCGGCCCGAAGCTGTTCCTTATTCATAGCTGCTAATGCCTCAGGACTAAGGTTCTGACGGGTCCTTCCATTATCAGACACAGAGTTCTGACGGGGTATGACCACTGAATTGGCATTATTACGAGCACGCCGTGTACCCGCCATATTCAATATATTTTTATTATTCCTGTTTAATTATTATTTTGTGTTGTGTCTTCTACACTTTAATGTTATCCCTTGTCTTCTTGCCTTGCAGAATTGTGGAGAAATTGTTGATGTAATAAATACATGTTGTATTGTAAATATATATAATAAATCACTCAAAATTATTAACATTACACTGTATTAAAAATAAATGTACATATAAATATTGAAATAATGACTAATTAGCTATCTACATAAAGGAAACATAAACAGAAGAAATGATATGGGATTTGTTTGCAGAGAAATAAACGAAGAATTAATGAACAAACAAAACATATAATGGGTAGAAACTAGAAAATCTAATTCAAATAAATACACAGGAATAAACATAGCTGACTTGGAACTTTGACATGAATGGTCCCAGAAAATGTTTTGTATTACAATGATGGTTATGTATAATGAAATAATATAACCCGTATTTCTACATATTTTAGAATATCATTTGAGAGAAATAATAAATAAATATTTTTATAAAACACAAAGTATACGTAAGTATGATTTGACGGTGAAAACGCACTAAGTTGTTAATTAAATCAAATTAATGGTAAGTTTCCACGTAAATATTTGCATGAAACGGCGAAAATTACCCTCGTCACAATGTTATTGATTATTTATGTTCACTCGAGCGTAACAGAATCGTTTGTTGAGAAACATTGATTCCATACAAGGAGGGCATTTTCTAGCATATCAAAAAAAATAAAAGCCATTTTCAGCCCCTAATAAATTAAGCGTAAATTTTAAAATAGGTATCGGAAAATGTTTCGGGACAGTCAGCGGAAATTATAGGTAACATCTAACCTAACATAACATTTAAAAAATGAATTCAAATTATACTCACATTCGCAGTAACTCAAGAACAGTTCGGTTAAGGATTCTCAGTATTTATTCAATTCAATTTGTATTTATTCTGTATCAAACAATATTTTTCTCACACAATATCCTTCTGTGAAAAGCAAAATGTTGAAGTTTGGAAAATTGTTGCAAGTACTAAAGAAAAACTCCAATTTTTGTGAGTTTGTCTGGCCCCACTAAATAAAACAGAACTATCAAAGATTTTTTTGTACAAGTGTTAAAGCGAGGGTTTTAATGAACATGTAAATAAAAATAACTAGATAGTAAAGTATTTGTTACTTGCTTTGTTTAAAGTCATGTAAAACAAACATTTGGTACCAGCATTTGACCCGACTTTGAGCAATATATATGTTTTATGGTAATACTATTCTAATCACTGACGTGTGCTTGTTTTCATAGACAATATTAGTGCAACTCGTATGTCTATCATTGATCATACAAATAGGCGATTTTTATCTACACAAATAGAAACAAATTAAATTGAAGTGTCTGTTTGTAATTTCAAATTAACAGCTTTTCACTAAACGCACGACGAGCAAATCAGAGACACCGTCGCTTTGGACTGATTCATTTGTTGATAAAATATGACATCAGAGTTTTGGGGCCACTGAATGATAATTTTATAGAATTATTATAAAGGGGAAATCATCTGCCTTTAGGTGATGTGAGCCATTAAAAATGTAAACGTGCAATTGAGAACAAGAGAACTGCTGCAGAATGTCTTTGGAGTCTGCCTTTTGCACAATAATGCTAGAATACTGCCAACGAAACAAAGCATCTTTTCGAGTCATTCTAATAGTAGTTTTGAAACACTCCGCGTATGCCTTGACAAGGAGGAGGTGAACAAGGTGGGAAAATAGGTCGGCGGAAGAGTTCTTTGATCAAGGCATTAAAAAAAGCGATCTTTCGTCTCACCACGTGCATAGTACGTGTAGGCGGCTACGTGGAAAATAAAAAAAATCACATAATATCACTATAATCAAAAGTCATTTATTCAAATTATGCTGAGGATCAGCACTTTTGGAACATCAAAATTATATAAGACAGTCCCCCAAAACGCCCACCCTTCACCACTTCCTAGTGCTTTAGCTGGAAAGAAGAAGTGGTGCAACAAACTCCCCAGCAGCACAGCTGTCTGTCCAGTGAGAAGATCTTGATTCTATACAATGGTATGCAGTAAACATTAAGAGACACAAAATAGTAAATTAAATGATTTGCTATATGCCAGCTAGCCAACCCAATATACCAACAAATAAAATGAAAACTATACCCAAGCAAAGCAAAAAAAAAATATGCCGCCCGCGACTTCGTACGCGTTAAATTTCTTGTTCGCCCGACCCTTCCTGTCGCGTCGAATCGCCTACCCATGCGATTTTCCCCGTTTTTGCAACATTTTTCATTACTGCTCCGCTCCTCTTGGTTGTAGCGTGATGTTATATAGCTTATAGCCTTTCTCGACAAAAATGCTACCCAACACAAAAATAATTTTTCAATTCGGACCGATAGTTTCTGAGATTAGCGCGTTCAATCAAACAAACAAACAAACTCTTCAGCTTTATAATATTATATAGTAATATAGTATATATAGTATAGATGTAAACATAGCTACCAAAATAAAAGCCTTCTGGCAAAAAGGGCGTGACAGCTTACAGAGCTGTTACGACCTGCGTTACAACAACTCGAGGCCACAAATGATAAATTTGGACCATCGACATAAAATAAATTAAACAGGTAGGTAATATTAAATATAATATCAACATCAAGGTCAGCAAGGCGACTTCAGTTTATTTTTTTATAATTTGCTTGAAACCAACAAAAATATAGCTACACTTACTTTCTGGACATGTCTCGTAGAACAATGCACACTATACGTCTTTTTGGTGCAGATGATAGCACATAAAGCTACTACAATCTGTCAAATTTCTTTCATAGGTTTTCAACTTTATCGCTGACTTATAAGGTTCAAAATTGATTGGGAAAATTTGACAATAACGGGTAGCTTGATGTCCTGGCCTCTGTGCAAACTACTTTCTTCAAACATTTAAGATTTTATTGCCAAATCAACGTATGTATTTACAACTAGCTTCTGCCCGCAACTTCGATTGCGTCAAATTTCTGGCTCCCCTGACCCATCCCGTCACATCGAATCACCTGACCGTGCGAGGTCTTCGTTTTCGTGACTTATTTCCTCGGTTCCTACTAGACGGACCTCGGACCTTTACTCGGTTCGGTTCGGTGGACTCCTAGCTATGTTATAAAGTCGACCCTGCTTCGATAAATGGGCTATTCAACCCTAAAATATGTTTTCAATCCCAACCAGTAGTTTCTGAGATTAACGCGTAGGTAAAAATAAATTCGTCAGCATTATATTTAAAAAAAAAACACCCGCATTGCCATATGTCTGTTTCATAAGGATAACCCACAGTAAACATTTTTATCATTCGTCACTAAAAAAATAATGTTTTTTTACGAAGTGATTCGGAACAATACAGTATTAATCCATAACCAAATATAACATAAGAGCAAAATTCCCTTTGCAGTTTTTCATTAAAATAAATATTATAAAAAGATATTACAAAAAAAATATGAATCGCTCTAAGCGAAATGCAGCGGCATGCCCCGTTGCCATGGGGAGGCATTCTATAGTTAGTTGATAATAACATGGACGTGATAAAATCACAGCGGATTTTTTTCGCTTACTGGATTTTCGACTCTTGGTGTTAAAACCGAGCATAGAATCCAACAGAGTGCAACTCGTGTGGGTCTCAGCGTGTGTCGTTGAAAATCCAATGCGAAGAAAAATCCCACCGCGACTTTATTACATCCGTGGGAACGTGGGCTAATACAACCTCCGTCACATACACTATACACCCGTGCGCAGCCAGAGCGGGTTTCCGACATAGAAATATGTGCTCAAAATAATTGTATTTATTTATTGAATAAACGTTGACTTAATGCCTTACCCATTATCTAGCAGTCATGCAAGGATGTGTGTTTTAATTTAAGCCTACTAAACAAAAAGCTAGAAACATGAGCAAAATTCCTGTGCAACACTACTTGACACAGAAAGTGACACTGACAGTACTTACAGACTGACTTACTGGCAGAAAGTGACACTGACAGTACTTGTTTGCATAGAGTAAATAAAAACACGAAACACTGATTTCTGTTTGTGTTTTGCAAACCAGATAATTGTTGATTACGAGTAATTTATTTACATTGAAATGGAAAATGAATGGTGATGATATTAACCATTACATTCCCTCTCTTTTGAACCCAAGGGTATTGAAAAAAGGTGATGGTGATTTCTCTTTAACTCAGGTAAGAACTCAATGTTTACAATTGGTAATTTATTTTAAAAGTTCTAGAATTAAGAATAGACAAAGTGTTACCTAAAACGTAGAAAAAAGTTTTCATCACAGTTTTGCTAGTATCAGAACGGTCTGTAACTATTTTATTCTTCTTAATTTTGGGTTACGTGCTCAACCTTGAACAGTGCTCAACCTTCAGCCTTGAACTCTCAACCCGCACAATACTTGTGGGATCGAAGCCAGAGGGCCGATTTTGACGTCGAGTCGGTACTACATATTGTTGTGATGGATTCCGAGTTCGAGTTATTAGCAATGCTTGCTTTGGTTCTTATATTGCGTCGAAGAAGACGACGACGGGTAAATAGGACATGATATTTTATTAATCAATGACATCACTGTTTGTATTCCTTTAAGCAGTAACTGTTCCCATTTTTGCCCTGGTTGATGACATGAAAACGCCAGAAATGGAGTAGTAATCCCAACAACAAAAAGTCTTAGTTCCCATGACAACGTTACCTGTCGGGCGTTTCGGAAGCGCGCTTATCAGCGATGCTCACGAATGCATTTTTTGTATGCTTCGGAAGTTACGTAATTTTCACATACCCTTCACAGGTACCTAGCCCAAGCTACAGTAAACAGACTGGACAGGCCCCACTCAATCTGTGCAGTTCTTATCAAAAGACCATTTCAGACACCTATCTACATGGTCTTTATGTGATCTGACTAAAATTATGTCTGGAAATTTAAACAGACTGCCCTCTGAACTTGTTCCACCCTTTCTTCTCAGAGTAGTCGGATAGGAAACCCCAACTTCAAAAAAATATGATCAACTTGTATAAATGTTTGTACTAACCTACATACAAAAACAAAATTATTTATTACTAGTTTTTGCCAGCGGCTTCGCCCGCGTGGAGGTCGGAAATTATCCCGCGGGAACATACTACTGAGATAAAAAGTAGCCTATGTCCTTTCTCAGGCTCTAAACTATCTGTGTACCAAATTTCATTTAAATCGGTTCAGTAGTTTTAGCAGGAAAGCGAGACAGACAGACAGACAGACAGACAGACAGACAGACAGACAGACAGACCGACAGACAGACAGAGTTACTTTCGCATTTATAATATTAGTGTGGATTAGTGTGGATTATAGTATATATTATAGTATTATAGTATGGATAGTACGGATAATAGTATGGATATGGATTTTACTGGTCTAGTTTTATCACGGGGTATCATTTCACCCTTACTAGAGAATGGGCAGCAGCGTTCTCTATGCATTTTACCACCATACTGCGATCACCAACCCGCCTGCCAAGCGTGGCGATTATGGCAAAGCCCCCCAAATTGGGGGAGGCCTAAGTCCAGCAGTGGACGTCTTACGGCTGAAATGATGATGATGATGATCATCATTTCACCCAGTAATGCTCCATGTAAAATACTGGTATTCTGCATCTAAGACCACCGACTCCAACATAGTTGGGAAAAGGCGAGGCAGATGACAATAGAGTTTATTCATCATGCGGCCTTGACCTAATTGTGTACACCTCTTATAGGATGGCACCCCATGTTTCGAAGTTTTCACCACTGCAAGGTCAGGGTGATCCTGGTGCCACTACATTTTTCAGTAGAAAGTCTTCAGTAAGTAGTTACTTCTAGTCATTCTTGACTTCACATCTTGTTAGCTGGCAAAAATAACACATAAAAATATAAAAGTATAATTTCTAAATAAATTAGTTTGGCCCAAAATTCAGCAACATGAATAAATACCAGGGATGTTAAGGAGCTCCGTAACCGTAACCGAAACTATCGGATATCCGATATAAAAATTTATCCGTAACCGTAACCGAAACCGAAATAAAAGTTTTGGATAATATCGGATTTGTTATTGCATTTTTATTTTAGGTAGATTAGATAACACTCAATATATATTTATAATCATTTTTATTTTAAATAGCTGTAATAATTACTCACGGACTGATTGTAATTCCTACCAAATGGTGACATATAAATAAAACCATTTTAATAGCTTTTTATATTTTACTTTGAAAATTCCTTAAAAGTTTAATATCCGTAACCGATATTATCCGAAACTAACGGATAATCCGAAATAATTTCATATCCGTATCCATATCCGGTATAATAATCATTCCTACATCCGTATCCAATCCGTATCCGAAATGTCATATCCATAACATCCCTAATAAATACCGTTTGCTGACACAGCCATTAGGTCTCCACATTTGCAGGTGACAGGGCATGCGGTGCACGATGAGAGGTGAGCCGTTGTCTGTGGAGGGAAATCCAAACTCACTGAAGGTTTGAGCCTTCCGTGAACTCTGACTTCTGTAGGTTGTCCTTGGTGTGGTCTACTTGTGTATGAAGTCTTATTTAAGGTTTTCCATTAGCCATGGTAACTTGTAATGGGACACTGATGATTCAATGAAGAAATCAGAGAGGCAATTCTCTTAATTTTAAGGTCATGTTCTCACTAAAATCACACAAAACCTAAAAGTAGATAGAAAACAGAAATAATGTTTAAAGTAACCTGGGAAATATAAATTTTCTTACGTTATTAGCAATTTGGTGCCAGAAATGTGATTATAATTATTTAATTAAAGTCGTGTTTGTTACGGTCGCGAAATATATTAGCCTGACGTTGAACAACACGTAATTCGCGGAGTACTCTGGGGCTTCCACCTTACCTTATACCACTCGCACAGTATTTATGTGTGTAGCAATATTGTATGTTTGGCCCCAAAGAATTATACCGCTTAAATTATTCAACCTATGCCTATTTTCACAAAAAAAGTAAATTAATGCTTAAATAAAATAATTTTTATGTGTAACCTAAGTGAGTTTTTCTAAATTGGGATAAAGGCAGGATGAGTTAGGCGTTTTCTGGTGTTAGTGAAAATGGGGAAATATACATTTTTAACAACAGAAAAAAAAAACAATTTATTGTAACCCCAATCCTGTCACAGCTACTGAACCTTTTCGCAAAATCTTGGTAACAGAAATCAAAAACAAACTCAAAAAAAAAAACCGGCCAAGTGCGAGTCGAACTCGCGCACCGAGGGTTCCGTACAAACCTGTAGGTATTCACGGTTTATGCATAAGGCTTGTGTTTATGAAATTAAATGTAATTTTTTTAATTTTTATATTTGAGTTGATTGAATAAAAGGTAAATTGCGGTTGGTTTACGATTTATGACGTATTAAAAAAAGAACCACTTACTAGATCTTGTTCAAACCAATTTTCGTTGGAAGTTTATATAGCAATGTATATCATATATGTTTTTTAGTTTTATCATTCTCTTATTTTAGAAGTTACAGGGGGGGGGGGGACACATTTTACCACTTTGGGAGTGTCTCTCGCGCAAACTGTACAGTTTAGAAAAAAATGATATTAGAAACCTCCATATCATTTTTGAAGACCTATCCATAGATACCCCACACGTATGGGTATGAGGAAAAATTTTTTTTTGAGTTTCAGCTTATGTATGGGGAACCCCAAAATGTATTGTTTTTTTTTTCTATTTTTGTGTGAAAATCTTAATGCGGTTTACAGAATACATCTGCTTACCAAGTTTCAACAGCATAGCTCTTATAGTTTCGGAAAAAAATGGCTGTGACATACACGGACAGACAGACAGACAGACATGACGAATCTATAAGGGTTCCGTTTTTTGCCATTTGGCAACGGAACCCTAAAAACAACTGAACTGCATTTACAGACATTATGAATTATCATAGAGTTGGTCAGTCAGAAAGTTTAAGCTAGTTGCTCAAGTTAGTCAAGAATTACATAAATATGCAACATAATCAGAACATTATATAATTTAAAATTTCACAGAACTCCTTTGTGAGCCGATCTTCCCTATCATTGAGAAGAACTAATGGATTGAAACTGAAGCCAAAATATCGCGTGAGTGTTTAGTGTCTGATAAAATTTGTTAACTAAAGGCCGATTTTTCAATCTATGAAGATTGAAAAATCGGCCTTTAGTTAACAAATTTTATTTGGCGTCATCTTTATATATAGTTCTAAAACAACGATTACCAAAATATTGACATGTCTTAGAAGACATTATGTAGTTACATTTCAGTTCATCTGAGGATAAAAGCGATTGTAGCTTTTTTTTGTGTATGGCATGTCGTAGTTGACAATGAGAGGTCGCGTCCACTTAACCGGCTTTCCTGTGGTTGCCTTAAACAAACTCAAAGCCCCCAGCAAGGGGTGAATTACTTATATTACTAAGCGACTGCACGCTAAGGTCACCCCTTGTGGGTACGAACCTTGGGTTAGGGCGTCGCTGGGGGGAGGACAGCAAGATAGGGCAGACTGGATCAGAATTGGACGATTATTAGTAGCTTAAAGCTAGAGGCTCAGCTACGGCCAGCGCCGGCACTTCGTCGAGCCCTTGCTCTGGGGGGATTATTTAGTCGGGGTCGTCGCGTGGCACCTCGGCGGCGAGGTCGGAATGATGGACATTTGTTTTTGTGTACTTTATTGGTGACCCTACAGCTTTCCCGGAGGATGGTAATGGGGTCATCAGGGTTTGTGAGATAATAAAATAATATGGCTTGGACGGCGACTTAACAAATATGGAAGCAGGTGCAATCGTCGCGTTTGTACGTTAAAATTCATACAAACGATTGCATACTTGCGCGAATATAGATTTGGTTAAGGTCATAGTTTTTGTGTAGAAAATATGTCAAACTGTCATTATTATTCATACTATTTTTGCAGATTCATCCAATAAACAAGGAAAATTCTCAAAATATACAAAATTTGATTACACAGCGTACTGTTACCAAAAATATACCAAAAATAGAACCTGCTGTCGACAGAGATAGTCTAGGTTTCTCAGCGATTGAAGATCTTCAGAGTGAAGCAAATCATTTTGATTCCAGCTCACTCAGTGTGGCTAGTGTTGTACCAGCTCAAAACAAACTTTCTAATAGAGACTCACGAGACACACCTTTGATTTCTGTGTCTTCTCACACAGAATTAGACCAAAATGTGGATTCAAAGAGTGGAATTACGGCCGTTCCTAATGTTACCGAAAGAGCTACAATCTCGGTGTCCTTCGGCATCGACAACTGCCAAAGTGTAGATATTCATTCCAAAAAGAGTGCACTCCACAGGGTAAAATTTTCTCAAAGCAACGATAACACGTTGGTTGATTGTGAAATCGTCGAAGGTTCTCAAGCGAGCACGGAAGAGAGCGATCTCGACGAAAACATGAACGAACTCCTTACTCCCAATTCACTAAAGAGATCCGCCGTCACTGTCAACTTGGAAATTAAAAAGAAAAAACCGTCATCCACAGAGACAGCAGAAGACAAAGTTCTAATTTTAAACACAAGTGCCATTGAAAAGATATCCCATGTCATCGTTCAACCACCAAATTATAAATTAGTGAAAGGGAAACTTTTGGACAAGAGTAAATTCAAAAACGATAGTAAGAGAAACTCAGTGGTAGGTTTAAAAGTCAACAATGGAATTGTGCGTGGCGACCTGAGGCAAAAATCTATTGACAGTTTTTTCCCAAAACGTACGAATGTTTTAAAGCTTAAAGTTTCGGAAGGACGAAGTCTAGCTGACCCTGTGTGTGACGTGAAGGCTCGAGTGAATGAAGATGGTGATGAGGAGGTCATGAGTAGAAATTCGGGCATTGCTGACGCCATTAAATACGATAGAAATCGTAAGTTAAATCTTAAAGGTACTCCTCGGGTTGAAAATGAATCGTCAAATAGATCGGATCGGGTGGGGCATTCCCCGAGGAGAGAACGGTGTCCCAGTCCGGAGGTTAAGACTTCGTGCTCATCACCCCGCGGGAAATCAGACTGTCTAAGCTGCCACAGTCCCCGGAAGACGGTAGAGTCTATACAGTTCAATTTGCCGCAAAAGTCTCTGTCCACAAAGAGGTCTGTGTCTACCAAGCATATACCGCATCACAAAATCGTCGCAGGTAAGTCATTCAAGCTTTTTGTTGTGAAGTTTGATATGGTTTTTTTTTTTTGGTTTCTGCTTTAACGTAACATTAACTTAACTTTAACGTAACATTAACAAATGTTACCGCAATTGCGCGATTGCAATGCTACCGTAATTTTTAGTTTAATCTGGTAGAGCCTGAAAAGTCCTGAATTTCGGATTAAACAACCATATTGGTAGAGTGCTTATAAGTATGCGTGTTTTATGCCCGCTCTTTGCAAGGAAAGGAGACAGCAGAGTCAGTCCTATAAAATTGAAGCGCCAGTGTAGTCCACCAAAGTTTCTAAAGTTCATTTCCAAGTTCAATCCCATTGAAGGAAAAAACATTCAGTGGGATTAAATGAACTTCGATCACCATCAATCAATCATTAAAATCATCAATACGGGTTGTATTGACGATTTAAATGGTTATAATTCTGTAAAGCCATATTTGTTACGGCTGCGGATCATATTTAATCAACATTCGATCTGATGGTGACCTGTACATTGCAAAAAACGGAAGAAAATTTGAATTTCGATGGCAAGGTAGATACTTTCCTGTCAGGGTCGCGAGATCTGTTCGAAAGAGTTACCGTGGCCCTGGCATAGGCAACTGAAGGTATACGGGTGGATTTTAGTCAGTAAAAGTCTGGCACGCCCTTCAAATCATAAATGTATCGTGCTAGAAAGATAAGCTCGAGGATTCTGGCATACTGGAAGTTGAATCTCAGACTTATTTGCAGGCACTCACTTTGCAGTCGACGCGTTTTCATACGGGGACATTCCAAACGTGAAACATTACTTCCTCACGCATTTCCACTCTGACCATTATTCAGGGTTGAAGAAGGGCTTCAATAAATTCTTGTTTTGTTCAAAAATCACTGGTGAGCTTTTTATATTGTTTTTGTGTGTTTGATCTCCAAATCATTTCCATAAGCCTAGAAAGTTAAATCGAACTCATTTATTTAAAAAAAAAATCGTAAAAACGCAAGTATTTAATAAAATTTAGCTTCTAATAGCTAAATTTTTTGAGGAAAAAATAAATACTTGCGTTTCTCAAATGTGCGTTGCAAATATGGAGATTTGGCTACAACTAAACTTTGTCTGTGTTTATAATAACATCAACGAGGTCATTTGCTTTTCCGGGAACTTATCCGCAATGTCTTCAAATTCGAAGCTGCCAAAACGCGTTAGCAAAATACTTTAAGGAGTTCAAGGAGACACCCCTGAATAGACCGAATCTCTATATTCAAGAAACTATCCCCAAATAGCGAGCAGTGGTGGCCCAGTGGCAAAGGCCGCGACTTATGACGGCCGTAGGTTCGAGCCCAGACAGACGAATTACTTTGTGTAAATAATTTCATCACCACTGTTCTTTAAACGGTGAAGGAAAACATCGTGAGGAAACCGGCATGTCCTCTAATCAAAAAATCGTAGACTTGTGACATCTAACCTTGCACTGGGCCCGCGTGATAGTTTGTCTCGAAGAGAGGAGGCCTATGTCCCAGTAGTGGGAACATTATAGGCTGATTATGTTGTATCCCAAAATGCAAGAATTTTCCCCCAAATGTTGACATTTTTCGTGTGACCTTGCAGCGGATTTGTGTATATCACGACTTGGCGTGACACCTAAGTGCATCCACATGATTAAAGTGGACGAGACCATTCGGATTGACAATGTTGAGGTCACGGCGGTGGAGGCCAACCAGTAAGTACCTAGTGTTGTAGCTTGAGTTTTTCTAAATTAGATAGCTTCCTACAGATACCAACGTCACACGCACCTTTATGATAGAAGGAGTACATTTGGACATACAGAATTGTCGATGTATTGCCGACTTAAAACACGAAGTTGTAAAGTTACTGTGAGCCTCCTTCACCCTTTGAAACCGCGGAATCCAACGATGCTGCTTGATTGCGAAATTATACAGATTGTGACCTGTTACCGTGGATTTACTGTATTTAAATAACCGAAGAACTTATTTTGTACATTTTCACCGCGTAGGCTTTCCGGCATGCTTTTTAGGGCCACCTCAATCCAGTACATAAAGTATGGTATGTACTTTATCATATGGATTTAGTAAAAAGCTGTTATTTTGACATTACAAACAGACATTTCAATTTTATTTATTTGTATAGTGTTACGTAATACAGTGAGCAGGGTATGCCCTATATTATTATGGAAATTGGCTGGGACTTCTTCATTAGATGTGGAATAATAACTAGGAAGACTTCTTGAAACAAATGGCAGTTTTTTCCCGGCCCGCTCTCTCAATTGTATAGACACACTCCCATACGTTCCATTATAATCGTTTTTCGCGCCCAGTAGCAGCCCGGTGTCTGGATTATATCGGGTTGATAGCAATAGGCTCCCCTCTATTACATGGCACTTAAACGTAACTGGTGAAATGTGGGTGGAATATAGCTGTACCTCTGTCTAACCCTTCGGGGATTACGTGATGTTATATTAAGTGTAGTTTTTTTTTTAACTTAGCCTACACTCTCCCATAGCCGATGAAAGGCCTTTCCCCAATTCCTTCTAGGACCACATTCATCTTTGCAATACGCGTCTAGGTCGGTTCTCTCTCACGTTTCTTGGGTCGGCCGCTGCGGCGTCGTCCATCCTCAGACGCCCACCGTTTTGAGATTGTGATGTGTATTATTCTTCTTCGTCGTGACACTCTTGACAGAGTGTTCGTGGTCGTCACATCGGGTGTGGTGGCAAGCTTCACAATCCGTCGCCATTCCTCTCGTACTGCAGCCCTTCTCGTACATTCGTGAAGTGGATGAGATTGATTGCAGTTTTGACCTGATCGTTCCAACGCATGGGCGACCTGCCTTATATTATTATAGCGTCTTTTTATAATTTGAAGCTAACACTTCATTTATTTAATTTGTAGCTGTCCCGGCGCTATAATGCTGGTGTTCACACTGCCCAACGGCAAGACGTTGTTGCACACAGGCGACTTCAGAGCCGCGCCCATCATGGAGTCCTACCCTATATTCTGGAATAAGGACATACATACCATTTACTTGGATACTACGTGAGTATTTTATCCTATCTGAAATCAACTTCAAGGTTGATTTCAGATTTTGCATTAAATGCTTTTATAGGAACCACAAGGTTTCTATCCATGGTTTGAAGTAGGTATGCGATTTTGTTCCCAATTGGAGTTATTTTTTGTGTTACATTAGAAGTAGTGATATGCCAGATATCCGAGGGAGAAGAAAGATCCGGATCCGTTACTTTTTGGCGGATATTTTTAATTTGCAATACAGAGATGAAATTCTATATAGATGATTTTTTTTTTGTGGGTGGGAAATCATCAAATGACATCTCTCCCGCTGCGGGTGGAGCCGAAGGGCGTGTCAGACTTTTACTAACTAAAACCCACCCGTGTTCCGTCAGTTGCCCATATGCCAGGGCCACGGTACCTCTTTCGAACCATTCTCGTGACCCTGGCAGGATATATAGGTGATTAGGTGGCAATGAAAAACTATTAACTTGACACCAAATATCCGTATCCGCGGATATTAATTTTCAAGGATCCGACACATCACTAATTAGAAGCATAGTAAGTCCACGTTCGCATGAATCTGCAAATATGTCCACGGGATTTCGCACTTACCGCCGAGAGTTGGATTCTCAATGCTCGGTTCCACACGAAGAGTTTAAAATCTAGTGCGCGATAAAATCCCGCTGCGGCATTTAAACGTTCGTGCGGACGTGGTCTTAAACTTGACATAAAAACTGAACGATTGAATCTGACAAAGGAGCGCCAATACTACTGAATTCTTACATGACTTAATTATTCCTTTTATTTAAGCAAGTTACTCGTAATTGGGCTTGACTATACTGAAACGGAACACCTTCTGTCATTCAACTGTTAAAGTATTCGTCTTCACATACACTTGCTCATCTCTTCCAAACAGACATCATACATACACTCTTCACATACATACTATAATCTGTACCAGATGTGAAAAAAATAAAAGTCGTTGACACCTGCCTACCAATGTATTCAATTTACCGTTTTGACCGTACTAGCGACACTTTCTTAACATTTTTGTCGTATCGTTTTGAAATATTTGAATACATTGGAAGGCGGGTGTCAACCACTTTTATTATTTCATATCTGGCACAGACTATAACACTCAAAACATACTCGTACATACTCATAACATGCACACATCCTTTTGGTTACCTTTTAATCTGTAGTTTTAGTGAATCATATTAAACCGTTGCTTTGTTTACTATACATTCATATTATATGTCGAAAGAGACTGGATGCTGTGACACAGGATATCCTAGAGCAGGATCCAGTGTCACACCTCAATACTGTAAAACTTTTTTTATGAACCAATAAACTAAAATAATCTGAATTAACCCCGGTCTATCCATTAATTTGGGTATATTTTTTCTACTTTAGATATTGCAACCCACGCTATGACTTCCCGACTCAAGAGCAGAGTCTAGAGATGGCGCTTTACGTACTGCGACAGAAGAAAGTGGCGTTGGAGAAGGTCGGGAAGAAGTTCTCGTCGGTTCTCATAGTGTGCGGCACTTACACTATCGGTGAGTGTGTTCTATACAGACAATAGATCGTCTAAAGTCACTGTACAGTCAGCGTTAAAAATATTGGGACGAACAAACTGTTCGAAATTATCTCAACAACCAAGAAAATTAAACTTTATCTCAATTGGATAAAGTTCTTGTCAGAATGACAGGTATCTTGTACTGTCGTCATTAGATTTTAGTTTTCATAGTTGTTTAGATCATTATGAATAGTGATGTGCCGGATATCCGTATCCGTGGATATCCGAGGTACATTTTTGGCGGATCTTTAACTTATTAATTTTCAATACATAGATGAAATTCTATATACAGGTGATTAGGTAGCAATGAAAGACCATGAAATTCCATTCATATATTTATTATTACTTAAAATCAAACATTCGGCGCCTTTATATTGCAAATATTTATCATAGTGAGTTATCATACCAATACTATATACTAAATCAACTACCAAGCGCCAATTGGCGTCAACTATCGTTTCAAGGACACGCGCATAGACACCGATTGAGTAAGATAGTTAAGATCAGGATCTTGACACTAAATATCCGAATTCGGATCCGTATACGCGAAAATAATTTTTTTACGATCTGGCACAAATCTAATTATCAAATCAAATTATTTCGGGCTACAAAGACCATAAATACCTTACAAACTAACATACATACAAATAAAAACAATGTAAACAAAACTATTGTACACGAAGTGACGGCGTCGTGTTGCGCTGCGTGGTGTCGCGTAGCCTTCCGCGGAATCGCCGATACACGACACCCTTCGGCCAAAACTCTTCCTCGAGGAAGGTCTCGATTTGATTAGTTAGAACTCGCACCACGCGTCTGTTCGTCTCGATATTATTGACTCCTTTTACAGGGAGGAGGCCTGTGTTCCCGTAGTGAGAACTAGTGTTGCAAAGGACTCGAGTCCTTCAGTCGTAATTTTAACCTCTAAGTCCCTGAGATACCACATTTGGTATAGACACAATCGTTTTTTAATGTCTGTAATTACGGTAATTGACTGGTTAAAGACTTGACTCGATTATGCAAGACTCAGTGTGCTCAAAAGGCTCGGCGTCTAGAGTCAAGCCGAGCCCGAGTCATTCTCGAGTCTAAGAAAGGGACTCGAGTTTTAAAAAGGACTCGGGTCTTAAAAACGATTCGAGTCTTAAAATGAAATCGAGTCTTGTAGCTAACTCGAATAACTCGTCAGAGTTTTTTGTAAGCAAAGTTACATCATACCCACTAATTTGAATTTATTACCTTCTTTCGGGTCTTTTCGAATGATGAGGTACAAGTTTCATCTTCATGCTCCGAGTTTTTCTTTAAGACTCGGGTTCATTTTAAGACTGGAGCTCTTTTTAAGACTCAAGTCCTTTTTAAGACTCGAGTCCTTTTTAAGACTCGAGTGCTTATCTGAAGACTCCGAGCCTTTTGAGAATACTGAGTCTTGCATAATTAAGTCGAGTCTGTAAAATTAGGACTCGAAGACTCGAGTCCTTTGCAACTCTAGTGAGAACTTTATCGGCTGATTATGCTAAGTGTATAAATTCTCGTTTGCAGGCAAAGAGAAGTTCTTCCTGGGCATGTCGCGGCGCGTGGGCTGCGCGGTGTGGGCGTGCCCGGAGAAGGACCGCGTGCTGCAGGCCGTGGAGGGGCGCAGCTTCGGGCACGCGCCGCCGCACTCGTGCCAGCTGCACGTCGTGCCCATGCGCGACCTCACGCACGAGGTGGGACAGGAATAATAATTTCTTAGGACAACCAACAACGTTATCTGATCCCAAACTAGGCAAAGCAACTAGACAACTGATAAATATACCTAAATATTTCTAAATACAAACATATTATAGACTAGCTTCTGCCCGCGACTTCGTCTGCGTCAAATTTTTGCTCTCCTGACCCTTCCCATCGCATCGAATTGCCTGCCATTTTTCGTTGCTGCTCCGCTCTTTGTAATCTTAGCGTGATATTATAAATCCGGCTAGGCTTCCTCAATAAATCAGCTACCCAACACAAAAAGAATTTTTCAATTCGGACCAGTATTACTAGTTTATTAGTTCCTGAGATTACCGCGTTCAACCAAACATACAAACTCTTCAGCTTTATAATATTAGTATAGATTGCTCCATTTTTTAAGTAAAACTTCTTTACGCACGTTTGACTTGGGGAGTAAGCTGGTGAATGCGTGACGAGAGCGTTACGAAAAGTGTGATCGGGCGAGACGAACGGAAGTTGAGAGGGTATATAACTTAGTGAAGATAGAAAGAGAGAGAGAGAGAGTTACGTTTCGTATATTACTGTAGGGGCAAGAGAGAGGTGCGAGCACACATTTTCTTTCTCTCATAGCTCGTTTTTTTAGGGTTCCGTTGCCAAATGGCAAAAAACGGAACCCTTATAGATTCGTCATGTCTGTCTGTCTGTCTGTCTGTCTGTCTGTCTGTCCGTCCGTCCGTATGTCACAGCCACTTTTTTCCGAAACTATAAGAGCTATGCTGTTGAAACTTGGTAAGTAGATGTATTCTGTGAACCGCATTAAGATTTTCACACTAAAATAGAAAAAAAACAATAAATTTTGGGGTTCCCCATACATAGAACTGAAACTCTAAAATGTTTTTTTTTCATCAAACCCATACGTGTGGGGTATCTATGAATAGGTCTTCAAAAATGGTAATGAGGTTTCTATTATCATTTTTTTCTAAACTGAATAGTTTGCGCGAGAGACACTTCCAAAGTGGTAAAATGTGTGTCCCCCGCCCCGTAACTTCTAAAATAAGAGAATGATAAAACTAAAAAAAATATATGATGTACATTACCATGTAAACTACCAACGAAAATTGGTTTGAACGAGATCGAGTGAGTAGTTTTTTTTAAAACGTTATAAATCGTAAACCGCAATTTACCTTACATTCAATCAACTGAAATATAAAAATTAAAAAAAATATATATTTTTAAACCGAGAATACCTAAAGATTTGTACGGAACCCTCGGTGCGCGAGTCCGACTCGCACTTGGCCGGTTTTTTAAATTATTTTTGCCTACTGTGGTATAGTAATTTTATTGTAGTCACATATAATATTGCAAAAATTAAAATAAATGACTAACGGTGCTTGTCCATTCTTCTCCATACGAAACTACCTTTTTGGAAGGGGCGAGTAGAATCAATTCTATTTAAATGTTAACGTTCAAAAGTGCCTTTTATGTGCCTATTTGAAATTAATGCTTTGATTTTGAATGCCAGGAACCTCCCTAGAGGGTTCACTCTAGTCGGCATCCCATGCCGGGAACCCTCAAGAAGGGTCCACTTGCAAAATGCATGGCGACATGAGCTCTATGAAAAGTAGATAGAGTAGCAAGTGCTAAAAGACCTATTTACAAAATAAATATCACTTCATTGCACCATCACTCTAATATTATTTAAGCTTAATAAATCTCCTTTGTTTATCAGAAGCTCCGCAGCTACCTGGACAGTCTGAAGGGCGCGTTCTCAGAGATCGTGGCGTTCAAGCCGAGCGGCTGGGAGAACGGGAAGACTGCGAGCGTGGAGAGGGACATGGTCACCATACACGGTAACTATTTGTATTATTATATGACGTAGCGTGTGCTGCTTTCCTAATACGTTATAATCGATTTGAGCGATCCGTTGCGAATAAACGTAAGCGTCATGACAGTCACCTTGCGATAACGCTGACCAAGCCCTGAAGTATTATTCATCATAGTTTCAGCCTACCTACCTAGCCAAATTTTTCTCCCTTGAACCTTCCCGTCGCATCGAATTGCCTGCCAGTTATGGGTTATTTTTCGTGGCTGCTCCGCTCCTTTTGATCGTAGCTTGATGTTATATAGCCTATAGCCTTCCCCAATAAATAGGCTACCCGACACAAAAAGAATTTTTCAATTCGGACTGGGAGTTCCTGAGATTACCGCGTTCAACCAAACAAACAAACTGGTGGGGCTCCGATGGAAGGCGAAAATTAGGTACCTTTGACGCGGACCGGAAAACTGATGAACGCAAGTGTCTCGCCTAGGGTCTGGGGTGAGGGAATCGTGCTCCTACCTCCTCGTGAAGCCGGTCGATCTGCCAGCAGCTCTGCTCCGGAGTCTTCACAATTCGGCACCACGTGTCGGCACAGTCCAGAGGCACAAACACAGCACTTCAGTACAACCGTCGAAGCCACAAATAACACCACTAAAGAAACAGCGGGACTGCTATGAACTTATAATATTCATATTATATCGTTCTGCTATAAAATAGTACAGCGGGTAAAAAAAACACAGCGGGAATGCGATCACAACGGAATCCATATTTGAACTGTTATAATGTCTTTCTCGAACGAGCCATAAAGATGGCGACGCTCGTCAAGGAGGTGCACGATGCTGATTAGCGGGTAAAGGACTAGCTTGACATCTTGCGTAATAGTTTAACAAAATAAAATAGATGGCGCTAACATTTCCTCCCCCTTTTAAAGGGTCACCTTTAACCCAATCATAAAGTGTATAAAGAACTGCGAAAATATAATATTGAAACTGCGATTTATATAAGGTAAACTGCGACAACCTTAAACTAACTAACTGCTAGCACTTAAACTACGGTGGTTACAAAAAAAAAAAAATAACAATCTTATTGCGTAGGTAATGGGCGCAAACGTACGACCGGACGCACGTATGTACTTTTAGCTGTTCTTACAGAAACTACACGCTTATACCCTCGTTAGAAGGAAGAATCTTCTCTACTATCGCTAATGGCCACGATAAAGGAGGTGAATTGTCAGTTATAATAACAACAACCGTGCCAGGCTTGATTGGCACAGACGGAGTATTCCATTTCTCTCGGGTTTGTAAACTATGTAAATATTCCATTCTCAATCTTTTCCAAAAAGACTACACTAATTTATCAAGCAGAGAATGTCTCTGAAGCAAGTTGAGATTATCTGATTCTACTTCAGGCGCGGGCAGTGAGAGTAAAGGAGCGGTATGCAAAAAATGACCTGGCGTTAACGCGGTAGGTTCTGCGGGATCGGCACTCAGAACCGTAAGAGGCCGAGAATTTAACAAACACTCGATCTGAACGAGCACTGTAACTAGCTCTTCGTAAGAGAGAAGCTGTTGACCGATGACCTTGAAAAGGTGCGTCTTGGCGACCTTCACCATACTCTCCCAACATCCGCCAAAATGTGGGGCGGCCGGACAGTTAAACTTCCATGTGATATGGTTTTCAGCAAGCTCTTCTTCGAAGCGAGAGCGGAACTCGACATTATTAAGAAATTTATATAGGTCGCGTAAATAAGAATTAGCGCCTACAAAATTAGTGGCTCTGTCCGAGTGCATTACTTGGACAGGGCCCCTGCGAGACAAGAACCGTTTAAGTGCAGCTAAAAAACTGGCGGTGCTAAGATCAGTGGCTACTTCAATATGTAGCGCGCGAGTTGTGAGACAAGTGAACACGCAAAAATATGCTTTCAAAGCCTTTGCACCCCGACGGCGAATGGGAGTGTAAGAATTAGGACCTGCGTAATCACAGCCCGTGTGAGTAAACGGTATTCAATTAATAAGTTAACAAAAGAGTCATGGCTTGGCAGAAGTACCGGGTGCTGCTGTGAGTAACTTAGATCAGAATGGGTGAGACGTCCACCAACTCTGATTAAATCGTTATGTAAAAACGGTCTTAATTTATTAAGAGATGATGAAACCTGCGTGTTCAGTTTTAAATTTAAAATTTCTTTATTGAAACGTTTATTTTGGATAAGTTTCAGCAATTTGTTTTCTGCAAAACTCAAATCAGTTGCGGTTATATGTACACTGAGAAAACTGACAATCATAAAAGAGGTGAATTCAGCTTAAAGTATGATGAATTCACTCAAAGGACGGAGCATAGTGATTCACCAAAAAGAACGATGATAATACTGATGTTGATGATAACAGTATTTAAGATGATGTGTCACCATGGATTTAGTTTTAGTTACCTACTATTTTTCGATGCCTTCCTCATATATCCAGTTATATCCTATTAGTTTTCCTACTATTTTTCGGTGACTTCCTCACATATTCAGTTATATCATACAATTTTTCCTACTATTTTTCGGTGCCTTCCTCATATATCCAGTTATATCCTATTATTTTTCCTACTATTTTTCGGTGACTTCCTCACATATTCAGTTATGTCATACAATTTTTCCTACTATTTTTCGGTGCCTTCCTCATATATCCAGTTATATCCTATTATTTTTCCTACTATTTTTCGGTAACCTCCTCGTATTTTAGGTTAGGTCCTCTTACTTTTCCTACTATTTCCTCATATCTCTGGTTATAGCCTATTATCTTACGGAGGTCGCCCTCAATAGGAGGATTGTGTTTTTTAATAAACCAATTAATATCTCTATAATACACCAGTGATTAGTTGTAGTTCTACTCATTCTCCATCAGTAGGACTACAACTAAATACTGGTGGATTACACAGAAATTGTTTGGATTATTAGAAATCACAATCCTCCTATAATTGAGGGCGCCACTGGACTTACATGATCCCCTTATTTTTAAGTATCCAATATTGGTTCTTTCCTTTTAAATATTATTAGGTGTGAGCTCAACATTAAAAAAAAACTGAAGAACCCTAAACTTGAACCTTAAAAAAATGGAGAGTAAGTAAAAAAAATAGAAAAAAGTACCTTGGCAAGAATGGTAAGAAGGTGAAAAGGGATGTATGTATAAATTAAACAGAAAATTGAATGGTATTTTTATTTCCATAGTATGAATGAATAATTATTATATACTCTAAACATTTATATTCAGTATAAAAGAAGACTGTTTTGTTTAGAAACATCCTCGCCTTAATGATTACAGTATCTATTTGTCGGTCATTATAAAGAATCATTATATACATTATGTTCAATAATTCTAGTTTTTACAAATTAAAATAAAGGTTGAGACGAGTAGAAATTTAATTTACAAAAAATAACAAACTTTACATTAATGTACCTATAACTAAAACATTTTT
Organism: Aporophyla lueneburgensis; assembly: GCA_932294355.1. NCBI lineage: Eukaryota > Metazoa > Arthropoda > Insecta > Lepidoptera > Noctuidae > Aporophyla > Aporophyla lueneburgensis. Next base: position 26,354,088 of record OW028751.1, on the reverse strand, counting down.
GCCCTTAAGGTGATTGCTTCAGGGTAGCCGTTTTTTGCAATTTGCAGGCCAGTGCTAGGTTGTATGTTAATTAAATGTTGCACGCGGGTGTAAGTACATAAGTTGTACTACATACGTCTTACACCCGCGTCTAACATTTCAATCAAAACCTAGCACTGGCCTGCAAATTGCAAAAAACGTAAGAAAATTTGAATTTCGCGGGCTACCCTGACGCTTTCACCTTAAAGCTGCATACAATAAATTGGTTATATTATTATAGTAAATATCTATTTTCAAGTAAAGTGCTACTATAAACACTCCGATGAGACTAATCTATCCCTCATAAAAATACTTTACTTTAAAATCTATTACTAAAGGTGAACGCACACTTTTCAGAGCCGAAGGAGGCGAAAGAATCGAATTTTAGAATTACTTGTATGAAATCCTATGGAACCTCGCACACTTACCGAATCGGACGAATAAGGTCGTACGATTCGGTGCGGATAAGTGTGCGAAGTTACATTGGACTTCATTTAAGTAATTCTAAAATTTGATTCCTTCGCCTCCTTCGGCTCTGATAAGTGTGCGTTCACCTTAAACCAGCTATTGGTGCTGGCTCATACCATTACTTTATGCGGACACCGTTATCGGGCCGTCTTTATAGGATATCCTAAAGGGATATCCGATAAATACCGTAACTAAGGGTAGATTACTAGTTGAGCGCACTCTGCTATAAAAAAATAACTGCCCTTGGACTCTGCAGTGCCTCAAACTAGCAACGCCGCGTACGGTATAAGTACATAATTAATAATTATGTAAACGTTTCCAAAAAAAATTGATATTACTGGATTCAAAATAAAAACACCTTAAAAATGAGCAAACGAGTTAACTCGTTTGCGCATTTTCAAGGTATTATAGCAGCGACCGTAAGCCGTTAGAATACCTACAGAATTTTGAAATTTTTACTCTAGGTACCATCTACTTGTAATATATGACGTGTTACCTCGCATTAGAGTGAGCGTGTTAGGACACGGAGAAACGGCATTTTGGCAAGGAAAGCACAGATAATCATTACCACGTTTAACTTCATAAGAATTGTAATGAGAATTAAATTCAATAGTTTCAAACATACAGCAACGGAAAAAAACCTCTTCAGTATCTGTCACCAAAATTGCATCAATTTGGCCAAAAGTGGGTAAGAATTGTTCATCATCTATATCTACAGTAACAATAGAGTTCCGCTGCCATATAACACCAGCTATTGTAGCGGAAGTAACCGAATATTTGAGGACAACGCCAGTGCCGAGAGAAAACTTGACAGTGTCTCCTGAATTTAATGCAGATTTTTTTCCTAGTATTTTTGTTGTAGGTATTGTATTTTTCACAAACAAGTCATTGAGCATAAGTTGACATTTTATTGCTAGAGTCTTGCAAACATTGACTCGATTAAAAGATGATCTAGCCACTAACTTAGATACCCTGTGCTTGGCTTCAAAACGCATAGCCCACATGTTACGTACGGGGCCGAACTTAATTAGCATGGTAGGATAATGAGTCAGAAAATGAAACTTTGGCTGCAGGGGTGATTTTGTTAGCTCCGTGTACAATTGATTAAATTCTGCTATTATAACCCGGAGTTGAATATTGGTGTCACTGAAGACCCTATGACTTAATAACCTGTCGGTGATTTGCCGCAACATAATGTATAATTTCCATACTTTATTTTCTAAAGGAATGTAAAACCCGGCTATTAGGCTGAAGTATCTAATAAGGGTAAGCATTTCTGATGCTGAAGTTTTCAATTTTACTTTCGAACCTTGGACAACTAAACAATTACTTGGTTTTGAATTCCTATCTGGTCCATAATCAAATGAAATTATTCTTTGTTGCAATACTGAGATCTTTAAAAGACCTTCGGCAAGGAAGTGGTTTATGACAAAGGTCATTACATAACGAGCTACACCTTCTAATATATCATGCATTGGGTCTACTGCTACATTTTGAAATAAATCAAATCCTGTCACCTTAAGCCAACAGCATGATTCTTTAATGCCCGTGTTAGGTGTATCGTTTTCTTGCAATTGAGCGTGGTATGAAGTCATATTTCTAAGCAAGTTACTGTTTTCATATAGAGCAGTTTGCAAACCTTTCTTGTCAATGTTACAGATTCTGCAACACTTGTTAGCTGAAAAACTTTCAGTAAACCCGAGAATTGAATTCAGGCCTAAATTATCGCCAGTTATAGCAACAACCTTCAATTTTACGGTTCCTTTAAAAAACTTATTTTCTATAAAAATTCCTTTGTTTTGCAAGTAATTCAATTCCTCAATAACAGGGTCAAAAATAGCTTTGTTTCCATATTTAGTTTTGTCAGCAGAATGGCAAATAGCTAACAGCAAAATGTTATTCAACAATGAAAATAAATGTGGTGGGAGTGCTGGCAAGGAAACGTATACACCACCAAGCTTATGCACCCCAGCGTGGCTCCCCAAAGGATTTCCAATTTCAAAATCATCATAGTATACTACTAAAGGAAGAATAATGTCCGACGCCTGCGGTGTACACATTGCCAGCCATACAGATCCCTGCATTACATTTTCTAGACACATTGGCCTCATCGGATTTTCTTCACGGATTATTAAATTACCCCTTAGGTGGTTCAAATAATCCGTTACATCTTTCCAAATAGTGTCAATGGAAAAAAAATTCTTCAAAACCTGGCGAAGTTGAATTACTTGCATTGTACGTGGCTTGGTGTGTAATGTTAAAGTGTTACTCCTTTGTGAAATGTCAGGACAATAACCAACGATTACTTCATGTGGTGGTATAAAAGAACCTAATAAATTCAATTCTCGGAATCTCAAATATTCTGAACGAAACGGAAAAAAGATGCCCTTCAAAGCTGTGTTGAACTTATGAAGTCGTTTATTAATTTCGCTTCCAGACATGCTTTCCTCATCAGCTAGCACAGGGCCGAATACGGACATTAAAGACGGTGCGATATTGTCAAGAAGGGTTTGCAAATGACTAACCATAGCTTGTACAGACGATCGAGATACAGAGGGATTTACATAGAGCGTTGAAATAAATTTCAAAACTTCTTTATGAATAATACTATCAGCATTATCAAGGACTTCCGGTTCACTATCAGCTTCAATGTATATGTGCTCAGTTGCTACTTTGGTAGTCTCTGTTTCACACATAGGAACTACGCAAGCCTCGTTTGAGGTGGATGGCAAATAACGAGTGTTTACTTTATTCAAATGTTTTAAGTTAACATGTTTTCTAAATTGTCTAACGTCCGTGAAATACCGGTAGCATGCGTCTTCACCACATTTATAAACTCCAGTAATATCAATTTTTTCACATTCTTTCCTTATGTGGGTAATAAGTGAAGAAAACGTGGGAAAAGTCCTTTTACAACTGTGACACTTCATCTTAATTTAAATTGTGACTCCGAGAGTAACTAATATCTCCTTCACAGATTGTGACATACGATCGTACGATGTTTTGACTTTGTAAAAACCAATTTGGATAATAAGCCAAATGTTATAGCTTTCAGTAGGATATTTAGCCGCAGTAGCATGAAATATTTTAAAAGTCACATCAACAGCCTCAGTTAGTGTTGTGAACTTGTAAAACGTATTGTCACATACTGTGAAGGAGACACCTGACTGGCGGCACCAAATTATAAATGGTTGGAGGCTAATACCTAGGTTTTGAAGCTTTTGGCGACGCTCCTCAATTACCACTTGCACGTCTGCGTCATCATCCACGATGGTCACAAATCCATCCAATATCTCCGCTCGTGAAGCTTGCCAGTCTTTTCTAGATCGACGGGCAGGAGGAATATTAAAGAGACAGCCGAGTAGCAATATCGCTGCTATTAATTTTGTCTCCGGTTGTTCATTTGGAAAGAAAATAATAATAGTATATTTGACACAACACATCATCATTAACTGAGCAAATAGGGAAAAGTATCAGAACAAAATAAAATCTATCTATATAAGTAAAAATGAATTGCCGAAATGTGTGTCCGCCCGCCCGTTACTTCTGAACGACTGCACCATGTTAGATAATTTTTAAATTCTTTTTTGTCTATATATTTTATAACGGGTTCACCGACCCAGGGAGGTCGAGCACCTAGAACTATATAACAGAATCATTTCCTTACCGTCACAAATTGCCAATGTATCAGCTATTTTTCGACGAAGAAACGAGTCCTTTGTGGTGTTAAGCTTCTGCTGAGCAGCTTTTAGTATGTTTTCCGATGAAGCATCCAAGGCGTCGAGGCCCCCGGATTTATCAGGGAACAGTGCTTCGTAGTCATGAGTCAGGAGTCGCCATCCATCACTTGACTTCAGGATAGGATACTTATTGAAGTACTCCTGTAATGTCCCTTCCTCGTAGTACAAGTACCGGAGGCGAGCTCGCACCGTCTCCCGCCACAGGGCACTGACCTCCTGCCACGGACCAGCTGAAGGACTTGACAGCTGCTCTAATGCTGACGCTACGTCCTCCACTTCACCTGCACACAAAAATTAAAACGATTAATAATTAGTACAATGACAATAACGGTTCTTAGATTCAGATATTTTGTAATTTGTAACGAAAATTTATACTAATTCAGATATTTTTCTCAATAATTTTGTTCTTGATAATTTAATTCAATCTGAAAACATAAAATTTCTTGAAAAGGAGTTACCTTCTTTAAGTCCGGTCAGGTCGATTCCAGCGAGTGGAGGGGTGTCTAGCCTAGGACTGGACTTGGAGCGAGAACGTGACTTGGGCTTTTCAATAAGGCCCAACGAAACTAAATGCTGCCGTCGAGCCCTTCTGGCGGTGACTAACCAGCCAGAGATATTGCGCTTAGCCTGGTAAGCATCAGCCGGCAGGTACGGCGCGTAGTATAGGGGTGGTGACTCCTCTTTAAATAATCTGCCAATGTCGTAGGATAGAGCAAGCAGCTGCGAATCTGTCAGAAGTACCGGGTTTTCGGCCGTAATGAGCTTCTCCATAAGCAGCTTGCATAAACGCCCACGCACGTTTGAGGGTAAGGTGCCCGTTTTCTGCCCAATTGCTATTATTTGTTTTCCCTCGACTGATGAATTCAGTATGGTATTCACCTGAAACACAAATAGTATAAGTATGGCATTACAAACTAAATATGCAAGGTAAAAGTTAAAAAAAAATGTCACTAAAATGTTGAAAATACAGGTTCAATACCTACCTTCCATTCAGTATAATGATCAGTTGGAGTCGGTGCCAGTCTAGGCATCATGCATTTAGTTGTTAGTTATAGCTGTCACCAACTCCAAATATATTACTGATCTTTGTGACATATAGTATAGCTCCTAAACGGCCGTCCGTACACACATACAGGACAGGACAGGTACAGACGTTAAACTTATCTGTTTACGCCGGGGGTTAACAATATTGAATGTCAATTTAAATTCCTTATCAAAAGTACAGGATAATAGGCAATAACTTACTAAATTGCTCCCGGTGGACTCTTGTCTAACTGCTTCACCCACTGACGACGACGAGTCCAGTGGTATCACCAGTATGTCACCATCCTAAAATAATATTTACTTTGAGACAATGTTATAATAGTACATGTAACAAAAAGGTGTGATAATATGAGTATGTACGGTCAATTAACCTCAATAATCGTTGAAATAATCACTAAATGTGTCCGAGTGCGACCGTTAACTAACAGGCTATAGCTAGCCCTAGCCGGAGATAACTCAAGGGAAGTGTTATATTTTTTTACTAGTAATCGGTTCAGCATTGCAGGTGTGAACGGTCCTGCCCTCGTCCCTTGATCCGGCCCTGATAAAAACTAATCGATCAAGATCAGGACTGATCCTGGTCTCAAAGAATGTCTATACCAAATTTTGCATCGGTTCAGTGTCTTAGGTATGAAAATGTGAAAAGGTCCTGCCCCAGCCGACAGATAGACAGACAAACTTACTTTCGCATTTATAATATTAGTATGGATGTAATTACAAATTAATACATATTGCTCTTGAACCAAAAAACAGTAAGTACGAGTACTTTTCTACAATTTTGCAGAACTTACCAAATTTTCCTGGTTAAGTCCTGCTTCGCAGTCTTGGTTGAGGATTGAGCTTTGCAGTCCTTCACACGGTGGCAGAGGCTCTAAGTTACAAGGTAGACTAGTTAACAAGTCATTCCTCAGGACCTCTTCAAAGAGTGATGAATTGTAGGAGTTATCCTGAAATTTAACAAGAAATTTAAAAAGGTAATAATAATGTACTTAGTTGGTAAACTAACAAGACTGATGAAAAGTTATGATTTTATTCCACTTTTTAAATAAATACTGCACCGGTTAAATTGTTAGGTATCTTAAGAAGACTTTAAAATAATAAAAGTTAATAAGTAGGTACCTACCTACCTACATGCAAGTAGGAGAATGTGCATTTAAGCGACGCAGGGCATGTGTAAGCAAAAAGTTTAAAACAAAATTTACTTTTTTGAAATACAATTTAACATGAAAACAAACCATATCTTTTGGTTGGTCGCTTTTTAACATGGCCAGAGCTGCTTCAAACCGGAGTCTGTCCCCTATTTGAGGGAACATACTATGTATGTCTTGTTTACTAAGCATCTGCATTGTTGCGATATCAATTCTTTCAGCTGAAAAAAAAGGTAAATTTAACAGCGCCCTGATTGCAGCTGTGAAATGCACTACGTCGCATCGACTTTATAAAATGTAGGTTGGTAGAGCTCGTCTAAGCTGAAATGACGCGCCCCACTACTTAAATTTGTATACGTACACTACGGTAAATGCGGTAGTGGGGCGCGTCATTTTAGTTTAGACGCACTCTACCTATTTGTTTTTTTTTGGGTTGCAGTTGCACATCGAATCTAGTGTATAATATAAATATGAACGTATATCTAGGTAGGTGGGTAGGTACCATACGACAAGACTATTCTTGGTTGGAGTGTACAGCGGCCAAAAAAGTGTTATTTTCGCAAATCGTTTATTTTCTCGATTCTATAGTATGTAACACCTAGAAAGGCTAAAAGTGTCTGGGTGTTTTTTGTCTCCGACCAACCGTTTGTCGTAAAAACGATGTCGAAGGGATCCATAGGTAAGGTTATGTTAGAACTGTGACCTTGAAATTGGTCGCGAAATTTTTTTAAGTATATTTTCATAGTGCCTCTAAGACGACACTCTGACCCTATTCTTGCTAGAAATTAGAATGTGTGAATGTAATGTGTGAGCTCATGCTAGCAACTTACTAGGTAGGTTTGTCAACTTACTTTCAAAACGATCGATGTAGCGTTCCAAATTCCACTTCTTCAAAAGATCACGCGTAGCCATATCCATTTTTGCACTGATCAAACACGTTCACTGGCACTAATGGAATTGTTATTGCTATTAATTTAACGAGTCGTGAGTCGTGACTTGCCGGCTGTAGCGGTGAAATACAAATGGCCGACCGAAATGGCGCGGCGGCGGAATGAAGTGAGAGAGGGAGACCTCATTATATAATGCCACCTTAAATTTGTAGGACATCATTCAAATGCTACTCATAAATGGGTCTCTGTAATAATAATTTAGTAGGATACACATAAAATAATATGACTATATTATTGAACTTTGATGCTTACTCTAAAAATATGAGATTATTTAATCGTATTATCATAGGATTCACATAAAATAATATGACTGTAATATTAAAAAATGATGCTTACTTTAAAAATATAAGTTTAAAGCATTATAATTTAATATAGTACATTAGGGGGAGGTCATCGTATTTTTAGAGATACTTCTTCATATTAAACTATGAAATCTATTTATATTACGGTGACTGTCATTGTGTTTTTTAATTAGAATCTTATTTATAATTATCATACTAATTTATGGGACAGTGGACCATTTTCTATTACATTGTGTTATTATTTGAAGAAGACAATGTTATTTCATAATTACAAATTTTTACGATGACAAGTATCATAATATTGCATTATTTACCCAAAAAATTCGATTCCATCTTAACACATTTCAGTTCTAGCGTAATATTTACTTATTATCAACATATTATAAGACAACGCATCTATTTTAAACCAACGTCACGATATTTTAAGATTATGCCAAAATGACATTTTTCTCAGTGTACGGAATCGCGACGTGGTAACAAATTAGCGAATCTATAAATTTAAACAATCGTACGGAGTATTTTACTCCATGACGAAAGGCGGCAAAGAGTATCATAAACATAAGAAGCGTTAGCGGGAATTAAAACAGCGTGAACGAGTTTCTTTTGTTCATGTATCTCGTCCAACGTGAGCGGTTCCGTACCTTCAGTAATAGGCCACTGCGACGGATGTAACGTTAGCCAGGGGGGCCATTGGGACCACGGAGGGTGGTCTTTAGGATTAAAACGATAAAGAATTCTCTGATAACGTCGATCAGATTCGCGAATCATAATTTGTAAAAACATTTGTTTACAATCAGCGGTCATCGCTACAGAGTGTAGACGAAAATTTAAAATAATTTTGAATAAATTACCCTGTAGGTTGGGCCCACTGTGCAGCAAATCATTTAACGAAACACCGGACGATGTTTTGCAGCTGCCATCCAGCACGGGACGCAACCTAGACGAAGACTTGTCTGGGCGGAGAACCCCATGATGTGGGATTATATAAGTAGGGTACACATCTGCAGTTTCATGCGGGAGAACTGAGACGGGCGAAATATAACCTTTAGAAAGGTAATCATTTAAAACTTCGTCATAAGCGGCGCGTAGCTCAGGTGAAGCTTCAAGCTTCCTCTCTAAGCATAAAAAACGTCTACGAGCGATATTGAATGAGTCACCCAGTGTGAACACATCCTTATCAAACGGTAGACCCACGGTATAGCGACCAGTAACTGGGTCCCGTTGCGTAGTTGAATGATAAAAATATTCACATTCAGCATCAGCAGGATGCTGAACGGGCGGGCCAGGAACTTCTTCAAGTTCCCAGAAGCGGGAAATCAAATTGTTATCCATAGGCGAAGAGACTATGGCGCAGCACGATGTGACACATGCTGGGCGGTTACTGAGTGTAGGTACGACCCCCATGAGTACGTAGCCTAACACCGTATTGACAGCGGCGGGCACTGACGGGCCACCAGGAACCACGTCAGGCAAAAGTAAATGCGGAAACAGCGATGCTCCAATTAAAATATCAATTTTACTTGGAATAGCGAAACTATCATCAGCGAACTGAAGTTTATTCGAGTAAGGTAGGGCCTTAATATCAACAAAAGCGGAAGGTAAGTTGTCCGTAATTTGATCAACTACTAACGAGTCAATATCAAATCGGATATTTTTATTAAAGCGTGAAAATATACGTAAATTTACTGTCCCGAACGACGTCCTCTCTGTGCCTCCAAAACCTCTTACAGTTGTAGACCGTGTATTGTTCTGACGTTAACGTAAAAGTTCACAACATTCCCTAGTAATTAAGTGACTTTGCGACGCGGAATCAAGCAAAATTCTTATTAAATGTTCACGTCCAGCATTATCGTACGCCACGACTTGCGCAGTCGCGAGTAAAACAGTAGTATGCAAATTACATTGCGGCGTCTCGCTGCAAGCGGCATTAGGGGAAACAGAACGCGGAGCGTCAACGGACATCGAACATAAAACCACACCAGGCTGCGCGGTGGAGCGCACCGGCTCGGAAGCGGGCACGGGCGCTAAAGGGACGACAGCAGCGCTCGCTTGCGTTGACGTCACCGGATCGGGCGCTTCGCGCTGCGACGTAGGTATAGTTGAACTCGCCGCTTCCGCGGTCCGTGGGTTCGAATCCCGAGTAAAATGTAATAGTGAATGGTGACGTTGTTTACACGTTCTACAGCCAGATGCGGATTGACAACTCGATATTTTATGTTTAATACTTAGACAATTAACGCAACCGTTAATTTTCCTAACAACCTGTAAGCGTTCATACGGAGTTGATTTATGAAAATCAGGACATTTAAATAAGTGTTGATGTGTGACATTAGTACACAAACATTTATCTGTTGAATCAGATTCGACCGTGCTTACATACGCGTTATAACGCGGGGAGGACTGCGGTTTTTTACTATCATTAGAACTGCGGGAACGATCAGCTGATTTTGCGGAATTATGTACTTGCGCGCCGGCTGTCTAACTTGGTAATAGCTATCTGTACGAAATTAATTTCAATAAATCTGGAATTTTTAAATGTTGTAAGGCACGGACGGCGTTAACAAACTTATCATTAAAAATGTCTAAATTATCATGTCATGCTCTGCCGCAGATCTCTAATTATAAAATATACATTAATTGTGGCTCTGCTGGAGAGCATACTCTCTAGCAGAACCACAAAGTACATGTACTCAGGAAAGAGAAACGCAACTGCTTTTTGATGAAAACTGTTGTACGAATAGTGTTTATTGCGTACGTGTTGAACAATATCATAATTAGGCAGCGGTTTTATTTATTTTAATTTAATTAAAATATTCATACAAAGCGCCTGGTAATTTCGTGTCAGCAAAATATTTTGTAGCATTTGTAATTAGGCGCATAACTAGAAATATTATGAACGAGGACATTTAACGTGTTATTTATTACATCATCATCATCATTTCAGTCGTAAGACGTCCACTGCTGGACTTAGGCCTCCCCCAATTTGGGGGGCTTTGCCATAATCACCACGCTTGGCAGGCGGTTTAATAAAATGACAAAAAAAAAAAACTAAACCATTAAAAACTATTATTGAAAATATGTTGAATAGGTATAATTTATTTGCACATCTGAAAAGTAAATGAATCTACTAATATTATGTAATAAATAACATGTTTTAAATTTCCTCGTTCATAATATTTCTACACAAATGCTACAAAACATTTTGCTGACACGAAATTACCAGGCGCTTTGTATGAAAATTTTAGTTAAGTTAAAATAAATAAAACCGCTGCCTAATTATGATATTTTTCAACACGTACGCAATAAACACTATTCGTACAACAGTTTTCATCAAAAAACAGTAAAGTTTATCTTTCCTGAGTACATGTACTTTGTGGCTCTGCTAGAGAGTATGCTCTCCAGCAGAGCCACAATCAATTTCTATTTTATAATTACCTAATGCACGTACAGCGATAACGGTATAGGTACATTATGTACGTTGGACGTACATCATTTAAAGATATAATTGATCGGTTTCTAAAAGGGTGGCTCTGCGGCAGAGCATGGCACAAATTATCGGAAGTAACGGAAGTTAACGGTTTAAAATCTATGATCTGTTTTAAATAAGTGGCCGCTAGTCTGCGTTTGTCTTCATACCGATTCACTAGCGTATTGAAAATTAAAAATTAAAAAAACCCCCGACACAAAAACCTAATTTCCCTTTAAAAAGTAAAAAATAATAAAAAATAAGTCAATCTTAAAATACCTAAGAATGTATTAATAATTCAAAAAAAATACGCCACATTGGGGGACCGCTTCAAACCTAACAATTTAATTACTAATAGTCTTATTACCTAAGCAGTCAACGACGTCTGCACTCGCGGAGCGGTCCCCCAACGCGACGTTTTTCTTTTTTGAATTATTAATACATTCTTAGGTATTTTAAGATTGACTTATTTTTTATTATTTTTTACTTTTTAAAGGGAAATTAGGTTTTTGTGTCGGGGGTTTTTTTAATTTAATTTTTTATTTTGTACTTTTTATAGGTAAATACTTAATATAATGTAGAATCAAACGAAGCTAAGAACACTCTCGATTAATTCATCAATATTCTCTTTCAGTGCGCTTTCATTTGAGACCCCACTCGAGTATATTTGCTGACATTCGGTTACTCTTTCCCACTTTCCCCCCCACAACTTTTAAACGGCTCAACCGATTTTCATCAAACATGTCTAAGAACACTCGCAGGTAAATCACCTTTAATACATATTTTTTTTTATTGAAATCGCATCATCCGTTCGGGAGCTATGATGCCACAGACAGACAGACAGACAGACAGACAGACACGTCAAACTTATAACACCCCTCTTTTTGCGTCGGGGGTTAAAAATGAGTTCGTAATGAGGATCAGCGACGATTTTAGTTAAATATGTAGAATTACAGTCATACCTAAACCAATTATTTCAGTGAAAGAATTATTAAAATTGGACCAAAAATGACGAAGTTAGAGCGGTTTTAATTTTGCATTTTCAAAAACGCTCGCCAATACGCACAATTCGTTGATGACGTCATCTTCCACGTACGCGTCCGCGGCACCGCCGCGCACGTTCTTTCTGCCTTTAGTTACGTGACTCGCAGAACATTTAAACGAATAATGTCTTCTTAAAATATTGTATCGTGCCACGCACAGTGTTTTATGAAGACCATTTTTCGGACATTGCTTTTTTATATAAAAAACTGATAGTTTAAGTTATTTCAATGCAATATTTTGTATCCCCATTTCATTAGCATGTTTAGTTTTTGAGATATAATTTTTTGAAAATCGTCTTTTTTTCAACCGGGTATTTAGAAAAAAAATCATATCTCTGAAACTAAATATGATACTCAATTGTGACCTTAGAAACATCGATGGCGTTTTTTATGGTGCATATTTTAAAGTACAAATAAACCTCGAAACTTCGTTAGGTTCAGACTTATACGAGGTTTTTCGTTTTTCGTTTTTATTTTTTTTCTCGGTAATTCCATCGTATTTGGAAAAGTTATTTATACTAAAATTAAGCCCTTTATCTTCCCTACATACCACAAAAATAACACATCCTAATTGCGTGGAATCTAGAACCCACAACATTTTTAAGCTTGATCCGTATTTTACGTCGTTAGGGTTGTCACGCGATCATATTATATTACTTCATATCCGGATCTGAAGTTATCTCTATATTTAAACCAAAGTTATCCACACAATCAGAAGAATCGCCAAACTTAACGGGCAGTGGGCAGGGCACATTTACATTTTAATATCATTTTAGATTTTCAGAACAACCTCCAATAGAACAATTTAGGGGTTTTTAAAGATCGTATGGAGTAATCTTATTTCTTAGGTTAATAAACTTAAAACTTAGCACAAATTCCTATCAAAATAAAAATTGTCATTAATGCCAATTCTGTTGTACACCGAACTAAACTATCTCTAAAATTCCTTACTTTTGGCTATGAAAATTGTAACGCTATTCTGCAAGAAAAAATCTCTAAATTTAAAAATTATTTTGACATGACTAAAATCGAATTTGACAATTGCGACTCAACGTGGATATTTTTTTCTTTTGGCTACGCATAGTGGTACTTGTGTGCGCTACGCAATGATTTTTTTGAGAGACGAAAGCGAGCACAAGTGCGTACCCTGGATGTGTTTTATATGGAATTTTTCACATTTTGTTTGAAAATTTAAAATAATATTACCCACGTGTTAAGATTTATATGTGCAGGGGCTTTATAAAGGGGGTCGAAAATTTCATTATTTTTGCGATAGGACATGCCATTTTCGAGATATAAGCAAAAGAAAAGGAAAACAACAAATACAGTTCTGTCTTTGCACGTGAAGGCGAGGCGTTGCGTTAGTGTGAATTTTAGTTCATGATCACTAATTTTATTCCATACCTTTTAATCGCGATTAAAAGTAGTCAGATTTAGATAAAATAAATTATTATAGTCAAAATTTTTGGTGAAAACTAAACTAAAAATTCAGCGCAATCAAAATCAGTTCTCTCAAACTAAAATATAGTTAAGCTGTGTCACTTTAGTCTATTTGAGAATAGGAAATCGTCGTTTGACAGGGATAAACCAAATTTAAGTGATTTTTAGTTTAGTTAAGAGAATTTTGTGACAACAGAATCGGCCCGTTATTCGTTTTTCTAAACTACCGTCAAAATACAGTTTTAAAGGGTGTTAAAGTTTTTATCAAAACATATCAACATGCGCGAACGAAGTTACTGGCAAAGTGCTAGTTTCAGTTTAAATAACTTATCCCAATACTACGGAATTATCGAGAACAAAATAAATAAAAACTAAAAACCTTTTATAAGTCTGGATATAACAAAGTTCCTAGGTTTAATAGTCGAAGTTTTAATAACCAATACGTCCCATTAAATAAATATTGAGTCATCAACATTCAGATTCGAAAGTGACAACCCTAGCAAAAACAGTTAATTTGGAATAACTTCTAAATTCCACGCAATTAGGATGTGTTATTTTTGTGGTATGTAGGGAGGATGATGGGCATAATTTTAGTATAAATAACTTTTCCAAATACGATGAATTTATCGAGAAAAAAAATAAAAACGAAAAACTAAGAACCTCGTATAAGTCTGAATCTAACGAAGTTCCGAGGTTTATTTGTACTCTAAAATATGCAGCATAAAAAACGCCATCGATGTTTCTGAGGTCACAATTGCGTATCATATTTAGTTTCAGAGACATGATTTTTTTTCTAAATACCCGGTTGAAAAAAAGACGATTTTCTAAAATTTATATCTCAAATACTAAACATACTAGTGAAATGGGGATACGAAATATTGCATTGAAATAACTTAAACTATCAGTTTTTTATATAAAAAAGTGTGGCAGTCGCTGGTAATGAAACCACATAAATGTAAGTTGATTAAATGGACTGTATTTAAAATTATGCACAAGGTACAAATAGCAATGTGTTACACCGGCAGTGTTTTGGATGTGACTGAACTAATCTCGTTCACCTGAACGGAACGAGTGGAATTATTATGTTTGCTTCATACAAAAAGCAATGTCCGAAAAATCGTCTTCATAAAACACTGTGCCACGATGCGAAAATACAAGTGTTGCTACACCGGACAAATTGTTATTTTGTGTCCCAAAATACCCAAAAAAATAGAAAGAAGTGGTGTACTTTCATGAGGAGCGACGCCCCATGTCCCCATAACTAAAAGTACTTTATACTGCATTTCAAAAATGTTGACTATAATAATTTATTTTAACTAAATCTATTTTTAATCGCGATTAAAAAGGTGTGGATTAAAACTAGTAGTTATGAACTAAAATTCACACTAACGAACGCCTCGCCTTCACGTGCAAAAACAGAACTGTATTTTTGTTTTCCTGTTCTTTTGCTTATATCTCGAAAATGGCGTTTCCTATCGCAAAAATAATGAAATTTTCGACCCCCTTTGCAAGCCCGTTACATATAAATCTCAACACGTGGGTAATATTTATTTTTATTTTTCGAAGAAAAAGTGAAAAATTCCATATAAAACACGTCCATTGCGCGCGCCTCGCGCCTTGCCTTCACGTGCCTCACCTTCATGTGCAAAAACAGTACTGTATTTTTGTTTTCCTTTTCTTTTGCTTATATCTCGAAAATGGCGTTTCCTATCGCAAAAATAATGAAATTTTCGACCCCCTTTATTACCCCCTCACTTATAAATCTCAACACGTGGGTAATTTTTTTTTTTATTTTTCGAAGAAAAAGTGAAAAATTCCATATAAAACACGTCCATTGCGCGCGCCTTGGTCTCTCAAAAAATTCATTGCGTATCACACCCAAGTAAAAGCTGAAGAGTTAAGTACGTTTAGTGTTGCATAGCCCATTTATCGAGGAAGGCTATAGACTTATATTATATAAGGTCACGCAAAGACCCTTAGGAGCCGAGCACAAAGAAAAACGTTACGCATACAAAGACCTCGCACGGGCAGGCGATTCGATGCGACGGGATGGAGCAGGAAATTTTACGCGGACGAAGTCGCGGGCAGAAGCTAGTAAGAAATAATATTTAAAATAGGTAGAGAGGTGCCTACACATTGTAGAAACACGAAAAAGGTACCGTAATAACCACGAAGGCTAAGGCGGGAGCTCCGCTCCGCTTCGCTCCCGCCTTAGCCTTCTAACCTAACCTATCCGAGTCGGGGTACTCTGAGTCGGGGTATTAACCATGGATGGGGTTTCGTCCACGCGTGACTGAAATGGTACTAAATTTTGTCCGTGCATTTTCTTTGAAAATATCAAAACAAAAAGCTAGTCTATTTGAGTCAATTTTTTTACTGAGATAGACTAGGTATTGTCGAATAATATTCAGAAACAAAAGCTCACTGATTAGAGTCTGACTCGTGACTAAAATAGTATAGCCTTTGTAAATTCGCTGCCGGGTGACACTTCAAGAAACTGCGTTACGCTCCGCTCACGTTATGCGCTCACAATGAGAGCGAGTGAGAGGCACGCGTCCCTTCCACTCGGGCATGGTTAGCCCGCCTAAGAGCGAGAGAGACAGACATAAAAAGTGAAAGGCACGCGTCCCTTCCACTCGAGCACAGTTCTTTGTATAAATAAATGTTTTAAATTGTTACTATTATTTCATCCTTCTTCCTACTATACGAATGAATATTCACATTAAAATTATTTTACCACTCAAAGTCGTTGTCACGTAAAACTTTCGCCCGTATACCGACTTTACAGGCAACCAATTTTTTTTTTAAATTTTCAACCATAAACGAATCAATCTTCGCGAGATTGTCCGACTGGGCCTTGGGTAAATTCGACTTCCATGTTTCCTATCTACCAATATCTATAAAACATAAATAAACAAGATACAACGATTAAACTCCGCAAATCATAACAAAGCAGTGCGGCGCGTGGCGGGCGATCGAGCCTCGTGACGTCATCAGCAGTTTCGCGCGCGCGGCGTGCGTTTTAAAACTCCCTATTTTTAAAGTTTAATAACTTCGTAATTTCTCGATGGATTTGAGTGATTCAAAAAGAAATGAATTCAGATATTTATATTGTATTCGATGTAGTATTCAAAATTGCTATATCCTTTTGTCGAATTGATCCTCATTCTCAGCGGTAGGTACAATGCCGGCGCATGCGGCTAGCGCTTTACCGGTCAATTTGCCCTGTAAATAATGTAATTTTTGATGATCCGAGAGAGATGGATTATCATGAACAGCCGATTTATAATTTGAGTAAAACAATGGCCATGAACGAATGTCACCGTTAAAACTCATTAATTCAATCGGCGGTAACTTAATGATAGAAGATTTTTTCTCTAAGATGGACGGAACGACGTCTGCATTGGTAGCAACCAAACGTTTTAAGCGACTATATAACTGTTCAAACGAAACCAGCGCTTTGTAATCGGCGCGCGCGGTTGGATCAGCTGTCAGTAGACAGTTATTATACTGATCCATAACTTCATGAAATTCGGAACGAATAGCGTCAATGTTTGAGCTAGCGTCCAGAAAAGCCTCTTTCGCCTCATCTCCCGTGCCTATGTCTTTAGATAAATCGTAGGCAGACTGTAAACACTCGAATAAAGCATTCCGTTTGGCTTCCAACGCCAACAACGAAAACTCCGTACTACCAGACTTAATAGCTTTCTTCATTATGAAATGAGAATTTTAAATTGAAGGTATAAGAAATAATTTATTTGTGAGTTTGCGAATAATATAAAAGTACAAGTGGGTACTTCTAAAAAGGTAAATCTCAGCGAAAATTATCGAAATAGAACCTTATTTCGCGAATACCACTGAGAATATGAATATTACAGCGAATAATAAGATGAAATATTAGTATGACAGCGGGAAAATACGTATTTAGTGTTAAGCGGTAACAAAATGAAATAAATGCCTTCGCGCTACGCAACGAGCGTAATGGCGTCGGTACGTTTTCTAGGCTAACGAAGACCTAAAAACGGCGGGTTTTAACACTAAATCTCCTATTAGGTGACCTAAAAGGGGCGGAAACTGTATCATTACGGTTCGAAGGACCACAATAATGGTGGGGCTCCGACGGAAGGCGAAATTAGGTACCTTCGACGCGGACAGAAAAACTGATGTACGCAAGTGTCTCGCCTACGGGCCAGGGGGTGAGGGAAATCGTGCACCTACCTCCTCGAGAAGCCGCTCGATCTTCCAGCAGAATCTCGGAGCTCCGGAGTCCTCGCAGTTCGGCCCACCACGTGTCGGCAAAGTTCAGAGGCACAAACACAGCACTTCAGGTTCAACCGTCGAAGCCACAAATACACCACTAAAGAAACAGCGGGACTGCTATGAACTTATAATATTCATATTATATCGTTCTGCGATAAAATAGTACAGCGGGTAAAAAAAACACAGCGGGAATGCGATCACAACGGAATCCATATTTGAACTGTTATAATGTCTTTCTCGAACGAGCCATAAAGATGGCGACGCTCGTCAAGGAGGTGCACGATGCTGATTGGCGGGTAAAGGACTAGCTTGACATCTTGCGTAATAGTTTAACAAAATAAAATAGATGGCGCTAACACAAACTTTATAATATTAGTATAGGTGAGCGCTGTCAAAAATGACAGATATTTTGTTTTGAGTTGCATCATTTATTTACCAACGCAGCATTTTCGAAATTATGTTGCTGTCTACCTACTGTCGCCACCTAACCAAAGAAGAAGAAGGGATTTGTGATGTATACAAGTTATATATGGTGTATATGACTTGTGTACACCACAGGTTTTGATATTGAGCCACCACACGAGCGTTTTTATTACTGTTTGATGCAAATAAATCACTGTAATTCAGCATCGTAATAAATCCTTTTAATGTGATTACATTTTCTGTTGCCTCGTTAAATATTTTCATTATTTTCAGGCATACCCTACAGCGAACACTCTAGTTTCTCGGAGTTGATCCGGTTCGTGAAGTACCTCAACCCCAAGCAAGTCGTGCCCACTGTCGACATCTCGGGAGGAGTCCGGGCAGTGCAGGTATACTTTACACTATGCTCCTTTTACGAGTTTTGTTTTTTTTAGAGTTCCATACCTCAAAATTAGGAACCTTTATAGGATCCCTTCGTTGTCCATCTGTCTTTTTTTGAAGACCCTTTTTCTTAGGAACGCGTGGATGTAAGCAAGCTAAAATGGATATCAAATACGTGGGCCTACGGTCCCTTGGAGCTCTAAAAAATGCTTACCAAAGGTTATCGTGTTACCCAATAACTGGGTTGTGAAGGTTGTCAGACTATCCGGCTTCTGACGACCCGTAACCACCGTGAAATGTCCACAAATGACAGCCGGGACGGCTTATCGTGGTTTCCGAGGCACTCCAAGACCCCCGTCTTGGTAAATGAATAAAGATGGTCACCCATCCATAGACCAACCGCGGGAAGGGCAGCTTAACCTGATAGATTGATCAGTATTTTATTTATTTATTTTATTTTGTATGGCTGATATTACTTACCCACAAGCCCCCATTTGTACATTTCAGAAGTACTTCCCGTGTCCACTGGTACACAAGGAGGAGATCCAGTGCCAGAGCAAAGTGACGGACTTCTTCAGCATACAGAACCAACAGCAAGTTACAGCCGTCACCTGAACCTGAGGTAAGCTAGGTGTCTGAAACGTACTTGTTAGTATAGCTGAGGTGTGGCGATAATACTAAGGACACAGAGGAGTTGCCAAAGAAATAAACCTTTTTCTTCATTTTGACTTCATTTAAAACTTAAAATGACACTGACGTGTAGGCAATCAACCGACTGTTGTTTCGGTTTCTGGAAATTCATAAAAATATCTAAATATTTTCCACAAAAAAATTTAGTCTGTCAATAATATTGGGAGCGACTGTTCAAAATGATCTAAACAACTACGAAAATGAAATATTAACTCAAAGGCACCAGGAATGTTTCAGAATGAAGACAGTACACGACTACTGTCATTCTGACAAGAACTTTATCCGATAGAGACAAAGTTTAATTTTCAATTTAAGAAACAGCTAATCAAAATAAAAAAATAAAAAACAAAATCAAAAGTCATTTATTCAAACTAGGCTGAGAGTCAGCACTTTTTGAACGTCAAAGTTACAAAAGACAGTCCTCCAAAACGCCCGCCCTTTGACACTTCCTAGTGTTTTAGCTGGGAAGAAGAAGTGGCGGAACAAACTCCCCAGCAGCACAGCTGTTTGTTAAGTTAGAAGAACTTAATTCTATACAATTGTAAGGAGGTAACATTTAGAGACACAAAACATAAATAAATGATTTGCCATATGTCAGCTAGCCAACCCAATATTCCAAGAAATAAAATGAAATCTATACTCAAGCAAAAGCAAAAAATATTTTTATAATGTAAATAAAAGTACCAAAATCAAACCAATCAATCAATCAATCAATCGAATACAGGCATTGACCTTCGCCCCTTGAATGAAGAAATTTTTCTTTGTTGGTTTTTATTGTTCCATTACTTCTCGATATCGATCACACACGACACTCTGTATACTTTTCAAGTTACTACAAATAAAGCTTTTATAAAACATTTGCATACTTATGTTAAACTGACGGCCAAACGAGTGGGCAACGCGCTAATATCATTCTACTATTAGAAAATTCTAGATTTGTAAGCATGCTTGTAGTCGCCGTTCTTTCAAAAAGTTTTTAATTAATTTAATAACTGTTGCTTTTCTTCCCATTTCAGATGTGTTGTTGATGATATTACAGTAAGCTGCCATTTACTTCACCAGTCTGTGATTTTTGATATGATATTATTGTATACTAGGATACTATTTATAAAACGTTGATTGATTTCTATTAAAAAACTTTTGATAATATGTGTGTTTGAAATGCAATTCCTACCTACGCTTAAGACATTTGGTTAAAAATATCTCGTGATTTAGTAGTTTCTGATTTATTGAAAGAAATTTCTGAAGAACATCACCAATAAAGTTCTCCTAGGGCGTCGACCCCTTGCGTTTCCAGAAATAAGCGAATAAAACAACAAATACAACATAGATTTAAGTCACAATTTTATTTACTTGTGAGGTTTCACAAAATTCAAAAAAAAATAATGCAATTTCAATTTTCATAGGGTTTGCGTTCAAATACTAAATTAGCCTTTATGACGTGTTCCACTCAAACATGTTCATATTCAGAGGATGATCGCAACTCGCTGCGCCGACGCAGGCGCGCATACGAGACAGTATGAGGCTGTTCCAGTGTTTGACAGCCGGAAAGACTTGGTCCACTACGTTTGACAGCTCATACGGGTCGCGGTCTAAGTTGTAGATCTCAACGAAGTTCTGTAAATAAAAGGCACGATTAGTGACAAATACTTGCACTGACTGACTGGACAGGTCTACTCAATCTGTGTGATTCTTTCCTCAAAAGACCATTTCAGTCACCAATCTGTGGTCTTCCCATGATGTAACCAACTTAAAAACCACCAAACACCAACTTTAAAAGAGACTGTGACCTCTGAGTTTGTTTCAGCCTTTCTTCGCAGAGTAGTCAGATAGGAAACGCCGACTTCATTTTAGTTTTAAACGTGACGTCACGTTTTTGACGTGTTAAAGTGTTTGTACAAACCTACTAACAGAAATAAAATAATTTATCATTTAAAGAAAAATATCTGGATGACCGAGCTTTGCTCGTAATTTTTTGGTAAATTGTGTTTAAAATAATAATTTTATGTTCAAGTTGATTATCGATAAAGTTGGACATTGAAAACACGAATAAAACGACATTTTATAAAAATGAATCCTAGCTAGATCGATTTATCGCCCCCGAAACCCCCTGTATACTAAATTTCATGAAAATCGTTGGAGCCGTTTCCGAGATTCAGATTATATATATACTAGCTTTTGCCAGCGGCTTCGCCCGCGTGGAGGTTGGAAAATATCCCGCGGGAACGTACTACCGGGATAAAAAGTAGCCTATGTCCTTTCTCAGACTCTAAACTATCTGTGTACCAAATTTCATTTAAATAGGTTCAGTAGTTTTAGCAGGAAAGCGAGACAGACAGACAGAGTTACTTTTACATTTATAATATTAGTATGGATAGTATGGAAGTATGGAAGTATGGATATACAAGAATTGCTCGTTTAAAGATAAGAATTATAATAACAAAAAGTTTGTGATAAATGATTTTATTCTCTTTTTTAGCCTGTAAATACAGGCAGCCCAGACTTTGGCACTTTCAGCAGCATTCACCTACAAGGAGTAGGTGAATGCTGCTGAAAGTGCCTGTGCATGCAGACAACAGGACACGCTGGACAAAATATTAAGTGCCGCATTGTCCTACTAATTTTATTAACTAACTTCTGCCTGCAACTTCGTCGGCGTTAAATTTCTTGCTCCCCCGATGCAACGGAGAGGGTCTCCCCGTCCCCGTGTTTTAGTGGCTTTTTCTTTTTGCTCGGCTCTTAAGAGTCCTGGCATGATCGGCTTTTCGGGTAGTACATCTCCGTGTGATAATTTCTGACCTCCACGCGGGGCAAGCCGCTGGCAAAAGTTAGTATAAAATAAAATAATAAAGCTTACTTGTTTATCTGAGAACTCGCAGTACTTCATGTTGATCCTGCGCCCGAGGTGACGCAGACAAGCGTACGTGTTGTTGCGAGAGTCCTGGCATTTGCAGTCGTACTGAGGGTAACACTCCTAGAAATTACAATATTTTTGTACAGCATGCCGCTTTAATGGTAGTGTAACGAACCTGCTAGGGCAGAACAATAAAAAAAAAAACTCAAAAAGCAGATATGTGTAATTTTTAATCATCATCATCCTTGCGTTATCCCGGTTGCATCCTTTCGGAGCCCGGGGTCCGCTTTCCTGCTATTAGCTCTCCACTTCGGACGGTCTTGTGCATCCCTTATGGTGAGTTTATTGGTACGCATGTCATCCGCTACGACGTCAAGCCAGCAGTTTTTGGGTCTTCCCCTTCTACAGGGACCGGCGGAGGCGGCATGGCCAGACATTTATTCCCCACATAGCTAGCCGTGTAATTTTTAATATAAATAATTATACAATATTAAAATATAGTTAACCCAAGAAGAAGGCTGGCGTGAATTCTGGATATCGAGCGCATATTTATTCCTAGCCCGCCTAAAGAAAACCACTATCCTGGTAGTTCGCAAGTCGTAGGTGACCGGTGTCATTTATTTAGCACACGTATACGGTTATCGTTTTATGAATATTATAATCAGCCTATATTGTTCCCAGTGCTGGGAAAAAGGCCTCATCTCGTTGAGGAGAGAGTGGGCCGTATTCTACCACGAGGGCCCAGTGCGGGTTGATAGATGTCACATGTCCTCGAATTTTTGGTGCTAGGATATGCCGGTTTCTTCACGATATTTTCCTTCACAGTTTTATGAGTAGTGGTGATGAAATTATTTACACAAAGTGCCTGTCTGGATTAGAACTCACGACCTCATAAGTCGAGGCCGATACCACTGGGCCACCACACCTAATTTATGAATGTATGTAATTTGCTAAAATTGCATCTTGGAGCAACCTGTACTTAAAGAAGCGCAGAGGTCATTTTCCGGGCCAAATATCATAACTTTTATAATATCTTAGGACAACCAACACACCATTATCTGATCCCAAACTAGACAGAACCTGTACTATGGCCACCAGACAACTGATAAATATAGTTATATGTTTCTAAATACATACATATTATAGATAAATTACACCCAGACAGAATAAATAATTGTGCTCATCACACAAAGATTTGTCCTGGGTGGGAATCGAACCCACGACCTTCGTCTTTGCAGTCAGGATCACTAACCACTATACTAACAGGCCAGACACTTTGCATTTCAAGAAACTTTTATACCTAGAATAAGTCATATCCAGAAAATAAATTTTGAATTTTTGACAGTTTATTCGTACTGAAACTGTCAAACGTTGATTTAATTCCCAGGATAAAAGATATCTGACGTTGGTAAAATCTGCCCTTAGGCGGCCCCTAAACGATCAATTAAATTGTGCAATATTATTGACCGTATAGGGTTAATATTGAAAATTGCGCAATGATTGAATGAAAGTTTGAGCATGTTTAATTTTTATTGCACCATATTTTTCCATTGCATCGTGTAGGGTCAGTATTGCGCAATATTTTTAGTATTTGTTTTGTCTTGAACGATGAGTACACGGGAATTTCTGGCGGTAAATCAGACGCTTCGCTTGGGTTTTTGTTATATTTTTCCAAAAACTGAATTGTGATGAATTTTACGCCAGAAAGTGGTGTAGTTTTGTGTTGTAAACTGTATTAATACTATTCTCCGACTGAACACGAAAACATTGTGCAGTTCGTATTATTGTGCAATATAATTGATCGTTTGGATTCAAAGCGCCTCTCAATCTTATTGTACAATAAAATGTATTGTACAATGTTATTGTAGGTCTAGGGGCCGCCTTAAACGAATAACGTGCAAAGAGTAAGGGAATTGAAGCAAATAGAGGGAGTCCTATGTCGAAGCGGCGAACGCTGGCGGTTGTTTTCCATTTACGATTTTATTTATTGTAACTGTTACCACTTACATTTGTTTTTACAGGTGAGAACCCAATTATAGTCAAAATTTCTTTACGTCATGTTTTCCGCAAATAAACGTATTTTCTTGTCTTCTACGTTTCTTAACAAAACAGAGTACTTACATCAAATTATCGTAATTTTAATTACTGTGCTAAACTTTCTAACTGTTAACTGAACACAGGTGTGTTGCTGGGTAGTTTGTTGCGCCACTTCTTCTCAGGTAAAGTACTAGGAAGTGTTCGGGGGCGGGCGTTGTGTGGGACTGTCTTATGTAATGTTGATCTTTAAAAAGTGCTGATTCTAAGTCTAGTTTGAATAAATTACTTTTGCTTTTGATTCTAACCTCAAGGACTTATTTTTGTCAAGAAAATAAACATAGAAACAAATACTTACAGCTAGTTGTTGTCCGTCATACTTCCAAGGACACGCCCCGTCCACGGAACCATCTCGACCTTCACCTTGGTACTCCACCAGCATATACCTAGAAGAACAAAAATATATCTTGCATAAAAGGGGTGATCGTCATGTGACTTATGGCATTGATATAAAGGTTAAATTTCAATGTTTGTTTACAGCAAAATATGACTATTATATGAAGAAAATTAAATCTTGTCCAATGTTTAATATCTGTTTGGCTAAATTAAAGGGTTGTTGTAGGAAAATCGAGACACTCTTTTAAAAAAAAGATTATGTAATAGAAGTGAAATCTTACGACTGGGGCCGAGTATACGCGATTCAGCGTGGTTGACTGACTCTGAGGAGAGCAGTGGTCGTGAATTCGAACCCAGGTAGGCGCTTTACTTTAAGTAAACTATTTCACCACTGCTCTCAATACGGTGAAGGAAAACGTCGTGAGGAAACCAGCATGTCTTAGAACCAAAAAAACTTTTTAACAAAAAATTTTACCGCCGAAAAAACTGAAAAGCAAAAAATAATAAACCTTAAAATTATGAGTCGGCGCTTTAAGTGATCTTTGTTCATTGATTTTTCAGCGCAGACTCTAAATTTTAAGGTTTATTATTTTTTGCTTTTCAGTTTTTCCGGCGGTTTAATTTTTTGTTAAAAAGTTTTTATTTTATAAGTTTTTGTAGCTTTAATGTACCAATAATACTTGGCAAGGTATACGCTAATCATTAAAAATGAATTTTCAAAATAGGACTACTCTGTATAAAGTTATGCGTAGTTAAACATTACAATCAGTGAGTGAACAATCAAACATCCCCTGTTTTTCGACCCTTAGGGTTCGATTTTGTTTTCCAAATTTATATGGGACCACCTTTGGAGCCCATATACCCTTTCCAATAAAAAAAAGAATTATCACAATCGGACCACTATGTAAAAAGTTATGCGTGGTCGTACATAAAAAAAAATATACGTGTCGAATTGAGAACCTCCTCCGTTTTTTTTCGTCGGTTGAAAATTCGAAGACATGTGACATCTACCAACACGCACTGGCTCCCGTGGTGGATCATGGCCCGCTTCCTCTTACCGGGAGGAGGCCTGTGTCCCACCAGTGGGAACGTTATAAGCTGCTGATGATGCTGATGAAGGACTCTATTCGAGTATACTCGAGTTGAGTATTTCTTAGTAACACACAGCCCAGAGTTTGGAAGTCGTCGCTGTGATACCCCCGTGCCTCGGAAAGCAAGTTAAGCAGTTGGTCCTGCGCCTGATCTGTCTCCGGTCGTGTCGGATTGCCGTCCCTAAGGACTATGAGAGTGAGGGAAGAGTGAATGCCCCCTGTGTCTGCGCACACACTTGTGCCCTATAATATCTCCGGTCGAAGGCTAGTCTCTGTTGAGATTGGCCGTCATGGCCGAAACACGGTCTGGAGGACTATACTTCGCTAATATTTCGACGCCCTGACATGGGCGTTTACGATGATATCGACACGTTATAGCAAAAGTAATTGAAAAAAAAAGTTTATTTATGTAAGTTGATCTTGTAAGAAACTTTTACACGTCAATGTTTTTGGTAATTTTTTTTTAACTAGGTGGCGGGCGCATTTCCTAGTTGACTGTTTCCTGAGAAGAAAAGCCGAAAGAAACTCAGAGGTCATGGTCTCTTTTAAAATCCAAACATTATAGTATTCGAATTTTATGTAAGTCTAACATGCAGGGCCATATATGGAAGAGCCTTTTGAAGAAAGAGACGTCGCAGCTTTGAGCTGGCCTATCCCAACAGACGGTATGTATATAGGAATTTTTTTAACCAGTGCGTAATTTTTTTTTTGGTGGTTCAGTATCAGTAATAGAACACATTTCGATTAATTTTTCAATACTTTTTTTTTAATTTTCCGACCTTAAATCAGTAAACTGTGGACACCGTACATATTTCGTAATATGATATCAACAATAGTAATAGGTCAGTAACCGCGCGCCGGCGTAGGTACTTCGAACTTCTTAGAATTTTGACCGATCGAACAGCTGGTAGGTATTTGTAGCTATGCCCGGTCGTTCACCTTCGCCGCTGCGCGCAAGTTACCATAAAACCAGTTTTCAAATAAACATCTTTTCTTAACGATAACTAATTTTTTTTTGTATTAAGATAAATAAAAATTGCACGGTTATTACAACTCGTTCAAGTTTAATTTGTTAAAGTTTGCGCACTGGTTAAAAACTTATCCTGTATATCAGTCATCGTGTAGCACAACCCTACATTTAAATATAAAAACACATTAGATAAAGTGGTTCATTCCGTGGTTTCTGCCTACCCCCATGGGAAAAAGGCGTGATTGTATGTATGTATTAGATAAAGTGACAAACCTTTCCACATCAACACCAACATCGTCATCTTCCGTCACCAACTCAATGGCCCTCCCATCCATCCGTGCAGGCGGCTCCAAGCCAGCCAATTTAATGATGGTGGGAGCCAGGTCTATGTTCAGTACAGGCTGCGAGCTTGAGGAGTTGGGCTTGATGCCAGGACCCTTGATGAGGAGAGGCACCTTGATGTCTGACTCGTAGGGCTGCCGTTTGTCGTACATTTGGGAGAATTGGCCTGGGGATGAAGATAAAGTTGATTTAAAAAACATCGTCTCCGAAAAAATAAATACTAAAAAGTGAAAGTGTGCACACTTTAATTTCGGAAGACGAGAACATGACGAAGGCGTTGTCAATAGGGCCTTCTTTAGACAACCCACTATATCGGCCACTATCTCGTCTACTCCTGCATATTCTATCAATCAGTTGTCTTACCTACATAATATCCGTTGTCAGACGTGAACAAGATATAGGTATTGTCCAACAAGGCCTGCCTCTCTTGCGACCTCACTATATAGACCACCATCTCGTCTACAGCCTGTATATTATATCAATCAGTTCAATTACCGACATTGTTCGACGCCAGGCCAAGGCCCTGGCCATAGGATTTAATGAGTACGTGGAAGCGTGATGGTGGGCCTTGGGCAAGAGTGGTGCGAACTGTCCGCCGTGCGCGGAACTGATTAACACAAATATTCAATCACTCACCTGGTTGAGGAAAACTGGTTCTGGAGCCTACCTGGATTTATGTATGTAAATGAGTGTATATTGTACTGTGTAGTGGAGCTGTAAGTATTCCAGGATTCCAGGTAGCTACAATACGCTAGAGATTTTCAGCATACGGTTCCCAATGAATCACTATCACCTCAAATTATTTCAATCAAATTCCAAAATTAACCCGTTCTATATCGTCAAAAGGGGTTGTTTACCCACCAAACAATTGGATCACAACAAATTGTCCACAAAACTATAGATTTAACAAGATTAATAATGACAATGATCGCAAGGCAAATTACAACGATTATTCATTTTTCAAAGACCATACACAAGTGTCAAAATCAAATGACAAGTGACAGTTGTCACTCCGTTAGACGTCATAATGCGTAGGCGCACAAAGTAAACAAGTCAAACGGTCGTACGGTCGGTTGGTCGGTCCTTCTGTTGTCACGGGACGAAACAGACATGATATCCGTTGGCAGAGGTGAACAAGATATAGGTGTGGTGCAGTAGGCCCTGCCTTTCCAGCGACCCCACTATATCGACCACTATCTCATCTACACCTTGGATATTTTACCAATCAGTTCACTTACCGACATGATATCCGTTGTCAGACGTGAACAAGATATAGGTGTGGTGCAACAGGCCCTGCCTCTCCAGCGACCCCACTATATCGACCACTATCTCATCTACACCTTGGATATTTTACCAATCAGTTCACTTACCGACATGATATCCGTTGTCAGACGTGAACAAGATATAGGTGTGGTGCAACAGGCCCTGCCTCTCCAGCGACCCCACTATATCGACCACTATCTCATCTACACCTTGGATATTTTACCAATCAGTTCACTTACCGACATGATATCCGTTGTCAGACGTGAACAAGATATAGGTGTGGTGCAACAGGCCCTGCCTCTCCAGCGACCCCACTATATCGACCACTATCTCATCTACACCTTGGATATTTTACCAATCAGTTCACTTACCGACATGATATCCGTTGTCAGACGTGAACAAGATATAGGTGTGGTGCAACAGGCCCTGCCTCTCCAGCGACCCCACTATATCGACCACTATCTCATCTACACCTTGGATATTTTACCAATCAGTTCACTTACCGACATGATATCCGTTGTCAGACGTGAACAAGATATAGGTGTGGTGCAACAGGCCCTGCCTCTCCAGCGACCCCACTATATCGACCACTATCTCATCTACACCTTGGATATTTTACCAATCAGTTCACTTACCGACATGATATCCGTTGTCAGACGTGAACAAGATATAGGTATGATGCAACAGGCCCTGCCTCTCCAGCGACCCCACTATATCGACCACTATCTCATCTACACCTTGGATATTTTACCAATCAGTTCACTTACCGACATGATATCCGTTGTCAGACGTGAACAAGATATAGGTGTGGTGCAACAGGCCCTGCCTCTCCAGCGACCCCACTATATCGACCACTATCTCATCTACACCTTGGATATTTTACCAATCAGTTCACTTACCGACATGATATCCGTTGTCAGACGTGAACAAGATATAGGTGTGGTGCAACAGGCCCTGCCTCTCCAGCGACCCCACTATATCGACCACTATGTCATCTACACCTTGGATATTTTACCAATCAGTTGACTTACCGACATGATATCCGTTGTCAGACGTGAACAAGATATAGGTATGATGCAACAGGCCCTGCCTCTCCAGCGACCCCACTATATCGACCACTATCTCATCTACACCTTGGATATTTTACCAATCAGTTCACTTACCGACATGATATCCGTTGTCAGACGTGAACAAGATATAGGTGTGGTGCAACAGGCCCTGCCTCTCCAGCGACCCCACTATATCGACCACTATCTCATCTACACCTTGGATATTTTACCAATCAGTTCACTTACCGACATGATATCCGTTGTCAGACGTGAACAAGATATAGGTGTGGTGCAACAGGCCCTGCCTCTCCAGCGACCCTACTATATCGACCACTATCTCATCTACACCTTGGATATTTTAGCAATCAGTTCACTTACCGACATGATATCCGTTGTCAGACGTGAACAAGATATAGGTGTGATGCAACAGGCCCTGCCTCTCCAGCGACCCTACTATATCGACCACTATCTCATCTACACCTTGGATATTTTACCAATCAGTTCACTTACCGACATGATATCCGTTGTCAGACGTGAACAAGATATAGGTGTGGTGCAACAGGCCCTGCCTCTCCAGCGACCCCACTATATCGACCACTATCTCATCTACACCTTGAATATTTTACCAATTAGTTCACTTACCGACATGATATCCGTTGTCAGACGTGAACAAGATATAGGTGTGGTGCAACAGACCCTGCCTCTCCAGCGACCCCACTATATCGACCACTATCTCATCTACACCTTGGATATTTTACCAATCAGTTCACTTACCGACATGATATCCGTTGTCAGACGTGAACAAGATATAGGTGTGGTGCAACAGGCCCTGCCTCTCCAGCGACCCCACTATATCGACCACTATCTCATCTACACCTTGGATATTTTACCAATCAGTTGACTTACCGACATGATATCCGTTGTCAGACGTGAACAAGATATAGGTATGATGCAACAGGCCCTGCCTCTCCAGCGACCCCACTATATCGACCACTATCTCATCTACACCTTGGATATTTTACCAATCAGTTCACTTACCGACATGATATCCGTTGTCAGACGTGAACAAGATATAGGTGTGGTGCAACAGGCCCTGCCTCTCCAGCGACCCCACTATATCGACCACTATCTCATCTACACCTTGGATATTTTACCAATCAGTTCACTTACCGACATGATATCCGTTGTCAGACGTGAACAAGATATAGGTGTGGTGCAACAGGCCCTGCCTCTCCAGCGACCCTACTATATCGACCACTATCTCATCTACACCTTGGATATTTTAGCAATCAGTTCACTTACCGACATGATATCCGTTGTCAGACGTGAACAAGATATAGGTGTGATGCAACAGGCCCTGCCTCTCCAGCGACCCTACTATATCGACCACTATCTCATCTACACCTTGGATATTTTACCAATCAGTTCACTTACCGACATGATATCCGTTGTCAGACGTGAACAAGATATAGGTGTGGTGCAACAGGCCCTGCCTCTCCAGCGACCCCACTATATCGACCACTATCTCATCTACACCTTGAATATTTTACCAATTAGTTCACTTACCGACATGATATCCGTTGTCAGACGTGAACAAGATATAGGTATGGTGCAACAGGCCCTGCCTCTCCAGCGACCCCACTATATCGACCAATATCTCATCTACACCTTGGATATTTTACCAATCGGTTCACTTACCGACATGATATCCGTTGTCAGACGTGAACAAGATATAGGTGTGGTGCAACAGGCCCTGCCTCTCCAGCGACCCCACTATATCGACCACTATCTCATCTACACCTTGGGTATTTTACCAATCAGTTCACTTACCGACATGATATCCGTTGTCAGACGTGAACAAGATATAGGTATGGTGTAAAAGGCCCTGCCTCTCCAGCGACCCCACTATATCGACCACTATCTCATCTACACCTTGGATATTTTACCAATCAGTTCACTTACCGACATGATATCCGTTGTCAGACGTGAAAAAGATATAGGTGTGGTGCAACAGGCCCTGCCTCTCCAGCGACCCCACTATATCGACCACTATCTCATCTACACCTTGGATATTTTATCAATCAGTTCACTTACCGACATGATATCCGTTGTCAGACGTGAACAAGATATAGGTGTGGTGCAACAGGCCCTGCCTCTCCAGCGACCCCACTATATCGACCACTATCTCATCTACACCTTGGATATTTTACCAATCAGTTCACTTACCGACATGATATCCGTTGTCAGACGTGAACAAGATATAGGTATGGTGTAAAAGGCCCTGCCTCTCCAGCGACCCCACTATATCGACCACTATCTCATCTACACCTTGGATATTTTACCAATCAGTTCACTTACCGACATGATATCCGTTGTCAGACGTGAAAAAGATATAGGTGTGGTGCAACAGGCCCTGCCTCTCCAGCGACCCCACTATATCGACCACTATCTCATCTACACCTTGGATATTTTATCAATCAGTTCACTTACCGACATGATATCCGTTGTCAGACGTGAACAAGATATAGGTGTGGTGCAACAGGCCCTGCCTCTCCAGCGACCCCACTATATCGACCACTATCTCATCTACACCTTGGATATTTTACCAATCAGTTCACTTACCGACATGATATCCGTTGTCAGACGTGAACAAGATATAGGTGTGGTGCAACAGGCCCTGCCTCTCCAGCGACCCCACTATATCGACCACTATCTCATCTACACCTTGGATATTTTACCAATCAGTTCACTTACCGACATGATATCCGTTGTCAGACGTGAACAAGATATAGGTATGGTGTAAAAGGCCCTGCCTCTCCAGCGACCCCACTATATCGACCACTATCTCATCTACACCTTGGATATTTTACCAATCAGTTCACTTACCGACATGATATCCGTTGTCAGACGTGAAAAAGATATAGGTGTGGTGCAACAGGCCCTGCCTCTCCAGCGACCCCACTATATCGACCACTATCTCATCTACACCTTGGATATTTTATCAATCAGTTCACTTACCGACATGATATCCGTTGTCAGACGTGAACAAGATATAGGTGTGGTGCAACAGGCCCTGCCTCTCCAGCGACCCCACTATATCGACCACTATCTCATCTACACCTTGGATATTTTACCAATCAGTTCACTTACCGACATGATATCCGTTGTCAGACGTGAACAAGATATAGGTGTGGTGCAACAGGCCCTGCCTCTCCAGCGACCCCACTATATCGACCACTATCTCATCTACACCTTGGATATTTTACCAATCAGTTCACTTACCGACATGATATCCGTTGTCAGACGTGAACAAGATATAGGTGTGGTGCAACAGGCCCTGCCTCTCCAGCGACCCCACTATATCGACCACTATCTCATCTACACCTTGGATATTTTACCAATCAGTTCACTTACCGACATGATATCCGTTGTCAGACGTGAACAAGATATAGGTGTGGTGCAACAGGCCCTGCCTCTCCAGCGACCCCACTATATCGACCACTATCTCATCTACACCTTGGATATTTTACCAATCAGTTCACTTACCGACATGATATCCGTTGTCAGACGTGAACAAGATATAGGTGTGGTGCAACAGGCCCTGCCTCTCCAGCGACCCCACTATATCGACCACTATCTCATCTACACCTTGGATATTTTACCAATCAGTTCACTTACCGACATGATATCCGTTGTCAGACGTGAACAAGATATAGGTGTGGTGCAACAGGCCCTGCCTCTCCAGCGACCCCACTATATCGACCACTATCTCATCTACACCTTGGATATTTTACCAATCAGTTCACTTACCGACATGATATCCGTTGTCAGACGTGAACAAGATATAGGTATGATGCAACAGGCCCTGCCTCTCCAGCGACCCCACTATATCGACCACTATCTCATCTACACCTTGGATATTTTACCAATCAGTTCACTTACCGACATGATATCCGTTGTCAGACGTGAACAAGATATAGGTGTGGTGCAACAGGCCCTGCCTCTCCAGCGACCCCACTATATCGACCACTATCTCATCTACACCTTGGATATTTTACCAATCAGTTCACTTACCGACATGATATCCGTTGTCAGACGTGAACAAGATATAGGTGTGGTGCAACAGGCCCTGCCTCTCCAGCGACCCCACTATATCGACCACTATGTCATCTACACCTTGGATATTTTACCAATCAGTTGACTTACCGACATGATATCCGTTGTCAGACGTGAACAAGATATAGGTATGATGCAACAGGCCCTGCCTCTCCAGCGACCCCACTATATCGACCACTATCTCATCTACACCTTGGATATTTTACCAATCAGTTCACTTACCGACATGATATCCGTTGTCAGACGTGAACAAGATATAGGTGTGGTGCAACAGGCCCTGCCTCTCCAGCGACCCCACTATATCGACCACTATCTCATCTACACCTTGGATATTTTACCAATCAGTTCACTTACCGACATGATATCCGTTGTCAGACGTGAACAAGATATAGGTGTGGTGCAACAGGCCCTGCCTCTCCAGCGACCCTACTATATCGACCACTATCTCATCTACACCTTGGATATTTTAGCAATCAGTTCACTTACCGACATGATATCCGTTGTCAGACGTGAACAAGATATAGGTGTGATGCAACAGGCCCTGCCTCTCCAGCGACCCTACTATATCGACCACTATCTCATCTACACCTTGGATATTTTACCAATCAGTTCACTTACCGACATGATATCCGTTGTCAGACGTGAACAAGATATAGGTGTGGTGCAACAGGCCCTGCCTCTCCAGCGACCCCACTATATCGACCACTATCTCATCTACACCTTGAATATTTTACCAATTAGTTCACTTACCGACATGATATCCGTTGTCAGACGTGAACAAGATATAGGTGTGGTGCAACAGACCCTGCCTCTCCAGCGACCCCACTATATCGACCACTATCTCATCTACACCTTGGATATTTTACCAATCAGTTCACTTACCGACATGATATCCGTTGTCAGACGTGAACAAGATATAGGTGTGGTGCAACAGGCCCTGCCTCTCCAGCGACCCCACTATATCGACCACTATCTCATCTACACCTTGGATATTTTACCAATCAGTTGACTTACCGACATGATATCCGTTGTCAGACGTGAACAAGATATAGGTATGATGCAACAGGCCCTGCCTCTCCAGCGACCCCACTATATCGACCACTATCTCATCTACACCTTGGATATTTTACCAATCAGTTCACTTACCGACATGATATCCGTTGTCAGACGTGAACAAGATATAGGTGTGGTGCAACAGGCCCTGCCTCTCCAGCGACCCCACTATATCGACCACTATCTCATCTACACCTTGGATATTTTACCAATCAGTTCACTTACCGACATGATATCCGTTGTCAGACGTGAACAAGATATAGGTGTGGTGCAACAGGCCCTGCCTCTCCAGCGACCCTACTATATCGACCACTATCTCATCTACACCTTGGATATTTTAGCAATCAGTTCACTTACCGACATGATATCCGTTGTCAGACGTGAACAAGATATAGGTGTGATGCAACAGGCCCTGCCTCTCCAGCGACCCTACTATATCGACCACTATCTCATCTACACCTTGGATATTTTACCAATCAGTTCACTTACCGACATGATATCCGTTGTCAGACGTGAACAAGATATAGGTGTGGTGCAACAGGCCCTGCCTCTCCAGCGACCCCACTATATCGACCACTATCTCATCTACACCTTGAATATTTTACCAATTAGTTCACTTACCGACATGATATCCGTTGTCAGACGTGAACAAGATATAGGTATGGTGCAACAGGCCCTGCCTCTCCAGCGACCCCACTATATCGACCAATATCTCATCTACACCTTGGATATTTTACCAATCGGTTCACTTACCGACATGATATCCGTTGTCAGACGTGAACAAGATATAGGTGTGGTGCAACAGGCCCTGCCTCTCCAGCGACCCCACTATATCGACCACTATCTCATCTACACCTTGGGTATTTTACCAATCAGTTCACTTACCGACATGATATCCGTTGTCAGACGTGAACAAGATATAGGTATGGTGTAAAAGGCCCTGCCTCTCCAGCGACCCCACTATATCGACCACTATCTCATCTACACCTTGGATATTTTACCAATCAGTTCACTTACCGACATGATATCCGTTGTCAGACGTGAAAAAGATATAGGTGTGGTGCAACAGGCCCTGCCTCTCCAGCGACCCCACTATATCGACCACTATCTCATCTACACCTTGGATATTTTATCAATCAGTTCACTTACCGACATGATATCCGTTGTCAGACGTGAACAAGATATAGGTGTGGTGCAACAGGCCCTGCCTCTCCAGCGACCCCACTATATCGACCACTATCTCATCTACACCTTGGATATTTTACCAATCAGTTCACTTACCGACATGATATCCGTTGTCAGACGTGAACAAGATATAGGTATGGTGTAAAAGGCCCTGCCTCTCCAGCGACCCCACTATATCGACCACTATCTCATCTACACCTTGGATATTTTACCAATCAGTTCACTTACCGACATGATATCCGTTGTCAGACGTGAAAAAGATATAGGTGTGGTGCAACAGGCCCTGCCTCTCCAGCGACCCCACTATATCGACCACTATCTCATCTACACCTTGGATATTTTATCAATCAGTTCACTTACCGACATGATATCCGTTGTCAGACGTGAACAAGATATAGGTGTGGTGCAACAGGCCCTGCCTCTCCAGCGACCCCACTATATCGACCACTATCTCATCTACACCTTGGATATTTTACCAATCAGTTCACTTACCGACATGATATCCGTTGTCAGACGTGAACAAGATATAGGTGTGGTGCAACAGGCCCTGCCTCTCCAGCGACCCCACTATATCGACCACTATCTCATCTACACCTTGGATATTTTACCAATCAGTTCACTTACCGACATGATATCCGTTGTCAGACGTGAACAAGATATAGGTATGGTGTAAAAGGCCCTGCCTCTCCAGCGACCCCACTATATCGACCACTATCTCATCTACACCTTGGATATTTTACCAATCAGTTCACTTACCGACATGATATCCGTTGTCAGACGTGAAAAAGATATAGGTGTGGTGCAACAGGCCCTGCCTCTCCAGCGACCCCACTATATCGACCACTATCTCATCTACACCTTGGATATTTTATCAATCAGTTCACTTACCGACATGATATCCGTTGTCAGACGTGAACAAGATATAGGTGTGGTGCAACAGGCCCTGCCTCTCCAGCGACCCCACTATATCGACCACTATCTCATCTACACCTTGGATATTTTACCAATCAGTTCACTTACCGACATGATATCCGTTGTCAGACGTGAACAAGATATAGGTGTGGTGCAACAGGCCCTGCCTCTCCAGCGACCCCACTATATCGACCACTATCTCATCTACACCTTGGATATTTTACCAATCAGTTCACTTACCGACATGATATCCGTTGTCAGACGTGAACAAGATATAGGTGTGGTGCAACCGGCCCTGCCTCTCCAGCGACCCCACTATATCGACCACTATCTCATCTACACCTTGGATATTTTACCAATCAGTTCACTTACCGACATGATATCCGTTGTCAGACGTGAACAAGATATAGGTGTGGTGCAACAGGCCCTGCCTCTCCAGCGACCCCACTATATCGACCACTATCTCATCTACACCTTGGATATTTTAGCAATTAGTTCACTTACCGACATGATATCCGTTGTCAGACGTGAACAAGATATAGGTGTGATGCAACAGGCCCTGCCTCTCCAGCGACCCCACTATATCGGCCACCATCTCATCTACACCTTGGATATTTTACCAATCAGTTCACTTACCGACATGATATCCGTTGTCAGACGTGAACAAGATATAAGTGTGGTGCAACAGGCCCTGCCTCTCCAGCGACCCCACTATATCGGCCACCATCTCATCTACACCTTGGATATTTTACCAATCAGTTCACTTACCGACATGATATCCGTTGTCAGACGTGAACAAGATATAGGTGTGGTGCAACAGGCCCTGCCTCTCCAGCGACCCCACTATATCGACCACTATCTCATCTACACCTTGGATATTTTACCAATCAGTTCACTTACCGACATGATATCCGTTGTCAGACGTGAACAAGATATAAGTGTGGTGCAACAGGCCCTGCCTCTCCAGCGACCCCACTATATCGACCACTATCTCATCTACACCTTGGATATTTTACCAATCAGTTCACTTACCGACATGATATCCGTTGTCAGACGTGAACAAGATATAAGTGTGGTGCAACAGGCCCTGCCTCTCCAGCGACCCCACTATATCGACCACTATCTCATCTACACCTTGGATATTTTACCAATCAGTTCACTTACCGACATGATATCCGTTGTCAGACGTGAACAAGATATAAGTGTGGTGCAACAGGCCCTGCCTCTCCAGCGACCCCACTATATCGACCACTATCTCATCTACACCTTGGATATTTTACCAATCAGTTCACTTACCGACATGATATCCGTTGTCAGACGTGAACAAGATATAAGTGTGGTGCAACAGGCCCTGCCTCTCCAGCGACCCCACTATATCGACCACTATCTCATCTACACCTTGGATATTTTACCAATCAGTTCACTTACCGACATGATATCCGTTGTCAGACGTGAACAAGATATAAGTGTGGTGCAACAGGCCCTGCCTCTCCAGCGACCCCACTATATCGACCACTATCTCATCTACACCTTGGATATTTTACCAATCAGTTCACTTACCGACATGATATCCGTTGTCAGACGTGAACAAGATATAAGTGTGGTGCAACAGGCCCTGCCTCTCCAGCGACCCCACTATATCGGCCACCATCTCATCGACCGCTAACAGACTCTCCCATCGGGAGCGGTACACGCGGTCCAGTTCGGGGAGCATTGATGCGGGGAGCGGGGAGGGTGGCATGCGTATTAGCCAGTGTTTGTCCTGGAAATGTCACATAGAAATAGGTTTTATTATGTACAGTTCATCATCATCATCATTTCAGCCGCAAGACATCCACTGCTGGACATAGGCCTCCCCCAAGGTCCGCCACTTGGACCGATTCATTTTTTGTGAGGGTTTGCCATAATCGCCACGCTTGGCAGGCGGGTTGGCGATCGCAGTATGGTGGTGAAATGCGTAGAGAACGCTGCTGCCCATTCCCTAGTAAGTATGTACGGTTACCGAAAGAGATAAGTAACCAGGGTTGTCGAGTACATGGTATATGGAGTTGAAGTTTAATAAGAAACTGATAGATGTTTTTGGAAAGAAAATTAATATAAAATAAACAGTTAATTTATCAAATGAAATATCATTCGAAAAAATTTATAGGCTTTTTAATAAACTTAAACTATATCCGACGACAGGGTCGTTATCTCTTTTGGGTGTCACCACTACTTACCATATAAATGACAGATATTAAAAATATAAATTTGGTATAGGGTGACACGAGAGGTAGTCTTAGAGCTAAAAGAGATATTTTAAAGGATTTGTGGGTGGTTTTAAGGGAGAAGGAGTGGGGTTCTTAATTTGAGCCCATGCGCCGTAAGATGGGACCCTGTTTTTAAGCTGTATTTACGTGTTTGTGCAGACAATTTTATGAAATGGAGCAATCAATTAGCAATTTTATTCAAAATGATTCAGATTGATTGTGTGTTACGCAATTACGGTGCTGTTCGGTTACGAATGCGAAACAAGTGAGAACAAATTCTTGAAAACGTTTCTGATTTCTGTATTAGTGACAAATTGATTAAACTGTTTTGTAAACACTAGCTGCTGCCCGCGGCTTCGTCCGAGTGGGTATTGGAAATTATGTCACGGGAACGTGCTTCCATAATATCACCGATATGCCAATGAAAGTCCCGTAAAATCGGTCCAGCCGTATCAGAGATTAGCCGAAACAAACAGACAGACAAACAAACAAAAAAAAAAAAATATGTAAATACCGTATATAGTTTCATATGCATTTAGTGAAAAGCTGTTTATTTTTTTAATTACAAACAGACACTTCAATTTTATTGATTTGTATAGATGTATATAAGGTGTATCTATTCATACACGAAATATTTTAAGAGGCACACCTGTAGGTGGTAAAACAACGACGAAAAAAAAATTTTTCTAAATGTATTTTTTTCAAATTCAATATTTATAAATTATTTGATGCACATAAGAAATACTGGCTCCTTCTTATTTTTTACGGCCCGAGAAACCGCGGCCATGCTCGTGCCGTCCGGTCGCCGCCCTCGCAGCGTCAGGCGAGCCATTCATAGAATTTGGAGTAAAGGTTTTATGCAAAACGTCTCAAGCAGTTTTAAAATTATAATAATTACGAAAATTCAAAAACGCTTAGATATAAATTTTCTTTTTGCTTCTATAGCTTCTTTACCACCTACAGGTGTACGTACCTCTTAAAATATTTCGTGTATGAATAGATACACCTTATACATATATTTTTTCATCCCGAACCCCAGCTCGTAACAGTACAGAAACAAAATCTTTTACGAAATTAGCGTATTTTCTGCACTTACATCAGCAGCAATATTAAAGTTGGGATGTCTGACAGCTGTCACGTTGACGAACTTGCCCTCATGTCGTGGTGCGGGAGTGAAGGGCTGGTGTGGCGCTGGAGGAGCCAGCACCATCAGGAATGACTCCTGTTCTGTCTGGTTCTCTATGTAGCTCACACCTAGCTCGCGCTGGAACATACCAAATTGATTTTTTTTTCAATGGAAATAAAGTTCTTAATCATAAGGGCATCCCTGTTTAAGCACGAAGGATATACGATTGATTTTTGGAGCTTAGTGGAGTTTACACCATAAGAATCAATTTTCAATTATGATCCCGGGGTAAGGTTTATTCTAAGTGCGTCGTCT
This sequence comes from Aporophyla lueneburgensis, assembly GCA_932294355.1. NCBI lineage: Eukaryota > Metazoa > Arthropoda > Insecta > Lepidoptera > Noctuidae > Aporophyla > Aporophyla lueneburgensis. The sequence continues at coordinate 26,313,760 of OW028751.1, read as the reverse complement.
TCACATAGATAAATATTGTATACAAATATTGAAAAACATTTTAAAAGAGTAACGGTGGAGTTTCCTGCCCATTACGATTCTATTTTAATGTAACAGTTGAGGTTCAAAAGTGCCTATTTGAAATTAATGCTATGACTTTGTATGAAAATTTATGGGGAGTAAAATCAAACTTTCTCCGTTACATTACGTTATGCGTTAAGTTATGTTTAATAATCTATATATTTTATAATCGTTTGTAAGGAGTAAACTCCAGTAGTGCGTCGGAGCTCACACACACATTTTTTATTAAACTTCACCTGTATGTTCTGGAATTTTGCAATCAATATTTCATCCTTCGACTGAAGCTATCGGGTTGAATTTGGCACACACGTTTGGTTCTCATTACAATGCACAATAAAATATTTTTATTAATATTAAAAAAAAAATTGTATCCAACTTTATCTTTTAATATTTACTGTGAAAATACACCTATATTAGACTTCAAGTTCTGTTTTTATTCGCGAAAAGCACAAAAATAAACAGTCCTAATATGAAAAGTTGAACAACCTGAGGTTAAGGTAAGAGGTTATCACAACAGATTAAAATTTGTGTTTTTAATAATTTGTATTATCAATATTTTTTGTAAGTAATACCAGTCACACGAGCGGGTCGATAGGTCAGATTAAGCTACGTTTGACGAGGTTTGCCCATAGACGGGTGACAAGTGGCGTAGCGTGCCTTGGCGGGGCCCCGTATAAAAATTTGTTCGGGGGCCCTTACGAAGGTATGAATGTAAAAAATGCTATTTTAAAATAATGGATGAAAGAAACTTTGGGCTCATGCCAAAATTCAAGCTCCAATCCAACATGTGCCAAGAAATTGTGTCAGTCAGTTCAGAAAATGTTGGTGATACTGAAGAGGAAAAGTCTTTGGACTGAAACATAGAGGCTACAACTTGCAACATAGGCATCGGGCATTCCCAGTTCGAAGAACTGTTTTTTTGCAATCGACATTCCCATTTTCTCCACCCATGCGCTACAAACAAAGTTTAAGAAATTGATAAAAGAAGAAAACAAAAAAAATCTCTAACGTCAATTTAAAGGAACCCAATATACCTTACCTTCTGCATTTACGCTTGCGTCGGCTAGCTGCCGGGCGCTCGCTCGCTGCGTCTATACGCTCGATACATACCTATTATGCGGGGGGTGAGGAAGCGTTTTCATGCCTACACACCGCACTACAAGACGGCCTTAAGTCACGTGACTAAGCGTCACTGTACCCATCCTATGTGAAAAAGACTATTTTATTTTATTTTATTTTATTTCGGGATAAAAAACAGGAGTACAATTATATGTTATAAATAATATCTTACTAATAAACAAAATACTTATCATACTACTAGCAACATTATCCACTTATTACTAAATTGTTGATTATTAATGCTACGTGCGATAAAAAAAAAACAGAATACATGCGTGAATGGAGTAAAAGATTAAATGATTAATTGATCGAATAATACTTCCTATAACAATAACATTAATTAAATTTATATAATATAAAAAGAAACAGTAGAAAAGAATACAATCCTTAATAATTATAAAGCTAAGATACAATCGACTACAGATTTTCTAAATTGATGTGTTGTTAAATTGAAAATATCAATGTTTTCAAATCTAGTGTTATAAGAATCCACAAGTTGGCGCAGAGGAGCGCGAAAGCCAGCATTGGAATTACAGACCTGCCTAATATTAACAGACAGTAAGCGGTATGGACGCGCTTGTCTACGCACTACTGTCCTCGGAACGATGTAACAAAGTTTATTTGTTAATTCTGAACAATCATATTTGTTATGCACAATACCATGTAGAAACATAGTTCCGAGAAGCAGTCTTCTGGATTCTAGGGTTAACAGTTTGTAATTCTTAAGCAAAAAGTCATGCGAACCATGGCTATGATAGCATCTGTAATGCAGAGCTCTTAGAAATTTACGTTGAACCATCTCAAGTGAGTCAATATATTTTGCGTAATAGGGATTCCATATCATAGTAGCAAACTCCAGACAAGGCCTAACTAGCGATATATATAAATATCTAAAGGTTGATGGACGCTTAAATTCTTTGCTATTGCGCATAACAAAACCGTACATTTTAAACTATAAACGGGGAAATTCCGCGGCCCACGATAACCGATGCAGGGTGTTGCCAACTTTGGAACGCACGCTTTACGCGAGAAAAAAGAAATTGCTATTTGTGACTTTAATCATTCGTGAAATAAAAAAAAAATTGGGAAGCTTTTATTAATTTTTGCTTACACAAGTCGGGGACCCCGTGGCCCGGGGGCCCCGTATAATTGATACGGCAGATACGGCGGTGGCTACGCCCCTGCGGGTGACTATCTTTACATACCAAGACCCCTACGTGCCTCGAAACCTCGTTAAGCCGTTCGTCGTGGTTGTCATTCGTAAATCTTTGCGGGTCTTTTTTACGGGTTGTGAGAAGCCCGAAAGTCTGACCACCAGACTTACCAAGGGGTGTCGTAGTACCCAGTAACAGGGTTGTGGTGGTCAGTTCATACGAGTTAGACTGGAAGCTGACCCCTACACCTACATATGGAAAAGGGTAGGCAGATTGATAATTGTGTTTTATCCTTACCTTGGTTAGAGTGGATTTTAAACGAATTTTTTTTAGTTACACGACTGTCTAATTACCCCTCAAATCCATATTAATTATCTACTAGCTATTGCCAGCGGCTTCGCCCGCGTATTGTACATATAAACCTTCCTCTTGAATCACTCTGTCTATTGAAGAAAACCGCATAAGAATGAGTTGTATAGTTTAAAAGATTAAAGCGTACTGACTTGAAATGCGATTTTATTTTATACTGTGTAAAGATATTTTGTTGAAGAGAGACATATGAAGAATCATCATCATTATAATATTCCCACTGCTGGGACAAAGGCCTCCTCTCGGTGAGAAGGACTGGGCCATAATCCACCACGTGGGCCTAGTGCGGGGTAGATGTCATATGCCTTTTTGCTTCTAAGACATGCCGGTTTCCTCACGATATTTCCTTTACCATTTTGAGAGCAGTGGCGATGAAATAATATACGCAAAGTAAAGCGCCTGCTTGGGTTCAAACCCACGACCTACTATTAGTAAGTCGCGGCCGTTACCACTGGGCCACCACTGCTGAAGAATATACTCACAATAACATCAGTAAGGTACTGGTCGGTGGAAGCCGTGGGTACTCCGTTGTTAGAAATAGTGTAGTTGTAATACACTGAGTTGCCGACCAAGCCGTGCCACTCCGTCCAGCCGGGGGGCACCACCTCTGGACCACCAGCTTCTTTGGAGCCATACTGTAAATTGGAAAAACAAATAATTTCATTTGCGATTACTGCCAGGTACTGTATACAGCATGGTATCGACGTGCAACGCAACTTGTTATCATGGATTCAGTAGGAAAATGATTCTGAAACCCCCTTGTTGAACTTTTGTTGTAGGTTTATTTTTCTTTGCACTTTTGTACGAAATAGCTTAGTTTTCTTATAACTGACGAAAAATTTAAGCGCAGGGTGTCCAGAATCTTGTACTGAATCTATGGTAACAGGATGTGCCTCTACTATTATTAGTGATGGGCCGAATACGAATAATCGGCCGAATGTTCGGTTGAAAGTTTAACGAACCAAATATTCGGTAGAAGCGCGTTGAAGCGTACTTCCCTTACGCCCGCTGACACTGCCACCTCGGACGGCCAGGACCGTTATTGCATCTAGTCTAGTTATTTATCCATCTTGCCAATGTGTTACCATTGATTATTATTATTTTTTTATTAAAAGGGCTTACTTGTACTTATAACCGTGCCATATATTTAGTACAATATTTATCGATGGAATGTTCGGTAAACCTGCCAATTATACCGCCGAATACCGAGCATAAAATGAATATTCGGCCCATCCCTAATTATTATGCTAAGTAGGGCTTATCAGTGTAAACTCCTTTGTTAAAGGATAAGAATAGTCAGGTAGCTTCGTTAAAATGAATCAACTACGTTTGATCACAATAGTTTATAGATGATAAGTTAATCTGCTACGTAATTAATTTACGATGCTAAATGCTCGTGGTAACCGATTATCGAGGTATAAGCTTACGCCCCCTATTACATGGGTGCCACACTCACCTCGATCGAAATGAGTGTAGGTACATATAGGAAGTGGTGACGGGTGGGCGTTTTGGGGGACTGTCTTATTTAATTTTGAAGTTCGAAAAGTGCCGATCCCCAGCCTAATTTGAATAAATGACTTTTGATTTTGATACAGAGTCAAGTTGAATTTGGTGGCATTACTTTACCCACGTGTAGGGTATAGATATCGAAAAGTGCTGGACCAAAACTTTTCATTATTCGATGGGCGAACGTCAATGGATCAGCTTGGTTTTGTAATTTTTCGTGGAACAGAGATTTTTGTTTTCCAATTTTAATTAATTTGACCTTGCATACACCACCAATGTTATGTTGTAATCATAATACCTACATTGCATTTTTACTAATATGCATTAAAAAAATTATATACTAAAAAACTAGATAAAGGTTACTGATTGTGGGACAAAATTGTGGTCATATTACAAATCTACACACGCACACATTCGCACACGTTTATGGGTGTAGCGTAGTGGGTACCTGCCAGGGTCGCGAGATTGTTCAAACGAGATACCGTGGCCCTGGCATACGGGTAACTGAAGGAACACGGGTGGGTTTTAGTCAGCAGAATATCAGCGTCCGGTATATTTACCTGACACATGCTGAGCTGGACTCCCATTTGGTGCAACTTTGAGACGCACACCGCACTTTTTACTCCACCGCACATTATTTTACTTTTGAATTTTAATCTGTGTCACAAAGTGTTATCATTATTATATCATGTCTTCCTTTCTTGTTTTATCTTTGTATATTGGCATTTTGTATCTAGTTCGTTAATTTGTTATCCCAATCAATTATTGTTTCGTCGTGCTTTGTATGTTGTGTTGCGTCTTTTGTGTGCATCAAATAAACGTTTTATCTATCTATCTTATCTATCTACATGCCCTCCCGCTCCGCCCAGAACCGGAGAAGTCATTTGATGATTTCCCATCCAAAAAAAGTAGGGTAGTATGTACTTCATCCATTTTGGTTTGTTTTACGGATGTGTGACTGATATCGATCTTTGACAACCAGTCTTACCTAGGCGTATCGTATTAGCCATTAACCCATTCACTGCCACTTAAATTTTAAATACATCACCTGGGTGCCACTTAATATTTTTCCTTTAGCAAGACCTTCACAACACCAACCGTTTTTTCCTTACCAAAACAAGAATGACAGTTCGAAACAAAAAACAACAGTTTTTCCACATTTAACAATTGTTCCTAGCCGTGTATATTGGCAAATATTTAAATAAATTCTATAATTTTAAAGTAATTCCAAAAAACGTCCTAAAGTACACTCAACGCATATGGTGCGTTGGTGGCATGACGTAGTTATCTCGATCAACGCAACTGGTGCGTTGGTGGCATCGAATGGGTACTGGCCACTGTAGTACCTATCTATTATTTACACTTTACCTCGGTACTCACCTCATTCAAATACTTGCCGGCATAGAAAGTCTTGTACCCAGCATCCTTCAGCGCCGTGGCGAAGGTATAATTCTGCAAGGTATTCCGCCAGTGCTGCCCGTAGCAGCCACCTCGTAAGCTGTTGTTGACCGTGTAGTGGTTGTGCTGATACAACCCGGTGAGGAGGCTCGCGCGACTCGGACAGCATATTGGGGAGGTCACATACTGAAATGAGCATATCGAAACGATATTTATTTATCCACACTTAATATTATAAATGCAAAAGTAACTCTGTCTGTCTCGCTTTCCTGCTAAAACTACTGAACCGATTTAAATGAAACTTGGTACACAGATAGTTTAGAGCCTGAGAAAGGAGATAGGCTACTTTTTGTCCCGGTAGTACGTTCCCGCGGGATATTTTCCAACCTCCACGCGGGCGAAGCAGCTGGCAAAAGCTAGTATAGTATAATGTATATCTTATAAGAGTATACTTAGATGGTTTGGTACTGTTGAGAGGATGAATGAAGGGCCGCTAACAAAAGGTACCTATTTACAAGGCAGGAGTGACTGTACATGCCGAAAAGGGACGCCTTAGGAGGACATTTAGTGACCTTACTGGTGATATTCTTCAGAAAGGTCAGGTGCGTAACTGCGTAGTACTGATAACCAGCGTGCGGTATGAATTTAAACGAGGCAAAAGGAATAATTAGGTAAGGATCGTAGCAGGTGGCGTTCTGTTGTTTCTGCCTACCCCCAATGGGAAAGAGGCGTGAGTTTATGTATGTATGTATATCTTATAAGGCACTTTTACACGTCAATATTTTAAAAATATTAGTCAGTAAGAATCATTCCGATTGTATCAGTGTCTGTTACGTTGTTGATTAGCATAATAAAATCATTTGCATTTTGTGTTTTCGAGGTAACGATATAGGCCTCGGGAGCCGAGCCTCCAAAACCTCCAATCGTGTCTATTGAGACTATCTCAAAAGGTTTTGTGGCAGGACCCAAATGTGACATTAGACCATACTTCTGATGTCTCTTTCAAACATTATATTTATTAAAATTTTATGTGAGTCTAACAATGCAGGGCCAGAAGGGCCTTGGATTGGCATAGTATTTTGCTTCATAATAATTTTGATTTTTTTCGAAAAGCATGTGAAATTCACCTTCGTCTTCTCAGCAGGCAAAACAGAATGTACCCAAAATTGTATCTTACTTCTATGAATTTGCGTATTAGAATAATAAGGTCAAATCAATATTAATATGTAAAGTAGAAGTCTCAGACAATTTCGTTGACAATGCTTTACTGAACTGTGGTCGTTGCTTTACTATTTATCTCGGCATCGATGCAGTTTACACGAGGTTAGGTGCGGCGCCGGTGGTGCGGCGTATGCGCGACATTCAGCCGTATACCTCATTCGATGCCACCAACGCACCATTTGCGTTGATCGAGATAACTACGTCATGCCACCAACGCACCATATGCGTTGAGTGTACTTTAGGACGTTTTTTGGAATTACTTTAAAATGATAGAATTTATTTAAATATTTGCCAACATACATGGCTAGAAACAATTGTTAAATGTGGAAAAACTGTTAGTTTTTGTTTCGAACTGTCATTCTTGTTTTGGTAAGGAAAAAACGGTTGGTGTTGTGAGGGTCTTGCCAAAGGAAAAATATTAAGTGGCACCCAGGTGATGTTTTTAAAATTTAAGTGGCAGTGAATGGGATACACAAACATGAGGTCCGGTTTCGATGCGGCTCTGACGACAGGTGCAAGTAGCTTATCAGTGGGAATGGCTTTCATTTTGACAGTCCAACAACATTCATTGCGTTATTTACGTTATTAAGCAGACAAATTGTTTGAACATATGAAGCAATGGATTAGTAATATCCTTCATAATTATTCACATTATGATTAATAGTGTGTTACAAAATTAGGGTGCTGGTTATGTTACCTGACTGCTGTTACGTAAACTTAATTTATATCCTTACTCAAATAAACGTACAGCGGGGCGAGCAAGGTCTACTGTTTTAGGCTTGAGTCACACAGCTTTATCACATTTTAGGAGAAAAACCGTGATAAAATGTGTGACCTAACCCTATCACACAGGCCGTGCTCGCCCCACAGAACTTGGCAGGCACAAGGTTGTTTTTAGAGGAATCCCTCGATTTACACTCGACACACACCTTTTAAACGATGTGGCTATTTTGATTAAGTACCTACATTATAAATGACCTACTATTTGATGCATTTGTCGGTTACCGAAAAATACCTGCATTTGGTTTGGTAGAGATAAGTTTCTAAAAATAGGGTGTATTTGGTATTTAGCATACATAGCTTTATGTTCCTATTGCTGTTACAGAGGCGAGATCGTATTCTACCACGCGGGCCCAGAGCGAGTTGGTGGATGTTACATCATGTCTTCAAATTTTAGGTTCTAGGACATACCGATTTCCTCACGATGTTTCCCTTCACCGTTTTTGAGAGTAGTGGTGATGAAATAATTTACACTAAGTATAGCGTCTGTCGGGGTTCGACCCTACGATCTACAAGTCGTACGTATCTATACAGTGCTCTTATTTGGTATACCCTAGGCCCTAGGCACATTAGGTACTGAAGTACTGATAAGCGGAACACGGATTATATCGAAAACGAATAATCGGCCGATAGTTTAGTTTACAGAACCGAATATTCGGCAACATTTGGCGCGGCTTATAGTGCATCTCAAAAAATCAACCCTGTGGTAGTCCACCGCATTGATGCGCACTTCCTTTGCAACCGCGGACGCTGCTACCCCAGACGGCTTGGAGTATTTTTGCATCATCTAATCTATAAGCATATATGAAGTAGTCATCCGTTTTGTCCCCTCTATTCTACTTAGAATTTAAAATGTTGCTATGCCTGACAGGGTCCTTATTTGTTTATATTTAAATGAATACCCACCACCTGTATACATTATGGAATGCAATAAATATTGGCTTATGTTTAACTTACCACCAGATATAGTAACATATAACAGACAAAACTAGTAAATGATCACCAAAATTAAACTCGCATTTTAATGTAAAATTATAACCAAAATTTTAACATCTTGCTATCCTATTTAAGCAAACTGACTCCAAATAAATCATTGTTAATCCAAAAGTAGTAAATGATCACCAAAATTAAACCAGCATTTCAATGTAAAATTATAACCAAAGTTTTTACATCTTGCTATCCTATTTAAGCAAACTGACTCCAAAAAAAATCATTTTAACCCAAAAATAGTTAGTGAACACGAAATTATTAAGAGTGTACTACGTGAGTTCGACAAATGGGTGTGCGAATAACACTTGTGCGACAAAACTGTACTGCGACTCACCATAGTTCGAATGCACGCTTGTGCGACACACTGAATCTAGTCGTTTCTAGCACTCGCCGGCCGCTGCCGCGGTACCGCTCGCTTCGCTCACTCAGCTCGTGCATAGGAGGTCACAGTTTTAACCTAACCTAACCTAGTGTACTATGTGAGCTCGAGTGTATCGCACAAGCGTGCATTCGAACTATTGTGAGTCGCAGTACAGTTTTGTCGTACAAGTTATGATTTGGTGATCATTTACTACATTTGGTGTTCGAATACAATTTAAAGTGCAGTCGTGACTAAAATAGCTAGTAGTATTGTAATTTTAGACTTTATTTTTCTGGTGTCAAGTATATATTTTTGGTTAAAGAACTAAGGGTATCAAAGCATTTTATGGTGATCATTATATTTAATCCCATAAATATTTGAGATTTGCCCTTGTGTTAGCAAAAATCATTTTGGGTTGTTTTAGAAGGGCCTTTTAATTATGCTAGTTCATATAGGCTTATAGAGTTTTTAATATAATATTATTCGGTTAAATGTTCGGCATTTTTGGCGAATAATCGGCCGAATAAGAATGTTCAGTAAACCTGCCGAATATGCCGAATACCGAACATAAAACGAATATTTGGCCCAAACCTAATTTTTATGCTAATCAGCAGTTACAGGGTAGGTAAGCAACGTAATTAATTTATGATGATGCTAAATGCTCGTGGTACCCGATTATTATCTAGGTATGTCTGCCGATTATGCTGAATTCCGAACATAAAACAAATTTTCGGCCATGTGAGTTCTGGATAGATCATCGGAAACAGGTAGGTACCTACCGCCCACTTGGCGTGCTAAATCCATTATCAAAGCGTGGTAAGTATTCAATTTTTGGGTTATCAAGCCTTGGCCTTGACTTGATATGTACCCAGTTAATTACGAGTTCTAACTGGTTTAACCATGGGATGAAAAATAAACTAGAATTATGGGTAACAGATTCACAGATATTCACCTAACTACCTGTTCACGTTTGTATAATAATTGGCTTAGACCATGTCAACTTTAATCTATGGTAATAAGGCCGTATTTTCAATGGTTCTTGTAAGTTACTCGGGCATTTTTCCGATGTCTGATTAACCATATATCCTTAATCATAAAAGGTGCACATGAGTCCTTTTTGGCAATAAACTTTTATTTACTTATAATCCCTATTTTAAAGTGTCGTCCCGATTCACCCTGTATGATGGCAACTTTTTTTTGCGTTTTGAAAGTGCCCACTCTTTAGTGGGCACTTTCAGTAGGTACTTGCAGATATTCATACCAGAAATTGGCGCCTTTCAGATCGGCAATTTCTAGACGTATATTTGCTTGGTACTGGAGTCAAACCCGCGACTTTTAGCGCTGACCTACAGCTACAGTTAGATCATTTACTATTCGACGCAGGTGCATTACAAGAACACTTTACGAGTATCGCAACAATAGATAAGTTAAAAGTAGGCACAATTTATTTAATTATTGTAGATATTTAAAAAAATAAGTAGGTACTCTGCACGATTTGTTCAAGTGGTAGGTATCAAGAAACCTCTTGAGACAAATCAAATGTGTCCCCATTTGCCTCAATAATGAGTGGTCCATACAATGCCTTGTTTATCTTATTTCTTCGCACACTGACCTACAATTCTCAATGAACGCTTACGTGTAGTAGCAATGCCAGTAACTCTTGTTGACACGAGCATCGTAATTATCTATTGTTCTTAGTCACACGGATAAACAAAACAACTGGAACGTGGTTTAAATACGATCAATAAATGCATTATGGTGTTAGTTTTCTAATTTATCTTCTTAGTAGCTTCTTCCCGCGACTTATTTCGCTTGGAAGTCGTAAAATACACAGTTTACTAAAAATAACAGACGCATTTTTAGGGTTCCGTTGCCAAATGGCAAAAAACGGAACCCTTATAGATTCGTCATGTCTGTCTGTCTGTCTGTCTGTCTGTCCGTCCGTCCGTATGTCACAGCCATTTTATTCCGAAACTATAAGAGCTATGCTGTTGAAACTTGGTAAGTAGATGTATTCTGTGAACCGCATTAAGATTTTTACACTAAAATAGAAAAAAAAACAATAAATTTTGGGGTTCCCCATACATAGAACTGAAACTCAAAAATGTTTTTTCTCATCAAACCCATACGTGTGGGGTATCTATGAATAGGTCTTCAAAAATGGTAATGAGGTTTCTAATATCATTTTTTTCTAAACTGAATTGTTTGCGCGAGAGACACTTCCAAAGTGGTAAAATGTGTGTCCCCCCCCCGTAACTTCTAAAATAAGAGAATGACAAAACTAAAAAAAATATATGATGTACATTACCATGTAAACTACCACCGAAAATTGGTTTGAACGAAATCGAGGGAGTAGTTTTTTTTTTAAAACGTCATAAATCGTAAACCGCAATTTACCTTACATTCAATCAACTGAAATATAAAAATTAAAAAAAATATATATTTTTAAACCGAAAATACCTACAGGTTTATACGGAACCCTCGGTGCGCGAGTCCGACTCGCACTTGGCCGGTTTTTATAAAACTCCCTCTGCCCCTTACCCACCGCGTGGCATCGCATCGCCAACCCGCGCTTTTATTCATTTTCGCTTATATGAAGAAAAAAAAGGGATGTTAATGTAGCCTATAACCTTCCTCAGCTATTAGACTACAAAATACATAACGATTTTTCAAATGCGACGGGCAGTTTCATATATCAGCACGCTAAAACCAACTTTTATTTATTTTATTATAATTCTAGCTCTTGCCAGCGGCTTCGCCCGCGTCTTATACACATAAATCCTCCTCTTGAATCATTTTGACTTTTGATAAAAAGCGTTCAAATCCGTTGCGTAATCGTAAAGACGCGGGAAACGACTTTGTTTCAAACTATGTAAAGATAGACTTACCGAATTAGTGAACGTGACGCCTTCATCCCCGATAAACCGTTGCACACTCTTCATTGGGGTCTGAAATAAAAAAGAAATAAAACAACACAATGTTCCTAATTCATTTATTTGCACATCACTATGACTGTACTAACCATTCCGCCCAACACTACATCTTGATCGTCCGTCAATATCAACACGATATTCGGCTTCTTTTGCTGACAAACACTGACTCCAAGGAGCGAAAACAACAATAAATAATTTAACATTTTTATGTATCTTCTTATAACTTATTAGAATAGAATTTATATGAATAATGATGTGTTTATTGCGGCAACGCGGGCATTATCTCGAGGCCAGCGCACTCGCTAGCGATCACTACGCCGACTGCGAATATACCCACGCTCTTCACCAGTGACCTACAGATAAAAAAAAGTAAACATTAGGTACAGATTAAAAATAATTGACCATAACTTGATGACTTTTTTTGCACTCTGTGTTCACCTTTGGTATTTATTATCTTTATTAGATTGAATTTTACTTTAATTTGATTCCTCTATTATTTTTTGTTTCCGTTAATAGGCTGTAAATTTTTTTTTAGGCAATTTATGTAAATAAAAATTCTCTATTGTCTCACACAGCAGCATAGAACAAGACATTACAAGACTACATAGAATCTTATTACATGTAGCTTCTTCTATGTATATTTTTTGATGTATTAGAAATGTTGGAAAAGTAATTTATTTCTATCTTAGCACAAATAAGTTAACTTATAATAGACACTGATTTCAAGGCGTTGCTGGCCTTTCTCGAGGAGCTAGGGCGGATCAAATGACCGATTTCCCACCTGTACACAAAATATGCGCTCAGGTGTGGAGTTCTGGACACTAGCCCGTACTACCTATTACCTAGACACTGAATTGGGCTAAAGATTTTTGCATTTTTTATGGTTACATAATACATTGCATAGCCATACAACGTGGCAATGCTGCCAACCTTTTGTTTTGGGCACTTTTCCCATTGATAGTGATGCGGATGATTATTTTTGATGCCCACTGATTCTTTTCTCTTTGTTTTTATATACATGCACATATTATTAGTATTATTTTATGTCTGTTAGCCTATATATATAACATGTACATATTGCACAATAAAGAGTTTGTCTTTTAAATATGTGTTTACAAATATTGAACTCTGCTACTTGAACTTGATATAAGATTTACTACTAATAACAAAATAGGTAGTAATTTATCTTTATGTTTTATTTCCAATCGCTTACATTTAAAAACGTAATAAAGAATTTTTAGGTTTTTTATTTTTATTCATAATGTTTGTATTGCAATTCTGTTGATATCTACCAGGTGTAAGGGACAGCCCTCCACAAACTGACAGAGTGCATTCAGCTCCTTATTTTGAATCATATTCCACCGGAATTTTTCTCTGGATTTTTCATTTTTTTTTTACTTTTTTTTCAGCTTTTTCAGTTTTATTTTAATATAAAATTACACTGTCTGAAAGCAGCACTCCATTTATGTAAACAATACGGCTAAAATAAAAAAAGCAGCAATGGATGTTGAAATAACGTAACGAACGACGCGTAAAATCAGCTGTTCACTTCCCGTCTGACTACAGAGTTCATCGAACTCATCGTCGGCGATTGCACAACGGCGGCTTTCCAAATTGATCCGAGATACATTGCGTGTGAGAAAATAAAACAAATCAGGTTTATTGGATTCCCATAACGGTCCTGAAATAATTTCTTGTACTGGTCATCTTAGTATGATATACTGAATTCACCCCATTAGTTTGTGGAGGGCTGTCCCTTACACCCAGTATACTAATATTACAAAGCTGAAGAGTTTGTTTGTTTCTTTGATTGAACGCGCTATTGCAATTCTGTTGGTATCTATACTATATAATATTATAAAGCTGAAGAGTTTGTTTGTTTGTTTGATTGAACGCGCTAATCTCAGGAACTACTGGTCCGAATTAAAAAAATCTTTTTGTGTTGGGTAGCCTATTTATCGAGGAAGGCTATAGGCTATATAACATCACGCTACAACTAAGAGGAGCCGAGAAGTAATGAAAAATGTTGCAAAAACGGGGAAAATCGCACGGGTAGGCGATTCGACGCGACGGGAAGGGTCGGGGGAAAAAGAAATTTAACACGGACTAAGTCGCGGGCAGAAGCTAGTATCATATATTTATGGTTTGTTCCTATTTGTATTGAGCAATTTATTAAGGCATGGTTGGGGTTGGCTTTGAGTATCGCCAGATGCGGCTGAATACTGGTATTTTACATGGTGCAATTGCCTATCTGACCTCTGCAACCAAATTACTGGCTAATACAATACCCCTTGGAAAGACTGGTTGCCAGACTTTCAGGCCACTAATGAACTACAGCTACAACTTAACATGCTTTCTGAGGCACAGGTCTTGGTTTGTATACTCACCGATCCACAGCTCAGATCAGTGGCAAGCATAGTTTTAACCTATATGATTGACCCGTGTGCCTGTTATTACTTAGCCACAAGCCAATGTTTTAACTTTGACAGTTGAGCTCCTAAAAGATGAAAGACTTTGCAAAATGGAGATCTCAATGGTTATGGTACAGTATTTTATCTCACGAAGCGACATAGCTTTTAATACTAGAGTTTTGAATACTTGTGTATCAGTGTAAGTGACTTAGGCATAGTCCTGTATGGTACCTAGAGCAGCCTGTAGGAGCTTTGGGTACCCTCTAGGGAGGTGGCAAAGTGAGGAGTGTGTGCGTGTGTTGTGTGCTGATGCTACTATTCTTGCATGTTTTACAAATATTTTTATCATTGTTCTTATTGGAACACCAACCAAGTGCTGGCTATCTATCTATCATCATCTGCCTAGCCTTTTCCAACAACATTGTCTATACCATGACAAATTAGAACCATTATGTTACTATTAAATAGTAGCAGTGTACACTGAATAGTAAATAACTGTACATCATCAACCATACGGCACTATAACATTCAATCATCACATTCATCACTGATATTTTTTAGAACTAGACATATTTTTAACCATTCAATCAATAAGAAGTGTAACGTTTTGGTAAAATGTAACTCACTCAATAACTTAGTCGCCTGAACAACCTACAATCATTAGGTGAATTAATTGACGGAATCTACGTAATTTTTAGTGTAACAAACAAAAACAGCGCGGAATACCACATTTTCAAAAGAGGTTATATTATTTACTCACCACTTGAAAGGATCGTAATAGAAGTCCTTCACAAATGTTACAACACCTTTTTTGCCCATTATTAGTATTATGAGACTGATGGGTCTATAAGATCTAACGTTTGTACGTTAATTTAATCGATAGAAGGAAAAATCAATAAACCTTCGGAGTAATACGAAAACGATGTGACAGTGACATGTGACACTGACAGTTTTATTGCAGTGTTGCAAGCTTGCAATACTCCAACGAATAAGTTCCTTGCCAACGAACGAGTCACATTTTTACTATGAACTTTTATCATCCTTTCAATCGAAAGAAGGCCACTGCAGGACGTATGCCTTCCCCAAGCAACGCCACCTCGACCAATTCTGTGTTTCTCGCACCCAACAGATTTCAGCAACCTTCATCAGGCCAATACTTTCAAGAGCGTGAGCCACTAACGTAGCCCGCCAAATTGTATTTTTTTCCGGTTTTTGCAATTTTCAGGTCAGTGTCAGGTTGAAATATTGATTAAAAGATGACACGCGACTGTAACGAATATGGCTTTACTGAATTATAATCAATAAAATCATCTTTACCACCCTCTAAGTTAATTTAATCCCATTGAATGTTTTTTTCATGACATAGTAAATCAATGGAATTAAAAGTCGGTTCCGCTACAACTAGCACCACCACTATTGTTGTGAGACCGTTTAAAAACGATTTAAATTAAATGAATGAAACAAATAAAAACAAAATATATGACTTATTTATTACTATTAACAGTTTTTAAAACCCAGTTTGTATATTGCGACACTTTCGTATAAACTCCGGGAAAGTAGCGATGTCCACAGGAATATCCAAAGGAAACGATGCCCACGACCAGGCCTTTGTATAATAATGGGCCTCCAGAATCTCCGAAGCATCCATCGGGGCCCCCGGCATCCACACGTCCGGCGCACATCATGGAGTCTTGAATCACTGCTCCTATAGTGTTGTATCGCATGGCACATATCTTTTGGTCTATTGTGTAAAGATTTGTGTGCTGTAATTGTTCTGGCTGTGGGCCGTCGGGCTGGAACAATAATATATTCGTTATTAATTTATATTTTTTAGGTTATGGGCAGAACTGTAAGCACTTGTAGCTTATTAGTGGCTCGCAAGAATTTACTCGCCTGAATCGGGCGTATCGACACTTTTAAATAATATATTATTTTCTATAAGAGACTTGCAAGGAGTTAATTTCTTAATTTCTTTCCACAGATAAATAAACTTCGTACAAGGCACCTATACAAAATAATATGTATTTTTTAAGTGACGATCGCCCGATTCGAGCAACTAAATTTATGCGAATCGTATTCGATTTATTTAACGATGTGGGCTAATGTTTAACGTTGTAATATAGGTACTTTGATAAAAAAAAAATCATCAATCAATCAATTATCAATCTGTTATTCCCACGATGCCAGATTATGCAAAGTACTTAGCATTTTTTTCTTGGTAGACGAAAAAAGCCTAGCTAAGAAGCCGTTAGGTGTATAGATGACCTGGTATAACACACCTGACGATCGGAACCCACGCCGGAAGTGTCAGTTTCGTTGCTGCTACCTGGCTGCGGTAATTTAGCTCCCTATAGTAGAAATTGTGATTAAATTGTGTTAATGTAGTTGGCCCATTCCGTTAACTGTATGGATTCCAGGCCAAATACACTGGTCCATCAGTCTGTGGTCGTCATAAAGGCGACTGATGCGATTTCTCAAGAGGTTCGCACTTAGCAGCCGCCGTCCTGCGATCGTTCAAGTGTCGGGATTGCTCTTATGAACTTAAGTAACGATAAATGGACCATTCTATCTTTTTAAAATTGGTAGAAAATTAAAAGTAGGAGGGGCTTGTGGCTATGTAAACAGCCGCACGGGGCGATCGATTAGGTTAAGCTGCGCTTGCTTCGGTGGTTGGTGGATGGGTGACCATATTTACATACCAAGATCACTCCGTGTCTCGGAGAGCACGTTTAGCGACTGGTCACGGCTGTCATTCGTAGATCTTTGACAGTCGTTACAGGTCGACAGAACCTTGAAAGTGACAACCAGTCTTATCAAGGGGTATCGTTATTATCCAGTAACTGGGCTGTGGAGGTTAGATAGGCAGTCACTCCATGTAAAATACTCATAATCAACTGCATTCGGTAGGACTGGAAGGCGACCCCAACGAACTTGGGAAAAGTCTAGGCATATCATGCAAAGTGGTAGAAAACGGCAATGAAATACGTACCTCCAGAACTCCCCATCCAACTATTGTACAAAGAGAATCAGTCTTGATTTCTACTCCTTGTTTTATAATAGTTCCTTGCCTCACATTGCTATTAAACGTAAATGGTCTTGAAACCACGACGACGGCAATATCATGCGTGTAGAAATAATTGTCGAAGCTTTTATGTGGTATTATGGTTTTCAAATTGTGGAGTACTCCTCCTCCTGTGCGGTACGTCGATCCTACTCGGATCTTCCAATACTTCGGGTTAGTGTAACTGTAATAAACAAACAAAAACCTAAGTACATACTAATTCCAAATAATGACGACGATCTTGTGGCTAAGTAATAACAGTCGCACGGTATGACCGATCAGGTTAAACTACGTTTGTCACCGTTGGTCCTTACATACCATGCCTCGGAAAGCACGTTAAGCCATTGGTCCCGGCTGCCAGACGGCGCGAAAATCTGATAACCAGGCTTACCAAGGGGTACCTATCTCTCCAGGTAGTCGCTCAATGTAAAATACTGGTAGTCAACAGCATTCAGTTAGACTAGACGCCGACCACATGAAGACTCGTGCAGACTAGCGCGACACGATTCGTGCGCGATTCGGCGATTTATATCCGTAGAACAATATCTATGACTGTGTCGCGACAGGTCGCCCCTGTGTGAAAGGTCGCGCGCGTTATCATAGAAATTGTTCTACGGAAATAAATCGCCGATTCGCGCGCGATCGTCGCCTCGCGCTTTTCTGCACGAGCCTTCATAGTTGGGAAAGCGCTAGGTAGATGATCTAGGCGATGATGATGATGATGCGCTAGGCTGAGGTCAAGCTGTATTTTGCGAAGGTTCGAAGTTTTCACCTATGACCGTATCCATCTAACGCTCCCCTGGAGTCGGCATCTGGATTGTACATTGGCTTAGTTTCTATGAAAACCCGATGAAGGTGGTTGTTACACTCAAACTTACACTCAAAGTTATTAGATAACCAAATAACAATACTAGACTTCTTTAAAAGATATGTCACCATGAGACACCCATGACTAATATGCATCTACTATTAAATTCTGAAAACGAATACCACTAACCGCCACCACTTTCCGTAGTTTCTGCTTACCTCCATGGGAAAAAGGCGTGAGTTTTTTTATTTATTTATTGGTCTGTCTACAATTGTTACACTAGTAAAAAAAACAATAAAAAAAATCAAATAAAAATCAATCGTTATCGTTGTTCGTGTATCGTTTTTAAAATCAATTGTTAATTTATGTATGAAAACCACTAATTTACTCTGAACCCTTAATAAAGGTGTTTTTACAGTCCGTTCATTTCAGAGGGATAATTGCGTAACACACTATGACTAGGAAAAGCTTTGATATTGACAGTTCCACAACGTCCATTGCATTATATACATTGTTGAGCAGACAAATTTTTCGAACTTATGAGGCAATGCATATGTAACAATCTTCAAAATGATGCAGATTCTGATCGATAGTACGTTACAAAATTAGGCTGCAGGTCAGTGTCAGGTTGTATGTTGATAAAAATATAATTCGCGACTGTAACAAATATGGCTTCTCATAATAATAATTATCTATATATCTAGATGATATCATCAATACTATCTTCCTAAGTTTAACCTCTCCCGTCCCACCGACGCGATATTGGGTCAGCCGAAAAATGTCCTCTGCGTCCGGAGGACTCGATATCGCGTCCTATGACTTCACGTGACTATATGCTTTTTCTCTATGCCGTGATGGTGTTTTCGGTTGTGAAGTCATAGAACGCGATATCGAGTCTTCGGGACGCAAGGACATATTTTTTCGGCTTACCCGATATCGCGTCAGTGGGACGGGAGAGGTTAAATGAACTTTTAACTTAATAAGTTACTATTTTATGAAAAACGTCATACAATGGGACTAAAAGAACTTATAGGGTTGTTTTCATTATAATTTTGACGATGTAAAGTCATATTTGTAACGGTCGCCAATTTGAATTTTTCTGGCTATCTTGGCGATTCCCCCCTTAAGAACTTATTATCAACAGCTTTTTGAAGACATACAACCGAAACAAGCGAAAAGCGAATAACTGATAAAAAATATCTTACTTTCTGCCAGTATTTGCATTGTATTGAAAGCAGTGCGCGGCTGACAGCACATGTCGTGACGTCAGAATGATGCCTGCGCAGTGCTGCACGTAGTCCTGGCTTCCCCACGCGTCGAGGAGGAGCTGAGTGAGTATCGGATAGCGGTCTATTTGCGTCGGAATGCCTTGGATCACTCGGGTTAGTATGTTGTAGTTAAAGTACTGGGCGTTTGCTGAAAAAAAAGGGGTGTCAGAAAAGGATAGCCAGATGTACAGATGCCAGCATTTAAAGCCACTGCAATCTGTCAAATTTCTTTAATAGATTTTCAACTTTATCGCCAAAGTATTAAGTTCAAGATTTATTGGGCAAATTTGACAGTTTCGGGTAGCTTGATGTACTGGCGTCTGTACCTACAGGCAGTGCTGTAATACGCCTTATATTAGGTCTTTACCTATGAAATTTCCGTTCTGCAGTACTGGCCATTTCAAATCAAAATAATTTTTGTTTGTCTAAGAATTCTAATTTCAAATTAATTTTATTTTAAAAACATGGAATTCTTTTTCCAAAAGTAGTCATTTGTTTATTGATTAGTGTTACATTTTCATCGCATTTCAATCTTGTCATTCATCATTGTTGTCAATCATTTAAAAAATTGGAGTAATTATGGAATATGAGTAGTTACCGTCGTGGCGGCAACGCGGCACAAGCGGCACACAACATCAACGACGTTTACGGAGCTAACACTACAAACCAACGCACCACCTGTTATTGGTTTGCTCGCTTCCCTTCTGGAAATTTCGACCTGAAAAATGAACCTCGCGGTGGTGCTTCACGAACTCAATGATCGCCAGCGCGAAGTACGCGTCGAGACGTGCCTTGCACTGCTCAACAGACACACAAATGAAGGAATTTTGAACCGCATTGTTACCTGCGATGAAAAATAGATTCTGTTTGATAACCGCAAGCGCTCAGCAAGTTGGTTGGATCCTGGTTCAGCACCTAAACAATGCCCTAAACGAAAACTTACCCCTAGAAAAGTGATGGTCACTGTTTGGTGGTCTAGCGCCGGTGTAATTCATCACAGCTTCTTACCAAACGGGGTGAGCATTACTGCAGATGTGTACTGTGAAGAACTCAACTCAATGATGGAGAAGCTGGCACATCTCCAACCAGCATTAGTCAATCGCTCGTCTCCGCTGCTCCTGCACGACAACGCGCGACCTCATACTGCACAGCAGACGGTCTCCAAGTTGCAAGAACTGGGGTTGGAAGCTCTCCGTCATCCGCCCTACTCACCAGACCTTGCGCCTACAGACTACTACTTTTTCCAGAATTTGGATAACTTCTTGGCGGGAAAAAAATTCAATACCCGAGAGGCAGTACAAAATGCCTTTGAAGAATTTGTTGCCTCCCGTCCAGCTGATTTTTTTAAGAAGGGCATCAATAAACTGCCATTGCGTTGGCAAAGATGCATTGATTGCGTGGGTGATTATTTCGATTAATACAAATAAAAAATTCG
Organism: Aporophyla lueneburgensis; assembly: GCA_932294355.1. Classification (NCBI taxonomy): domain Eukaryota; kingdom Metazoa; phylum Arthropoda; class Insecta; order Lepidoptera; family Noctuidae; genus Aporophyla; species Aporophyla lueneburgensis. The sequence goes on along the minus strand of OW028751.1, from coordinate 26,292,886 downwards.
TTTAATTTTTTTCATACAAAACGGCATTTTCATATGTAAAGACCTATTAATATGCGCTCGTGCGAGCTGCTGTAATCATGCCCTTTAAATATTTTCTATCAACACGATTATTATTAGGATCTCATCGTCTTCAATATTGTTAATTTTATTTATTTGTGAGAAGAATATACGCGGACGACGCGACTCCAAACGTGTAATAAATAAATAATAGGTATTGTTAGTGGCCCTGATCTGATCATTTCTGCGCTTCTCCAGGGTCTGCGCTCTATGCCTGGGCACCGCTGGCACCACCCTAGTTACGGCACTGCCTATAGGTACTGTCGTTCATCTTCGATTTGTGCAGATAAAAGAAATAGACTTTATCATCATCATTTCGGCCAAAAGACGTCCACTGCTGGACGTAGGCCTGCCCCAATTTAGGGGGTTTGCGATAATCGCCACGCTTGGCGGGCGGATTGGCGATCGCAGTATGATGGTAAAATACATAGAGAACGCTGGTTCCTATTCTTTAGGGCTTATGTTTAACTTACCACCAGATATAGTAACATATAACAGACAAAACTAGTAAATGATCACCAAAATTAAACCCGCATTTTAATGTAAAATTATAACCAAAATTTTAACATCTTGCTATCCTATTTAAGCAAACTGACTCCAAATAAATCATTGTTAATCCAAAAGTAGAAATGATCACCAAAATTAAAACAGCATTTCAATGTAAAATTATAACCAAAGTTTTTACATCTTGCTATCCTATTTAAGCAAACTGACTCCAAAAAAAATCATTGTTAACCCAAAAATAGTTAGTGAACACGAAATTATTAAGAGTGTACTACGTGAGTTCGACAAATGGGTGTGCGAATAACACTTGTGCGACAAAACTGTACTGCGACTCACCATAGTTCGAATGCACGCTTATGCGACACACTGAATCTAGTCGTTTCTAGCACTCGCCGGCCGCTGCCGCGGCACCGCTCGCTTCGCTCGCTCGCTCGGCTCGTGCATAGGAGGTCACAGTTTTAACCTAACCTAACCTAGTGTACTATGTGAGCTCGAGTGTATCGCACAAGCGTGCATTCGAACTATTGTGAGTCGCAGTACAGTTTTGTCGTACAAGTTATGATTTGGTGATCATTTACTACATTTGGTGTTCGAATACAATTTAAAGAGCAGTCGTGACTAAAATAGCTAGTACTATTGTAATTTTAGACTTTATTTTTCTGGTGTTAAGTATATATTTTTGGTTAAAGAACTAAGGGTATCAAAGCATTTTATGGTGATCATTATATTTAATCCCATTCTTTAGTGAGTCCCTTAGTCGCCTCTTACGACACCCACGGGAAGAAATGGGGTTGTGTTATTCTTCGTTCGACACCACTCGGATCAAAAAGACACGGAAAAATAGACTTTACACTGTATAGGTTTTGGTTTTGTTTTCTGGAAGGGTTATCATCAAACGACATCTCCCGTTCGAGGCGGAGCGGGAGGGCGTGTCAGACCTTTACTGACTAAAACCCACCCGTGTTCCTTCAGTTGCCTGTGCCAGGGCCACGGTAACTCCTTCGAATAAATCCGCGACCCTGGCAGATACTCTATAGGATACGTTGTTTATTTGATAAGGTACAGACGCCAGCACACAAAAGTACTACAATCTATAAGATTTCTTTAATAGGTTTTCAACTTTAGATTCATTTATTTGCCTGAAATATGGTATTTTACAGATTTTATAACACACTCAATAGTTCTTCATATTCCGCCAACGAAATTCGGCATGCAAATTTTGTAATGATAATGATGATTCTAATTTTATAACTTTAGGGTCGGTTCACATCTGACGAAAGATGCGTCGCGTATCATCGGTCGCGTAACGTCAGAACAGACAATTATATGAGAAAACATTCAACCTTTCACGCTTAACCGATGATGCGTTAGTGCGTCGAGCGTACAGCGTCTGTTCCGTTTCCGTCAACGCATTGTCGGCCGACGTAAAGAGCGACATCCCGACGCATCTTCCGTCATATATGAAAACACACTATTTGACCGAATAGACGCGACCGATGATACGCTCGACGCATCTTCCGTCAGATGTGAACCGAGGGTCGGTTCACATCATAAACAAAATAATTAAATTTCAATGTCAAAAAAAAGTACTAAATAAAAAATTGCCTACATATTAAATTACAAATGTCAAAGAGAAATAATTAAATTACAATTGTCAAAGAAAAATAATTAAATTACAAATGTCAAAGAAAAATAATTAAATTACAAAATGTCAAAGAGAACTAATTAAAATTACAAACGTCAAAAGAAATTACACAAGCCAAAGAAAAATAATTAAATTACAAATTGTTACATTTAATTTTCGTCTCATGCAACTTTCCCATTTGTCTTAAAATCCAGAAATTCCCTAACAGTGTAAAAACAATTTTCGATGAGCCATACTGTGAGATGCTTTTGGAATAAGCTAGTTCGCAGTTCTCTAATAACCTTCGGTATATTATTAAAAATGTTTATTGCCATTCGATTACTGTTTTTACGGCAGTATGCTGTCCTACATCTTGGCATTGCCAATTTTGTTGGATCCTTTGACATTTTGCCCACCTTATAAACATTTTCGCTATCGGCTGTATTGAATAAGTGAGGATATTTTTTTACAAATACTCCCAATTCCAATATATATAAGCATGCTAATGTTAAGAGTTTATGTCTTTTAAAAATAAGCCTGCACGATTCTAGTGGGTCTGCACTAAACACAGCTCGTAAACACTTTTTTTGCACAAAATAAATGCCTTATTGCTGTCTGTGGCTTTATCGCTAAGGCGTTAGTTCAAAATTGATTGGGAAAATTTGACAGTTTCGGATAGCTTGATGCGCTGGCGTCTGTACAATTTTATCTCGATCCACAGCATTGACGGCACAACATTGTGCCGTCAAGAACACATTCTCATAACTAATTATTGCCAGTCGACGATGTAGACTCCTAAGCCATTACTTAGGTGATAAAATAACATACAAGCGAGTTTTCAAGTCGTTAATAACATGAGAGGTCGTTAATTTCAGTATGCCTTAGCAGTAAATTGAGAATGCCGTAAGCTTTCTTCAGAAAGTAAAAGTCTTTGAGATTATCTCCGTGTGCCATCTAAGGTAAACTCGTTGGAGATATTAGTCAACGGTAGGTACCTAAAACTGTGAGAGCAGCCATGACAGAAGAGAGCAGTGGTGGCCCAGTCGCCAGTGGTATCGGCCCCGACTTACAAGGTTCGAACTCAGGCACTTTACATTGTGTAAATAATTTAATGACCACTTTTCAAAACGGTGAAGAATAATATTATGAGGAATCATGTCTTGGACCCAAAAAATCGAAGACATGTAACATCTACCAAACCGCACTGGGCCCGCGTCGTAGATTACGGCCCACTTCCTTTCACCGAGAGGAGGCCTGAGTCCGAGCAGTGGAAACAATATAGACTGATTATAATACATTACCTAAAACTTACCCAAATTGTAGGTAAATGTGAAACAAATTTTCTAGAACTTAGTAAAATGAATTTTATAGGTATGTTTTTAATAGCTAATCTACGTATACAGGGTGGCACGAAAATCGATGCGCAAACTGTAACCATGAATTTAGCACATGATTCTAGACCCCTAGCGTAGATTATTTTTGTTTGTTCGGCTGTCAGTTAGTTGTTTCATAGAACAGTCTCTCTGTCAGTGACCTAGATATATGGTCAAAATATATTAAAGTCCTAGAGTTTCTAAGTAACGCTACATAATTAAAAAAATGCTTCCTCACCCTAACTCACTTATTTTGCTGTGCCCGACAGGGTCCATAATTATGATCTAATTAATAATAATAATAAATAAATATCTTAGGACAACCAACACAGCGTTATCTGATCCCAAACTAGGCAGAGCCTGTGCTATGGCAACCAGACAACTGATAAACATACTTATAGTATATATCTAAATACATACATATTATAGAGAAATTACACCCAGACACAGAACAAATGATTGTGCTCATCACACAAACATTTGTCCTGGGTGGGAATCGAACCCACGACCTCAGTCTTAGCAGTCAGGGTCACTAACCACTAGACTAACAGGCCAGTAGTATTATAAGTTTACCACATCAGAATACATGTGGAATGCAATAAAAGTATTGAGTATTAAGTTAAACATAATATTAAATATATTTACACAAAAGGATGGTATAATTGCTATTGTCAATCATTCGTAAACTTCTAATAACCGACGAAAAATTTCAGAATCATGTACTGAATCCACGGTAACAGATGGGTAATTGCGTAAATCACTATGAGTTTAATTTTGACAGTTGCACCACATCCATGGCATTTATTACGTTACCAACCAGAATTTTTTTTCGAAATGAGGAAATAATGGATTAGCAATAAGTTACAAAATGTCGCAGTTTCTGATTCATAGCGTGTTACGTAATTAGGTTGCAGGTTGCGCGTTGATGTCTTTGCCACCCTGTATAATTTTATGCTTTGTTTTTTTAACTAACACTGTACTTATATTAAAAATAAAATATTTTTGAGAATAGAACCTAATACTTGCATTGATAAAGCCAATCGCGCAGTCACTGCGTTTACCAAGTGGTTATTGTAATTATTGGTGTCTAACGCTTATTCAACAGAATATGTAGCAAATGGATTATAGTAGCATATTATATAGATAAAACTTCCACATTTTTTCTAGTCTAGTCGTTTTTTATTTTATTTCACTCACCTTGTAAAAAGAACAGGCCCACTAACACGATAAAACAACAACGCATTTTGGGAATATCTTAATACTTTAAGCAGTGTCACTTTTCTCCATACAAGCACTATTTGATACTGATCCGATGCAAACACGAGACGATGTGTACTCTCGGGAGGCACTGAACATGAATTATGGTGAGCTTATGGTATACGACAGAGATAAGTTTTGATACTTGAACCGAAAAAGTAAGCCTATTCAAGTTTTTACCTTTGGTTATAGCAACGGTTACTAAGAATGACACATCATGGATGATTTATCCAGAATCTGCCTCTCTTAAGTAATTCACCTCTTGCAATCCCGAAAGATAAGGCATAGTAGGTACACCCACATTTCGCAAGTTTAAAGTACCATGTAATGAGTAGGCGACCCTGTTACCCAGCACGTATGCAGACTCCGGGCTGCTGCTGAGAAATTTCAGATGAAAAAACCCAATAACACTTTATTCAATCAGGTTCAGTCTAACCCAGGACCACATGCGCAGCAGTAGTGGTTTGCAATTAAACCATTGGGGATGAAGGTAGTCAGTCTTAAGAAATCCTATAGTTTAATGCTCGTTATTAGATCTTATTCTGTGAGAATTGTCCGCTATTTGAGGACCTTTTTACCCAGTACGGGGTATAAATATTATCGTAACAAAAAAATCGTAAGCAGATAATTTGAACTCCAAACTTTCTATTTAGGAAGTTCAGATTATAGTAAAAGCAATTCAAGTATCAAGATTGCTTCGCATAACATGTGAAATGCAAATAGTGTCTCGCGGTATATACGAACATCAATCATTTGGAGAGTAGTCGGTGTAAACTCTATAGAAAATAAATCATTATACAATTTATTTTAATCGTTTAAAGGTGTATCATATTGGAATCGTAGCAAAAAGTGATCGCATGTTATTATATTGTAGTTAATTGATTTTTAAATGGTAGTTAAAGCTAACGGCTTTTTTTTGTTCAACTTGTAGGTCTAATTTAAACGAGTTGAGGTAGGTGTCTGTTTTTATGCGTTACCATCTACTGTGAGGATAATGATTGTATAAGTAATTAAGACAGGTAATATATACTCCTAGCTTTTGCCCGCGACTTCGTCCGCGTAAATGTCGGTTATCGCAGACGCGATAGAATAGAATAAAACCAGCCAAGTGCGAGTCGGACTCGCGCACCGAGGGTTCCGTTCAAACCTGCACCCTAATTGCGAAACGCACAATAAAATTTATCAGAATCTGAATGGGATTGAAGATTATTTCTAAACCATTGCGTCATTTGTTCGAATAAATTGTCGGCTCAGCAACGTAAATAACGCAATGAATGTTGTTTAACTATGAATATTAAACCAATTCCTACCGATAAAAAGTTCCGCAATTACCCCTCTGTATGTATTCACGGTTTATGCATAAGGTTTATGTTTACGGTGAAAGTTTACATGGTAATGTACATCATATATATTTTTTAGTTTTATCATTCTCTTATTTTAGAAGTTACAGGGGGGGGGGGGGGGGCACATTTTAGCATTTTTTTAAATGATATTGGAAACCTCAATATCATTTTTGAAGATCTATCCATAAATACCCCACACGTATGGGTTTGATGAAAAAAAATTTTTGAGTTCCAGTTTGAAGTATGGGAACCCCAAAATGTATTATGGTTTTTCTATTTTTGAGTGAAAACCTTAATGCGGTTCACAGAATACATCTACTTACTAAGTTTCAACAGCATAGCTCCTAGAGTTTCGGAAAAAAGTGGCTGTGACATACGGACGGACAGACAGACAGACAGACATGACGAATCTATAAGGGTTTCGTTTTTTGCCATTTGGCTACGGAACCCTAAAAAGTAGCCTATGGCGTTTCTTGGGGTTCAAATGTGGGGTACCACATTTTATCAAAATTGGTTCAGTGGTTTAGTCGTGAAAGCAAAACAGGCAGACAGAGTTACGCATATACATTTATAATATAAATTAGTATATTAGTAGTAGTAATATTTGTCAATTAGTATAGAAGTATAGATATGCCTATACTTAAGTAAAATAAGTAATAAGTATCTAGATTTAGCTAAATTCAAAGGCGAATATTCATACATTAACCCGGAGTTACATATGGAATGTAGGAATGCATGGAATTTACTGCAGGTATCTAGGTCATCCTAATACAGATGTTAAGCTAAGATGATTTATTCAAGGTGAAAGTTCTAAAATAGCCCGTGAAATTTTAATTTTATTACGTTTATAGCATCAGCAGGGCAGTGTGTTGAACAAAATATGATACGGAACCGTAAAAAAAACGATTTTTTTAAATAATTATAATCATTTAAATCACCAATACCTTCTTAGTTAATTTAATTGGATTGAATGTTTTTTTCATGAAATTGCAAAAAACTTAAGAAAATTTTACTTTCGCGATCATCTCTGGATCTTCCACCTTGATCATTACTATTATTTGGTAAGACACAGTAGTAGCTAGGTAGTTGATGCATATATATAAAAAACTGGGAGATATTTAATTAGTCCAGTTGATTCTTGAACCAGTTCAGTGTGGGAGCCACCACAACATTTTGCAAGCGTCTTCCATACTGTTACAGTTCGGTTAGACAAGAACTGCTTTATAGTGGTTTTCCTCGATGATTTTTCCACTACGGAACCCTTATAGATTCGTCATGTCTGTCTGTCTGTCTGTCCGTCCGTATGTCACAGCCATTTTATTCCAAAACTATAAGAGCTATGCTGTTGAAACTTGGTAAGTAGATGTATTCTGTGAACCGCATTAAGATTTTCACACTAAAATAGAAAAAAAAAACAATAAATTTTGGGGTTCCCCATACATAGAACTGAAACTCAAAAATGTTTTTTTTCATCAAACCCATACGTGTGGGGTATTTATGAATAGGTCGACTGTCGCAACAAACACTATCGAAACTTCAAATCGCGGGAGAGCAATTCAAAGTTGTAATTTGATGTTAAAGAATCAGTATTATAACTTAGGTAAAATTATGTTTGGAATAAATTGTACATTTTATACAGTTTTTCTTTCCTTGACAACGAATTTCAAATTTCATATACTTTTCTAAATATTTCACTTTCGATAATGTTTTACGCTTATAATAGCCAGAATTTCATCGAAACTACCAAATTCGATAGTGTTCTCACACTTGTGATTATCGAATATGGTAGGTTCAATTTTTTTAGTAACCAAAAATAACATCAATATTATCGAAACTACCACTTTCGACAACATCGACTAACCATTTTAACAAAATCTTAAGATTAATAAAAACAAAATCTAAACACGAAACGTTACTAACCTAACGAAATGAAACTAACGCGACCTCACTCCGCCACATTGCGGCGAACACTAACGATTCTGGTAGATTCGGGACGCTCCGCTCGCGCAACACGCTTGCATAGAACATCATTGTAAGTACCACTTCCAAAGATGTTCGTTGCGTAACATATTCTGTTTCGATTTTGTTCAATTAAAAACTTCTTTAATAATTACTTTTTAATTATTATTTTTGATGTATCTGATAGAGTTTTAAATTCTCTTTTCAATTATGTAAAAAAGCAAAAATCAAATTTTTGTAGTTTCGATAGTGTTTGTTGCGGCAGTCGAGGTCTTCAAAAATGGTAATGAGGTTTCTTATATCATTTTTTTCTAAACTGAATAGTTTGCGCGAGAGACACTTCCAAAGTGGTAAAATGTGTCCCCCCCCCCCGTAACTTCTAAAATAAGATAAAACTAAAAAAAATATATGATGTACATTACCATGTAAACTACCACCGAAAATTGGTTTGAACGAGATCGAGTGAGTAGTTTTTTTTTAAAACGTCATAAATCGTAAACCGCAATTTACCTTACATTCAATCAACTAAAATATAAAAATTAAAAAAAAAAAAATTTTAAACCAAGAATACCTACAGGTTTGTACGGAACCCTCGGTGCGCGAGTCCAACTCGCACTTGGCTGGCTTTTAGGTCGTTGGACTTAATAACATCTTTCGGTGACTGAACAGATGGTAGTTTTTGGAGCTCGAGATGTTAAGTGTTTCGAGGATTGTTTTTATCTATGTGTAAAACAGTACATTAGTCAACGTTCAGTGTCAACAACCAGCCTGCAATCCATTTGTAATAGCGTTTTGGATATTTGGCAACTGCTCATGGGGATTCCGAAAAAACGTTGTATCATCTGCGAATAATGAAAGTGGCAGCGGATTCAAGTCTGTGGAGTTATAATATAAATATCAGTGCACCCAGCACCGATCCTTGAGGAACTCCGCTGAGCACTTTACGAGCCGTAGAAAGAACGGCTCCAACGAGATACACGGAACGTTCTTTTGGTAAGAGAACCATTTATCCAAGCTAATACACTGCGTATGCCAAAGTGTTCAAGTTTATTGTTAATCAGACGTCGCAGAGGATGCGATCAAAAGCTTATTCTTAATACAAGTATATAACATTCATCCATTCGTGTGCGCATTATCAGGGACAAATCTATATTGCCCTCCAAGATAATTTGCTCCTGTGATAGGAATTCTTTGATAGGAGTTTGTAGTATAAGGTATGGGTAGTATAGGGAATATAGTTTGTGGATAGTATCATGTCAGTAGTTTATTATAAAATATTTTGGCGTTGACATGTAGGTATTAATCTTAACAAGGCAATAGAATAAGTAGCAGGTGGCGTTCCGAAGTTTCTGCCTACCTCCATGGGAAAAAGGCGTGAGTTTATGTATTTAACTCAGCGTTGTAAATAAATAACAATAAGTAGGTACTTATACCTACACTTGTTTTTTGAGAGTGGGAAACCACCAAATGATGTCTCCCGCTCTGGGTGGAGCGGTTTTAGTCAGTAAAAGTCTGACAAACCCTGTCAGACTTATACTGATTAAAACCCACCCGTGTTCCTTCAGATGCCTATGCCAGGGTCACGGTAACTCTTTCGAACAATTCCGCGACTCTAGCAGGCATCGGTCCTAGGGGACCTCCTCGGTTTACTTCTAATAACACTGTGGTGTGTTTGTGTATTGAGTTCTGATGGCTTTAACACTTATAGGAGGGTATATTTTAACATTACATTTACTTTACAGACTGGGGCAGTTAGACAGCATCAGATTTAGAAGGCAAAGCATCATCTTGGCAATATAGATTAGACATGCTTTCGAGGATAGTCTTGTTAATAATCTCATTAAATATTCTATTTAATATGGCTTCAATGATCTACAACCAGGTCATAGGGAGAAATAATGTAGAGGGAAATATAAAATCATTATTGCAATAACAAATTGTATATTTCATTCTTAAACTTTTAATATTGTCTTTAACAAAAACTATATACATAGTATACAAACAAACATATTACTCTGAAAGTCTACTGTGACCTAAGACTATTTCATCTTGACAGGTGGAACTAAACTCAGATGAACTGAATATGACATATCAGTGCCATTTCTCATTGAAGGCAATGCCACCCCGACATGCCAAGATATACTGGGCAGACTGTACCTTATCGAATGATTCCTTTATTCCGTATAGACGATTGTATTTGGTTGTCTATGCTTGTGTAATATTTCATATAACCTAATAATTTAATAACTTTTTTCATATCTCCATCGAAAAACGCGGTAGAAACTTGCTTCTGTAAAGTTTTGATTTTAGCTTTATTCTCTGCATTTAATTCCATTATTTCCTTTTCTGTTTCTGCATTCTCTACTTCTTCATTCTTCTCCATTATCTTCATTAAGAATTCTTGGTCTACAAATTCTGTATTTTCTGGGATTTCTTTGCCTCTTAGACGTAGCATGTAGATACCTTAAAATAAAGTTAAAGAATTATTTTTTCACATGGACAATTTTAACCAATTTTTTAAAATGATTAATGATTTATCATCTGTAAGTAGGGTTGTACAAATATTTTTAGTCATCAATCTTATTTTTAAAACTGGATTAGGTTGTTGTTTTTGTCTGACTGCTCTGACAAGAAAGGGCGAAACAAACTCAGAGGTCACTGTCTTTTTTTAAGTGCAGATGTAATCTTGATTAGATCATGTGAATCATGTAGATTGGTGGCAGTTAGTGCATGTATATGTCAGTAAGTGTAGGAGTATGTGTAAACATTTGAAAGATAAAATGATAGACAAAATGATGGTTGATAATATTAATATCATCACCATCATTTCAGTTGAAGCACAACCACTGCAAGACATAGACCTTCCTCAAAAATTGGATGGGTTTGCTATAATTACCAAGCTTGGCTGGCAGGTTCCCTTCTTCTTCTCAGTTAAAGCTTATAGGAAGTAGTAGAGAACATGCATTTTGTGGGACTGTCTTAAGTCATTTTCGTTTCAAAAAGAGCTGATTGCCACAATAATTATCATATATAAGTTCTAACTTCTTACCTCTTGTTAATGGTTCCAATAATGTTTTGTAAGCTTCATTCACAAGTGATGAGTATTTCTCTGAGATTTCTTGTTCCTTTTCATCCCTGAAATGTTTTAATAAAGTGTTTTATTTACTTATTTAATTTAATCATGAATTAAGCTTATGTCTATAAAACATTGCAATTGATTGTGGATGTCTGTTTAACTGTAAATTTTAAGTAGTGGTTGCTAACCTCTTTAGTAATCAATACAGTCAGCAGATACTTCAGGTTCGCTGGTTCAAACTGGTATTCTCACAACAACGAATGAAATATCCTTGAAAAAAAAAACTAGTTACCTGTTGGCAAACTTATCCGGATGTAAATACTTCTGCAATTCCTTATATTTCTTCGCTAGCTCCGTCTCATCCAAGTCGTAAGATTCACTAACTCCCATGATTTTGAAATAATTCTCTCCCTTGGCTGGCTGTTGTAATGCATTGCAACTCCCACAAAATAAAGCGTTCTCCTTGTTTGGAACATCTTTGCCACAAGACCAACATGATGAAAGGCGAATTTGTCTGAATAAAGATTGTTTTATCGTTTGGTTTATTAATAAACTTCTTAAACTCATAATTTTGAGGTTAATTTAAGTTTTTACGTATTGAAAGGGCCTTGAAATGGTTATGGGAATAATGAAAATGTTTCAGTGAGGTCACGATATGTACACATTAGCTATAATCAAATGATTTTGGGCAATTTTTCAGTCAACAAAATATCTTCGATCATAGTTTTTCGTTTCGTTTACAATTTGACATTGACAGTTTGCAATCAGCTGATTTGCAAACGTTTAGTTTTTGCTAAGTTCCTTGGATATTGAATGTTTACTGTGACAGGCAAAGACGTAATGAAACGGAAATGAGTAAACTGAGTAAGAAGCAGTAAATATTATAAATTAATCATCATCATAATTTCAGCCGAAAGATGTCCACTGCTGGACATAAGCCTCCAAGCACTTCGATCGGTTTTGTGCTTCCCGCATCCAGCGGAAAATATAAATTAATATTACATAAAATATATATTTTCGATTTTAGATGATACTGTTTTCATGAATTAAAACAATAATTGGCTTAAACTATCATTTAGAACGACATATAAAAAGAAAATTAGTAGCTCATTGTAAAATTCATGAAAATATTGATGGTTTTTGAGAAACGAAAAGCTTTTGTCAGGACTCTCAATGTCAACATTGTCAACTACAAATCGTTTCATACTGACACTGACAGTTGGTAAACAGCTTTCGATGCTAAAACGTGATCATTTATTTTCATTTCGTGAAGGCGGAAAGTGTAGAAAGCTTTAACCATGGTGAGTTACTTCAGCATGGACGGTGCCGAATCCACAAATTTTCAGAAGGAAATAGCTGGCATGATGCACGGTTTTGGTGACAATCCGAACCCGAACGCGGCCACCGTTGTGTTGGTCGAAAGTATAGTTCAACAACAGCTAAAGTTCATGATACAGGAAGCCAATCAGAACTGCATCACAAGAGGCAGCAGATCTATAACCAACTACGATATCATTTTCTTAATGAGAAAGAATATAAAGAAGCTAAAACGCTTACACGACTACCAACTAAAATTGGATCAAATTGACAAAAAGTGTATATTGAACATCGGTACGCCTGCTGAGGCATTGGTAACAGGGCTGATTGAAGATGAAAAAGATCCGACAGTCAGGAAGCGCAGGACTCACATAGACATTATCAAAGAATTTGATGAGTATAATGAAGTTAGCCAAATTAAGTTTGATTCCATTGATTACTTACGAAAAGTACGTGCCGCTAAAATTACAGAGTCTATGACCTTTGAAAAGTACGAAGCATACCATAAAGCTAGATGTGCATCTTTCCGTTCTGGTTACGGTATTGGCAAAGGCTTTGTCAAGCTTGAACGTTGGTTGAATCCCGTAAAAGAATTCAAGATCACCCAACCAGCACTAGAAGTGTTATGTTTTGTTGCATATGAAACCGTTGCAGAGATTGTAGACGGAGTCTTCTTAGTACGACAGGATGCTAAGAAGAAGAGCGGAGACCCATTCAGCAAATTTGAAGGTGGATATTTCTGCAACCCGGTCAGTTTGATCAATGCTGTGTACATCAAGTCTGGATACGAGGGAGTGCCAGCTATAACGGTTGCTGAAGTAAGAGAAGTATTGCGAAGATATTATACACCGACAGTGGGCATGAATGGACTGTTCTATAGAAATATGAGCTTGGATCTACCCATCAAATACTTGGCATTTTAAAGTGTATGTGCATATAAGCTTTTGAAAAAAAAAAAAGTGAAAATGATGATTACTCATTCAATATGAGATAGTAGAAGAAACGGGTAGGTTGGTCGGTCATCGTAGGAGCGCAGGTATCCTATTATCTACTAACTAACTTTTGCCAGTGGCTTTGCCCGCATATGATACATAAAAGCCTTTCTCTTGAATAATTCTGTCTATTGATGAAAACCGCACTCAAATGTTGCATAGTTTAAAAGATCTAACCGTACAGACGGGGAAAGTGACTTTGTTTTATACTATGTTAAGATGAAAATCTTAAGAAGTCAAAATAGATTTAAATGAATGGGAGGAACCCGTTGAAGTCGATGATGAAGACTCGAGCAAATAAATGATAATGAATAATATTCATTTATAGTTTAAAATTATTTTTTAAATCCCTAATACTAATCTGACATTTCAAATCTTTTGTGTTTGTTTTTAGGAATAGGAGTTTGACATTACTCCTGTCACATTAGTATCTGGGTTGAAAAAAAGAGCAGTTTTTTTCTTTCATTTGCATGTTTTCCGTTAACACATCTTACAGTACCAGAATTGTTGACATCGGCACCATTTCCGTACAGAAAAATTAATGGGAAATGTTTGGAATCGTGTTACGGTTGCTGATGTATCTATGAATTATTTTATATTCATTTATGTGATTAATTACATTTATTATCCAATAGAAGCTATGTATAATATCCTTAGAAATTAACATATTGTACTTCAAATTATACATTTCATCAACCAACTCATTGTTCTCAATTCCTAAGAATGTTTTTTTTTAAGCGTAAACTTGTTTTGGCCTGTTGAGCAATTTTTGGTAGAGGAATATCCTCAAGGGTTCTCGTCACTAATATGCTAATGTTAACAGTATATCTGTAGCTATTAATAGTTTTATGTTTCCGGGGGAGAAGAAAGTTCCGTATCCATTACTTTTTAGCCGGATCTTTTACCTAATTGATTTTTAATAGATAGATGAAATTCTGTATAAGAGGTGATTAAGTAAAATTAAATATTTAGTGACTAAATTATAAAGAAAAAAAAACAAAAGAACGACCCGCGCAATGCAAGTTGAAACATTTCCTCCAAGTAAAGCGTCAAGTGGCGTCAACTAATTTTCGAAGTCACGCGCATCGACACCGATTGGGTAATAAAGTTGAGATCCGTATCCGTATTCGCGGATCTTGACACCAAATATCAGTATCCGAATACGGATATTTGGTGTCATTTGTCTATGTTTTTGAAGTGAAAACTTGTTTAGCGTAGTGCGTTTTTTTGTTGGAGCAGACCATATGGGTTCGCTTTATTATTATACTCTTTGGGTTCGCTTCACTGACTGATGTAACCACGTTACTGAGATGCTAATGTGACGTGTGTGTGTGTGTGTTACTGTGATGTGTGTGTGTGTCTTCTCCAAAGTTGTAGGTTTTCACATCTGTCATTATTCCCCATGACTACCAATTTTTTTTTGTTTTCATTACTATAGAATAAGATACATCATGTATTATTCTTTACTAATTTTTGCCAGCGGCTTCGCCCGCATGAAGGCCGGAAATTATCCCGCGGGAACGTAATACCGGGATGAAAAGTATGTTTTCATGCAGGCTATAAACTATCTATGTACCAAATTTCATCCAAATCCGTTCAGTAGTTTTTGCGTAAAAGAGTAACAAATATCCATACATCCATACGTTCTCGAAAACTTTCACATTCATATTAAACTAGCTTTTGATAGCGGCTTTGCCCGCATAAAGGTTTGAAATTAGCCTGCGGTAACGTACTACCGGGATAAATAGTACCCTATATGTTAATCGAGGTTATTAACTATCTGTGTACCAAATTTCATCAAAACCCTTTAGTCGTTTTTGCGTGAAAGACTAACAAACATCCATACATCCTCACAAACTTTCACTTTCATTATAATGTATTAGTAGGATCTTAGTAATTAATAGAATTGTTTTTTTGTATAAAGGTTTTTTTGTTCTCACAATGTTATATTTTTGTAAAATGTCTGTTTCTTAATATTATAATTAATGAAGCTATTTATGGTACAACTATAGATAGTTAAAAATACTCAATGAAGCGAAAGGTTCACATATTTTGAATTTGGTGTGACGATTAGTTTTTAGTAAGTTTTTCATTCAATGAATAAACAATGATAATAAATTAAATGCATTTTATTTTTAATTGCATGAATGTATTTACTAGAAAACCCACTAAAGCTGTTTATATTTTTTGCGTTGTCAAGGATGAATTTTCCAAAATAATTAAGTACTTTCCCTTCAAACTCTAGGGAATTGTGACGGGTATGGCTGCTCGGAGGATAAAATCAGAAACGAAGTTATCCGGAAAAGAACTGGAGTTACCGACATAGCTTGCAGAGTAAGTAGGTTAAAGTGGCTGTGGGCTGGCCATGTTTGTCGACGGACCGATGGCCGATGGAGCAGACGACTCCGAGTGGAAACTGCGTATCGGCAAGCGTAGTGTGGGACGCTCCCCAGCTAGATGGACCGACGACCTCAAAAAGGTGGCTGGGACAGATTGGATGCGGAAGTCGGAGGACAGGGTGTTGTGGCGCAAAATGGGAGAGCCCTATGTCCAGCAGTGGATTGCGATAGGCTGAGTTGATTGATTGATTGATTGATGAGTGAATACAAGTGAATACAAACAAATAAATACACATGTATTTCAGAATCCCTTCCATACGAATTACGTTACGATTTGTGTTGCGTTTAGGCTACAACTCTGTTATTTATTTATGGTTTTAGAAACTAATTTTACAGTGATGCAAAAGCAAAATTCACAGATGAAATATTAAATACTTCATGCATCACTGACTTGGGTATTCATGTTTGGAACATAATCCTGGCCATTTTAGTGCGCAATTCATAGAATTTCAAATCATTTTGATACAATTTCGCTCTTTTCATGTAGGGTTGCCAGGCGTCCGGATAAAGCCGGACACAGTCAGGCTTTTTTGTTGCATGTCCGGCTAAATTAGATGATGTCCGGCCTGTCCGGCTTTTTGTAGGATTTTTAAAATATGATGATTTTTGTTTTCACGCCACCTTGTACTGCTAGCGCAAGTGAGCGAACTAGCACTGTCCTCCTCGCGTAATTACCTAAGACTCAATTTAAAAGGGAAAATCAGCTTTTAAAATTTTTAGCCAAATATATTAATTAGATTATGCTACAAAAAAAAAATAAGTGTAATTAGTTCATCAGTCTTATGATTAGTTTTGTTTTAAGACTAAACAATTAAAGATATCCGGCTTTTTTACCCAAATGTTCGGCTAAACTGGCAGGTCTGTCCGGTTTTTCGGTTTTATGACCTGGCAACCCTAATTTCATGCAACCACCGTGTTAAATGCAATGTTGGTAATTTGGCACTTAGTTGTTAAAATTGCTGGTTTTATCCATTAGGTAATGGAAACCCACTTCATCCTCGTGTAGATATACCTCGTAGATCGATTTTAATTTTATGGTAGGGAAAGCAGTTCCCTTGGGATTCTGATTTCTCCACGTTCCAAAAATCCAAAATATGTGCCGAATTGATCACTTTTATGCAGCAGGTAGGTACTTTAAAAACGATAAACGCATAATTGGATTAAACCGCGAGACGGACTCACTATCCCATTCGTTCGTTACCTTTTGTGCAGTAGCGGCTACTTACCTAGGTGGGTATCTACTTACTGGCTGTTGCACGTGACTTCGTATGCGATCAGAATGAAAAGTAGTATATGTCCTTACTAGCACCCTAATTGCGTAACACATTATTAATCAGAATCTGAATCAATTTGAAGGTGGAAAAGGAAGACTTCATAGTATAGGTAAACAACGCAATGAATGTTGTTGAATGTCTAAGGAATTAAAGCCATTCCTACTATTAGTGTTATGCGATTACCCCGCAGCTCATAGTGTAGGTATCTGTGTGCTAAACTTCATCAAAATCCGTTTTACCACGAATGTAACTTACGCATTAATAATATTATCTATTAGTTAGGACACTAATCACCTAAGAAATCATCAAATGACGTCTCGTGCTCTGAGCGGAGCGTGAGGGCGTGTCAGGCTTTTGCTAACTAAAACGCACCCGTGTTCCTTCAGTTGCCCATATGCTAGGGCCGCGATATCTCTTTCGAACAAATCTCGCGACCCTGGCAGGCATCGGTCTTAGCAGACCCCTTCAGTACTGCTGACATCTCTTTGAGGCGCGCGTGGAACACTACGCGCCGTCGACATGGGCCTGGTCTTTACCGGGCGGCGAGCTACCCATTGCTCGCTGCCCGCAAGCGCGCGCCTACGGTGGCCGGGTCCGCGATCGATTCCCGACACCCGGGGCGTCTCCTCCTGCGGCGGCTAGGGACGTGAGGGCGCAGAGACTGCCTCTCCCTCATGCATCCCGCCTTCTCCTTCGCGAGCATAATTGCTTCGCAGAAGGAGGTGACAGCTTGCCATGCCCTCTCGCTCCGTACCAGGGCTGGACGCGTGAGCTTGTCGTCGCCGATCACCTCCACAACGATACGGCGGTGCTCCACCCAGGCAGCCACACCTCCACCGTATGCTCAATCGTATCCTCCAGACGATGCACGCAATGGAAAACCCGGGCGTTTCCTCCTTATTCGGAACAGGAACCTCCCGAACAGACATGTCCGGTGAGGACTTACGTAAGGCGGAAGGTGAGGATGCCGTGGCGCCTCTCTATCCACTCCTCAAAGAGAGAGACTTAGCGCCTCAATTGTGGCGTGCAATTGTCGACTTCGGTTTTGAATGATTCAAAATTTGGTTTTAGGAAGATAAAGATGTTACTTCTACCTACGGTGTAATTTTAATTTCTACAATCTCTTCGAGAAACCAGTTACTTTTTAAATCTTTTCCTACTTGGTTATTCCGAAGCGACCTTAAAACGAAGTTTAAAGGCCCAATTAAAATAAAATGGAGCTCAGTGACGCTGAAGTTTTTAGTGCTTTTGACAGATTTCATTTTATGGACAAATAAAACTATAATATAATGGCTCGAGGCTGTTTAAGATTTTATATTGTGTTAATATTGTGCAAAATAGACCTTTATTCTTGAGATTGATCGCAGCAAGGATTCAGCAGAATTCAGCACACACTGACGGTAGAAATTTCATTTTGGCAGTTCAACAACATTCATTGATTTATTTAGGTTGCTCAGCAGTCAATTTTTTAAAACATTTGAAGCAATGGATTAGTAATAATATCCTTCATATGCTGACGATACTACGATGTGATTGATAGTGTACCCTACCTACCCAATTAGGATTCTAGTGGTTGTAATGTGTTACTGTCTTATGATGACTTAACTAATAGGTAAGTATTTAAATAATATTAGCATATTTATTTTTGTAAATTTAATTTACGTAGGTGTTACAAGATAAGAATTAAGTTTACGAATGTCTTTACTTACTAGTGCATGGTCACATATTTTGTCTGCCTCGTTGTTCTAGTGGTCGCTAGCGCTACTCTGAGCTTGATGTTCTGGGTTCGATTTCCGGGTCGGGCATATTGTTACCGGGAATTTCTCAGTAACAGTCCGCAGTTTGGATGTTGGTGGTATGAACCAACAAGCAGGCACTATGTGTTATACAGTCTGTGAAATCATGACTTTGATATGAGAACAATTTTCGCGGGATGGCGTGTCAGACTTTTACTGACTAAAACCCACCCGTGTTCCATCAGTTGCCCATGTGCCAGGGTCACGGTATCTCTTTCGAACAATCACGCGACCCCGGCAGATATGAGAACAATTCGGTGCACATTTATTTTTCGATTCGGACCGGTGCGGTGAATTGGCCGCGTAGATCGTGTGATATAACATCTCTAGAATATTAGATAATAAATTAGATTAAGTTTTGTGTGACTAGGGTTAGTTTCTTTAGTTTACGATTAATTGATTATTTGTAAAAGTACGATGGGCTTGGCATCGTCACATATGTGTGCAAAAATCCCTAAATTAAATTAAATAAAAAAAAAAGAACATCTCTAGATTTATTCCTTTGGGGTAATGTAAAGTTCAAAGTCTACATGGATAAGCCAGATACGATTAACGTATTGGAATCAAACATTCTTCACGTTATTCGTCATATACCACTCATGAATTACTCGTACTCATCATAGATAATTAGATCTTCAGAATGGCACATGTTTAACGCAGTTACGGCCAACATTCGAAAGAAATCATCTTAAAATGTAACCTTGTTTCGTGTGGTGCTGGGCGTAAAGAATATCACCATCCCATTTCTTCCTGTGGGCGTCGTATGAGGTGACTAAGGGACTTACTGGAGAATGGGCAGCAGCGTTCTCTATGCATTGTACCACCATACTGAGATCACCAACTCGCCTGTCAAGCGTGGCGATTATGGCAATCCCCCCAAATTGGAGTAGACCTGAGTCCAGAAGTGGAAGTCTTCCGGCTGAAATGATGATGAAGAATCTTAAAATTATAAGATAAGATAAGATAAGATAAGATCATTTATTTGCTTAAAACATGGTATACATAGGTGTTGTTATAAAAATAGAAATATAAACGTAAGGAACGCTTAATTTGTATCCTCGTAAAGATAACCAGAAAAACTATATGTTATTGTTTTACTATTGAAAAAAGTAACCTCTATATGAATCACATTTTACTACTTACCTATACTTATAATAAAACTGTAGAGAGGTCAATTCTGTACATTGAAAATATATTCAAAATTAATATTGGAGGATGAATGGTGATCGATACTGATGCCAAAAATGCAATCAGTAAATTTTTTGTTTGTCTGTCTGTCACGCATGGGTCAAAAACTACTGAAGGGATTTTAACCAAACTTGGTACGATTGTAGTCCATACTCCTGGGCAGGTTATAGGCTATATAACATAACGCTAAGACACATAAGACCCGAGCAGTGACGACAAATTTGAAGCAAGTCGGATGAAAATGCGCTTTCGAGCTAAAACAAATTAACCTGGATTAACACAGACGCTACTTTTTATCCCGGTAGTACGTTCACGCGGGATATTTTCCGACCTCCACGCGGGCGAAGCCGCTGGCAAAAGCTAGTAACAGACTAAAACTTTAAACCTACCTGACATTGCAACACTGACAATTATAGCGAGACTTCCAAGCACACGCCTTGGCCTTTTGAGAGCGGTTGCTTGCAAATTTAATTTTGTCTAGCTGAGTTATAGCGTCTCTTATTGGATGTAGGACGGCGCTCTGAATTAGTAATGGCGGACGTATGCGAGGTATTTCCTTGAGGTAGTCAATACTTTGGTGTTATGGGCTGTTGGAGGTGTTCAGGGATTTGTAAGGGTCTGCATTTGATGTTAGGTTTAGTAATAAATCAAAGGTTTTGATTATGATGCAAAATATTTCTTGTAAAGGTTTTATTAAGTTACCAGCTTTTGCCTGTGACTTCGTCCGTGTAAATGTCGGTTAACGGGGACGCAGTAATATAAAGTAGCCTATGTCCTTTCTTGGGGTTTAAATTTACCCCGTCCCAAATTTGATCAAAAGTCGTGTCGTGAAAGCGTAACATACAGACAGAGTTACTTTCGCATTTATAATATTAAGTATAATAGTAAAGATTTTTGCCACATTGCCAAGCTTGCAACAGTATTTAGGATTGGGTATGTGGCTTTTGGGCTCGTTCTTTATTATATAGGACTCAAACACATGTAGCTGGTGAAATGAAGGCGAACTAAGGTACTCATAGTCGTAATAAGCCTATAATGTTTCCACTGCTGAGACGCAGGCCTCCTATTTGTGTGGGCCATACTCCATCACACGGGCCCAGTGCGAGTTGGGAGATGTTACTTTAATTTTTGTTCTAGGATATGCCGATTTCCTCATGATGTTTGCCTTCACCGTTTGGTACACCTTTGCCTAACGCTTCGGGAAAACAAAACTTAATGTTTTATGTTGTATTACGGATATCCTCATGGATGTCCGCCACCCTGGGGTGGGTGGAGGGGTCTGTCAGACTCTTACTGACTAAAACCACCCCGGTGTTCCGTCCCACATAGGCGTCGGGGACCATGGGAACCAATATGTCTTCCGCGATCCCGACTGGTGGCGCCCGCCTTTGCGGGCCTCCTCACGTTAGGGGGGGAATGAGACGTTAAATCCCCCCCGTACATCACACAGAGGCGCGCGCGGAACTCTACGTGCCACCGTCTCGGGTCCTAAGGAATAGGGGGCGACGGATGTCCCCAGATCCGTCTCCCCTGGACCCATTTAGGGGGGCTGGAAGAGGGCGTTATCCGCCCTCCGCCTACGCCTGGTGCGCCTGCTGCGGTCTGGGTGAGCGAAAGATATCTCCCGCTCCCTTTCCGCAGCCTCCTTCTGTGACATAACTGATTCGCAGAAGGATACCACTACGTCTCAGGACTCCTCGCTGCCGACCATCGACTCGACTACGGCCGGCAGCGACAGATCACTGCCTACTCCTGAGACGAGGGCATGACGTGGCTCCTGCCAAGCGCACATTCTGCCAGCGTATGCCGCGCCGTGTCCTCCCGGCAGTCGACGCAATGGTGACACCGGGCGTCCGGCTCCCTGTTTATGTGACACAGGTACTTCCTGAAGCAATATTATCGTAAGACATAACTTAGATCACCCTAGAACATTTACCACGCGTGTAATAATAAACGCGGAGTGATGTCTAACTTAACCCGACGTTATTTGATGATTTCCCACCAAAAAAACGTAATTCAAATTCTGATTAATAGAGTGAAACGCAATTAGGGTGCGGGTCGACGGCGGTCAAACTATGTGTGACGACAAATACTTTGGCAAAAGCAAGTAC
The DNA here is from genome assembly GCA_932294355.1 of Aporophyla lueneburgensis. NCBI lineage: Eukaryota > Metazoa > Arthropoda > Insecta > Lepidoptera > Noctuidae > Aporophyla > Aporophyla lueneburgensis. Next base: position 26,270,616 of record OW028751.1, on the reverse strand, counting down.
TAACATGGACATATCCATCTGGATTGTCGTAAAATTCGTCAATAAGCTTACAACAAGATGTTATTAACTCAGCATCGTTAACTGTGAGTGTTCAATTCACTTTTGATCCTACTTTAAGATCTAACTTTAGGTTTAAACTGTAGCGTATGAATAAGATATTGTGTGAGCGACTCGATGCGGTTTTTAAATTGTACTGCAATTTATGCCATTGATAAAGTGTTATCGATTTATGTTTTGGCCAAAAGTTTTAATTATGATGATATTCAAGATTCCCAGTGATTGCCCAATTAAACTCCTTCCGTTAATAAATGCAAGTAAGTAGACGGTTATGTACCTAAAGGCTTTCGTAGATAGAAGCGACGCGACACTTGAAAAACAAACTATGAAATCTTCATGGAAATTGTTCTACCAGAATCGCGTCGCACCGTCATGGCGTCACGTCGTCACTGTCGCGAGCCTTTAAGCATGAAATAATGAAAAATAGGTAAGTACTGCCTTTACCAAATAATTTGTCGAGCTGATTATTGTAACTAGTGGTCGCGCAGTGGTCTATAATTCATTTAAAATATCAGCTTTCTGCCCTCATTCTCCATATGAACTATAACTGTGGCAAATGTCACACGTGTGACGTTGTGTGAATCATTTATCGACTTCGAAATATAATTCTCAGAAGATCCCCTCTACATATAGCTGGTCGTATTCATACTGCATGGTTAGCCCGTGTATTTCGTGCTGAACATAAAATTTACGGGAGTCGGAGTGAAGCAATCAAAAGGTTTATATTACCTATGACATTGTGACGTTTGTAAGGGGGGAGGGGGACGTAGTAGGAGACGTTTCAATTTCGACTACGGTGAGTTCTAAGCGAGTAGGAATTGTTATAGTTTGTAGTGTTTACAGTCTGGCTTGAAGTGTTTGCTGAATTTAACAATCGTAGAGGCTTTCATAAAAGGTTCTTTGTAGAATCGACTAGGTAGATATGTATACTTTATCCATCTGCCTCTTTGAGTGGCTAAGCTTGTTGAATTTTGATTTGAAAATGATATCGAAACGAAATCGAATTGAATTTTAAATGATAAATGATTTTATTTATAAAAACTATAAACAAAAATACAAAAAATACTATTACAATTGTATATTAAATACTAGTTAATCAAATAAAAAAAATACCTTATAAAAATACCTGTATAAAAATATTTACGTTGACTAGGACCGGTCATTTAATGAGTGGTAATGAGCCGCCTCACGTAGGTTAGGTACTTACCTACTTGCTAATAGATGTTTACGACTGTCATAGTTACGTATAAAATATTATTGATGTACCCACATTATTTTTAGTGCTTAAGCAGTGTTGTTCATTTAATGCGAATGTGAGTATCAATACAAACCATTTCTGGTTTAATGATACAAAAGTAAAACGAACCTGTAAAGACTATAATGTATAAATAAATAAATAAAAAGAAAAAAAAATCTGTAACAAAACTGTTTACCTTTGCTAAATCCAAAATCGCCTTTAATAAAAGAAAATACTCTTATTTCCGGCAAACATGACGCAAAGAAAGACCAAAACACAAAAAAAGGGAAAAGATGGGAAAAAAACATGCGTTACATCCACGCTAAGCGGCCGTAGCTCAGCATAATGCTGTGTCCCTATGCGAGAGTCTTGACTTAAAAGTAAATTCTAGGCTTTCTTGATACAGAGGTGTTATTACTTGTTAAATGACTTTTTGAATGACCCTATGTGTGACATGTCAACTGTTTAATTTTATTAACATTATTTGATTGATACACCTGTGTGCATGACTTAGACTTGTAATCATAATTTATTTATTGATTAACTGTTTCATAATTTTGGTCAAGATTTGTTTCATTATTTGTAAAATTTTTGCATGAAACTTAGGCAGAATATACCTGGCTCATTATATTTCTGTAACAGCTTTATTGTAAAATACCTACATTCTATGCGAATAAATGATTTGATTTGAGACAGAGCCCCAGCGCTGGTTTTCAGCGACAGCCGGCTTTAACGTGATGACGTCAATCGGTGCAGCAAACAATCAGTAAAATAAATACTAATACTTATTCCTAAATGTAATAAATGTAAAAAGAAAAGTGGGAACATTCTGTCCCGACTGCAATTTGACGCACGCACCGCCAGCTTTTATTAATCTGTGGTGAAACTGTCAGAGAACTATTTTTACAATAACATACGTATTGATATTGTTCTCATTGCAGGGATACAGTCCTTCTCTCTAAGAGGAGCTTAGGGTAGGGTACCTCTGCCACCCCCCCTCCAGTGGGTTCCCGCATTGTCGATGCGGGGGGGCTCAGTAGCCGTGGCTTGGACACCCACGGTGAAGCTAAGAGGAACCCGAGGAGGGGCCGCTCTTCAGGGATTTTGCTGCCAAAGCCGACGACGTGGCGGCCAACACGTAGGTTGCGGTGTCGCTTGGGCGACATCGCAACTAAGGCGGGCCGCTTTGCATCTTATCTAAGGGGGTTATCTTATCCCCCAGAGAAGGGTCCGGCGACGGACAGCCGTGGCGGGTTCCCGGAAGAATTAGATGTGCCCTTGTTCCCTCCATAAGCGGTGTAAGAGGACACCGTTGAGTTTTAGCTGGTTGGAGTCCCACATAACTGCGCTATCTCCCTGTGGTAGCGCAGTATGCATGAGCATTTCTCCACGCTAAAAAAAAAATTGAAAAAAGGGTACCTCTGCCAGGGTCGCGAGATTTGTTTGAAAGAGTTACCGTGGCACTGGCGTACAGGCAACTGAAGGAACACGAGTGGGTTTTAGTCAGTAAAAGTTTGACACGCCCGCCCTTCCGCTCCACCCAGAGAGGGAGACGTCATTTGATGATTTCGCGCCCACAAAAAAAGGTAGGGTACCTACTAATCAATACGTTCTCAATATAAATAAGTCACAGAAATAACAAATCCAAATTCAAATCGAGACTCATTATTGGCTGACTTTTAAGAATTCATACCAAAAGGAGGTTTCATTACAAAAAAAGTCACTGCCAACGTTTTAAAATTAGAATCTTTATCCAAAATAAAACAATGGCCGCCGCTCTGGGAAGTGCAACATTCAGCTGTTTATAATTTCCACACCGTCAGTGATAATTGAGAAAACGAGTTAGCGCGATCCTCGCTCACGATCCCGTTCGTTCCTGTACTTGTATTTATGGCTGCTTTTAGTTTACTTTCAATACGGAGCTTTTGTAATCTAATTTTGTAATGAAACCGCAAATTTAAGAGGGTTGTGCTATTAGTTTATGAATAAATAACCTGATAAGGATGTAAGGCGTGGATTTATTACACTGATTATTAAAAAAAAAACGTGTCACTCAAGAAAAAGGTGTTCTAATCTTGAATGAAATAAAATGAGGAATCATTCTAATGTCATTCAAAATCAAGAAGAACGTGCATATTTAAGGGTTCTGTAGTTTGGATATATTTATCCCAAGAACAAATTTAACTTTGTAGTTGAAAAATGCTCCACATAGATCGATATATGTACGTCACGGTCGATTCTCCAGCTTTATATGTGACAAAAAAAAAAACATGTAAGAAGGATCCAGTTGGTTGGGCCACTTCGTCAAGTCTTCTCGTCGTCTATCCAATGTTTGAAGACTTCAGTCAGACTGTTTTCAACCAGTGCGTCCTGTCCGTTATGACATATTATGGTGGTGAAACGTGGACACTGACAGTTGGGCTGGTCAACAAATCCAAGGTCACTCAACACGCTATGGAGCAGGCTATGCTCAGAGTTTCTTGGAAGGATAAAATCGGAAACAAAATTACCCGGAATGCATCGGAGTTACTGACATAGTTTACAGAGTAAGCAAGCTGAAGTTGCAGAGGGCTGGGCATGTTGGTTGGTAGATCGATAGCCGATGGAGCAATCGAGTCCTGGATTCGACACCGCGGTTTCGGTAAGCGTAGCGTGGGTCTCTCTACAGCTAAACCAAACACGTTACGAAAGTAGCTACGAAAGTGGGGCAGCCTGGATGCGGAAGGCCGAAGACAGGGTCAAAGTAAACCCTGGGAGAGGCTTATCTCCAGCAGTGGATTGCGATAGGCTGCGCTGATTGAATTCTACGCTTTCTTGAGAAAAATGGTCTTAAAAGACAGATGGACAGACCACGAAGTGATTCTATAAGGGTTCTGATTTTTGCTTTGAACCTACATGCGTCTAAATCGCATCATGGTAACACTGCCTAAAGCGTATCATTTGAGAATGGCAAGAAATCAAGATATTGTGACAAAGAGTAATACAAAAACTAGAGTAATTTCAATAAAAATATTACCAAAAGTGTCTGTTCTTTGTCCAACACGTTTTCAAACAAAAAACATTTAATTATGAACTGCACTAAATATCTCGGATTCGTGCAGTAACTGAAGCGAATGAAATATGTGCTAAATAAACGTCAGGAAGGGCCATTATCACGTCACGGCGATAAACTGGGAGTAAATACCGTTCAGACGTCCGCCAGCTATTTCCTTGAGCTCTAGGGTTGGTAGCAAGTCTGTTGGCTATTGGCTTAATTGAACTACTTAGAAATTGTTTTACACTAGTGATCGCCCAGTGGTTGGAATTCGACAATAATTCATTTACTATAAAAATATTAGCTTTCTGCACTCATCCATAAAACTGTAAATGTGCCAAATTTCATACCCCTCTGTCCCCCTAATGTTCGTAAAAAGGGGTTCACGTTATCTATATTGTTAAAATGTAATTATCTTAAAGTCAAAAATCTGTCTAGCTATAGATCTAGATCAAGATATATAAACTATGTTGGGGTCGGGTTGCAGTCCAACCAGATGCAGCTGAATATCAGTTTTTTACATGAATTAATATATAATATAATATTCTTGCCTGACCAACCGGCAGCAAGTTCGTCATGCTCCCTTAGATTTCACAGCTTGCGGTAGCGTCGGGGGTCGGGTTACCACCTTCCCTCAAATATGGCGAGGGGGGTAGTGGCTGACTTTTGCGTTATGCTCGTGAACGGGTGCTGCTTGTGGTCTGCTACGGCTGGTCGTCTTGCTGACCATGGTTTTTGTTATTGTTACTTGTATTAACTGTTATTTTATTTTACTCCGGAGGTCCTAGTTTAACTTTTGTAACTTCAACTTAGCTGTATGTATCAGTGTATGTATATGTATCATTTTGCATCTTTGAATGTGTAAGCGGGCACGCCCTTTATGCCTGGAGGCTTTGTTTGCGTTTTGAGTTCTGTTTGCGATTTTCTTTTATTATTTATTTCAGCTTGAGTTTAGTTTTCAATGTTTTGTTGGTGGTATATTGGCGTGTGCTAGCTGACATATGGTGAAAAATGTATGTTTTGTTTTATAATATTGGTGGCTTACACAGTGTTGTATAGAATCAAGTTCTTCTAACTTAACAGACAGCTGTGCTGCTGGGGAGTTTGTTCCGCCACTTCTTCTTCCCAGCTACAGCACTAGAAAGTGTCGAAGGGCGGGCGTTTTGGACTGTCTTGTGTAACTTTGACGTTCAAAAAGTGCTGACTCTCAGCCTAGTTTGAATAAATGACTTTTGATTTTGATTGAATACCTATCTGAGTTCCATATCCCAGTAACTGGGTATTACGATACCCTTTGGCAAGCCTGGTTATCTGACTTTCTGGCTTCTGACTACACGTAACGAATGTCAAAGATTCACGATTTATGGGTCTTTGACATTCATTGGGGTTCGTTCTTCGATATTCGTCCATCTTTTATATCCGTGGTGGGACCAACAGCTTAAGGTGCTCGTAAAGATGGTCACTTATCCTCAGAAAAATCCAAGTAAGCATACATATCTTAACTTGATGGATCAACCCATGTGGCTGTTAATACTTAGCCACGAGCCCCTTTAATTATCTTTATTGAACTATCTTATATTTAAATATTCGACTAGCAAACCGATGCAGACGAACTTTTAGATTATTTTATTTTTTTAATTATAAGTACTTGAAAATATTATTATTTTATTTGGAGAAGATTCGAAAAAATCTAAATACTTTGAAACAGCTTGGAATATAAAGACTAAAACTGTTCTGAAATTGTAATTAAATTAAGTAAAAAGGCTAACATACTCGTATTTTAATGTAATTTTCGTTCGTCTCTTTCTTCTTTCGCCGTTTAATAAACTGCGTGTAATTCGTTCGCAACATAGCCTTCAACAAACATGTGTTTTGAGGTAACAATTATTTTTTACTATAAACCCCATACAATCAAAACACAATATTACGCAATGGCAACATATCTATGCGCCAAGCTACGGCGTAGATTCACAGTTACGGCGTAGGTTGGCAGCTACGGCGTAGGTTTGACCTACGGCGTAGTTTCGAGCTACGGTGTAGCGCTGTAGCTTTGGCGTATCGCTGAACTACGAACTCGTGTTGTCTCCCTCCCTTTCACTATTTTATGTTGTGAAAGTAGAAATTACAACTTTTTGATTTGACGACCATAGCAATTTACGAAGGCAAAAAGAAACAATTAATGTAATACATGGAATTTTAGAGTCTACAATTTAAAACTAGAAACTTCCAAATTTCTTCTTTGACCCTTCTATAGACATATTATACGAGATCTATATTTTTTCAACATCCTCACCCATACTATATGGTCCTTAATAAAAGCAACCCTGTTGAAGAGGGTACCGAAGGGTTATTTATTTTAGATTAGCAGATAAGGGTAGCGTTATTTGCAAGAGAATCGATAGTAATAGTATAAACAAGAATTGAGGAATATAATCGTCGCTAGAGGCACTGCTATAAAATCAATATTAGTCTCAAAAACCCGATAAAAGTGAACTTACTAGTACAAAATCTTTATTTTTATATACAATATCTTACAATATTTACATAATTTAAAATCTAAGTTTAAATGGTACTTACTAGTAATACTATACTATAATGTAATACTAGCTCTTTCCAGCGGCTTTGCCCGCGTATTATACTTACAAACCTCCCTCTTGATTCGACCTGTCTATTGGTGAAAACCTTGTTAAATCCTTTGCGTAGTTTAAAAGATCTAAGCATGTAAAGAAGATTATCTAGAAATTGAAACCCACGCTATCTATTAAGAATTCATAGAAGTAACCATTGAACACACACATTGTCCTATAAAAAAACATTTAACACGCTCACTGCGGCAAAAATCCTTAAAACTTTCATCTGGTGCGGTGGCGGTCCAAATATGCATCCATCAACCTTTTCTACAGTGCGTATCAATCCTTTTTGACCTGACACCGCGAGGAAAGATTAAAGAGCTATAACTTTGCGAATATGTGGTGTATAATAATTTTTTTTATACTGCTAAAATGATCATTAACCCCATTTGTTTACATTCGCTTCGCCCCTGAATCTGAAAACCAGGAAATGAGAAATCAACCAACGAAAATGTCAGGTCGGAAACGACCGATATCGCACTAGAAAGTATTTTTCATAGTGATGGGACAGACAAAAATATTTGGGTTATCGAATATAAAACAGAATTATTGTAAAAGAAATAAAAAGTATGTATTAAGCGAATCACATGAGCCAGACAAGAACAGTGAACTTATATGTGTCTTTCTTTATAGCACTGCACGCAAAGAGATTGATTGCATTTGTTGCAATATGTTTTAATTTTCTTAACTTTCTTTTTCGCTTCCTTGCAATCTAAAGTTAGACGCAGCGTTTCATAACACCGCGCACAATTTCTTCTCTTTGGACCTTTTTCGAGGACATGTCCACTACTTTTGATTTGTCCCTGATTTTCTGAAATGTAAAGCTTTTGTTAATTGCGTGTGATTTCCCGTATGAGTTCATGGTTTCATGCCCCACTCAGCAGTAAAGTATGTGAATATGGGTAATTTACAGTTAACAACTAATATAATTAATGATGAAACATCACAACAACTCATATTATGTCCCATTGCTGGGCACGGGTCTCCCCAATAAAATCCATTACAGATCTTGGGGGAATCGGCATAATCACCACGCTTGCCAGGCGGATTGGTGATCGTATTAAGTTGGTAAAGTACACGGAATGACACTGCTGCCCATCCTCTGGTACAAAAGTCTCTTTGTCGCCTTGACGAAACCCAGCGGGAAGAAATGGGGTCGTGCTATATACCTGTCGATAAAATAACGATACGCACGCGTACGGTCATGTAGAGAGCACAACACTGACTGGTGACTCGACGCTTGCACGCGCGCTCCTTGCGGCAACAGGTCGGCACCGGTCATATACCACAATAGGCCCGCCGCTGCAAGGAGCGATGTTTTTCACCGTCAGTGCGATGGTGGTCGAAAAGAGCCCGTCACGATGTTTTAATGCCAAATATCTACATTTGACACCACGAGCCGAAATCTATATTTATCTCTGTCTAACTCCTACAAATACCTAAGATAATCGTTCCGCACCAGCGAGCAAGATGTAGTTTTTACCGTACGCACAGGCGGTAAGCACCGTGGCGGGCCGATTCTGTGTGATCCGCAGTGAACGTGTTTTGCGAATATTGAGATCAGTAATTGAGATAAAAACTATCATATCTTTTAAGTTGGATCAAACTGCACACGGTGTGCTTTCATTAAAAACGGTTAAGTAGTTTAGGAGTCCATCCCGGACAAACAACGTGACGCGTAATTTATACAAGATTATTTTTAGTATATGCGAAACCTGAATATAGTTTGTTCAGAATCAGTAACTGAATCGATTCCAATAATTTTTACACCATGTTATATTTTGTACCAAAAATATTTAATTACGCTTCCAAGTCGCGGGCCGCGCTGTTTTGTTTCGATTTTAAAATTATCATGTCTTTCTCGTATTCAAACGTCCATTACACGGAGATGGTACGTACACTAGCTGTTTGTGGTGATCTGCATATGTTTTTGCGTGGACATCCAGGTAACTTATCAAGCTTATAACTTTGTGATTATTAATGATACAGTTTTTAAATTTTTTTCATAGATTCTTTACACAAAAATACTAGACCCGTGTTTCGGGTTTCGCATAAACAAAAATTAATGTTGTATATATTGAGACTAGCTTTTGCCAGCGGCTTCGCCCGCGTGGAGGTCGGAAATTATCCCGCGGGAACATACTACTGGGATAAAAAGTATCCTATGTCCTTTCTCAGGCTCTAAACTATCTGTGTGCCAAATTTCATTTAAATTGGTTCAGTAGTTTTAGCAGGAAAGCGAGATAGACAGACAGACAGACAGACCGACAGACAGAGTTACTTTTGTTTTTATAATATTAGTTTAGATTTAGATTGTTAAGCTAAAGAGTTTGCTTGTTTCGTTGAACGCGTTAATCTCAGGAACTACTGGTTCGAATTGAGAAAAAAACTTATAGTCTTGGGTAGCCCATCTATCGAGAAATGCTATAGGCTATATAGGCCAGGCAAAAGTTACGAATACGATGACCTAACACGGGCAGGGTATTCGAAGCTACGGAGTGGGAAAATTTGACGTAGACGAAGTCGCGGGCAGAAGATTTTGATTTGAAAAATCGGAATTATACAGGCACGTAGTTTCGATATTGCCAGCATAATTAATCGATTACAAATTGAAAACAACAATAAATTACATTAAGAACTACATTACAATAAATTATGTCAAATAGTCCAAATTACTTAACAAAACCTAACAAATTTTACAAAAAAGTGGTGAGCTAGTATAGTTAAAACCATCGAAATACAAATGGCTGTTCTACTTATTCTCTTTATTATGTAAATGAAGAGATACTCGTGAAAGAGAGACCATAGAGTAAAATAATATTTTGTTAGAAATTGCTAGAATGTCATAGACCTCGAGTATAATAACACAATACACTCAATTGATCCTCAAAACCCGCTGGTAACAAGGTGCTTGAAAGCCGTCTCGTTACCTATGTATCGAAGTTGCTCGTCGCTTGAAACTTACTTGTCGTTTTATTCATTACTAGTTTTTTTCCAGCGGCTTTGCCCGCCTATTATACTTATAAACCTTTCTCTTGAATCACTCTGTCTATTGATGAAAAACGCAACAAAATCCGTTAAGTAGTTTAAAAGATCTAAACGAATAGACAGCAGAAGCGACTTCATTTTATCTATACTTCTATATATACTATATAATATTATAAAGCTGAAGAGATTGTTTGTTTGGTTGAACGTGATAATCTTAAGAACTGCTAGTCCGAATTGAAAAATTATTTTTGTGTTTGGTAGCTTATTTATTGAGGAAGGCTATTGGCTATATAACATTACGCTATGATCAAAAGCAGTGGAGCAGCAACGAAAAATAGACGAAAACTGGCAGGCAATTTGATGCGACGGGAAGGGGCAGGGCAAGCAAAAATTTGACATTTGGAGAATATGCAGTTTTAGCTGTTTGCTTGTTTAGTGTAGTGCTTGGTCGTTTTTTGATATGTTATACGATAAAAATCTGAGTATCGTATTTTTTTTTTATTTTTTTTTTTATATAAAACAGATTGTAGTACATATCAGTTTTAAAAGTAGGTAGTATAAAATAAAATATCTATACAATCAAGTGGGTGACGTACTGTTCTCCTAGCTAGGCTATGAAATAGCCTGTATTAAGGAGTAGCAGTGCCAATCCTCTCTAATGTGGGTACTACAATTTTATTCTTACAAGTACAATTTTTAATGTTTTACATACTATTTGGTGCGCAAGCGCATTTGTGTACGTGTGTGCGTTCGTCATCGTTATTTTTAACATACAAGCATTTTTTTTTACTAATACTCATCTTCCTACGAGATCACAACAAGAGTGGCTCAGTGGTAACGTCTGCGATAGAGTTATAGCTCGCAGGTTTGAACCATAACAGGCGCTTTACTTACTTACAAATTAATCCTTCACCACTGCTCTCTAAAACGGGAAGGAACATCGTGAGGAAACCGGCAAGCCCGAAAACCAAAAAAAATCGAAGACATGGCATACCGATCCGCACTGGGCCGCATGGTAGAGATCATTCATTCCCTTTCGCAGAGAGGACGCCTGTGTCCGAGTGGGAACTTTATAGGCTGATAGTTCAGAGTCCTTGTCCTTGTCCTTGCTCGCAGAACAGATGGCCGATGAGGTCGGAAGGTTCTGGAGTGGCGACCGTGTACTGGAAGACGTAGCGTTGGAAGGCCTCCCACAAGATGGACCGATGACCTGGTGAAGGCCGCAGGAATATGTTGGATGCGAGAAACACAGAATACAGCAGTGGTGTCTTTTGGCTGTAATGATGATAATGAAGGATGTGCAGAGTCCTACAAATGTGCCTTAAGCATTCTCTACCAGACAACTAATAGGGTTACTTCATACAAAAAAAGGCACGAGTTTACCCGTTTTCATCTCATATAATGTTTACCCGGTTCACAATATAGTCACCAACATTACCCACTCACCGCACGAACCTATAAACTAAAGATGCAACGCCAGATTATCCTTACGTTACGAGTGGTTCAGGCCGACACGAGCACCCTCGAGCCATCTCGAGCCATCTCGAGCCACTCGAGCACTCGAACAGCCCCCGCCCCAATCTTTACGATTAATTGAGAGGGCTAACGAAAACCTTGCTAAATTGCCTGTAGGAACTGTATGTTTGGTATACGGTTTGGGTATCGTGGAAATTGATTTTGTTAATATAAATACTTGGATAACACAGCCCCACAAAAAAAATTGTACTTGTTATTAAACCACATGGTCTTTACGTATTTTGAGCTGCCGAATCCAAATCTGGATCTGGTCATTACTGCAAAATTCAAGAGTTTTAAACTGAAGGGTGTAGGGTTAATTCTGTGTCCAGATTCGGATTCGGCAGCTCAAAATACGTAAAGACCATGTGGTTTAGTATCAAGTAAATTTTTTTTTGAAGGGGTATCGTATTACCCACTAGCTTCTGCCCGCGACTTCGTTCGCGTTAAATTTCTAGTTCCCCCGACCCTTCCCGTCGCGTCGAATCGCCTACCCGTGCGATTTTCTCCGTTTTTGCAACATTTTTCATTACTGCTCCGCTCTTCTTAATTGTAGCGTGATTTTATATAGCCTATAGCCTTCCTCGATAAATTGGCTACTCAACACAAAAAGATTTTTTCAATTCGGACCAGTAAGTTCCTGAGATTAGCGCGTTCAATCAAACAAACATACAAACAAACTCTTCAGCTTTATAATATTAGTATAGATTAACTGGGTTGTGGAGGTCAGAAAGGTAGTCGCTCCATGTAAAATACTGGTATTCAGCTGCATCCGGTTAGACTGGAAGCCAACCCCAACATGCTTGGGAAAAGGCTCGGCAGATGAGGAAATTGTTGGATAAAACCGCTCTAGTGCTCAGGATAGTATCCAGAAAAACAGAGGATTCTAACATGTAGAACTAGCTGTGGCGGCGGCTTTGACCATGTAGATGTCAGAAATTATCTCACGTGAACGTGATACTGGAAAAATGTATCTATCAGATATATCCTAGTGAAAGTTCCGTCAAATCAGTCCAACCGTTTCGGAGACTATCCGGAACAAAAAAAGAGACAGATGATAAATAAGAAAACAAATGCTTTTTTGTTATCAATGTCGTATATACTTTCATATGCATTTATCTATAAATATTTTACTTGTAGTATCACTTTAACGTCCTCAAACATTACATCACTCACAAGAATTAAAAAATCAATCACTAGCGCCAGCCCTAATTGTACCTGTTAATTGGCAATCGTGACGAGGTGTCGGCAAGAGCCAATATGAAAAAAAAAAATGGCTAAAAATTTCTGGCTCTCGATTGATTAACGCAGGACGAGTGGAAAAATTTGGCTTTTATTTTTAGTGTTAGATTTAGAATTGAGGAATCGACTCTTCTTCCCAACTAAAGCAATAGGAAGTAGTGTAGGGCGGTTTTTGGGGACTGTTTTATGTAATGTTGACGTTCGAAAAGTGCTGATCCTCAGCCTAATTTGAATACATGACTTTTGATTTGTTTTTGGCTGATTTTTGACCTCAGACCCTGACATTCTAGGTAAGGTAAGTTTCAACATGATCAGTTTATAATTTTCAGATTTCTGGGACACTGGTTTCCTCGGCATTGATAACTTTGCACATAATCTAAGAAAAGGATGGAAAACGGAAATAATTGACCTCGTGTTATCGGATCACACATCGCAAATACTTAAAATTCGTGTCAATAAAACGTGTTGCTTAAAGTTTTGGAAAACCGTGAAAAAAGATTACGCCAAAGAAAACCTTGATTTTAAATCATGTTTACAAAATGTATCTTTTCAAGAAGTCTACGAAAGTAATGATGTTAATGTAGCCTATAAGACCTTCTCTGATATTTTCTCATTGTTTTACAATCTCTGTTTTCCAGAGAAAATTATAACTATAAACACTAACAAACAGGTTAAATGGATTTCTCATGGCATAAAAACATGTAGTAAGAAACAGAGACAGTTATTGTGGGCTTACAGATTACACCCAACAAAAAAAGCTAAAAGTGACTTGAAGAAATACACTATGCAGTATAAAAAAATTGTTAAACTGACTCAGAAGGCAAAAAATAACTATTTCATAAACAACTCGCAAAATAAATCCAAAGCCACATGGCAGATAGTCAATAGATCTAAAACTAACCTACCTCAAGAACAGATACTGACGGTAAAAACAGGGAATTTGACTTACACAAACCCGAATGACATAGCGAATGCTTTTAATGACTACTTTATTGATGACATTGAGAATAATATAAAAAATGACATTAAAATAAACAATAAGTTAGATAATTTGAACATGCAATCAATGTTTATGCAGCCTGTTGTAAGCTCCGATATTATTATAGCCACAAAGAGTCTTAAAACTAATACTAACTAACTACTCTAGGAAATAGAAGAGGTAGTAGTAAGTGTGTTTTTGAGTATCCATATTGACCATAACCTTAATTGGAAGGCTCATATAGAACAGCTGTGTAAAAAAACAAATAAATCGGCCTATGCACTTTTTCAATTGGCTAGAAAAGGAAATACAGACGCGTTACTTGTTGCCTATCATGGTCTCGTAGCCTCACTATTACGATACGGTATAATTTTTTGGGGTAATGCCACAGATAAGGGATTACTATTCAAGGCACAAAAAAGGTGCATTAGAGCCATGTGTGGTCTGAAAACAAATGATAGCTGTGCACCGTATTTAAAAAATTGAAAATACTTACGTTACCGGCGATATACGTATTAGAAATTAGTATTTTCGTAAAAACGAATCCCAACCTTTTTGAAAATATGACAATGGTACGAAATGTTCCGATTCGCAGTCAGTATAAAAATTCTTTAAGTAATTATAAATGTAAAACTGCATTAGTAAAAAAGTGTCTTGGGTATGGCTCCTCTCCTCACATTTATAATAAAATTCCAGACGCCATAAAAGAATTGAATTTTATACAGTTTAAGAAAAAAATGAAATTGTTCTTAATTGATAAATGTTATTATACGATTGACGAATACTTAAATGACGAATTAATTTAGAATGATTAATATTGAGATTAAATTACTGTGATATTTTAATTATTTTGACATTTTAATTATTTTGACTTTTCAATTATTTTGACTTTTTTTATTTTGACATACGAATTTATACGTTTTAATAATTCCTCATTTAGGTCTGATATGATAAAAGTATTCACTATTTGTTTAATTTATTTTCTATTTTGATACCAATATAATGCATGATTTTCAAATATTTTTAGTTAATAATAATTTGCTATTGTCATCTAGATTTGCACAATATATTTGTACGCCTCCTGGCATAACGTAGCGCTCTCATTATCAACATAAGATCTGTATTTTTATTACCTATGTTAACAAATAAATAAACTGAACTGAACTGAACTCTCTGTGAGAAGGACTGGGCCGTAATACACCACCCGGACCTGGCTCCTGCGGGTTGGTAGATGTCACATATCTTCGAATTTTACGTACTAAGACATGTCCTTTTCTCAAGATGTTTTCCTTCACTGTTTTAAGAGCAGTGGTGATGAAATTATTTACAGAAATTAAAGCGCCTGTCCGGGTTCGAATCTACGATCTACAAACCTTAAGTTGCGGCCGTTATCACTGGGTCACCACTGCTCTAATAGAGGAATTAATTTGAAATCTTGCATGGTTTAAACCCTCGCCAAAAAGTGAGCAAGCGTGTTGATTACTGGTTGATACTGTGTGTGGTGTATGAGGTCTTTGCTCTTAAACAATATATTTTTAAACCCATGCAATTTTATGTATTTAGGGTTCCGTAGTCAACAAGGAACCCTTATAGTTTCGCCATGTCCGTTCGTCCGTTCGTCTGTCCACAGCTTAGATTAGAGACTCTCAGTTCCCCCCCCCCCAGTGGGTTCCCGCATTGACAAGGCGGGGGGAGGGGGCTCAGTAGCCGTGGTTTAGAACACCACGGTGAAGCTAAGAGGAACCCGAGGAGGGGCCGCTCGTCAGGGCTTTTTCGCTCGAAGCCGACCAATGCGGTGTCGTTTGGCGACATCGCAACTGAGGTGGGCCGCGATGTCCTAGTATCTGGGGCATCGCGGCTGAGGGTTGGAGGCCGCGGTGGGAGAGGAGTGCCGGTATTCAGGTGCGCCGCTTTCTCTACCTTCCGCGGCCTGAACGGGGTCGCACCGTCCGATGGTGGACGCGGTGGGGCCGCAGGGGAGGAGGAGTGTTGGTATAGCGTTGGCCACTCTCCCTATCCCCTGCGGCCGAAAAGTGGTAGGTGACGGGGCCACAGTCCTGACCCGTCGCAGGGGGACCAAGGGTGCCGTACACGGGGTCGTCTGGCACCCATGTGCTTATTGGTCCCCGGGGTGGTCACGGCGTGCTATGCGTGTTCTGGCGCGACGTAAATGGGGGTACCTTATCCCCCAGAGGAGGGTCCAGTGATGGACAGCCGCGGCGGGTTTGCGGAAGAATTACGTGTGCCCGTGTTCCCGCCACAAGCGGCACAGGAGGACACCGTGGAGTTTTAGTGGGTTAGAGTCCCACATAACTGCACTATCTTCCCGTGGTAGTGCTGTATGCATGAGCATTTCTCCACGTTAAAAAAAAGGAGACTCTCAGTTGTTGTTAGAGATGGTTTTCCGGCATGGATATACATAGTAGTCACGCCAACAGTGATAAAATAAAATATTGAAAAAAACAAAAAAAAATACGGTACCTTCTTTACATGTAAAAGGGGGATTTTTTTTTCTTGTCTACCCTATGGTGTGGGGTAAACGGGATGTCGTTGGATAGGCCTCTCAAAAAATTTTCGATTAAGGGATCCTTTTGTAAAATATTGAGATTTTTGTTAGAGTCAAGTGTCCCTCCCCCTATCAGCTAAGTGGTTGTATTTGGATATATGAAAAAAATCATGGTAGTAATTGAATTAATGAATCAGCTAAGTAGGCTTTACAAGTTTACGAGTAATAGTCGGCCAACTTAGCATTTGCAGTTCGAATATATGGGGGAACATGTTATTCCACAGCAATTTTAAGTTTGTTCTTGGGATTAATTCATTCAAACTACGGAACCTATCACTATGTGTGGTCCAACACACTCTTGGCTGGTTTTTATTGTATAACTAGCTGACCCGACAGACGTTGTCCTGTCTTAACGATAACTATTTAATTCGAATTGGTATCTATATATGTATATATAAATGAATCCCTATTTCCCTTGGTCACGCCATCACGCGTGAACGGCTGGACCGATTTCACTTTATTTTTTCACTTTTTTAAATTTTTTCTTTCTTAAGAACCTTCTCCTGACAATAACAAACACAACAAAAAAAAAAGTGAAATCGGTCCAGCCGTTCACGCGTGATGGCGTGACCAAGGGAAATAGGGATTCATTTTTATATATATAGATTTCTTTATGTATAATGATGGTAGATTTTTACAATACATATACATAAGTCAAACTTAAAATAGTTAAGAAAATACTAGTCAACCTTTAGAAGTACAAAAGGTATTTCCAAAATAAATTATTCATAATGCCGAGTTCTACAACATTATTATATTTTATTTCAAGTCCCACGGCATTCGAAATTATATTAAATTCTAGGTATTGTTTCCAAAGTTATTAGATTAGAGAAGCCATACCGTTCAGTAGGTACGTCTGGGAGCCCGCTTCAGCAAATAAAGTATTGTTGGAACAGTTCAGTAAATAAAAACCGGCCAAGTGCGAGTCGGACTCGCGCACCGAGGGTTCCGTACAAACCTGTAGGTATTTTCGGTTTAAAAATATATATATTTTTTAATTTTTATATTTCAGTTGATTGAATGTAAGGTAAATTGCGGTTTACGATTTATGACGTTTTAAAAAAAAAACTACTCACTCGATCTCGTTCAAACCAATTTTCGTTGGTAGTTTACATGGTAATGTACATCATATATTTTTTTTAGTTTTGTCATTCTCTTATTTTAGAAGTTACGGGGGGGGGGGGGGGACACACATTTTACCACTTTGGAAGTGTCTCTCGCGCAAACTATTCAGTTTAGAAAAAAATGATAATAGAAACCTCATTACCATTTTTGAAGACCTATTCATAGATACCCCACACGTATGGGTTTGATGAAAAAAAACATTTTTGAGTTTCAGTTCTATGTATGGGGAACCCCAAAATTTATTGTTTTTTTTCTATTTTAGTGTGAAAATCTTAATGCGGTTCACAGAATACACCTACTTACCAAGTTTCAACAGCATAGCTCTTATAGTTTCGGAATAAAATGGATGTGACATACGGACGGACAGACAGACAGACAGACAGACAGACAGACAGACAGACAGACAGACAGACAGACAGACAGACAGACAGACATGACGAATCTATAAGGGTTCCGTTTTTTGCCATTTGGCAACGGAACCCTAAAAACCAGTGTTCATCATTGTATTTTATTTCTTATGCTAGGTATATTTTGATTTATTATAGTTTCATCCCTTTGGAGGGTAGATGAGGTCGGACGACAGTAATACTCTTTAGTTGAGTTAATTGATGTAAATAAATAAAATAAAATCTAGAAAATGAAACGGTTCCGTGTCGTGCCGGCCGTAAAGGATAGCACCACCCCATTTCTTCTCGTGGGTGTCGTAAGAGGCGACTAAGGGACTTACTAGATAATGGGCAGCAGCGTTCTCGATGTATTTTACGACCACAGTGCGATCGCCTCATCGTGGATATCTTTTGGCTGAAATTATGATGGTTATGATGAAACGGTTAACACGTTACTGGCATGTCGGACTATGTGTCCGACACTTTTTAATCAATAATCGCCTTAAAGTCAAATAACACAAAGTACATTTTTGACTTTTTCTGATTTTACCCATGGTAGTTAACGTGTTAAGTGGTTAGTACCAGAGTAGCCAGCGAAATGTTTGCGACCTTAACACGTATGTATTCCACAATTATACATCTACACTGCCTCATACGAACTACACATCACACTGGCGGCATGCAAAATCCTGCATCGCGCAAGCAGCAATTATGAACAAGGTGCAACGTCCCGATATCCATCGCCGAACATTAGCACACCAGACACAATACCCGTCCGGTTGGAAGATCCTTTTTTTTTTTTCAGGATGGGAAATCATCAAATGACTTCCCCCGCTCTGGGCGGAGCGGGAGGGCTTTTACTGACTAAAACCCACCCGTGTTCCTTCAGTTGACTGCGCCAGGGTCACGGTATCTTTTTCGAACAATCACGCGACCCCGGCAGGGTTGGAAGATCCTCCCTTTTCTATAGAGGGTGAATGAACTTTACTCCCTGTTACACAAACTTCTGTAAGCATACCAAGCGAAATCAGTAGTTTTTAAAAACTTTATACATTAATACTACTAATATTATGAATGTGAAACTTTGTATCTTTGGTTGTTTGTTACTCAATCACGCAAAAATGACCAAACGGATTTGGATGAAATTTGGCACACAAGTACAGACGCTAGCAATTAGAGCTACTACAATCTGTCAAATTTCTTTAATAGATTTTCAACTTTATCGCTAAAGCATTAGATTCAAAGTTGATTGCGAGAATTTGATAGTTTCGGGTACCTACCTTGATGTGCTGGCGTCTGTACATAGTTTAATACCTTTTTTTTATCTCGAGGTGGAAATCTTCATGGATGCCCTCCGCCCTGGGGAGGGCGGAGGGGTCTGTCAGACTCTTACTGACTAAAACCACCCCGGTGTTCCATCCCACACCTACGTCGGGGACCACGGGAACCAATATGTCTTCCGCGATCCCCGACCGGTGCCACCCCGCCTTTGCGGGCCACCTCACGTGGGGGGGGGAATGAGGTGTTAAATTCCCCCCCATACATCACAGAGAGGCGCGTGTGGAACACTACGCGCCACCATCTCGGGTCCTAAGGAATAGGGGGCGACGGATGTCCCCGGATCCGTCACCCCTGGACCCATTTAGGGGGGCTGGAAGGGGGCGTTGTCCACCGTCCGCCGACGCCCGGTGCGCCTACTGCGGGCTGGGTGAGCGGAAGATATCTCCCGCTCCTTTTCCGCAGCCTCCTTCTGCGACATAACTGATTCGCAGAAGGATACCACCGCGTCCCAGGACTCCTCGCTGCCGACCATCGACTCGACTACGGCCAGCAGCGACAGGTCACTGCCAACTCCTGAGACTAGGGCTCGACGCGGTTCCTACCAAGCGGCACATTCTGCCAGCGTATGCCGTGCCATGTCCTCCCAGCAGTCGACGCAGTGGTGACACCGGGCGTCCGGCTCCCTGTAAATGCGGCACAGATACTTCCCGAAGCAACCATGCCCCGAGAGCACCTGCGTCGTCCGAAACGACAGGGAGCCGTGCCTCTTCCCGAGCCAGTACCCGAGAACTGGCCGGACCACCTCGACGGCGGCGGTGAGGCCGGCAGTAGGGCGTGAAAGCCTGTCCTGCCAGCTCGCCACCAGGGCTGCGCGGAGCTGCGATCGACGAAGCTCCATATGGCTCTTCGTCAGTCGCTCGTCCCACTTCCGCGCTTCCTCGCGCCACCGGTACAGTGACGCGAGTAATTTGGCCTCGAGGTCCCACGGTGGTGATCCAGCCAGCACACAGACTGCCTCGTAGGAGATCGTGTGATATCCCCTGATGACTCTGACGGCCATAGCACGCTGCGGTCTTTGCTTCTGCAGCGATGCTGCCGGCCGTCAGGCCAGCTGCCCAAATTGGGGCCCCATACAGGGCCATGGATCGCACGATCCCCACGTAGAGCCGCCCACAAGCGGCGCTCGGGCCCCCCAGATTGGGAAGCAGCGTTGACAGCACCCCAGCCGCGCCCATCAACTTGGGTGCCAGCCGCCGGAAGTGGGGGCCGAAGTTCCACCGGCTGTCGAGCAGCAAACCCAGATATTTCATGGTGGACACGACAGCGATCCGACACCCCCCAACCACGATGTGTGATCCGGCCGGCGGCGCCCGCCGAGAGCCATGAAAGACCATGGCCTTCGACTTGTTGAGGGCCACCTCCAAGCCAAGGCGCCGTATGCGGCTCACCACGAGTGAGCCCACAGCTGTCGCCAGCAACGCTGCCTCCCTGTACGAGCTCCCCCGGGCCGTGACCAGCGTGTCATCCGCATAATACGTCAGTTCCACGCCCGGCGGGAGCTCGCCCCTCAGCACCCAGTCGTACCCGATGTTCCACAGGAGCGGGCCAACGACCGAGCCCTGTGGAACACCGCACGACATGCGGCGCTGGTTTCCGCCATCACGTCCCATGTAGATGACACTCCTATCCTCCAGATAAGCCCCAACGATGTGGCAGAGGTAGGGAGGCACCCGATGGTACCGCAATGCCTCCCAAATGCAGCTCCAAGGCAGGGTGTTGAAGGCGTTAGATATGTCCAAAGACACCGCCACCATCACCCCGCCACCGGGACACTGCTTCCTCTGGACTCACACCCGCGATATGACGTGGATGATGGAGCGCCCGTGCCGAAAGTCAAACTGACTCTCGGCCAGGTCAGGCCCCTCCCTGCACAGGTGGTGGACGAGGCGGGCAGCGATAATCCACTCGAACAGCTTCCCGACCTCGTCCAGCAACACTATGGGCCTGTACGCGGACGGCAAGTCCGCAGGGCGCCCCGCCTTCTTGAGCAGGACCAGACGACCTGATTTCCACAAACTAGGGAACTGGCCCCGCTCAAGGCACGCTGTGAAGAGTCCACTCAGTTGGGGCTCTAGCTCCTTCAGAGCGAGGGCCAACGCACAGCCGTGTATACCATCGGGCCGCGGAGCCACGTTCTTGGCCCGGAGCCGTAACACGGCCGCCCCCATCTTTGCCTGTGTCACCTCTGGGACGCTGATGGCGTTCCCTTCTGTAGGCTCTGCGGCTGTGGGCAAAGCCATCGGTGGCGGAGTGTGCTCTGCTCTTGCCGGGAAGAGGGCTGCGATGATCTCCACCAGCACCAGCTCTGGTTGGAGACTCCCGCTCGATAGGGGCGCCCGCACGGATCTCCGTTGAGAGTCTCCAACATCTCCCTGGCTCGCGTCCTCGCTTCGCCGATGGCCACAGAGTTTCCTTCGCCGCGCGGTACACCTCATACAGCGCGGCCTCTTCGTCAGGGACCCGACGACGTTTCCTGTGGTAATGGGTGTACTGACGCCTGACCGACACGCATGCGACACGTAGCCGCGCGATCTCGGCAGACCACCAGTACAAATGGCGACTCACTGAATGTGTGTGGACGCATGGACGCGTCGCATCTAGTTTAATACCTGGATTAACATATAGGGTAACTTTTATGCCAGTATTACGTTTCAGTAGGATAATTTTCGATCTCTACGCAGGCGAAGCCCTTGGCAAAAGCTAGTTATAAATAAAAAATGGCATTGTGCGAGAGTTAGGTATATCTGCGAACCGTACCCTAGGGGGCAACCCTTCCTCTCGCTTATCAAGCACCATGAAAGAAAACAAACGTTTCTATATTTCATGTTTCTGTTACCTTTACATCACCACAGTAAGTCCAAATGTGGGAACATTTGTAACCAAGTTATGACGGCTATTGACACACTGACCCCGGAAAAAGTAAACAAACGTACCATAAATAATATACACAATACATTTCGGTACATACCCATCGGCATCTGTAATATAACGTAACGCAGCATACATTCCTGTTCCAAACCTTACAATGTTACCAAAACAGTCAGCACAACAAGAAATGGACCTTAAACATGAGTACAAGAAACAGAATTGTTTTACGTGACGGCAAAAATAAGTTTGCAAATACGCAGCGCTGGGGATAAAGTAAAAATATTCCAATTTCTGGAAACAGATTGCGGGTGAAGCTATCCCTTATAAATATATTAAAAAGGGAATTATGACTAGCAGAAGGGTTGGTGGGCTAAACGGTTAAGGGATCGGTTAACAGCGATCAACGAACGAGGTTGTCGAACCCGAAATATGGTAAACATATTTTTTGTTGTAGGTACTTTTCGTGTATTTTATCCGAGTTTTAAGTTCTTAGAACTCCCCTCGTATTTCAAAACTAAGTTTTTTTGTAGATCCGGTTTAAACCACTAAGCCAGTTTTTGAATTAAGAACACAATCAATCTTATTACAAGACAAGGTTTTTCTTTAGGTGTAGTTTAAACCGCCAAGCCAGTTAATGAATTAAGAATCCAATATGTATAGAAATGCAATGCAGTATTTTTTTTACAAAACTGTCAAGTTAATCCGGTGCTCAGTTGTCATTTTTGTATTAAAAACTTTACACGCATAAAAATAAAGTTGTAAAAGCA
Organism: Aporophyla lueneburgensis; assembly: GCA_932294355.1. Taxonomy (NCBI): domain Eukaryota; kingdom Metazoa; phylum Arthropoda; class Insecta; order Lepidoptera; family Noctuidae; genus Aporophyla; species Aporophyla lueneburgensis. The sequence continues at coordinate 26,247,881 of OW028751.1, read as the reverse complement.
AAATCTCGTTCAGAGCTTTAGTCTAAAACTAAAGTTAGCTCGTGTTTTGTATAAAAGGCCTGAGTTTAGTACTTGGATTAAGTTTATAAAGTATGATTTAATTACGTTCATTTTTAAGGTTACGTATGCAAAGAGTAATACGGGAACCCTATTACTAAGACTCCGCTCTTCGTCCGTCCGTCTGTCACCAGGCCGTATCTCATGAAACGTGATAGTTAGACAGTTGAAATTTTCACAGATAATGTAATTCTGTTGCCGCTATAACAACAATTACTAAAACAGAATAAAACAAATATTTAAGGGGGCTCCCATACAACAAACGAGATTTTTTTGCAGATAATGGTACGGCACCCTTCGTGCGCGAGTCCGACTCGCACTTGGCCGGTTTTTTAACGACTCTAACCAACACTGCCGATCAACCAAAGGGCATTGCATAGATGGACCCCACGTTAAAAGGGTGTGCAAAAACGTATGTCGTCACGCAACTAAGATTTTCATATGTCTAGAATCTACTAGACATATGAAAATCTATGCATCTGTTTGAAGTTATTGCGGTGTCAAAATATAGCTAGTTTTTAATGCTATGGCTATACATATTGTCGCGATAACGCGAAATAAACTTTGTGGGCTCTCTCTCGCACACCGGTAGACATCGCGCAAAGCGTTTTACTAAAAGAATCGTAGCAGCTAGGAAAAGTGTTGCATTCTGTTGGTCCTGTCTACCCTCATGGGAAAACGACTTGACTCTGTGTATACTTCTGTTGATCTTTTATAAAGTATGGAAGTTTCAGGTAAAAAAAAAAGATACATTCTATCTAGGGACTTGCACAGGAAAACCACAGACTAAACTAGTCACAATCATAGAAATATATAAAATCTTTGTAATCACCGTTTTTAGATTTTCAGTTTTACCTCACCATTGACCTGAGGGGTAATTGCGTTACTTGCTATCAGTAGTTAAACAATATTCATTGCGTTACTTACGTTGCTGAGCTTACAATTTATTCAAACAAATGAGGCAATGGTTTAGAAATAATCTTTTCATTTCATTCCCATTCAGATTCTGATAAATAGTGCGTTTCGCAATTAGAGTGCAGAATCCTTGAAAACCATGAAAACTATCTCTCTCTATCTCGTAAAGTTACGATTTTGGCGTTAAAGAATTTAGAAAAAAAGAAAGAAAATTAAAAGCAAAGTGCTTTAGAGGGCAAAAGGCTCCTATCTCACAATGATGTTGCGACATCTACACTAATAAAAAAACTGAAAATTTTGTTTGACCGCGCTAATCTCTGGAACTACCCACTGGATATGTAAAATTATTTTTTGCACTTGATACCCCAGTTCTTGAGAAAGGTTATAGGCTAAAGAACTCACTACAGACATTAATAGCCGAGCAAAAAGAATGCTACACGAAAACGGAGTAATACCAATACGATGCGATACGATGCCCATTTATCTATTCGAGAACAACAAAATATTGTAGGTACTTTTGCAAGCACACCCTAATCGGTACTTCCAAAACCTATAGACAGAAATAAATCGCCTAATCTCAGTCTCACTACAGGCTACAATATCAATACGGACACGCCATATTTCCCCCACTTCGGCAAAAATGGAGGCGATAGCAATAATATTTTATGCATTATCCTCTCACTCCCGACAGACGTCGTACGGAGATAAATAAAAACACATCCCCCACTACACCAGGGATCGCGAACCTTAGTGTAACAATTTGTGATTTTATACAGGGTAAAATGAAATAAGTGGACAATACTTTACCTACACGTTGGGTATCAATATAATTGATATCGAAACTAAACCTTACTTGTGCCTTTCACAAAAAATGTTTTTCATCATTCGATGGTGAAGGTCGATGCCCGTAATCGATAAGCTGTTTAAGTAATCTTTTTTTTGGATAATGGGTAATTTTTACGAATTTCCAAACACCAAAACATAATAGTCGGTTCATCATCATCATCATAGTCGTAAGATAACGACAACACCACAACAACAACAACAACAACAACAACAACAACAACACGACAACAACGACAACAGCAACAACGACAACTGCTGGACATAGGCCTCCCCCAATTTGGGGGGCTTTGCTATAATCACCATGATTGGCAGGCGGTCGCAGGATGGTCGTAAAATGCATAGGTCTCTTTTGCCCATTCTCTACTTAGACCCTTAGTCGCCTTTTATGAAACCCACCGGAAGTAATGTGATGGTACTATTATTTATGTCCGACACCACACGTTTGGTTGTCATTTAAAGTTAAAACAAAGTTAGAATGATGAAAATATTTTTTAAGTACTTGTTACTTGTTGACAAGCCAAATTGAAAACGTGGTAAAAGTGAATGATTTTTTAAAGAGTAGCTGTGGAGTGTGTCACCGGGTCTTATCCATTGGAAACGACCAACTGGAACCATGCACCTAACTACTGGTGCTGCAGAAGTGCTTTAGGTAGGTTTAAGTTTTTTTTTTAGGAATGGTTTGTGGCGTGCGCTGTGTACATAGTACAAATCTATTGTTTCAATGCAACAGGGCTAAAGCATATTCTAATACAAAGAAAGAAAGCAGAAACTAACTTTTGCCTACGTCCTGTTTTCTTATAAGCTATTCAGCTAAGTTTGACTTTTTTCTAACTGTGTCTATGTTTGTCATCCAACTCAGCTCAAATTCAGGTCCGCTGGAAGAAATTTCTAATGAAATAAGGTATATGTTTGTGCCTTCTATCTTGCATACGCATTTTTTTATTATGTGTTACAAAAAAAAGGCACATCATGGCCACATTTAAATACTGATCAAAAGAATTTGCAAGTAAATGTTCCTACAAGAAAAAAAGTTTACGATCCCTGCATAAAATGATAAATGTGATGACTCCCGCACTTCATGGATGCGACGCAAAATGAGCCAAGTTCGAGTCATTATCTGATATTATACTATATTTCTTTATGCTTATACTTTATATCTTATGTTGTGATATTTATGATATACTAAAATGTCGTGTCTTGTTGAGTTATTTCTGTAGTATCTTTGGGAGTATTTACTGTACTGCCGATTTGTTCCTTAAAAATATCACCGTGAAAACTTGGTGAAGTGAGGTACTGGCTGAAGGCTTTAAATTATTAAGGTAGTTACAGGCTAGTCCGGTTAAGCAACCGACAACCTCATAGGTAGACCTACGAGTTGTCATTAAAAAAAAAATGAAGCCAGGTGTCATTCTATTTTGTTATCAATCCAATTGTATTTTTGTGACCAAAACAAGGATGAAATTGAACTTTATAACGATGTTTAATAAATAAATTAATGTTGTCAATAAATTATTTTCTAATATTGTATAATTGTATGGCGTGATATTTAAGTGTAAATTATTCAATTACTTCGTAAGTAAATGCTAACTGCCCCGTTGGTATCGTGGTCGCAAGCGCGACTGCTGAGCGTGGGGTCCTGGGTTCGATTCCCAGGTCATGCAAAGTGTTATTGGGTTTTTCCAATAGGAATTTCTTAGTAACAGCCTGGAGTTTGGAAGTCATCATCATCAGCCTATAATGTTCCCACTGCTGGGACACAGGCCTCCTCTCGGTGAGAGGGAGTGGGCCATAATCCACCACGCGGGCCCAGTGCGGGTTGGTAGATGTCACATGTCTTCGAATTTTTGGTTCTAACACATGCCGGTTTCCTCACGATGTTTTCCTTCACCGTTTTGAGAGCAGTGGCGATGAAATAATTTACACAAAGTAATGCGCCTGCTTGGGTTTGAACTCACGACCTACTACTCGTAAGTCGCGGCCATTACCACTGGGCCACCACTGCTCTCTTCTGTTTGGAAGTTGGCGGTGTGAAATCTCCGTGCCCCGGAAAGCACGTTAAGCCGTTGGTCCTGCGCCTGATCTCTCTCCGGTCGTGTCGGATTGCCGTCCCATCGGACTATGAGAGTGAGGGAAGAGTGAGTGCTCCTGTGTCTACGCACACATTTGTGCATTATAATATCTCCCGCGCCGATGGCTAGTCTCCGTTGACATTGGCCGCCGTGGCCGAAATACGGTCTAGAGGACTATAAGTAAATGCTACTACTCGACTAATAACTTAGACATTGGCTACTGTAAAATTTTTTTTTACCTAGAGCTTAACTTTGTTTGTACACATTTTTTTTATGCCAATAAAGAATTATTTATTAATGATTTTACTGAAATGATGAAAATTGACTTAAATATTCGGCAAAAATTATAATTATAATATAATATTTAATAATATCTTAGAACAACAAGTTTTTACGTCACAAACCTTAATATCTCAGTAATAATACTTTGAAGAGTAGTGGTGGCCCCGTGGTAACGGCCGCGACTTACGAGTAGTAGGTCGTGAGTTCAAACCCAAGCAGGCGCATTACTTTGTGTAAATTATTTCATCGCCACTGCTCTCAAAACGGTGAAGGAAAACATCGTGTGGAAACCGGCATGTCTTTTTTTTTTTTTTTTTTCAGGATGGGAAATCATCAAATGACTTCTCCCGCTCTGGGCGGAGCGGGAGGGCGTGTCAGACTTTTACTGACTAAAACCCACCCGTGTTCCATCAGTTGTCCATGTGCCAGGGCCACGGTATCTCCTTCGAACAATCACGCGACCCCGACAGGCATCGGTCCTAGTAGACCCCTTCACTGCTGCTGACATCTCTTTGAGGCGCGCGTGGAACACTACGCGCCGTCGACCCGAGCTTGGTCCTTACCGGGCGGCGAGCTACCCATTGCTCGCCACCCGCAAGCTCGCGCCTACGGTGGCCGGGAGTCCGCAATCGACTCCCGACGCCCGGGGCGTCTCCTCCTGCGGCGGCTAGGGACGTGAGGGGGAAACACCCGGACGTATCCTCCCGCTTTATTCTGAACAGGAACCCACCGAAGCACCCATGCCCGGTGAGAACCTGCGTCAGGCGGAAGGTGAGGACGCCGTGACGCCTCTCTATCCACTCCTCAAAGAGGGGACTTACCGCCGCAATTGTGGCGTGCCCAAACCGGCATGTCTTAGAACCAAAAATTCGAAGACATGAGACATCTACTACCCCAACTGGGCCCGCGTGGTGGATTATGGCCCACTCCCTCTCACCTAGAGGAGGCCTGTGTCCCAGCAGTGGGAACATTAAAAAAGGCTGCTGATGAAGATGATGATGATACATTTAATTCGATGTTACGTCTTAAAAACTAGCCAAAGCCCTGAAAATGTATTTGTACGTCGGAAACGGTAGAATATTATGAACTTTACAAACCGTAACATCTCTGTAACAATACTTTGAAAAGTAACCATACGATTCCTTTTGACAGCTCACCTTAACCTCACTTACAACTAAATGTTTCACGGTGAGATTTCTACTGAAAAGCATGACTGTTATTCTGACGTCTAAAGCCAAATATGTCAATAACACATTGATTTGTGAGTGCAAAACAGGAAGTCAGAAGTTTGAAAGTTAGTTGGCATCCTATTATAAAAATTACGTCAGACTATATAAACAAGTATAATCGGCATATAAAGTTCTCACGGCTGCGACAAAGACATACTCTCTGTGTGAGGAAGTGGGCCATAATCCACCACGCTGGCCTGTGCGGATTGGTTTGGTGGATGTCAGCTGCGTTCGATTTTTAGGGTTCCGTTGCCAAATGGCAAAAAACGGAACCCTTATAGATTCGTCATGTCTGTCTGTCTGTCTGTCTGTCTGTCCGTACGTATGTCACAGCCATTTTATTCCGAAACTATAAGAGCTATGCTGTTGAAACTTGGTAAGTAGATGTATTCTGTGAACCGCATTAAGATTTTCACACTAAAATAGAAAAAAAACAATAAATTTTGGGGTCCCCCATACATAGAACTGAAACTCAAAAATGTTTTTTTTCATCAAACCCATACGTGTGGGGTATCTATGAATAGGTCTTCAAAAATTGTAATGAGGTTTCTAATATCATTTTTTTCTAAACTGAATAGTTTGCGCGAGAGACACTTCCAAAGTGGTAAATGTGCTTAACTTCTAAAATAAGAGAATGATAAAACTAAAAAAATATATGATGTCCTACATTACCATGTAAACTACCACCGAAAATTGGTTTGAACGAGATCGAGTGAGAAGTTTTTTTTTTAAAACGTCATAAATCGTAAACCGCAATTTACCTTACATTCAATCAACTGTAATATAAAAATTAAAAAAAATATATATTTTTAAACCGAGAATACCTATAGGTTTGTACGGAACCCTCGGTGCGCGAGTCCGACTCGCACTTGGCCGGTTTTTTTTGTTATAGGACATGTCGGTTTCCTCACGATGTTTTTCCTACACCGTTTTCAATACAAACAAGAGGCATTATACTAAACATAATATAACACTAGCTTTTGCCAGCACTTTCGCCCCAGTGAATATAAAAATGGCTATTACTAAAGAACGCTGCACGTCGGTAACAAAACAACTATAAGTTGACGGCATATTTTATTAAAACTTCGTACTACACTAAAAATTAAATGATTTTATTTTAGCCCAGTCCAACGTCAAAGTCGCCAGTGAGAAGTAGTGATAAAACCTCATCTAGATTCATTAAACTACAGGAAGGAAAAACTAAATTTTAACATTCAAGTGTCTTTTATGTGCTAATTTGAAATAAAGGGTTTGACTTTGAAAAAACCCACAGGACTGTGAGATATCGGGCTATGGATGATGTTAATGTTGAGTTTTTTTTACAAAAACCTACATGCTCCAAAAATTCGTCACTCTCAAGTACAGTGTAAAAAAGTTTGAAAGTCTCCACACGACAGTATTCTTACTTGTTCGACTGCCAAAGGTAGTAGAGTGTCCATAATTTATGTGTAACGCGTCGTCACATTACGGGCACGTGACGAATTTCCACTATTTTCACAGTCACACTACTATGTATTACGCTACAGAAATGCAAAAGTAGATAAAGTTGTGTGCATAGTGTCAGACAATATTTAGATACTTAGTATTTTATTTTTTATTAAAATTCTTTCGATATCGCAATCTTTAGCAACTATATTGGCGAAGCTGGGTACAAGACCGAAGTTAACATTTCTATTAACGGATTAACTTTTAAGTTGATTTTGAAAATTGTTAATAGACTCGTTAACTTTCCATATGTTTGTTAATCATTAATTAATTAATTAACAACTACTTGCCAAAAAAACACTGCGCCGTCTCACGAAAAACACGTTACGACAATCACTAAATCATTTTAAAACTCTGAAGATAAACTTGAAAAATTACCGAAGCAATTGAGGTAATTACATGAACACATTTATCATAACTTCACGCTTTGTTCTCCTGAAGGGTTGGCCAGAGCTGTACCTATATTCGCCAGATATATTTAAGTCCCATGTAATAGGGGGTGAGCTTATTAATAAGTGAATAAACAAAATGAAACGTTTATTTAAGATAACTATGATCTAATTAAAGCAGTATAATAACTTGACTTAACTTTAACTATAGAGCTAGTGTTAGTAATATTATTTTAATCTAATCGCCCCCTGCCTGTCCCATGGCATTGCCTGCCATTATTGGAATAAACCGGGCAAAAAATGCTGATACCGGCTGCTACTGTGATATTCCAGATAGACAAACCCAATAACACTGCCCGACTAGGGAATCGAACCCATAATAAACCACATTGTAAAATAAATCAGAGTGGTGATTTCGGAAAAATAGAATTTCGGGTAATCCAATCAAAGCACTCAATTTGTAAGTGGCAGTACTAATTGGCATCCAAAGTTTGGTACGTTGCTGATCCGTTTTTCATCAAATGCTATTCTTTGAATTTAAGTAGTGATGGCAAATATACTTAAACAATTATTTTTAGATTCACAATGAATAAACAATAGCTGCATAACGTTTTAAGAGATTATTCAAAAACAAACTGCGTGAAAGGTTGTGAAGTCATAGTTTTTATGGTGTCAAAGACTTAGTTTATAACTGTTAAAAATGCTTGTGAAAATTTATACGTTTAAAACTGTTAAGCAAGAACATGTGTGCTCTTGTTATTTTGTTTTTTATACTATATTTTTATATCATATTGATAACATTAATAATAAGGGGCCCCCTCATCATTTAAAATTGTGTAAGGGGCCTCTGCGAGTTGGTTTCTGGTTTCGGCTCTTCGTACCCCTTCTAAAGGTCCCGGACCCAGATTTTTCAGTACTCTGGTAATCCTCTATTTCAACGTTGACATCGTGATGGGCGTTGCATGCGGGTTGTCCTTGGGTAGGGCAAAACGCATACAGGATGATCCGTAGTTCACATGTGGCGGTGTAGATACCATGCCACTACATCGGGACGTAAGTACTAGGGGGCCGTAACAAGCGTCTCAGTAAGATGAAATGTACTGAAATTCGTATTATACATAATTTTCTGTGTGCATTACCTATATGTCTCAATGTTTGACATAACTCGTGTGTGAAATTCTAGGAATTGGATGAAACACCAGGCAAAAACAAGTACTTAGTGAGATTATGATGAAAATGTTTGTATTCTACATCAAAATAAACAATACTTACTAATATTATATATTCGAAAGTAAGTCTATCCATCTGTCTGTCTGTATGTTACTTTTTTATGCTTAAACCACCGAACGGATTTTGCGAGTTGTCTCAAAAATAATCCGAAAAGGAGTGATATAGGGGGTGGGCGTTTCTTAAGTTAGCCATATGAAGATTCAAATGTATGCTATGGTAAAAAAAAAGAGATTTCCGTGTTTCAGCGTGTATAGAATCAGCCTCTACAGGCGTAAAATACATGGGATGATTTCCGACATTCACGCAAGTCAAGCCGCGGGAAAAAGCTAGTTTAATTAATATAATATCCTCTTGCCCCTTCGTAAATGCGTCGTAAAATGCGACTAACTGTTGTTTTACACTGACAAAACATGAACATAAAAACATGTTGTAAACACTGTTTGTGCGTTGAATCGGGTGTTTGCATCAAAAACACGATGCATAATTAATTCTTCAACATGACATTATGTTTATGATGACGAGAGTTTGTCTTGGATGTAAAACGTCCTCTGTTCGCTAAAGTGTTAATAAAAACAAAATGTGATCACCAATCTGTTTGTGAACGAAGAGAAGGTGATTGTGACCATTTCCGCACGTCTTTAGCAGTTAAGTTTGTTTTTTTTTTACTTTTCTGTTTTCGCAAACGGCTTTTAATTTAATATTCAAGTTTAGAAAGAAACAAAGAAATACATTTATTTAGCACAGACTAATAATTATGGTTTCATTTATTGCATAATATAGTGTACCTATGTGGTTTCCATTTTAGCGTATTGTGTATCTTTATTTAGAAATAAATGAGTTATCCATACGACAAGCTTGAAGCATTTTGTTTTAACCGACTTCAAAAAAAGGAGGAGGTTATCAATTTGACTGTATTTTTTTTTTTAATGTTTTTTACCTCATAACTTTTGACTGGGCGAACAGATTTTGGTGATTATTTTTTTATCTGAAAGCTGGTGCTTTCGGAATGGTCCCATTTTAATTTGGTTCCATTTGGACAATGGGGTCCATGTGAAAACCATATAAGTCTTAAATTTGCATTAAGTATTTGTGCGACAAATGAACGAATAACGCGATTAGCAGTGGTCTCGAACGTCATAAAGCGAGATCGGTAGAATTGCCAGCTAAAAACGGTATATTTGTACCCAAAATCGGTAAATGACAAAAAAAAAGACAATCAAATTCGTTTATTTATTTTAAAAAACTTACAGACTAATTTATAACAATCATACTTAAGTATAATTATTTACGATACCAATATTCTTTGACCAAAGCCGCGGTCATCTTCGAATTGATTTCAAAATCATAACAATTAGCTGTATGAAAGAGTCGTTTTGAATGTAATAGACCAGTGATTGATTCAGTAGACAGCCTATTTCGCTGCTTTGTTTTCCAAAGATTAATATGTGAAAATATGTGTTCAACGTTAGCGGATGAATGGGGAAGTGATAAAATATTAAAGATGAAATTAGATAACAAAGGAAATATTTGAGTTTCATCGCCACGCTTTAGTAAACTTACTTCATCCCAAAATAGTTCTACATCATCAGGAAATGTTTTGATTTGTTCACAATTTCTTAAAATGCGCCACTCTGTATCAATTTCCTGGAAATCATTGCTGTGAACAATATTGGGAAAGAGCCTACTCACAGGAACTATCGAAACAATTTTGCCAATTTTAACATTTTTTGGATCAATTATGTCTAAATCTTTTATTGGGTTATTTTTTTATGGAAACCGCGTGGTTATTTGCTTACAAGCTTCGACATAAAAATCTAGGCATCTGCATTTAAACAAATTTACTTGATCTGAGGTTAGATTTTCTGAACTACTTAATAGTGTATTAGACGCAGCAGCACCATAGTATACGGCATCAATATCCATAAAATTTCTGGGATTCATAAAATCAACATTTTTGATTGGAGTGCTAGTTAAATATTCTCTTTTTAAAAAAACAATCATAAATAGTTTTTAATGTTCCAGATACTTTTTCACATAAATTGAATTTTCGGGTGTTCTGCTTGCATTTCTTTATTTAAATTGGTAAATAATGGCAATACAAAATCTAAAAATTCCAAAAATAATATCGTAGTGGGATCTTGGAGCTTCTGTAATATATATGTTCTGCAGCTAAAAGATGATCATTGTTAGAGATTTGGTCTATAAAAAAATAATTTTAGAGCAGAGAGTTGTTCCAATATTCTCTTCACTGCTGCATGTACTGATAACCAGCGTGTTTGAGAGGGGTGAAGTATTTTATGTACTTTTAAGTCGCAAAACATTTGAAAGTTTTTAAACTCTGCCACTCTTTTTTTGGGCTAGAAGAAAAGTAGTTGTAAATGTCTCTTACTGCCGCGGGTCGCGTGATTGTTCGAAAGAGATACCGTGACCCTGGCACATGGGCAACTGAAGGAACACGGGTGGGTTTTAGTCAGTAAAAGTCTGACATGCCCTCCCGCTCCGCCTAGAGCGGGAGAAGTCATTTGATGATTTCCCATTAAAAAAAAAAAAAAAAAACGTCTCTTACAAGATCCTCTATAAAGCGTGGCAATTTGGTACAAGCATACGACGCGCAAAGATGAAACGAATGGCAGGCACATTGAATTATAAAAATATTGGGAATTTCATTTTGTAGCAATGTTACAACAGAATTATTACGTCCCATCATTACGTTAGCCGCATCAGAAGCAAAACCTATTAGATTATTTTTATATGGAATATTATTGCTTCTAAAAAGTTTACAATGTGTTCAAATAAGGTTGCTGCATTAGCTTCTTCTAATGGAATAAGAGCTAAAAAACAATCTTTAATACGATTAATTTTCGCATATCTCACAACTAAGCACAAGTGTTTGGTTGTACTAAGATCAGTGGAGTCGTCAATAATAAGCAAACACTTAGTTTGCCCTAGATCTTCACATAAATTATTGAAACTTTCTTTACCTATAATATGGTCAATTATGTCATGAGTTTTGGTCGAAGAGCATTTTATTTCCTTTGCTATTTTTGAATCAGGACAAACGGCTAGCATCAACTTCGGTAGGTGCTCCATAATAGTGAATGGTAGATTGTGTTCAGCAACAAACGAGGCTAATTCACCTGAAATTAAAAATAAAGAATTAAAATTATGTTGGTATATCTAGTAGCGAATTATACCCTAATGGGTATAATTATATCCACTGCTTTTATAAACCGATAAGTAGAAAACAAAATAATATAACAATGTCGGTAGTAAAATAAATAACTTAAAAAAAATTACCTTGCTTAACCAGTACATCAGATTTTTGAGTTTTGGTCACAGTAAATGATGATATCTTCGGTTGTAATTTTATATTCTTAGATGATGCTGAGTGTGCTTGTGAAGAACTATGTTTCTTTAAAGCGTCTTTTCCTGATGTTATGTTGATATCTTTATTACAACTCTTACAATAGGCATAGCTTTCGCCTTTACGACTATCTTGCAGCCAAACTGGAAATTCTTCTTCCCATTATTTTCTATAATATTGTAGATATTTTTTTCTTCTTACACTCGCACTTGTACTTGGCTCCGAGGAGCCAAGTACAAGTGCGACATTTTAACTTAATTATCTGATTTTGTACGCACTCTTTAGGTTAGGTACTTTCTTTTCATAATTAAGAAAATTAATGAAAAAATAAAACCAAAACCCTGTTTATATAGACTATCTATATATTAATATGTGAAGCGAAAACTTTGGATCCCTTTTAACGAAAATTGGGCGGACGGAGGAGTACGAAATTTCGCACACTTATAGTTTATACAGAGAAAAAGTGACGAATGCTAATATTTTTTAAAATTATGCGTTAAAATACATTATTTTCAATAAATAACACGTTACACACACTACTGTTCATTATCGTCTATCTAATACACACATGCATAGATATTCTTTTGTTTATGGTCAAAATCTGTCTTTATTATTTTGTGCAGTGTTAACACCCAGAAATATTTACCCCTAAAGCTTAAGTTAAAAACCCCGAAAATAGCCCCAATTACTAAAAAAAATCCGCAAAATTTTTTTAATGAAAATAACCAACGAATGTTCAGTAATCATAGACCGGCACACAGTAGTAATATTTGTCTATATTTATTACGCGACATTTGTTAATCATTCACTCTGCATTCTTAGTATCGAGGAACCGTACTAGAAGTCGCTAATACTTTTATTGTAATCAAAAACACAATGAGAAATGTAAGATGGCAAAAAATCCCTAAGAATACCCCTAAAAATGGAACGCCCCTAAAAAATCTCAATCCTCTTATTTCCCCCCTAAATTTGGGAAAACCCCTAAGTTGGTAAGCCTGATTTTGTGTCTATAGTCTTACTGAATGTCAAGTATAACCATAGGTAATAAATTAATTTTATAGATATATAACCTATTTCATTTTTAAAATCTATGATCAAATGATCATATCGAGAATATTTGTCTTTAATATTATTTGTATTAGCGACGATAGGAATTTATTTTATATTTATAAGAAATATTTTTTGTGGTTTTATGGGGAGTGTCAAGTATGGCATTAGTAAGTTTCCCATGCAAAACTTAGTGTCGTGTGCAAACTGTAGAGGTTGTATGCCTCAAGATTGTACAGGCTGGTCATATATTGTACAGGCTGGTTATAATTATGACATTTGGAACCGTCATAATTAATTAAAAATAATAGGGAAAATTGTATAAAAACAGAACAAATTTCTGTGATAATTCATTCCATATTGTTCCATATCCAGCAGTTAAGAAGTATTAAGAAAATAAAAAAGAGAGTCCTGATGAAGTATTCTTTACTCATTACACCTACGTCCTGGACTGGCCATCACCATCCCGCCAGCGAACCCTCTCCACAGTAGTACAGCGTCAACAATTTGTCTATAGTGTTACTGAATGTCAAATATAACCATATTTTTTTTTTATATTTATTATTATCTATATTTTTTCATTTAATATTGTATTTCTATTCAAATGAAAAACGGTCGAATTTCGACCAATGGGCGATCACTAGTACAGGTAAATTCCCGAGCGGGAAGCCCTTTATAACATCGAATTGTAGGACACAAGCGTATTCCCCAAAATATATGAATTACATTCTGCACTACCGTGAGGTGCCGGACGTAAAGAATAACACCACCCCATTTCTTCCTGTGGGTGTCGTAAAAGGCGACTAAGGGACTTACTAGAGAATGAGCAGCAGCGTTCTCTATGCATTTTACCACCATACTGCGATCGCCAACCCGCCTGCCAAGCGTGGCGATTATGGCAAAGCCCTCCAAATTGGGGGAGGCCTAGGTCTAGCAGTGGACGTCTTACGGCTGAAATGATGATGATGATGATTCTGCACTAGGTCCATACTATTGAGGGCTTCCCCGTAACATTAAACATAAATGAAAAGGGTTGCCAACTTAAAAGTGTAAAATCGGTAGAAAAATCGGGAGAATTTCCATGTGTACTGTGAAATCGTAGAATATTCGTCATATTTCGGTATTTCGGTAGAACAGAGCCCATATCGGTAGAAATACCGAAAAATCGGTAGGTTCGAGACCACTGGCGATTAGATTAGTGCGGAGTATCTACCATAAGTAAAAAGTTGAATATAAAAACTTTTACGAAATAAAAAACAATCGACTTCTTTAAAAAACAAACTACAAAGTCAAAAATAACTTTAAATTCGGAAGTCAGTGGCAAAAAACCTTAAATCCAGATCCTACGACAGTTTTTTGTTTTTGTAAAAGTTTTTTTAATTCAAAGCATATAGTTCTCTCGAAAATCAGGACAATTTAACAGAGCTAAAAGAATTTTGATGTGAAAACTGATGATTTTGGTACCATGACTGTTTACAAATAAAAGAATTGTCAGGGAGAATTTTACATTTCTTCCCGTGGGTAAGAGGCGACTAGGGGGCTTACTAGAGAATAGGCAGCAGCGTTCTCTATGTATTTTACCACCATACAGCAAACCCCAACCCGCCTGCCAAGCGTGGCGATTATCGCAAACCAAACCAAATTGGGGGTAGCCTTAGTCCCGCAGTGGACGTCTTTTGGCAAAATGATGATTCATCATTTTTCATTTCAGCCGTAAGACGTCCATTGCTAGACTTAGGCCTCCCCCAATTTGGGGGGCTTTTGCCATAATCGCCACGCTTGGCAGGCGGGTTTGCGATCGCAGTATGGTAAGCAAAATGATGATTAACAGTGATCTATGTCGTAAATAACCTTTTATTACTCCATAATGTGTTTGACATTAAGTTCATACACTATTAGGATAAAATCACCTAAACAACATTAATGACCCCATAGAAATCACTGTTCCATATTAATATACATACTTTTTATGTTCAATTGCTGAATTAGAACCACTATAAGAAATTAATGTTAGAAACTGAATTGAACAATATAATAGTAGTACCTACCCCCAACCATTTTTTTAACCGACTTCAAAAAAAGGAGGAGGTTATCAATTCGTCTGTATTTTTTATTTTTGCACATATAATAATAAAAAAAAAATAATCTTTTCAATTTTTACTGTTGTTATAATTATTATCTCTTTTTCATTCATAATTGAGATTTCACCCTTTTATTAGTATTATTCTTTTATTAAGCTATTGCATAGCTTCTATCGAGGGCCTTGAGCGCGGGGACCGAATCCAGAAATTCCGTAACGAATAAAAACCTCACGCTCCCCACTCCGACGGGCACGGAGGTGTGGCTTGAAGGCCGTGCATTGTCTAACGTCGTTTCTTTTCGGCAGTCTTCGACACGGTGTTTGTGTGCGTGCAACTAGCCGTATTGTACGACTCTACGAAGCTCGCACGAATCGAGACGAGCTGCTCCGAAATCGGACGAATACATAAGCAGCTGTTTATGAGAAAGTATATAGGTGTATAGGTATTTATGTACAACAGTGAATAGCTGTACTTGTAAAATTTGTGTATAAAGTATTTGTATTATTTGTCATCGGTTGCTAGGTAAAAACCCAAAATATTTATTGTCTTGTTATTTGTCATCGGTTACTAGGTAACAAACCAGGCCATAGAGTATTATGGGCATGGAGTACTAGTCCTTTTGTGCGGTGGCAAAACTAGGTACTAAAGTTTACGTATCAAATTTTGCGGTGGCAATCATATGTACTAACCTTTATGCTTTAGTTCCAAATTTTACCACCAAGAATAAGTTTTCCTTAGTGTACGTTTTTTAAAAGAAAAAAAAATTGTTTTCTTATCGGTCACCACGCTCAAAAAGTGTAACTTGAATTAATATCAAAGAAAAAGAAATACTGCATAATTAAAATAAATAAATAATTATAATTGCATAAGTTGATACAAAATGCTATGCAATAGCTTTACCGCGGCAGGCCCCGAGTGCCACACGTCTTTTTTTTATCTCTTTAAAATTAGAACTCCCGTTATTTACTATCCACTTCTCACCCCTCTTTCTTATTCCTTTCACACACTTAGCTTTCTCTTCTCTCATTCCAGGGTGCCTTTAGGGTTGGTCTGTCAATATGTTGACCCGTAGAGCTGCATCCTTAGAGGAAAAACTGAGGGCTACGTTAAAGGAATTGGATTCTAGTAAAAATCAGTGCAATCAGCTGATACAGGAAAGGGAAGACAGTGAGGTCGAAATAGAGTTAATTAATAAAAAGAACACTGAGCTGAAGAATCAATTGGCTGAACTACATGTACAGCATATGGACATACTTGACCAGCATCAACACCTTCGTCAACTAGTGTCAAATTACCAGCATTGTAGTGACACCTACGAACTGGCTTTGTGACGAATATCAGAATTGGAACTGGAATTAAGCAGGGCCCACAACACAATAACCCATTTGGAAACTCTCAAAGCCGGTGAAGAGTCTGCGATCACCAGCAGTCTCTATGATGAGTTCGTTGGTAGCAGGCCCAAACCTACATGTGTTGAGCCAATTGTAACAATAGATTTAACTGATGATACCTTTTCTAAAAACAAATTGTTTACTAGTCACAATAAGTTAAAAAAATATATTAATATTAATAGAGTAATCAGAAAATATCAGAAAACATTTAAATGCCAAAAAGTTAATAAATTAAACACAAAACTTAGGCAAAAAAAATAAATTTAATACACGAATTGAAGAAGTGTTATAGTGATTTGAAATTATGTAATTCTTTGTATGATACTGAGACTCAGCACCTTCGGGATGAATTGTTTGTTAGAGAATATGCTCTAAAGGGAATCTTTAGTAAATATGAGGCTACTCAACAAGACCTGAGTAATGCAGGAAGCCTGTGAGTTGGCAGACCTGGTCAAGTGCAATGCAGAGAGGTATGAGTCTCTGACAAATAACCTCTCTTTTAGCTGCACTTGCTCCACGGCACCCCAGCCTCGACTTGATACACCCACGCCCTCAGCAACTCAGCCAGTAAATATCTGTATTACTGATGATAATAGCCATATCAACACGACTTATATTTTTTCAGACAAATTTGGTCAAGGTATTATATTTAATCAGTGTTCACAACAATATGTAATTAATAATTGTTCACCCGGTGCCAGTATTAGCCAATTATTAAGTAAAATTAAATTGTCAAAAATAAACCCTGGTTCAACTGTAATAATATTATACGGTATCCCCGTATAAATGTTAGAAAAAAGAAATAATTCAATGTGTCCATTTGATGTTACTTCTCAATGAGACCAACAATTGTAAATTCATTTTCTGTGCCTTGCCTTATTCACGATACTTGTCTGATGAGCAAAACAGGCACATTTACTATTTAAATATGTTAATTTATAATAGGACTAGTTGTCACAGTGACGCTATTTCATTTTTTGATTGTAATCAATTTATTACTGAATATCTGGATGACCGAGCTTTGCTCGGTATTTTTTGGTAAAATGTGTTTAAAATAATAAGTTTATGTTCAAGTTGATTATCGATAAAGTTGATCATTGAAAACACGATTAAAACGACATTTTATAAAAATGAATCCTAGCTAGATCAATTTATCGCCCACGAACCCCCTGTATACTAAATTTCATGAAAATCGTTGGAGCCGTTTCCGAGATTCAGATTATATATATATATATATATATACAAGAATTGCTCGTTTAAAGATATAAGATTACAAACTGACAAATTATACTTTGTATTTGCCACCTAGTTGTAGGAGACAAATTGCTAATCTTTTAGCATACAATTTACACCGTAACACTGGTACCTGTAGCTTACCATCGATTACTGTTAGTAGTGGTAGTAACGCCACTTTTGATACACCTAGTAGTTTAAACTGTTAGATGCGACAACGGGTAAGCCGCATGTGTTGAATGTTGTGCATCAAAATATGCAGGGTCTGTCCGGCAAAGAGCTAGAGTTAAGTTTATTTATTGCAAACTATGATGTTCAGGTATTATGTTTGACTGAACACTGGTTGAAGGAACATGAAGTAGTGTTTATGAATGATGTTTTTTTTACTGTGCAAAGTGCATTTGTGAGGAAAAGTGCTATTTGCGGAGGATCATTAGTTCTTGTTTCGAACAAGTTGAAATGTAAACAACGGTTAGATCTAGTTAATCTTTCCATTGAGTGCATTATTGAGTTGTCTTGCGTTGAATTGGAGCGTTACGTCATAATATGCGTTTATCGTCCCCCCTCTGGGGAGTTTATTAGTTTCGATTTAGTAATGGAGGATTCACTCAATAAATAAAAACAATACATTTAAAAATAATATAGCTCATAGGATTATACTATCTATAGTCCAGGAAGTCCAGTCTACTCCAGGAATTTATAAAAGTAGAGCGAGACTATACGAGTTATATGGTTTGAAAAAATACAGATTTGATACTCCTTTTCTAGAGTATGTCAGTAATTATTCAAAATTATTTAAAAAGATCTGCGCCTTAGCTAAATCAAAGTTTTTAAGCGATACTATAAAAAAATCCAATAATAAAATAAAAACCACTTGGAAATTTATTAATAATGAAATGGGTAAACCGGTTAAACAGGAAAAACAACTAGAGATTATGATTAACAACAAATTGGTTAATAAAGCAGCCGACATAGCTGAGGCATTTAATGAGTTTTTTGCCAACATACCAATAACTACGACTTGCTCCTTAAAGTCGTCCCCGTCTAAAGCTGAAAACCTTTTGCATAGTAGTGTGCCCGGATGTAGTCGCTTATTTAGTTTCGAACATGTAACGCCTCGTGATGTGATTAATATTTTTAACACACTCAAGTCGAAAAACATTGGTGATTACTGGGGCATCTCTATTAAACTGTTAAGTAATATAATAGATATCGTAGCCGTATAATAGATATCTAGCTGTAACTTTTAATAAATGTGTTGATTCAGGATCTTTTCCTGACCTCATGAAGAATAGTAAAGTCATACCATTATTTAAAACAGGTAATAAAAATAACGTTGGTAATTTTAGGCCCACCTGCGTTTAGTAAAATATTTGAAAAGTTAATACTCAAGCAGTTGCTAAGACATTTTAATTGAAATAGCCTCCTTCATAATGAGCAATATGGCTTTTCAAAAGGTCGTTCGACAACAGATACGGGTGTTTCTCTGCTGAAACATATTTTCAACGCATGGGAGAACTCGCAAAATGCTGATGCTGTGATCTCACAGAAAACTCCGATAGCATTTTGACTCCAAAGCTTTTGATTGCGTTCACCACCACACTTTTGCGTAAACTACGTCATTACGGTGTTCAAAACGAAGCTCTCAGTGTCATAAGTTCTTATTTGCAAAATAGGCACCAATGTGTAGATGTCAATGGTGTAAAATCTTCCGGGCTACTAGTTCAGTTAGGTGTACCTCAAGGCTCAATACTGGGTCCATTCTTATTCTTAGTGTATATTAATGACTTACCATTATATTTAAAGAATATATGTGACATTGTACTATTTGCTGATGATACCTCACTTATCTTTAAAGTAGACAGGAATAGATTTTGATGACGATAGAAGATTTTGACGACGTGAACAGTGCGCTCTCAATGACTACGGAATGGTTTAGTCCTAGTTCTTAATGCTAAGAAAACGAAATGTATAAAGTTCTCCTTACCGAATGTTAGGAATCTGGGACCCAATGTCGTTTTAGATAATGAGGTGCTTGAAACTGTACTCTCGGCAGTTTTTCTGGGCATAACAGTAGACGCCAAACTTCAGTGGGGATCACATATATCAAGCCTAGCGGGAAGGCTCAGTTCGGCCGCCTACGCCGTAAGGAAAGTTAGAACTGTCCGGCACCACACGTGTACACGGTACACGTCCGTGTACTGACACGGACGTGTACCGTGTATACGTGTGGTGCCGGACGTAAAGAATAACACCACCCCATTTCTTCCCGTGGGTGTCGTAAAGGGCGACTAAGGGACTTACTAGAGAATGGGCAGCAGCGTTCTCTATGCATTTTACCACCATACTGCGATCGCCAACCCGCCTGCCAAGTGTGGCGATTATGGCAAAGCCCCCCAAATTGGGGGAGGCCTAAGTCCAGCAGTGGACGTCTTACGGCTGAAATGATGATGATGATGATGATGACACGGACGTTGATACAGCTCGATTAGTCTATTTTAGTTATTTTCATAGCATAATGTCCTACGGCATTCTGCTGTGGGGCAGAGCAAAAAAAAGCTGTTCGAGCGATTTGCCAACTAGGTGCTAGAGTTTCTCTGAGAGATTTGTTTAAAGATATTGTTATTCTTACGGTGGCATCACAATTCATCTTCGCCAACACACTAAAAACAGTGATATTCATAATATTAATACTAGAAATAAGGACCAACGACGTGCGCCCTTTCACCGGCTTCATAAGGTTCATAATCCTTTTGTTAGTCTTGGTATTACCTTGTATAACAAGCTTCCCTCTGCTTTGCTAGATTTTCAGTTTAATGAGTTTAAAGCTAAAGTAAAATCCAACCTTTGTTCTAAGGCATATTATTCTATCAATGACTACTTAAACGATAAGAATAGTTGGTCGCTGTGATTCATTCAAGACAATGTTTATGTTCTTTCAATCCAGAATTAGCTTTCCTACCGACAGTTTATATGGGTAGTTCATATAATTGTTTTTTATTTTTATTTAACTGATTTTGTCAATTTATTTTTATTTTCTTTTAATTTCATTTATTGTGGACATAATCCCATCAAAAACATAAATGTAAAATGAGAGCCAAGTTCTATATTATGATATATGCCTTAGTTGTTGACTTAAACGTCAAGAGAAGTGAGATCTAAATGGGTGCCAAATTCAATGGTCAGTCCTGAAATTTATTTATAACTACATAAAATATCATTTCTTCTTTTAACTTAGGATAATATATTGTAGCCAAAGGTCTGACTTGGCTAGTTCTCATTTACGAATTATTATGTTCGATGGCTAGTTTCTACCAGCAAGCCAAATTTTCGGAATAATAAAATAAGAACCGACAAGTAACAGGTTTAGAACTTGCGAAGGCTATAATATAATTCGTATATGAAAACTAGCCAAGTCAGACCTTTGGCTACAATATATTATCCTAAGTTAAAAGAAGAAATGATATTTTATGTAGTTATAAATAAATTTCAGGACGACCATTGAATTTGGCACCCATTTAGATCTCACTTCTTTTGACGTTTAAGTCAACAACTAAGGCATATGTCATAATATTGAACTTGGCTCTCATTTTACATTTATGTTTTTGATGGGATATCATTACGTTTTGTACATAAATATTAGTAGGTACCTATTTATAACAAATTTATAACAAAATTAATACCAAATGGTTTTTGTTACAAGAGTTCCTAATAGAATCAATTAAGTGAAAAATTATAATAAAATGATAAAAATTTACCAGTTTCTGATTTATTCCTTTATATTCACCTAATTACCTATCAGCATGCCAAATTTGAACTTTCTAGGTCATCTGGAACTGGGTTATAATTTTGATCTATAGGTCAGTTAGTGATAAAAAAGACGATTTTTGGACGTTAATGTCTAAATAACCGTTTGAGATGTGTTTATGTAATATAAAGCACATATGTATCTTACAAGTCTCACTATATGAGCCAAATTTGAGACGTTTGTGTGAAACAGTTTGTGAGTTATGAGGGGGTCAAAAGTGGCTCCAAATGGTTCGTGTTATATTACACACGGTGCTGCTCGCCAGTTCTGTTACTTGAACTTGGCTTGACACGCTACCGCGTGTCTAGATCTACTTATTACAATGATTTTAAATGAGTTGTATTGCAACATGTAGTTAGCTAGCGACCTCGTCAGCTGTTCATAATATTCTTGCCTGACTAACCGGCAGTAAGTTCGTCATGCTCCCTTAGATGTCACTGCTTGCGGTAGCGTCGGGGGTCGGGTTACCACCTTCCCTCAAATATGGCGAGGGGGGTACTGGCTGACCTTTGCGTTATGCTCGTGAACGGGTGCTGCTTGTGGTGACTGGTCGTCTTGCTGACCATGGTTTTTGTTATTGTTATTTTGTATTAACTGTTATTTTATTTTACTCCGGAGGTCCTAGTTTAACTATTGTAACTTCAACTTAGCTATATGCATCAATGTATGTATATGGATCATTTTGCATCGTTGAATATGTAAGTGGCCACGCCCTTTATGCCTGGAGGCTTTACTTAGGTTTTAAGTTCTGTTTACGTTTTTGATTTATTATTTCAGCTTGAGTTTAGTTTTCAACGTTTTTGTTGGTATATTGGCGTGTGCTAGCTGACATATGGCGAATAATGTATGTTTTGTTTTATAATATTGGTGGCTTACACAGTGTTGTATAGAATCAAGTTCTTCTAACTTAACAGACAGCTGTGCTGCTGGGGAGTTTGTTCCGCCACTTCTACTTCCCAGCTACAGCACTAGGAAGTGTCGAAGGGCGGGCGTTTTGGGGGGACTGTCTTGTGTAACTTTGACGTTCAAAAAGTGCTGACTCTCAGCCTAGTTTGAATAAATGACTTTTGATTTTGATTGAATACCTATCTGAGTTCCATATCCCAGTAACTGGGTATTACGATACCCTTTGGCAAGTCTGGTTATCTGACTTTCTGGCTTCTGACTACACGTAACGAATGTCAAAGATTCACGATTTATGGGTCTTTGACATTCATTGGGGTTCGTTCTTCGATATTCGTCCATCTTTTATATCCGTGGTGGGACCAACAGCTTAAGGTGCTCGTAAAGATGGTCACTTATCCTCAGAAAAACCCAAGTAAGCATACATATCTTAACTTGATGGATCAACCCATGTGGCTGTTAATACTTAGCCACGAGCCCCTTTAATTATCTTTATTGAACTATCTTATATTTAAATATTCGACTAGCAAACCGATGCAGACGAACTTTTAGATTATTTTATTTTCTTAATTATAAGTACTTGAAAATATGATTATTTTATTTGGAGAAGATTCGAAAAAATCTAAATACTTTGAAACAGCTTGAAATATAAAGACTAAAAATGTTCTGAAATTGTAAGTAAATTAAGTAAAAAGGCTAACATACTCGTATTTTAATGTAATTTTAGTTCGTCTCTTTCTTCTTTCGCCGTTTAATAAACTGCGTGTAATTCGTTCGCAACATAGCCTTCAACAAACATGTGTTTTGAGGTAACAATTATTTTTTACTATAAACCCCATACAATCAAAACACAATATTACGCAATGGCAACATATCTATGCGCCAAGCTACGGCGTAGATTCACAGTTACGGCGTAGGTTGGCAGCTACGGCGTAGGTTTGACCTACGGCGTAGTTTCGAGCTACGGTGTAGCGCTATAGCTTTGGGGTATCGCTGAACTACGAACTCGTGTTGTCTCCCTCCCTTTCACTATTTTATGTTGTGAAAGTAGAAATTACAACTTTTTGATTTGACGACCATAGCAATTTACGAAGGCAAAAAGAAACAATTAATGTAATACATGGAATTTTAGAGTCTACAATTTAAAACTAGAAACTTCCAAATTTCTTCTTTGACCCTTCTATAGACATATTATACGAGATCTATATTTTTTCAACATCCTCACCCATACTATATGGTCCTTAATAAAAGCAACCCTGTTGAAGAGGGTACCGAAGGGTTATTTATTTTAGATTAGCAGATAAGGGTAGCGTTATTTGCAAGAGAATCGATAGTAATAGTATAAACAAGAATTGAGGAATATAATCGTCGCTAGAGGCACTGCTATAAAATCAATATTAGTCTCAAAAACCCGATAAAAGTGAACTTACTAGAACAAAATCTTTATTTTTATAAACAATATCTTACAATATTTACATAATTTAAAATCTAAGTTTAAATGGTACTTACTAGTAATACTATACTATAATGTAATACTAGCTCTTTCCAGCGGCTTTGCCCGCGTATTATACTTACAAACCTCCCTCTTGATTCGACCTGTCTATTGGTGAAAAC
The DNA here is from genome assembly GCA_932294355.1 of Aporophyla lueneburgensis. Lineage (NCBI taxonomy): Eukaryota > Metazoa > Arthropoda > Insecta > Lepidoptera > Noctuidae > Aporophyla > Aporophyla lueneburgensis. Next base: position 26,223,938 of record OW028751.1, on the reverse strand, counting down.
CTTGTTAAATCCTTTGCGTAGTTTAAAAGATCTAAGCATGTAAAGAAGATTATCTAGAAATTGAAACCCACGCCATCTATTAGGAATTCATAGAACTAACCAGTGATCACACACATTGTCATATAAAAAACATTTAATTTGCAAATATTGAGATCAGTAATTGAGATAAAAACTATCATATCTTTTAAGTTAGATCAAACTGCACACGGTGTGCTTTCATTAAAAACGGTTAAGTAGTTTAGGAGTCCATCCCGGAGAAACAACGTGACGCGTAATTTATATATTTTAAGACTAGCTTTTGCCAGCGGCTTCGCCCGCGTGGAGGTCGGAAATTATCCCGCGGGAACATACTACTGGGATAAAAAAAAGCTCTAAACTATCTGTGTGCCAAATTTCATTTAAATTGGTTCAGTAGTTTTAGCAGGAAAGCGAGATAGACAGACAGACAGACAGACAGACAGAGTTACTTTTGCATTTATAATATTAGTTTAGATTTAGATTGTTAAGCTAAAGAGTTTGCTTGTTTGGTTGAACGCGTTAATCTCAGGAACTACTGGTTCGAATTGAGAAAAAAACTTATAGTCTTGGGTAGCCCATCTATCGAGAAATGCTATAGGCTATATAGGCCAGGCAAAAGTTACGAATACGATGACCTAACACGGGCAGGCTATTCGAAGCTACGGAGTGGGAAAATTTGACGTAGACGAAGTCGCGGGCAGAAGATTTTGATTTGAAAAATCGGAATTATACAGTCACGTAGTTTCGATATTGCCAGCATAATTAATCGATTACAAATTGAAAACAACAATAAATTACATTAAGAACTACATTACAATAAATTATGTCAAATAGTCCAAATTACTTAACAAAACCTAACAAATTTTACAAAAAAGTGGTGAGCTAGTATAGTTAAAACCATCGAAATACAAATGGTTGTTCAACTTATTCTCTTTATTATGTAAATTAAGAGATACTCGTGAAAGAGAGACCATAGAGTAAAATAATATTTTGTTAGAAATTGCTAGAATGTCATAGACCTCGAGTATAATAACACAATACACTCAATTGATCCTCAAAACCCGCTGGTAACAAGGTGCTTGAAAGCCGTCTCGTTACCTATGTATCGAAGTTGCTTGTCGCTTGAAACTTACTTGTCGTTTTATTCATTACTAGTTTTTTTCCAGCGGCTTTGCCCGCCTATTATACTTATAAACCTTTCTCTTGAATCACTCTGTCTATTGATGAAAAACGCAACAAAATCCGTTAAGTAGTTTAAAAGATCTAAACGAATAGACAGCAGAAGCGACTTCATTTTATCTATACTTCTATATATACTATATATAATATTATAAAGCTGAAGATATTGTTTGTTTAGTTGAACGTGATAATCTTAAGAACTACTAGTCCGAATTGAAAGATTATTTTTGTGTTTGGTAGTCTATTTATTGAGGAAGGCTATTGGCTATATAACATTACGCTATGATCAAAAGCAGTGGAGCAGCAACGAAAAATAGACGAAAACTGGCAGGCAATTTGATGCGACGGGAAGGGACAGGGCAAGCAAAAATTTGACATTTTGGAGAATATGCAGTTTTAGCTGTTTGATTGTTTGGTGTAATGCTTGGTCGTTTTTTGATATGTTATACGAAAAAAAAATCGGAGTATCGATATTTTTAACATATAAGCATTTTTTTTTACTAATACTCACCTTCCTACGAGCCCACAACAGGAGTGGTTCAGTGATAACGTCTGCGACATACGAGTTATAGCTCGCAGGTTTTGCTCGGTGCTTTACTTACAAATTATCCCTTCACCACTGCTCTCTTAACGGGGAGGGAACACCGGCATGTCCTAGAACCAAAAATTCGAAGACATGTGACATCTACCAACCCGTACTGGAACCACGTGATGAACTATAGACTGCTCTCTTTCCCTGAGAGGAAGCCCGTGTCCCAGCTGTGGTAACGTTATATGCATGATGATCATGTATGTACCGAGTACCGTGTGGTGTCGGACGTAAAGAATAACACCACCCCATTTCTTCCCGTGGGTGTCGTAAAAGGCGACCAAGGGACTTACTAGAGAATGGGCAGCAGCGTTCTCTGTGCATTTTACCACCATACTGCGATCGCCAACCCGCCTGCCAAGCGTGGCGATTATGGCAAAGCCCCCCAAATTGGGGGAGGCCTAAGTCCAGCAGTGGACGTCTTACGGCTGAAATGATGATCATGTATGGTCCTACATGTATGCCTCAAGCATTCTCTACCAGACAACTAATTCTTGGCTTACTTCATGCAAAAAGGTCATAAGTTTATCCATTTTCATCTCATATAATGTTTACCCGGTTCACAATATAGTCACCAACATTACCCACTCACCGCACGAACCTATAAACTAAAGATGCAACGCCAGATTATCCTTACGTTACGAGTGGTTCAGGCCGACACGAGCACCCTCGAGCCATCTCGAGCCATCTCGAGCCACTCGAGCACTCGAACAACCCCCGCCCCAATCTTTACGATTAATTGAGAGGGCTAACGAAAACCTTGCTAAATTGCCTGTAGGAACTGTATGTTTGGTATACGGTTTGGGTATCGTGGAAATTGATTTTGTTAATATAAATAGTTGGATAACACAGCCCCACAAAAAAAATTGTACTTGTTATTAAACCACATGGTCTTTACGTATTTTGAGCTGCCGAATCCAAATCTGGATCTGGTCATTACTGCAAAATTCAAGAGTTTTTTGCTCCTGGAGAAAAACTGAAGGGTGTAGGGTTTCGGGAGTCGATTGCGGACTCCCGGCCACCGTAGGCGCGAGCTTGCGGTTGGCGAGCAATGGGTAGCTCGCCGCCCGGTAAGGACCAGGCTCGGGTCGACGGCGCGCAGTGTTCCACGCGCGCCTCAAAGAGATGTCAGCAGCAGTGTAGGGGTCTACTAGGACCGATGCCTGCCGGGGTCGCGTGATTGTTCGAAAGAGATACCGTGACCCTGGCACATGGGCAACTGATGGAACACGGGTGGGTTTTAGTCAGTAAAAGTCTGACACGCCCTCCCGCTCCGCTCAGAGCGGGAGAAGTCATTTGATGATTTCCCATCCTGAAAAAAAAAAAAAAAAAGAAATAAGGGTGTAGGGTTAATTCTGTGTCCAGATTCGGATTCGGCAGCTCAAAATACATAAAGACCATGTGGTTTAAGTTTATGAAGTAATATTTTTTTTTGAAGGGGTATCGTATTACCCAGTAACTGGGTTGTAGAGGTCAGATAGGCAGTCGCTCAATGTAAAATACTGGTTTTCAGCTGCATCAGGTTAGACAGGAAGCCGACCCCAACATAGTTGGGAAAAGGCTAGACAGATAATGAAATTGCTGGATAAAACCGCTCTAGTGCTCAGGATAGTATCCAGAAAAACAGAGGATTCTAACATGTAGAACTAGCTGTGCCGGCGGCTTTGACCATGTAGATGTCAGAAATTATCTCACGTGAACGTGATACTGGAAAAATGTATCTATCAGATATATCCTAGTGAAAGTTCCGTCAAATCAGTCCAACCGTTTTGGAGACTATCCGGAACAAAAAAAGAGACAGATGATAAATAAGAAAACAAATGCTTTTTTGTTATCAATGTCGTATATACTTTCATATGCATTTATCTATAAATATTTTACTTGTAGTATCACTTTAACGTCCTCAAAAAATCAATCACTAGCGCCAGCCCTAATTGTACCTGTTAATTGGCAATCGTGACGAGGTGTCGGCAAGAGCCAATATGAAAAAAAAAATGGCTAAAAATTTCTGGCTCTCGATTGATTAACGCAGGACGAGTGGAAAAATTTGGCTTTTATTTTTAGTGTTAGATTTAGAATTGAGGAATCGACTCTTCTTCCCAACTAAAGCAATAGGAAGTAGTGTAGGGCGGTTTTTGGGGACTGTTTTATGTAATGTTGACGTTCGAAAAGTGCTGATCCTCAGCCTAATTTGAATAAATGACTTTTGATTTGTTTTTGGCTGATTTTTGACCTCAGACCCTGACATTCTAGGTAAGGTAAGTTTCAACATGATCAGTTTATAATTTTCAGATTTCTGGGACACTGGTTTCCTCGGCATTGATAACTTTGCACATAATCTAAGAAAAGGATGGAAAACGGAAATAATTGACCTCGTGTTATCGGATCACACATCGCAAATACTTAAAATTCGTGTCAATAAAACGTGTTGCTTAAAGTTTTGGAAAACCGTGAAAAAAGATTACGCCAAAGAAAACCTTGATTTTAAATCATGTTTACAAAATGCATCTTTTCAAGAAGTCTACGAAAGTAATGATGTTAATGTAGCCTATAAGACCTTCTCTGATATTTTCTCATTGTTTTACAATCTCTGTTTTCCAGAGAAAATTATAACTATAAACACTAACAAACAGGTTAAATGGATTTCTCATGGCATAAAAACATGTAGTAAGAAACAGAGACAGTTATTGTGGGCTTACAGATTACACCCAACAAAAAAAGCTAAAAGTGACTTGAAGAAATACACTATGCAGTATAAAAAAATTGTTAGACTGACTCAGAAGGCAAAAAATAACTATTTCATAAACAACTCGCAAAATAAATCCAAAGCCACATGGCAGATAGTCAATAGATCTAAAACTAACCTACCTCAAGAACAGATACTGACGGTAAAAACAGGGAATTTGACTTACACAAACCCGAATGACATAGCGAATGCTTTTAATGACTACTTTATTGATGACATTGAGAATAATATAAAAAATGACATTAAAATAAACAATAAGTTAGATAATTTGAACATGCAATCAATGTTTATGCAGCCTGTTGTAAGCTCCGATATTATTATAGCCACAAAGACTCTTAAAACTAATACTAACTAACTACTCTAGGAAATAGAAGAGGTAGTAGTAAGTGTGTTTTTGAGTATCCATATTGACCATAACCTTAATTGGAAGGCTCATATAGAACAGCTGTGTAAAAAAACAAATAAATCGGCCTATGCACTTTTTCAATTGGCTAGAAAAGGAAATACAGACGCGTTACTTGTTGCCTATCATGGTCTCGTAGCCTCACTATTACGATACGGTATAATTTTTTGGGGTAATGCCACAGATAAGGGATTACTATTCAAGGCACAAAAAAGGTGCATTAGAGCCATGTGTGGTCTGAAAACAGATGATAGCTGTGCACCGTATTTAAAAAATTGAAAATACTTACGTTACCGGCGATATACGTATTAGAAATTAGTATTTTCGAAAAAACGAATCCCAACCTTTTTGAAAATATGACAATGGTACGAAATGTTCCGATTCGCAGTCAGTATAAAAATTCTTTAAGTAATTATAAATGTAAAACTGCATTAGTAAAAAAAGTGTCTTGGGTATGGCTCCTCTCCTCACATTTATAATAAAATTCCAGACGCCATAAAATAATTGAATTTTATACAGTTTAAGAAAAAAATGAAATTGTTCTTAATTGATAAATGTTATTATACGATTGACGAATACTTAAATGACGAATTAATTTAGAATGATTAATATTGAGATTAAATTACTGTGACATTTTAATTATTTTGACATTTTAATTATTTTGACTTTTCAATTATTTTGACATTTTTTATTTTGACATACGAATTTATACGTTTTAATAATTCCTCATTTAGGTCTGATATGATAAAAGTATTCACTATTTGTTTAATTTATTTTCTATTTTGATACCAATATAATGCATGATTTTCAAATATTTTTAGTTAATAATAATTTGCTATTGTCATCTAGATTTGCACAATATATTTGTACGCCTCCTGGCATAACGTAGCGCTCTCATTATCAACATAAGATCTGTATTTTTATTACCTATGTTAACAAATAAATAAACTGAACTGAACTGAACTCTCTGTGAGAAGGACTGGGCCGTAATACACCACCCGGACCTGGCTCCTGCGGGTTGGTAGATGTCACATATCTTCGAATTTTACGTACTAAGACATGTCCTTTTCTCAAGATGTTTTCCTTCACTGTTTTAAGAGCAGTGGTGATGAAATTATTTACAGAAAGTAAAGCGCCTGTTCGGGTTCGAATCTATGTTCTACAACCCTTAAGTTGCGGCCGTTATCACTGGGTCACCACTGCTCTAATAGAGGAATTAATTTGAAATCTTGCATGGTTTAAACCCTCGCCAAAAAGTGAGCAAGCGTGTTGATTACTGGTTGATACTGTGTGTAGTGTATGAGGTCTTTGCTCTTAAACAATATATTTTTAAACCCATGCAAGTTTATGTATTTAGGGTTCCGTAGTCAACAAGGAACCCTTATAGTTTCGCCATGTCCGTTCGTCCGTTCGTCTGTCCACAGCTTAGGTTAGAGACTCTCAGTTCCCCCCCCCTCCCAGTGGGTTCCCGCATTGACAAGGCGGGGGGAGGGGGCTCAGTAGCCGTGGTTTAGAACACCACGGTGAAGCTAAGAGGAACCCGAGGAGGGGCCGCTCGTCAGGGCTTTTCCGCTCGAAGCCGACCAATGCGGTGTCGTTTGGCGACATCGCAACTGAGGTGGGCCGCGATGTCCTAGTATCTGGGGCATCGCGGCTGAGGGTTGGAGGCCGCGGCGGGAGAGGAGTGCCGGTATTCAGGTGCGCCGCTTTCTCTACCTTCCGCGGCCTGAACGGGGTCGCACCGTCCGATGGTGGACGCGGTGGGGCCGCAGGGGAGGAGGAGTGTTGGTATAGCGTTGGCCACTCTCCCTATCCCCTGCGGCCGAAAAGTGGTAGGCGACGGGGCCACAGTCCTGACCCGTCGCAGGGGGACCAAGGGTGCGGTACACGGGGTCGTCTGGCGCCCATGTGCTTATTGGTCCCCGGGGTGGTCACGGCGTGCTATGCGTGTTCTGGCGCGACGTAAATGGGGGTACCTTATCCCCCAGAGGAGGGTCCAGTGATGGACAGCCGCGGCGGGTTCGCGGAAGAATTACGTGTGCCCGTGTTCCCACCGTAAGCGGCACAGGAGGACACCGTGGAGTTTTAGTGGGTTGGAGTCCCACATAACTGCACTATCTTCCCGTGGTAGTGCTGTATGCATGAGCATTTCTCCACGTTAAAAAAAAGGAGACTCTCAGTTGTTGTTAGAGATGGTTTTCCGGCATGGATATACATAGTAGTCACGCCAACAGTGATAAACTAAAATATTGAAAAAACAAAAAAAATACGGTACCTTCTTTACATGTAAAAGGGGGATTTTTTTTTCTTGTCTACCCTATGGTGTGGGGTAAACGAGATGTCGTTGGATAGGCCTCTCAAAAAATTTTCGATTAAGGGATCCTTTTGTAAAATATTGAGATTTTTGTTAGAGTCAAGTGTCCCTCCCCCTATCAGCTAAGTGGTTGTATTTGGATATATGAAAAAAATCATGGTAGTAATTGAATTAATGAATCAGCTAAGTAGGCTTTACAAGTTTACGAGTAATAGTCGGCCAACTTAGCATTTGCAGTTCGAATATATGGGGGAACATGTTATTCCACAGCAATTTTAAGTTTGTTCTTGGGATTAATTCATTCAAACTACGGAACCTATCACTATGTGTGGTCCAACACACTCTTGGCTGGTTTTTATTGTATAACTAGCTGACCCGACAGACGTTGTCCTGTCTTAACGATAACTATTTAATTCGAATTGGTATCTATATATGTATATATAAATGAATCCCTATTTCCCTTGGTCACGCCATCACGCGTGAACGGCTGGACCGATTTCACTTAATTTTTTCACTTTTTTAAATTTTTTCTTTCATAAGAACCTTCTCCTGACAATAACAAACACACAAAAAAAAAAGTGAAATCGGTCCAGCCGTTCACGCGTGATGGCGTGACCAAGGGAAATAGGGATTCATTTTTATATATATAGATTTCTTTATGTATAATGATGGTAGATTGTTACAATACATATACATAAGTCAAACTTAAAATAGTTAAGAAAATACTAGTCAACCTTTAGAAGTACAAAAGGTATTTCCAAAATAAATTATTCATAATGCCGAGTTCTACAACATTATTATATTTTATTTCAAGTCCCACGGCATTCGAAATTATATTAAATTCTAGGTATTGTTTTCAAAGTTATTAGATTAGAGAACCCATACCGTTCAGTAGGTACGCCTGGGAGCCCGCTTCAGCAAATAAAGTATTGTTGGAACAGTTCAGTAAATAAAAACCAGTATTCATAATTGTATTTTATTTCTTATGCTAGGTATATTTTGTTTTATTATAGTTTCATCCCTTTGGAGGGTAGATGAGGTCGGACGACAGTAATACTCTTTAGTTGAGTTAATTGATGTAAATAAATAAAATAAAATCTAGAAAATGAAACGGTTCCGTGTCGTGCCGGACGTAAAGGATAGCACCACCCCATTTCTTCTCGTGGGTGTCGTAAGAGGCGACTAAGGGACTTACTAGATAATGGGCAGCAGCGTTCTCGATGTATTTTACGACCACAGTGCGATCGCCTCATCGTGGATATCTTTTGGCTGAAATGATGATGGTTATGATGAAACGGTTAACACGTTACTGGCATGTCGGACTATGTGTCCGACACTTTTTAATCAATAATTGCCTTAAAGTCTTAAACTGGCTTGGCGGTTTAAACTATACCTAAAGAAAAACCTTGTCTTGTAATAAGATTGATTGTGTTCTTAATTCAAAAACTGGCTTGGTGGTTTAAACCGGATCTACAAAAAAACTTAGTTTTGAAATACGAGGGGAGTTCTAAGAACTTAAAACTCGGATAAAATAAACGAAAAGTACAACAAAAAATATGTTTACCATATTCGGGTTCGACAACCTCGTTCGTTGATCGCTGTTAACCGATCCCTTAACCGTTTAGCCCACCAGCCCTTCTGCTACTCATAATTCCCTTTTTAATATATTTATAAGGGATAGCTTCACCCGCAATCTGTTTCCTGAAATTGGAATATTTTTACTTTATCCCCAGCGCTGCGTATTTGCAAACTTATTTTTGCCGTCACGAAAAACAATTCTGTATCTTTTACATGTGTTTAAGGTCCATTTCTTGTTGTGCTGACTGTTTTGGGAACATTGTAAGGTTTGGAACAGGAATGTATGCTGCGTTACGTTATATTACAGATGCCGATGGGTATGTACTGAAATGTATTGTGTATATTATTTATGGTACGTTTGTTTACTTTTTCCGGGGTCAGTGTGTCAATAGCCGTCATAACTTGGTTACAAATGTTCCCACATTTGGACTTAGTGTGGTGGTATAAAGGTAACAGAAACATGAAATATAGAAACGTTCATTTTCTTCATGGCGCTTGATAAGCGAAAGGAAAGGTTGCCCTCTACGGTACGGTTCGCAGATATAACTCTCGCACAAAGTCAATTTTTATTTATTACTAGATTTTACCAAGGGCTTCATCTCCTTAGAGATCGAAAATTATCCTACTGAAATATACTACAGGCATAAAAGTTATCCTATGTGTTAATCCAGGTATTAAACTAGGTACAGACGCCAAAACATCAAGGTACCCGAAACTATCAAATTCTCCCAATCAACTTTGAACCTAATGCTTTAGCGATAAAGTTGAAAATCTATAAAAAAAAATGACAAATTGTAGTAGCTCTAATTGCTAGCGTCTGTACTTGTGTGCCAAATTTCATCCAAATCAGTTAGGTCATTTTTGCGTGATTGAGTAACAAACAACCAAAGATACAAAGTTTCACATTCATAATATTAGTATCTAGTATTGATGTATAAAGTTTTTAAAAACTACTGATTTCGCTTGGTATGCTTACAGAAGTTTGTGTAACAGGGAGTAAAGTTCATTCACCCTCTATGGAAAAGGGAGGATCTTCCAACCCTGCCGGGGTCGCGTGATTGTTCGAAAGAGATACCGTGACCCTGGCACAGTCAACTGAAGGAACTCCGCCCAGAGCGGGAGAAGTCATTTGATGATTTCCCATCCTGAAAAAAAAAAAGGATCTTCCAACCGGACGGGTATTGTGTCTGGTGTGCTACTGTTCGGCGATGGATATCGGGACGTTGCACCTTGTTCATAATTGCTAGTTGCGCAGTAAACTCTGATTGCGCGATGCAGGATTTTGTGTGACGTCAGAGTGATGTGTAGTTCGTATTAGGGACGTAATGGATATGAAATTTCGGATACGGATTGGTTACGGATGTAGGAATGATTATTATACTGGATACGGATACGGATAAAGATATGAAATTATTTCGGATTATCCGTTAGTTTCGGATAATTTCGGTTACGGATATTAAACATTTGAGGAATTTCAAAAGTAAAAAACAAATAGCTAATAACATGGTTTTATTTATATATCACCATTTGGTAGGAATTACAATCAGTCTGTGAGTAATTATTACAGCTATTTAAAACAAAAATGATTATAAATAAATATAAATCGAGTGTTATCTAATCGACCTAAAATAAAAATGTAATAACAAATCCGATATTATCCCAAACTTTTATTTCGGATTTGGTTACGGTTACGGATAAATTTTTATATCGGATATCCGATAGTTTCGGTTACGGTTACGGAGCTCCCTAACATCCCTGGTTCGTATGAGGCAGTGTAGATGTATAATTCAGGAATACATACGTGTTAAGCTCGCAAATAGTTCGCTGGCTACTCAGGTACTAACCACTTAACACGTTAACTACCATGGGTAAAATCAGAAAAAGTCAAAAATGTACTTTGTGTTATTTGACTTTAAGGCAATTATTGATTAAAAAGTGTCGGACACATAGTCCGACATGCCAGTAACGTGTTAACCGTTTCATCATAACCATCATCATTTCAGCCAAAAGATATCCACGATGAGGCGATCGCACTGTGGTCGTAAAATACATCGAGAACGCTGCTGCCCATTATCTAGTAAGTCCCTTAGTCGCCTCTTACGACACCCACGAGAAGAAATGGGGTGGTGCTATCCTTTACGTCCGGCACGACACGGAACCGTTTCATTTTCTAGATTTTATTTTATTTATTTACATCAATTAACTCAACTAAAGAGTATTACTGTCGTCCGACCTCATCTACCCTCCAAAGGGATGAAACTATAATAAAACAAAATATACCTAGCATAAGAAATAAAATACAATTATGAATACTGGTTTTTATTTACTGAACTGTTCCAACAATACTTTATTTGCTGAAGCGGGCTCCCAGGCGTACCTACTGAACGGTATGGCTTCTCTAATCTAATAACTTTGAAAACAATACCTAGAATTTAATATAATTTCGAATGCCGTGGGACTTGAAATAAAATATAACAATGTTGTAGAACTCGGCATTATGAATAATTTATTTTGGAAATACCTTTTGTACTTCTAAAGGTTGACTAGTATTTTCTTAACTATTTTAAGTTTGACTTATGTATATGTATTGTAACAATCTACCATCATTATACATAAAGAAATCTATATATATAAAAATGAATCCCTATTTCCCTTGGTCACGCCATCACGCGTGAACGGCTGGACCGATTTCACTTTATTTTTTCACTTTTTTAAATTTTTTCTTTCATAAGAACCTTCTCCTGACAATAACAAACACACAAAAAAAAAAGTGAAATCGGTCCAGCCGTTCACGCGTGATGGCGTGACCAAGGGAAATAGGGATTCATTTTTATATATATAGATTTCTTTATGTATAATGATGGTAGATTGTTACAATACATATACATAAGTCAAACTTAAAATAGTTAAGAAAATACTAGTCAACCTTTAGAAGTACAAAAGGTATTTCCAAAATAAATTATTCATAATGCCGAGTTCTACAACATTATTATATTTTATTTCAAGTCCCACGGCATTCGAAATTATATTAAATTCTAGGTATTGTTTTCAAAGTTATTAGATTAGAGAAGCCATACCGTTCAGTAGGTACGCCTGGGAGCCCGCTTCAGCAAATAAAGTATTGTTGGAACAGTTCAGTAAATAAAAACCAGTATTCATAATTGTATTTTATTTCTTATGCTAGGTATATTTTGTTTTATTATAGTTTCATCCCTTTGGAGGGTAGATGAGGTCGGACGACAGTAATACTCTTTAGTTGAGTTAATTGATGTAAATAAATAAAATAAAATCTAGAAAATGAAACGGTTCCGTGTCGTGCCGGACGTAAAGGATAGCACCACCCCATTTCTTCTCGTGGGTGTCGTAAGAGGCGACTAAGGGACTTACTAGATAATGGGCAGCAGCGTTCTCGATGTATTTTACGACCACAGTGCGATCGCCTCATCGTGGATATCTTTTGGCTGAAATGATGATGGTTATGATGAAACGGTTAACACGTTACTGGCATGTCGGACTATGTGTCCGACACTTTTTAATCAATAATTGCCTTAAAGTCAAATAACACAAAGTACATTTTTGACTTTTTCTGATTTTACCCATGGTAGTTAACGTGTTAAGTGGTTAGTACCTGAGTAGCCAGCGAACTATTTGCGAGCTTAACACGTATGTATTCCTGAATTATACATCTACACTGCCTCATACGAACCAGGGATGTTAGGGAGCTCCGTAACCGTAACCGAAACTATCGGATATCCGATATAAAAATTTATCCGTAACCGTAACCGAATCCGAAATAAAAGTTTGGGATAATATCGGATTTGTTATTACATTTTTATTTTAGGTCGATTAGATAACACTCGATTTATATTTATTTATAATCATTTTTGTTTTAAATAGCTGTAATAATTACTCACAGACTGATTGTAATTCCTACCAAATGGTGATATATAAATAAAACCATGTTATTAGCTATTTGTTTTTTACTTTTGAAATTCCTCAAAAGTTTAATATCCGTAACCGAAATTATCCGAAACTAACGGATAATCCGAAATAATTTCATATCTTTATCCGTATCCGTATCCAGTATAATAATCATTCCTACATCCGTAACCAATCCGTATCCGAAATTTCATATCCATTACGTCCCTAATACGAACTACACATCACTCTGACGTCACACAAAATCCTGCATCGCGCAATCAGAGTTTACTGCGCAACTAGCAATTATGAACAAGGTGCAACGTCCCGATATCCATCGCCGAACAGTAGCACACCAGACACAATACCCGTCCGGTTGGAAGATCCTTTTTTTTTTTCAGGATGGGAAATCATCAAATGACTTCTCCCGCTCTGGGCGGAGTTCCTTCAGTTGACTGTGCCAGGGTCACGGTATCTCTTTCTAACAATCACGCGACCCCGGCAGGGTTGGAAGATCCTCCCTTTTCCATAGAGGGTGAATGAACTTTACTCCCTGTTACACAAACTTCTGTAAGCATACCAAGCGAAATCAGTAGTTTTTAAAAACTTTATACATCAATACTAGATACTAATATTATGAATGTGAAACTTTGTATCTTTGGTTGTTTGTTACTCAATCACGCAAAAATGACCTAACTGATTTGGATGAAATTTGGCACACAAGTACAGACGCTAGCAATTAGAGCTACTACAATTTGTCATTTTTTTTTATAGATTTTCAACTTTATCGCTAAAGCATTAGGTTCAAAGTTGATTGGGAGAATTTGATAGTTTCGGGTACCTTGATGTTTTGGCGTCTGTACCTAGTTGAATACCTGGATTAACACATAGGATAACTTTTATGCCTGTAGTATATTTCAGTAGGATAATTTTCGATCTCTAAGGAGATGAAGCCCTTGGTAAAATCTAGTAATAAATAAAAATTGACTTTGTGCGAGAGTTATATCTGCGAACCGTACCGTAGAGGGCAACCTTTCCTTTCGCTTATCAAGCGCCATGAAGAAAATGAACGTTTCTATATTTCATGTTTCTGTTACCTTTATACCACCACACTAAGTCCAAATGTGGGAACATTTGTAACCAAGTTATGACGGCTATTGACACACTGACCCCGGAAAAAGTAAACAAACGTACCATAAATAATATACACAATACATTTCAGTACATACCCATCGGCATCTGTAATATAACGTAACGCAGCATACATTCCTGTTCCAAACCTTACAATGTTCCCAAAACAGTCAGCACAACAAGAAATGGACCTTAAACACATGTAAAAGATACAGAATTGTTTTTCGTGACGGCAAAAATAAGTTTGCAAATACGCAGCGCTGGGGATAAAGTAAAAATATTCCAATTTCAGGAAACAGATTGCGGGTGAAGCTATCCCTTATAAATATATTAAAAAGGGAATTATGAGTAGCAGAAGGGCTGGTGGGCTAAACGGTTAAGGGATCGGTTAACAGCGATCAACGAACGAGGTTGTCGAACCCGAATATGGTAAACATATTTTTTGTTGTACTTTTCGTGTATTTTATCCGAGTTTTAAGTTCTTAGAACTCCCCTCGTATTTCAAAACTAAGTTTTTTTGTAGATCCGGTTTAAACCACCAAGCCAGTTTTTGAATTAAGAACACAATCAATCTTATTACAAGACAAGGTTTTTCTTTAGGTATAGTTTAAACCGCCAAGCCAGTTTATGAATTAAGAATCCAATATGTATAGAAATGCAATGCAGTATTTTTTTTACAAAACTGTCAAGTTAATCCGGTGCTCAGTTGTCATTTTTGTATTAATAACTTTACACGGATAAATATAAAGTTGTAAAAGCAAAATCTCGTTCAGAGTTTTAGACTAAAACTAAAGTTAGCTCGTGTTTTGTATAAAAGGCCAGAGTTCAGTTAGTTTATAAAGTAAGATTTAATTACGTTCATTTTTAAGGGTACGTATGCAAAGAGTAATACGGGAACCCTATTACTAAGACTCCGCTCTTCGTCCGTCCGTCTGTCACCAGGCCGTATCTCATGAAACGTGATAGTTAGACAGTTGAAATTTTCACAGATAATGTAATTCTGTTGCCGCTATAACAACAATTACTAAAACAGAATAAAACAAATATTTAAGGGGGGCTCCCATACAACAAACGAGATTTTTTTGCAGATAATGGTACGGCACCCTTCGTGCGCGAGTCCGACTCGCACTTGGCCGGTTTTTTAACGACTCTAACCAACACTGCTGATCAACCAAAGGGCATTGCATAGATGGACCCCACGTTAAAAGGGTGAGCAAAAACGTATGTCGTCGCGCAACTAAGATTTTCATATGTCTAGTATCTACTAGACATATGAAAATCTATGCATCTGTTTGAAGTTATTGCGGTATCAAAATATAGCTAGTTTTTAATGCTATGGCTATACATATTGTCGCGATAACGCGAAATAAACTTTGTGGGCTCTCTCTCGCACACCCGTAGACATCGCGCAAAGCGTTTTACTAAAAGAATCGTAGCAGCTAGGAAAAGTGTTGCATTCTGTTGGTCCTGTCTACCCTCATGGGAAAACGACTTGACTCTGTGTATACTTCTGTTGATCTTTTATAAAGTATGGAAGTTTCAGGTAAAAAAGAAAGATACATTTTATCTAGGGACTTGCACAGGAAAACCACAGACTAAACTAGTCACAATCATAGAAATATATAAAATCTTTGTAATCACCGTTTTTAGATTTTCAGTTTTACCTCACCATTGACCTGAGGGGTAATTGCGTTACTTGCTATCAGTAGTTAAACAATATTCATTGCGTTACTTACGTTGCTGAGCTTACAATTTATTCGAACAAATGAGGCAATGGTTTAGAAATAATCTTATCATTTCATTCCCATTCAGATTCTGATAAATAGTGCGTTTCGCAATTAGAGTGCAGAATCCTTGAAAACCATGAAAACTATCTCTCTCTATCTCGTAAAGTTACGATTTTGGCGTTAAAGAATTTAGAAAAAAAGAAAGAAAATTAAAAGCAAAGTGCTTTAGAGGGCAAAAGGGTCCTATCTCAGAATGATGTTGCGACATCTACACTAATAAAAAAACTGAAAAGTTTGTTTGAACGCGCTAATCTCTGGAACTACCCACTGGATATGTAAAATTATTTTTTGCACTTGATACCCCAGTTCTTGAGAAAGGCTAAAGAACTCACTACAGACATGAATAGCCGAGCAGAAAGAATGCTACACGAAAACGGAGTAATACCAATACGATGCGATACGATGCCCATTTATCTATTCGAGAACAACAAAATATTGTAGGTACTTTTGCAAGCACACCCTAATCGGTACTTCCAAAACCTATAGACAGAAATAAATCGCCTAATCTTAGTCTCACTACAGGCTACAATATCAATACGGACACGCCATATTTCCCCCACTTCGGCAAAAATGGAGGCGATAGCAATAATATTTTATGCATTATCCTCTCACTCCCGACAGACGTCGTACGGAGATAAATAAAAACACATCTCCCACTACGCCAGGGATCGCGAACCTTAGTGTAACAATTTGTGATTCTATACAGGGTAAAATGAAATAAGTTGGCAATACTTTACCTACATGTTGGGTATCGATAATCGATATCGAAACTAAAGGCACAAAAAATGTTTTTCATCATTCGATAGTATTCAGCTAAGTTTGACTTTTTTCTAACTGTGTCTACGTTTGTCATCCAACTCAGCTCAAATTCAGGTCCACTGGAAGAAATTTCTAATGTAATAAGGTATATGTTTGTGCCTTCTATCTTGCATACGCATTTTTTTATTATGTGTTACAAAAAAAAGGCACATCATGGCCACATTTAAATACTGATTAAAAGAATTTGCAAGTAAATGTTCGTACAAAAAAAAAAAGGTTTACGATCCCTGCATAAAATGATAAATGTGATGACTCCCGCACTTCATGGATGCGACGCAAAATGGGCCAAGTTCGAGTCATTATCTGATATTATATTATATTTCTTTATGCTTATACTTTATATCTTATGTTGTGATATTTATGATATACTAAAATGTCGAGTCATGTTGAGTTATTTCTGTAGTATCTTTGGGAGTATTTACTGTACTGCCGATTTGCTCCTTAAAAATATCACCGTGAAAACTTGGTGAAGTGAGGTACTGGCTGAAGGCCTTAAATTATTAAGGTAGCTACAGGCTAGTCCGGTTAAGCAACCGACAACCTCATAGGTAGACCTACGAGTTGTCATTAAAAAAAAAATGAAGCCAGGTGTCATTCTATTTTGTTATCAATCCAATTGTATTTTTGTGACCAAAATAAGGATGAAATTGAACTTTATAACGATGTTTAATAAATAAATTAATGTTGTCAATAAATTATTTTCTAATATTGTATATTGTATGGTGTGATATTTAAGTGTAAATTATTCAATTAGTTCGTAAGTAAATGCTAACTGCCCCGTTGGTCTCGTGGTCGCAAGCGCGACTGCTGAGCGTGGGGTCCTGGGTTCGATTCCCAGGTCATGCAAAATGTTATTGGGTTTTTCCAATAGGAATTTCTTAGTAAAAGCCTGGAGTTTGGAAGTTAGCGGTGTGAAATCTCCGTGCCTCGGAAAGCACGTTAAGCCGTTGGTCCTACGCCTGATCTCTCTCCGGTCGTGTCGGATTGCCGTCCCATCGGACTATGAGAGTGAGGGAAGAGTGAGTGCACCTGTGTCTACGCACACATTTGTGCATTATAATATCTCCCGCGCCGATGGCTAGTCTCCGTTGAGATTGGCCGCCGTGGCCGAAATACGGTCTGGAGGACTATAAGTAAATGCTACTACTCGACTAATAACTTAGACATTGGCTACTGTAAAAAAATTTTTTTACCTAGAGCTTAACTTTGTTTGTACACATTTTTTTATGCCAATAAAGAATTATTTATTAATGATTTTACTGAAATGATGAAAATTGACCTAAATATTCGGCAAAAATTATAATTATGATATAATATTTAATAATATCTTAGAACAACCAACACACCGTTATCTGATCCCAAACTAGGCAGAGCCTGTACTATGGTAACCAGACAACTGATAAATATACTTATATATTTCTAAATACTTACATATTATAGAAAAACTACACACCCAGACACAGAACAAATGATTATGCTCATCACACAAACATTTGTCCTGGGTGGGAATCGAACCCACGACCTCAGTCTTAGCAGTCAGGGTCCCTAACCACTAGATTAACAGGCCAGTCAAATTATAACTATAATATTCTGTTTTTATTATGTTTTTGACAATTTTTTTTGACATTTCTGTAAGTACGTATTATACATATAATTCAATGTTACGTCTAAATAAAACCGGCCAAGTGCGAGTCGGACTCGCGTACCGAGGGTTCCGTACAAACTTGTGTAGGTATTCTCGGTTTATGCATAAGGTTCATGTTTATGAAAATAAATGTTTTTTTTAAATTTTTATATTTCGGTTGATTGAATGAAAGGTAAATTGCGGTTTACGATTTATGATGTTTTAAAAAAAACTACTCACTCGATCTCGTTCAAACCAACTTTCGGTGGTAGTTTACATGGTAATGTACATCATATATTTTTTTTAGTTTAATCATTCTCTGATTTTAGAAGTTACAATTCCAAAGTGGAAAAATGAGTGTCCCCCACACTCATTTTTCCACTTTGGAACTGTCTCTCGCGTAAACTATTCAGTTTAGAAAAAAATGATATTAGAAACCTCAATACCAGTTTTAAAGACCTATTCATAGATACCCCACACGTATGGGTTTGATGAATTTTTTAATTTTTATTTTCAGTTCTATGTATGGGGAACCCCAAAATTTATTGTTTTTTTTTTCTATTTTAGTATGAAAATCTTAACGCGGTTCACAGAATACATCTACTTACCAAGTTTCAACAGCATAGCTCTTATAGTTTCGGAAAAAAGACTGGACTGTGACATACGGACGGACAGACAGACAGACAGACAGACATGACGAATCTATAAGAGTTCCGTTTTTTGCCATTTGGCAACGGAACCCTAAAAACTAACCAAAACCCTGAAAATGTATTTGTACGTCGGAAACGGCAGAATATTATGAACTTTACAAACCGCAACATCATCATCTGTCTAGCCTTTTCCCAACTATGTTGGGGTCGGCTTCCAGTCTAACCGGATGCAGTTTCCAGTCTAACCGGATGTATTTTACATAGAGCGACTGCTTATCTGACCTCCACAACCCAGTTATTGGGTAATACGATACCCCTTGGTAAGACTGGTTGTCAGACTTTCGGGCTTCGACGACCCGTAACGACTGTCTAAGATCTACGAAAGACAGCCGGGACCAACGGCTTAACGTGCTTTCCAAGGCACGGAAGGGTCTTGGTATGTAAAGACGGTCACCCATCCACGGACAAACCGCGGCAAGCGTAGCTTAACCTGAACGATCAACCCGTGCGACTGTTTTTACCTACCCACAAGTTTTTACGTCACGAACCTTAATATCTCAGTAACAATACTTTGAAGAGCAGTGGTGGCCCCGTGGTAACGGCCGCGACTTACGAGTAGTAGGTCGTGAGTTCAAACCCAAGCAGGCGCATTACTTTGTGTAAATTATTTCATCGCCACTGCTCTCAAAACGGTGAAGGAAAACATCGTGAGGAAACCGGCATGTCTTAGAACCAAAAATTCGAAGACTTGTGACATCTACCACCCCAACTGGGCCCGCGTGGTGGATTATGGCCCACTCCCTCTCACTTAGAGGAGGCCTGTGTCCCAGCAGTGGGAACATTAAAAAAACTGCTGCTGATGAAGATGATGATGATACATTTAATTCGATGTTACGTCTTAAAAACTAGCCAAAGCCCTGAAAATGTATTTGTACGTCGGAAACGGTAGAATATTATGAACTTTACAAACCGTAACATCTCTGTAACAATATTTTAACAAATAAACATACGATTCCTTTTGACAGCTCACCTTAAGCTCACTTACAACTAAATGTTTCACGGTGAGATTTTTACTCAAAGGCATGACTGTTATTCTGACGTCTAAAGCCAAATATGTCAATAACACATTGATTTGTGAGTGCAAAACAGGAAGTCAGAAGTTTGAAAGTTAGTTGGCATCCCATTATAAAAATTAGGTCAGACTATATAAACAAGTATAATCGGCATATAAAGTTCTCACGGCTGCGACAAAGACATACTCTCTGTGTGAGGAAGTGGGCCATAATCCACCACGCTGGCCTGTGCGGATTGGTTTGGTGGATGTCAGCTGCGTTCGATTTTTAGGGTTCCGTTGCCAAATGGCAAAAAACGGAACCCTTATAGATTCGTCATGTCTGTCTGTCTGTCTGTCTGTCTGTCCGTACGTATGTCACAGCCATTTTATTCCGAAACTATAAGAGCTATGCTGTTGAAACTTGGTAAGTAGATGTATTCTGTGAACCGCATTAAGATTTTCACACTAAAATAGAAAAAAAAAACAATAAATTTTGGGGTCCCCCATACATAGAACTGAAACTCAAAAATGTTTTTTTTTCATCAAACCCATACGTGTGGGGTATCTATGAATAGGGCTTCAAAAATTGTAATGAGGTTTCTAATATCATTTTTTTCTAAACTGAATAGTTTGCGCGAGAGACACTTCCAAAGTGGTAAAATGTGTGTCCCCCCCCCCCTTAACTTCTAAAATAAGAGAATGATAAAACTAAAAAAATATATGATGTACATTACCATGTAAACTACCACCGAAAATTGGTTTGAACGAGATCGAGTGAGTAGTTTTTTTTAAAACGTCATAAATCGTAAACCGCAATTTACCTTACATTCAATCAACTGAAATATAAAAATTAAAAAAAAAAATATATTTTTAAACCGAGAATACCTACAGGTTTGTACGGAACCCTCGGTGCGCGAGTCCGACTCGCACTTGGCCGGTTTTTTTTGTTATAGGACATGTCGGTTTCCTCACGATGTTTTTCCTACACCGTTTTCAATACAAACAAGAGGCATTATACTAAACATAATAATACACTAGCTTTTGCCAGCACTTTCGCCGCAAGTGAATATAAAAATGGCTATTACTAAAGAACGCTGCACGTCGGTAACAAAACAACTATAAGTTGGCGGCATATTTTATTAAAACTTCGTACTACACTAAAAATTAAATGATTTTATTTTAGCCCAGTCCAACGTCAAAGTCGCCAGTGAGAAGTAGTGATAAAACCTCATCTAGATTCATTAAACTACAGGAAGGAAAAACTAAATTTTAACATTCAAGTGTCTTTTATTTGCTAATTTGAAATAAAGGCTTTGACTTTGAAAAAGCCCACAGGACTGTGAGATATCGGGCTATGGATGATGTTAATGTTGAGTTTTTTTTACAAAAACCTACATGCTCCAAAAATTCGTCACTCTCAAGTACAGTGTAAAAAAGTTTCAAAGTCTCCACACGACAGTATTCTTACTTGTTCGACTGCCAAAGGTAGTAGAGTGTCCATAATTTATGTGTAACGCGTCGTCACGTTACGGGCACGTGACGAGTTTCCACTATTTTCACAGTCACACTACTATGTATTACGCTACAGACATGCAAAAGTAGATAAAGTTGTGTGCATAGTGTCAGACAATATTTAGATACTTAGTATTTTATTTTTTATTAAAATTCTTTCGATATCGCAATCTTTAGCAACTATTATATATTGGCGAAGCTGGGTACAAGACCGAAGTTAACATTTCTATTAACGGATTAACTTTTAAGTTGACTTTGAAAATTGTTAATAAACTCGTTAACTTTCCATATGTTTGTTAATCATTAATTAATTAATTAACTACTACTTGCGAAAAAAACACTGCGCCGTTTCACGAAAAACACGTTACGACAATCACTAAATAATTTTAAAACTCTGAAGATAAACTTGAAAAATTACCGAAGCAATTGAGGTAATTACATGAACACATTTATCATAACTTCACGCTTTGTTCTCCTGAAGGGTTGGCCAGAGCTGTACCTATATTCGCCAGATATATTTAAGTCCCATGTAATAGGGGGTGAGCTTATTAATAAGTGAATAAACAAAATGAAACGTTTATTTAAGATAACTATGATCTAATTAAAGCAGTATAATAACTTGACTTAACTTTAACTATAGAGCTAGTGTTAGTAATATTATTTTAATCTAATCGCCCCCTGCCTGTCCCATGGCATTGCCTGCCATTATTGGAATAAACCGGGCAAAAAATGCTGATACCGGCTGCTACTGTGATATTCCAGATAGACAAACCCAATAACACTGCCAAACCAGGGAATCGAACCCATAATAAACCACATTGTAAAATAAATCAGAGTGGTGATTTCGGAAAAATAGAATTTCGGGTAATCCAATCAAAGCACTCAATTTGTAAGTGGCAGTACTAATTGGCATCCAAAGTTTGGTACGTTGCTGATCCGTTTTTCATCAAATGCTATTCTTTGAATTTAAGTAGTGATGGCAAATATACTTAAACAATTATTTTTAGATTCACAATGAATAAACAATAGCTGCATAACGTTTTAAGAGATTATTCAAAAACAAACTGCGTGAAAGGTTGTGAAGTCATAGTTTTTATGGTGTCAAAGACTTAGTTTATAACTGTTAAAAATGCTTGTGAAAATTTATACGTTTAAAACTGTTAAGCAAGAACATGTGTGCTCTTGTTATTTTGTTTTTTATACTATATTTTTATATCATATTGATAACATTAATAATAAGGGGCCCCCTCATCATTTAAAATTGTGTAAGGGGCCTCTGCGAGTTGGTTTCTGGTTTCGGCTCTTCGTACCCCTTCTAAAGGTCCCGGACCCAGATTTTTCAGTACTCTGGTAATCCTCTATTTCAACGTTGACATCGTGATGGGCGTTGCATGCGGGTTGTCCTTGGGTAGGGCAAAACGCATACAGGGTGATCCGTAGTTCACATGTGGCGGTGTAGATACCATGCCACTACATCGGGACGTAAGTACTAGGGGGCCGTAACAAGCGTCTCAGTAAGATGAAATGTACTGAAATTCGTATTATACATAATTTTCTGTGTGCATTACCTATATGTCTCAATGTTTGACATAACTCGTGTGTGAAATTCTAGGAATTGGATGAAACACCAGGCAAAAACAAGTACTTAGTGAAATAATAATTATGAAAATGTTTGTATTCCACATCAAAATAAACAATACTTACTAATATTATATATTCGAAAGTAAGTCTATCCATCTGTCTGTCTGTATGTTACTTTTTTATGCTTAAACCACCGAACGGATTTTGCGAGTTGTCTCAAAAATAATCCGAAAAGGAGTGATATAGGGGGTGGGCGTTTCTTAAGTTAGGAATATGAAGATTCAAATGTATGCTATGGTAAAAAAAAAGAGATTTCCGTGTTTCAGCGTGTATAGAATCAGCCTCTAAAGGCGTAAAATACATGGGATGATTTCCGACATTCACGCAAGTCAAGCCGCGGGAAAAAGCTAGTTTAATTAATATAATATCCTTGCCCCTTCGTAAATGCGTCGTAAAATGCGACTAACTGTTGTTTTACACTGACAAAACATGAACATAAAAACATGTTGTAAACACTGTTTGTGCGTTGAATCGGGTGTTTGCATCAAAAACACGATGCATAATTAATTCTTCAACATGACATTATGTTTATGATGACGAGAGTTTGTCTTGGATGTAAAACGTCCTGTGTTCGCTAAAGTGTTAATAAAAACAAAATGTGATCACCAATCTGTTTGTGAACGAAGAGAAGGTGATTGTGACCATTTCCGCACGTCTTTAGCAGTTAAGTTTGTTTTTTTTTACTTTTCTGTTTTCGCAAACGGCTTTTAATTTAATATTCAAGTTAAGAAAGAAAGAAAGCAATACATTTATTTAGCACAGACTAATAATTATGGTTTCATTTATTGCATAATATAGTGTATGTGGTTTCCATTTTAGCGTATTGTGTATCTTTATTTAGAAATAAATGAGTTATCCATACGACAAGCTTGAAGCATTTTGTTTTAACCGACTTCAAAAAAAGGAGGAGGTTATCAATTTGACTGTATTTTTTTAAAAATGTTTTTTACCTCATAACTTTTGACTGGGCGAACAGATATTGGTGATTATTTTTTATCTGAAAGCTGGTGCTTTCCGAATGGTCCCATTTTAATTTGGTTCCATTTGGACAATGGGGTCCATGTGAAAACCATATAAGTCTTAAATTTGCATTAAGTATTTGTGCGACAAATGAACGAATAACGCGATTAGCAGTGGTCTCGAACGTCATAAAGCGAGATCGGTAGAATTGCCAGCTAAAAACGGTATATTTGTACCCAAAATCGGTAAATGACAAAAAAAAGACAATCAAATTCGTTTATTTATTTAAAAAAACTTACAAACTAATTTATAACAATCATACTTAAGTATAATTATTTACGATACCAATATTCTTTGGCCAAAGCCGCGGTCATCTTCGAATTGATTTCAAAATCATAACAATTAGCTGTATGAAAGAGTCGTTTTGAATGTAATAGACCAGTGATTGATTCAGTAGACAGCCTATTTCGCTGTTTTGTTTTCCAAAGATTAATATGTGAAAATATGTGTTCAACGTTAGCGGATGAATGGGGAAGTGATAAAATATTAAAGATGAAATTATATAACAAAGGAAATATTTGAGTTTCATCGCCACGCTTTAGTAAACTTACTTCATCCCAAAATAGTTCTACATCATCAGGAAATGTTTTGATTTGTTCACAATTTCTTAAAATGCGCCACTCTGTATCAATTTCCTGGAAATCATTGCTGTGAACAATATTGGGAAAGAGCCTACTCACAGGAACTATCGAAGCAATTTTGCCAATTTTAACATTTTTTGGATCAATTATGTCTAAATCTTTTATTGGGTTATTTTTTTATGGAAACCGCGTGGTTATTTGCTTACAAGCTTCGACATAAAAATCTAGGCATCTGCGTTTAAACAAATTTACTTGATCTGAGGTTAGATTTTCTGAACTACTTAATAGTGTATTAGACGCAGCAGCACCATAGTATACGGCATCAATATCCATAAAATTTCTGGGATTCATAAAATCAACATTTTTGATTGGAGTGCTAGTTAAATATTCTCTTTTTAAAAAACAATCATAAATAGTTTTTAATGTTCCAGATATTTTTTCACATAAATTATGAATTTTCGGGTGTTCTGCTTGCATTTCTTTATTTAAATTGGTAAATAATGGCAATACAAAATCTAAAAATTCCAAAAATAATATCGTAGTGGGATCTTGGAGCTTCTGTAATATATGTTCTGCAGCTAAAAGATGATCATTGTTAGAGATTTGGTCTATAAAAAATAATTTTAGAGCAGAGAGTTGTTTCAATATTCTCTTCACTGCTGCATGTACTGATAACCAGCGTGTTTGAGAGGGGTGAAGTATTTTATGTACTTTTAAGTCGCAAAACATTTGAAAGTTTTTAAACTCTGCCACTCTTTTTTTGGGCTAGAAGAAAAGTAGTTGTAAATGTCTCTTACTGCCGCGGGTCGCGTGATTGTTCGAAAGAGATACCGTGAACCTGGCACATGGGCAACTGAAGGAACACGGGTGGGTTTTAGTCAGTAAAAGTCTGACATGCCCTCCCGCTCCGCCCAGAGCGGGAGAAGTCATTTGATGATTTCCCATCAAAAAAAAAAACCGTCTCTTACAAGATCCTCAATAAAGCGTGGCAATTTGGTACAAGCATACGACGCGCAAAGATGAAACGAATGGCAGGCGCATTGAATTATAAAAATATTGGGAATTTCATTTTGCAGCAATGTTACAACAGAATTATTACGTCCCATCATTACGTTAGCCGCATCAGATGCAAAACCTATTAGATTATTTTTATATGGAATATTATTGCTTCTAAAAAGTTTACAATGTGTTCAAATAAGGTTGCTGCATTAGCTTCTTCTAATGGAATAAGAGCTAAAAAACAATCTTTAATACGATTAATTTTCGCATATCTCACAACTAAGCACAAGTGTTTGGTTGTACTAAGATCAGTGGAGTCGTCAATAATAAGCAAACACTTAGTTTGCCCTAGATCTTCACATAAATTATTGAAACTTTCTTTACCTATAATATGGTCAATTATGTCATGAGTTTTGGTCGAAGAGCATTTTATTTCCTTTGCTATTTTTGAATCAGGACAAACGGCTTGCATCAACTTCGGTAGGTGCTCCATAATAGTGAATGGTAGATTGTGTTCAGCAGCAAACGAGGCTAATTCACCTGAAATTAAAAATAAAGAATTAAAATTATGTTGGTATATCTAGTAGCGAATTATACCCTAATGGGTATAATTATATCCACTGCTTTTATAAACCGATAAGTAGAAAACAAAATAATATAACAATGTCGGTAGTAAAATAAATAACTTAAAAAAATTACCTTGCTTAACCAGTACATCAGATTTTTGAGTTTTGGTCACAGTAAATGATGATATCTTCGGTTGTAATTTTATATTCTTAGATGATGCTGAGTGTGCTTGTGAAGAACTA
Source organism: Aporophyla lueneburgensis (assembly GCA_932294355.1). Taxonomy (NCBI): domain Eukaryota; kingdom Metazoa; phylum Arthropoda; class Insecta; order Lepidoptera; family Noctuidae; genus Aporophyla; species Aporophyla lueneburgensis. Next base: position 26,197,566 of record OW028751.1, on the reverse strand, counting down.
TGTTTCTTTAAAGCGTCTTTTCCTGATGTTATGTTGATATCTTTATTACAACTCTTACAATAGGCATAGCTTTCGCCTTTACGACTATCTTGCAGCCAAACTGGAAATTCTTCTTCCCATTATTTTCTATAATATTGTAGATATTTTTTTCTTCTTACACTCGCACTTGTACTTGGCTCCGAGGAGCCAAGTACAAGTGCGACATTTTAACTTAATTATCTGATTTTGTAGGCACTCTTTAGGTTAGGTACTTCCTTTTCATAATTAAGAAAATTAATGAAAAAATAAAACCGAAACCCTGTTTATATAGACTATCTATATATTAATACGTGAAGCGAAAACTTTGGATCCCTTTTAACGAAAATTGGGCGGACGGAGGAGTATGAAATTTCGCACACTTATAGTTTATACAGAGAAAAAGTGACGAATGCTAATATTTTTTAAAATTATGCGTTAAAATACATTATTTTCAATAAATAACACGTTACACACACTACTGTTCATTACCGTGTATCTAATACACACATGCATAGATATTCTTTTGTTTATGGTCAAAATCTGTCTTTATTATTTTGTGCAGTGTTAACACCCAGAAATATTTACCCCTAAAGCTTAAGTTAAAAACCCCGAAAATTGCCACAATTACTAAAAAAAATCCGCAAAAAATTTTTAATGAAAATAACCAACGAATGTTCAGTAATCATAGACCGGCACACAGTAGTAATATTTGTCTATATTTATTACGCGACATTTGTTAATCATTCACTCTGCATTCTTAGTATCGAGGAACCGTACTAGAAGTCGCTAATACTTTTATTGTAATCAAAAACACAATGAGAAATCTAAGATGGCAAAAAATCCCTAAGAATACCCCTAAAAATGGAACGCCCCTAAAAAATCTCAATCCTCTTATTTACCCCCTAAATTTGGGAAAACCCCTAAGTTGGTAAGCCTGATTTTGTGTCTATAGTCTTACTGAATGTCAAGTATAACCATAGGTAATAAATTAATTTTATAGATATATAACCTATTTCATTTTTAAAGTCTATGATCAAATGATCATATCGAGAATATTTGTCTTTAATATTATTTGTATTAGCGACGATAGGAATTTATTTTATATTTAGAAGAAATATTTTTTGTGGTTTTATGGGGAGTGTCAAGTATGGCATTAGTAAGTTTCCCATGCAAAACTTAGTGTCGTGTGCAAACTGTAGAGGTTGTATGCCTCAAGATTGTACAGGCTGGTCATATATTGTACAGGCTGGTTATAATTCTGACATTTGGAACCGTCATAATTAATTAAAAATAATAGGGAGAATTGTATAAAAACAGAACAAATTTCTGTGATAATTCATTCCATATTGTTCCATATCCAGCAGTTAAGAAGTATTAAGAAAATAAAAAAGAGAGTCCTGATGAAGTATTCTTTACTCATTACACCTACGTCCTGGACTGGCCATCACCATCCTGCCAGCGAACCCTCTCCACAGTAGTACAGCGTCAACAATTTGTCTATAGTGTTACTGAATGTCAAATATAACCATATTGTTTTTTAATATTTATTATTATCTATATTTTTTCATTTAATATTGTATTTCTATTCAAATGAAAAACGGTCGAATTTTGACCAATGGGCGATCACTAGTACAGGTAAATTCCCGAGCGGGAAGCCCTTTATAACATCGAATTGTAGGACACAAGCGTATTCCCCAAAATATATGAATTACATTCTTCACTACCGTGAGGTGCCGGACGTAAAGAATAACACCACCCCATTTCTTCCTGTGGGTGTCGTAAAAGGCGACTAAGGGACTTACTAGAGAATGGGCAGCAGCGTTCTCTATGCATTTTACCACCATACTGCGATCGCCAACCCGCCTGCCAAGCGTGGCGATTATGGCAAAGCCCTCCAAATTGGGGGAGGCCTAGGTCTAGCAGTGGACGTCTTATGGCTGAAATGATGATGATGATGATTCTGCACTAGGTCCATACTATTGAGGGCTTCCCCGTAACATTAAACATAAATGAAAAGGGTTGCCAACTTAAAAGTGTAAAATCGGTAGAAAAATCGGGAGAATTTCCATGTGTACTGTGAAATCGTAGAATATTCGTCATATTTCGGTATTTCGGTAGAACAGAGCCCATATCGGTAGAAAAACCGAAAAATCGGTAGGTTCGAGACCACTGGCGATTAGATTAGTGCGGAGTATCTACCATAAGTAAAAAGTTGAATATAAAAACTTTTACGAAATAAAAAACAATCGACTTCTTTAAAAAACAAACTACAAAGTCAAAAATAACTTTAAATTCGGAAGTCAGTGGCAAAAAACCTTAAATCCAGATCCTACGACAGTTTTTTGTTTTTGTAAAAGTTTTTTTAATTCAAAGCATATAGTTCTCTCGAAGATCAGGACAATTTAACAGAGCTAAAAGAATTTTGATGTGAAAACTGATGATTTTGGTACCATGACTGTTTACAAATAAAAGAATTGTCAGGGAGAATTTTACATTTCTTCCCGTGGGTAAGAGGCGACTAGGGGGCTTACTAGAGAATAGGCAGCAGCGTTCTCTATGTATTTTACCACCATACAGCAAACCCCAACCCGCCTGCCAAGCGTGGCGATTATCGCAAACCAAACCAAATTGGGGGTAGCCTTAGTCCCGCAGTGGACGTCTTTTGGCAAAATGATGATTCATCATTTTTCATTTCAGCCGTAAGACGTCCATTGCTAGACTTAGGCCTCCCCCAATTTGGGGGGCTTTTGCCATAATCGCCACGCTTGGCAGGCGGGTTTGCGATCGCAGTATGGTAAGCAAAATGATGATTAACAGTGATCTATGTCGTAAATAACCTTTTATTACTCCATAATGTGTTTGACATTAAGTTCATACACTATTAGGATAAAATCACCTAAACAACATTAATGACCCCATAGAAATCACTGTTCCATATTAATATACATACTTTTTATGTTCAATTGCTGAATTAGAACCACTATAAGAAATTAATGTTAGAAACTGAATTGAACAATATAATAGTAGTACCTACCCCCAACCATTTTTTTAACCGACTTCAAAAAAAGGAGGAGGTTATCAATTCGTCTGTATTTTTTTTATTTTTTATTTTTGCACATATAATAATAAAAAAAAATATTCTTTTCAATTTTTACTGTTGTTATAATTATTATCTCTTTTTCATTCATAATTGAGATTTCACCCTTTTATTAGTATTATTCTTTTATTAAGCTATTGCATAGCTTCTATCGAGGGCCTTGAGCGCGGGGACCGAATCCAGAAATTCCGTAACGAAAAAAAACCTCACGCTCCCCACTCCGACGGGCACGGAGGTGTGGCTTGAAGGCCGTGCATTGTCTAACGTCGTTTCTTTTCGGCAGTCTTCGACACGGTGTTTGTGTGCGTGCAACTAGCCGTATTGTACGACTCTACGAAGCTCGCACGAATCGAGACGAGCTGCTCCGAAATCGGACGAATACATAAGCAGCTGTTTATGAGAAAGTATATAGGTGTATAGGTATTTATGTACAACAGTGAATAGCTGTACTTGTAAAATTTGTGTATAAAGTATTTGTATTATTTGTCATCGGTTGCTAGGTAAAAACCCAAAATATTTATTGTCTTGTTATTTGTCATCGGTTACTAGGTAACAAACCAGGCCATAGAGTATTATGGGCATGGAGTACTAGTCCTTTTGTGCGGTGGCAAAACTAGGTACTAAAGTTTACGTATCAAATTTTGCGGTGGCAATCATATGTACTAACCTTTATGCTTTAGTTCCAAATTTTACCACCAAGAATAAGTTTTCCTTAGTGTACGTTTTTTAAAAGAAAAAAAAAATTGTTTTCTTATCGGTCACCACGCTCAAAAAGTGTAACTTGAATTAATATCAAAGAAAAAGAAATACTGCATAATTAAAATAAATAAATAATTATAATTGCATAAGTTGATACAAAATGCTATGCAATAGCTTTACCGCGGCAGGCCCCGAGTGCCACACGTCTTTTTTTTATCTCTTTAAAATTAGAACTCCCGTTATTTACTATCCACTTCTCACCCCTCTTTCTTATTCCTTTCACACACTTAGCTTTCTCTTCTCTCATTCCAGGGTGCCTTTAGGGTTGGTCTGTCAATATGTTGACCCGTAGAGCTGCATCCTTAGAGGAAAAACTGAGGGCTACGTTAAAGGAATTGGATTCTAGTAAAAATCAGTGCAATCAGCTGATACAGGAAAGGGAAGACAGTGAGGTCAAAATAGAGTTAATTAATAAAAAGAACACTGAGCTGAAGAATCAATTGGCTGAACTACATGTACAGCATATGGACATACTTGACCAGCATCAACACCTTCGTCAACTAGTGTCAAATTACCAGCATTGTAGTGACACCTACGAACTGGCTTTGTGACGAATATCAGAACTGGAACTGGAATTAAGCAGGGCCCACAACACAATAACCCATTTGGAAACTCTCAAAGCCGGTGAAGAGTCTGCGATCACCAGCAGTCTCTATGATGAGTTCGTTGGTAGCAGGCCCAAACCTACATGTGTTGAGCCAATTGTAACAATAGATTTAACTGATGATACCTTTTCTAAAAACAAATTGTTTACTAGTCACAATAAGTTAAAAAAATATATTAATATTAATAGACTAATCAGAAAATATCAGAAAACATTTAAATGCCAAAAAGTTAATAAATTAAACACAAAACTTAGGCAAAAAAAATAAATTTAATACACGAATTGAAGAAGTGTTATAGTGATTTGAAATTATGTAATTCTTTGTATGATACTGACACTCAGCACCTTCGGGATGAATTGTTTGTTAGAGAATATGCTCTAAAGGGAATCTTTAGTAAATATGAGGCTACTCAACAAGACCTGAGTAATGCAGGAAGCCTGTGAGTTGGCAGACCTGGCCAAGTGCAATGCAGAGAGGTATGAGTCTCTGACAAATAACCTCTCTTTTAGCTGCACTTGCTCCACGGCACCCCAGCCTCGACTTGATACACCCACGCCCTCAGCAACTCAGCCAGTAAATATCTGTATTACTGATGATAATAGCCATATCAACACGACTTATATTTTTTCAGACAAATTTGGTCAAGGTATTATATTTAATCAGTGTTCACAACAATATGTAATTAATAATTGTTCACCCGGTGCCAGTATTAGCCAATTATTAAGTAAAATTAAATTGTCAAAAATAAACCCTGGTTCAACTGTAATAATATTATACGGTATCCCCGTATAAATGTTAGAAAAAAGAAATAATTCAATGTGTCATTTGATGTTACTTCTCAATGAGACCAGCAATTGTAAATTCATTTTCTGTGCCTTGCCTTATTCACGATACTTGTCTGATGAGCAAAACAGGCACATTTACTATTTAAATTAAATATGCTAATTTATAATAGGACTAGTTGTCACAGTGACGCTATTTCATTTTTTGATTGTAATCAATTTATTACTGATTACAAACTGACAAATTATACTTGCCACCTAGTTGTAGGAGACAAATTGCTAATCTTTTAGCATACAATTTACACCATAACACTGGTACCTGTAGCGTACCATCGATTACTGTTAGTAGTGGTAACGCCACTTTTGATACACCTAGTAGTTTAAACTGTTAGATGCGACAACGGGTAAGCCGCATGTGTTGAATGTTGTACATCAAAATATGCAGGGTCTGTCCGGCAAAGAGCTAGAGTTAAGTTTATTTATTGAAAGCTATGATGTTCAGGTATTATGTTTGACTGAACACTGGTTGAAGGAACATGAAGTAGTATTTATGAATGATGTTTTTTTTTACTGTGCAAAGTGCATTTGTGAGGAAAAGTGCAATTCGCGGAGGATCATTCGTTCTTGTTTCGAACAAGTTGAAATGTAAACAACGGTTAGATCTAGTTAATATTTCCATTGAGTGCATTATTGAGTTGTCTTGCGTTGAATTGGAGCGTTACGTCATAATATGCGTTTATCGTCCCCCCTCTGGGGATTTTATTAGTTTCGAATCGGTAATGGAGGATTCACTCAATAAATTAAAATCAATACATTTAAAAATAATATAGCTCATAGGATTACACCATCTATAGTAGAACGCGAGAATCCTAATGAAATCTATGGAGCCCTTTTTGATATTGTGCAAAAAGAATACGAATCTACTTTCAAGACCAAAACTATTGACATTAATAGCACTTTCGTTAGCTTCAACCAATGGGCTTCTCCAGGAATTTATAAAAGTAGAGCGAGACTATACGAGTTATATGGTTTGAAAAAATACAGATTTGATACTCCTTTTCTAGAGTATGTCAGTAATTATTCAAAATTATTTAAAAAGATCTGCGCTTTAGCTAAATCAAAGTTTTTAAGCGATACCATAAAACAATTCAATAATAAAATAAAAACCACTTGGAAAATTATTAATAATGAAATGGGTAAACCGGTTAAACAGGAAAAACAACTAGAGATTATGATTAGCAACAAATTGGTTAATAAAGCAGCCGACATAGCTGAGGCATTTAATGAGTTTTTTGCCAACATACCTATAACTACGACTTGCTCCTTAAATTCGTCCCCGTCTAAAGCTGAAAACCTTTTGCATAGTAGTGTGCCCGGATGTAGTCGCTTATTTAGTTTCGAACATGTAACGCCTCGTGATGGGATTAATATTTTTAACACACTCAAGTCAAAAAACCTGGTGATTACTGAGGCATCTCTATTAAACTGTTAAGTAATATAATAGATATCGTAGCCGTATAATAGATATCTAGCTGTAACTTTTAATAAATGTGTTGATTCAGGATCTTTTCCTGACCTCATGAAGAATAGTAAAGTCGTACCATTATATAAAACAGGTAATAAAAATAACGTTGGTAATTTTAGGCCCATTTCTATCTTACCTGCATTTAGTAAAATATTTGAAAAGTTAATACTCAAGCAGTTGCTAAGACATTTTAATTTAAATAGCCTCCTTCATAACGAGCAATATGGCTTTACAAAAGGTCGTTCGACAACAAATACGGGTGTTTCTCTGCTGAAACATATTTTCAATGCATGGGAGAACTCGCAAAATGCACAGAAAACTCCGATAGCATTATGACTCCAAAGCTTTTGATTGCGTTCGCCATGACACACTTTTGCGTAAACTACGTCATTACGGTGTTCAAAACGAAGCTCTCAGTGTCATAAGTTCTTATTTGCAAAATAGGCACCAATGTGTAGATGTCAATGGTGTAAAATCTTCCGGGCTACTAGTTCAGTTAGGTGTACCTCAAGGCTCAATACTGGGTCCATTCTTATTCTTAGTGTATATTAATGACTTACCATTATATTTAAAGAATATCTGTGACATTGTACTATTTGCTGATGATACCTCACTTATCTTTAAAGTAGACAGGAATAGATTTTTACGACGATAGAAGATTTTGACGACGTGAACAGTGCACTCTCAATGGCTACGGAATGGTTTAGTCCTAGTTCTTAATGCTAAGAAAACGAAATGTATAAAGTTCGCCTTACCGAATGTTAGGAATCTGGGACCCCATGTCGTTTTAGATAATGAGTTGCTTGAAACTGTACACTCGGCAGTTTTTCTGGGCATAACAGTAGACGCCAAACTTCAGTGGGGATCACATATATCGAGCCTAGCGGGAAGGCTCAGTTCGGCCGCCTACGCCGTAAGGAAAGTTAGACAGTACACGGACGTGTACCGTGTACACGTGTGGTGCCGGACGTAAAGAATAACACCACCCCATTTCTTCCCGTGGGTGTCATAAAAGGCGACTAAGAGACTTACTAGAGAATGGGCAGCAGCGTTCTCTATGCATTTTACCACCATACTGCGATCGCCAACCCGCCTGCCAAGCGTGGCGATAGGCCTAAGTCCAGCAGTGGACGTCTTACGGCTGAAATGATGATGATGATGATGATGACACGAACGTTGATACAGCTCGATTAGTCTATTTTAGTTATTTTCATAGCATAATGTCCTACGGCATTCTGCTGTGGGGCAAAGCCGCGGACAATCAAAATATTTTTTTCTTCAAAAACAAGCTGTTCGAGCGATTTACCAACTACGTGCTAGAGTTTCTCTGAGAGATTTGTTTAAGGATATTGGTATTCTTACGGTGGCATCACAATTCATCTTCGCCAACATCTTATATATTATACAAAATATACACCTGTATACTAAAAACAGTGATATTCATAATATTAATACTAAAAATAAGGACAAACTACGTGCTCCCTTCACCGGCTTCATAAGTTTCATAATTCTTTTGTTAATCTTGGTATTACCTTGTATAACAAGCTTCCCTCTGCTTTGCAAGATTTGCGGTTTGATGAGTTTAAAGCTAAAGTAAAATCCAACCTTTGTTCAAAGGCATATTATTCTATCAACGACTACTAAAACGATAAGAATAGTTGGTCGCTGTGATTAATTCAAGACAAGGTGGTGGGGCTCCGACGGAAGGCGAATTAGGTACCTTCGACGCGGACCGAAAAACTGATGAACGCAAGTGTCGCGCCTAGGGCCAGGGGTGAGGGAATCGTGCACCTACCTCCTCGTGAAGCCGCTTGATCAACCGGCAGAACCTCGGGTTGGTCCGGAGTCTTCACAGTTCGGCTCACCACGTGTCGGCAAAGTCCAGAGGCACAACAGAGCACTTCTGTTCAACCGTTGAAGCCACAAATACACCACTAAAGAAACAGCGGGACTGCTATGAACTTATAATAGTCAAATTATATCGTTCTGCGATAAAAAGGTACAGCGGATAAAAAAAACACAGCGGAGACGCGATCACGACGGAATCCATATTTGGACTGTTATAATGTCTTTCTCGAGCGAGCCGTAAAGTGGGCGACACTCGTCAAGGAGAAATTCACGAGGTGCACGATATAATTGGCAGATGGCAGGGAAAAGGACTTGCTTGACATCTTGCATAATAGTTTAACAAAATAAAAATAGATGGCACTAACATTTCCTCCCCCTTTTAAAGGGTCACCTTTAAACCCAATCATAAAGTGTAATAAAGAACTGCAAAAATATAATATTGAAACTGCGATTTATATAAGATAAACTGCGACAATCTTAAACTAACTATCTGCTAGCACTTAAACTACTGTGGTTACAAAAAAAAATAACAATCTTATTGCGTAGGTAATGGGCACAAACGTACGACCGGACGCACGTATGTACCTTTAGCTGTTCTTACAGACACTACACGCGTTATACCATCGTTAGACGGAAGAATCTTCTCTACTATCGCTAATAAAGTAGGTGAATTGTCAGTTATAATAACAACAACCGTGTCAGGCTTGATTGGCACAGACGGAGTATTCCATTTCTCTCGGGTTTGTAAACTATGTAAATATTCCATTCTCCATCTTTTCCAAAAAGATTGCACTAATTTATCAAGCAGAGAATGTCTCTGAAGCAAGTTGAGATTATCTGATTCTACTTCAGGCACGGGCAATGAGAGTAAACGAGAGGTATGCAAAAAATGACCTGGCGTTAACGCGGTAGGTTCTGCGGGATCGGCACTCAGGACCGTGAGAGGCCGAGAATTTAACAAACATTCGATCTGAACGAGCACTGTAACTAGCTCTTCGTAAGAGAGAAGCTGTTGACCGATGACCTTGAAAAGGTGCGTTTTGACGACCTTCACCATACTCTCCCAACATCCGCCAAAATGTGGGGCGGCCGGACAGTTAAACTTCCATGTTATACGGTTTTCAGCAAGCTCTTCTTCGAAGCGAGAGCGGAACTCGACATTATTAAGAAATTTATATAAGGCGCGTAAATAAGATTTAGCGCCTACAAAATTAGTGCCTGTGTCCGAGTGCATTACTTGGACAGGGCCCCTGCGAGACAAGAACCGTTTAAGTGCAGCTAAAAAACTGGCGGTGCTAAGATCAGTGGCTACTTCAATATGTAGCGCGCGAGTTGTGAGACAAGTGAACACGCAAAAATATGCTTTCAAAGCCTTTGCACCCCGACGGTGAATGGGAGTGTAAGATATAGGACCTGCGTAATCACAGCCCGTGTGAGTAAACGGCTTAGTAACCTGACGCGTCCGACAGTCCGGCAAGTCAGCCATGAGCGGGAAGACGGGACGCGGTCGAGCGCGGAAACAAATATTACAATCGTGAGCTACCTTACGAATAGCACGATGAGCAGACGGTATCCAGTATTACTGCCGTAATAATGACATGAGCTGTTCAGGCCCAGCGTGTAAATATTTCTTATGATAATATTCAATTAATAAGTTAACAAAAAAGTCATGGCTTGGCAGAAGTACCGGGTGCTGCTGTGAGTAACTTAGATCAGAATGGGCGAGACGTCCACCAACTCTGATTAAATCGTTATGTAAAAACGGTCTTAATTTATTAAGAGATGATGAAACCTGCGTGTTCAGTTTTAAATTTAAAATTTCTTTATTGAAACGTTTATTTTGGATAAGTTTCAGCAATTTGTTTTCTGCAAAACTCAAATCAGCTGCGGTTATATGTACGGAATCGCGACGTGGTAACAAAAAAGTACTTTACTCCATGACGAAAGGCGGCAAAGAGTATCATAAACATAAGAATCGTCGGCGGGAATTAAAACAGAGTGAACGAGTTTCTTTTGTTCAGGTATCTCGTCCAACGTGAGCGGTTCCGTACCTTCAGTAATAGGCCACTGCGACGGATGTAACGTTAGCCAGGGGGGCCCTTGGGACCACAGAGGGTGGTCTTTTAACTTAGCAGGAGAGACACCACGTGACAGACAGTCTGCCGGGTTCTCAACCCCTGCAACGTGATAAAAGTTATCTGCGGAAATATTATCAGTAATTTTAATAACTCGATTGGCAACGAACGTTTGCCAACGATGCGGTGAACCTTTAATCCAATAGAGTGCGACTTTTGAATCGGTAAAGGCGTAAATTTTAATTGCATAACGGTTGTCATAAGTCTCAAGAACAGTCCGAAGCAATTTTGACAGCAAAAGTGCTGCACACAGTTCCATACGAGCAATCGTAATGGGCGAAGAAGGCGCGATCTTTGACTTGGAACATAAAAAGCGGACAATATTGCCGGAGGCAGAGCCAACGTGTAGGTATACTACGCCACCATAAGCTTCGCCACTGGCGTCAGCGAACCCGACCAATGTCAATTCACAGTCGTTCTTCACTTCTAAACAACGCGGTATTTTAATTTCGTTTAGGGCTGGTAACTCTGAAGTAAATTGTTGCCAAGCCTTGACAATATGAGTAGGAGCAGGGACGTCCCAATCCACCGTCAACTACCACAACTGCTTAATAAGAAGTTTAGCTACTAAAATAGAAAGAGCGACGAATCCCATGATATCCCACAGTCTCGCGACGGTTGACAGTATGGTGCGCTTAGTGCACGCGATATTCGAACTTGGCGGGTTGATTTTAAAATAGAAAATATCTTGGTCTATAGACCAGCGAAGACCCAAGATTTTATGGTCAGCGGTTTTGTCAAATTCAACCTCAGTCGTCACCTTATGAGAGGCGGGAAGTTCATTAAGAACAGCCTTTGAATTACTGTTCCACTTCACAAGGTCCCATTGAGCGCCCTTAAAAAGAGCAATTAAATCTTTAGCGGTGTCCATCGCCTCGTCTTCGGTATTGACAGAAAATGCAACATCATCCATATACAGGCACGAGGAGGCGACGGCAGCAGCGCGGGGATGCTCAGCGCCATCGTCAGCGATGAGTTGCTGCACAGTGCGCAGAGCGTGGTAAGGACTGGACTTTAAGCCAAAACAAACTCTACTAAATTCATATAAGCGAAGCGGGTTGTTAGGATTAAAACGTTGACGTCACCGGATCGGGCGCCTCGCGCTGCGGCGTAGGTATAGTGGAACTCGCCGCTTCCGCGGTCCGTGGGTTCGAATCCCGAGTAAAATGTAATAGTGAATGGTGACGTTGTTTACACGCTCTACAGCCAGATGCGGATTGACAACTCGATATTTTATGTTTAATACTTAAACAATTAACGCAACCGTTAATTTTCCTAACAACCTGTAAGCGTTCATACGGAGTTGATTTATGAAAATCAGGACATTTAAATAAGTGTTGATGTGTGACATTAGTACACAAACATTTATCTGTTGAATCAGATTCGACCGTGCTTACATACGTGTTATAACGCGGGGAGGACTGCGGTTTTTTACTATCATTAGAACTGCGGGAGCGATCAGCTGATTTTGCGGAATTATGTAATTATGTTCTCTGTTTATTAACGAAATCGACTAAATCATCAAATAAAGGAATATCAGACTGATCCTGACTGTTTTCAAAGTTACGAACAGTTTCACTGTCTAACTTGGTAATAGCTATTAGTACGAAAATTAAATTCAATAAATCTGGAATTTTCAAATGTTGTAAGGCACGGACGGCGTTAACAAACTTATCATTAAAAATGTCCAAATTATCGGAAGTAACGGAAGTTAACGGTTTAACATCTATGATCTGTTTTAAATAAGTGGCCGCTAGTGTGCAAAATGAGTTTGTAATTCTCAGCGGTAGGTACAATGCCGGCGCATGCGGCTAGCGCTTTACCGGTCAATTTGCCCTGTAAATAATGTAATTTTTGATGATCCGAGAGAGATGGATTATCATGAACAGCGGATTTATAATTTGAGTAACACAATGGCCATGAACGAATGTCACCGTTAAAACTCATTAATTCAATCGGCGGTAACTTACTGATAGAAGATTTTTTCTCTAAGATGGACGAAACGACGTCGGCATTGGTAGAAGCAACCAAACGTTTTAAGCGACTATATAACTGTTCAAACGAAACCAGCGCTTTGTAATCAGCGCGCGCGGTGGGATCAGCTGTCAGTAGACAGTTATTATACTGATCCATAACTTCATGAAATTCGGAACGAATAGCGTCAATGTTTGAGCTAGCGTCCAGAAAAGCCTCTTTCGCATCATCTCCCATGCCTATGTCTTTATGAAAACTCCGTACTATTAGACTTAATAGCTTTCTTCATTATGAAATGAGAATTTTAAATTAAAAACCGGCCAAGTGCGAGTCGGACTCGCGCACCGAGGGTTCCGTACAAACCTGTAGGTATCCTCGGTTTATGCGTAAGGTTTATGTTTATGAAATTAAAGTTGTTTTTTTTTTTTATATTTGAGTTGATTGAATGGAAGGTAAATTGCGATTTACGATTTATGACGTATTAAAAAAAAAACTACTTACTGGATTTCGTTCAAACCAATTTTCGTTGGAAGTTTACATGGTAATGTACATCATATATTTTTTTAGTTTTATCATTCTCTTATTTTAGAAGTTAAGGGGGGGGGGGGGACACACATTTTACCACTTTGGAAGTGTCTCTCGCGCAAACTATTCAGTTTAGAAAGAAATGATGTTAGAAACCTCAATACCATTATTGAAGACCTATTCATAGATACCCCACACGTATGGGTATGATGAAAAAATTTTTTTTGAGTTTCAGTTCTATGTATGGGGAACCCCAAAATTTATTGTTTTTTTTCTATTGTTGTGTAAAAATCTTAATGCGGTATACAGAATACATCTACTTACCAAGTTTCAACAACATATCTCTTATAGTTTCGGAGAAAAGTGGCTGTGACATACCCGGACAGACAGACAGACAGACAGACAGACAGACCGACAGACAGACAGACAGACATGACGAATCTATAAGGGTTCCGTTTTTTGCCATTTGGCAACGGAACCCTAAAAAGTATACAAAATAATTTATTTGTGAATTTGCGAATAATATAAAAGTAACCAACCACAAGTGGGTACTTCGAGAATCGTGCGTGGCGAGCGCCGAGCGTGGCTTGACGACACGTACCGACTTGTAGGTAGGTATCTACCAAATCTCAGCGAAAATTATCGAAATAGAACCTTATTACGCGAATACCACTGAGAATATGAATATTACAGCGAATAATAAGATGAAATATTAGTATGACAGCGGGAAAATAAGTATTTAGTGTTAAGCGGTAACAAAATGAAATAAATACCTTCGCGGTACACAGCGATCGTAATGGCGGAGGTACGTTTTCTAGGCTAACGAAAACCTAAAAACGGCGGGTTTTAACACAAAATCTCCTATTAGGTGACCTAAAAGGGGCGGAAACTGTATCAATACGGTTCGAAGGACCACATTAATGGTGGGGCTCCGACGGAAGGCGAAATTAGGTACCTTCGACGCGGACCGAAAAACTGATGAACGCAAGTGTCGCGCCTAGGGCCAGGGGTGAGGGAATCGTGCACCTACCTCCTCGTGAAGCTGCTCGATCTACCAGCAGCTCTGCTCCGGAGTCTTCACAGTTCGGCTCACCACGTGTCGGCAAAGTCCAGAGGCACTACACAGCGCTTCAGTTCAACCGTCGAAGCCACAGATACACCACTAAAGACACAGCGGGACTGCTATGAACTTATAATATTTAAATTATATCGTTCTGCGATAAAAAAGTACAGCGGATAAAAAAAAACACAGCGGAGAATGCGATCACGGCGGAATCCATATTTGGACTGTTATAATGTCTTTCTCGAGCGAGCCATAAAGTGGGCGACACTCGTCAAGGAGAAATTCACGAGGTGCACGATACAATTGGCAGATGGCAGGGAAAAGGACTAGCTTGACATCTTGCGTAATAGTTTAACAAAATAAAAATAGATGGCGCTAAACACAAGGTTTATGTTCTTTCAATCCAGAATTAGCTTTCCTACCGACAGTTTATATAGGTAGTTCATATAATTGTTTTTAATTTTTTATTTAACTGATTTTGTTAATTTATTTTTATTTTCTTTTAATTTCATTTATTGTGGACATAATCTACTCATTACAATGATTTTAAATGAGTTGTATTGCACCATGTAGTTAGCTAGCGACCTCGTCAGCTGTTCATAATATTCTTGCCTGACTAACCGGCAGCAAGTTCGTCATGCTCCCTTAGATGTCACTGCTTGCGGTAGCGTCGGGGGTCGGGTTACCACCTTCCCTCAAATATGGCGAGGGGGGTAGTGGCTGACCTTTGCGTTATGCTCGTGAACGGGTGCTGCTTGTGGTGACTGGTCGTCTTGCTGACCATGGTTTTTGTTATTGTTATTTTATATTAACTGTTATTTTATTTTACTCCGGAGGTCCTAGTTTAACTATTGTAACTTCAACTTAGCTATATGCATCAATGTATGTATATGGATCATTTTGCATCGTTGAATATTTAAGTGGGCACGCCCTTTATGCCTGGAGGCTTTACTTAGGTTTTAAGTTCTGTTTACGTTTTTGATTTATTATTTCAGCTTGAGTTTAGTTTTCAATGTTTTTGTTGGTATATTGGCGTGTGCTAGCTGACATATGGCGAATAATGTATGTTTTGTTTTATAATGTTAATTACTTACACAATATTGTATAGAATCAAGTTCTTCTAACTTAATAGGCAGCTGTGCTGCTGGGGAGTTTGTTCCGCGACTTCTTCCTCCCAGCTACAGCACTAGGAAGTGTCGAAGGGCGGGCGTTTTGGGGGGACTGTCTTGTGTAACTTTGACGTTCAAAAAGTGCTGATTCTCAGCCTAGTTTGAATAAATGACTTTTGATTTTGATTTTGAAGGGAGAATTTGTAGACATTTTCGAGCAGAATACTAATCACCATCATTAAGTCAACCAGCACCCTAATTCCATAACACATTATCAGTCAGAATCTCAATCATTTTGAAGAATATTCTTAATCCATTGCTTCAAGTTTCCAACAATGTGTCTGTTCAACGATATAAATAGCACAATGAATGTTGTGGAGCTGTCAAAATAAAAGCCATTCCTACGGATGGTGTGTTACGCAATTTCTCCGCGGAAGATGTCCACTGCTAGATACAGGCTTCTAGGAAATAAAAATTCAGTTTACTATTTCAATCCCGTTGTTCCCTCGTCAGCGCTGAAAACTATTGTCATTTCAAAGTTTTATTAGTCGCTCAATACGTGTCACCAACTAAAATAAATTCCACATTTTATATCTACCATTCCGATTTCAAATGTCAGTTTTATCGATGACATTTGGACGTCAAAAGACACCAATTTTGTGAAAGTTAGCTGAGAAATTGCTGGATAGATAAAATTACTGTCGATTTGGTATGTAGACGGGAAATATGGGACGTGGAAATCATAGTAAAATCTACGTTATTTTTTTGAAGGAAAATATGGTTGTGTAGTTATGTGGAAAGAAGTTATGTGGAATCTTTCAACATAACATCACGCCTTGTTTCTCCAAATATTTGGGCAGAGGTGCCAACATTTTACCAGTTATGTTTAAGTCCTATGTAATAGGGGGCGAGCTTATTGCTATCAAAGGCACAAATCCAGACTAAGGGCTGCTTTGGGCACGCCATTATTGCGGCGGTAAGTCCCCTCTTTGAGGAGTGCCAGGTAGAGAGGCGCCACGGCGTCCTCGCCTTCCACCTTTCGCAGGCCCTCACCGGACACGGCTGTTTCGAGAGGTTCATGTTCAGGATAGGGTGGAAGGAAACGCCCAAGCGTTACCACTGTGTGAGCACGGGGCACCATACGGTGGAGGTGTGCCCTGCCTGGGCGGAGCATCGCCGTGTCCTTGTGAAGGCGATCGGCGGCGGCGACCACTCGCGTCCCGCCGTGGTGCTGGCCATGGTATGGAACAAGAGGGCATGGAAATCAGTCACCGCCTTCTCCTTCAGGAACTCGGGTAGATTTTAGTCAGTAAAAGTCTGACACGTCATTAGATGATTTCCGACCCAAAAAAGGGCTGCAGCTGAGAAATTTCAGATAGAAAAACCCTATAACAATTTGCTCGACCTGGAAATAGAACTTAGGATCTCATGCTCAGCAATAGCCACATTTAACCTCATCACCTTTTGTAATAAGTAACCTTTTAGTGGTGCCGCATGTAAACAATATCACCATCCCATTTGTTCGCCATACTGCGATCGCCAATCCGCCTACCAAGCGTGGTGATTAAGCAAAACCTGTCCTTTTGGGGTATGCCTATTTCTAGCAGTGGATGTCTTTCAGCTGCAGTGGTGATGATGATGGGAGCAGTGGTGGCCGACTTACGAGTAGTAGGACGTGAGTTCGAACCAGTGGCGGATTTGCAGTCCTAGCCGCTCTAGGCCCCAGGCCATGTGCCGCCCCTTTCTCAGCACCCATTATAGACTAGATACATAATTTATGAATTTACTTTATTCCCACTTTTAATTGATACAGAAAATTAAACAATTTTCGAATATTATGAAGCTAGTTTATAATATTTTCCGAGGTTTCAGGGATGATTGGACATTTAAATAAAAGTTTAAAACGGTTTTAGGTTTTGTTTTTAATAAAATAAATGTTTTACAATCTATATATATAAAAGAAAGTTGTGTTAGTTACACTATTTATAACTCAAGAACGGCTGAACCGATTTGGCTGAAAATTGGTGGGGAGGTAGCTTAAAACCGGGATACTTTTTTTATCCCGTTTGACTATAAAGAGGAAAGATTTGATTGTATGTTTGTATTGAATAGGCTCCGAAATTACTGGTCCGAATTGAAAAAATATTTTTGTGTTGGATAGCCTATTTATTGAGGGAGGTTATATGGTATATAACATCACGCTACGATCAAAAAGAGTGGAGCAGGAACGAAAAATAGACTAAAACTGGCAGGCAATTAATTCGGTGCGACGGGAAGGGTCAGGGAAGCAAAAATTTGACGCGGATGAAGTCGCGGGCAGAAGCTAGTGTGTTATAAAATTCGTCTGCACTTAAGGGCAGCAAAATCATCAATTAAATCTTCGCAGTCCAATTTGCTTAAAAAATCAGCTTCTATGTTAAGCAAAGCAAGATCGTTTAACCTCTGCTCCGTCATTGTTGTGCGTAAATAGCTTTTAACTCTGCGCAAACAAGAAAACGATCTTTCTCCTATACAGTTGCTGGCGGGCGTACAAACACACATACGAAGAGCAATATCCACATTTGGGTAAATGGTTTGAAGACCTTTGGTTCGTAACCATTTCAACAAACTGACTGCACTCTTTCGCTCCTCATTTTTTATGCAGCAGTGAGAACGAAAATGAAGACATTCTTCTGTAAAACTGTCTTCTAAGTCAGTAGAATAAATCATTTGCAATGCCTTGGCCTTATCTTCGACTTTTGAGATGCTTAGATTCATCAGGTTGCTTCACCATATTATTAAAAAGTTTTCGATGGTGACTAGCGCTTTATGGATTTCATTCCAGGATTCACGTAAACTTTTGCATGCGTCTGCACGAGCTGACCAACGAGTCGTTGATAAACTTTTGACGGTGAAATGGGTTTTAAGGAGTTCCCAACGCTGAGTTGACGCTGCAAAGAAATTGTATAACTCTTGGAGTAGAGAAAAGAATGAACATGCTTGAATGCTTTCAGCTGCACATTCACCTACTAAATTAAGCGAGTGGGCTGAACAGGGAACATAGTCAGCAAGGGGTGAAATTTCCTTTATTTTAGCTTGCAGGCCGTTGTATATGCCTGACATGTTAGCTGCGTTATCATATGATTGCCCGCGGCAGTTTGAAATGTCAATTCCTAATTTAGTTAAAGTTGAGGTAACAGCATCTGTCATTTGTTGTGATTTATGGCCTGTGTTTGGGATAAACTTGAGGAACCGTTCTACAGGTGATCCATTAGGCAGGACATATCTGATTACATAAGTGAGCTGGTCTACGTGAGATATATCCGGTGTCGAGTCAATAATCAGAGAAAAATATTTTGCTGTTAATATTTCCACTACAATTGTCTCCAAAACTTTGTTTCCCATAAGTTGAATGAATTCTTCGCATGTTGTTGAAGAAAGATAACTCGTAAATCCTGAGCCTGGATTTCCATAACGTGCAATGTGTTTGGCTAAGAACGGATCGAACTCAGCGATAAGCTCTAAGGACATCAAATAATTTCCATTGTGGATTGATCCAAATTTTTCGCCGTGTCCTCTGAAAGGCAAACCACGTGATGCAAGCGCTTTTACGCATGCAACTACTCTTTTCAGAATATTTTTCCAGTAATTTATTTCTTCATCTAATTGCATTGTTAATGCACGGTCAATGCGACCTAACACGTTGCTTCGTTCTTTCATACGCAGAACAGATAATTTGTGAGTGGGCGAATTCTCATGAGTTGACACTCGATGATATGAATTTTTCCAGTCATTGAAACCTTCTTTTTTGTCGAACTGACTCTCCCCGCCATTAAAAAGCAGACAAGGACCACAAAAAACACATCCAGTACTTTTGGAATAAATAAGCCACTTTCGCGGAACTTTTTCACCATTTAGAAGCTGACGTTCGAATAAATTTCTCGACAACTGTCGCGCTTTATCTTTGTAAATGCGCTCACTCTCAAGAAAATCATTTCGGATGTTTTGATTGACTCCGTTCTTACATGTGATCACGCGTGAACTCGTCGATTGTCCATTTAGCTGGATCGTCGCTGATTTTGTAGAGCTCATGGTCCGGAGGATTGGGCTGCACTCCTACTCCTGCCTCTCCTGGTACTCGTGGGACAACTTCGGCTTGTTCTTTTGATGTACTTGCCACATCGATCAAAGTATTTTCACTTGAAGACACTGCATAATCATCAGTTGATGGAACGCCACTACTACTTGTAACGTCGAGTGTTGGATCAATGATAGAATCTTTAATATCTGTAGACGGTTTTCCAAAGAAAAGTACGATACCTAAGAAATTATTTATACTTTGATACGCGAAAATAGTGATTTAGAAAGATTATAATCATACGGTAGGTACGGTACGCGAGTATTTAAAATATTAAGAGACTTTGCATTTGAGTTATTTTTTGTTAATTTTGTTATCATCAGTGTTTTTTTTTTGGCACGATTTGCCGCCCTTAATATCTGGCCGCCCTAGGCCCGGGCCTACTGGGCCTTAGGGCAAATCCGCCACTGGTTCGAACTGAAGCAGGCGCTTTACTTTGTATAAATTATTTCATCGCCACTGCTCTCAAAACGGTGAACTAAAACATCGTGAAGGAACCGGCATGTCCTTGAACCAAAAATTCGAAGACATGTGACATCTCCCAACCCGCACTGGGCCCGCGTAGTGGATCATGACCCACTCCCTCTCACCGAGAGGAAGCCTGTGTCCCAGCAGTGGTAACATTATATATTCTGAAGAATATTCACTTAAGTGTGGAGTGAGGCAAGGGGGACTGACCTCTCCTAGACTTTTCAATCTCTATGTCAATCAACTGATAGGTGAGCTCAGCAACAGCCACGTCGGCTGTCATATAGACAACGTTTGCGTCAATAACATCAGCTACGCGGACGACATGGTTTTGCTGAGTCCATCTGTCGGTGGGCTAAGGAAGCTGTCTCTGTGAGGCCTATGCTGCGGAGCACGGCTTGAAGTACAATGTTGGAAAAAGTGAGTATATGCTCATCAGAGGTAAAACAAACAATCAGAGCATATACCACCAGTGTACCTTAACGGGGTATCTTTGAGTCGGGTCTCGCAGTTTAGGTATCTAGGGCATGTTGTGACCGAAACCCTGCATGATGACGCAGATATTGAGAGAGAGCGGAGAGCATTGTCGGTGCGTGCTAACATGTTAGTTCATAGGTTTGCGAGGTGTAAAACACAAGTAAAGATAACTTTGTTCTGAGCCTACTGCCAAAGTTTCTACACAAGTGCCCTATGGACCAACTACACGCAGCGGGCCTACAATGCTCTCAGAGTACAGTATAACAACGTCTTTAGGATTCTGTTGCGACTACCTCGATTTTGCAGTGCCTCGGGTATGTTTGCCGTCGCGAGGGTAGATGACTTTTACGCTATAATGCGCAAAAAGTCAGCCTCACTATTACGTCGAATTCGAGGGGGTAGCAACGGTATCCTAAGGATGTTTGCAGACAGACCAGCATCGCCAGCGGTGAAAAGACTCATCAGGCTGCATGTGACCTGATATTATATTGTAATTTAATCTTTTTTATTTTAGCTAATTTACAACATTTATTTTTATTAATTTTTTCAATCTAATATTAATTTATTTCAATTTAATTTAATTTAATTTTAACTAATTTAAATTAAATTTTTACTTATAACAATTTAATTTTTAATTCATTAAAATTTTAATTTATTGCAATTTAATTCATTTCAATTTAATGTAGTTCAATTTAATTTTAATTTATTTTTTACATGAGTATTATTGATCTCACGACTAACATAGTTTTTAAGATTATGATATACTAACGAAATATGGACATTTTAATAGTCTGAATTAAACGTATTTTATTTTATTATTATAGGCTGTTGATGATTTATTTATTTATTTTATTTTAAAGAAGGCCTACAGACTAACAAACCAATGATATGAAAAAGTTATATAAAAAGATTGCTAATAACAAGCCTCCATATATAGTTAAGAAAATGTCGATAAAAAAAGTAGGTACATAAGTAATATTAATAAGTTAACTATCCGTGAAAAATGACTGTGCCAAAATCCGTCTTAAAGTCGCCACACTCGTGCAGAACAAGTCAACATTAAGGCCCAGAGGAAGCCTATTGAAACTGACTGCCCTTCTTATTGAGAAAACATTCCGCCTAATTAGTTATTGCAAAAGGTACATTTAATATTGGCCACTGACGTAATCCCATCAGATTTGTGCGTAATGACAGATTAGCAACGAGTTCAGGACAGTCTATGTGGCCATTTGCGATACCCATCAGTAAAGTCATGTCTCCAACACAACGTCTCATCTCCAGAGGAAGGAAGTGGTACCGTTTGCAGCGGTGCTCGTAGTCAACTGAGTATTGCTGAGCCCTATAATCTAGGTAACGTAAGAATTTTCTTTGGACGCCCTCAATACGGGACTTATAAGTCTCATACTGCGGGTTCCAAACCTGATGATGATGATGATTATGAGCCTTTCATTGAGTGGAAATACCTAATACTAAACTTAATTATTTGTTCCGTTAAGCAACGTTGCTGTGTAAAACGTTTCTGCTCTACAACAACGGTGGCCGCAATGTCGTCGTTCGAGCGGGTTGGACACCGTAAAGTCGATCAAAGTAAGTTGGTGTGTTCCCCTATAGTCTCTCGAGGGGAAAAGGATATTAGATTCCTTCGTCTACATTTACCATTACAAGATAATTTAAAATTATTTATTATTTATTTATTATTTTCTACTTTTGAGTTTGGTTTTCTATGGAAGCGTGTGTTTTACGTTTTTTAAACTATTGTTTATTTTCTATTATTTAGGGTGTTTCGAATTTTGTGACGTGAGTCAGCGTACAATATGTAGTTTTCGAAGAAGTTGATTTTTGGCTGTTCTGGTAACCCCGGAAAGGATAATGGCACAAATTTATAAAATTATTGTTTTGTGATTGGTCGCTGATAAGTAAGCCAATTTTCGAGTTAATCTGACGTTTTAAAAGGGTCAAAATTATGTTCAAAGTTTCCGTTACATAGGCACATATTAACGTATGTTTGAAGCTAATAAAAGCGTGTTAAAAATGCTGAAACACGTAATCGCCTACATTTAAATTTTCATATCTATAACTTAACAAACGCTGGGTTTTGGAATTATGCTTTATACTGTTATCAAGTTGACAAATTAATTCGTTAAAACTTTTACAAAGAGTACTCTAAATATGTACCTTCCAACCAATAACTATCTATATACAACGCATACGAGTATACTTACCTAAAAAAACATTCAAGCATCAAGTTGGGGCACTCAAAATTTAAGTAACTTAGCTTGTCGCTGCGGATTATTCAAATCACATGCGTTTTCGAACGGGCAACACTCTCTCTCTGGGACAAGCCAATGTGTTACACTATGTACACAGGAGCATATGTTGGTCAGGGTGAGAGTTTCACTATAAATTGGATGAATAAGTAGCCTAATTTTGTTTTTTTGTGGTTGGGAAGTCATCCAATGACGTCTCCCGCTCTTGGGTGGAGCGGAAGGGAGTGTCCGACTTTTACTGACTAAAACCCACCCGTGTTCCTTCAGTTGCCTATATACCAGAGTATCTCTTTCGAACAAATCTTGCAACTCTGGCAGTAAGTAGCCCTAATAGATGGAAATTCTTTATGGTGGAAGCGATTGGTAGCCCACGAAATTCTTTATTTTTCTTGCATTTTGTAGGTCAGTGAAAGGTTGTATGTTAATTAAAATATGATTTGCTCAATAACAAACATCTATCTAATATGTAAAATTCTCGTGTCGCAGTTTTTGTTACCAAACTCCTCCGAAACGGCTGGACCGATTTTTATGAAATTTCGTGTGCATGTCGGGTACGTCTGAGATTCAGCCAACATCTATTTTTCATACCCCTAAATGATAGGGGTGACCCACACGTGGATATTTTTTTTAATTATTTGTAATTTTTTTAATATTTTGTTTATTATCATTTGGCATTGAAAAATACATAGGTACAACTCTAAATTTTCACTTTTCTACCTCCAACCCCTATTTTTTTTAAATTTTATTACCATGTGGCAAATAACTTTTGCCGGGTCAGCTATTAACTTTATAGAATTATAAAAAAAACTTTACCAATGGACCCGAAAAAAAAAACACTACAAAGTGAAAAATAATAATTAACTTTAATTTCCGAAGTCAGTGTCTTTGTGTATATATTTTAGATTTTCGTTTCTTTTTTAATATTTTTGTTTTTCACATTCTAGGTAGGTACGGGAGTAACTAGAATGTGAAAAATAAAAACATTTGTGGGGACACCAATACGTATACCACAACTTACAAAAAATCAATACATTCAGACGAATTAAGAACCTCCTCAAAGTTAAAGCATTTAATAAGGACCAAAAAGGCACTTTTAAAAGTCATCATTTAAATTAAAATATAATTAATTCTAGTCGCCCATTCCAAAACGTAGATTCGTATGGAGAAGAATTGGCAAGAAAATCCACCTACTTTTTGAAATCTGTTAAAAACTAGTTGTTGAAATTCGACATTAATTCATTTGAAACTTACAATTTCTAATGCATTTTAATTAAATATAAAATATTAGCTTTCTGCACTTATCCTCCATATTTGAAGCTTTAATTGTGCCAAATTTCATACTCCAACGTCTGCGTAATTTTCTTTAAAAGGAGTAAAAAGTTTTTAGTCCACGTATTTATATATGTAGAAGATTTACAACATTGAAAAATATAATTCAAGAAAGTTTTAATTTCCCTGGCTAACTAAGCGCATCCACTTGAAATAATAGAATAACGTTTATTATCTCCAATATTACAGCTAGTAGAAGTATTGGCCGTTCGCGCTATTACTTTGTTTACACGTAGCGTTCTTTCCGACATTTTTTTCATTTTATTCGTATGTAGCGTGTTGTTAAATAACCTGTAACCTTTCTTAAGAATTGGGCTTTTAAATGCCTAAAGATTTCTCAAATCTGAATGGTAGTACCAGAGATTACTGACTACAAACAAACTCACAAAGTTAAAAAGATTACCTCTTTATAATATTAGTGATTCCCAAAGCGGTCCACGTGGACCCCCAGGGGTCCACAGGAGACTCAGGGGGTCTACATAGGCGTGAGAAAAAAAAGAAATGAAGTAATAATCACTACATAGTATAAAGCAAAGTCGCTTCCCTCTGTCTGTCTCTATGTATGCTTAGATCTTTAAAACTGCGCAACGGATTTTGATGCGCTTTTTTTAATAGATGGAGTGATTCAAGAGAAAGGTTTATACGTATAATACACGGGTGAAGCCGCTGGCAAAAGCTAGTGTAATAATAAACTACTCATAAAAAATAAGGGAGCAAAAAACCAGTTTAATTTTGAAACTGGTCTACGAGAAAAAAGTTTGGGAACCACTAGTATAGATAAATATAAATAACTGGGTAATACGATACCCTTTGGTAAGACTTGTTGTCAGACTATTTTATTATCACTAAGATAAATTATTATTTTGTACCACTTGTTAGCAAAAGATACGTCTAAGCACTTTCATAAATTACATCGCACTTAGAGTTGTCGATAAGAACTTTATTTTTATACTTTTACATTCAAGTGAACTAAAAACAAGATATATTGCTTAAAATACCGAGTCGAAAGCCGTCAACATGTCGACTTTATATGAAAGTCAAAGGCATTCTGAGTAATGCGTCCAGTTAGTTTACGAGTTTCGTTGAACTAACATTTATCCACTTATTTGATGGATGTCAGGCTAGAGGCCAATGACCTTTATAGATGTACTTATAGATTCGTCTCGGTACTTATACCATGATAGCATAATCGGCCTATAATGTTCCCACTGCTGGGACTCAGGCCTCTTCTCTGTGAAAGTGGGCCATAATCTACCACGCGGATCCAAAGCGACTTTGAATTTTGCAGAATATTAGGTATATTCTGCAAAATTCAAAGTCGCTTTGGATCCACAATACTTGAATCCTTAATCTATACAAATAAATAAAATTGGAGTGTCTGTTTGTAATATTAAGATAACCACTTTTGACTAAGTGTAAATGGATGTATACACGGTACATAATACCAAAACATCATTTCTTACAATTTTTGTCTGTATGTTTGTTCTGGCTAATCTCTGAAATGGCTGGACCGATTGTGACGGAACTTTCACTGGCAGATAGCTGATGTAACAAGGAGTAACTTAAGCTACTTTTATTTTAGAAAAATATCTTCATTAATTTCCGACATCCACGTAGGTGAAGCCGCGGGCAAAAGCTAGTTTAACATATTTGCCTGCATGTAATAGTTTTCAGGTAAAGACCTGTCATATTCAGACAGAGATGTCCAAGTATTAATCAGTACGCCACTATTTACCAAGTTTTCCATACATATATACAAAAAAAAAATGGAAGTGTCGGTTTGTAATAGTAAAAAAACAGCGTTTTACAAAATGCATATGGAAGTTTTTACGGTACATATGACAAAGATATGTTTCTATTCTGGTTGTCTGTTTGGTCCGTGATCTGTGAAACCGCTGGACTGATTTTGGCGGAACATTCTCCGGCAGAACTTTTCCCGGTACCATGTGTCTGTGGGTCTATAATTTCTGACCTCCACGAGGGTCAAGACGTGAGCACCGCTAGTACTTAATATAAAATGCTTCATCATCATCATTTCAGCCGTAAGACGTCCACTGCTGGACTTAGGCCTCCCCCAATTTGGGGGATTTGCCATAATCGCCACGCTTGGCAGGCGGGTTGGCGATCGCAGTATGGTGGTAAAATGCATAGAGAACGCTGCTGCCTATTCTCTAGTAAGTCCCTTAGTCGACTTTTACGACACCCAAGGGAAGAAGTGGGGTGGTCTTTATCGTCTTTACGTCCGGTACCACACGGTACCGGTACATAAAATGCTTGTCTGCATAAAAGTGTCAGTGGTTAAAGATCTTCAAGAGTTCAAGCATTGAACAGCATACCACTATTTTCCGAGTCTTCTTAGAATAGAATGACAACCATTTTATGGTAGGTATCGTTTGGTAACCCCAGCAGCACCCTGTCGATATTTTAGTATTTCGTACGTAACCTACTTAATAAAATAATAATATCTTAGGACAACCAACACAACGATAACTGATCCCAAACTAGGCAGAGCCTGTACTATGGCAACCAGACAACGGATAAATATACTTATATATGTATAAATACATACATAATATAGATAAACTACATCCAGACACAGAACAAATAATCGTGCTCATCACACAAAGATTTGTCCTGAGTGGGAATCGAACCCACGACCTCAGTCTTAGCAGTTAGGGTCACTAACCACTAGACTAACAGGCAAGTCAGGACTTATGCGGACACATCACCAGTAACAACACAAATACTTCATATTATAACATCAAGTATTATGTCCCCAATGGTTTGGGCAGAGATAGTAGATAGTACACCTACATTTCGCCCGTTAAGTTGTATAAGTCAGTTGTCGATTTGTTATGTTTAAGTCCCATGTAATAGGGAGTGAGGCTATTGCCATCAACCGGGCACAAATTCAAAATCTGTGACTGCTGAGACATTTATGATCGAAAACCCCAAAAACACTTTGCCCGACCCGGGAATCAAACTTGCCTCATACTCAGCAGTAAAGCACCTAACTAATAAACACCAAGAAAATCTATTACAAATATGGCAAAGTCTTGTATGAAAACAATTAAAAACACTTCGAAACGGGTATCGAACCCAGTACCTCATGCTCAGAAGTAGCGGCTACTACACCAACGAGGCTTATGCCTTAAGGTATTTATATACCTTGCTAATAAAACACGGCAATGCTGCTTAGGTGTAGTATCCTCCCAGACACATTCATATGTAGCTTTACTACGTATAACCAATCACCGTAGTTTTATTATTTAAAGCTTCTACATTTTACTCAGAGAAACGTGAAAACACAACATACAATTTCTCCAAACAAGCAACAAACTATAACAAGCCACGCTTCGTGCAAACGAATATATTTCACATGAAAAAACGTACAGATAAATAAAATAAACAGCGCACAAACCTCCCTAACTCATCACGTATCTGTATGTAACACATTCTCACTCCTCACTTTATCGCTACGTCATATAATCGTGTTTATTAACGATTTTTAATTGCGAAATTCTTCAACCCCTCGAGTTCCTTCGCGGTAGAAAGAGACGACAACGCCCCGTCTGTCGGCGAACTTCGTGTATTTCAGCCAGTGTACCGCCTTAAGGCTGCCTGTGCGAACGTGTGGCGCAACGCGACTAAAAAACCCGACTATTTCGAAATCGAAGTGTTTGTGTGAGTGAAGTAAGTGTACAGATTAAAAAAAGAAAGTGGTTGTGATTGTATTTAAACTTTTAAATTCTGTGTTCGATACTTGGATGGTGAATACTTTTTGTGGTAAACTAATTTTTTTTCTGTGTAAAGTTTGGTGTGTGGTGGAATCGTGTTGTTTCGGCTTTAAAAGGTAAGGCAAGGTCGTTTTTACCATTTAGTTATGTTCGGAATGTTAAGGTACACAGGGATTTAAATATAGAACGAAAGGTCAACATGAATGTCTGAAAACGACATTGTTAGGTCTTCTACGGTTTTAGTGTGTGAGGTTAAATATTTTATATAAGTTATTCCTGACGGAAAAATTGTGGTAGGCATGGCAATGTTGTTAATTGCTGTAGTCGAAAGATGAACATGTAGGCAGCAGTAATTTTTCTAAATGAACGTAAAATAAAGTGGGACTTATTTTTATCAATATGATGATACGAATTTTAACACGCGGCATTACATAATTAAATCTTTAATTAGAACACTTTGAGATAATTCAATTATATTTTATATCTCAATAACATTAACACTAACTTTTAAAAACCAACGATAAAAACACGAGAATAACCTTCTATTATCTTTTAACATTTGCATAAAAATATAAAAGAGCACTTTGATTAAAACCTTCGCGCTTTTCAAAGGCTGGTGAAAAAAGAAAAATAAAAAGGTTTTTTTTTGTACGGGAAAGTAATTAATAGAAAGTGTCAAGTGCGATGACTGGCGATCTGCGAAACTGCCTGAGCGATGTTCCTCCACGATTAAGGCGTTATCTACACGAAATTACGGCCAAGTTTCGTGAGAACATTAGTTTTGTTATTAATATTTCATTAAGAATTAATTACTTACGATATCACTTAACAAATGAATTTAATCTAACTCCAAATAACATAAACAGTCATTTAATTTCACTTTAAAATTAGAATGAAACCTCTTTTGTCAGAGATAGAAAATTAAAAATAAAGAACGTCAGAGTTCTTTTTTTTTCGCCTGACAACGGCCAGTGCTAATGCATCTTTTTAGACGTTTAATTGATTAAAAACTACTTGGAATGAAAACGAAACGTTGAAGAAAATGTATACAGGAATAGAAAATTAAGTTAAAACTGTAGGTGGTGAACGCAATTAGCACGCGACTACATAATTAAAGAGAAAGGCTTATGTTTTACATTGATTAGACTTTGGTAAAATTGCATAAGATAGGCTTCTTATTCAAGGAAGAATGTGCTCTGCTACGAATGTACTGTTACTAGTTAAATTTACTTACTGGTCAGATGTTAGCTTTTATTTCGTTTAGGCAACGACATCGTATAATTAATTGAAGTTAGGTATTTTGTCTGCTGATTTTCAGCAAAATCAGTAGAAGATAAAAATTTAAAGCTGTTCGTTGTAAGCGTATCATATGAGAACAGCTGGAACGATTTGGCTTATTTGGCTTTATAATGTTCGTAATAATAAGATTTTTTTTTGTATGGAAAGAAAATTCGAAAGGTCTTTCGGAAAAAAAATGAAATTCGGGAAGAACTGAAACCTTGATTCCATGTGATTTTTGTATTGGAATTTGGACAAGACGAAGTAACAACACTAAATAAAAGAAAAGGTTATTTATTTATAATAAGCACACCACCAGCAACTTACAACACAAATAAAATAAAATTTAAAATTGGCACTTCAGTAACCATGCAAATAACGGATATGCATGACATTAGAGATAAAAATCACATTCTATCATCGCACTTACTGGCTACGAGTTTTGATTAATTAATTAAATTATAAAGATACACATAAAGCATTTGTGTATAATGTATCTTAAGTAGTACGATAATAGCTTTGGATTTATACCGACGTCAATTAAGGGTTAGCCAGCAATTTCAGAAATAGGCGATTAGACGAAATAATAAAACTAAAGGCTCTAACATTTAGGATTTTATGGCAAAAACTTGTGAAACTTAAGATAACTTAAGAGACAAAAAGGAAAATAAAATTACAAACCAAATGATATTGCAATTTTGCCCACTTACTTAAGACTAATTGTAAGACATATGCAATATAAATTGTAATAAATATGAGATCATATTAGAAATTTTAGCTTCAAAAATCTTTACATAATATAAAACAAAGTCGCATTTCGTGTATGTCCGTGTAGATATTTTAAACACGCAACGGATTTTAATGCGGTTTTCATATTCAATGGACAGTGATTCAACCGGACGGTTTAAATGTATAATACGCTGGCAAAAGCTAGTAAAGTATAAACACGCAAAGAGTTTCCAAATGATTGATTTGACTTTAATTAATTTTATGTTGGCTACGTGCTGGACTAATATCTAACCAGATGGCAGTTCGTTCCTATTTACAACAGAATTCTATATTGCTACAAGCCGTGTCATTATAGGATTTCTCATCGGAAAGAAATAATGAACTTACATACGACGTTTCATGCATTTGTAAACGTAAAACTCGTTATTTTTTATTTATCACTTCTTAGTTATATAAAAGAAATCTTATGTAAAATTTCATGCTCGTAAACCCAGTGGTCTCGGCTGTTACAACATTGTCTACCGGTGGCTGAATGCAAGATTTTTAGTTTAATTAACGCTGATTATGATCAAAGATTCTCTTATCTTATGCTACTACCACTATCTAGTATTTCACAGATGTAGATTCTTTTATATTTTGTGAATGTAAAAGCGTTGTAGGCCTTGTAGACTGTAGATTTGTAGAGCATTTTTTTATTTTATTAAGTACCTGGTACTTGTTGATAGGCCTTCACCATCCATTCATACCTTACCTTATTAAAAGCCAATTATTTCAAAACAGTTACCGTTGAGTATCTTGTCGGCTCTTGTCCATAGAAATCAACCTATTGGAACTGTTCACTTAGCTTCTACCGTTTCATAAGTGTTTCATGTAGGTTTATGTGAAGTAAAATATTTTGATTTCATTTGACCAAATTCTTTTCTCCATTAAATATAAGAATATGGGCTCTGAAAATCTGTGTAAATAAAAATCAATTGCCGCATATGTCATGTATGATTATCAGTAAGAAGTCGGAAAGGCTGGATCGATTCAACAAATTTTGGGGCAAATTATCGAGAACAACGTTTCCATTTAAGCGTCAGAAAACTCACAGTCGGAAATTTGGATTTTATTTTTGTATGAAAATACCAATAACAAAAATGTCATGTTCAGTTTGACTAAATTACTGGAGAAAGTAACATGCAATTCACCTGGGCGACGCCAAACACTAACAGGTAGTAATAATATGATTTTCTTTAATTCGTGACTGCACACAAATATATTATAATATAAACCTTCCAAAAGTATTTATATTATATTACTAAAGAATGGGTAGCAGCAGTCTATGCATTTTACCATCATACTGCTATCGCCAACCCGCTTGCCAAGCGTGGCGATTATAGCAAATCCTCCCAGATTGGGGGAGACCTATGTCCAGCGGTGGACGTCTTTCGGTTGAAATGATGCTGACGATGATGATGAAAAGTATTAATACTGAGACGATCTTAAATCTTTACTCAAGTTTTCAGGCGGAAAATATACAAGTGATATACCGACCGACCGTGATATAGTGACCTTTTTAAGCTTGAATACGGGGCTTTTGGCTACTTTGTACGTGTGTATTTTTAGTTTTTTGTTACTATTTTAAATTGTGCGTTTTGTTTGTGCAGAATAAACAATTTTTCATTCTTCTTTTCGTTCTTTCTATAAATGATACCTTAATTTTGTTACTTCTACAAAATTTTCAGATGAAAACGTTACGAAAGCAAGTTTTCAACGGAGTAATATTACGGAACCCGCGTATTCTGATGAGTACAATTATTTCCTTCATAATGGGGTTTTACGTACATTATATTTAGCAATTTCTTTTGCCGGAATCTCAACCGTATTGTAGGCAGTTCCTTGATAAAAGTGTTTATCTTTATATATAATAATTCTACTATACGTGTGTATGTCACTGAACTCCTTCTAAACGGCTGGACCGATTTGAATGATTTTTTTTTGTTTGCGTTTGGGTGGCACCCTGGATGGTTTAGATTCAGTATTGGACCCGGTAGGTGGCACTGCCAGTGGCGAAAGCACCATATAACACGATTCCTACCGGCTTGCCTTCGGGGATTCGCATTGGTAACTCTATCACTATTAAAAATACAATAGTATGTAAATAGTGGCTACTATTGTCAATAAATATATTTACACTACGGGTATTTAATTCACCATAACATTCAAACAACAAAAAAGGTTATTTATAGGTTTGTATTACAACAAAAGAGTAATGTTCTAAATTAACCCGGCGCCAAAACGTCATAATCGGGAACTAAAAATTCATACAACAGCGATCCCGTAATGATGTCACTTTAGGTCACGTGGCACCGCTTGATATGTACGAGAGCAAGCCGTTGTACAACGGTTTATGACAGAGACAGGTATAGAAAAATGCGTCAGCGAGAACGAGATAGAGGAATATTGCATATTTTATTCGGTTTTCAGCTGTTCAATTTAATTGTATTTAATTCATTACATTCCTATAGTAATTTTAGAATGATAGTAAGTATTCTTTATTGATGAGTCAGTAAGTTAAAGCCGTCTTCGCTTCGGCTTCTCTTTTAGAAAAATTTACACCTCGCCGCTGGGCACTGCTATCGAGTTCTAGGAAACAGGACAACGTCTGTACGGTCAGCTAGTAGTATCTATATATATTCTGTTGGTTCGTTGAAACAATACATGTATTAAGTTCATAGTTACGGGTCATAAGAATTTGAAAGTCAGCCAATCAGTCTTATCAAGCGGTATCGTAACCCAGTAACTGGGTTGTGGACGTCAGAAAGACACCAGCTTTAGGGTGTGGTGAAAAGCGGGCGTTTTGGGGAAAGTCTTATGCAATTTTGAGGTTCACAAAGCGCTGACTCTCAGCCTACTTTCAATAAATGACAACCAGTTAGACTGGAAGCCGATTCCAATATAGACAAATTATGACATGGGATTTAGTTCTTACCCATAAGTATGGATAACAGCTAGAGATAGAAAAAGTTTATTTATTAGAAACTAGATAATTGGCCCTTCAAAACACGGTTTTCGAGTAGACTAAACGTCGAGATTTGTGTAATATTTGAAATTAGCTTTCTAATATTAATATCTTTTACACATAAGTCTTCCGAAATAAATTCTAAAAATAATGGTGAAAAACAGCATCAAAATTCCGAAATTTTAGAAGAACAAAGCTGACAGACACGAAAAGGGAGTTTAATTTATAACAGGCTGAATTTATACCGGATGCACTTAGTTTTAGTTAAGTGCTAAATACAACTTCACTTTAGTTAAGTGCATACGTGCATATACAATTTGTCAGCTTGTATGTGCCCCATCATTTCAGCCGATAGACGTCCACTACTGGACATAAGCCTCCCCCGATTTGGGGGGGATTTGCCATAATCGCCACGCTTGGCAGGCGGGTTGGCGATCGCAGTATGGTGGTAAAATGCATAGAGAACGCTGCTGCCCATTCTCTAATAAGTCCCTTAGTCGCCTCTTACGACACCCACGGGAAGAAATAAGGTGGTGCTATTCTTTACGTCCGGCACCACACGGTACCCCGCTGTGTATGTGCCCCGCTGTAGGGCAAAAGTCGCATACTGCATGTTGAAACAGCAAAATGGCTGTCTGTTGTTTCAGCGCATGATGATCTCGTTTGAAAAGACATATCTCCTGACTAAAATGTGTCATAGATTAATTTAAAAAGTGTTCCCAGTTTTACAGCGAACAACCATTTTTTTTTTCTGCTTGTGAAATCATCAATTGGCGTCTCGCGCTCTGGGTTGGGCGGAAGGGCGTGTTAGACTTTTACTGACTAAAACCTACCCGTGTTCCTTCAGTTGCCCATATGCCAGGGTAACTCTTTCGAACAAATCTCGCGACCCTGGCAGACATCGGTCCTAGCAGACCCTTTTATTTTGCTGACATCTCTTTCAGTCGCGCGTGGAACACTACGCGCCGTCCACACGGGCCTGGGTGAACAACCATTGAGTGTCTTTTTGTTTTTGTAAACGTATATGTTTTATTAGTTAGTTATTTAATTTAGTGGGTACTAGGACTCAAGTATTCTCTCTGTAAGCTGTTATCCAACACGAGAGCCTAGTGCGTGTTGGTAGTTGTCACATATCTTTGAATTTTTACTCAAAGGCATGCCGGTTTCGACACGATATTCCCCTTCACCGTTTTGAGACCAGAGGTGATGAAATAATTTATACAAAGTAAATCGCTTAAGGGTTCGAACTGACGACCTATAAATCATAATTCGCGGACGATTCCACTGGGCCACAACTCCTCTCTAAAACAATTCGCTATTATTTAAAATAATAATTGTAACTTTTAACTTCCAGTACAAACAACTCGATAAATCAACATTACAAGACCCTGTTCCCTGCTTATCCAACCAGTACACATATGACAATACAAATTAAGATTAATCTGCAGATATGTTACACCTCCCTTGTGGCTCGCATGTTACCTTGTACTGTACAGTCACGAACATACGAACATTACAGTTACGTAAGATTCAAAAGGACAATTCTCTTAGAGTTTTTGATAGAAATTTTGTGGTAGGTATTACGAATATTGTGCCTATTGCACGTCATTTAACTTTAATCTTTACGTAGTATAAATCAAAGTCGCTTTCACTGTTTGTACGCTTAAATCTTATAAACTACGCAATGGATTTTAGTGCAGGTTTCATTAATAGACAGAGTGATTCACGAGGCAGGTTTAAATGTATAAACGCGGGCAAAGCCGCTGGCTAAAGCTAATATAAGTATTTTTTTCATAATCAACAAGGTTTTAACAGATAACTTGTAGAGGCTTTCTTTTAAGTATGGAGATACCTGTACCCGGAAGACCTCCTTCTCCCATATTTATGTGAACAACAAACAAAGCCTGTTAATACTACAAAATTTAAGTCGGCTCAATTACAAAACGAATACCACATAAATTAATAAAAAAAATAATTAGGTAACTGAATTCATAATCAAATGGAAAGGAGTAAAGAAACATGCCTTTTAAAGATCGTACCTTACGTTTGCCGTTTCACGGTCTCCATTCAAAAACACGTCTACCCAAACGGTCATAGGGTTTCCGGCTATTGTAACCGACCCATTGCCACTTTCAGCTTGCTTACTCTGTGAGCTACGTTGACAACTTTGGTTGTTTACCGGATCACCTTGTTTCGGATTTGATCCTTCACCTGAAGGAACACCTGTGCATCATCATCAGCCGAAAGACGTCCACTGCTGGACATAAAACTCCCTGATTTGGGGGATTTGCCATAATCACTACATGGCAAAATGCATAGAGAATGCTGCTGCCCATTCTCTCATAAAAGTCCCATTGGCGCCTCTTACACCACCCACGGGAAGAAATGGAGTGATGGTATTCTTTAAGTCCGGCATCACACGGAACGCCATTCGGCCACATGGTTATTAACATACGGTTAAAGAAAGAAAGAAAGTAAATACATTTATTTAACACAGACTAAAAGGCACACATTATACAACAGATAAAAAAAAGTGTGATTGAGGTATGCAAGTATTTGCAATTAACAAATAGGTATAAAGTTCATTTTTATTTTAGAGTTATGTAGTTCTTTTTTTACATGTCTGAGGTCGCCTTATAGCTTTTAGTTAACGGGAGAATCGATTTTGAATTTTGCGTCCGTGTATTTATGTCATGACTGTACTGTCCATGCCTATTTTACTGTGTATGTTTGATATATGTTCCTTTTGTGTGTGTACGTTCCTTTGATGATTTCCTGTGGGTTTCTGATGATCGATGTGTCGTTATGCTGTGAGGAATTAACTGAGGAGCTTAGTGGAGTAAAGGAATTGACATTCAACCGTATTAGTATATACTCAGCCTATAAATATTTCTACTTTAGGGATACAAGCCCTTTCTCTTTTGAAAGGCATTGGGACGTAATCCACCACGGGCAAAGTGTGGGTTGGTAGATGTTACCTGTTATCGATTTTTTGGTTCAAGATCATGCCTGTTTTCACACGATGTTTTCCTTCACCGTTTGAAAGCAGTGGTGATGAAATTATATACACAAACTAAATTTGTCAAAAACCTAAAATATTGACAAGTTTTTGACATTGTTGGTCACTGATACGAGATTTTGACTAGATTGTGATTTTAATTACGGGAATCAGCCTTCTGATCACACACGTGTGCCGCTCGGAGCCAGAGATGTCACAGGGTTTATAAAACTTAAAAGGTATACCTAACTAGTTCTATAAACAATATAAAGACATATAAAACACCTTAGGCAGAGTTGTTTATAGATTACTCGAAAAAAAAAAATATTAGGCAGAAGTGACCGTCTAATCGGCTAAATTAATAAATTAGTGATCGCATGATCACTAATCCATTTTCTTCTTCACCAGTCGATCATTTTCT
This sequence comes from Aporophyla lueneburgensis, assembly GCA_932294355.1. NCBI lineage: Eukaryota > Metazoa > Arthropoda > Insecta > Lepidoptera > Noctuidae > Aporophyla > Aporophyla lueneburgensis. The sequence goes on along the minus strand of OW028751.1, from coordinate 26,161,301 downwards.
CTGGTATCTAAACGTTATAGTTAATACTTTTACATGAATAATTACGAGACCGAGGCGAGAGGAGAATTCATGTTCGTAAATATGTAAACATTATGTGTCTATCATATTATTAATTTAGCTTTCCTTGCTTCGTTAAAATTCTTTTTACCTACTGTGTTGTGGTAATATTAGAATAAGAATAAGAAATTTTTATTTGTAAATCTGTGTTTCGTCTTCTCATCTAATTACATCTTTAATGTAAATAACATCCATACTTCCATACTATATATATATATAATATATATTATATAAAGAAAAGAAAGAAAGAAAGAAAGAATACCGTTTATTTGTCACAGTCCGTAAAACACAAAATAAAATAACAGGAAAAAATAATTAAAAAAGAAAACCAACATGTGTGTGCCTCACGGCTGCGCCAAAAAGGTTCATTTCAGCATTAATGCCAGACAGATGCTGTCTGACGCTGGTTTTCAAAAGTAACTCTGTCTGTCTGTCGGTCTGTCTGTCTGTCTGTCTGTCTCGCTTTCCTGCTAAAACTACTGAACCGATTTAAATGAAATTTGGTACACAGATAGTCTAGAGCCTGAGAAAGGACATAGGCTACTTTTTATCCCGGTAGTATGTGCCCGCGGGATAATTTCCGACCTCCACGCGGGCGAAGCCGCTGGCAAAAGCTAGTACTATATAAAAGAGTAACGGTGGAGTTTCTTGACCATTCTTCCCCATACGAATTTACCTTTTGGAATGTATGCAAATGTTGACGTTCAAAAGTGCTTTTTAGGCGCCTATTTGGAATAAATACTTTGACTTTGACTTAATAGTACAAATTTACAGTTTTTTATAGACTTGTCTATACTATAATATTATAAAGCTGAAGAGTTTGTTTGTTTGTTTGTTTGATTGAACGCGCTAATCTCAGGAACTACTAGTCCGAATTGAAAAATTCTTTTTGTCTTGGGTAGCCTATTTATTAAGGAAGGCTATAAGCTATATAACATTACGCTACAACTAAGAGGAGCGGAGCAGTAATGAAAAATGTTGCAAAAACGGGGAAAAATTATTCCTTTTGAGAGTTTCCGTTGCGTGCGCTGCGTAAACGGTTAAAGTAACGCAAAAATTATGTATGACGGGATTGTTTCATTTAAAAAGTTCTAAAAAAAAGTCCGGGAGAGCATATGTCTATCTTTTAAGGTTGTCTCACTATAACTCAAAAGGAGCGAGCAGCAACGAAAAATGGACGAAAACTAGCAGGCAAATCGATGCGACGGGAAGGGTCAGGGGAGCAAAAATATGACGCGGACGAAGTCGCGGGCACAAGCTAGTTAATAATATGGAGTGGAAAATGTTTCTTTACACATAACATCCTCCTTGCCCGAAGGGACTTACAGCTATAGAACACTATTTCATCAGTTATGTTTAAGTCCCATGTTATAGGGGATAAGTGTATTTCCATTAACTGGGTACAAATCCAGACAGAAATCGATTCTTAAGGAGTCAACTCCAATGAACCTCAAAAATTCTCAATCCCAAATTGAGAATTTTTGAGGTTCATTGGAGTTGACTCCTTAAGAATCGATTTTCATATATAAGCCTCGGGTATGAAAATTTATGGGCAGTAAAATATTTTTTTCTCTGTTACGTTACGTTATGTTTACTACCTACTCTATACGCCGTGACATTTTAGTTGTCTTATAAAGGTTGTCCACTCAATGTATCCGACATAATATACCTCTAGGCGTGTTTAAAAAGTGTTACTAAAAAAAACGCATTTGAATTATGAAACATTCTGTTAATAATGTTTACATATCATACGGTAGACAACATACATGCACAGTGCATGAGTCGACTAGATCAATCCATCTTAATTTTCCATGAGACAAAGTATAAAATTTCAAACTAAGTCATGCGTCATCATCAGTGATCGGATATTTGGATGCATATTTACCTAATGTTACTATTTAGCTGTGAAAGTACGGAAGCGGCTTCGTATTTTTTATTAAAGCCGAGTTTCTTGGATCATCAAATATATTTAAAGTTAATGTTTAACCCCAGATGCAAATACATATGTGTGTAGGGGTATGTGTTAGTCAAAACATCACACAAAACACGGTAAAAACGCGCATTCCATATTAGCCAACATTTCAACTTTAGGTGAATATGCATCTTGAATATCCTCTATCTCTATCTAATATTTTTATTTATTCAAATGCTCATTTTTTTTTCTTATGGATGTGTAGTAGGCTTCCGTTGTAAGACGATTAAAATGTCACGGTGTATATATATATATATATATATATATATATATATATATATATATATATATATATATATATATATATATATATCATTGTTTGTAAGCGTGCGTCGGAGCTGACACACAAATTATTTTTTTCTACTTTTCTGTCAAGATATTATATCTCAAGTCCTGAAACCATAAGATAACGAGTTTACATAATTAATAACCGCCATGTTAGCCTTTGAGAGTCAAACGTTAATTAATGTGATGCAGTGACTGCGGTGAATACATTAACACATCATTTGTCTTTGTAATGTCGGGCCTTGATGTCGGGTGAGCTGTGTTACAAATGTCTGATTGCATTGTTTTTTAGATAAATTAGAAAGCGGATTGTGAGTTGGTACGTATCACATATTTGAAAGATTCTTGGATGTGGAATTTCTATAATTTCTAAACAAAATTTGTATGTTTAGTAACTTAAAAATCCTTTATTGAGTATACATTGTCAAATTAAATTAGTTGACAATACTTTAGTCACGTGTTGGGCTTTAGATCGATATCGAACAGTAAAGAAAAAGAAATCAAGTTGGTTCATAACTGCTAAAATCGATTTAAAAAAAAAATAAAAAAATTGCGGATTGATTACGGGAATTGCTTTTCACCCATGGAGTAATGAAAATAAAAAAGGATTTTGTTTCATTAGATTTCAATATTGATATCCAACACGTGGGTAAGGTATTGCCAGCTAATTTAATTAGATTCTATATTTAAAAAAGTGAACGAATAAAACCATAATCAAAGAAAAATCAATAAGAATTTCTAACGTTTAGAGATAGAGTAGAATTTGATATAATTAATGTTCAACGCCACAGTAAAACAAAAGGTCAATTTTCGTACTTATAAAAAAAAACAAGTTTCAATCTTATCCCAATTCCGTTAACCTACACAATTCAATAACATTTTTAGTTTTAGAAATTGGCCAGCCTATTTTCAAATCGTAGCAATCACATGCCTACTAAATTGATGTAGCGATAACGTAGCGCTACGCTTTCGTAGCACGTCTACGAAAGTGCTACGACGGGTCATTTCGTAACGGCTGTGGGTTATAATCGCTACGAGGCAGGGAAAGGGCTATTAGTTTAGTAGTATATGCCTATTAGGCGTTTCTGAAGATATATACTTTAACGCTTTACGGTATAATCGAGTAAGTAGAGTTAAATTTGTGTTAAAATGATAACTACATGATACTTTTATCTTTTGAAATGCAACGTGGTATTAGAAATCTATTCTAATATTATAAAGCTAAATAGTTTGTTTGTTTGTTTGGTTGAATGCGAACGATTGATCCGAATTGAATTTTTTGTTTTGTGTTTGGTAGCCTATTTATTGAGGAAGGCTATATAACATTACGCTACGATCAAAAAGAGCGGAGCAGCAACGAATAATTGACGAAAACTGGCAGGCAATTTGATGCGACGGGAAGGGTCAAGGGAGCAAAAATTTGACGCGGACGAAGTCGCGGGCAGAAGCTAGTAGTTTATACTTTATGCCATGGTGAAGATTATTTATTGAGTCAGCATCTTCAGAATAGGAGTTAAAAAATATTGTCTTAAAACAAAATGTAATACCAAGCCTTTTTAAAAGACTGGGTTTTAAACTGTGTTTATAAATATTGTATTTTAGTCAAATTAACTCTAAGGTTAAGCTACGCTTGCCTAGGCCGGTCCATGGATGGGTGACCATTCATTACATACCAAGACCCTTCCGCACCTCGGAAAGTACGTAACTCTGTTGGTCTCTGCTGCAATTCGTAGATCTTTTGAAAGTGGTTCCAGGAAGTCAATCAAGAATCCGAAAAATCTGTCTATTATGTTTTCCAGTGAAACATGATACATGGTAGTGAAGGTCAAATAGGTAGTCACTTAATTTAACAATATCTGGATGACCGAGCTTTGCTCGGTATTTTTTGGTAAATTGTGTTTAAAATAAGAAGTTTATGTTCAAGTTGATTATCGATAAAGTTGGTCATTGAAAACACGAATAAAACGACATTTTCTAAAAATGAATCCTAGCTAGATCGATTTATCGCCCCTGAAACCCCCTGTATACTAAATTTCATGAAAATCGTTGGAGTCGTTTCCGAGATTCAGATTATATATATATATATACAAGAATTGCTCGTTTAAAGATATAAGATAACAGTATGCAGCTGCAACCGGTTAGACTGGAACCGACCCCAACATAGTTTGAAAACGTTCAGGCAGATGATGACTGTGGTTCCTCTTCCTTTTACTTTAGAAAAATCATCATCTTCATCATCATTATTTCAGCCGAAAGACGCCCACTGGTGAACATAGGCCTCCCCCAATTTGGAGAGTTTGTCATAATCGCCACGCTTGGCAGGCGGATTGGCGATCGCAGTATGTTGGTAAAATGCATAGAGAACGCTGCTGCCCATTCTCTAGTAAATCCCTTACTCGGGAAGAAACAGGAATAAATACCTTGAGAAAATAATAACCATTAAATTCCTAACACATTTTAACATCACTCAAGCACCACTTCAAAGTATACGTTTAGATAATAAATCACAATTTGCATACTTCAACTAAGCAGCGCACCTGTAATGCTTACGAAATAACTTGATTAATTGGTGTTCCAGCGGCTCATTATTTATCATTATTTAAATAAATCTTCACGCCAAATATATCGGAATATTTTTTGACAAATGAAATGATGAATGGTACTTTTGAAATTGAATTTTTTGAGCACTCACGTATTTTTGTCGGTAGGTAGGTAAGTTTATAACGCAGATTTGTAATAGGTACACGTGGCAGGTTGTATCTCTGGTTACCTACTTTCTTTCTCACTTCATTTATGATAACCAACGTATGTAGGTAGAATGGGCTGGTGTCCGCAACTCCACGTCTGAGCGCGTATTTTGGGTACGGACCAACGTATGTAATAGACACTGTCTCTCAAGTTACGGGTAGAAACCTAGTTTGGGAGCTCGGGGACTTACGTTTAAGACGAGGTGTCTTCTTTCTTTATGTTGTAACAGTAATGTCTGTAACCTGCATTCATCTATACTATATATATATTATATATATAATATTATAAAGCTGAAGAGTTTGTTTGTTTGTATGTTTGTTTGTTTGTTTGATTGAACGCGCTAATCTCAGGAACTACTGGTCTGAATTGAAAAAATCTTTTTGTTTTGAGTAGCCTATTTATCGAGAAAGGCTATAGGTTATATATTATCACGCTACAATTAAAAGGAGCGGAGCAGCAATGAAAAATGTTGCAAAAACGGGGAAAATGTATTCCTTTTGAGAGTTTCCATTGCGTGCGCTGCGTAAACGGTTAAAGTAACGTATCAATTATATATGACGGAATTGTTCCTCTTAAAACGTTCTAAAAAAAAAGTCCGCGAAAGCATGTCTATCTTTTAAGGTTGACTCACTATAACTCTTAATTGCTCAACACTACGTACGGGCCGGCGCGCGGCGATTCGATGCGACGGGGTGGGTCGCAAGAGCAAGAAATATGACGCGGACGAAGTCGCGGGCAGAAACTAGTAAACCATAAAATTGAATTCACATAGCACCGTTTCCGAGTTTCTTTTCTTGGAGTCTGGATTTGTGCCCAGTTGAAGTAAATAGGCTTACCCCCATTATACGTATAGGACCTTAACATAACTGGTGAAATGTATGGTATACCTCTGCCCAACTCTTCAGCGTAAAAGGGCGTGTATTTATGTTATTTGTTTTTCTTGGCCGTGATTTTTTTTAATAAAATTGTTATTAAAGCAATGGATTAGGAATTTCCTTCAAGATCCTTCGGATTGTGCTTGGAATAATATATCCTTAGGACAAACAACACACCGTTATCTGATCCCGAACTAGGCAGAGCCTGTACTATGGTAACCAGACAACTGATAAATATACTAATATATTTCTAAATACATACATATTATAGATAAATTACACCCAGACACAGAACAAATGATTGTGCTCATCACACAAACATTTATGAATGTGGGTGGGAATCGAACCCATGGCCTCAGTCTTAGCAGTCAGGGTCACTAACCACTAGACTAACAGGCCATTCAGGGTTACTGGATCCTGCGTTTGAAAACATTTTAATTGATAGTAAACTATGTTTATTCGTTCGTATTGTTTAGTTGAAACCTGTTAAAACTTGATAAAATACATTTTATGACGAAACCGAGGCATTATATGCCCTGAAATCACCAATACGTATTGAGCAATCTTATACAATAAGCCCAATTGTCAAACGATAATATCTTGTGATAGTTTACAGGGTTAAAAAAGAACCATCTGCGCTGTTCTTTCATAAAATTTTAGTTTCTAAGTGTTAATTTATGAGTACGCCATCTTGTTTGGTCTCGTTTAAAACAAAACACACAAAGTCTTTGTACAGTTTTTCGTGTAATTAGGTTATGTTGTTACAATATTACAACTTGCGTGTTCTGAATAAAACAACAAATGTTATGTTTGACTGCGATACGGAAATAAATGGTTGAAATGTTTTCGTTTGAAATAATTATGTTATTTTGGTTATTTAAGGAGGTGAGGTAGCAGCTATGTTAGTTGCGATTGACTGGTAATCTTGTTGAATACTTAAACTGTGCAAATTTTAATGTGTTAAGACTAGGATTGGATCATAAACGGAGTATTGGTTACACTTGAATACAAGTAGGTATTGTGGCGTGTGTCGTGTAACCCAGCCGTTCTTGATTAGACAAGGTTTAAATGCTTACCGGCCGGGCATCGTGGAAGTCGCAGTAGATCCCGTGATCCCCAGTACAAGTGTGAGAAGGGAATACCGGGTGGTTTTTAGTCAGTAAGAGTTTGACCGACCCCTCCGCCCTCCCTAGGGCGGAGGACAGCTGCCAGGGTCGCGAGATTCGTTCGAAAGAGGTACCATGGCCCTGGCATATGGGCAACTAAAGGAACACGGGTGGATTTTAGTCAGTAAAAGTCTGACACGCCCTTCCTCTCCACCCAGTGCGGGAAAAGTCATTTCATGATTTCCCCCCACAAAAAAAAGAAGGCATAGGACATCCAAATGAATTTAAAAAAAAAAGTTTTAATGTCTTAGAGAAATATTCTTTAACAAAATAAAAAGAGTATGTTAGGATCTGGTTCTATAGTTTCTGGAAGACGGTCTGAGTCTAGATAATGTGTGAAATATTCTTCCCCGTTAAGCCTCTAGTTTAATAAAGACCGCCTCATCTTTCCATAAGCCTCATAAAAGGCAACTTAGACACAAAATGAGCCCACCAACATACATCACTCACCTACCCGCACTTAGGCAATAAGTATACCTCCCAAAGACAACACTAACAGTACATTGACCCGATAATGTCAACAGGTACACTGTCACGCAAGCTGCAGATTACTTAAAACTAAAACTAACTAGTGGCTAAAAGTCCCGTGAAGCTGAAACTGCAACATTTTGCGGTTAAGTTGACAACCCCTGGTCCCATGTGTGACTCACTCGTTACAACTTCTACGATGATATTTTGCAGGAGTTGTGAAGCTGGGAAGGGTTGAGTTTTTTAAAACGAGTTAGGTTAGGTTTTTGTTTCGTTTTTGTCTCTTTAAAGGTCGATATATCTTGCAACATCCAATAATGGGTGGATGAAAAGTCGTATGGGCGAAACGGCGAGGTAGCCCAAAATTCAAATGTTCTTACGATTTTGGGCAGGCTGTATGTGGAACAAAATATGATTAGCGATCTTAACATGTAAGTATTTAGAGAAGTATACTTATTAAAATAATTAAATAGTTGTATTATTTATGTTAATTTAATCCCATTGAATGACAATTAATTGGCTAATTCTAAATAAATGCTCTGAGTTTGAGTTTGAATCATTCAATGGGCTAAAATGAACGCATTCGCCTTAGTAACCCTTAAAGAAATAAGATTAATGAAAAACCAATGTAAAGTTAGTTCTGTTACTTCGGTTACATCCATTTGGAGACGTACTTCCGATGTGAAAAACCTACTTTCATTCTTTATTATAATAAAGTATTCGGGAAAACAAAAAAAAAAAAAAAATTGATTGAAATTATCAAGGACAAAAAATATATTATTGAGGAAGTATTTAAAAAAAATATTAGTTCTATTATTTTAAAAGCACGTTTTTCCTTAGGCGTTGCATAACACCTACATATGTACCAACATGCTATCTCTATCTAAAAATAATAATAATAAAAAAACAGATTGTCTCAATATATGCTTCATGAAACAAAACTACCAGCCGTCACCAACCCCACAAAAAAAGAAAACTCAGAAAGTCCTTAAAAAATATTTACCCGGTAGATGTATACAATATAGTTAACCATGTTTAAACGTAAGTAATTCCGTCCACGAGTAGTAAGTAAAGATAAATGAAGGAACGTATATCAGGGCTCCGGCTAATTCAATTAGCGAGCGTTCCAGTACATGCCGATGTTATTTATTGATGTATTTATATTATTACGCACAATAATGTAGCATTGCCTCGTTGGTCTTGTGGTCAAAAGTGCTACTGGTGGGCATGGGTTCAATTCACGGGTCTGTCGAAGTGTTTATGACTTTTTCCGTTTATAATTTCCCAGTAGAAGCCCGGAGTATATATTAGTGTCCAATTTGTGGCAATATACTCCCATGAAAGTGATTTTATTGAAATGAATTCAACATCATAATCAAATATAATTTATTGTAATTAGTCAGATAATCCGCACTTTTTGAACCACAAAATCATATACGACAATTCCCCATTACGCCCACCCTTCAAAACTTCCTAGTGAATCACATTATTTCAATTAATTTAATAGATTTGCCTTTTACAACAGAAATAAATCATACACAAAAAAAAATGAAATAAGTACAGCATGAATGTAAAACACCAATATAGTTTACCTAGCCACCAATATATTTACCTTTTAGATTTGCAAATGAATGGTTTCGAATGTTTGTTTTTTCATTCGAATTTTTGATCTACACAACTTCCTCGTAATTCTACAAGACTTCATTTGCTATAAGTTCCAATCAATGAAACTGATGAAGAATTAAGTAGTCTCAATCAGATATCCGCCCTATGTATGGTCGACGAAGGGAAAGATTAAACTTTCGTGCTAATGAGTTTCTTTCAAAGTTTCGGACTAATACCACAGTTTTGTTTGCTTCGTTAGTGAAAAGGTTAGTGGCTCAAAAAGGTCGGTTGTATCTTTGTAACACTCTATGGTAAAGCAAAGATTAAAATCGATATCTATGGTTCCCAAGATGGCGGTTGCGCGCGAAAAAAGCCGTCAGAATTTGTAAATGTCATTTGAATTTTATTCAATTGACAACATCGAATTATTTTTTTATGTTTATTTTGAAGTCAAGTCAGTCTCGCAGGAGATATCAAATGACGCGAAGGGGAGCTTTCAAATGAGACTGATTCAATAAAACGAGTCTCGGTGTCATCTGAATTTCATGTAAAATATTTAGAAATGAATATAATTTATAACATATCATAACCTTGTTTTCCCGAAGGGTGAAGGGGGTTATTTTTTAATCCCATGTAATAGGCGACGAGCCTATGGCCATCAACCGGGCACGAATCTAGACTACGAGTTGCTACTACGAAATTCCAGATAGAAAACCCCCAATACTACTTTGCCCAACCTGGAAATTGACCCCAGGATCTCATGCACCGACAAGGGATTACTAAGTAAGTATAAGTAATATAATTTATGAACTATGGGAAAGCATTTAAAGAAAATTATAATGTAAATGTCGTTTTGTAAAATTTTACTAACAATACAGTCAGTGATTTATTATTTTCTTATATATATTTTATAAACAAAATGTTAGTCACCACTCTTTCAACTTAAGAAAAACATTTCTTTCTGGTTTTCAGACGTAACAAGACACTTTTAAATTATTTCTCAGTTGTGAAAAAGAGTTAAAGGAAAAAGTAGAACAAAAGATTAATCAACGGGTCAAAGACTAACTAATAGCATTTTTTTGTATAAAATAATGACACGGAAAGTTGAAAAAGAGGCTTTTGACATTTTGTAAAAATTCTTGAAAAAATTTTCCACGAAATAATGTCTACAATTCCTGGCAGTTTTTTCAACTTTTACCTTTACTTCTGGAAAAAACAAAACTTTGAAATTGGAACGGAGATGGAAATCCGTGATGATTTACTTTTAAAAACAAATGGTTTTGCTTTCAAATAGTGTGCGGTGAAGTTGAATGATTATTATATTTTACACAATGATATGAATATTTCCTTTGAGAAGTAAAGTATGATTATTTTAACTATTGTGACTATATGTGTCATGTTTTTTTAGATTCTCTCTCAGTTAGTTTTAATCATAATCTGGCCATCTTTGGTAATGTCCTTCTAATCATTATGCTCCTTATGATCCTTATGTTTTGAGCTGGACGATTACTGACAAATACGTGCACTGTTTAAACAGATCCACTCAACGCATTTGGGACTTTCTTCAAAAGACCATTTCAGTCACTAATCTACATGGTTTTCATACGGTCTGATTAAGATTATGTCTGGACTTTAAAAAGAGACTGTGACATCTGAGTTTGTTTCGGCCTTTCTTCTCAGAGTAGTCAGATAGGAAACGCCGACCTCATTTAGTTTGTTTAAATATGATTGACAGTACAAGCATAATATCAGAAATAAAATCATTTATCGAATGTGGTTCGATGTGAACTTGATAGAATAACGCAGGTATTAAATATTTGTGCCATAAATAACATTGTTCAACTCATTACCGAGCCTATTTAGTCTGCATAAAAATATTGAATCGATAACACGTATTTTTTATTATCTCATACAGTCCACAAGATATATTGAACCTTATTACAAGCAGCGTAAGGAACATTTTGGTCCAAACGAGCCGGATAGATCAAGCGATAAGATAACCGCATTCCAACGCCGAGTTCAATGCAAAAAAAATGGTTGTTGTTAAAACGTAAACAAGTGTTCGTCGTATTGGACAATTTTGGACAAATTGGTGATTTAAAGATATTACGAGTGACCTGTGTTATTGAGCTTCATTCTTCAAGAACTGTGCTACATATTGGTGTAAAATTTGCACGTAAAGAACCACTACAACGATGGAAACAGCCGATCAAATTCTTAGTGAGTTGGAAGATTTATACAACATCATTATTAAAACTAAAGAGAACTTTAAGAAGTGTCCCAAGGCACGCTTAACCACCGGCTATTTAGAAGCAAAAATACAGTGTATTGACGAGTATTGGATATCGTTTAAATGTGCACATAGAAGTTTATTAAAAGTGGTTACGAAAGATAAACGTAAACAGTTCGAGTATTTTAATAAGGATGAATACAGTTCATGTGAAGAAACGTTTATGCAAATCAAAGCCGACATGAAGGATTTGTTAACGTCAGCAGCATCGACGTCTGGACAAGCTAAAATGGTTTTCGATCCTTCCAACACAAGTAACCAGAATGTACAAGCTCCGCAGGTCAAATTACCAATAATACAATTGCCTTCATTTACGGGTAATTACGAAGATTGGCCAACTTTTCAAGACTTGTTTTTGTCATTGGTTCATCAAAACGCAACACTCAGCAGCGTGCAGAAACTGCATTATTTAAAGACGAGCGTCACTGGCGAAGCTGAAGCCTTACTCAAGCATATTCAAATTATTGATGAGAATTATACCCAAGCGTGGGAAATACTGAAAAAACGATATAGTAACAAACGTCTTATTGTTACGTCATTACTCAAGCGCATGTTTAATCAAAAGAAACTGCCCAACCAGACTGCTAACCACATTAAGTCCTTGCACGATACGACTACAGAGTGCCTTCATAGTCTAAAGAATCAAGGCCTTAGAATTGATACTTGGGATCCAATGATTGTGTTTGTTATCGTGCAAAAGATGGATATGGAGTTGCATAAAGAGTGGGAAGAACATGTCAGTATAAATGACGGTGATTCGTTGCCAACGTTATCGTCATTAATGAAGTTTTTAGAATCACGGTTTCGTACGCTTGAGCTGATATCACCTTCTTCGTCAAAGGATAAGGTTCGAGAACGTTCGCTGCATATTTCAACTGCTGAAAAGAATGAATGTACTGTGTGTAAGGGCGACCATGCACTCAGCCATTGCAAAGACTTTGGAAAAATGGAACCGACGCAAAGATATGAAGTAGTGAAATCCAAGTTCATCTGTTTTAATTGCTTGGTTTCTGGCCACTCCGTTAAAAATTGTAGGCTGTCCACATCATGCAGACTCTGTCGGAAACGTCATCACACGCTTCTTCACCGAAAGGGAACAACCACAGTTACCCAAGGTTCACCAAGTAATGAAACACAACCAAAGGAAACAACGCAAAGCATTGGAGAAGGTGGAGAAGAAGTCAAAACGAGCGTCAATACAGTGATGACGTCACAATCACAAATTTACACCGGGAAAGGAAAGAGAATTGCACTATTAGCGACGGCAGTAGTATTAGTACGAAGTGAAGATGGACACACTACTGTGTTGCGGGCGTTAATAGCCCCCGGATCGGAGAGTTGTTTTATTACCGAAAGAGCCGCTCAAATATTGAAGCTTCGAAGACAACCAGTTACAGGAAGCATATTAGGAATGGGATCGATGAAGTCAAAAATTAAGCAAGTAGTTCAGGTCGAGGTTTCATCAAGGTGTTCGAAGTTCAACCTCAAGATTGATGCTTACGTCATAAGCAAGCAACTGACTACTGCGATTCCCAAAACAACAATCAGGGTACAAGACTGGCCTCACCTCACAGGGCTTAGTCTGGCTGACCCTAACTACTACACCTCAAGTACAATAGATTTGCTTTTGGGTCATGAAGAGTATGCACAAATACTACTGAACGGTGTCATGAAGGGTCCTCCAGGTTCACCATGCGCGCAAAATACTAGCCTCGGATGGATTTTATTTGGAAAAATAGATGACAATACACAACCAGAGCAATCTATGATCGTCATGCATCATCAGGTGGAAATTGACGAAATGTTAAAGGTCTTATGGGAAATAGATACAAACACAACAAGAAAGTTAACAAAAGATGAAGAGCTTTGTGAGAAGATATATGAAACAACCTACAGAAGAAACGAAGAAGGACGATATATCGTGAAGCTACCATTCAAAACTAATAATCCTAAATCAGTAAAAGGAAATACGCGAAGCATTGCGTTAAGAAGATTAGAGTACCTAGAACAAAAATTAAATAAAAACCAAGAATTAAAAAAAGCATACAATGAAGTGATGGAAGAATATATTCAAATTGGTCACATGGAAGAAGTATCAGAAGAAGAAATTCCCAACAATTCAGTATACCTACCACATCACGCAGTTGTACGAACCGAAAAAGAGACGACCAAGACACGAATAGTATTCGACGCTTCTTGCAAGGGTGTTAATGGGATATCACTCAATGATGAACTTTTGACCGGACCAGTTCTTCAAGATGATTTAAGAAGTATTATTATGAGATGCCGTTTACACAAAATTTGTTTTGCAAGTGACATTGAGAAGATGTATAGAATGGTTTTGGTAACCAAAGAAAGTTGTGACTTCCAAAGAGTATTATGGCGACAGACACAGAATACTTCTACATTTGATGAGGTCAAGGACTATAGACTTCTAACGGTAACTTTTGGAACTGCTTCGGCACCATACCTAGCCATCAAAACTCTTATGCAGTTGGCACATGACGAAGGTAGAAGTTACCCAATCGCATGCAAAATGATTGAAGAAGATTTTTACGTCGACGATCTCATATCTGGCTGCGACACTGTTTTAGAAGCTATTGAGGTCAGCCAACAATTGCAAATCATTCTCAGCAAAGGCAAGTTTAAACTGAGAAAGTGGACATCGAATAATGCTGAATTCCTTCAATCCATAGAACCCAATGACAGGTCGGCAAAGGCAAGTTTAGATATCAAGATGGAAGGAACCGTAAAAGCCTTAGGACTAACTTGGAATTTAGGTGATGATGATTTTCAGTACACTTTGACACTACCACCTATTCCAACGATCACAACAAAGAGGACAGTTCTAGCTGATTTACAACGACTGTTTGATCCCCTTGGCTGGATCGCACCTGTAGTTATTAGAGCCAAAATATTTGTACAGAGATTATGGCTACAAGGCATTGGATGGGACGAACATATAGGTAATGACCTAGAAGAGCACTGGTTTAATATCCGAAACGATTTAAACCATGTCAATAGTATCAGAATCAAACGATGGCTCAACACACTTAGTACCGCTAAGCATAATATCACACTACATGGATTTAGCGACGCATCCATTCACGCCATGTCTGCAGTTGTATATTCTCGAGTCAAAGATTCAGACGGAGCCATCAAGATGAGCATAGTCGCTGCCAAAACCAAGGTTGCTCCTGTAAAACCGATATCTGTGCCTCGACTGGAGTTATGCGGAGCTTTACTTCTGTCAAAGTTGTTACATCACGCTGCTGAGGCTATGAGGATACCACCCACACAAGTATATGCATGGACTGATTCATCCATAGTTCTGTCTTGGCTTGTTGGTGAACCTAATCGATAGAAGCCTTTTGTGGCGAATCGTGTGGTAGAAATATTAGAAAACGTAAGCAACAGCCAGTGGTACCATGTTCGCTCTGAGGAAAATCCAGCAGACGTTGCATCACGTGGCACGACGATATCAGATCTGCAAGAGAACTCACTATGGTGGTTCGGCCCAGAGTTTCTCTTGGAAACAAACATGGAATTTAGAAGGCCTGACATAACACATACAGATTTAGAGGCAAGACAAACGAAAGTGTTAGTAAATACCATACAAGAGGTAGAAGACAGAGAATTATTGAATTTTGAAAATTTTAATAGCCTACAAGAATTACAGAAAACATTAGTATATTGCAAAAGATTTTTTAATTTTAGAAAAACCGATAATATTTTAGAAGATTTCACTACCGAAGAGTTAGAAAATGCATTGAAGATATGTATAAGAAAGTCACAGAAACAAAGTTTTATAGAAGAAATAGAATCAATAACGAGATTAAAACAAGTGAAACAAAAAAGCCATCTAAAATCGTTAAATCCATTCATAGATAATGAAAATATACTACGGGTTGGTGGCAGACTTAGACACGCCAACCTTAGTAATGATAATAAGCATCCTATTATTTTGGACAGTAAGCACGGTCTTAGTAAGTTAGTTATCGCCGATGCACATCAAAGAACACTCCACGGAGGGGTACAGTTGGTGCTCTGTTATTTGAGATCGAAATACTGGATCGTTAAAGCAAAGAATGCAGTGAAAGCACATATACACAAATGCTTAGTTTGCGCTAGAGTTTCAACCAAGTCCAGGACTCAAATAATGGGAGATCTTCCTCGTGTTAGAGTCACACCATCACGCCCTTTCTTACACAGTGGCGTAGATTTTGCTGGGCCATACACAGTTCTGCTATCAAAAGGAAGAGGAGGCAGAACCATGAAGGCATATATATATCTATATTTATATGCATGAGCACCAAGGCTATTCACCTGGAGTTAGTCGGTGACCTGACTTCGGAAGCTTTTATTGCAGCCTTCAGAAGGTTCGTCGCTAGAAGAGGCAGATGCATCCATTTGTGGAGCGACCAGGGTAGAAATTTCATCGGAGCTAACAAGGATCTAGTGGAAGCATGGAACAATGCTAAGTTGGAATTTAAGGGTCAAGTAGCAGATTCTCTCGCACAAGATGGCACACAATGGCACTTCATCCCACCTTACAGCCCAAATTTTGGTGGCCTGTGGGAAGCAGGCGTAAAGTCATTGAAGTACCACATGAAAAGGATTTTAACAACAAATTTAACATACGAAGAAATGACAACTCTTCTGTGTGAGATCGAATCCTGCCTAAACTCGCGCCCTCTATGTCCTGTAGATGATCATGACGTCGACACTATCAATCCCTTGACAGCTGGTCATTTTTTGATAGGAGAAGCCCCTATTGTAATTCCTACGTCCGACATGCGAGATGTTAATTTAAACCATTTGTCTCGCTGGAAGTATACACAGAGGCTGTTGAGAGAACTGTGGCAAAGATGGCAGAATGAATATCTTTCTAGATTACAACAGAGGCCTAAATGGATAAAACAAATGAAGGAATTTGAAATTAATGACATTGTCCTTATAAAACACGACAATCTTCCGCCAGGAAAGTGGATGCTTGGTCGCATTATGGCAAAGCATCCTGGACCTGATAATGTCACAAGGGTTTACAGCGTCAAAAGTGGGGATAATGTAACTAAAAGATGTATAACTAAATTATGTTCTCTACCAGTAAATAGGAACGATGATTAATTTATGTAATTTAAGGCATGTTGATGAAGTAACGTTATTTAATTTGATTTTGTATTATGTTGTAAATGTACATTTAATTATTTTAGATTGGTTAAGAAAGACTATTTACAATGTATACAAATTATTTACAAGATACGTTATTTTTTGTTAAAAGTGTCAAGCCCCTTTTGGTGGGCGGTATGTTCAACTCATTACCGAGCCTATTTAGTCTGCATAAAAATATTGAATCGATAACACGTATTTTTATTATCTCATACAGTCCACAAGATATATTGAACCTTATTACAAGCAGCGTAAGGAACAAACATGAAATAGTGGGCATTGGCAAGCCGATAACTTGAATACATTTTCACTCAAAAATAGATAAATGGAATTCGACTATGTTTTGTTTGAAAAAGTTTAAAATATTTTTATGGTTAAAAAAATTGGACGGATTTCCCGGAAAATATTTAAATTCAGGAAAAACAGAAAGTGCTTTTTTCCACGTGATTTTTGTACGAACTCAGGATTCAAACGGTCGATTGAAATTATTTTTTAGTTTTGTTTATGGTCATGCTAAAAATATCAGGAAAAAAAAATGGGGGAGTAGGGAATATTACGATTGACGTCTGTCGGGTCAACAATTATAATCCTATTAATCCTACTATCCTACTTCTTACAAAAATTGTAAATGTAGATGTTTGTTACTCGGTCATCCAAAAATGGCCTAACGGATTTGGATCAAATTTGACACACAAATACTTTATAACCTTGATAAACACATAGGATAACCGGCGTCGAAGCCGCTGGTAAAAGATAGTAAGTTATAAATATATCCTTATTGACAAAAAGAAAATAGTTTTTTGCTATAGTCTATTCGCGTTAAGAAAATAGTGACTCATCGTTGTCACTAAGCTTAGCCATGCTCCTTGTCCAAGTATTTCATTTTTTTTTCATTTCATTTATTCTTAAACAATTTTCACTGTGTTGAATATGTACACATGCAATTAACATAAAAATAGAAAAAAATAAAAATACAGAAAACTATGAACTATTATCCTCCCAGTGAAAATTCAAATATTTGTAGTGCTAAACACAGTTTCGAATATAATGCCAAAAACAATTTTAAATGTAATCAACAGTTTTCAATATAATGTCAAAATATTAATATTATTATTATTAGTCACCTCTTGCGACACCCACGGAAGGAAATGGGATGGTGGATGCTATTCTTTATGTGCGGGACCACACGAAACACGAAAATTATATGTGAAAAATAATCATAAGTCATCAAAAGGAAAAAGTCGTCCGCATCGTTGTCAACAGGAAAACCACCGAAAAGGCTGGCAGCATTGCCACGTTGTATGGTAATTGGCTTATCTTAATTACCTACAAAATAATAATAAGTTCTCATTTTCCACCTTTTAAAATAATTGCAATAACCTTGTAAAACCCGTAATAAATTCGGTGGTGACCCGAACTAAGACTTAACACAGTGCCAAATGATTTAGTCTCCACTAAAATTGTCTTATTAATTCTTTTTATCTTTTAAAACGTCACTTTTATATTCTGTTATCGTACTGGTTGGTGTTAATTTATTTTAGCGAATAGTTTTTAGCTTTTAGTTAAGAATTTCTTGGAATGCTGCCTTTTTGGACGATAAGACTGATTAAAAGTTCTTCCAAGTTGGCTAAAGTTGGAGCTTGTTAAGTATTTACTTGTTTAAATACCTACTCGACACACTGTTTAGCGTGGTTTATGGCTATAAGAATAAAATGGTTTATTTGTGTTTGTCACGATCACGAGGGTAAGCAGGAATGTAGGTAGGTAAAATAGAAGCATTTTTTAAAATTTTGCTATTGTCAGTAGGTAGCATGGATTCGTTTACAATATTATGTTATTACGGTTTTTTTTTTGTTTGGGAAATCATCAAATGACTTCTCCCGCTCTTCATGTCAGACTTTTACTGACTGAAACCCACCCGGGTTCCTTCAGTTACCCATATGCCAGGGCCACGGTATCTCGTTTGAACAATCTCGCGACCCTGGCAAGTTATTACGGTGTATTTTATGTTGCCTTAAAAGAGCATTTCAGTTGAGAGTATGTTATCTATATATTAATACGTGAAGCGAAAACTTTGGATCCCTTTTTACGAAAATTGGGTAGACGGAGGGGTATGAAATTTCGCACACTTATAGTTTATACAGAGAAGAAGTGACGAATGCTTTTTTTTTTAAATTATGCGTTAAAATACATTATTTTCAATAAATGACACGTTACACACACTACTGTTCATTACCGTGTATCTAATACACACATGCATAGATATTCTTTTGTTTATCCCCTAAATTTGGGAAAACCCCTAAGTTGGTAAGCCTGATTTTGTGTCTATAGTCTTACGGAATGTCAAGTATAACCATAGGTAATAAATTATTTTTATAGATGTATAACCTATTTCATTTTTAAAATCTTTGATCATATCGAGAATATTTTTGTCTTTAATATTATTTGTATTAGCGACGATAGGAATTTAGTTAAGAATATATAAGAAATATTTTTTGTGGTTTTATGGGGAGTGTCAAGTATGGCATTAGTAAGTTCCCCATACAAAACTTAGTGTCGTGTGCAAACTGTAGAGGTATGCCTCACGATTGTACAGGCTGGTCATAGATTGTACAGGTGGTTTTTTAATTATGACTATTCCAAATGTCATAATTATAACCATAATTATGACATTTGGAACCGTCATAATTAATTAAAAATAATAGGGAAAATTCTATAAAAACAGAACAAATTTCTGTGAAAATTCATTCCATATTGTTCCATATCCAACAGTTAAGAAGTATTAAGAAAATAAAGAAGAGAGTCCTGAAGAAGTATTCTTACACCTACTCATTACACCTACGTCCTGGTCCTGGCCATCACCATCCCGCCAGCGAACCCTCTCCACAGTAGTACAGCGTCAACAATTTGTCTATAGTGTTACTGAATGTCAAATATAACCATATTATTTTTTTATATTTATTATTATCTGATTTTTTTCATTTAATAATGTATTTCTATTCATATGAAGTACGGTCGAATTTCAACCAATGGGCGATCACTAGTTGTCACTTAAACGTCTTGCTAATTGCGCGGCGTAGAAAGGAATTTGATGCCTGAAATATACATTTTAAATTTATTGCCCGTTCATCTGGATGTATATTTATGCACTGAAAACCGGCTGAACGGATTGAGATCCAATTAAGCAAACAAATAGTTTATGACCTGCATTTACACATAGGGTACTTTTAATTTCAGTAGCACGTTTCTGTGGAATTTCCGACAACTACACGGGCGAGGTTGCAGGAAAAAACTAGTCGTGAATAAAATACAAAAAACAAACAATTTATTTAACAGCACGAATATTTCTTGAAAACGAACTAAAAAAAACAGTTGTTTTTTTCTTTTTACAGTTGTTCAGAAGTAAAAACTCGTACTGCATCTGAAGTCATGCAATACGCATACTAATTATATGAACTTTTAATGTGCTACAAAGAATAAAGAACAAGGCCCGTTGCTACTAACAAGTATGTTATTTAGAATCAAAGAACGTCGTTAACTTTAAAAGTAAAAGGTTTTGATAGTTAGCAGATATGCTCCTTTTAATTGCCATAGCATTATATCAGTGGTTTTTCTACAAGTATAAACATGGCTAATAGGGACCTAACTAAGGACTTTACTAAAAAGCAATGAATTGTTTTTTTTTCACCCTATACTGTCCCACTGCTGGGCAAAGATCTCCCCCAATTTCTTCTAGAAACTCTCGTCCCGCACCACGTCAAACCACCCATCGCGGTACATATCTAGGTCGTCTCGCTTCCGTTTTCTGAGCCGACTGCGGCTGCGTCGTCTATCTTCAGGCATTGTGTGGAGACCTTTGCCCAGCGTTTGACCTTTGGAATGTTAATTCAGATTACTATAATCCAAATAGGTACAATAAAATCGATGACGTCATCCGAGATCGGTAGCAGAGGCTGGCGCGCGCACTCTATACGCTTATTAATTACTAGCTTTTGCCAGCGGCTTCTCCCGCGTGGAGGTCGAAAATTATCCCGCGGGAACATACTACCGGGATAAAAAGTAGCTTATGTCCTTTCTCAGGCTCTAAACTATCTGTGTATCAAATTTCGTTTAAATCGGTTCAGTAGTTTTAGCAGGAAAGCGAGACAGACAGACAGACAGACCGACAGACAGACAGAGTTACTTTTGCATTTATAATATTAGTTTAGATAGTTTAGAAGTTTAGATTGTTACTATTCGAATTATATTTATTTCCATTGCTTTAGTTAAGTCTTTAGTCAGGTCTCTAATATGGCTATTATCCTTACCTCCATCTGGCTAAAATTCTTCTAAAGGCATCCCGCCTTTGAAATAACTCGTTAGAGGGAAGGCAAACATCATCATTTCAGCGGAAATCGCTCACTGCTAGCCCTATGTTCGCCTCCCCCAAAGGTGTGCCATAGCCGCGCCGCTTTGCAGGCGGGTTGGCAATCGCAATATGGTGTCGAGTGGTCGCATATAATGCACTAGCTTCTGCCCGCGACTTCATCCGCGTAAAATTTCTTGTTCTCCCGACCCTTCCCGTCGCGTCGAATCGCTTACCCGTGTGATTTTCCCCGTTTTTGCAACATTTTTCATTATTGCTCCGCTCCTCTTAGTTGTAGCGTGATGTTATATAGCTTATAGCCTTTCTCGATAAATAGGCTACCCAACACAAAAAGAATTTTTCAATTCGGACCAGTAGTTTCTGAGATTAGCGCGTTCAATCAACCAAACAAACAAACAAACAACTTTATAATATTAAGTATAGATAGAGAACGCTGCTGCTCATTCTTTAGTAGGTAAGTCCCTTAGTCGCCTTCTACCACACACACGGGAAGACGTTGGATCCCCATCCCATGTCTTTCCCTCTATTCTTTACGTCCGGTAACGATTTTAAATAATTAACTCTGAAGAAATTTTGAAACGAAATTATCAAAATGGAATTAATTTTAAATTCCAGCTTCCTGATTTGATCATATAGGTACTTGACAAATTCATGTCATAGTGTGTGTGTTCCTGCCAGGGTCGCGAGATTGTTCAAACGAGGTACCGTGGCCCTGGCATATGGGTAACTGAAGGAACACGGGTGGGTTTTAGTCAGTAAAAGTCTGAAACAAGAGCGGGAGAAGTCATTTGATGATTTCCCATCCAAAAAAAAACAAAAAATTGTGTGTGCATTTGTGTATGAATAATTGACTTATATTTGACTGTTACTTAAACGGCTGTGTAGTCAAATAAATATCGCTTAAAATTCACTCTAACCAAGGTAACAATAAAACACATCTAGATAGAAAATTAACTGTCAAAACTTGTTTCAAAAGTCGAGTCACCAACTAGACAAAGCTCATTAAAACTGAATACAAATTAGCAACAAGCTCACTATTTCTTTAAAAAAAAAAACCCTGTTTAAGAATAAAACACCACATTTTATTCCTTACAAGCCCTATTATTAAGTCTAGTCATAACTTTAATAAGCTAGTGGCATACTTCTCGTCAGCGTCATACAAAAACAACTAATTTACAATATCGTAGTGAACGTGAAGATGTTACTAATTTATTCGTTTGTGTGCTGACTGTACTTACAGTTGCAGTTTGCAGAGCCCGGAGTAAAGCTTCGACATAGTTTTCAAGTACAATTCTGTGCCATTAGTGCAATTAATATTATAATTTGTTTAAGATTTTGTTATTAGTTTCGTTTAGTTTATTGGTTCATAAAAAAAAAGTTTTACAGTGTTCAGGTCTGACACTGGATCCCGCACCAGGATACTAGGCATGCCTTTTAAGTTCTGTCGTTTCCATATTTCCCGGCAATTTTGAATTTGGAACTGTTCTATATTAGAATGTGTTTAAATTTTGAATCTCAAAACAGTTGAAAGTATTAGGATTGATACTATTGTTTAGTCACAGCGTCGATTGGAATCTGTCAGGTTACGTAAATGAATCTTTCTAAGGAAAATGTTCATGCAATAATTTTCTACAACTTTAGAAGAGGCCTGACACGGCTTCAGTGTTTTGAAGAGATAACATCTGTGTTCAGTGATGAAGCCCCATGTCTGCGGGCTGTCGAACGCTGATATTTAGAATTCCAGCGTGGACATACTAGTGTTAGTGACAAATCTCGCGAAAGACGCCCAAAATCCGCCTTCACTGAAGATAACATCATTGCTGTGAGACAACTAATTCTCGAAGATCGTCATGTGACATATCGAGAGATAGAGGCTCTATTAGGCATCTCAGGGACAACCATTAATAAGATCTTGCATGAAGCGCTTGGTGTGAGAAAGCTAGTTTGCCGTTGGATACCGCATCTGCTTTCCGACGATCACAAGGTGGCTCGCGTCAGATGGTGTAAGAAAACTCTGCAAAGGTTCAACCGAGGAGAGTCAAATCACGTCTACGACATCATCAGTGGTGACGAATCTGGGATCTATGCCTACGATCCTGAGTCCAAACAACAATCTACAATCTGGGTCTTTCAAGACGAGCCAAAGCCGACTAAAGTTGTTCGTTCTCGAAGCACTTCAAAGAAGATGGTGGCCACATTCGTTGGGAAAACCGGCCATGTTGCGACTATTGCACTTGAAGATCGTAGAACGGTTAACGCAGAGTGGTATATCACAGTTTGTTTACCACAAGTCATCGCCGAACTTTGAAAATCTAACTCAAAGCGACGCATCATCCTACACCACGACAACGCAAGCTCACACAGCGCTCGCCAAACGATTGAGTATTTGAAGCAGGCAAAAGTAGAAATTCTTGACAATCCTCCATACAGTCCTGACCTAAGCCCTAACGATTTCTTTACATTTCCTAAAATTAAGAAAAGTCTCCGTGGTCAAAGGTTCCAGTCCGGTGAAGAAGCAGTCGACGCTTTCAAGTCAGCCATATTGAACTTTAGAGTGGAATAAATTTTATAATAACTGGTTTGAGCGAATGGAAAAGTGTATTAAACTACATGGTGAATACTTTGAAAAACAATTAAAAGTAATATAAGGTTCTAGTTGTGTTTTTTTCTTCAAACGACAAAACTTAAAAGGCATGCGTCGTACCCTGTGTCGCAGGATCCAGTCTCTTTCGATATATAATATGAAATTATAGTTAACAAAACAAACGGTCTAATAAGATTCACTAAAACTACATACTAAAAGGTAACCAAAAAGATGTGTGCAGGGGATGAGTTTCTGTAGGAGTATGTGATGAGTATATGTACGATGTGACTGTTTGGGAGAGATAAGCGTGTAATATGTGAAGATGAATACTCTAACAGTTGAATGATAGAAGGTTTTCTGTTTCAGTATAGTCAAATCCAAGTAGCCACTCCTGAACCTGTTTTGTTGCACTCAAACTTAGTCAAGAAGTAGAAGATATATACATATGATGACATAATTATAGATGCGAGAAGCACAAAACCGGTAGAATTGGCGGGACGCCTTGGAAAAGCAGTGGACGTTTTTCAACTGAAATGATGAGATAAGACGAAGAAGAAGAAGGGTTTTTACATCCAAAATTTCCCCGTAGTCCCAGGGTTGGGATTCGTGCCCCGTTGATGGCAATATTCTCGTCCACATGGGACTTAAACATCACTAGCAAAATGTGGGTGAGCTAAAAGTGCACCTCTGCCTAATCTGGGAAACATAGGCTAACTGTTATGGTTTTTTAATTTTTATTGAACACTAATTATGACACTTCACAATTAAGTGACATGTAAATAGTTTATTTTACAAGGAGCATTCACAATCATTTGGTGCTTAGACATTTATTTTACAAAAAAGCACTGAAATTGATTTCCAAACTAAGTTAGGGCTTGTATTTTGAGAGTCAGTCCTCAAAAGTGGAGCATTTTATGGATATCGTGTCAACTTGAATAACGTGACGTAACTTGTTATCTTAGCTTATAGCCCTTGTGAGTGTGGGTGTGTTTATGGATAGGTGTGTTTTTGGGTATGTGTGTTTTTGGGTATGTGTGTGAGTGTATGTGAGTGTGTGGCGTCGTCAAGTGAGCTGGAGTGTAAACGAGGAAGAAGGGGGATACGTTCACATATTAAGGGCATCATCTGCCTAACTTTTTCCCAACTACGTTGGGGTCAGCTTTCAGTTAACCAGTTGCAGCTAAATATACATATTTTTCATGGAGTGACTGCCTACCTTACCTTAACAACCCAGTTATCTACTGAGTTATACGATACGTCTTGGATACCCTTTTGGCTGTGAAACAAAATCATTTTAGATGTAACATAATTTACATTACCATCTATAAATAGGTCTCCTACTCGTGTCTTTAATAACAGAGGCTAATAAGTCTAACGAAACAATTACGGCGACAGATGTGTCAAATATTAATATAATTTTTTTACTTTTAGTTGTGGTATCTACCCTACCCCATACACATTAGTATACTTTCACTTGCTAACTAAATAACAGATAGAGGAATGATTAAAATATCATAAACAAAAACTAAGCGAAAAAATATAGTATTTTTGAAGGTAACTGAAAAACTACTTATCATAACTTGACCAAATTTATATGGAACTCAGTAAGTGCCAACCAATTTGAAAAACTCGTCTTTTTTTTGGAGTCGGTTAAAACACATGTTACATGTCAAAACCATTATCTTTTAAAACTAGAACGCCGACCGCGTTTTTATCTGACTACTCTGAAAAAAAAAAACGAAATATACTCAGCGGTCCTAGCCCAGTCTATTTAAAAGTCTGAAAATAGTGTTGGTTAAGTAAGGCATTCAAGCGTCAATTAATTTTTTTCTTTTGCAAAAAGAATATTATAGTGTCTCCGAGTTTCTAGCCGAAAAAGTGTTTTTTGATTGAAATTTTAGCTATTTTCTGACACCAAGAATACATGTATTTAAATATGGAATATTCACATTTTAAAATAAAAATAATTTCTAATCTATAAATTTTGTAAGTGTAATCTATGTAGTTTTTCGATTTCTCTTATTGTTGATTCTTTAATGTCTTAAATTCTTTTTATGCATGAAAATATTTGTACGCCGATTCTTGCGGCTAAACATGACTGGACTGTAATAAGATGTTATATATCTTACATGCTCTTGTACGTATACAATGTTTAAACGAATAAAAAAATCTTATCTTAAAAAAAAAGCATATGAATTGTAACCAGATTATTGACTCAGACATAAGCTAAGATAGTGTCTTTTGAGGGAAGATCCACACCAAATTGAGTGGACCTGCCCAGTCAGTGCAAAAGTTATCTGCCTAGACTTTTCACCTATCTTTTTTGCATAGTAAATAAATAAAGAAACAAAAAACACAGTCAGTTCACTCATCTATCAGTAAGCTCAACTCAGAAATCGAGAACAGGAGCTCATTAGCAAATATTGCATTTTTTTATTAAACTATTTTAATAACCTCGCGGTAACGCTCAAGGAAGACTGCTTACTTTTCCCATACTGGAAATTCTCAAAGTTTTACTCAATCAAAATTCTTAATTAACTCCACCACGACCTAAATTTTCAATATTCTATTAGTTACTCATTTCCTAGAATATTGTATCCTCTACAAATAATTAAACACGTGTATATGTACACGTGTGTGTATGGATATAATTTTCATTTACCGCTTCGTCGTTGCTTATCCTATGTCGGCTGAAATGAGAGGCGCGGTTTGGTTATTATCATCACTCTAGATGTACAGACTACCAGCACTTGAAGCTACTACAATCTGCCAAATTTCTTTAATAGGTTTTCAACTTTAACGCTGAAGTATTAGGTTGAAGATTGATAGGGAAAATTTGATAGTTTCGGGTACTTTGGTGTGCTGGCGTCTGTACCTCGGGCTCTGTTGGGGTGTCATTATATTCTGCTGATAAACCTGTGATTTTTTACATGCTCGCATCACTGTTGACCAATCGTTTAACACTGGCTGGACGAGCACGGCCACTGTTATAATAAGCTAGAATCATGCATTCTATCACGATTTTTTGTCCCAAAACTATGATAAAAAATATATTTTGTAAAGGTAATATTTATAAAGCATACGTTACGAAAGGAAATAAATATGGTATAATCAAAAATAACATATTAATTATATGTTAATTATCAAATAAAAAAAAATCGCATCGATATTGGAACTTTGTTTAGGTTTACCCTCGCCTATAGATGTTTCACATCAAAAAATGTGTGACTCAAGCCTATCACAGTAGGCCGAGTTCACTCCGCAGGTAAGATTTTAATCGAACCTTACAATATTGTATAATACCTCGCCTGTTTTTCCGAAAGAGAATGGCAGAACTGTAAGCTACTGCCACATCATTTCATGTAAAAGGGTGCAAGCTTAATTTTGCTTATAATATTTTCACTGCTGAGACACACACCTTCTCTCAGTAAGAGGGAGTGGGATATAATCAAACACGCGGGCCCATTGCGGGATGGCTTCGTATTTTTGTTTCTAGTACATGCTGGTTTCTTTACAGTATTTTCCTTCACCATTTTTAGAGCAGTGGTGATAAAAAAATTGGATCAAAGTAAATTGCCTGTTTGAATTTCGAAACCAGGACCTATCAAAACTTGTAAGATGCGGCCTTTACAACTAGGCCAACTGCAATGGAACCGAACCCATAATAACGAGTAATCTAGATTTTTACATACTTCAACACGATAACACTTTCTGTCATCCCGCGACTTCGCCAGCGTATAGGTTAAAATAATCCAACTACCGGAATAAAAGCATCTAATATCCTAAACCAGGTCATGGTCTATCCATGTGCCTAATTTCATTGATATCCATTCAGGCGTTAAGTCGTGAAAGGCAAGAGAAAGTCATGGATGGACTTTTAATCCTAAAAACTTTTTACACAAAAAAACAACCGACTTCCTTAAAAAAAAAACACTACAAAGTCAATATTTATTTAATTAAAACTTATTTACTTAACTTACTTTTATTTAAAAATAACTTTAATTTCGAAAGTCGGTGTCTTAGGCTCTGTATTTAAGGTTTTTGCCACCGACTTCCGAAATTAAAGTTATTTTTGACTTTGTAGTGTTTTTTTTTTAGGAAGTCGGTTGTTTTTTTGTGTAAAAAGTTTTTATTTTTTAACTTTTTAGTTGTGGTAGATACTCCGCACTAATCTAATCGCGTTATTCGTTCATTTGTCGCGCAAATACGTAATGCAAATTTAAGACTTATATGGTTTTCACATGGACCCCATTGTCCAAATGGAACCAAATTAAAATGGGACCATCTGGGAAGCACCAGCTTTCAAATAAAAAAAGAATCATCAAAATCGGTTCACCCAGTCAAAAGCTATGAGGTAACAAACATTAAAAAAAAATACAGTCGAATTGATAACCTCCTCCTTTTTTTGAAGTCGGTTAAAAAACTAGAGACTAGTTCAAAGCGCAGACAGTCATAATCTTAAAGTATAATATGTATGTAGATCAGACATAGTTACAATAATTTAAGGTTTAAATAACGGTATATTAGAGCTTTTTTTTGTGTGGGAAATTATCAAATGACGTCTCCCGCTCTTGGGCGGAGCGGGAGGGCATGTCAGACTTTTACTGACTAAAACCCACCCGTGTTCCTTCAGTTGTCCATGTGCCAGGGCCACGGTATCTCTTTCGAACAAATCCGGCGACCCTGGGTATATTAGAGCTTAACAGCTAATCAAAACTTAATATTATGAAGATAAACGATGAGATATTTTGTGTGTTTGTTTATTACGCATGCACGGTAAAACTGCTGTACGGGTTAGGATGAAATTAGGCATATGGGTAGACCATTACTAGGATTACGAATTTAAGATAAAGGATATTACATAGAGCATTTAAGATAGAAGGAAAATTAAGATACTTTTTAACCCGATATTCGTACGGTATCGAGATTTATGCGAGTGAACCCACGGGGCGCAGTGTTATTAATATTGATGTTTAAGTCACTCTATATGGTAATATTTGTATTAAAATGTTTGTGCTATGTCTACTGTGTGGTTATTAGAGCCGTGCCTATGACGTTATTACACCAAAACTGTTGATTATAGCGGCTTTTGTTGAAATGGTATACAGTTTTGGTATTGTGTATTTATTTATCTTTATTACAGGCACATCGGGTGTTTGGCCCTGATTTACGAGTTGTAGCTCGTAGGTTCGAACCCAGGCAGACGCTTAACTATGTGTAAATTATTTCATCACCACTGCTCTAAAAACGGCGAAGGAAAACATCGTGAGTAGAGTATACAATCCCAAGCATGTCTTTCAATCCCGGGATTATGGGATTTTTGAAGCGTAATCCCGGGATCCCGGGCCTATCCAGGGATTAGACTATGTGGTTTCTAATTGGGCTCAAATGAAAAAAAAAACTCGTACTCGTTTTGTCGTTACGTAATAAATCATCATCATCATCATCATTTCAGCCGAAAGACGTCCACTGCTGGACAAAGGCCTCCCCCAAGCACCGCCACCTCGACCTGTTCTGTGCCTCTCGCATCCAATGCATTCCTGCGGCCTTCACCAGGTCAACGGTCCATTTTGTGGGAGGCCTTCCAACGCTACGTCTTCCAGTACGCGGTCGCCACTCCAGAACCTTCCGACCCCATCGGCCATCTGTTCTGCGAGCAATGTGCCCTGCCCACTGCCACTTAAGTTTGGCAATTCTTCGGGCTATGTCGGTAACCTTGGTTTTCCTACGGATCTCATCATTTCTGATTCGATCACGTAGGGAAACTCCAAGCACAGCCCTCTCCATTGCTCTTTGGGTGACTTTGAGCCTTCTTATGAGGCCCATTGTGAGCGACCACGTCTCAGTACCATATGTCATCACTGGCAACACACACTGGTCAAAGACTTTTGTCTTCAGACACTGCGGTAATTGGGACGAGAATATACCGCGTAGCTTCCCGAACGCTGCCCAGCCGAGTCGGATTCGACGATTGACCTCTTTCTCGAAGTTGGACCTACCTAACTGGACAGTCTGTCCTAGGTACACATATTCGTCCACAACTTTGAGTGTAGCGCTTCCGATCTTCATTGGAGTGGGTATCACATGAGCATTGGACATGACCTTTGTCTTGTCCATGTTCACCCTAAGACCCACTCTTTCGGAAGCTCTACTGAGGTCATCGAGCATTGTACTGAGGTCCTCCATAGTCTCAGCCATGACTACTATATCGTCGGCAAATCGAAGGTGAGTGATGTACTCGCCATTGATGTTGATGCCAGCCCCTTTCCAGTCCAGAACCTTGAAGACATCCTCCAGTGCAGCGGTGAACAGTTTCGGAGAGATGACGTCTCCTTGTCTCACCCCTCGCTGCAGGATGATAGGTTTCGAGGCTCTGTCCTGGAGCCGGACTGACATAGTGGCGTTTTCATACAAACACTTCAGCACTTCGATGTACCGATAGTCAATCTGGCACCGTTGGAGAGACTGCAGTACAGCCCAGGTTTCGATCGAATCGAAGGCTTTTTCGTAGTCCACAAACGCTAAGCAGAGAGGCAGGTTATACTCTTCGGTCTTCTGTATAACCTGCCGCAGCGTATGTATGTGGTCTACGGTGCTAAAGCCTTTACGGAATCCGGCTTGTTCGGGAGGCTGGAAGTCGTCAAACCTGCGCGCGAGAAGGTTCGTGATGACCCTTGAAAACAGCTTGTAGACATGGCTCAGAAGTGAGATGGGCCTATAATTCTTAAGTAGGGTATTGTCACCCTTCTTAAAGAAAAGTACCACCACACCTCTGTTCCATGCCTGTGGCGTTTTGCCCTCGAGTATGACGGAATCAAATAGCTTCTGAAGGGCCTTTAGAACGGGTTTTCCGCCGGCCTTCAGGAGCTCGGCCGTAATTCCGTCATCACCCGGCGCCTTGTTATTTTTAAGCTGCTTCAGAGCCATCCTAATCTCGTACAAGCTGACGTCCGGGATATCTTAGTATACGTATATACGTAATAAATGCTATTAATATAATCTAGGCAAGGTTATTGTGAAGGCGCAACGGACTACGGAATACGAATATGAATCGTTTTTGGCAATCCCGAAAATCCCGGGACTAGCCAAGTGCAGTCCCGGGATTTTCGGGACTGAAAAAGTGTCGGGATCCCGGATACGAAAATACGAAGACATGTGACATACGCCAACCTTCAATGAGCATACGTAGTGGATTATATCCCACTCCCTCTTGCAGAGAAGAAGCCTGTGTCTCAGCAGTGGGAACATTATAGGCTGATTCTGTTTGCCGCCTTTACCCTCGTTTGCATGGTATTATGTGGAAGTAGCTTACAGTTCTGCCAATCTCTTTCGGATAAACAGGCAAGTTGTTATACAATGTAGTAAGATTCACTCAAAAGGAGAAGGGGACTTCTGGGCCCAGCAGTTAACTAGTTGAAATGTGTATTATCTTTTTCTAAAGGAAATCACAGAATATGGTACCAAGTTTCTACCTAGAAAGCGAGAAAACTTAAGTTAATGAAACTAAATAATTGATTAAATAATGTCTGAATTGCTACTAATCGATTATGAATAAATTGGTAAAATCTGAGAGTATCTATAAAAAGCGAGTGACAAGTGCATATAAAGCTTTCGTGGAATCGATTGAATCGATTCATAGTGATTTTTTTCTTCCGGCAACACTTGTGCCTGACATCCGTCAGTCACTGACTGACAGATGCACTCGCTCGTTTTCTTTTGTTCTGAGTGCGCACATTTTTCTTGTTTTATTGTTTAACCCCAAGTCCTCGGCTTTGTATATTATAACGGACTATTCGACGGATCTTGCTAGTATAAATTACCTGGCTCTCTATTTTAGACAACTGTTTACGCCTATCGATTGGATATTGACGAAATGGATCGCTGTGTAAACCTCACTTTTACTATAATTCATATAACTTTGTTCCTGGATAGCCAAATTTGATCAAATTTTCAGTGAGGCCTTGTTATTATATCCTATTACAAATAAGGCTAGTTTGATTCAGTTAACACCTGGGCCCAGGTAGCTATGGAGTCATTCCCTTCTCCTTTTACCCACATTTTTATCACAGTTTGGGAACAAAAAACCGTGATAAAATACGTTACTCAAGCCTATAACACATGCCGTACTTTCCCCGCTGGTGTTAAACGATTATGTGGTCAACATTGACGCAAGTTTGTAAAAAAATCCAGGTTTATTATCAGAAAATGATAATAGAACAGCAGAACCTGAGGCACATCTAGTGTGATGATAATAAACAAACCGCACCTCTCATTTCAGCCGACATAGGATAAGCGACGACGAAGCGGTAAATGAAAATTGTATCCATACACACACGTGTACGTATACACGTGTTTAATTATATGTAGTGGATACAATATTCTATGATATGAGTAACAAGACGAATATTGTAAACATAGGTTGTGGTGTAGTTAATTAAGAATTTTGACTGTGTAAAACTTCAAGAATTTCTGTTATGGGAAAAGTAAACAATCTTTCATGAGCTCAAGGTTATTAAAAAGTTTAAAACAAAACTGCAATAGTTACTAATGAGCTCCTGCACCCTAATTGCGAAACGCACTATTTATCACAATCTGAATGGGATTGAAGATTATTTCTAAACCATTGCGTCATTTGTTCGAACAAATTGTAAGCTCAGCAACGTAAATAACGCAATGGATGTTGTTTAACTATCAATATGAAACCAATTCCTACTGATAGCAAGTTACGCAATTACCCCTTGTTCTCGAGTTCTGAGTTTAGCTTACTGATACATGCGTGTACTGACTGTGTTTTTTTTTGTCATTATTTATTTATTAGGCAAAAAAAGATAGGCGAAAAGGCAAATGACTCGTCCACTGACTGGGCAGGTCACTCAAATTAGTGTGGTTCTTCCCTCAAAAGAAACTACCTTAGATTATATCTCAGACACTAATCTGATTGCTCTTCATATGATTTAACCAAGACTATGTTCAGATTGTTTTTTAATTCATAGTTAGATAAACCTGTATATTCCGTTTCCCTCATCATCATAATTTCAGCCGAAAAACGTCCACTGCTGGACATAAGCCTCCCCAAATTTGGGGGGTTTGCCATAATCGCCACGCTTGGCAGGCGGAATGGCGATCACAGTATGGTGGTAAAATGCATAGAGAACGCTGCTGCCTATTCTCTAGTAAGTCCCTTAGTCGCCTCTTACGACACCCACGGGAAGAAAAGGGATGGTGCTATTCAATACGTCCAGCACCACACGGTACGAATATATTTCGTATATTCCGTTTCCCTACAAGAGTAGAAAAACCAATGGACATCGACTGGCTTATGCGTAGAAGCTTTTACCGTGCCTTGCTTTTAATATAACCGATATTGAGTCCCCCAATATGCCATTAGATAACATAAAGTATACTTCCCAATCCCTTTAGCGGTAAGTATAGTTACATGACCGAAGTTGGCGGAATTAGGTCATGGCATATGCAGTGTTTACAGAGTGACGTAAATATCAGAGATAGGCCGAATATGAATAGTCGGCCGAATATTCGGCTTTAAGTTTATCAAACCGAGTATTTGGCAAAGTGCATTAAAAAAAAAACAGGTCTATGCTTGTCGAGCGAGCGTGTTAAACATGGCATATCTCTTCTGGACGCCACTACCCCTGGACGATCTGGATTATTAGCAAAGAAAATTTTTTACTTATGTTAAAAGGGCCCACTTGTACTTATAATTGTGCTACTTTATTTAAGTTTATAATTCTTTTTTATGATTTTGTAGAGTGTTAAACATTTTTGCCGAATATTCGACCGACTACGAAGGTCCGGTAATTCTGCCGAATATGCCGAATACCGAACATAAAACGAATATTCGGCCCATACCTAGTAAATAGTGGCTTCATATTAAATACCTGAAAGCCTAACGCATGACAGAATTTAATTGTTTAAAATGTAAAATGGTATGAAAATTAATTCTGAAAAGTGAACACGATATATCGAAAACTTGATGCTATCCGGCCTTAAAGTTTTGTATTACCAATTATTATTAATTTCGTTAAATTTATTTAACATCAAGGTTTGTAATTGTATGGTTTCAAATTAATATAGTCGATATCGTAATTATTTACCGCTATTGACGAGTTTCACTCAGGTTCAAACAAAGCAAAAATATGGTAAGAAAAATTTTGGGTTTGAATGTGGCTATAAG
Source organism: Aporophyla lueneburgensis (assembly GCA_932294355.1). Taxonomy (NCBI): domain Eukaryota; kingdom Metazoa; phylum Arthropoda; class Insecta; order Lepidoptera; family Noctuidae; genus Aporophyla; species Aporophyla lueneburgensis. The sequence continues at coordinate 26,127,524 of OW028751.1, read as the reverse complement.
AGTAGGGGAAATCAAAGAAACGATGTATGGACTGTGTGAAAGATGAATGGCTTGAAAAGGGGTGACTACCGAGATGAAGACTAATAGAGAAGTATGGAGAAAGATGAATGGCTTGAAAAGGGGTGACTACCGAGATGAAGACTAATAGAGAAGTATGGAGGAACTAGATGACATTTTGCGCCAACCACTAATTCAGGTTGAAACTATTTAACTGTCCCATATAAATTTAGAAAACAAATAAAACCCTAAGGGTCGGAAAACAGGGGATGATTGATTGTTCACTCACTGATTATAATGTATAACCAGGCATAACTTTATACAGAGTAGTCCGATTTTGATAATTCATTTTTATTGGATAGGGTATACCTTGCCATGTATTATTACTTATTCTAATTGACAGTCAATCTAAGGGTGGTGAAGCAAATAGGAAGACGACTGTACATGACTCTGGTAAAATCTGTCTTTATTAAAACTCTCGACAGGAGTCAGCGGGGTAACAGCATAACACACTAAGGTAGGATTGACTTTTATTTTGACAGCAACAACATTCATTGCGTCATTTACATTGTTAAGCAGACAATTTTTGGAACATATGAAGCAATGAATTATAGTATCTTTCAAAATGATACAGGTTGTGAATAACAGTGTGTTAGGGAATTAGGGTACCGATTACCTACGAGTTTTTGTAGTATTTGGCAGGGTAACCAAATCCCACAGCCAATCCAATTTCAGATGAATATGATAACTGTAAAATTTGTTAACACTTTGACTGCCATGGCTAAAATCAGAAAAAGTCAAAAAATGTACAGACGCCACCAGGTCAAGCTACCCGAAACTGTCAATTTTTCCCAATGAACCTTGAATCTAATGCTCTAGAAATAAAGTCGAAAATCTATCAAAGAAATCTGACAGATTGTAGTAGCTTGATGTGTTGGCGTCTGTACATAGTGTTATTTCAATTTAAATAGATAATTTTTTCCATAAATACATCGTTTATTCTAAAAACATGTCCGCCAGACAGCAACAACATGTTCAGATTTTGTATGTGTAGGTCATATAGTCCGACAAGGCCTGAATGGAACAAAAGGTGTCGGACACAGAGTCCAACATGGCAGTTAACGTGTTAAATAAAACACCCTGTATACTGATGTCACTCAGATCTGTCCAATATTCTATCTATCATGTGTATTTATCGTCACGGATTGTCTCGATATAGATGCACTACATACATAGGCGTAACATCAACACAAACAAATGTTCATTGTTCGTATAGGATTTACAGGAATACTCATAGAAGCTTGTGGCTATGTAATTTCATCCGCACAGTTCAATCGATTAGGTTAAGCTACGCTTATCGCGGTCAGTCCCTTGATGGGTCTTTACATATCTTGGTATACCCATGCAAAACGATGCAAGCAGGCTCGCCCTTTATGTCTGGAGGTCTTTTTTAGGTAATAAGTTTACGTTTTTGTTACTTTTTTTTCTGCTTTATTTTGGTTACCTACAGTGTTTTATTGGTATATTGGCGTGTGCTAGCTGACGTATGGCAAATAATATAATATTTTTTTTGTGTGTCTCGTAATGTTAATTACTTACTTACTATAGTATAGAATCAATTTCTTCTAACTTAACTGACAGCTGTGCTGCTGGAGAGTTTGTTGCCAAATTTTCGTCCCAGTAAAGCACTAGAAGGACAAGCGTTTTGGGGGACTGTCTCATCTAGTTTTGACATTCAAAAAGTGTTAACTCTCAACCTAGTTTGTACAAACGACTTTTAATTGCTAATATTCTTCTCCATACGAAACTACCTTTTGAAAGGGGGCGACTAGAAATAATTATATTTTAATGTAAGTGTTGACGTTCAAAAGTGTCTTTCAAAATGCCTATTTGAAATAAATTCTTAGACTTTGATAAATAACAAAAGTGTGCACTAAAAAGATTACATATAACACGTTTCATATTGTTGACACAGCGACTTTGTCACAGCATACAGTTTATAACAAGTACTACAATATTTTTACGCGGCAACGTCATTGCATCGAGTGACGGTTCCTTGTTAGAAATATAACAAAAGTTTGACAAACATTTGCAACATTGTTACGGGGTAGAACAAAGTATTTTAATAGTGATTCAAAATTGGATATTCTTTCAGATTTGTTTTCGACTGCCTCGTTGGTTTATTGGTAGAAAGCACTACTGCTGAGCTTGAGGTCCTGGATTCGATTACTAGGTCGGGCTTAGTGTTATTGAGATTTTCTATCTGAAACTAGCTTATACCCGCGACTTCGTCTGCGTCAAATTTTTGCCCTCCTGACCCTTTTCGATCAGTTTTCGTTGCTGCTCCGCTCCTTTTGATCGTAACGTAATTGTATCACCTTCCTCAAAAAATAGGCTAACAAACACCAAAATATTTTTTCAATTCGGATTAGCGCGTTCAACCAAACAAACTGTTCAGCTTTATAATATTAGTATAGAAGTATAGATATAGATTAAACAGTAGCAGCCCAGAGTCTTGATTTGTGCCCATCATCATCATCATTACAGCCATAAGACGTCCACTGCTGGACTTAGGCCTCCCCCAATTTGGGGGGCTTTGCCATAATCGCCACGCTTGGCAGGCGGGTTGGCGATCGCAGTATGGTGGTAAAATGCATAGAGAACGCTGCTGCCCATTATCTAGTAAGTCACTTAGTCGCCTTTTACGACACCCACGGAAAGAAATGGGGTGGTGTTATTCTTTACGTCCGGCACCACACGTTTCGTTTCGTTGTGCCCGGTTGATGGCAATAGGCTCGCCCCTTATTACATGGGACTCAAACATAACAGGCGAAATGTGGATGTACTATAGATACACCTCTACCCAACTCTTCGGGGAATAAGTCGTGATTTTATGTTATGTTTGTTGCCGATTGTTGCGCAAAAGTAATTTTGTTCAGATATCGGTAATGTGGCATACATTACCGATACCTATCCCACAAGGTGGACCGATGACCTTGTGAAACCGCAGGAATTCATTTCAACCTATGGCAACGGAAGGTTTTCCTGTTATAATATGTAGGTATGATGAATGAGATGAGAGAAGCACAGGACCGTTTGACGTGGCTTCGTCTTTGTCTAACTGCGGACATCTTAAGACTGAAACTATGATAATATCTACCGCTTTTATATAAATATTTTACACACAAACTCACACTTCATATCCATAGTTAAATCAGGTCATCACAGGTTTATTAACAAAACTAATAAAAGTTTTCTTTTGTACACGACGCTACTGTAGAACATTGGCTCCTAGGTCACAGGGTTTCCCTAGTATATGAGGCAGGGTTTTCACTATTTGTGAGGCCTTTTCTTAAAATCCAATGTGTCTATATATGTGAGATGTATTGATATTGTATACAAAGATATTTTGTGTGACTGAACTTATTTTATTACTTTTTAGGTATTACGCTAGCGCTTTCGATGGTGTAGTCTCGCATAGTTTTCCATGTTTTCACGTAAAAGATTCATAAAAACCTCCTACAATTTAAAAGCCATACAACATACTACTACTCACCAACCAATACCCCACTCAAAGTAAAAATCCCGAATGATTTCAGCTCAAAACACAAAACTCTATTAATCCTGAAACGAATAATTCTTGGAAACGACCAGCAAATCCTTCGATTCGCGAACACCAATCAGATTTCGATTAAAAATCCCTCTATTTGGAACCGATCGGCTCCGGTGTTCCAAGTTCAAAACGCCACCGATTTTTTTGTTTCCTGGTCGATCATTGGTCCGTTACTTTTGACTGTCAAAGGGAGACTTGAAATTGAAAATCGGCTAGTTAAACTTCGAAAAGGAGATAGCTTCGATATTTGAAATTGAGATATGTATATTTTTATGAACGTATTCATAGTTCTTTAAAGATGAAATAAAAATGCTTAACGGTTACGTCCATCACAATTTAATATTTTCTAATACATTAATTTAGAATAGGTGATTCAGATTTCGGTAAAAATAAGGCACTGATAACTTTTACGGTTTCACCGGACAACCGCATCAATTCAAAATGGGCAGAAACTCTGCTGACCCTCTAAAAGGAAAAGACCATAAAGATAAAACTCCTAGGTCATAAACGAAACCGTTCGGATACGTGGAACCAATGAGTTAAACGCTTCCCATTCTAAATTCGAATTCTAAAATTCGAACATAGAAATTTAAAATTTGAAATTTACCGTTTATTGAATGCGAGATTTTTGCGCGCGGATCAGCTTTTATGGATTTCAAAATGGCGTCTTTCCTTTTTGGATTGCCTTTTCGGTTGTAAATCTATTCAGTTGGTTAAATTGCCAGTATTTTTATTAGGAAACATGGGGCGTGTCATTATAAAGGACATTTTGTTATTATGTTTTTTGTGTTATCATCTTCACATGTATTACAATAGCCACAATCCCTGAAACTAAATGTAATGTTGTGTGTTATATTTGCGTGTTAAGAAAATATTTTTCATAACTGAACTTCTATGCCGCTGTAACGGCTTTGAAGTTAGTATGAGAAACAAAGTCGTACGGTACGCCTAGTTGGGCTTATTGTTGTCCGCAATGTTCAGGGTTTACTGTCAAACACTATAAAACTACAAGCAAACGGATAAACAAACTTTATAACAGAAAAATAAAATACAATGTAGGGACCTATGAATGTAACGTACATATTTGAATTTAGAGCGTGGCCATCAATATTGTCGAACGAAAAACTTTCTAACGCTACAAAGCGTTCGTTCCAAATTCAAATTTGTATTCGGAACCGACGAATTGGTTTATGTTCCGTTCTATTGGAATACTTGGAGTGACTGACGGATCTGATAGATCCCGGTTACACGATGTCCGACGTTGGTCGGCTTTTGTATAGATTTATAGAGAGCCTTTGTGGAATAAGAAACTTTTGGCGTTAGCACTACTGAACTGGAGTCTGTTTATTTTATGCACATTTTAATTTGAACGGTTTTATTTAGCTTGCACACCTACAAAACTCTAAAAATCGATAATAGAACTTCAACTCCAGTCATGTCGTAGCTCTAAAAAAAATAAGGAGTACTTTTGAGGTATTTTTAATTGATATCAAGCACCCCACGCTTTTTTCCATTATTTTCTACTTTTTAACCGACTTCAAAAAAAGGAAGAGGTTATGAATACGACTGTATTTTCTTTAATGTTTGTTACCTCATAACTTTTGACTGGGTGTACCGATTTTGATGAGTCTTTTTTATTTGTAAGCTGGTGCTTCCCGAATGGTCCCATTTTAATTTGGTTCCATCCGGACAATGGGATCCATGTGAAAACTATATAAGTCTTAAAGAACATGGGCACTTGGCTAACATGCTTGGACTAGTAAAACCTAACAAAACGTAACTTGACGAAACATGTGTCTTTACATTCACCTAAATAAGTATGACTAAGTACAGCCTTCAATATGTTTTTAAAAGGTGGGAAAATCAAGTAACTATGAAATATGTTTTTGAGGTTATGTTTATATATTTTTAATCTGTAGCATTTATTTTTTCTACTTTAGATTAGGACGAGTGCACGGCGCAGGCCAGATAAGTCTGCGCTTGACTAATATCGGAAATAATCGTGGTCTGCCACTGTTCTAGAAAAAAAACTGAAAACTGTCAATTTTTGTTTACTTGACAAAAATAGGGAGCGTAATCAATCGATTTATGACAGTATCGATTTTTAGATTTAAAATCATTCGCTTAACTCATTCATTCATTTAGTTCAAGGCTTTATGATAACAATTCACCACGAAATAACATCAAATTGTATTTGTGGCAAGCTTTGAATAATAAATAACGCGAGTTTAATACAGTTGACATTGATTGGGATTTAAAAAAAAAACATTTTGGACTTCTCTAGTAACGTTGGTAATTATGGATGCGTTCGAAGTTAGACATTTTATACTTGCGTTCTGATAAAGGAGTATTAAAAAAAAAATATCTATATTTCCCCAGCATTTAAAAATAAACTTATGGTATCCATTAATTACATTAACAATGCACTACATATTGGTGACAGTTTCATGTCGATAACAATTTTGGTTTTTTCCTAGTCCAAAGTGACCATTGTTCTTTGCATTGAGTATTTGCGGCGACAAATGAACGAATAACGCGATTAGATTAGTGCGGGATATCTACCATAACTAAAAAGTTAAAAATAAAATCTTAAAAAAAAACACTTCAAAGTGAAAAATAACTTTAATTTCGGAAGTCGGTGGCACAAAAACCTTAAATACAGATCCTAAGACACCGACTTTCGAAATTAAAGTTATTTTTCACTTTTTAACCGACTTCAAAAAAAGGAGGAGGTTATCAATTCGACTGTATTTAAAAAAAATGTATTAAGTGTTTTTTTTTTGGTTTGGTTAAGTTCGGCTAGCTACAAAAGCGTTTTTTTTTTGTTATCCTGGTGACCCTGGCCGAGATAATGACACAAAGTTGTAAAATTATTGTACTGTCATCGGTCCTTGATAAGTGTGCAGTTTCAAATTAATCAGATGTTTTCAAGGGGGTGAACGGTTTGAACGATTTTCGTTCAAAGATTCCGTTATATAGATACATACCAAGCTATTTAAAGAGTGTTAATAAACACGTTTGGCATACTATATTTATCTAGAATTTATGCCTAAAATACGACAAAGCCTAATGAAGACATTTGATTTGAAATTATGTTCGATAGATTTTTATTTAAACCTCCTTTAACAAGAAGTAGGCACCAAGTGATTAAGGCTCTATACAAATTCTTCAAGAGGAAAAGTTCCTCAACTATGTAGACCAATCAATCGGGAGGTTATCGGCATGAGCTTTTCGATTGAGCCATTTCACTTTAAGGCCAGGTCAATACACGGCTCCCATATTAGATTTTATCGACATTTTTATTTTATACCGCCGTACCAATTTATGCCACCAAACTGCGTTGCAGAGTTCCGGGTTTGAAAACTATGAATGCTGGTGTAGTAAGAGGCAAGATATATTTAATTTTATATTTATCTTTTGAGTAGCAAAGTTCTAGTATTGCAGATGTACATAGTAACGTATCTGTGATGGCTCTAGTATGGCAGATGTCATAGTAATGTATCTGTGATGGCTCTAGTATTGCAGATGTACATATTAACGTATCTGTGATGGGTCTTGTATTGCAGATGTCATAGTAGCATATCTGTGATAGCTCTAGTATTGCAGATGTTCATAGTAACGTATCTGTGATGGCTCCAGTGTTGCAGATGCTTATCGAAAAGAATCCCCAGGGTTAAGATATAAACTATCTCTGTGACAAATTTCATTCAAATACGTTAAGCTATTTTTAAAAGACATACGGAAAATCATTCTAATAACTAGTACTCTTCGACTTAGGCTCTTGTAGCAGTTATATTTTTTCAAAAATAGTTAATTTTTGGTTTTGACTACGTTATTATTATTTTTTAAGTATAGATAGAAACCCGCCAAGAACCCGCATGTAATGGATACGTGAACGTAAACAAGCCATAAGGAAAAAAGGAAAACTTATTTCGGAAAAGTAACATAATATTCGGTAGTAAATTCTAGTCGAGTTTAGCTGTCATGGCCAGGATAAAGTTTATGTGCATTCATAAGTAATGGAATAACAACTGCTGACTGCTTAAGTAGTTTATATAAGATGCAATATGGGGTTGGGAGAGCAGTGGTGCCCCGTGACGTACAAGTATAGGTCGTGGGTTCGAACCACCAACAACAAGGCAGGCACTTTGTGTAAATAATTTCATCACCACTGCTCTCAAAACGATGAAGTTAGATATCGTGAGGAAACCAGCATATTCTAGAACCAAAAAAAATTAAGACACGTGATATCTACCAACCCACACTGGGCCCGTGTGGTCCTCCCTGCTCCCTGTTCTCTTCGAGAGTGCACATAGCACTCTCAGAACAGGGGGCTTACTCTTCAACCTAATTTTAATTCCAATCTAAAGCCAATACGATTCCAATGTTAATTTTGCATACACGTGATTCGGTACTCATGAAAACATAAGTGTCAACATTGGAACAACAACGCCCGATCTCGATTCCACTTAGTTCTCCAAAATGGACACCCAATTGAAACACATTTCGGCGCTAGCGTTGAACTCAAGAATACAAAACGTCAAAATTCCAATGACAATCGATCGAAGCATCTAGGCTTATGTCACAGGAGTAGGAACATTATTGACTGATTATGTTTTTTTAAAAACGTCACACCTGTATTCCTGGAAGAGGTCAAGTAGGTACACCCGCATTTCGTCAATTATGTTCGTTACGTAAAAAATGCAACTTCCTGCATATCTTTCCCGTAGATGTAATATATAGCTAGTTACGTCAAAGATATAATAATAATAATAATATTCCACAACTATCACACAACGCCATCTAGTCCCAAGCTAAGTAGAGCTTGTGTTATGGGTACTAGACAACTGATAAACATCCTTATATATTTCTAAATACATACATATTATAGATAAATTACACCCAGACACAGAACAAATGATCGTGCTCATCACACAAACATTTGTCCTGGGTGGGAATCGAACCCACGACCTCCGGCATAGCAGTCAGGGTCACTAACCACTAGACCAATAGGCCTGTCAAGTATATATAGTGAGTAGTGGGAAAATTATAGCCTGATTATAGGAAAAAGATGTGAGTTTGTGTGAATTGATACTTACAATGCCTTATCCTCATACGATATTAACACACTATACAAAAAACAACAACACAAATATACCATCAATTCCATACAAATACTTCATACAAATGACACACTCTAGTTCCCCCATCATCCATTTATTTCATCCACCTCGGTAGCACTGACAACGTTCTTGCAAACATTATGTAGAAGATTTATGTGACGGTAAGGAAGCCTAAAAGCATTTCATGTAAGGTATAAGTTATGGTGGTTAAGATTGGCGGACATTGATTATAATTTTTATTGTAAATATATAGTTACCAGACTTTAAAAATGGATGTTTGTAGTTTTTACTATACACGTATCATAGCTTGATTTAGTTTGGTGAAGTTAAAACAATTTTAATCAACTACTATTTTTCCGACGCGTTTTTTTATTTTTTTTTTACTGCCTCGTTGCTCTAGTGGCAGCAAGCGCTACTGCTGAGCATAAGGTCCTGGGTTCGATTCCCAGGTCGGGCAAAGTGTTATTGGGTGTTTCTATCTGGAATTTTTCAGTAGCAGCCCGGAGTCTCAATTTGTACCCGGTTGATGGCAATAGGCTCGCCCCCTATTACATAATGGGACTTGAACATAACAGGCGAAATGTGGGTTTACTATAGATACACCTCTGTCCAACCCTTCGAAGAAACCAGGCGCGATGTTATGTTATGTTATTATTTTTATCCTCATAAAAAATTTCGTTTTTAACCCCCGACGCAAAAAGAGAGGTGTTAAAAGTTTTACCGCTATGTGTGTCTATCTTTGCCTATCTGTGGCTATGAGTGTTAAACGGGTGAACCGATTTGGGTGCGGTTTTTTAAATTTAAAAGTAGGCTTTTCGGTGGTTCTTAGACATGTTTCATCAAAATCGGTTCAGCCGTTTCTACACGACATTCTTTGATCAAAATATTTCAATACTTACTTATACTTACTTACTTTATTAAACCAAAAGGCTTTTAGTATTTTTTTCGGTCGGGGGTTTTTTGAAGTCAGAAGCTAGGTTCACGGTTCCAATTTGTTGATTCCTATGGAGAAGAGCCCGCAAGGAACTCCATGGTTACTCTTTTAAAAATTAATGGTTTCAAATTACAGTGTTAATAAGTATGGGAGGACAGTGTGGGCTTGTTAACAAGTACCAGGTATTTACTAAAATATAAAATGCTCTCGAGTCTACAAGGCTCACAACGTTCTCACATTCACGAAATATAAAAAAAAAGTTAAATGAAATACTACATATGTAAATAAAATATAACAACCTATTTAAACCAAATGTCATTATTACCATGACAACCATTAATAAAGAGTTCAAAACAGAATTGTAGATTAATAAAGCCAGCGAATGAGTAATACCCAGTAATAACGAGTAATTCCAGAAATTACCCTAAACATACAAACTTACAAGCCAACATTTGACCTTTTTATAATATTATCTAAGTATAGAAGTACAGACAACATGCTCATTTCTAAACAAATGAATGACGAATATAACTAAATGAGAATTACTTAGTACATCTGAAATCACTTAACAACCTACATAATAAGTACATTCGTTTGTGGAGCAATAGAAAAGTAGTACATATCCTATTCCTATGTACAAAGTCTTGGCGCGTTGCCAGCTCTCCGCTACCTGGTATAACAGCTCGTTGTAATAACTTTACGCCATTTTTTTTCTTACAGGGTGAGTAGAATAAGTTGTCTTTAATTATGAAGAGAATTTTAAAGGGAGTGTCAAGATGTTATATTTTAACTTTTCATTTAAAAGAGGTTGCACTACCAAATTCAACGTGGAGTACATGATATGTTGGATAGAGAAAGTTTAAAACACTTTCTTTGATTATAGTTGAAAAGTTTCATATGAAATGAAAATTTTTGTACATATTTTTTTTTCGCTTATTTAAGTAAATGTTTGTCCATTCGCAATTTCAAAATTGACCATAATAAATATAATGAATCTTCCTACTTCCACCCTTTGAAAGATTAACAACTCTTTTTTTTGAAGTTTTACTTTCCCTAACGATCTTATTTTTATTTCATTTCAATTTATATTGTTTAACTCGTGACTCACTAGAGAATGGGCAGCAGCGTTCTCTATACATTTTATCTCCATACTGCGATCGCCATCCCGCCTGCCAAGCGTGGCGATTATGGTAAACTCCCCAAATTAGGGGAAGCCTGTGATGGTGCTATGTAATGGACGTCTTTCGTTTAAAATGATGATGTTAGTCTTACGTAAGTGAGTAAAATTGCAATATTCGTCTCGTAATGTTTATTTTCTTTTTGTTATTAATTTTATGTATAAGAATTTTTGCAATAATTTTTAACTCTAAAGTCTTCGTAATCATAATAAGGACTGCTGGACTTAGGCCTCCCCCAATTTGGGAGGCTTTGCCATAATCGCCACGCTTGGCAGGCGGATTGGCGATCGCAGTATGGTGGTAAAATGCATAGAGAACGCTGCTGCCCATTCTCTAGTAAGTCCCTTAGTCGCCTTTTACGACACCCACGGGAAGAAATGGGGTGGTGTTATTCTTACGTCCGGCACCACACGGTATATTTATATATATATATATATATATATATATACTAGCTGACCGTACAGACGTTGTCCTGTTTCCTAGAACTCGATAACAGCGCCACCTACCGGGTCCAATAGTGAATCAAAACTATCCAGGAAGTCACTTAAATACACACAAAAGATTTCAACAAAATCGGTCCAGCCGTTTAGGAGTTCAATGACATACACGCGTACAGTAGTATTATATACATCTATACTTATAATAAAACTGTAGAGAGGTCAATTCTGTACATTGAAAATATATTCAAAATTAATATTGGATGATGAATGGTGATCGATACTGATGCCAAAAACGCAATCAGTAAATTTTTTGTCTGTCTGTCTGTCTGTCTGTATGTGCACGCATGGGTCAAAAACTACTGAAGGGATTTTAACCAAACTTGGTACGATTGTAGTCCAAGACTCCTAGGTAGGTTATAGGCTATATAACATAACGCTAAGACACATAGGAGACGAGCAGTGACGATACTTTTTATCGTGGTAGTACGTTCACGCGGGATATTTTCCGACCTCCACGCGGGCGAAGCCGCTGGCAAAAGCTAGTAAAGAATATATCACTGAATTAAAATTCCCTCAATTTCCAAAGACTTCAACGAAGTCAAGCTCTAATAAACACAGATTAACTCTCCAAAATCAAACATAAACAACACTTAAACATCCTGGAACACAGAACACTATAGCCACTAACCCAAATAGTAATTGCTGTTACGCCAAAGTAATTTAATTCCCTTATCGGCAGCCGTTATCAGTAGCTTACCCTTAAGGCCAGCAATTCGGACGAGTGGTTCTTTCTTAGTTTCATCCCTAGCGAGTATCTTGACGCGGATAATTGTAACTTCTATTGTGATAGTCATTAATTTGTGATTGTTATTCGGTTCGGGGTTAATTTTGTCATCCTCGTCATCTGTGTTCTTGGTCTGGTGTTTGTAGAGTCGGGGAATCTGTTATTTGATTTTTCTAATAGAAATTTGGTCAGCAGCCCAGACTCTAAGCCCAGTTTAAGGGTCTCATTCTATTTCATGAGACTAGAAACGAAACTGTTTAACTGCTACGCCATGCTGTATCATCATCATCATCATCACTGCAGCCGTAATACGTCCACTGCTGGACATAGGCCTCCCCCAATTTGGGAGGCTTTGCCATAATCGCCACGCTTGGCAGGCGGATTGGCGATAGCAGTATGGTGGTAAAATGCAAAGAGAACGCTGCTGCCCATTCTCTAGTAAGTCCCGTAGTCGCCTCTTGCGACGACCACGGGAAGAAATGGGGTGATGCTATTCTTTACGTCCGACACCACACGGTACCATGCTGTATACTGTTTTACAATTCCAATTCTGGCCAGATTATTAACTAGTACCTGGATGCCCGAGCTTTGCTCGGAATTATTTTTTTTTGGTAAATTTTGTTTTTTAACGAAATTATATTTCAATCCGAATTACCGGTTGATGGCAATAGGCTCGCCCCTATTACATGGGACTTAAACATAACAGAACAAATGTGGGTGTACTGTAGGTACACCTCTGCCTAACCCTTCGGGGAAACAAGGCGTGATGTTATGTATGTGTGTATGTGTGTACAAATCACATTTTGTTATTATTCTTCCGATAAAAAAAAACATACGTTTATGTTTATGTTGATTATCGATACAGTTGACTATTGAATACACGTATAAAACGACATTTTATAAAATTGAATCCCAGCTAGATCGATTTATCGGCTACTAAATTTACTACTTTCATGTTATTAAATTTCATGAAAATCGTTGGAGCCGTTTCCGAGATTCAGATTAAATATTGAAGAATTGCTCGTTTAAAGATATAAGATTAACTATATCTATGTGTTGGGTTCACGCTACCAGCATCAAGTCATCTACATAGATACTGTACACTACGTATAGCCATCAAACTATTCCAATAATGCGGTGGAATGGCAAAATTTCCGTGAATGGACCTATATCTTGGTAGGCTTCTATTGCGAACTGGCTTTGGTATGTCAGTGTCAAACGAAGGTGCCTACACTACACCATAGTCTGAGTATAAATTATTTTCTCTTGAATTACCAAGAACTATATGATATATCGTGATGAGGTAATCCGGTGGAGAACCTCAGTCGTTAACATATTACACCGAATAATTTTTAATCGTGATCGGCGTGTATCAACATGGACACAATAAGGATCGTAGTAGGTGGCGTCGGAAAATTATGAGTCAGCGCTTTGAGTGATCTTTGTTCATTGATTTTTCAGCACCGACTCAAACTTTTAAGGTTTATTATTTTTTGCTTTTCAGTTTTTTCGGCGGTTTAATTTTTTGTTAAAAAGTTTTATTTTATATTTTTTGTGGCTTTAATGTACTAATAATACTTGGCAAAGTATACCCTACCCAATAAAAAAGAATTATCAAAATCGGACTACTCTGTATAAAGTTATGCGTGGTTATCTATACTATCCATACTATATTATATACTATAATATATACTATAATATGATAAAGCTGAAGAGTTTGTTTGTTTGATTGAACGAGCTAATCTCAGGAACTGCTGGTCCGAATTGAAAAATCTTTTTGTGTTGAGTAGCCTATTTATCGAGGAAGGCTATAAGCTATATAACATCACGCTATAACCAAGAGGAGCAGTAATGAAAAATGTTGCAAAAACGAGGAAAACCACACGGGTAGGCGATTCGACGCGATGGGAAGGGTCGGCGGAACAATAAATTTAACGCGGACGAAGTCGCGGGCAGAAGCTAGTACATTATAATCAGTGAGTGTACAATCAATCATCCCCTGTTTTCCGACCCGTAGGGTTCGATTTCGTTTTCAAAATTTATATGAAACCATTTCCGGAGTATGCCCTTTCCGGTACAAGAAGAATTAACACAATCGGACTACTATGTAAAAAGTTATGCGTGTTCAAACATACAAAAAAAAAAAACAAATCCTCCGTTTTTTTCGTCGATTGAAATAGAGTATGTAAGGATTGTAGTAGGTGGCGTTCCGTAGTTTCTGCCTACCCCCATGGGAAAAAGGCGTGAGTTTATGTTTGTATGTATGTATGGCGATGTTAATACATAACCATTAACCATGCACGATTACTTCGTCCAGTTAATTTCTCCTTTTATTGTATTATCTCTAAAGACGCTCCATTCAAACGGACATTACTAAATTACGGGTTCGAACCGACTAAGGAATTCCCGACACTTCTAACTAAACTATGCCGAGGAAAACTTGCTATTGTTTGTTTGCGAAACAAGTCCCTAAGAGCCAGAGGCAGAAGGATTCAGAAGGCCAGGTGTGAACTTGCAAATCAATTATAATTTTAGTAACTGTTAGTTGATGTGACTTAGGGCTTAGTAATAATAGTTAGACGGGTTTGATCACTCACGGGTCGACGCTTGCCGCAGATGATCCGTAGATGGGTGACCATCTGTACGTGCCATGGCCCATCCGTGCCTCAGAAACCACGCAAAGCCTTTGGTCCCGGCTGTCATTTGTGAATCTTTGACAGTCGTCAGAAGCCCGAAAGTCTGACAACCATTCTTACCAAGGGGTATCGTATTACCCAGTTACTGGGTTGTGGAGGTCAGATAGGCAGTCGCTTCATATAAAATAATGGTAATAATAATAATAACCTGCATCCGGTTAGACTGCAAGCTGACCTCAACACGCTAAGGTCCACAATATGTCGTCTTAGGGCGATTCCATTCAAATCTGCTTTGTAAATGCCTTTTGTTAGTCGCCCTTCATTCATCCTCTCACCATTTAAGCATATACAACATTATTTTTTGTTTATGCGAAACCCGAAACACGGGTCTAGTATTTTTATGTAAAGAATCTATGAAAAAAATTTCAAATCTGTATCATTAATAATCACAAAGTTATAAGCTTGATAAGTTACCTGGTTGTCCACGCAAAAACATATGCAGATCACCACAAACAGCTAGTGTACGTACCATCTCCGTGTAATGGACGTTTGAATACGAGAAAGACATGATAATTTTAAAATCGAAACAAAACACTAAGGCCCGCGACTTGGAAGCGTAATTAAAGATTTTTGGTAAAAAATATAACATGGTGTAAAAATTATTGGAATCGATTCAGTTACTGATTCTGAACAAACTATATTCAGGTTTCGCATATACTAAAAATAATCTTGTATACTCTTTTCAATTTATGATACTACATCTTTTTTTATTCGTAACGTTGTCTTATCACATTTCTCAGCCTATTCTTCCTAGGTACAGTACCTAATTAGTAGTTATTAGATACAAAAGGCTAACCAATTATACATGTTGTCAATAATTTACCCAAATCCAAATCCCACACTGTTATTGAGAATTTTCTTACCCTGATAAGCATGGACGTTGAAGACAAGTTACGAGTTTTAGGACGCTTTACTTCTTGTGAATTATTTCATCACCACTGCTCTCAAAACGGTGAAAGAAAACATCATGAGGAAACTGGCATTGCCTGGAACCAAAAATTCGAACACATGTGACATCTACAATACCCACTGTTAGTTTAGTTAACTTTGTCGAAAAACCTCTTTCTACCAGGCTTTTTTTTTGTGTGTGTGAATCATCAAATGACGTCTCCCACTCTGAGTAGAGGAGAAGGGCATGTCAGACTTTTATTGACTAAAACCCACCCGTGTTCCTTCAGTTGCCTATATGTCAGGGCTACGGTAACTCTCTCGAACAAATCTCGCGACCCTGGCAAGTATTACTCTATACTTAAGAGTCATATTTGCTACCTCTGGATGAACGACGCAGACATTTAAACCTTCTGCTTGTAATATTTTGTACCATCAAAGGGAGGCTCAGATATACGCCTACAGTTCTCAAACATTTATCTAGCATCCGATTCGGAATTCTGTTGTAAGCAGGATTTCGGTATCTGCTTCGACTACGCCTTATTGTTGTATTTCAGAATACACAATCTTAAGGATTACAATTTTTTGTTGCTACAATAATATTTCTGGTTGTTGTAAAGGACTTCCATTACTATGAATTTTCCGTCTTAACGCGAAATTCTTCTTTTGATCTTTCTAGCGTCATGGCTGTCATACATTTTCTAACGGATAGAACTCCTGTTTTTTATGATACTGTCAAAGAACGCACGGATTCGGGAAGTGTAACAGAAAAAGGGGAGGCTTATTAATACCGAGTAGTGGGTGATTCTGGGCTGAAATGATGCTGAATGATGACAAATCTCTGGGCAAAAGAAACGATACGATACGTAATTGCGAAATCTGCCAGGATTGCGGATTTGTTCTAAAAAGTTACCGTGGCTGTGGCACAGGTAACTGAAGGAACACAGGTGGGTTTTAGTCAGTAAAAGTCTGACACACCCTCCCGCTCCGCCCAGAGCGCGAGACGTCATTAGATGATATCCCACGCGGAAAAAAAGCGAAATAACTGCGTTCGTTTGATTCCTTGCTACATCTTAATTAGTTTACCTTAGCTATACAATTAATCTATACTATAATAATTTTATAAAGCTGAAGAGTTTATTTGTTTGGTTAAATGCTCTAATCTCAGAAACAACTGGTGCGAATTGAAAACTCTTTTAGTGTTTGATAGCTCATTAATGGAAGAAGGTTATAGGCTTATATAACATCACGCTAGAACCTTTAAGAGCCGAGAAAAAAGACAAAAAAGTCACGAATACGAAGTACTCGCACGGCAGGCGATTCGATGCGACAGGGTGGGTTGAGGGAGCAAGAAATTTTACGCGGATGGAGTCGGGTAGAAGCGAGTCGGTGAGATATTTAAGGTTTCATAAATCGTAAACTTTAGATTCACACTCAAACACTCTGATTTCCTAACTGTAATCTATATTCCTTGACATCTTTGACTTTTTGATATACTTAATCTGATATTTTAATTATACTTTGACATCCTAAATAAATTGTGTGTTTACTATATTATTATTAGCTGACATACCTGAAATAGTAATTTTAATCCATAACTATGCAAACAATAATTGTTAATTAATTATTAACCCAATAATATTTTATGTGTAATAACGTATGTAATTAATATTTGCACGCCACATTTAGCAGAATGTGATGATGCCATCTAATAATCTTAAGACCTTATAATGTACATACCATATTCTGACAAATAAATGAGTATGATTATGACAATCACTTGTAGTTTCCTAGATACAATAAAAAACAAATAATCCATAGTAAACACTTCACGGGAGGTCATCAGTTTTTTTTACAATAACAAGACTAGATATTTTGTATCACATATACATTTTCCATTTTCAAAATGTGTATTTGTTTTAATAATAAAAAGGAAATACGTAAATTAGCGCACGAGCGGTCCATTATAGCCAGAGCATTTCAATTAGCGCCAGACATACTGCACTTATATTGATACTTGTAATTGTATTTCAATAGTTGGAAAAGAAAATTGTAACAATAATACTTACATAAATATTTTGAATTTTTTTGATCTAACCAGCATCATCATCTTCATTTCAGCCGAAAAACGTCCACTGCTGGTTATACGCCTATACGAAGCTCCGCGACTTCGACCGGTTTTGTATTTCCCTCATCCAGCGGATTTCTGCGGCCTTTACAAAACCATAGGTCCACCCTTTGGGAGGCGTTCTAAAACTACGTCTTCCGGTACGCGGTCGCCACGCAGAACCTTTCGGACCCATCGGCCATTTGTTCTGCAAGCAATGTGCCCTGCACACTGCCACTTAAGTTTGGTAATTCTTCGGACTATGTCGGTTTCTTTGGTTCGCCTGCGGATCTCTTCATTCCTGATTCGATCTAGTAGGGAAACTCCAAGCATAGCTCTGTTTATTGCCCTTTGGGTGACTTTCTGCCTTCTAATAAGGCCCATTGCCCCGAACCTAACACAAATTTCATGAAATAAAATGACAATATCAATGTAGGTACTACTACTACTACCAAAGGTCCACGATATAATCCATTTCCCATCACTAAACAGACCTATGTACGTCTTTATCCATTTTCTTATCCCAAGCGATCTAATTCTAAGTATATCTCCGACATTTTAATCATTAATCGACACAGACACCAGTAAATCCTCCTGTGGCATGGCGAAACAAAAGCCTATCGCATCCATTACTTATTTATCGAACTACTCTCCCTGCCTGTTTAATTATTAGAGTATCTACCCGCCCTTCGGTATTAGGAATGCGGTCTAAAAACGGTTACGTTATGCTGTTATGATTGTGGGAATTGCGAGCTGTATTGTATTGGTTTAATGGTTTTGTCTTCTTGTAAGGTATTAAGACGTTATTGTTTCTAAAATAGTTTAATAATATAACTAATAATTTATTTCAAGTAACATAGATTTAAATTCCGTGTGGTGCCAGACGTTAAGAATAGCACCATCCCATTTCTTCTCGTGGGTGTGGTAAAAGGCGAATAAGGAACTTACAGAGAGGATGAGAGGGCAGTAGTGTTCTGCATTTTTCCATCATACTGAGATCACTAACCCGTTTGCCAAGCGTGGCGATTATTGCAAACCCCTCTTTGGGGAGCCCAGCAGTGAAAGTCTTTCGTCTGAAACATCGAATATAGACTCATAATAGAACACACAGACACATTACTTAAAATTAAACCAAATTTTAATTTATGTGTCTGCTGAAGTAAAAGCTGTGAATATGTTGAAGTTTAACGGAGTTTTTGGAAGTTTAAGAATTTACTGCTAAGGGGTCGATTAGTGTATTTAATTTATTGTACTAATATTCCTTTGGAGGTATGAGAAGACGGGTGTAAAGTTCACTCAACCTCCGTAGAGGATCCGCCGATCACACGCATGTCGTGTCTGGTGGGCAACTACCCGACAATTGATGTCGGGACGTTTTATATATGCTAGTTGCGCCGTAAACTCTGTTTGCGCGATGCAGGATTTTCGTGTCGATGCCATTCCGAATAATATGTCAATATTATATAGTGTTCAACTATTATAATCTACAGTACAGTACTGTAGTAAGAAATCCTTTGGTAAGACTGGTTGTCAGACTGTGGTGCTTTTTTTTTGTATGGGAATCATCAAATGACTTCCCTCGCTCTGGGTGGAGCGGGAGAACGTGTCAGACTTTTACTGACTAAAACCCACCCGTGTTCCTACATTTACCCATACTGCCAGGGCCACGGTATCTCGTCTGAACAATCTCGCGACCTTGGCAGGCATTGATCCTAGCTGATCCCTTCAGTAGTACCTACTGCTGACATCTCTTTGAGGCGCACGTGGAACACAACGCGCCGTCGACCCGAGCCTACTTCTTACCGGGCAGCGAGCTACCGATTGCTCTCCGCTCGCAAGCTCGCGTCTACAGTGGCCGGGAGTCCGCAATCGACTCCCGACGCCCGGGACGTCTCCTTCTGCGGCAGCTAGGGGCGTGAGACTGTGGGGCATAACGTGATTTCCGAGGTTTTTTTATGTGGAAAATCATGAAATGACTTCGCCCGCTCTGGGCGGATCGGGAGGGTGTGACAGACTTTTACTGGACAGGGATGACCCTATGACCTAGGCAGGATACCTGGAGAGGTTCCGATATGTAATGCATGGTCACCTATTCACGTTATTATTAAGCCACACGCCAATGTATAAAATAATTAAAACATTAGTGCAAAAGTCTCCTAAAACCTTCAGAGAAATCAGTGACAAAAGCAGCCTTCACATCTAAGTGAGAACCTCTGTAAAAATACCTTCGCAGAGGAAATCGAATAAATTAACAAAAGAAAAAAGTAAAAATCAATGTCGATATCGGCAGAACGACGGAAAGTGAAAATATCACCTGACCTCATTTTGGGTACGGTTCAAGAGCAAAGTTCTTAATTTACACAATCGTTTAGTGCTGGCTAGACAAGGTCCGTTTAATTGGACCCTTTTTGGGTATAACACGGCTTCACCTTGGGTCTCAGAGTTAAGGAAATCTTCGATTAAGTGTGACAATTAATTGATTTATTGTTCACTAGCATTTGCCAGCTGCTTCGCCCTCGTGGATGTCGGAAATGAACGCTGGTATTTTTCTAAAATAAAAGTAGCCTAAGTTACTCCTTGTTACATCAGCTATCTGCCAGTGAAAGTCCCGTCAAAATCGGTCTAGCCATTTCAGAGCTTAGCCGGAACAAACAGACAGACAGACAAAAATTGTAAAAAAAATAATGTTTTAGTATATGTACCGTGTATACATCCATATACACTTAGTAAAAAGTGGTTATCTTAATATTACAAACAGACACTCCAATTTTATTTATTTGTATTTGCATAGATGTACCAATAGATTACCTGTGCTCGCTGCTTGGCCCGCGTGAATGTCTGAAGTTGTCTTCACAGAAACGTGTTACTGGCACAAAAAATCTGTGAAAGTCCCATCAAAATCGGTCCAGCCGTTTCGAAGATTAGACGAGGCAAACAGATTATGAAATATTAGTGAATATATTCTTTCAAGTGGCGTATATTTATTCGGCAGCATTTGTATTTTAACAGTTTTTTATTTTTTTATTTAGACACTTAGTTTTTATATTTTTATATGTATGTATAGATGGTTCAATCCATGAAGACGCGCCCCACTCTTTGACAATTGTACTAAGAGCGGTAAAAAAAAGGAAAGGGGCGCAGTGGGGCGCGTCATCGTGGATTGAACTATCTATATAGATATGTCCTTAATGGAAATCTACGTAAAGAACCAAAGAGCCCAGACAAATGAAAAGCGCTTCCGAAGACTGCTGGGGCACAGATCTTTATGAGAGTGAGGCGTAATCCACCAAGCTGGTCCATTGCGGGTTGGTAGATGTCACATGTCTTTGAATTTTTGGTTCTAGGGCATACCGGTTTCCTCACAATGTTTTCCTTCAACGTTTTATTAGCAACGGTGATGAAAAAATTACACAAAATGACTCGCCTCACTTGTTTTGAACCTACGAAGGACCACTCGTAAGTCGAGGACATTACTACTAGACCACTACTGCTCTCTGATCCTCTGCTTTATAAATCAAACCCCATTTACGCCATAATTTCAATGTATTTTTCAACTTTCAGTCATACTTTGTATGTTTGGAAGTTTGTCACGCAAAACGGCTGAAAGTATTAAGATAAATACAGAGATATTTTATACACTGTGTTAACACAGACAATTTTTTTTTAACCAGGTAGTACTTTCCCATGGGGAAAGTACTGACATGACAAGTAAGTATCAGACATCGCGGGAAAAAGCTAGTTAATCAATAAAAGTCTTCATCGAAACAAAAGCCAGTCGCATTTTTATTTCCTTTTCCATATCTTTTGTTTTCCGTTCTTAAGTTTAAACCCTCGAATGAAGAGGCGCGTTCGAACGTCGACGATTCTTCTTAATTATTTCTGCTGTAACTTGTGACGGGTTTCGAGGGCTGTCATCGAAAGAGGGATTTGAAGTTTCGATTCCAAAGAAAAACAGTTCGAAAATTCGGAAAACGTTTTCCGTTTTTCCGAACTGTTAACTAACGTTTAGGTATGCGTTTTGCGATACGTATGACACGGTAAACCTTTAAATCTCTACTAGCCTTTGACAGCGACTTCGTCCGTGTAAACGTCTATATCCTTTCTTGGGGTTCAAACTAACCCCGTACCAAATTCCATCAATATCGGTTCAGTAGTTTAGTCGTGAAAGTGTAACAGACAGACAGAGTTACTTTATCATTTATCTTATTAAGTAAAGTATAGATTTTTATACAAGCGTGCAACATCGTCTTCTGCTTTGTCAGGGGTAGTGGTTAAATACTATTGATTTCTGACTTTGCACCATTATTTGTACATATTTTATACTCAGAACATAACCACAGTCTGTCAGAAGAGACAGAATCTAAATCAAAATCAACATATTTTATTTCACATAAACCTACATGGGTATTTATGGAACGTTGTATTTATGAGCATAGGAGCTAGATGCACGGTTTCAATTGGTCGTTTCCTATAGATAAGAGCTGGCAAGAAACTCTACGGTTACTCTTCCTACTAATATTATAAATATGAAAGTTTGCATTTTTGGATGTTTGTTACTCAATCAGGCAAAAACGGCTGAACGGATTTGGATGAAGGCGTATAGATAATTCAAAACCTGGTTTAACCTGGATTGACTTGATTGCTCAATCATAAAATACTATTTATTCTGGTAGTACGCACTCGTTAGATCATTTCTGAATACGCTGGCAAAATGTACTTTAAAAATCATTGGCTTTTACTATGCCCTTTTGCAATGCACTGAGACTTATACTGGATAACATTTTAACCAGTGCGCAAATTTTAACAAATTAAACTTAAACAAGTTATAATAACCATGAGATTTTTATTTTGATATATCTTAGTACAAAAAAATTAAGTTATCGTTAATGAAAGATGTTTATTTTGAAACAGGTTTTTATGGTAACTTGCGCACAGCGCCGGCGCGATGGCGAAGGTGAACGACCGAGCGTAGCTACTAGTACCGACCAGCTATTCGATCGGTCAAAATTCTATGAAGTTCGAAGTACCTACGCCGGCGCGTGGTTACTGACCTATTACTATTTCGATATCATATTACGAAATATGTCGGGTGTTCACAGTTTACTGATTTAAGGTCGGATATTTTTTTTAAGTATTGAAAAAATAATTGAAATGTGTTCTACTACTGATAATGACCACCAAAAAAACAAAAATTACGCACTGGATAATTTTTTTCCTGTATAGCTAGAATCGCAACCAAAAAATAAAACCTCCAAATACAACCCAGAAACTCAAACACGAAACACATTTCGCACACCTCATATTTAACATTGTAAAAGTGGGTTCCACGTCAAACAGCCATGTTTGAAGATATATGCCAAACAAGTGCGGCGTCTCGTCAAATAATGGAGAATTCAACTCTATTGACACGGGAACATGGAGTCACACAGATTTACGAACAAAGAGACCTATTGGCTTCATGAATGCATGTAATTAGCTCGGAATAGCTCGTTGTGTGGTGGGTAAAATTAAATGAGTCGTTTGACGTTTTTGGTTGTGTTACTTGATGCTGTTTGGAGTTTTTTGTTGCTTTCAGTGAACAGGAAGTAATGATTAATTTCATTTGAAATAAGGCCTTTGCACTTGGAACGTGTTTACATAATCAGCGTATAATGTTGCCACTACTCGGACACAGGCGTCCTCTCGGTGAGAGGGAGTGAGTGTAATGTACCACATAGGCCTGAAACGGTTGGTAGATGTCACATGTCTTCGAATTTTTAGGTTCTAGGTTATGCCGGTTATCTCACAATGTTTTCCTTCACCGTTTTTTTTACAAAGTAAAGCGCTAGACTAGGTTTGAACCGATGACATACAGCTCATCAGTTACCACTGTGCTATTGCTCTTTGAAACGTGTTTATTTGAAAGGAATGTAGAATAAGGTCACAGAAAAAGAAAAGTTCATATAGAAAAAAACTTTTTAACAAAAAATTAAACCACCGAAAAAACTGATAAGCAAAAAAAAATAAACCTTAAAATTATGAGTCGGTGCTTTGAGTGATCTTTGTTCATTGATTTTTCAGCGCCGACTCTTTTAAGGTTTATTATGTTTTGCTTTTCAGTTTTTTCGGCGATTTAATTTTTTGTTAAAAGTTTTTATTTTATATTTTTTGTGGCTTTAATGTACTAATAATACTTGGCAAGGTATACCCTATCCAATGAAAAAAATAAATATATCAAAATCGGACTACTTTGTACAAAGTTATGCGTGGTTATACATTACAATCAGTGAGTGAATAATCAATCATTTGTTTTCCAACCCTTAGGTTTCGATTTTGTTTTTTAAATTTATATTGGACCACCTTCGGAGAATACCCTTTCTAATAAAAAAAGAATTATCACAATCGGATTACTATGTAAAAAGTTATGCGTGGTCATACATAAAAAAAAAATACATGTCGAATTGATAACCTCCTCCGTTTTTTTTCGTCGGTTAAAAAAAGCGAAACTGTACGGTTTCTTCCACGCGAACGAAGTCACGTGTGATATGATATCTACACAGTCATAAATCAAGTTTAAATAAAGGCTTCTTCAGACGGCACAACGCAACATTTGTAGAACAATTTCTATGAAGTTTTCCCAGAAATTGTTCTACGAGAGTCGCGTCGCGCCTTAATAAACCCAACATCTTTGTAGAAAAAAAAGCATGATGTCATGTTATTACTATTAAAATCCTTTTAATATCACCAGAATTCCGTGATTTTAATTTAGTAAAGTGTGTCCTCGTGCAGAAATATCGGTAAAACCACTTCTAGCCGGAAAAATATACGCACACAACAGAAGCTAACACAATTTGTGCCGAAAAGTTGCACGATTTAATCCTAGCGGTCGCCGACAAAAAGGCTATTATAGACGAGTCAGCTCTTATCACGCTAAAAAGCCTTCCCTTTAAGTTTGCCTAAATCCGAGCACTTTTTTATTGATAAATGGACCCGGTCTGAAGTATCACTCAGCGTTCGAAAGACGTTTATCAGAATATATTATTGGAAAACGTAATTTAGTGTCTCCGGGGAGCTTTGTGTTTCATTTTGGAGTTGTTACACGTTTTGGACACGAAAGCCTCTGAGATTATGTAAAATTTCAGAAAATTATTAAGGGCTCCTTTTGTCTATGGTAAATATTTCAAACAATACTTGAATCGTTGTTGAAAAAGGAACAGACTCTTTATTCGTTTGTTTTTCTAGAAGCGTCATGATTGCAAAAGATTCATCGTCATAATCTGCCTAATCTTTTCCCAATTATGTTGAGGACGATTTCCAGTCTCACTGGATGCAGCAGGATACCACTATTTTACATGGAGCTGCTGACTATCCGACCTCCACACCCCATATATTCTTGGGTAATAGAACTAATATTTTTTTTGACATTACAGCATAAGAAAGAAAAATACACTTAACTATAGAAAATAGTGATAATAATGCCAAAATTGCTTCAGCTCAGCATAATCCAGATGACAACACAAGGTGTGTGTGGCGTTAATTTGCAACTGCTCCTACGAGTGTCATACCAGAATTAATAAATAAATAGAGAAGGCAAGGCATATAAGCTGTTTATGATAAACCACATTCAATCAAATCAGAGACTTAACTGCGTAGCTTACTATGAGTAGGAATCGCTATCATTTTGACAATTCAACAACATTAATTGCGTTAGTTAAATTTTTTTCGAACATAAGTCGCAACTAATCTTCAAAATGATAGTGTTTTATGCAATTAGGGTACAGGTCAATAACATTCCTGCCAAAGTCACTGATTTGTTCGAAACTGTTACTGTGGCCCTGGCACAGGCAACTCAAGGAACACGGCTGGGTTTTAGTCAGTAAAAGTTTGACATGTCCTATCTCTCCGCCCAGAGCGGGATACGTCATTTGATGATGTCAGTAATATTAAATTATCTTTCAACGTCCCTGAAGTAGCCATCATCATCATCATTTCAGCCGAAAGACGTCCACTGCTGGACATAGGCCTCCCCCAAGCTCCGCCACTTCGACCGGTTTTGTGCTTCCCGCATCCAGCGGATTCCTACGGCCTTCACAAAGTCATCGGTCCACCTTGTGGGAGGCCTTCCAACTCTATGAAGTAGCCAACATTACTATAAATAAGTCTTCAACAAAGTATTCCATGTTACTGGATCCACCTCAAATCTATCAATTACTTTGCTAATTGACATCTGCCAGACGGAACCTCCAGAATACAAACTTATCGAGTTACGGTCGATACTATTCACTTATTTATGTACAACCATATTAGTTATAGGGCTGTAAACTTGAGGGGCGTAAGTTTGGATGTGTGTGTATGATATAATGGGCAAGAAACTCCACTGTTACTCTTTTAAAATAGTTTTCAATATTTGTATACAATACAATTACTAGCTTCTACCCACGACTTCGCTCGCGTCAAATTTTTGCTCCCCTGGCCCTTCCCATCGCAACGAATTGCCTGCCAGTTTTCGTCCAGTTTTCGTTGCTGCACTGCTCCTTTTGATCGTAGCGTGATGTTATATAGCCTACTAGCTTTTGCCAGCGGCTTCGCCCGCGTGGAGGCCAGAAATTATCCCGCGGGAACGTACTACCGGGATAAAAAGTACCCTATGTGTTACTTCAGGTTATAAACTATCTGTGTGCCAAATTTCATCTAAATCAGGTCAGTAGTTTTTGCGTGAAAGAGGAACAAACATCCACACATCCATACATCCATACATACAAACTTTCGCATTTATAATATTAGTAGGATAGTAGGATATGTGAAGATGATGTATAATCAGCTTATAACGTTGCCACTGCTGGGATACAAGTCTGGTCTCTTCATGAGGGAGAAGTTTACATTCTACCTCGCGAGCCCAGTGCGGGTTGGTAAATGTCACATGTCTTCGAATTTTTGTTTCTAGGATGTCCTAGAAACAAAGGTAGGTATGTACCTACCAGTGTCTACTCTCGATGTTTTCCTCCACCGTTTTAAGAGTCTTTGTATTTTCAACACCACTGGTGATGAAATTATTTACAAAGAGTAACGCGCTTGTCTGGGTTCGAACTCACGATTACAACTCGTAATTCGTAGAGCCGATACCACTAGGACACAACTGCTGGAAACCCATTGCTATACCGTTTCGTGGGTGCGTGTATATAGTCTTTAGGTGTGTGTGTACGGAGAGAAATCAAATGCGGATTAGATTGGAATATGTACTTTACTTTACGAAAGGATTTACATAAGTAATTTGGTATTAAGATCGTAAGCGCGTCTATAGGCTATGGTGTCTGCGGGCGAACTGTCGGTCGCCGGGCACTGCGCATTTAACTCGAATACAAAATGAAGCGTCAGCGCCCACAACACTACTCCTCCCTGTTTTTAAAAAAAAACAAAAGGTTTTTTTACAAAATACTATCATCATTCTAAAATCGAATATGTAATAAAATAACATCACCAAACACATTTCTGACTAACAGTACTACAAGTTACAAAGAATTTGCTTATACATCATTTAGGTTCTATAAACTATGTCGTAAACTGATATCTGTGCGCCTTTGCGCAACTTACAATGTACACTTTAAACAATGTTGTGACTACTGTAATGAAAGTTTTAAGTTTTATCATCACGCTACGATTACAAAAGGTGATACCCTTTTGTAATCGTAGCGTGATGATAAAACTAGCTAAAGCAGTATATGTATGTTTATTACAAAAATCTTGTCACTTATTTCTAGCACAAAAATACAATTAGTGTTTTGTTGAAACAATAAGAATACACATTGAAAAAAAATCTTATGTTAACAACTTAATAATCTTACTACTAACAGTTTAAGGGTAGTCACCATGACGAACTACTCTGCAAAAATAAATTGGTACCCCTGAGAGTCCACAGTATTCGTCATGATGACGCAAAAAAAAAAAAAAAAATTCACACTTGCGTTTTTACTTACACTATTAGACACATTAATCTATTTTAAAATTACATATATGTACTTCGCATAACTTGACTTGAATGGACGTTGGGCGATGATTTCTGAGCCGATTATCTTAAATTAGTTTTACTAAAATGTGTAGACTAGTGTCTAAGATGTACTGACAAATATATTTTTAATGACATTCGATGTACGAGTATTTGACCTCAATTTAGTTACTGCTAATTTAACGATATTTTAATGGTCTTTTGCTTACTCGACCAGTTCGCGTTGTATATGTTTCGCTACTGGGTTTGCTCGTTTGAAAAGTTACTTTTTTCGGTTTTGTATCTTTCTTAATGTCAGTTTTATCCGTTATCTGTTTATCATAATTCTCCGATGGCGATTCATTTTCTGTCAATATATATGCTGGTTTTAAACGGTTTTGCGAGGTAGAACAGACACATTTGCGCCACTATCCACTAAAAAGTTCAAACCTGAATTCCTGTCCCGGACACATAGACGGTGATTGACGTGCGCGCGGTCACAGCCTCCCGTCGCTGACTGCACCGACTCTAGTTTTCCGATGGCTTGGCGTCTTTCTTCTTCCAGTTGCACGGTTGAACACACTTATTCGCCTTGTTGCGGAACTTGAAGTGGTATTTACACAACCAGTTGGGGTCGTCGTCAGGTGCTCTCTCATTTCTAGACCTGGAACTTGATCTGGATCGAAATCTTCTGGACCCATAACTTCTTGAGCGACCTCTGGAACTGTTCTCGATCTTGCTTAATCTGTCGCTTAGTTTATTTATTTCTGCTATCACTAAATTATCTTTTTCCGATTGTCCTGGTTTTTCCTTTACGCTTGAAACTGTGTGAATCGGGGTGATAGTCTCAGCGACCTTGTCTGCGATCAACACCAATTTCTCCATGTCTTCCTCATCCGTCACTGCCAAAACGCCACGTACCAATGGTGGTAAATGATTTTTCCACATTACCTTGAGTGTTTCGTCGGTTACTTTTCCTCTGGCCAGGTCTCGCATTTTTCGTAGGAGGTGCGATGGCTGTTGATCGCCTAGCTCCATTTCTCCAATCAATTTCTTGATTTGTCGTTCTGCTGACTCCTTGTAGACCGAAATAAGCTTTTTTTCAAAGCCTCATGTTTCTTTTCCTTCGGCGGATCTAGTAGGATATCCGACTTTTTCGGTGACTTTCAGGTTCAGTTTTGATAATAAAATCCGATACTTGGAATCGTCGGACATCCTCTGCGGATTTATGATCGCCTCTGCTTTGACGAACCATAATTCCGGTGCCCTTGGCCAAAAATCTTCGATCTTGTCAGTTATGGAGACGAGTGAGAGGACATATTCATCGGTGGACAGTTTTGCTTCCATTTTTGTTCACGGATACGGATGGATATGGACGAAAGTATAACCGTTGCCCGTTCTCTCGACGTACACACTTTAAAAGGCACGTCACACTTTTATCACGACACTTTAATATCACGTCGGATTTTAGATCTCGTCGGGGTCACCAATTTCGTGGGTGCGTGTATATAGTCTTTGGGTGTGTGTGTATGGAGAGAAATCAAATGCGGATTAGATTGGAATATGTACTTTACTTTACGAAAGGATTTACATAAGTAATTTGGTATTAAGATCGTAAGCGCGTCTATAGGCTATGGTGTCTGCGGGCGAACTGTCGGTCGCCGGGCACTGCGCATTTAACTCGAATACAAAATGAAGCGTCAGCGCCCACAACAACCGTATTCATTTTGAAAATGATTTTTGATTCTATAAACTAGACATTAAGCGAGAAATTGAGAGTGCTACCACTACCCACATTCTTGTTCCATGCAATCATGGAAATGTGCCTAGCCTTTTCTGAACTATGTTGGGGTCGACTTCCAATCTGACCTCCACAACTCAGTAACTGGATAATACTATACCCCTTTTTTAGGGTTCTGTTGCCAAATGGCAAAAAACGGAACCCTTATAGATTCGTTATGTCTGTCTGTCTGTCTTTCCGTCCGTATGTCACAGCCACTTTTCTCCGAAACTATAAGAGCTATGCTGTTGAAACTTGGTAAGTAGATGTATTTTGTGACTCGCATTAAGACTTTCACACTGAAATAGAAAAAAAAAACAATAAATTTTGGGGTTCCCCACACTTAGAACTGAAACTCAAATTTTTTTTTTCATCAAACCCATCCGTATGGGATATCTATGGATAGGTCTTCAAAAATGATACTGAGGTTTCTAATATCATTTTTTTCGCAACTGAATAGTTTGCGCGAGAGACGCTTCCAAAGTGGTAAAATGTGTCCCTCCCCCCCGTAACATCTAAAATAAGAGAATGATAAAACTAAAAAAAAAATATGTGATGTACATAACCACGTAAACTTCCACTGAAAATTGGTTTGAACGAGATCTAGTAAGTAGTTTTTTTGTAATACGTCATAAATCGTAAACCGAATTTACCTTTCATTCAATCAACTTAAATATAAAAATAAAAAAAACCATTTAATTTCATAAACATAAATCTATGCATAAACCGAGAATACCTACAGGTTTGTACGGAACCCTCGGTGCGCGAGTCCGACTCGCACTTGGCCGGTTTTTTGTGGATGGGAAATCATCATATGACGTCTCCCACTCTGGATGGAGCGGAAGGGCGTGTCAGACTTTTAGTGACTAAATTCCACCCATGTTCCTTCAGTTGCCTATACGCTAGGGCCACGGTGTCTCTTGGTTAGACTGGTTGTCAGAATATCGGGTTTCTGACGACTAGTAACGACTGCTCTACGACTGATAGCCGGGACGCTGCGTAACGTGCTTTTCAAGGCATGGAAGCAAATAAATATAATTCTATGGAGGGCTCTTAATATATCACCATGGTTAAGATGGTCACCCATTTATAGACCAGATGAATTGTATTTTTTTTATATTTTGCAAGCCTTTATTGTGCTCCTCTGCTGGGCAGAGGCCTCCCATTTTTCTTTACAAAACTTTTTCTTCTATTCTACTTTAAAAAAAAACATACAACATTTCTGTAAGGTTTTAAAAAGTATGTACCTACTTACATCTGTAACAGACCTGTAAATAAAAGAACACAGAAACACTGATATAAACGTCAATACACGGTGTTTCATTACAGCGCACACAAAGAGATGTTTCCGTAAAGAGCGAGATAGTGTACAACCGCCATTGTCTATACAGCTGATAATGTAGTGCCTAGATACATCTGTTGCCCTGGTACTTTATCAGATGGGAGGCAGTTGTATTACTTGACAAACTTGTTTGCGAGTGCTGACTTAACTAAGTATACTTAATGTTTATGAAAGAGTCGAGATGGCAAAATTAATAAATTATGATTTCCTTTTGTGTCTAGGAGATAAGAAGAATAGATTTAAAAAAAAAAGCTAAATCAAGGTTTACGATTCTTGATAGACTACAGAACTCGACCAATTTTAAAAGAATCAAATTGAATTTTCACTTTCAGCAACTTTCCGTCTCTTGTCAAGCAAAAGTCATTAACAGTTTTTCGCCGAATGGTCGGAATAATAAAACTTGCGACACGACATTAAATAAAATAGAAAATCCAATTTTCTCAAAACCACTTCACTTTGTGTCTTGAAAATCGGGACCTATTCTCTTCAATTTGACAGTCTGCAAACATGTCCCTTTACCTTTTAACTCCCTGTAAACATACATATACCTAGATGTAGGGTAAAAACACACGTTTTCAGTGAATAGGCCCCTAACACAAAAGAGGCACGGCGATGATGCTCACGTAACTCCCTAGTCTAGTCCACGATGTTTCTGCAAACGAATGTTCGAGAATCTTTTGAAGAATACACCGTCTTTTTTAATAAAACAACCTTTTTTAACTTTCTTTTTTGTATTTGAGGAAAAAAGCGGGTGAATTGTATTCTAAATATAAAATGCTGGTTCATAAAAACGTTAACATAATAATTTTCAGTGTTTTTATTGTTTCATGACGGTGAAAAATGAGGTAAGCATGCAGTAATACTGGCTATTTCCGTTATATGGTTTACATCATACTAATATTATAAATGACTTTGTTTGTTTTATGTTTACTTGCTTGGATGTTTGTTACTCAATCACTTAAACACTGCAGAACGGATTTAGATAAAATTTGGGACACAGAAAGATTATAACCTGGATTAACATATAGTATACTTTTATGTTGGTAGGACGTTTCCGTGGGATAATTTTTGACCACCACGTGGGTGAAACTGCTGGCAAGACCTAATCCACACTAATATTATAAATGCAAAAGTAACTCTGTCTGTCTGTCTGTTTCACTTTCCTGCTAAAACTACTGAACCGATTTAAATGAAAAATGGAGCCTGAGAAAGGACATAGGCTTAGACTTTTTATCCCGGTAGTATGTTCCTGCGGGATAATTTCCGACCTCCACGCGGGCGAAGCCGCTTGCAAAAGCTAGTTCATAATAATGCTACCAGAGCATAAAAGAAGCGATTAAGAATATGAAACGGACACTTTATGATACGTCACTGCCTTTATTTTTGGGAATACAAATATGACGTAATGTTATATTAAAGATTCTAAATATTAATGCAAACCTGACGACTTTGAGAAGGTTTCTGGGGCAAACTGGATGCGGAAGGCAAAGAATAGGGTAGAGTGGCCCGGGTGGGAGAGGCGAATTACCAGCAGTGGATTGCGACTTCAGTTGATAAGAGGCCCGTGCTTACGGGCTCAGCAGAACCTACATTCAAATTCTTCTAACTATCATTATTGAAGGTTTAATTAAGATACTCACAGAATGAATGGTGGCTGTTATTGTTACAACTTCCTCATCACTTTTTTAAACTAATGGTAATAAGGTACCTTATAATTTTAAGGGTATGTGAGTGAAAACGTCGGGTGGGGACAGCCTAAGAGAACATATAGTGCTCTTAATGGTGATGTTCTTTGTAAAGGTCAGGTGCATAGTACTCGCAACCGGCGTGCGTGTATAACCAGATGTATGAACGTAAACGAGGTAAAACAAGTATGTAGAGATCTTAGCAGGTGGCGTTCTATAGTGTGTGCTTACCCAAGTGCGAATGCTTTTATTTCTGTAAGTAAGTTTTTACAAATACTTTTATACGTCATCATTCATTCATTCATCATTTTCAGCCGTAATACGTCCACTGCTGGACATGACCTCCCACAATTTGGGGGGCTTTGCCATAATCGCCACGCTTGGCAGGCGGATTGATGATCGCAGTTTGGTGGTAAAATGCATAGAGAACGCTGCTGCCCATTCTCTAGTAAGTCCCGTAGTCGCCTCTTACGACACCCTGGGAAGAAATGGGGTGATACTATTCTATACGTCCGTCACCACACGGTACCGGACGTTTTATACGTCAATCATATTAATTAACTAGATGAGGTCGGCAAATCCTCAAATTAGTCACATGACTACTCTGAGAAGAAAGGCCGAAACAAACACAGAGGTCACAGAGGTGTGTATGTATGTGTTTTATTATGTATTTATAGATAAGTTCCGTGAGTTGTCGGACATAGTATAGTCCTATTTCTGCCCGTGGGTGTCGTAAAAGGCGACTGAGGGACTTACTAGAGAATAACCAGCTGCGTTCTCTATGCATTTTAACACCATACTGCTATCGCTAACTCGCCTTCCAAGCGTAAGCGTAGCGACTGCGTCAAACCCTCTCTAATTGGGAGAAGCCTATCTCCAGCTTTGGAGGTTTTTCGGCTGATGATGATGAGGTAAATTATTATGATATAATTATATAGTTATCAATGTAAGGTAGATACCTAAATATCCATATCCATATCCATACTTCCATACTAATATTATAAATGCAAAAGTAACTCTGTCTGTCTGTCTGTCGGTCTGTCTGTCTGTCTGTCTGTCTGTCTGTCTGTCTCGCTTTCCTGCTAAAACTACTGAACCGATTTAAATGAAATTTGGTACACAGATAGTTTAGAGCCTGGGAAAGGACATAGGCTACTTTTTATCCCGGTAATATGTTCCCGCGGGATAATTTCCGACCTCCACGCGGGCGAAGCCGCTGGCAAAAGCTAGTATTATATAAATTAACATTAGAAGTGCGGGCGGAATTTTGACCCATTGCGATGTTCTTCCTGCTCTAATTAATATTTTAATATGCATATAATCGTAACTTTTTATGACTTTTAATGAAATATGATTATTATTTTATATGTATTATTTATACAAGACTTCAACTACGTAATTGCAATATACATATTTTTTTATCCAAATTTACCTCAGTCGCTATGTTCAGCGCTTCTAGTGTTAATGCCAACCAAATCCAAACGATACAATTATTCAGTTGTCTTTTGTTTAAATGCATGCCTTTCTTACATGAAGTTAACTTATTCCATGTGTATTATAAAATTGCTTGTAGACAGAGCTTGTTGGCAGCCGTCACGTATTCCTAAACTTTTCTTGGCCTCCTTCCAAGGTATGGCAGTGTAAGTTTATCAATGTACCATTGTGTACCCATTTTAGTGATAATTTATGATAGTGGCTGTTACAGCATCCTGTTGTAGGAGATGCGTATAATCTGGGTTTTATCTTACCCTTACACCTTCCGGCGTATTAGGTTAAAGGGGAATACAGAAATAGAAAATCTCAATGTATTTTTTTGTCGACAAACTGAAATATTCTCAGGTACTGGACAGTGGTTGGACAGGTCCACTCAATCTGTGTGATTCTTTCCTCAACAGAACATTTTAGACACCACTTCACATGATCTGCCCAAGATTATGTCTGGACTTTAAAAGGGACTGTGATCACTTAGTTTGTTTCGGCCTTTCTTCTCAGACTAGCAGATAAGAAACGTCGACTTCATCTAGTTTTAAAAATATGGTTGACGTGTCAAAGTGTTTGTATGTTACCTGCTTGCAGAGATAAAATCATTTATCATTTACTATTCTAATTTTGTGCCTACATGTTCTTATGCCTAGAAACCTGTACTGTTTGAGGTACAGAAGCCAGCAAATAAAGTTACTACAATCTGTCAAATTTCTTTAATAGGGTTTTCAACTATATCAGTTTAGCATTAGGTTCAAGATTGATTGGGAAAATTTGATAGTTTCGGGTAGCTTGATGTGCTGGCGTCTATACATCTCGCATTTAGATGTTTTTAGTCCTGGCCGAATAAACATAAACCGTACTGACTCCGGAACCTTGTAGAGTACCGTAGTCAGTACGAACGAGGTCAACACGCAATGGTTTTTACAGACTTTTGATATAATTTATTTTATAACTTTCAAATGTAATTAGGACATAAATATCTGGATGACCGAGCTTTGCTCGGTATTTTTTGGTAAATTGTGTTTAAAATTATTATTTTAAACACAATTTACCAAAAAATAACGATATATTTTCGATATGATTATAGATTTTAAAAATGAAATAGGTTATATATCTATAAAATTAATTTATTACCTATGGTTATACTTGACATTCAGTAAGACTATAGACACAAAATCAGGCTTACCAACTTAGGGGTTTTCCCAAATTTAGGGGGTAAATAAGAGAATTGAGATTTTTTAGGGGCGTTCCATGTTTAGGAGTATTCTTAGGGAATTTTTGCCATCTTACATTTCTCATTGTGTTTTTGATTACAATAAAAGTATTAGCGACTTCTAGTACGGTTCCTCGATACTAAGAATGCAGAGTGAATGATTAACAAATGTCGCGTAATAAATATAGACAAATATTACTACTGTGTGCCGGTCTATGAATACTGAACATTCGTTGGTTATTTTCATTATAATTTTTTAGCGGATTTTTTTAGTAAT
The DNA here is from genome assembly GCA_932294355.1 of Aporophyla lueneburgensis. Lineage (NCBI taxonomy): Eukaryota > Metazoa > Arthropoda > Insecta > Lepidoptera > Noctuidae > Aporophyla > Aporophyla lueneburgensis. The sequence goes on along the minus strand of OW028751.1, from coordinate 26,092,021 downwards.
TGTGGCAATTTTAGGGGTTTTTAACTTAAGCTTTAGGGGTAAATATTTCTGGGTGTTGGTAACACTGCACAAAATAATAAAGACAGATTTGGACCATAAACAAAAGAATATGTATGTGTGTATTAGATACACGGTAATGAACTGTAGTGTGTGTAACGTGTTATTTATTGAAAATAATGTATTTTAACGCATAATTAAAAAAAAAATATTAGCATTCGTCACTTCTTCTCTGTATAAACTATATGTGTGCGAAATTTCATACTCCACCGTCCGCCCAATTTTCGTAAATAGGGATCCAAAGTTTTCGCTTCACGTATTAATATATAGATAAGATTATGTAAGAAATAGGTGAATCATTTACCTCAGAAAAAATGTACCTCAGTACATTTTTAAAAAGTTATAAAAATTAAATAACATTTTTTTTCTGGTGATCTTTATTATGATATAAAAGAACCATTCCTGACATTTATTATTTTAAGATTATTTCTTTTAATTGTTGGCCGTAGTGCTGTCTTATTGGTACCAAATGTCCTGACGATTACGGGCTTAAATTCCATGCAGCAAATTATATTTCATTACTAGCTTTTGCCCGCGGCTTTGCCCGCATGGATGTCGGAAATTAACGCAGGAGGACGTACTACCGCGGTAAGAATGTGTTAATCCAGGTTATGTAGGTAATAGCTGTTACCCGTGACTTCTTCCGCGTGGTATTTAACAAAAAGTATTTAATTAGTTTTTTTTTTCGTGAGATCGTATCTTTTGTTTTCTAAAATAAAAGTAGCCTAAGTTACTCCTTGTTACATTTGCTATCTGTCAGTAAAAGTCCCGTCAAAATCGGTCCAGCCATTTCAGAGATTAGCTGGAACAAACAGACAGACAAAAAATGTTAAAAATGTTGTTTTGGTTTAAGTACCGTGTAGTATACATCCATATACACTTAGTAAAAAGTGGTTATCTTAATATTACAAACAGACACTCCAATTTTATTTATTTGTCTAGATTTGTTTTATTTGTGAAAAAATTACCTCTAAATGAATCACCCGTTACATGAATAAATGTCGCAACCTTTGGTCTTTTGTTTTAGCTTCAGGCAATTAGTACCTAAAGATAAAACTCACAATCATACATACATACTATCATTTATTCTAGCTAACTTCTCTTTTTTATATTCACGCAGTTCTGTGATAATAAACCATTTTCCCTTTACGTTTCAGGCTCATACTCTAAACAAAAAAATAACTAACTTCACTGAACAAACATTAGCCGGCCTCTCAAACTGGATCCCGTATGAATGGCGGCTGCAGGCTCCACGCCTACACAAAGTTCTTGAGCATTGCTTTGACTTGGCAGCTCTGAATGGGCGGCCAGTTGACTGTCTGCGCCCTTAATGTGCGTTTAAACTAAGTATTTTTATGGCTTTTACTTGAAATAAGATGTCGGGAAATAGGGATTTTTGTTAAGGTATAGAAAATGCGACCCTTTTGACGGTCCGTGGCAAAGATTTATTGAGTTTTTCGTTTGAACATTCTCAGTAGTAGTGCATATGCGCTTTTAAAACACCCCTCCTTCAAACGAGAATTGTACCTTCCGAGGAACAATTCTCGTGATTTTGAAAACGTTAACAGTCTTTTGTATAGTAATAATCTATACTTATAATATTATAAAGCTGAAGAGTTTGTTTGTTTGTTTGATTGAACGCGCTAATCTCAGGAACTACTGGTCCGAATTGAAAAATTCTTTTTGTGTTGGGTAGCCTATTTATTGAGAAAGACTATAGGTTATATAACATTACGCTACAACCATACGGAGCGGAGCAGTAATGAAAAATGTTGCAAAAAACGGGTAAAATCGCACGGGTAGGTGATTCGACGCGACGGGAAGGTTTGGGGGAACAAGAAATTTAACGCGGACGAAATCGCTGGCAAAAGCTAGTATGCTATATTATAAAGCTGAAGAGTTTGTTTGTTTGATTGAAAGCGCTAATCTCGGGAACTACTGGTCGGAATTGTAAAATTCTTTTTGTGTTGGGTAGCCCATTTATGAGAAAGGCTATTGGCTATATAACATCATGCTACGGTCAAAAGGAGCGGAGCAGCAAATGAAAAATGGATGAAAACTGGCAGGCAATTCGATGCGACGGGAAGGGGAACGAAAATTTGACGCGGACGAAGTCACGGGCAGAAGCTAGTAGTAATAATAAATTTCTTTATTGCTATTAAAACAGGTTACATAAAAATATAAGACTCTGTCTCCTGAGCTTGATTGTACAGAAGTACCTGTGTTTCAGGAGCTAGTGACTTCTTCTATTTAGGTTACAATTAAGCAAGTTTTATGTAGCAATACCTATATAAAAAAAAAAAACTCAAGCTTCCATATATTTTTGACAAGTTTTAGACATTTAATTGTTGCATAGATGAGTGTGTGTTTAATTGCAGCAGATATTAAGTACACTAATTAAAGTGCCTATCTAGACTCGAACTGACTCGTAAGGCGGGGCTGATACCACTGGGCCAACGCTGATGTAAGTTAAATGATAAAATATTATACACATAAAACTTTCAGTATACATTCTCTTAATGATAGTGAAAACCGCATTAACATTGCGTAGTTTAAAACAGTTTAAAAGAATAACGCGGTCACGCGAATAGTGACTTTGTTTTTTAATACTTACAGATACAAGTTTCTCCATTGAGAGTCCTTTGTTTCATACATAAGGCAATGTGTATATCTATATATATATATATGTTTAGTTTATTAAGAAGTTCTCAATGATAGCCCAAATTTTGCTTTTGCGATAAAAATGGTAATGGGCTTGTCTTAAACTTATAGACAGAACTGCCGAAACTTACGTGTTCTATGTTCTGCCTACCCCCTCAGAAACAGAAGTATACTGTTACTTAGTGTGCCGTATCCTGCGTTCCTCTATATAAAATCAAAATAAAAAGTCATTTCTTCAAACTAGGCTGAGAGTCAGCACTTTTTGAACGTCAAAGTTACATTAGACAGTCCCCCCAAAACGCCTACAACACTTCCTAGTGCTTTAGCTGGGAAGAAGAAATGGCGCAACAAACTCCCCAGCAGCACAGCTGTCTGTTAAGTTAGAAGAACTTGATTCTATACAGTATTATGTACGTAATGAATATTATAAAAAACATACATTAAATTATTCGCCATATGTCAGCTATAAGTAGGTGAAAAGCTGTTTCCATCGTGGACAAAAATAAGAAAGTACTGCTGAAAAGCTAAAAATTACGAGCCAAAGTATTTAATGTTTCAAAGGCGTAAGTTACATTAGTCTCACAAACTCTAGTCTAAGACTAATTACCTACTTTAGTAAGCAAATCTAGCTACCAAGCCATTAAAAAATCAAATCAAATCAAAATCAAAAGTCATTTATTCAAACTAGGCTGAGAGTCAGCACTTTTTGAACGTCAAAGTTACAAAAGACAGTCCCCCCAAAACGCCCGCCCTTCGACACTTCCTAGTGCTTTAGCTGGGAAGAAGAAGTGGCGGAACAAACTCCCCAGCAGCACAGCTGTCTGTTAAGTTAGAAGAACTTGATTCTATACAATTGTAAGGAGGTAACATTATGAGACACAAAACATTAAATTAAATGATTTGCCATCTGTCAGCTAGCCAACCCAATAATCCAGGAAATAAAATGAAATCTATACTCAAGCAAAAGCAAAAAATATTTTTATCATGTAAATAAAGGTACCAAAATAAAAGCCTCCTGGCATAAGGGCGTGACAGCTTACATATGCAATGCTGAATCACGTTCACATAGCTGTTACGACCCGAGTTACAACTCGAGGCCTCAAAATGATAAACTAGGACCATCGGCGTAAAAACAAATAAACAGGTAGGTAATTAACAACAATACCAACATCAAGGTCAGCAAGACGACCAGTCACCACAAGCAGCACCCGTTCACGAGCATAACGCAAAGATCAGCCATTACCCCCCTCGCCTTATTTGAGGGAAGGGGGTAACCCGACCCCTGACGCTACCGCAAGCATTGACATCTAAGGGAGCATGACGAACTTGCTGCCGGTTGCTCAGGCAAGAATTGAATGACAACTTGTCGAGGTCGCTAGCTAATCATTTTATGCAATACTAATCATTATAATATGTCAAAGCATAGAACATGTCAAAACCAATAAATACACAAAAAAAAAAAATGACTAACACAGTAAAAAAAATATATAATAAAAATTATATTACAGCTATATAACCTATCACTAGGTACGCTAGTACTGGAGAAAGAACACAAACATTGTCTTGAGTTAATCACAGCGACCAACTAGTTTTGTCATTTAAATAGTCGTTGATGGAATAATATGCCTTTAGACAAAGGTTGGATTTTACTTGAGCTTTAAACGCATTAAAAGGTAATTCTAGTAAATAAGGTGGTAGCTTGTTGTAAAATGTTATACCAAGCCCAACAAATGAGTTATGCACCTTATGAAGACGGTGAAAGGGAACACGTAGTTTGTCCTTATTTCTAGTGTTAACAGTGTGAAAATCACTGTTTTTAGCGTGTAAGTGTAAATTTTGCCTAATATATAAGATGTTGGCGAAGATGAATTGTGATGCTACCGTAAGAATACCAATATCTTTAAAAAAGTCCCTTAGAGAAACTCTGGCACCTAGCTGGTAAATTGCTCGAACAGCTCGTTTCTGAAGGACAAAAATATTTTGAATATCAGCGGCTTTGCCCCACAGTAGAATACCGTAAGACATAATGCTGTGAAAATAACTAAAATAGACTAACCGAGCTGTATCAACGTCAGTATATTGTCTTACTTTTCTGACGGCGTAGGCGGCTGAACTGAGCCTCCCCGCTAGACTTGAAATATGTGGGCCCCACTGTAGTTTGCCATCCACTGCTATGCCCAGGAAAACTGTCGAGTCTACAGTTTTAAGAACCTCTTTATTTAAGACGATTTCGGGACCTAGATTTCTAACATTCGGTAAGGCGAACTTTACACATTTCGTTTTCTTGGCATTGAGAACTAAGTTATTTGCCGTAAACCAATCCGTAACCATTGAGAGTGCACTGTTTACGTCTTCAAAATCTTGTCTGTTCCTATCTACTTTAAAAATAAGAGAAGTATCATCTGCAAACAGTACAACGTCACAAATACCCTTTAAAAAGAATGGCAAGTCATTGATATACACTAAGAACAAGAATGGGCCGAGTATAGAGCCTTGAGGCACACCTAACTGAACCGGTAGCCCGGTAGATTTTACACCATTAATATCTACACATTGGAACCTATTATGTAAATAAGAATTTATTACGTTTAAAGCTTCGTTATGGACACCGTAATGACGTAGTTTACGCAAAAGCGTGTCATGGTGCACGCAATCAAAGGCTTTGGAGAGATCACAGAATACTCCGATAGCATTTTGCGAGTTCTCCCATGCGTTAAAAATGTGTTTCAAGAGAGTAACACCCGCATCTGTAGTTGAACGACCTTTCGTAAAGCCATATTGCTCATTATGAAGGAGGCTGTTTAAATTAAAATGTCTTAACAACTGCTTGAGTATTAACTTTTCGAATATTTTGCTAAATGCAGGTAAGATAGAAATAGGCCTAAAATTAGAAACGTCTTTTTTATTACCTGATTTAAATAATGGTATGACTTTGCTACTCTTCATGAGGTCAGGAAAAGTTCCGACATCAACACATTTATTAAAAGTAACAGCTAAAGAGGGGGCTACGATGTCTATTATATTACTTAATAGTTTGATGGAAATGCCCCAGAAATCACCAGTGTTTTTAGACTTAAGTGTGTTAAAAACATTAACTACATCACGAGGCGTTACATGTTCAAAATTGAATAGGCAACTACTTTTAGGCACACTACTATGCAAAAGGTTTTCAGCTTTAGACGGGGAGGAATTTAAGGAGCGAGTCGTAGTTATAGGTATGTTGGCAAAAAACTCATTAAATGCCTGTGCTACGTCAGCTGCCGTATTTACTAATTTGTTGTCGACCATAATTTCAAGTTGTTTTTCTTGTTTAACCGATTTACCCGTTTCATTGTTAATGATTTTCCAAGTGGTTTTTATTTTATTATTTGAATTTTTAATTTGATCGCTTAAAAATTTAGATTTAGCAAAAGCACTAACCTGTTTAAATAATTTTGAATATATTTTTACATACTCTAGGAAAGGAGTATCAAACCTGTATTTTTTTAAACCATATAACTCGTATAGCCTCGCTCTACTTTTATAAATACCTGGAGTAGCCCATTGGTTAAAGCCGACGGAGGTGCCATTAATGTCAATGGTTTTGGTCTTGAAAGTAGATTTGTACTCTTTTTGCACTACATTAAAGAGGGCTTCATAAATTGCATTAGGATTCTCGTTTTCTACTATGGATGGTGTAATTCTACGAGCTACATTATTTTTAAACTTGGTGCAACGACTAGCTGTATAAGGCCTGCATTCAAGTTTATGTGCCTTTTTAAACAATGACATAGGGAAGCTAGATAGCAAACCACAGTGGTCGGACGTTAAATCAGTTAGCACTAATTTATTTTTGGCATCACCATCACTAAATATATTATCAAGACAAGTTGACGAAGAAGCTGTGATCCTAGTTGGTTCAAAAAACAAGTTAAATAAATTAAAAGACCTGAAAAGATTGAGAAGTCTAATACTCAATGGAGTAACATCTAAAATATTAATATTAAAATCGCCACATACAATTATACTTTTATTACTTGATTTTAACTTATTGAGTAAATCCTCCATTACTGACTCGAAACAAACGAAATCCCCAGAGGGGGGTCGATAAACGCAAATTATAACGTATCGCTCGAGTTCAACACAAGACAACTCAATAGTGCGCTCAATAGAGAGATTTACTAAATCTGAACGTTGCTTACATTTTAGCTTGTTTGAAACAAGAACTAAAGAACCACCACGGATGGCCCTTTTTCTCGCAAATGCACTTTGTACAGTAAAATTATCATCATTGATAAACACTATTTCATGTTCTTTCAACCAGTGTTCAGTTAAACATAATACCTGAACATCATGGTTCTCTATAAATAAACTTAACTCTAACTCTTTGCCGGACAGACCCTGCATATTTTGATGAACAACATTCAACATATGCGGCTCATCCGTTGTCGCACCTAGTAGTTTAAACTACTAGGCGTATCAATAGAAGTGTTAGTATCACTACCAACACTAATTAAATAAGACTGTGACATACTACTTATGTCTGAGTTAATATAAGCTAATAGCCTCGCTATTTGATGTCTAAACCTAAGGGGAAGATACACTGTATTCCTTGTCGATTTTAACTTATCAACAAAAATGTTAGTGTCAAAAAATATAAGTTTATCATTGTAGTGACTGACCAAAAACTGCATATGATTATTAAGCATATGAATATGTTTGTTTTTCCTACTAGATAATTTCTCAAAATATGGAAATGCACACAAAATAATTTTGTTACAATTAATCTTTAAAAGCTGAGTAACACTGTCAGTTATATCATTTTGTTTGACCTTTGAACTATTACCTACAAATACAGTTATGTTGGTATTACAATCATATTGATATCTCATAATTGATGTCATTATTTCTGTAAAGGATTTCCCAGGCAAACAATTATTTTGATTCGAAATATTCAACTTGTTACTAACTAATTTCCCTAAACCTCTTCCTATACTATCTGAAAACATAACGGACTGAGAACCAAGTTGACTGCAACAAGGGGTAACACTACTAGCTACTACCTGTACCCCTTGAGATTGTTCATGCACAGTATCAGGTATATTTTGAATGGAGATAGAGTGCAGACTACTCACAACTTGGGACGGGTTCACCATTGCCTCAGGCTGGAGGGCATCAGGGTTGGATACCCTTCGACAAGTGCACTGAGTGTTACTGAGAGTCAGCAAATCCACTCTGTCTACCAATTCATTTGTAGCAAGGATATGTTCCTTAATTTGGTGCTTAGAGCATACATATTTATTATAAAGTGACTTAAGGGATTCATCAAGAACTTGAATTTCAGACTGTAAGATCTTTGACTCCCTGCCTAGGAGACCGAGCTGAAAGATAAGTAATTTTAATGTCCCCAATAGCTCCATTGGGCGCTATTTTGTAAGACTTGAGAGGAACATGTTTAAACAAATTGCCGTAACGAGCCTCTGAGCTCAGAAGTTAGGATCATTTATGGCACAAATAAGGATAAGACGGAGACTCAATGTATTGTTTCTCGAAGATTTTATTTAATAGCCGTTTTGAGATCGTGTTTTGTTATTTTTTTTGTTTCACGATTATCGTCCGAATAAATTCGATGACTTTTTCTTTGTTACGCCACGCTGGTCTAAAGAAGCGTGGTGAATTATTATTTTGTATATTCTATTTTTCAAATTTCCGACTTCCGAATTGGTTTTGTGTTTTCGGTTCTTGCCCCCGACTTCCTAAATTTAACTTATTTTTCATTCAGTAGGGTTTTTTGCAAATTAATTAATTTTATGTAATAATGTTTATATTATCCACATTTTAGTTGCTACTACAACAAAAAAAAAAAAAAATAGGGTGTACACATCTGTTTACCCCCTAAAAACGGGCGTGATGTTATATTAAGGAATGGTGTAAAAATACATAGGTATACGAAGCGCGCAGCAATCGTTCGTCATTTGCCGTCGTTAGTTATTGAAGAGTTCCATTGTCTTCCTATCTACGAAGATCTTCATCATATCCTATTATATTATACTAAAACATTCCTTGATAAATCATCAATTCAGCCGAAAAACGTCCACTGCTGGACATAGGTTTCCTCCTCGGCAGGCGGGTTGGCGATCGCAGTTGGTGATAAAATGCATAGAGAACGCTGCTGCCCACTCTCTAGTAAGTTCCTTTAGTCGCCTCTTACGACACCCTCAGGAAGAAATGGGTTCGTGCTATTCTTTACGTCCCACACCACACGGAACTACTCATGTCAATAACGTAAACTTCATCCAAATTAGATCAGTAGTTTTTATAGGGGTATAATATATGAACAGAAATCTTCAGAAAGACCCAGCGAACTTCGTACCGCCTCAGAATCAATAAATGTTGCATTAACTTATCAGATCACACCAACACAAAGCAAAGAGCACCAAGTACCATTTACCCATGTTAGACCAAGTTATGACAAACTGGTACTTTGAAGGCATAAAGCGATTTCTAGCTACCACACACCCATGATAAGTGAGCTTCTAACAAATTATGCCAACCTAGTAGTACTTCCAAGACATAAAGCGTTTTCTAGCTACCACACACCCATGTTAGTTGAGCTCCTACCAAGTGATGCCAACCTGGTACTTCGAAGACTCAAAGCGTTTTCTAGCTATCAAACACCCATGTTAGGTGACTTTGTAGTAAGTGTTCTTAAATTTTCTAAATTCCGCGCAATTTTTTAAATTTTTTCTTTCATAAGAACCTCCTCCTGACAATAACAAACACAACAAAAAAAAAAGTGAAATCGGTTCAGCCGTTCACGCGTGATGGCGTGACTAAGGGAAATAGGGATTCTTTTTTATATATATATAGATTATCGACATTGCTCTCATGTGAAACTCGGGCGTGTCAACAACAATTAACAGTCAAAAATTAATTGAAACTAGGTAGGTATACCTATATACTCTTTGATGGCAAAAAGACGAAACGAAAAAGTCACTTAACAAAAAAAAAAATTCTTCCAACAATAGACGCCCACCATTCTCTTGTAAAATACAATCTTCACAAAAAAGGCCAATCAATAAGACTTATATAGCAAATCGTCAAAGTACCACGAAGGGTAGCTGAACAATAGTCGTCCGTCCTTCCTTCCTTAAGGAAATGAGGCTAGTAAGTCAACTGAGGGAGAATCTGTCCTACGTGTTAGGGTATCGATGTAACACGACAATTTTGTCGCTAGGCCAATTTTTGGGGCACCTACCCTAGGATCAAGTAGGTATTGTTAGGAGATCCAAATGTACCATTCTTTCGGACATTTTTGCCAATTTTTATAGGTATATACCGGATCTTCAGTAAATAATATGGGATTTACTATAGTCACGTTAGCATGGCAATAACGGTCATCGCCCTTTCACAGAGAGTGAACCGTAGGAACCCAAACAATAAACTATGTAATTTTATTTCTGCAAGTAGGTTTGTACAAACACTTTAACACGTCAATCAGATTTTTTAAAACTAGATGAGGTCGGCGTTTCCTATCTGACTACTTTAAGAAGAAACGCCGAAACAAACTCAGATGTCTCTTTTGAAGTCTAGACATAATCTTGGTCAGATCATGCGAAGACCCTGTGGGTTGGTGTCTGAAATGGTTTTTTGAGGAAAAAACCACACAGATTGAGTAGAACTGTCTAATCAGTGCACGCATAAATCTGTAATTATGCAGCTCAACTTGGAACTTAGATGGAGCTCAACGATTTGACGAACAATACCAAAGAAAGGACATTTGTGTAGACCGCATAAATTACTCAAACTGCCAGACCATGATAAAAACGAAATAAAAATAACCCAAAAACACCCACTTAGTCTCCACATACACAATAATTAAAACAATCAGTTTAAAAAAAAATCTCTAGACAAAGTGGGTAGGTGACACTTTTGCCACGCTATAGTCTGTGCCAGATGTGAAAAAAATAAAAGTCAAATATTTCAAAAATACCAAAAAAAAAAAAAATGTAAAGAAAGTGTCGGCTGGCAGGTGTCAACGATTTCTATTTTTTTTCGCATCTGGCACAGTCTATAAAGCAACGCGGGGACCGCATTAACCACACAAAAAATTATTGAGAACAAAATCAGTTTTACTAAAATCTGTAATACTGAATCACGTAATAATAGTGGAACAAAAAATCTATGTAGTTCTTCTAGAAGTATTTTAAAATTTGAAGTTTTAACTCTCTTTTAAATAAGGTATAATTTTCTCAAGTAAAAACATGATACCACACGATCGATACATTGTCAAACTTATAACAACATAGCCCCCTGCCTATCCCAAACAGGAAAAAGATTAGCGAAGTTATATTCGTTACTTGTTGTTGTTCTCGCTTGAATCTCTTCATGAATTTTAATATGAAAACGTAAGTAATACTATTGTATCGTATGCATCGTTCGCGTTTGTCATTCCTATCGGTACAATAGGTGCTGTTTGGTACGGATAAGTATCGTTGGTGGCTTTTTTCGGTATCGGGGTGATATTTGAATGGTAATCAAGGGCTTGAGGAAATGTAAATATGATTCTGTCTAAGCCAATGTGAAAGTTTGGCACGTTAAGGGCTTTGTTTAAACTGACAGAGATTCTAGCCCGTTCCGAGAAAAGTTAGGTGATTACAAACAAATATCACTTCTATTTTGAAGAAGGAGCCCTCTGCAGCTTTTTCTTTAAAAGGCCTTTCCAGACATGGCCCAGCATTGTTAGACTCATACAAAATTCTAACAATATTATGGTTTGAGTTTAAAAGAAACCATAACTTCAGAGTTTGTTTCGGCATTTCTTCTCGGGAATCAGTAAGCTTCAAAATGCCGGCACCATTTAGTTTTAAAATATTTAACAACAAAATATCGACGTGTAAAAGTATCAGTGTTTTAAAAGGTCTACTTTCAGAATAAACATTTCATTAAAAAAAATTCAAACTAAGTATTTATTTGATCAAAAATAAATTCTATGGCTAGTTGTTCCGAGGTACAAAACACAAATACAAAACTGTCCAGTTTTTGTATTTGTGTTTGTAAACGCATCCACATAATTGGATAAATTCCGGATGTGGAACAACTTAATAAAGAGAAAATTACTCTGACCATAACATCTCTATACGAACACAAAATTACAATTCCAACAAACATAAAAAAAAACAGCAAAACATCTGAATGAACCACGCAAGTTGCGACTTTTCAACTTATTCACAACTTTGATAATTTAAAGCCGCGGAAAGCAGCCGTAATCAACTGTCTTGTTTACTTTTAACTGTTAACAGCTAAACTTGGTTTAATGATGCTTTATAACTGCGAAATACAATGCTTTTTGATGGTAGGGAATAGAGAAAAGTGCAGTTTGTTTGTTTGAGTAGCAGTGACCCAGTGGCAACGTCCCGGACTGGCCGAGTCCGGTAGAGTTCGAACTCAGGCAGGCGCTTTACAATTGTAATTTAATTCATCAACACTGCTCTCAAAACGGTGAAGGAAAACAACATGTGGAAAATGTCCTACAACCATACATTCGAAGAACTGCAAGAACATTTAAAGTTTATTTGCGGTAAACATGAAACACAAAAAAAAAATACAATTTGTGGGAAAAATGCGTCACATCCTCGTAAAACAGTCCCAGCGCCAGTTTTCAGCGACATGTCACATTTACCAATGCGCACTGGGCCCACATATGTTATATAACAGCCCATTTCCTCTCACTGAGAAGATGTCTGTGTCCCAACAGTGAGAACGTTATAGAGTTTTTGATAAAACCATTTTGCTTTGTTGATGTAAATTGATTGTGGAGGCGTAATTGATACGGAAGAGTTTTTCCCATTTTCTTAGTTCGAGTTTGTGCAAGATCTTCACAATAAGGCCAGATTTATACCATGAATTGCCTGTGGCATACCATCAATTGAAGCAGCAATAAAAGTTGCACAGTCTACGCAAAAGTTTAAATGATGCAAGTCATTTGTTGCTTCAGTATAGCTAGCTTTTGCCAGTGGCTACGCCCGCGTGCAGGTCACTAACTTTCACATGTACAATTTTAAGAAGGAAAGTTAGGTATTGGGATTGCATGCCACCGATTTGAAAGTGGCTTCGTGTAAATAGGACTTAACTGTTGCTGATCTCTGCAACTACATAGAACGTACTTTCTTATTATACAGTTCATTAAAAACCATTTTCAATCACACCAATGAACACATAATGGAAAAAATACCAATCTTACACCGAAGGCCCAAAACTTATTCATAAATCTAATACCTAACCATCGTATTAGATTTATGAATATAAATATAAATCTTTTCAGCTGAAAGCAATCGATATCTTTTATAAAACCGTGCTTTGTTCAGAAACCATATTCTGTGGAGAACACGGCTTAATTACCGATACGATGAGGTAATCTCTATGCAGAAACTAAGCTTATAAAATAGCCACAAGTGAGGATTTTCTAGCCGCAAACTATAAGCTGCTAGTGAATATTAGAGTCAGACTAAAAATTTAAATAATTGTGGTATATTGCTAGGTGCGGAAGGAATTTGTGACCTTTAGGTAAAATAAAAGTTCTGTGCCTCGGGAATCACGTTAAGCCGTTGGTCCCGCTGTCAGTTGTGTATCTTTGACAGTCTTTCCGAGCCATCAGAAGCCCATAATTCTGACAACTAGTCTTACCAAGGGTATTGTGTTACCTGGTTTCTGGGTTGTGAAGGTCAGATAGGCAATCGCTTCATGCTGATACTGGTATTCAGCTAGATCCGGTTAGACTGGAATCCGACCCCAACATCATTCATCTGTACCAGTAATCTAGACCAGAAGCCGACCCCAACATTGCAACAGGCAGATGATAATGTTCGTAGAGCACTACAGTAACAAGTTTGTATTTTTCGTAACGTAACATTGACATCAAAATAAACCGGAAAAATACTGGAATGTATGTTCTATGTTATGGGGTTTTGGTTTCCGCACTTAGTCCTTTGAGTGAAAGAAAGAAAGAAAGAAAGAAAATACGTTTATTTGCGGTAAACATGACGCACAGTAAAACTAGAAACATACAGAAATAAACGGCGGCGCCGGCCATGGCGGCCGTTGGTATTTACTCCAACCAGCCCACCTCTCTCCAGAAGTTAGTAATGTCTCCTGGTCTGCTAAGATCGTCCGTGTAAGATTTGGGTGTCCCGAGGGTATCTGTCTTAATCTGGGTGACGCCTGTACATTCGAAGAGTACATGCGCAACGGTTTCCTCAGCCTCCATGCAGGCCCTGCACAGGGGGCTGTCCGTTATGCCTATTGTGTAGGCTGGAATGTAACAATAGAGATTAAATTGAATTCCCAGAGGATTTTATTACGATTCAAACAATAGGTAGTCACAGAATTTCACATTGCATTCAAACATGTTATTGTCAAAAATATTGACACTGCCTGCGAAAATTCGACAAATAAATGGAATAAAAAAAGTAATAAATTAAAAAAAACTTACCCTAGAGAAATAACTTCGACACCGAATGAATATTTGAACGATAGAACGAAATAATGGGAATTGATCAGATGTCGAGGTGGTTGTCTAATTTAGGCGGATTGGAGGGTAGACGAATGATTTATTATTTAAACGTGGAATGTCGAATGTGCGGGTACTAATTATTGGGATGAAAATGAAAAGGCTTTTAATTAGTGTTTTGTCATTTAAGTTCGGTATTTATTTTTAGTGGTCTATTTGAGTTTGGTTTGTTGTGAAGTCCTGCATAATTTTGTTAATTTAAAAGCACGTTGTGAATAATGAATGAGTTTGAAGTGACATCACAGTGTGACCGTTACGAAAGTCCTATTTCGATAGATTCCAGGTTATTTATTAACATGTTAACATAACATACTAGGTTATACCCGCGGTTTCACCTGCATGAAATATTGGCCCCTGACCCATCACTTCGTATCCTATTGTCCGCCGGCGCTGTTACTTCGTTTACGCTTATTGTTATTTCGACAGTTTTTTTTCTTTTTAACCGACTTCAAAAAAAGGAGGAGGTTCTGAATTTGACTGTTTTTATGTTTGTTACCTCAGAACTTTTGACTGGGTGAACCGATTTTGATGATTCTTTTTTTTTAAAGCTAGTGCTTCCCGTGTGATCCCATTTTAATTTGGTTCCATTCTGACGATGGAATCCATGTGAAGACCACATAAGTCTTAAATTTGCATTCAGTATGTGCGCGATAAATAAATGAATAACGCGATTAGATCAGTGCGGGGTACATACCATAATTAAAATGTTAAAAATAAAAAGTTAAAAAATTAATTACAACCGACATCCTTAAAAAAAAAAAAACACTACAAAGTGAAAAATTCCTTTAATTTCGGAAGTCGGTTTTTTATACGTTATTAGTAAGAACAAAATTCTTAGTAATTAATTACGATCTAACCAAACTTAACTTAACTTAATATGTTACGTAATAGATTATGTTAAAACTAAGAATAACGTGCATTTGCACTTTTATACAGGGAAGTCGGTGACAAAAAACCTTGAATACAGATCCTAAGACACCAGATCCTCTTCTTAAGTTTTTTTGCTTAGCCTTTAGCGTGATGTTAGATAGCATATGACAATCCTCAAGATTTGGGCTACCAAATGCAGATAGAATTCAAATCTGACTGGTAGATCGCCCAGAGTGGGTTGTCTGCTGAAGATTACCTGCTTCCAAACTTAAAAACAAGCAAATTTAACTTCTATATAAAATCTATACTAATATTATAAAGCTGAAGAGTTTGTTTGGTTGAACGCTATGACCTCATGGACTACTGAATTCGAATTCAAAAATTCTTTTAATGTTGCGTAGTCCATTTATCGAGGAATAGGCTATATAACATTACGCTATGACCAGTAGAAGCGGAGCAGCAATGAAAAATGTTACAAAACGGGCACATTTATCACGAAATTAAAAGCGGACAAAGTCGCGGGCAGATAGATAATAATAATATATGTGACACTTGGTAGCTTCCAATTAGAGAAGTATTTTTTGAAATCGTATCAGTAATTACGAAGATTAACCCACAAAACTCACAAATCTTACCTCTACACAGTGACATTTTAATTGTCTTACAACGGCAACCCACTTCGTGTAACCAATGACTACTACACATCTATAAGAAAAAACCGGCCAAGAGCGAGTCGGACTCGCGCACCGAGGGTTCCGTACAAACCTGTAGGTATTCTCGGTTTAAAAATAAATGTATTTTTTTAATTTTTATATTTCAGTTGATTGAATGTAAGGTAAATTGCGGTTTACGATTTATGACGTTTTAAAAAAAGTACTCACTCGATCTCGTTCAAATCAATTATCGGTGGTAGTTTACACGGTAATCTATACTATTAATTTTATAAAGTTGAAGAGTTTGTTTGTTTGTTTGTTTGATTGAACGCGCTGATCTCAGGAACTACTGGTCCGAATTGAAAAATTCTTTTTGGGTTGGGTAGCCTATTTATCGAGAAAGGCTACAGGCTATATAACATCACGCTACAATAAAGAGTAGCGGAGCAGTAATGAAAAATGTTGCAAAAACGGGGAAAATTTATTCCTTTTGAGAGTTTCCGTTGCGTGCGCTGCGTAAACGGTTAAAGTGACGCAAAAATCATGTATGACGGAATTGTTCCTTTTAAAAAGTTCTAAAAAAAAGTCCGCGAGAGCATATGTCTATCTTTTAAGGTTGACTCACTATAACTCAAAAGGAGCGAGCAGCAACGAAAAATGGACGAAAACTAGCAGGCAAATTGATGCGACGGGAAGGGTCAGGGGAGCAAAAATTTGACGCGGACGAAGTCGCGGGCAGAAGCTAGTGTACATCATATTTTTTTTAGTTTTATCATTCTCTTATTTTAGAAATTACGGGGGGGGGGGGGGGACACATTTTACCACTTTGGAAGTGTCTCTCGCGCAAACTATTCAGTTTAGAAAAAAATGATAATAGAAACCTCATTACCATTTTTGAAGACCTATTCATAAATATCCCACACGTATGGGTTTGATGAAAAAAAAATTTTTGAATTTCAGTTCTATGTATGGGGAACCCCAAAATGTATTGTTTTTTTCTATTTTAGTGTGAAAATCTTAATGCGGTTCACAGAATACATCTACTTACCAAGTTTCAACAGCATAGCTCTTATTGTCGGAAAAAAGTGGCTGTGACATACGGACGGACGGACAGACAGACAGACAGACATGACGAATCTGTAAGGGTTCCGTTTTTTGCCATTTGGCAACGGAACCCTAAAACTGAACATTTGAATAACTAAAAAATCAAAATATTATTCATTATTATGACGCATGACGTAGTTTGAAATTTGATATTTTGTCTCATGGAAAATGGAGATGGAATGATCTAGTCGACTCGTGCACTGGGTAGGTATGTTCTCTACCGTATGTTGCGTAAATATTATTAACAGGCTGTTTCATAATTCAAATGCATTATTTATTTTTCTTAGTGCCTATTATCTTAATTAATGGTAACATTTTTTTAATCATGCCTAGAGGTATATTATGTCAGATACATTGAGTGGACAACCTTTGTAAGACGACTAGAATGTCACGGTGTATATATAAAATCCTTAGTATATAACATAATAAGCTGAAAAGTTTGTTTGTTTGTTTGAACGCGCTAATCTCTGGAACTAGTAGTCGTATTTAGATTTAAAAAAATTGTATATGATAGCCACTTTCATGAGGAAGGATATAGGCTACTTAACATTACGCATTCCTTGGGAGTCGAGCAAAAAGAAAAAAAAAGAAAGCCAGAAAGAACGCTAAGCAAAAACGACGAGTTAGGGGAATAAGTTTCACGCGGCCAAAGTCGCGGGTAGAAACTAGTTATTAAACATTGATAAGAAGTAAGTACCTATTTATCATTTCACCATCAAACACCATTACTCTCTCCTATCCATACTTTAACATCGGAAGAAGACGTAAAAAGGCAACCCCAATAAAAATATGACTTTTATATTCAATCATGACCTCTAAAAATACCTGAAAAGCCTATAAAACCTTCAGTAAAATAAAAACCCAAATTCTATTACATAAATATGACAACTATTTATCTAAAGAAATAAATATATCACTTTCACATTTTAAATTGCGTGCCTACCCTATATTTTATGAGGGTCATCAAGTAAGCAGGTAATTGCGAATAAAAAATGGTTCGGGTTATACCTTAGGGATGGCACAATCTGTTCTGTCTTATTATCGTAAAAACAGGGCGATCTAAAGGTCTTTAGTGCCCCAATGGCGGCACTTCGGGAAAATTTCGAGGACTTTTTCATGGTGATTTGAAAAAGGGAATTGTGTATGTATAGAATACTTATATTTGAATGAATTCTATTGGAAGGAGGCTTGAGGAAAATATTAGATGTCAATAATTGGGACGAGACAAGAACGAGTATTTGGGCTTTATTCTCAAAATGGGACGGGATGAGTCTGTGGATGACAAAACTGTTTATCAGATTGGATGATTATTATGTAACTCGCTTTTTCCAGCGGCTTATCCCGCGTGGATGTCGGAAATTATATCTCGGGATGTATTTCTGGTATTAAAAGTTAATATCTGGATGACCGAGCTTTGCTCGGTATTTTTTAGTAAATTGTGTTTAAAATAATAAGTTTATGTTCAAGTTGATTATCGATAAAGTTGGTCATTGAAAACACGAATAAAACGACATTTTATAAAAATGAATCCTAGCTAGATCGATTTATCGCCCCCGAAACCCCCTGTATACTAAATTTCATGAAAATCGTTGGAGCCGTTTCTGTGATTCAGATTATATATATATATATACAAGAATTGCTCGTTTAAAGATATAATAAGATTAACTGTGTGCCAAATTCCATACAAACTCGGTTTTTTTTACGCTTGAGTAATACATACATTTTTTTTTGGGTGGGTAATCATCAAATGACATCTCTCTCTCTGGGCGGAGCGAGAGCACGTGTCAGACTTTTACCGTCTAAAACCCACCCGTGTTTCTTCTGTTGCCTGTGCCAGGGACACGGTAACTCTTTCGAACAATTCCGTAACAATGCATACATACAAACATTTTTCACATTAATAAATTAGCATTGGAGGATAGGATATAAAATATTTAACAAAAAGAACTACATATTTAGACTAGCTAAAAATTAAATGAGTAACTAAGTATAAATCTAAAAACAAAAGGACACTCAGACGTCAAAGTTTTCGTCTGTATAGCTGTTATCTAAATATGTACGTGCTCAGAAGACTGGCGGCATTGCCAGGTTGAATGGCAATGCTAATTCTTTGGAAAGAACAATCTAGCCGTCGTAAAACGTACGTACGTTGCTGATCGTAATTAATCAGGCTAGGCTTTTCCCATACTACTTTCAGATCGGTTAATATCCAATTAAAAAAATCAATAAGCTCCAGATGAATGGCAAAAAGTGGCTTGACACTGATTTTTATCTTAAATCAGCAAAGATTAAAAGCTTTAGGCCGTTTACCAAGTCTTAGCTTCTTAATAAGCAAGTTGGAATATGTACATAATTAACATACATAATCACTCCATCTTCTAAGTACTTTCAGTTTGGTTCTCTTTTAAATTTTTTTTTGTTTTTCAAGATATTTTCGTGAAAATCGTGTTTTTTCGTTTTATTGCTATCCTATTGATTCTGGCCAGGTTAAAAGCATTAACACATAACATCACGCCTTGTTTCCCCGAAAGGTTAGGCAGAGGTGTACCTAGAGTACACCCACATTTCGCTTGTTATGTTTAAGTCCCATGTAATAGGGGGCGAGCCTATTGCCATCAACCGGGCACAAATCCAGACTCCAGGCTACTACTGAGAAATTCTAGATAGAAAAACCCAATAACACTTTGCCCGACCTGGGAATCGAACCAAAGACCTCATGCTCAGCAGTAGCGCTTTGTTACCACTTGACCAACGAGGCAGTCCGGAAGGGATGAAAAGTATGTTCAAAGATTCTGTTACATACATAACATACCTAACAAGCTAATAAAACGTTTAAAAAAAGTGGCTTGACACCGATTTTTATCTCAAATAAGCAGAGATTAAAAACCTTTAGGCCGTTCGCCAAGTCTCAGTTTCTTAATAAGCAAGTTGGAACTTATTATGCAGGCGCCGTTCCTCTGTCGGTATTAATATCACATTATTTACGACTAATGGCTTATTAATACCTTGTTACTTGGCACTATTTATCTTCCTTTACCCGTGTTTAGTTTTCAGGCTGGTTGTTAAGTAATAACCGCCGCCCGGATCGTTCTATCAGGTTAAGCTATGCCTGCCCCAGTTGTTTCACGGATGGGTGGCCATCTTTACATACCAAGACCCTTCCGTGCTTCGGAAAGCACGTTAAGTCGTTGGCCCCGGCTGTCATCCATGGATCTACGATACGTTACTTAGGTTAAAAATGATGGCGACCTGTGTTTAGTTTTTGGTTTGCTACCAATATTTAGTTCGTTCTCCTTTTTAGGGTTCCGTAGCCTTATGAAAAAAAAACGGAACCCTTATAGATTCGTCATGTCTGTCTGTCTGTCTTTCTGTCCGTCCGTATGTCACAGCCACTTTTTTCTGAAACTATGAAAGCTATGCTGTTGAAACTTGGTGAGTAGATGTATTCTGTGAACCGCATTAAGATTTTCACACAAAAATAGAAAACAAAAACAATACATTTTGCGGTTCCTCATACTTATAATTGAAACTGAATTTTTTTTTTTCATCAAACCCATACGTGTGCGGTATCTCAGGATAGGTCTTCAAAAATGATATTGAGGTTTCTAATATCATTTTTTTAGTTTGCGCGAGAGACACTTCCAAAGTGATAAAATATGTCCTCCCCTCCGTAACTTCTAAAATAAGAGAATGATAAAACTAAAAAATATTTATATGGTGTACATTACCATGTAAACTTTCACGGAAAATCGGTTTGAGATCTAGTAAGTAATTTTTTTTAATACGTCATAAATCGTAAACCGCAATTTACCTTTCATTCAATCAACTCAAATATGAAAAAAAAAAACATTTAATTTCATAAACATAAACCTTATGCATAAACCGCGAATAACTACAGGTCTGTACGGAACCCTTGGTGCGCGAGTCCGTCTCGCACTTGGCCGGTTTATTCACAAAGCCACAAAAAATTATGAGAATAGTTCGTGCCAAAAATTTAAAATATTTGTAAAAAAGATGGTGGCTGCCTATGGTGCGTGAGAGTTTCATTACGTATTGCCACGCGGAGGCTATATTTTAATAACCTATCGTCGGTGATCACTGTTCTCAGTTCTTTTCAAATCGAGATCTACATAAAGATGAGCGAAACACAGTTGCAATCTGCCCTCCGTTTTATAAACGTTGCTCATAGTTTAAACTTCTCGTAAATGTTTTGGTGAGAAACAGGAGCAGTGCTGGCCAGCGGTATCCCCCGACTTAATGAGTTTATAGGTCGTGAGTTTCTTTGTATAAATCATTTCATGACCAATGCTATCAAAAATCAGATAGGTAAAAGAATTTATCGCCGGCTGGAAATCATCATTCATCAACTCAAAATGCGAAGAAGCCTACTTAAGGAAATTTCTAAACGGCTGGTGGACAGTTCCCGTGACCCAAGAGCTGGTTTTTACCTTGGCCAGAGGCTAAGCATTGCCATACAACATGGTAATGCCGCCAGTCTCTTAGGTACATTACCAGTCGACAGCGTTGCGGATGATATTTCGACGCTATTTTTTAATTTGTAAATAGTATTAGTTAATTTAGGTTATAATTTTGTTTCTTCGTTAATTTAAGTCTGTAAATAATAAATAGAAATGCGAAGATATGTGACATCTATCAGCACGCACTGGGCCCGCCTGGTAGATTACGGCCCACTCAGGAAGGAGACTGTGTTCCAGTAGAAAGAATAATAACATTTAGTTAAAAACTTCAGGCTGAAATGTTTAATTCTAACAACATACCAGCTTGGTTTTCTTGCCAAAGCTAACGTTCCGCTCTAAAACTACATTAAGTGTCGTCTTTTAAAATATACTAGCTTCTGCCCGCGACTTCGTCCGCGTCAATATTTCTGCTCCCCTGACCCTTCCCGTCGCATCGAATTGCGTGCCAGTTTTCGACCATTTTTAGTTGCTGCTCCGCTTGATTGTAGCGTGATGTTATATAACCTATAGCCTTCCTCAATAAATAGGCTACCCAATACAAAAATATTTTTTCAATTTGGACCAGTAGTTCCTGAGATTAGCGCGTTAAACCAAACAAACAAACAAACTCTTCAGCTTTATAATATTAGTATAGATAGTATAGTAGTAGACCTAAATTATGGTGTGCAATATAAATTGATAGCACCTACTTTTCTTATTAGGTAGGAACACTTTACGAACCACTGAACCGCGATAGGCACCGCTGCTAACGAACACGGGCACTTTAATAAGGCATAGCGTTTGGACATATTCAGTGAAATATAAAATACATTTTTAAAAAGCTTTTATTAGCTTGGTATCTTATACCTTTAAACGAGCAATTCTTGTATATATATATAATCTGAATCTCGGAAACGGCTCCAACAATTTTCATGAAATTTAGTATACAAGGGGTTTCGGGGGCGATAAATCGATCTAGCTAGGATTAATTTTTATACAATGTCGTTTTATTAATGTTTTCAATGACCAACTTTATCGATAATCAACTTGAACATAAACTTCTTATTTTAAACACAATTTACCAAAAAATACCGAGTAAAGCTCGATCAACCAGATATTGTTCTTTTATTGCAATTCTTGTATATACCTATATATAATCTGAATCTCGGAAACGGCTCCAACGATTTTCATGAAATTAAAACCACAGGGGGTTTCGGGGTCAATAATTCGATCTAGCTAGGATTCATTTTTAGAAAATGTCATTTTATTCGTGTTTTCAATAATCAACTTTATCGATAAAATCAACTTAAACATAAACTTATGTTTTTTTTTTAATAGAGGAATAATAACAAAATGTAATTTGTATTTAAATGTAATTTAAAAAGAAATAATTTACAAAAAAATTAAAACCAAGCAAAGCTCAGTCATCCAGGTACTGTTCTTTTATGTACGTCTGTTACGGAATATTACAACGTGATTTTCACCTTTCAAAACGTCGGATTCATTTAAAACTTAACACACTTCTCAAGGACCGATGAAAATATAATCATTTCATAAACGTGTGCCACCGTGTGTGTGTGTGTGTATCCTGGACAGTACCACCAGGATAGCAAAAAAAAACACGCTTTGTAGCTAGCCGAACTTTAAATAGAAAAATAAATAATACTTTAAAAAGAAATAAAAGAGAAGACTACCAGAGAAAACTAAATCTATACTGATATTATAAAGTTGAAGAGTTTGTTTGTTTGGTTGAACGCCGTAATCTCAAGAACTAATTGGTAATCTCAAGAACACCGCATTGAAAAAATATTTTTGTGTTGGGTAACCTATTTATTGAAGAGGACTATAGGCTTATTAACATTACGCTATGACCAAAAGGAGCGAAGCAGCAACGAAAAATGGACGACAACTGGCAGGCAATTCAATGCGACGGGAAGGGTCAGCAGAGCAGCAAACATTTGACGCGGATAAAGTCGCGGGCAGAAGGTAGTAGAAGGTAGTATCGAATAAAAATACCTCAAACAGCTTCACTCAGCACTCTTTTAATTCTATTATTTTCCTATTTTTTAGTTAGTTTTCCTATGGAAGCGTGTATTTCCTCTTTTAAAACTGTTATTTATTAATTGTAAATTGTAGACTATAAGCTACAGTTATCAGCCATGAAAGTTTGAGTGTCATATTGCATAGAAAGACGTGCTTAGACAAAAGCATTGTATATCAGTAGAATATTCTTTCTTATATGTCAATCGACGTAACCTTTTCCCAACTATGTTGGCGTCGGATTCCATTCTAATCAGATGGAACTGAATACCAGTAGTTTACATGAAGCGAGTGCCTATCAGACCTCCACAACCCAGTTACTAGATAATATGATACCCTTTAGTAAAATAATACTGGTTGTCAGAGTTTCGGACTTCTGACGACCCGTATCGACTGCCAAAGATCCATAAATTGACAGCCGGGAACAACGGCTTAACGTGCTTTCCAAGACACTAAGGTCGTGTAGTAAAAATTGGTCACCCATCGACGGACCAACCGCGGTAAGCGTAACTTAACATTATTATTCAGTAGGTCTTGGTAAGATTTATATTTCTTTGGTATTAGTACACCCGGTGCCCAACTCATAATCTGAATAGTCAGCGCCGAAGTGGTGCAGACGAGAGGCGAATGAACATATTCCCAAGATTGGTGCCTTGTTGGTTGCACAAATGTTGCTTAAAATATTGTAATATCGATGAGGCAAAGCTGTTCACATACACTAAATAAAATTAAAAGTCATTTATTAGGTATAACTACGCGGAGAGTCAGCACTTTTGTACGACAAAATTCCCAACTAAGTCCCCTGTAGTACAGCTGACTGTTAAGTTAGAAGACCTTTTTATAAAACAGTTAGTAATTTAAATGACGAAATACAAATCATAAAATTTTATTATTTTCATAGCATACGCCATTATATCTCAGGACAGCAAATCAATGCCATCAATTGGCTGAATAGTTAATATTATATCCACGGAATTAACTATGTCTAATTATTTGTATCAAAGGCCTAGCTATTGCCAGCAGCTTCTCCTGTGTGGAGGTCAAATATTATCTCACGGGATCGTACAACCGGGATAGAAATTTTATCTTAAGCCGTTGACCCATTTTTGCGTGATTGAGTAACCAATACACCATCTAAACATTCATACTTTCAAATATATAATATAAGTAGGATGATCCAACGTGATGTCTTCAAGCATGATCCCACTGAAATTGAAGCCAAATCTCCCCCAAATTTAAACTGAGAACCAAAAAATAAAATACGCGAGTCACCCCCCACGTTAACACATTCAAAATAACAACATACTATATTTTCCTGTTATGCGGCACAAAATTGTTACATACAGAAGGAGAACTCTGTACAAAAGTTCTAGAACTGGCGCACGCACACATAAGCACATTTTGCCAAACTTCTTGGCAGTATATGGTTAGGTATAAATGAGACCAAAAACAGCGATCTGAGAAGACTGCACGTCGCAAGTGCGCTTGCACTTGCTGCAAACCGTATTTAAGATTGCGTGCGTTTTCATTCGTTCTATCAATTCAACCTTCTGTATCCAATTTGTGTGTTCGATGTCATTGTGATGAAGGAAAGACCTTGACTACAGGAGGGATAATTTAATTTAATTTTCGATTACGTTACCAAATTCTCCAAAAGATCTTTTGTAACAAGATAAGGAAAGGCGTTAGGTTGACAATTCTGGAGGCACTTTTGAAATGCATGATTCTGTCGAATTTTTAATATTTTTTGCTGTGGGGATTTCTACTGTTGTTGGAGTATTTATTATTAAATTTATTGTTGAGCTTCTTAACCTGCACTTCAGTATATCGGTCGATCTATGGATGGGTCGCGTTAAGATCTGTGGGGATAATATCGGCGTAGCTACTACATTATTCTCGTGACCCGATCCCAATTTACTTGTGATGGGGCTTCATTTCTTCTTCCGTACTTATCGATTAGTCACCATCTCACTATCATAAGCATAGCCTACAGTAATTCCATTGCTGGGACACTGGCCTTTACTTTTTGAGAGGGAATAGATCGTACTCTATCACGCAAGCCAAGTGCGGGTTGGTAGATGTCATCCATTCATAGCCAGATTCGTACCCATATCGTCTTTCGCACAGTTCATCCATCGTTTTTTTTGGTCTTCCTGAACTTTTCTTTATCCATTCATATTTATAAATACTTCAAACTTGATTAACAAAATTTTCCTCATCCTTGCACAGCACATGCCCATACCCATGACCACCACATTCCACATAAGTTTATTGTCACCAGCACCGGTGCCTCTTTCAGACACCTCTTTATCTTTCAGACCTGTTGCAGCAGGTGGATTTGTGATCGTAGTTGCAGATGTTGTAAAGATGCACGCATACATATGCAGCTTATAATATTCCCACTGCTGGCACACTGGCATCCTCGCTGTAAGTGTGAGTGGGCCATATTCTACAGCACGAGCCCAGTGCGGGTTGATAGATGTCACATGTCCTCGAATTTTTGGTACTAAAACATGCCGCGCTCAAGATGTTTTCCTTCACCGTTTTAAAAGCAATAGTGATGAAGTTATTTTCACAAAGTAGTAAAGTTTGTAGACCACTTCCTATTTCATTAAGCACCTGGTACTTGTTGACAGGCTTACGCTGATCTCCCATACCAATGAACATTGTTATTTTAAACCATTGTAAAACTCAAATATTTTTAAAATAGTAACCGTCAAACCGTGGAATTGTTTGCCGGCTCTTCTCCATAGGAAATAACCAATTGGAACCGTGCACCTAGTTTCTGTCGTTTCATCAATGCCTGTCGTGGTTTATGTAAAATATTTTAATTTTGAAAGCGGCTGACAGCGTTCGAACCTTCGACTTACAACTCGCAAGTCGCGGCCGACTCCAATGTGCCACCACTGCTCTCTGAAGGCATATGCACAAGAGATGTCAACAACTTTTCGTCGTTCGGCGCCAATATTATTAACACACCGGAAGACCATGCCAAACTCACGATGTGTCAAGCTCCATCCTATAAGAAAGCAAATGAAATGCAAGTTTAATATAACATGTTCACCTCAATTGACAAGTTGAAGTCACATCCGTTACCCGCGAAATTAGTGTCACCGTTTGAACTGAAGTTTAGTTTCGGCTGGAGCCGGAAGTTCACTGTCGAGCTCAACATATGTTGACAGTGTAGTGTTTTAAAAATGTTAAATATATTTCGAAGAATGGTACATTTATGTATTAATAATAATAAAGAAAACTAGAATACCTTCTCTTTATTTCTAAAACATTATAATACATATAAATAGTTTAATGAGTAATTCCTATTGACTTGCCTTCAAGAATCGATATGTTATAGTTCACCCACTTTTTCCTTTTACCCACAACATTAAAAATTGTGTGTCTAATATTAAAATACATATTTACGTGTACCTGCCTTCCTCATAAGTAATTCTTATATTTAGTTTTAAGATTACCTTGTATTTCTCATATTAAGTGAATCGAATTCTTTTTTGAGAAATAAATGTCTTAAATCGTAATAAACAACTTCTAACGAAATATGTTATTTTGTAAGTTCTTCAGAAAGGTCAGGTGCGTAGTACTCGCAACTGGCGTGTGTGTATAGCCAGATGTATGAAAGTAAACAAGGCATATATATAGCGTATGATATTGTGACTAAGTTTAATGTGTAGGGGCGCTGACGCTTCATTTTGTATTCGAGTTAAATGCGCAGTGCCCGGCGACGGACAGTTCGCTCACAGACACCATCACCTATAGACGCGAGTTGAGTTGCCCGTTCTCTCGACGTACACACTTTTTAAATCATGTTGGGGTCACCAATTTTGTGGGTGCGTATATGTAGTTCTTTAGGTGTGTGTGTACGGAGAGAAATCAAATATCGATTAGATTTGAATATATACTTAACTATAGGTGATGGTGTCTGTGGGCGAAGGTTTTTTTTGTAGTGTAGGGGCGCTGACGCTTCATTTTGTATTCGAGTTAAATGCGCAGTGCCCGGCAACGGACAGTTCGCCTACAGACACCATCACCTATAGACGAGCTTACAATCTTACCAAATTCCTAGTGTAATTCGTTAAAGAAAGAAAGCATTTATTTGTCAGAATATTGTACAAAGTTGTTATGTGGATTATTACGCTCAAAATATTCTGCCGTTTCCGGCGTACAAATATGGTTTTGAAATTATGGGTCATCAAGTAAGGTTGCGTGAAGTAAAGTATATATTCAAATCTAATCGATATTTGATTTCTCTCCGTTCACACACATACCTAAAGAACTAAATACATGCACAAAAAATGCATTGACTGCCTCATTGGTCTAGTGGTTGCAAGCGCTACTGCTGAGAATGAGATCCTGGGTTATATTTCCAGTCCCAGCAAAATGTTATTGAGGTTTTTTCATCAGGGATTCTTAAGTAGCAGCCCGGACTCTGAATTTTGTGCCCAGCTGGCAACAGGCTCGCTCTATATTACATGGGACTTTATCACAACTGGCGACGCGTGTGCTACATGTCAAGGCTGACAGCCAGTCTTACCAAGTTTTATCGTGTTACCCAGATACTGGGTTGTGGAGGACAGATAGGCAGACACTCCATGTAAAAGACTGGTTTTCAGCTGCATCCGGTTACAATGAAACTTAAACTCAACATAGTAGGAAAAGGCTAGGTTAGGAAATCAATAATATTTTTGCAATATTTTTTTGTGGAAGCATCGAGACAGAGTTGAATCAATCTGGATTCAACGCTCTCATAACTCGATGCATCCACAAAAAAAAAAAATGCAAAAATATGATTGATTTCTCTAACCAAATTGATTGTTGAATATATTCATCGTTACACACCTGAAGGTTACATGTTTAATTAGAGCCACGTAACGCTCCACTTGACAATAGTTATCAATTAACGTGACAAGGTGTATTTAAATTACGTGTCAAACGACTGTAACTAACGCTAGAAACTTGCTCAAACACTATCGCCGTTTGAACATGGACAAGACATAATCACCATTCCAGTCAATTGACAGTAACTCACCCTTACAACTCGCTTTAACACTATAACGGTCTGAACATAACTTTATATTTGAAGAGCGGGAACAAGCGAGCGTGGTATTAAATTTCAGCGAAGATTTAAGATTAGTGCAGCAGTTTGTTGAATATATAGTAGTGTTCAGACGGTGATAGTGTAGCAACTTGTGTTGTTGCTGAATATTGCAGAATTAACTGCTATTTATGTTTCCTTGCTGACAAAATGAGATCTTAAATGGCATTGCAGAGTTAGTGATATGTGGAATTGTGCTCGTAAACGCATTTCGTGATGCATGGAAAACTTTTAGCGTAGAGTTATGTTTAAATTTTGAACAATAATACCTACATATATACAAATCGTAATCGTTCATCGTGAGTGTAAAATTCGGTCCAGTCATTTCTGAGATAATCTGGAATAAACAGTCAGACTGACAAAAGTTAAAAAAACCGTATAATTATACTTTTGTACGCATTTAGTAAAATTATGAAATGTTTTTTTTTTTTAAATCACTCAACTTTTTTTCTTCTTTTGAAGTATTATAAACTGTTATTTATTTTTTATTTTAATTTCGTTTACGCGGTAAAGTGAGTTTTGTGTTGGAATAGATGAGACCCGATAAGTTGCGCAACTGCTGCCTTCCTTGGATGTGGTAGCCGTTTCGCCGGTACCGTTTCAAATACAAAAAAAACCTTACCTAATCCTGAAGGTTCTGGTCAGGATAACGAGACAGACGTATTAAATTATTGAATTGTCATTGGCCCTTGACAAGCCCAAAATTTTAAGTTGATCTGATGTTTTGAAGTTGGTAAAAAATCGCGTTCAAAGATTCTGTTGTTGTTGTTCTGTTGTTTCTGTTCTGTTGTTCTGTTTCTGTTGTTGTAATTGTGTTGTTTCGTTTAATGATATATAAAAAAACCGACTTCCTCAAAAACACTAGAAAGTGAAAAATAACTTTAATTTCGGAAGTCGGTGTCATAGGATCTGTATTTGAGTTTTTTTCCACCGACTTCCGAAATTCAAGTTTTTTTTTCACTTTCTAGTGTTTTTGAGGAAGTCAGTTTTTTTTTTGTAACCAAGTTTTTATTTTTTACTTTTAGTTATGGTATCTACCGCGCACTAATTTCTATACCACTAATCGCCAGGTTAAATTTAATACTTTACTACTGCTGTAAATCGTTGAGGAATTCCCTTGACTGTCTGTATATGGTCTCCATCTTCAGAACTCTAATGGTACTTATAAGCCTTATGGGAGCTTTCTCATCAATAGAAATGAATCAAGTTCAAACAACAGGTAATTGCTCTAAGTCGTTGAGGAGTTCCCCCGATTGTCTTTCGGCTCCATCATCAGATCAACTCCAGGCCTTAATTAAATAGTAGTGATAAAATTGGAACTTTGAACCGTATAAAGTAGGCCCAACAATAGGGAACTGCTGTAAATCGTTGAGGAATTCCCTCAACTGTCTATGGTCTCCATCATCAGACCTGTAATGGCACTTATAGCCCATATGGGTGCAAAGTTCCCATCAATAGAAATGAATTAAGTCCAAACACGGGGTAGTTATTATTAAAATAGGGACAACATGCACTATAATATAAATAAAGAGCCGGATACCAGATCCTAAAATTAACCTACTTACGCTACCGCAACTTCTGTAACGATTTATTAAAAAGGATAACATCGGATTATGAAGAAAATGATTTTGAAAAGGCTAAATGCAATCCTAAAAAAATGTGGGAAACTGTCCGTAGTGTAACTGACACCAAAAGCGTGCGGTCGACATCAACAGAACTTTTATCTCTTGAAACCTGCCCCAGTAGGTCCGTCAACAAAGTTAACACGTTCTTTGCAAACGTTGGTATAAATCTAGGAAACAATTTACCTGATTTAAATTCCCCCCAGTCTGTCGATATCCACCAACAAAATACGGTCAACTCAATGGTTCTTCTAGAAACAGACGAAGAAGAGGTAAATTCAATAATAAATAGCCTCCGGATGGACAGTGCTACGGGCTGGGTATACCACCAAAATTATTAAAATACGCTAGCCACATCCTAATTCCACCTATCACACGTATTTGCAACCTGGCCATATCGACAGGTACATTTCCCAGTGCTCAAAAAAACCATAGTACATCCAGTACACAAGTCGGGTGACAAAAATAAGGTCACAAACTGTCGCCCAATTTCAGTCCTTCCAGCAATCTCCAAAATTCTGGAAAGAATAATGTACAAACGCCTTAATAACTACCTAAACAAACACAAAATAATTTCCCAAAACCAGTTCGGATTCAGACGCGGATTATCCACAGAGGATGCAGTGTCATCTTTACTGGATTTTGTAGTTAATAAAGTCGACAATAAGCTCAAGTGTCTAGGAATCTTCTTAGAGCTATCGAAGGCGTTCGATACAGTGTCTGTTCCTCTACTTCTTTCTAAACTTGAGTCCATCGGAGTGCGAGGCATCGCTCACGACTTATTTAAAAGCTTTCTGACTGATTGGATGTAGTGCGTTAGGATAGGGGAGTACGTTAGCGAAGCAAGTCCTGTGATCGTCGGAGTTCCGCAAGGAAGTTTGCTCAGTCCTCTGCTTTTTCTGATCTACGTCAACGAACTCTGTCAGCTGTTCCTTTCATCTACAAAAATAATAGCCTACGCCGATGACACGGCAATTCTATCTAATGGCTGCGACTGGGCCTCAGCTAAAGAGGCAGCTGAAAAGGCACTTGGCGAAGTGATGTTATGGCTAGAGCAAAACAGACTCACACTAAACGTAGCAAAAACTAATTTTATCACCTTTGGATCAAAACGTTCCACCCTACCACAAGACGGTTCACTACTTCTTAAAGCCCACAAATGTTCCAACCATTTCGCCCCTTGCACATGCCCCATTGTAACTAGAGCACCAGTGGTACGGTATCTCGGCCTTCAATTAGATGCCTATCCAGGAAAAAACATCTGCAAACAGTGTCCGCACGAATACGAAAACTTATTTTTCTGTTTAAGAAGTTGAGGGCAAACAGTGAAGTCCTTAAAATTGTTTATTCGGCACTTGCCGAATCAGTCCTGAGCTATTGCATCACTGCCTGGGGAGGAGCCGCCAAAACCGATATTATACAGGTGGAAAGAGCCCAGAGAGCCGTAATTAAAGTAATCCTAAAAAGACCCTTTAGATTCCCAACGCGGCAACTTTACAGGGACTTCAAAACACTAACGGTTCGACAATTATACATACAACGTGCAGTCATGCGAAAAACCGCAATTCTTCCATACAGAGTAAATAACAGCTCGCCAGTAAGAAGAAGACCCAAACCGGCTTGTCCCACAACGCACACAAAAACTACATTTGCTAGACGTCACTACCCATACCTAAGTGCTCTTATATATAATAAATTACATCAAAAATATAGCATACATACACTAAACACACACAAATGTAAAAAAATAATTAAAAAATTCCTCCTCACCCTAAACTACGCTAAAACAGAATTACCGATGAAACCCCAATACAAATAAATAATGTATTAGTATTACGAACACTCACACACCTCTCTAAACACACACGACACGCATCACACACACATCACACACGTTCACACACAACTCACACGTTTACACACATCACAGACACACATACACTTTCCCCATTACACTAAATTACACGTGCTTACTCACACACTACTGCAGCTGTTACACGTTTTAGCTCTCTAGTTTTGTAAAATATACGGACGAATGGATGGCCCCTATAACACAGGATTTTCCTAGCATCGGGATCATTACTCACAAAACTTGAGCATAAATGTAATATTTAAGCGTAACATGCATGGTATTTCTCCTTTTTTGTTAAATAAATTATTATTATTATTATTTATTATTAATTGCTGTAAGTCTTTGAAGAGTTCCCTCGACTGTCTTTCGGCTTCATCATCAGAGCAACTTTGGACCTTCATTAAATAGTAGTGCTTTAAGATAATTAATGAAACTAGTGATCGCCCATTGGTCGAAATTCGACCGTACTTCTTTCAGAATAGAAATACATTATTTAATGAAAAAAAATTAAATAATAATAAATATAAAAAAATATGGTTATATTTGACATTCAGTAACACTATAGATACATAATATTAAAAACAAATATTCTCGATATGATCATAGATTTTAAAAATGAAATAGGTTATATAATATATCTATAAAATTAATTTATTACCTATGGTTATACTTGACATTCAGTAATAGTTAGGGAGCTGGCAAGCAAGATTTCGATATCGGCCGATGTCGGCCGATTTCGGCCTCGACTGCCACTATGGTGGCACTGCGTTGTAAAACAGCGTTTCAAAAATGTTTAAAAAAAAGGTGTGCTATATTATGCGCACACGTCTGCCTCTGGGGCTGATGATCACAGTCATCCTGGAAACAGAATGAATCGAAAAGGCAGACATCCAGGGCTCTGAATTTTGTAATATTCGTTGTTTACATTTATTTTTATGATTAAAAAAAAACTCTATATGAAGTGCACACTTGGCAGATTTGAATTATTCGATTAAAAACAATGAGAAGAACCACGGAAAAATAGTCTGCCAACATGTTACAACAACTATAAATAATAACAATAATCCCATGCAATACCCGCTGTCCCTTGTTCCGTGAATTTCAAAAAGTTATACAGCTGAAAATCAGTGAGCAAAGAGTCTACCACATGTTTTTTCGAATCCACACAGTCATAGTGAATCGAATGGGCGCAATGAGAACCGCGTGCAAATGACCTAATAGAGCTTTTTTGTTAACATTTTTACAACTCCGTCCATGATAATGCAGAGTCCTGAATGTCTGCCTCTTCGATTTTCTTCGTTTCCAAGATGATTGTGACCATGAACTCTAGAGGCATACATGTGCAAATGATTTAATACCCCGATTTTTTAAGCAACTTCTTCAATCCGCTGTAACGCGAAAACGCAGCGACATAGGACCTTAATTTATTGGACCAAATCGATTCGTAATGATTTAAACTGCAATCCACCTCGACGTGAAACGTGTGCAAATCATATACCGAAATGCTCGCCAGCTCCCTAACTATAAGACTATAGACACAAAATAAAGACAAATGTTCTCGATTGGACCATAAACAAAAGAATATCTATGCATGTGTGTATTAAATACACGGTAATGAATAGTAGTGTGTGTAACGTGTTATTTATTGAAAATAATATATTTTACGCATAATTTAAAAAAAATATTAGCATTTGTCACTTCTTCTCTGTATAAACTATAAGTGTGCGAAATTTCATACTCCTCCATCCGCCCAATTTTCGTAAAAAGGGATCCAAAGTTTTCGCTTCACGTATTAATATATAGATAAATAAAATACGCACTAGTCGCCTCTACGATTTTCGAAGGTGCCCTTCAACTTCTCTGGGATGCTATCATCAGATCCTGGTTTCCTTATCATGGAACCACCCTTGGGATATCTCGTTTCTAACAAAAAAGAATCATCAAAATCGGTTCATAAACGACGAAGTTATCGATGAAAACACATAAAAAATATATATATACGGTCAAATTGAGAAACCTCCTCCTTTTTTTGAAGTCGGTTAAAAATAGATACCGATGAAGCTCATAAAAGTGTGTTAAAAAGCTGTTATTCCGACGGTACAAATAGTAACTTCAATGTTTTTCAACTTTCACTGGCTGATAGCCGTTGTTATAAAAAAAAAAACATAGGCTTTTTGTAGGTACCAGCAGCACGTGGGATAATTTCCGACGTCTACGCAGTCGCTGGCACAGCAAGTACTAAATATAACCAAATACAAACGATACCTAAAATCAAAGTGACAAAGCGCCTACCTCAACGACCAAGTGTCAAACCTATTACAAACTGAGTTTAACCTAACATGATAGCTAGACCCAGATTAAACTTTCGTTAGGGAAGGCGCCGCCTAATAACTTGTACAGTTAGGACACGTCGTTAGGTCCGACCTTTTTGGAGTTCGAGGCCTTTCATGAGTATCGATTTCTTGTAAGTTAAGACTAAAGTTCTTGGTACTTAGAGATATTTTGTTGGTTTATTTGGAAGAAGTAAGTGCTAAATATTGTTTTTGATATAATGTTTACGATTGATGCGTGTTCGTTCTGTGTTTGAAAATGAGTATTTTTTTTACACATCTATACAACTAATCTATACAAATCTATACATGTATACAAATAAATAAAATTGGAGTGTCTGTTTGTAATATTAAGATAGCCACTTTTTACTAAGTGTATATGGATGTATACATGGTACATATACCAAAACAATTTTTTTTTACAATTTTTGTCGGTCTATCTGTCTGTTTGTTCCGGCTAATCTCTGAAATGGCTGGGCCGATTTTGACGGGACTTTCACTGGTAGATAGCTGATGTAACAAAGAGTAACTTACTTACTTTTATTATAGAAAAAATCTTTCTATTTAGAGAAATACCTGCGTTAATTTCCGACATCCACGCGGGCGAAGCCGCGGGTATAAGCTAGTTATCAGTATAAAATGGCTTTCAATTTTGACAGTTTATCATTGCGTTGTTAAGGTTGTTAAGGAGACATGTTTTTCAATCATTTATGAAGCAGTGGAGAAGCAAAATCCCATTACCCGTGGGTGTTGTACAATAAAGGTTTGCCAGGGTCGCGAGATTTGTTCGAAAGAGATACCGTGGCTCTGGCATAAAGGCAACTGAAGGAATACGGGTGAGTTTTGGTCAGTAAAAGTCTGACACGCCCTTTCACTCCGCCCAGAGCGAGAGACGTCATTTGACGATTTCCCACCCAGAAAAAGAGGGTGTTTTAACGTAACGTGTTCAACTGTACATGTTCTATTTCAGTTTCATTGTGACAGAACAATAAGATCCCTCTTAGTGTATTACAGGCTTAAAAGCAATTAATAATTTAAGTTATCTTCTAGTTATTGGGTATTTGTTTCCCAATTAAACGTATTGTATTGTCTTGTGGGTATTGACATTAATAACGCAAATAATGTAATTTAGGTAATAAATCTTATTTGTCTCAATGAAGCCGAAATACAATGTGTAATATGTTAGTAGGTATCTCAGCTCAGTCTAGCTTTAAATCGAGATTAATGACTAACTTCTGTTCTAGAATGTAGGTACATTTATAGCTGTAAATTTGGCTGTAATTTTCTACATAATCTTAGCTACGAACAGTTAAAGTCTGCAGCACCCCTAGCCAAGTTGATAATCTGCAATCGTTAACGCTAGTCGATCAACGTTAAGTCACGTGGTTAGAACAAACGAATAGAAAATTCGTAGCAAAGCTCGCATCGTTCAAAATGATAGAATGAATTGTTATCGTTTCTACAATGTTCAACACTAAATCCTTTGTTATAATGTGTCGTTTTTCTAAATACATTGTAGAACGAGCGGCCGACTCAGGCGCTTCAACATGGCTACCAACATATCGTTTTCTACAATTGCTGACACCCAGGCGTTACCGATTGGAGAACGGAATTCGACACAAAACGGTTGTAACTTGGCTAGGGGGGCAGGAGTCTTAATTAACGATACATGGGTTTTCTTTTTACCTGTGCTTACTCCTTCGGGGAAAGAAGGCGTGATGTTATAGTTTACTAGCTTTTCCCGCGGTTTCGCCCGCTTTTGATCTCGGATAATAAAATATTGGAAAGTACTATATTTGTTAATCCAGGTTATAAACGATCTCTTATCTCCTTGCCTGATTACATTAAAAAACGTTCAGTTGTTTTGGCACCAATCGTTAACATACATACATCCAGACAGAAAAAATTACAAAATCGTTTAATATGTATAGAATACCGAGTTTTGTGGGTGGGATATCATCAAATGACGTCTCCCGCTCAAGGGCGGAGCGGAAGCCCGTGTCAGACTTTTACTGACTAAAACCCAACCGTGTTCTTTCAGTTGCCTATATGCCAGGGCCATGGTAACTTTTTTGAACAGATCTCGCGACCCTGGCAGGGTACAGCGAGGGTTTGTGGCTAAGTCAATACACGGGACAGTAGATCAGGTTAAGTTACGCTTGCCGCGGTTGGTCCGAGGATGGATAATCATCTTTACATATCAAGATCCCACCTTCCTCGGAAAGCTCGTACAGCCTTTGGTTCCGGGGGTCGATAGCGGACTCCCGGCCACCGTAGGCACGAGCATGCGGGCGGCGAGCAATGAGTAGCTCGCCGCCCGGTAAGGGCCAGGCTTGGGTCGACGGCGCGTAGTGTTCCACGCCTCAAAGAGATGTCAGCAGAACTGAAGGGGTCTGCTAGGACCGATGCCTGCCAGGGTTGCGAGATTGTTTGAAAGAGACACCGTGACCCTGGCACATGGGCAACTGATGGAACACGGGTGGGTTTTAGTCAGTAAAAGTCTGACTCGTCCTCCCGCTCCACCCAGAGCGGGAGAAGTCATTTGATGATTTCACATGCAAAAAAAAAGCCTTTGGTCCCGGCTAGCGGCTGTCATTCGAGGATGTTTGACAGTCCCCACGGGTCGTCAGAAGCTCGTAATTCTGACAACAAGTCTTATCAAAGAGTATCGTATTACCCAGAGACTGGATTGTGGAGCATAGATAGGCAGTCGGTCCATGTAAAATACTGGTACAAAGTCGATCTTAAGATAGTTGGGAAAAGGCAAATAGATACTATAGAATGAAACGTGATTATTCCATTATTCCAAAACAAAACCCATTTTTAGTAGGCGTCCTCCAAAGGTCTGCCATAGTCACCTCGACTGCCAGGCGGGTTGGCGAACGCAGTATGGTGGTAAAATGCATAGAGAACGCTGCTGTCAATTCTCTAGCAAGTCCCTATGTCGCCTTTTACTACACCAACGGGAAGAACTTGGGTGGTGCTGTTCTTTACGTCCGGCACCACACTGGAGGTATACACCGTGAGATTTTAGGCGTCTTACAAAAGTTGTAACTCAATGTATCTCACATAATATACCTCTAGGCGTGATAAAAAAATTGTTACGATTAAGTAAGATAATATACTACTACTATGTACTAAGAAAAATAAATAATGCATTTTCGAATTATGAAACATCCTGTTAATAATGTTTACGGATCAGAGGGTAGAGAACATCTCGGGTCTAGATCATTCCGTCTCCATAAGACAAAATATCAAATTTAAAACTACATCATAATGAATGTTTTTTTTTTAGTTATTCAAGTGTTCATTTTCTTTCTTATGGATGTGTAGTAGTCATTGGATACAAGAAATGGGCTGCCGTTGAAAGACGATTAAAATGTCACGGTGTATATCTTATCTTATACCTTTAAACGAGCAATTCTTGTATATATATATATAATCCGAATCTCGGAAATGGCTCCAACGATTTTCATGAAATTTTGTATACAGGGGGTTTCGGGGGCGATAAATCGATCTAGCTAGGATTCATTTTTATAAAATGTCGTTTTATGCGTATTTTAAATAATCAACTTTATCCATAATCAACTTAAACATAAACTTATGTTTTTTTTTATTAATAGAAGAAAAATAACAAAATGTAATTTTTATTTGAATATAATTTCTAAACAAACACAATTTACCAAAAAAAAAATACCAAGAAAAGCTCGGGCATCCAGGTACTGAAGAATAAAGTGTGATTATTCCATTATTACAAAACAAAAACCCATTTTAACGTGAAGTAGGTTCTTCATACTCACAACATGTGGAATGCTCAGGGTTCCTCTTTACATACAAACAAAGCAACCTAAATGCATTTCACATAATACGAACCCTATTTCGAGAATGTTCCGTAATACTTTGACCGACAACAGCGGGAAATGGCACACATAGTTTTGCTTTTAATTTTATGTCTATTTTGTTGTTAAATATTTTTAGGTTTTTACATATTGTTATGTAGAATCATTATTTCTTTACTTAGTGTATTAATTCAGCAATTCAATTTTATTTGTTTGTTCATCATCTCAGCCGAAAGAAGTCCATTGCTGGAGGTAAGCCTTCTCCACCAAAGGTCTGCCATAATCGCCACGCCTGGCAATCTGCCGA
This sequence comes from Aporophyla lueneburgensis, assembly GCA_932294355.1. Taxonomy (NCBI): domain Eukaryota; kingdom Metazoa; phylum Arthropoda; class Insecta; order Lepidoptera; family Noctuidae; genus Aporophyla; species Aporophyla lueneburgensis. The sequence goes on along the minus strand of OW028751.1, from coordinate 26,053,574 downwards.
TTGGCAATCGCAGTATTTTGGTCAAATGAATAGAGAACGCTGCTGCCCATTCTCTAGTAAGTCCCTTAGTCGTCTTTTACGACACCCACGGGTAGAAATAGGATGGTGCTATTTTATACGTCCGGGACCCAAGATACGTTCCGTTTGTTACTTGCACATAATCAGAAAAAGGATATTACAGTGAAAAATAATATGTGCAAATTGGTCTGGATTAATGTATCAATATTTTTTTTTTAATTAAGTGTGTGATAAAATAAATGTAGCTATGCGAAATGGTGAAATATGGCTGATATTAAATGCATCAAAACACCAATCATATACTACTATATTTGTAAAATAGATGTCTATTCTACGCTATTCACATTGCAAAATTTTAGAGCTGTAGAATTCCGTTAATTAAAGTTTTGTTTGTTGTTGTTCGCAGGTACTAACAAAACTCAACTTGAAAGGAAAAATACAGAGATAGAACACCACAAAGGTAATTTATTTCGTGAGCTAAACCGAGATCAAGATATTTCGGAGAGCGACGAAAAATCGTACTTAATTAAAGGGTTAACGGTAAAACTCAGCTACTGATTAAATTCCACGGAAAAGACATAATTGTGGCGGGCAGGCCATATGTCTTTTCCGTGGATCTTCCTGACAACCATGTTTTGGATATTAAAAGTTTACGAAGCTCCAAATAAACAATATTTTACAAAATATGCTTCCTAGAAATATACATTTTAATGTTAAATTTTTCATGTTACACGTACATTTATCAAAAGGTTCGTTTTTTAATATTTCGTTTGGAGGCCTTGGCGTTTTATTTATAGGGTCGCTGTCCTAATTCCTGTAGAAAATGGATTAGGTAGGTAACTGGCTTATTGACTGTGGTTTAATGTGCTGTGTACAATTTTTATACGCAAAAAAATAAATCCGCTTTGATTTTATTACCTGCGTTTAAATGTCGACTTATAATCGCTTTTCGAGTGATGTGTGATCTCGATGTTCTTTTGAACTATACGCAACAAATTTTAATGCGATTTAGACCAAACTTATTTCTTCGTCATCATTTGAGACGAAAGACGTACACTACTAGCCAAGGGCCTGCCCTAAGCACCGCCACTTCGACCGGTTCTGTGCTTCTCGCATCCAGCAGATTCCTGCGGCCTTCACCAGATCATCGGTCCACCTAATGGCAAGCTTTCCAACTCTATGACTTTCGGTATGTGGTCATCACTCAAGAACTTTACGGCCCCATCTGCCATCCGAGTAATGTGTCCTGCCCATTACCACTTCAATTTGGCAATTCTTCGGACTATGTCGGTTACCTCGGTTTTTCTGTGGATCTCTCCATTTCTGCCTAAATTACAAGCATAGCCTATCCATTGCCCTTCGGGTGACTTTTAGTCTTATAATAAGGCCCACTGTGAGCGACCAGGTTTCAATGCCATTAGTCATCACAGGCAACATGCACTGGGCAAAGACAAAAGTTGACTTGCCGGCTCTTCTCCATAGGAATCAACTATTTAGAACCGTGCACCTAGAGTCTGAAATTTCTTAACTGCCCATGTAGGTTTATGTGAAATAAAAATATTTTGATTTGATTTGAAAGGTCGTACGAAGGTCGCTCGTATGTGGTATATCTAAACATCTTAGACACCGTTCTATTTGTGTAATACTAGCAACCGTGTCTAAATAATATGATATATGAAAATGAATCAATCTTGTTGATGGATATTCCTATATTCCTAAAATTTCTGGAAGTATCGCCTAAGTATTGTTGCTGAAACAAATGGAGCAGGGAAAATAATATCATAGTGTTTATTTAGAAATATAATATTGTATTGAATCTGACGACAATGTTTGATGGAGTATTGAGTGAATGTTCTGAACGTTAGACCAATGATATTTGTTGTAACATTGAGCAGAAATTAATGTGATCTATTTGGTGAAAGATTTTACGACCATTCATTAATACTTGTAATAAATAAAGTCTATAAAGTTATTGAATACATTTAATGTATTCTCAACTTACTCACATCAATGTGGCGTGAAGTCATGATCTAGTAGTCACGCAAGATCCTGCATCGCGCATAGGGTTGCCAGGTCATGAAACCGAAAAGCCGGACAGACCTGTCAGTTTAGTCGGATATTTGGGTAAAAAGGCCGGACATCTTTAAATTATTAATCTAAAAAAAAAACTAAACATAAGACTAATGAACTAAATACCTACATTTTAAAATCTTTTTAACATAAAGGAATTCATATTTTTTTGGGTGACACCTCCTTTTTTTTTTTTTTTTCAGGATGGGAAATCACCAAATGACTTCTCCCGCTCTGGGCGGAGCGGGAGGGCGTGTCAGACTTTTACTGACTAAAACCCACCCGTGTTCCATCAGTTGCCCATGTGCCAGGGTCACGGTATCTCTTTCGAACAATCACGCGACCCCGGCAGGCATAGGTCCTAGCAGAGAAGGGGTCTACCCTTCTCTGCTGCTGACATCTCTTTGAGGCGCGCGTGGAACACTACGCGCCGTCGACCCGAGCCTGGTCCTTACCGGGCAGCGAGCTACCCATTGCTTGCCGCCCGCAAGCTCGCGCCTACGGTGGCCGGGAGTCCGCTATCGACTCCCGACGCCCGGGGCGTCTCCTCTTGCGGCGGCTAGGGACGTGAGGGCGCAGTGCCTGCCACTCCTTCACGCGCCCCGCCTCTTCCTTCGCGAGCATTACTGCTTCGCAGAAGGAGGTGACGGCTTCCCATTCCCTCTCGCTCCGTACCATGGCTCGCACCAGGGCCGGACGCGAGAGGTCGCCGCCGCCGATCGCCTCCACGAGGACACGGCGGTGCTCCGCCCAGGCAGGGCACACCTCCACCGTATGCTCCACCGTGTCCTCCAGACGATCCTCACAATGGAAACACCCGGGCGTATCCTCCCGCTTTATCCTGAACAGGAACCCACCGAAGCACCCATGCCCGGTGAAAACCTGCGTCAGGCGGAAGGTGAGGACGCCGTGGCGCCTCTCTATCCACTCCTCAAAGAGGGGACTTAGCGCCGCAATTGTGGCGTGCCCTGCGACACCTCCTTTAAAAGCTCATTTTCCTTTAAAATTGAGAAGTAATAACGCGGGGAGGACAGTGCTAGTTCGCTCGCTTGCGCTAGCAATACAAGATGATGCGGGTGAAGACAAAAATTATCATATCTAAAAAGCTAACAAAAAGCCGGACAGGCCGGACACCATCTTATTTAGCCGGACATGCAACTAAAAAGCAGGACTGTGTGTAGAGTTTACCGCGCAACTAGCACATATACAACTTTCCGAGATCAATCGTCAGTCCGCCCTGACCCTTGCCCTAAGCCGAGGTACGTACCCCACAGCGGGTGCGCTTAGCGAGTAATTGCTCGAGTTTTAAGTCCTGAAGTCCTGGCTGAGCCACAGGCAGGTCCAGTTTAGCAGCCGACAACCTCATAAAGTCCGACTAGGTATCATTCTAAAAAAAAAACGTCAGGTTTTGTCTTTTTCAATAAATACAGGCTGAGTGAACTCAAAGCTTGAGTTTATAGTTAAGGCAAAAAAAAAACAATTACTATCATATCACGTTAAGTAGTCATTTGCTGATTTTGATGTGATTTGATGCATTATATTTAATTGCAATAGTTTTTAACGCTAAACCACCCATATAATAATTTCCTATTTCTCTCTACGAAACTAAAACGTAGAAAATATAAATTATAGAGACATAGATCGTTAAGACAGTAAGGGTCATCGCAACTGCGTAGGCGGAGCTAAATTATTGCCCGAGATGACTTACTGCAGAAACACTATGCCCACTGGGGAATTTGTTAGCGAGGATATTCTCTTCTTTATCATAATTCTGTTATGATACATGAGTGTAGTGGTTATTTTTATAGTCTTTTAGTTTTGTAATAGTCTTGTATTTTCAACAGAGGTTGTGGGTAAATGAAACAGTCACATAGGTCGATTGATGTCGGTCCGTGGGTGGATATTCGGAATCAAAGCGTTTCAAGAGTTGTTTTAGATCGAATAGATATTCCCGGAAGTCGCATCAGATCCGGCGATCCCCGACATACAAGTGGGAGGGAACACCGGGACGGTTTTAGTCGGTAAGAGTCTGACAGACCCCTCTTCCCACCACAGGGCGGAGGATATTTATGAAGACCGAATTCTCATCAGATCCGGTCGTCTCCTACGTAGGTGTGGGAGGGAAACCGGGGTGGTTTTAGTCAGTAAGAGTCTGACAAACCCCTCTTCCTACCACAGGGTGGAGGACATCGATGAGGGTTTCCACCCTGACATAAATAAAAGGTCGAATAGATATAATATTGCGTTTGTTTATTCCTGAGTAGGTACTGCAAGATCTTAGCGCTGTTTCAATAAAGGTTAAATAAAAGGCGTGTAACGTGTGGTGCCGGACGTAAAGAATAACACCACCCCATTTCTTCCTGTGGGCGACTAAAGGACTTACTAGAGAATGGGTAGCAGCGTTCTCTATGCATTTTACCACCATAATGCGATCGCCAACCCGCTTGCCAAGCGTGGCGATTTTGGCTAAGCCCCCCAAATTGGGGGAGGCCTAAGTCCAGCAGTGGACGTCTTACGAATGAAATGATGAAAAAAGAAGAAGTAAGAAAGAAAATACGTTTATTTGCGGTAAATATGACGCAACAACAGACAGACTGAACACAACGAAATATTTTAAAAAATAGCTGGGGAAAATATGCGTCAAATCAACGCAAAACGGCCATCGCTCAGCATAATACTGCGACTCTATGCGAGACAGAGCCCCAGCGCTGGTTTTCAGTGACAGCCGGCGCTGACGTGTGACGTCGGACGGTGCAGCAAATCATACTAAAAAGAAGTAACAATACTAAATCTTAAATAATAAAAATAACAGAATATTAAAAGGCAAATAAAGAGCGAAATACAATTTTAAAATTTAAGCAATAAAAACACATTACTAGGCGAAAAGGCGTGAAAGACTCGTGGCTAAGTAATAACTTTCTGCGGACGGTCCACGGATTGGTGATCATCCACCACATATCAAAACCTCTTCAGGCCTCGGCAAGTACGTCAAGCCGTCGGCTCTGGCTCAAATTCGTTGTTCCTTGAATGTCGTTACGGGTAGTCTGCCGGACGACCAGTCTTACTGAGGGGTATAATACCCAACGGACTGTGGAGGCCAGATAGGCAGTCACTCCATGTAAGACTGGTATTCAATTGCATCCAGATAAAATAGAAGCTGACACCAGAGGCACCACTCCCTGTCATTTAAAGTGACGCAGATGCTCTCGGGCGCGGCTGCTTTTGGAAGTACCTGCATCGATTAAGCAGAGAGCCAAACGCTCGGTCATTACTGCGTCCATTGTCGGGAAGACACGGCATGGCATACGGTTGCAGAATGTGCAGCTTGGGACTCTAGTAGATCATAGATCAATTTCTATGAAGTTTTCATAGAAATTATTCTAGATGAGTTGAGTAAAGGTATCGTGAAGCTGTGCGGGAGTCTATACGCGTGTGACCTATGGCTAAGGGTTTAACGACTTTTATGGTAGTGGTAGCCCGCGTCGTTGGTCTAGTGCAAAGGTTCCCAAATTATTTTCCTCGTAGACCATTTTCAAAATTTTACTGGATTCAGTGAATCCCGGTTTGAATTGTTTTTGTGTCCTTTAATTTATTTAGTAGTTTATGATTTGGCTATAATGATAAAAATATTTTCACGTACATTTTCATTTGTAGACCTCCGTCGAGTCTCCCATGTACCCCTGGGGGTTCACCGGAACCACTTCGGGAATCATCTGTTATAAACAGTAAAAACCGTAACATTTCGTGGACCAATAATTTTGGAACGGTGCACCTAGCTTCTGAGGTAGTAAAATATTTAGAATTTTAATTTTTTTACAGTGAAATTTTCTTGACAATTTCCTCTCTTGGACTTACAAAACCTAACTAGTTATTCCTATAGGTAAAATTTCTTTTGCCGATGCATCCACCGTTTATTTCCGTTGGATTGCTGCCAACGCGGAAGGAAAAAGAACTGCTAGATAAGAAAGTAGAATATACTGGGGGTAATGTATGTAAGTATGAATATTTTGGAAGATTACTTTCATGTGTTGCCTAAATGTTTTAACCTAGTTCTTGGCTGTAAATCAGGGTTAAAATGTCTACTGAATATGTGCTTCTTAAAGTAAGGAAGAAAATTGCAATTTCGAAAATTGGAAATGGCATATTGTTTCTCTGGAAGAAGTAGCGTTGGAAAGCCTCCTACAAGGTAACTGATGATCTGGTGAAGACTGCAGGAATTCGATGGATGCGTGAAGCATGGAATCGATGCTTGGGAGACGCCTATATCCAGCAGTTGACGTTTTTCGTATGAAATGATGATATTGTTTTTAGTATAAATTCGATTTTTATCCAGTTTATTGTTGAAATAAAATAATTCTTCCTTCTTTAACGGTATGAGAATGACGTTATGAAGTAATCAGACGGTCCCAGGAATTAACCTTAAATGAGGTTTAGGGTTCAAATCCGGGCAAGTGTTAATGTGAATTTATCAATTCAATGATAAATGATTTCATTTCTGTAAGTAGGTTTGTACAAACAATTTTCCACGTCAATCATATTTTTAAAACTGGATGAGGCTGGTGTTTCCTATTAGACTACTCTGAGAAGAAAGGCCGACACAAACTCAGAGGTCACAGTCTCTTTTAAAGTCCAGACATAATCTTAGGAGAAGATTGGTGTCTGAAGTGGCCTTTTGAGGAAAGAACCACACAGATTGAGTAGACCTCTCCAGTCAGTGTACGCATTTGTTACAAATCGTGCAGCTCATGTCAAAACTTTGGGAGCTTAAGGATTCAACGTAAAATACCAAAGAAAGAACATTTGGGTAGGTCGTATAAATTACTGAAACTGCCAGGTCATAATTACAACTGTATACTGATATTCAGCTGCATCTGGTGAGATTGGAAGCAGGGATGTTAGGGAGCTCCGTAACCGTAACCGAAACTATCGGATATCCGATATAAAAATTTATCCGTAACCGTAACCGAATCCGAAATAAAAGTTTCGGATAATATCGGATTTGTTATTAGGTAAATTTTTATTTTAGGTAGATTAGATAACACTCAATATATATTTATAATCACTTTTATTTTAAATAGCTGTAATAATTACTCACACACTGATTGTAATTCCTACCAAAGTGACATATAAATAAAACCATTTTATTAGCTACTAGCTGACCCGTGCCCACTTTGTTGGGCAGTAAACATTTTAACTTGTGATGAAATTATGAGTGTGGTTCGGTTAGTACTGAGTGCTATGATATATTTCCTGACTACCAAAAGGAGGGTTTTGTTTTTATTGCATATGTATGTATGTACAAATGATTATGATTGAATAAATAATGTTAAATTTTATTATTCAAAACTTCTCTGTACATTATATTAGATGTAATGCTATTATTTGGTACCAAAATATATTGTCTTTCAGTAGTTCTAACCCGAGATAAGCCAACATATAACTGTCCATGGGAAAAACACTGGTTTCTCAGGTCAATGCCCACCAGAGAGAATGTTTGAACCTGGGACTTATTTATAGTGAGGGCAAAGGAGATTTTCACAGGATACTGTAGCCTTTTAAACGCTATGGGTAAATCCGTCGGAATCACGGGTATACGCGGAATATAAGCCAGTCGTCCCACTGCTGGCCCTGTGAGAATGGTCACCACGATTATATTCTCCCGCAACACTATTATAAGCAGCCTTGTGCCATTACACATGTTGGGGGGGGGGGGCTCAAGTTTCTTAATAGCATGATAAGAATGCCAACTTTTAACATAAGGTCATGAGGAGGTAAGCCAGAAGGGCTCAAAGAATTTAAAAATTCTTGAGGATAGTGCACTGTATCCTCAATATTACACATCATATCAATGGACTTATAGTGTTTGACTTGACCGGGAATTTTCTCTAAAATCAGTTTATTTATCTCATTCACTGTATCGTTTCTAGGAGACACTATTGCCCTGGAACAAAGCCAATGATAATCTCTTTCCAATAAATTTTCAAGACCGGGATAAATAGCGTCTATCCGATGTTCTAACCTATGTAATATGTGACCTAATCTATCGTTAAGTTTAATGTCATCGCTAGTACTGTTGGTGCTAGGACATCTAATTTTTCCTTCTCCAAGATTTAGTAGTTGATGCGGAAAGTCGTTATCGTAGTTGTCGCTCAAATGAGCTCTCATGTTTGTTCGTTAATTGAGATTTTCAACGAAACTCCATAAGTAAGATGATTTTAAGCATACCCTGATAACATCGGCGCGTGTTCCTTTTGTTATTACAGGCAGTGTTTGCCAAAAATCACCCGCATAAACAAAAGTAACCATACCAAATAACCACCCATAATAGCATCTGAGTTTCTGAGGTCTTTGAGCGTTCGGTTTACTGCTTCAACATGAGCTCTATGACTTATGGTACATTCGTCCCAAATAATTAAAGATGTCTCTTGTAACAGTTTCCCGAGCGGTCCATTTTTACGTATGGAGCATACTGAGTGTTGTTCCAATGATACTGTCAGTGGTAGCTTAAAGGTTAAGTGTGCTGTTTTCCCATCATTTAATAGAGTTGCGGCAATCCCTGAAGAGGCAACAGCTAGCCCGTTTTTCCCGGATTGTCTGACTTTTGCCAATACCAAATTTGCGAGGAACGTTTTCCCAGTACCTCTTGGGGCATCTAGAAAAAATATTTTACCCCTGTTATTTATAACACTGTCAATAATAGCATCAAAAGCTTGTCATCTATGGGTAAATGGATAAAACAAAGCATGTTCTAATGCGGTTCGTGAATGGACGGCGGCATTTTGCGATTTAGTAATTTTATATTATCTTCGAAACTATTTAACCAATTGACATACTGTTGTGGGCAAATCGTATCTCTGTGATGTTCTTGTGATCATAATAATATTTTTTTCGATAAAGTTTAATATTTTGTCGTGTAAAAAATCGTCCAAAAGTAAGTACGTAGAAAAATACTTTTTTTAACACATAAAAGCTACTATATCTGCTAAAATATAAAAGATAGAAATATAGTGTAGTGGACTTTTTTGTAGAACTATTTAAAGCGGACCAGGTTGCCATACATTGTTTTGAATTATATTCAACCGTTAAGGCAGCGCATGCTAATAACTCTGATGTAAGAGCAATTTTTTTCCGCCTAGCTAGACAAAAATTGAGATAGTTCGGCTAATATGCATGATATCTTTATAATTTATAGCTTATAGCACTCACGAATGTAGCTTTCTACCAGTGAAACAATTTTTAAAATTGATTGATTACTTCCGGAGATTACCCCCTACATACAAACTTACAAACTTACAAACAAATGTTACCTCTTTATAATATTAGTATAGATTTGTATTTTACTTTGAAATTCCTTAAAAGTTTAATATCCGTAATCGAAATTATCCGAAACTAACGAATAATCCGAAATAATTTAATATCCGTATCCGTATCAGGTATAATAATCATTTCTACATCCGTAACCAATCCGTTTCCGAAATTTCATATCCATAACATCCCTAATTGAAAGTGGCCGCAACATAGTAAAGAAAAGGCTAGGCAGATGGTAACGTACTTTTTAAGCTCTATTTACTCCGGAATAGGTCCTTTCTAAAGGTCATCATCATCAGCCTATAACGTTCCCACTGCTGGGACACAGGCCTCCTCTCGGTGAGTGGGAATAGGCCATAATCCACCACGTGGGCCCAGTGCGGGTTGGTAGATGTCACATGACATCGAATTTTTGGTTCTAAGTCATGCCGGTTTCCTCACAATGTTTTCCTTTACCGTTTTGAGAGCAGTGGCGATGAAATAATTTACACAAAGTAATGCGCGTGATTGAGTTTGAGCTTACGACCTACTACTCGTAAGTCGCGGCCGTTGCTACTGGGCCACCACTGCTCTCGAGTAAAAAGGTAAAGAACTTTAAAAATTGGTTTTATCATTTTTGCGTTTATCCATCATCATTTCAGCCGAGAGACGTCCACTGCTGGACATAGGCCTCCCCCAATTTGAGAGGATTTGTCATTATCGCCACGCTGGGCAGGTGAGTGTGCAATCGCAGTGTGGCGGTAAAATGCATAGAGATCGCTGCTGCCCACTCTCTATTAAGTCCCTTAGTCACCTCTAGGTGGTATCTTGTACCTATAGGTTGGTATGTTACCAACCTATTACAATCCATATAGTGCCAGACGTAAAGAATAACGCTGGTCCATCCATTCATCAATCCATTTCTTCCCGTGGGTGTCGTAAGAGGTGTACGACTTAAGTCGTGGTGAGAAAGTTTCGTATTTGCTGACTTTTTCAAAACTGGACAACATATCTCACGACAATCACATCATAATCATGATTTGTGATCGATTCTGTTCATTATCGAAAACTTCCGATTCAGTGGTATGGGTGCAATAACCTCCTGAAAGCCTCCGCTCTCTATAATACTAGCAGAAAAACAGACTGAATATTTTTTATTGCCCCCATTAGAAGAGCCAAGACAAATGTTGGCATTACGTTGATGGATACAGCTGCGTCTATTTTCCTAGCCATTGTCATAATATTCGTGAATAAGTATGCCAATTATTTTATCTAAATACTCAGTAATGAATTTGGTGGTATTGTACTGTTTGAGACGTTTCCGGACCCAATAATAATTCTTTTGCGCAACACTGGCTTTTCTGACTCTAGGGAATAATTTCAGGCTGTGATTTCAGACGGGTCTCGTTTCAGGCTGAGCTTTATAGTTCGTTTTTAGGGTTCCGTTGCCAAATGGCAAAAAACGGAACCCTTATAGATTCGTCATGTCTGTCTGTCTGTCTGTCTGTCTGTCTGTCCGTCCGTATGTCACAGCCATTTTATTCCGAAACTATAAGAGCTATGCTGTTGAAACTTGGTAAGTAGGTGTATTCTGTGAACCGCATTAAGATTTTTACACTAAAATAGAAAAATAACAATAAATTTTGGGGTTCCCCATACATAGAACTGAAACTCAAAAATGTTTTTTTTCATCAAACCCATACGTGTGGGGTATCTATGAATAGGTCTTCAAAAATGGTAATGAGGTTTCTATTATCATTTTTTTCTAAACCGAATAGTTTGCGCGAGAGACACTTCCAAAGTGGTAAAATGTGTGTCCCCCCCCCCCCCCCCGTAACTTCTAAAATAAGAGAATGACAAAACTAAAAAAAATATATGATGTACATTACCATGTAAACTACCAACGAAAATTGGTTTGAACGAGATAGAGTGAGAAGTTTTTTTTTAAAACGTCATAAATCGTAAACCGCAATTTACCTTACATTCAATCAACTGAAATGTAAAAATTAAAAAATATATATATTTTTAAACCGAAAATACCTACAGGTTTGTACGGAACCCTCGGTGCGCGAGTCCGACTCGCACTTGGCCGGTTTTTTTCTCAGTTGTCATGCTAAAGCTTTTTTGACTATTGTTTTGTCAATGCCATATAATTTTAGATGTTTTTAGTTATTCGCCACGCTTGGCAGGCGGGGTGGCGATCGCAGTATGGTGGTAAAATGTACAGGACTGCTTATTCTCTAGTCCATCAGTCGCCTTGTACGACACTCACGGGAAGAAATCGCATGGTGCTATTCTTTATTTCACACACACACTTTCAAAATATATAGAACAGCCAATTTTTTTTAATTAACCGAAAAACAATTTCAACGCACGCCCTTGTGTTGAATTTTTCCAGAATCATGTACTGAATTCATGGCAACAGGATATTGATGTTCGTGCCACCTCGTATATATGTTTTACCTATGGTCAGATGATCTGATCATCAGACTGGAAGCCGATCTAAACATTGTTGAGAAACGGCTTGGTAGATTTGTGTTTTTCTTTAATCGTATTGCTTTTTTAAACTGTAAAGTAATCTTCTATCAGGTAATTATAGAAATGTTATCAAATATTAGATTTAGCAACAGTTAAATTAACCTAATTTTGCATACGTTCGCACACTCACTCATACTTACACGCACAGTCACACACACTCTTTCACATACATACACACGCACACACACATAACTCCACGACAAACACACTGGAGACATACACAACACTTTCATTAATTTTATTGGTTTTTTCTTTTTTTCGTTGATTTTTAATTTTTGATTTTATTTTATTTCTCTTAAACTAGCCCTAATGGATTATGGTACATAATGTGTGTCCTACTTTATACTCATCACTTTGAAGGGATACTGGCTTCTAAGATACAGGTACATAAACCTAGTTTAGAAGTCAGGGTTTTTTATTCTAGAACACTAAGTTTAAGTCATTTTTTTTAATGTAAACAATCGAAATTAATTTATGGAGAAATAAAGATTTATTTTATTTAAAGATTTAAATTTTGAGAAACTAGATATCGAGAATGCCTTTGAGTAATTGTTATAAATCTTTCGAAAACTTAATTTCACAATGTCATAAATAAAACATACCTTTCCTATTGATCTAGGGTTTGCAAGCACTACTGCTGAGTATACAGTCGATTCCCAGAACAGGTAAAGTGTTATTAGATTTTTCTATCTGAAATTTCCCAGTAGTAGATCGAAGTATGAATTTGTACTGGGTTGATTATAGTAGGCTTGGTCCCTGTTGCATTGGACTTTAACATAACGGGCGAAATAAGGGTGTGCTAGGAAACAAGGCGTGATGTGTGTAATTTAAAAAAAACTGACTTCCTTAAAAAAAAAACACTACAAAGTCAAAAATAACTTTTATTTTGAAAGTCGGTGTCTTTGGATCTGTGTTTAAGATTTTTATGCCACCGACTGCCGAAATTAAAATTATTTTTGACTTTGTAGTGGTTTTTTTATGGAAATCGGTTGTTTTTTTTTGTAAAAAGTTTTTATTTTAAACTTTTTAGTTATGGTAGATACTCCGCACTAATCTAATCGCGTTATTTGTTCATTTGTCGCACAAATATTTAATGCAAATTTAAGACTTATATGGTTTACACATGTCCATGGGGTCCCCCATTGTCCGAATTAAGGTGAGACCATTCGGGAAGCACCAGCTTTCAAATAAAAAAAAGAATCATAAAAATCGGTTCACCCAGTAAAAAGTTATGAGGTAACAAATATAAAAAATACACTCGAATTGATAACCTCTTCCTTTGTTTGAAGTCGGTTAAAAACTCCATCACACCTATCTACACATCACCATTCCACGTAACCATAAAACAGCTTATAAGCCAGACGATACCATAATTTTCCAGCTAACCTGTTTCACGCCGGATAATTTAGTAGTTAAACAGGGTCATTTGTCGGATCAATGCATTCGCTGTGATAGCATCTCCCGTGAAGCAATTTTATCTGGGCTGCTGTATTAATTAAGTGTTCATTTTGTGGAAAATTTTGTATTAAAAGTGCTCGTTTTATTTTAGTGGAGGATTCGTTCTAGATAATTATAATCCGCCTGTTAAACTTTACAGCTTTATGTTGTTTAAAAAGTTTATTTATAGAGTACTAGCTTTGGCCCGCGACTTCGTCCGTGTAAATATTTGTTATCGCGAATGCAGAAAAAGTAGCGTATGTCCTTTCTTGGGGTTCAAACTTACCCGTACCAAATTTAATCAATACCGGTTTAGTGGTTTACTCGTGAAAGCGTAAAAGACAGACAGATTTACTTTGCCATTTATAATATTAGTATACGAATATACTATTACAGTTTTTATTATTATTGTTAGATTAGATATTAGATGAGATCCTTTATTCATTTTTACAAACTTAAAAATTATATTTTTAAATGTTAGAATATAAAATAAAAACATTTAAAAAAAATGAGATTAGATTATTATTATAGTATACGAATAGATTATTATTGTTTTCGTTCTTAAATTTCAATAGTTTTGTTGTTGTAGCAGTGGCGACAGGCCACAGGAACAATCTGCAACTCCTACACCCCCCTTAAACTTAAGGGGAGGATATATAAAACCATGGTCAGACCTGCTGTCTTGTATGGGTCAGAATGTTAGGCTACAGAAGGGATGAATGAAAGGAAAATGCATGCAGCTGAGATGAGAATATTAAGAGGGATGTGTGGTGTTACACGAATGGATAGAATAAGAAATGAGTACATAAGAGGAAGTCTGAAAATGGCACCAATAACTGAAAACTTGTGTGGGAATCGGTGGTCATGTTATGGTCACATGATACGGAGGAATGAGGAAAATATCGTGAGGAAAGTATTGAGTATGAATGTCGATGGCTTTAAGAGTAGATGGAGACCAAAGAAACGATGGATGGTCTGTGTGAATTACGATATGGATAGAAAGGGGGTGACTACTGAGATGACTACTAATAGAGAAGTGTGGACCAAAAGGAAATGTTGCGCCGAACCCAAATAAATTGGGATAAGGGTAGGATAATGATGATGTTGTTGCAGTTAACACGCTCTCTGGCATGAAGAGCAGTCATGGTGGCTCCGTGGTATAGAATCTAACTTACAAGTTGTAGATTTAGGGGTAACCCAGGCAGGCCGGGGTCGCGTGATTGTTCAAAAGAGATACCGTGACCCTGGCACATGGGCAACTGATGGAATACGGGTGGGTTTTAGTCAGTAAAAGTCTGACACGCCCTCCCGCTCCGCCCAGAGCGGGAGAAGTCATTTGATGATTTCCCATCCAAAAAAAAACCCAGGCAGGCGCTTCACTTTGTGTAAATTATTTCATCATCATTGCACTCATGACGGTGAAGGAAAACATGGTGAGAAAACCGAACCAAAAATTCGAACACATGTGACATTATCAACCCGCACTGGGCCCGTGTGATGAATTATGAGCTGTGTTCGAGATACCCTACCCTATGTAATTCATGTCCTATGAAATGAAATTAAATGAACGAATTGCACCGATCTCAGCGTGGTTTGACCAAACTAATGAACCCCAAGATTTGCGCTAGCCTTTGAAGTTTCATGTTTCATGGTGCTACATAGGCCATTGCATATCAAGAAGTAGACCGGGGGGCGCTATAATGACAGGGAAGACGTGCCCATAGGATAGGAAAGGATTACGAGCCTACTGACTATGCAGCCTTAAGTAAGCATTGAACTAGTGGAGAGAAGGGTGATATTTTTCTATAGGATCTTTTCACGTCCTCGCCGGCATGTTGATCCAGGTCGAGCTTAACCTATGCATCTTTTGGTGGAGTTAACCGTTTGCTTGGCTCTTTTCTATGTCAAGGCTTCACTATGTTCCGTGTTGTTGTTTTCTTGGTCGTCTTCTGAGTTCCCCTTTTTAATTCATGTCCTAGAATCAAAATTCGAAGACGGGTGACATCTGCGAACTGGGTCCGGGTGGTGGATCACAAACCACTCCCTCTAACAGAAAGGTGGCCTGTGTCCCAGCAGTGGGTATTATAGGCTATTTGGGAGTCTACTCTTGACCTCCTTAACGCCTTATTAACATTTTCACTGGGCTACAAAATACAAATAAAAAACTTAAGATATTTATTTATTTATTTAAACTTCTCGGACACAACACAGGTACAAAGGCGGACTTAATGCCTTAGGCATTCTCTACCAGTCAACCAAGGTTGGTGAAGAGATTAAATGGCAGGTGCTTTGGTTGAGAGGAACAGTGATTGAAATACTATATTAAAACTACAATAATCAAATTGAATTACAAATAATAAGGGAATAGTGTGTGTATAATGTTACAACAACCCTTGGTCTCCTTTGTTATTCCTATTTTTAGCTGACTTGACATTTCACATCCAACTTACTTATACAAAAATCGGAAACGGCGGGTCCCAATGTCAAAATGGCATGACCTTTTAAAACTCATCTTTGTACGTTATCAATAGACATTGTATACAATAGAAAGACGTAGGTAGAAAAATGTATTGAAGGTAGAAGTTGTCATCAAACGTTGACTTGGAGTCACGTCGGCCATTGTGTTCTGACGTCGATACACTGCTTTTGGGGTGACCATGCTGATAAATAGAATAGGGACAAACTTATTTATGAGAGCTGTTTTTTATGTTGACAAAAAGTGTGACAGACAATCAGAATTGGATGAGGTTCCCGTTGACAGGTTGAGGTGCCCCCAGGGTTGCGAGATTTGTTCGAAAGAGGTACTGTGGTCCTGGCATATGGGTAACTGAAGGAACACGGGTGGGATTTACTCAGTAAAATTCTTACACGCCCTTCCGCTCCACCCAGAGCGCGAGACGTCATTTGACGATAGCCCATCCACAAAAAAAATGTGCTTTCAGTCTTGCCAAGTTGCTTGTCGAATTGGGGGACAAAGTTAAAAAGATCAACTGTGTCTGGCTTTTCTCCAAACAATAATATCTATATTCATATTATAAAGCTGAAGAGTTTGTTTACTTGGTTGATCGCGCTAATCTCAGGAACTAATCTTTCAATTTGTAAAATTATTTTATTGTTGAATAGCTCATTTGTCGAGAAAGGCTATAGACTATATAACATCACGCTAGGGGCCGAGCAAAAAGTAAAAAGTTACGAATACGAAAACCTTGCTCGGGCAGGCGGTCTGATGTGACGGGGTAGGTCGGGAAAGCAAGAAATTAGCCGCGGATGAAGTCGCAGGCAGAAGCTAGTATGTACTATTATTAACAAAATAAGTACCTATGGTCAGAGTACGGATAAACAATTTTCCATGAAGCTGTAATACAGTCCGCTTCGGTACAAAATTAAACTTATAAATTATTGCCAGCTGCAAAAATCTGTTTTGTATTTGCTCTTTTTCTCGTTTCATCCACCCACGAACGGTCGTTATAAGTCAAACTTCGTCCAGTCCGAAGTCCGAATAAGCCATTAAGTGTCCAAACAAAACAATATTATTTATGATAATATTTACGACGGTCGTAAAGAAAATATATCGTAATTGTTTTATTATATTAATACTGCTTTCTCTGACCTCGATCATATTTTTAAATTGACGTTTTCTAATATGGCATCCAATTTATTGGAAGCTTTGTGCATGATAAGAATAAAAATAGGCTATTTTAAGCGAAATTACCAACTCGTTTAATATTTTTCTAAATGAAAGTTTTGATTTATTTGCCAGTTTGCCAAGACGCGTTTGATAATATATTTTTTTTACTACATTACTTACTTGTTTTAGGATTTTATTAGAGTTTAAGAAATTTACTTTCAGCACAGTTTCAATTGAATACATTTGTTACTCCACTGATTGAATTTTCAATTTTAAAATCCAACTATGTTTGTTTATCAATTACAAATTAACGGTGCTTCTGAAATAAAATAAAAATGTGTTTTCTAGCAACATATCATTTACATTTTCAACATTGTTAAATAACTGTGTATTTTACTCATAGAATAAAATAAATGCATGCAAATTACTCGTCTAAACAAAATCAAACTGGCAGTAAAATAAAAGAACGAATACATACAAAAAAAAAACAATTTCAATTCTATTTTTGATATTCACATTTTCATCGACGTTTTGAACCATAAACACTTCGGAGTCGGTTTCACGAGTATTGTTACTAAGAAACGTTACAATACATTAAATAACGAGTTTAGTGGACCAAACACTTAAGTTACGAAGGTAACATAAAAGAAAAAATACTATAAGGAAATACTCAAGTGTTGCTCCCATCGTAACAATATTATGAATTTGGTTGAATAAGTTTTTAGTTCGGGTAATAAAACGTTTTTTTTTTGTGGTTATGTTGATAAAATAAGTTTGGTAGTATTAAGGTTCATAGAGCGGTTAGTAATTGGGTAATTTGGTAGTATGATTAAAGTTGTTAGAATGGCCATCACAGTTATCACAAAGGTATTTGTAATAACTGTGATGGTGATAACAACATCAAAAGTGTGTTCATGCATCACAGCGGGCCCTATCGGAAAACCAGCGCTGCGGTAGTTGTTTTTCACAAATATCACAGTATTATGCTGAGATCGGAGCCTTTTTGGCCTCGCATAGGTCTTACTCTTTTATTTTTATATCTTTTACTATTTTGGTATTTGTATCCTAAAAGTGTCTATGTTAAGTGTTATTTTTTTTTTTGTAGCTGTTAGAACAACTTATTCCGTTTCCTCATTGGCTATAAATAACATTCTCATTAAAAATCATTTTCAAAAATCATTTATTCAAACTAGGTTGAGAATCAGCAGTTTTTAAACGTCCAATGTTATTGTCTTAAAGAGTCTCATTCCTTACTTTATTGAAGTCACCCTACTCCTTATCTACAATTTGTATGAAACATGGGCAGGTCAAGGCATTCAAAGGCAGAAAAATGTCCCGTTTTCTTCGTCCCGATCTTCCTAATGTCCCTCCTACAAGTCGTTAGGCTTTTTGCAAATATTCGATTCGGGCCGGTATACATCGGGGGATGTAGACTCTTCGCTAATTTTATTGCGGCCTTAAAGAATCTTTATTTAAGCATCTTTTGATTGATGTAATTATGCTTGACTTTTATTAGTCTGAGGTACTTAATTAAGCACGGTAAGTACTTAATTTGGTTCTTTTAATGAGTGTTGAGATTTAGCGTTCGGCTGTGAAAATTATTGTTTAAGATTTGAGTTATGGCTTTAACGAAATTGGCTGTTGTTAAAGTAATATAATGCCAGTTTTTTTAAGGTTTTCCAGGGAGTAGGAATACGATTTGTATGTTAAATATTCGCTGGCTCTTCTGATACAGGAACTCCTAGAACAAGAGCCAGGGCTACAATAATGTTTTTGTCTTGAAATTGTCATACATGCTTCGTAGAAGGATTTTTTTAAGGATCACAATATTTCTAAGTAAAAAAATGCGTGTTAAAATAAAGCTTTTTGAGTAACGATTTTGAATAATATAAAATGTTGAATGTATGTGAAAGCTTATTGAGCAATAAAACTACATGCATAAATTAAACTAGCTGGCAAAACTGTAGCCATATGTAGTACTTTAACATATCGACTGTCGCAACAAACACTATCGAAACTTCAAATCGCGTACTTTACAGGAGAGCAATTCAAAGTTGTAATTTGATGTTAAAGAATCAGTATTATAAACTTAGGTAAAATTGTGTCTGGAATAAATTATAAATTTTATACAGTTTTTCTTTCCTTGACAACGAATTTCATATTTCATATACTTTTCTAAATATTTCATTTTCGATAGTGTTTTACGCTTATAATAGCCAGAATGTCATCGAAACTACCAAATTCGATAGTGTTCTCACACATGTGATTATCGAATAAGTATGGTAGGTTCAATATTTTTAGTAACCAAAAATAACATCAAAATTATCGAAACTACCACTTTCGACAACATCGACTAACCATTTTAACAAAACCTTAAGATTAATAAAAACAAAAACTAAACACGAAACGTTACTAACCTAACGAAATAAAACTAACGCGACCTCACTCCGCCACATAGCGGCGAATACTAACGATTCTGGTAGATTCGGGACGCTCGCGCAACACGCTTGCATAGAACATCATTGTAGGTACCACTTCCAAAGATGTTCGTTGCGTAACATATTCTGTTTCGATTTTGTTCTATCAAAAAGTTCTTTAATAATGACTTTTTAATTATTATTTTTGATGTATCTGATAGATTTTTAAATTCTCTTTTCAATTATGTAAAAAAGCAAAAATCGAATTTTTGTAGTTTCGATAGTGTTTGTTGCGGCAGTCGATATGTACTTCACGCAAAGATTTTGTAAACTAATCGAAAGAAAAATAAACACCATTTGATGGTCGAAGGTCAATAACCGTAATCGATCAGATGGTATTCTAAATTTTCGTAGAACATAGATATATTTTACGAATTTATTTGTAAATCGTTTGGTTGCCTTAATGTACACACGGCTACAGACCAAGCTATACATTTCCAGTTTTAGCTGACCTCGCATTGTATACGCTTTTCGTACATTTAGATGTCAACTTATACTTGAAAAGTATAGTTTGATGTGTGGCCGTGCTACATGTCAGTATCATTTAAGATTTTGAAAAATCTAGGAATGTTTATTTTATGTCATTAATTTTCAATATTGATACCCAACATGTGGCGTAAAATATTGTCAGGTTATTTAATCTGACCATGTAAATGTTTAAAGTATAAAGATTTGATGATTCTGGTTGCTCTGTAATTAATTTCATCACTTTCTAAGAATATATATAACTAGCTTTCTTTTTTAAATTCCACCCCCCCCCCTTTTAAGGGAAGTGGGGGGTTAGAAAGAGACAAAAAGTAGCCTATGTCACTTTCCATCTCTTCAACTATCTCCACTTAAAAAATCACGTCAATTCGTCGCCCCGTTTTTCCGTGAAATACGGACAAACAGACACACTTTCCCATTTATAATATTAGTTTGGATTATACCAATTACGGAATCATCAGCCTACATTATTCTCACTGTTGGGACACAGGCCTCCACGTGGTGAGAGGTAGTGGGCTCTAGTCTACGCGGGCCCAGTGCGGGTTGGTAACTGTTACATGTCTTTGAATTTTTGGTTCTAGAACATCCTGGTTTCCTCACAAAATTTTCCGTCACCGTTTTGAGAGCGGAGTGGTGAAGAAATTATTTAAAAGAAGTAAACCGCCTGCCTTTTTTGTGTGGGAAATCATCAAATGACGTCTCCGCACTGAGCCGCCACTGCTCAAGATTCTGGTTGCTATGAGTTAATTTCGTTATTTTCCAAGAATACCAGTTAAGGATTACCTGAGTAAACGAGTAATTTCCTGAGGAACTACCTCCTACGTAGATTATTTTCAGGCGTGTTCCCGTCTAAAGATAATTTCGTGGAACATTTACAAAAACTGTTTTTAGGAATTGATAACGTTTTGTCATATAATTGGGGTCATGGTATTTATGGTGAGCTGATCAGTAGGTCATAGTTCATCTATACGATAATATCACAAAACATCAGGCCTGATATCCCCGTAGGGTTTAGCATAGGTTTTCTTGTTGTGTCAACTCCCAAATTTTACCAGTGATGTGTAAGAGGCGAGCCCATTGCCATCAACAGTGTACAAAACCAGATTGCTAAGTACTGAAAAAAAAAAGAAATTGGGAAAATCGAAAAATACTTTGCCCGATCTAGGACTGAACTCAGGAGCTCATAATTAGCGGTAGTCCTTGCAATACAGGAACTCCTAGTACAAGAGCTGGGGCTACAATAATGTTTTTGTTAATCTATAGACCAATGAAACAGTATTCTAGAAGATTTTATAACACAATTGTTTAATTAAGAACAAATTTTAAAATACTTTTTTGTTGTTTACAGGTCTCATCTTAGAAAATCGTTGAATCAGGTATGTTTTTAGTCTTCTTTCTTTCTTCTTCTTTTCTTTAAAAACTTGTACCTTCGTTGGCAATTTAATTTGCCGATGAAGGTACAAGTATAACCTAACCTAATCTAACATGTTTTTTCTTTCTAATGGGAAAATGAAAAATGATTTATTTCGGTAAAAACAGACTTTTGCCAGCTGTGTAATTTGTCTGAAAGACAAAATTTTAAATTCACTGACATGAAATGCATAGCCTAACCCTCTGGCTTTAGATTCATGGAATTTTACACAAAAGATCTTTGTTTAACAGGTAAATACTAAGGATGAGTTTTAATAAACATCCCTTAAAGGGTTTAAAAAGGTGATGAAATGTTTATTACTAACATTTCAGGGAAATACCATCGAACTTGGCTTGTTTCTTCATAATTCGTAGGATATCAATAACCCTACTTCTAGGAAACCCTTTATTACGTTACGTCAAAGTAACCCGTCCCAGGAATTCAAGCCTTTCATACTTGCTCCTACGGGTACTAAAATAGCTTTTGTTACCTAGAAAGCCTTTTTAAAAATAATTCACATGTGGAAGCAAGAGATAACAGGTATTATCAGCTTATTTTCAGGTACCTTAAATTTCCTTGAAGGTTATTTATGCCTACGACGTTTTTATCTATTGTGCTCGATAGAAGTAAAAGCCATAAATGTTTTGGATGTCTATAAACGCATACTTGTCTAGTTTTTAGCTAGTGGATGTTTCAGCTATTCTGTTATGATATTCCCAACCATGTTTAACTCCCCGTTGGTCTCGTGGTCGCAACCGTGACTACTGAGCGTGGGGTCCCGGATTCGATTCCCAGGTCAGGCAAAGTGTTATTGTAGTTTTCCAGTAGGATTCTTTTAGGAAAACTTAGTCCGGAGTTCAGAAGTTGGCGGTATGATACCCGTACCTCTAAAAACACGTAAAGTCGTTGGTTCTGCGCTTGATCTCTCTCCGGTCGTGCCCGATTGCCGTCCCATCGGACTATGAGAGTGAAGGAAGAGTGCCCCTGTGTCTGCGCACTTGTGTACTATAATATCTCCCGCGCTGAAGGGTGAACTGCGTTGAGATTGGCCGCCATGGCTGAAATACGGCCTGGAGGATACAGCATCCGAATAATGACTAAAGAAAAAAAAATAAACAGTAAACTACATTCGAAATAAAAGTAATATTAAAAAAAATGCTTATAAAACAAGGCAAAATCATAGAACTAGTACTATATGACAGCTCATCATCTGAACATCAGAATGACGTATGTACTTATATTTAATAAGTTACTTGTAAGAATAGAAATCGCGACACGTAGAATAGTGCGCATGTTCGTAAAAACCACAGAACATCAAGACGTCTCGCCACTGTTACGAGTACAGACAGCATTCTCAATACTTTTCATGCAAACTAAGAATTAAACATAGTCAACCTCAAATGTTCCCACTGCTGGCCGTAAGCCAACACCGGTAGATGTCATATATCTTTGAATTTTTGGTTCTATGCCGATTTCCTCACGATATTTTTCTTCACTGTTTTGAGAGCAGTAGTAATGATATAATTTACAGAAAGTAAACCAAGCGTTTACTCGTAGAAACTGTTAAACTGTTAACTGAGTAACTGTATGTACAATTTGTACATTTGTATGGTGTATTTAATAAGAGTAGGTACTCTATTCTATTATACAGGATAAAATTGAATAGATGTGCCAAATTTAATTAAAGAAAATGTTGAGTATGTCGATAAGGAAAGGATGCAAGTACGTGCTCGTAGACAAGCGATTTGGCAACGTCTTCGCGCGCCCCTTTTTACACGCTTTATTTCGTAGGAGCGATCAAAATTAGGTACATTACCGCTAGCTAAACGAGTTGCCAACTTGTTTCATGTTATAAACTCAGCAATGAATGGATTGTTTTAATTGCTTATCGAACGCGAGATAAAATTTAGACTTTAATTTTCTTATTTGTTGTATAGATTAGGCTACTTTTTTATTGGCATGCTGATAAATTGGGTGTACTTGAAGGCAATGACTTGGTGTGCATTATCTAAGATGATAAGTAACAAGATTGTTTTCAAGAATTTGTATTTGGGAAATGCCAATTTATAATGATCATGTTCCACTCACACACTATGTCCCAGCAGTGGGAACATTATAAGCTGATTATGATGATGATGTAACAATTATGGAACTTCCTATTTCGAGTTGACGCAAGTTTTTAACTTCATCCTGTTTTGTGCGCTTAAAGCAATTTCATCGCCAAAAAAATTATTGCTGCTGTTTCTAGATGCAATGTGCAGGGTGATGCCGTTCTCTGTAGTAAAAACTGAAAAAGACAAAACACTTGACTGACACTTTGTCAAAAGTACGAAAAAGTCACATTCGTTAACTTTATTTGCATTTCATACTATTTAAAGATTTTACAGTGGCTTAAAGCTAAGGTATAATTACGGACCCCGTAGGGCACATAAAAATGTATTTATATTTAAAAAAAAAAACGAATTGGATAGACATTGACAAATGTAAAAATATCTTATAAAGATTTAGTAAGTTATAACATTTATTTATATTAAAAGCAGTGTTAATTCAAGTAACAAATAAGATTTCTTTAGTATTCGCTTTTTGCAATTCAATTCCATATTATGACTACAATTTTGATGCTATCCGTACTTTCAGTCTCGCTAGCATGTCAACTAACCTTTATGTGACATATCTCACATCGGAGTCGACATTAAATGACAAGTGTCACATTTGGTGGCGACATTCATTCCACATTACGTGTCCAGATAGCGCGTAATATCACCGTCATAAGCATTGCTTTTTATTTACATTGTGTATTTACAATGTGAGGAGAGGGGCTCGTGGCTAAGTAATTATAGCCGCCTTAGTCGATCGATCAGGTTAAGCTTTGCTTTCCGAGGTCAGTCCATGGATGGGTGACCATCTTTACATTCTGAAACTGCTTCATGACTCGAAAGTCTTTTTTTTTTTTTTCAGGATGGGAAATCACCAATCAAATGACTTCTCCCGCTCTGGGCGGAGCGGGAGGGCGTGTCAGACTTTTACTGACTAAAACCCACCCGTGTTCCATCAGTTGCCCATGTGCCAGGGTCACGGTATCTCTTTCGAACAATCACGCGACCCCGGCAGGCATCGGTCCTAGTAGACCCCTACACTGCTGCTGACATCTCTTTGAGGCGCGCGTGGAACACTGCGCGCCGTCGACCCGAGCTTGGTCCTTACCGGGCGGCGAGCTACCCATTGCTCGCCACCCGCAAGCTCGCGCCTACGGTGGCCGGGAGTCCGCTATCGACTCCCGACGCCCGGGGCGTCTCCTCCTGCGGCGGCTAGGGACGTGAGGGCGCAGTGACTGCCACTCCCTCACGCATCCCGCCTCCTCCTTCGCGAGCATTACTGTTTCGCAGAAGGAGGTGACGGCTTCCCATTCCCTCTCGCTCCGTACCATGGCTCGCACCAGGGCCGGACGCGAGAGGTCGCCGCCGCCGATCGCCTCCACGAGGACACGGTGGTGCTCCGCCCAGGCAGGGCACACCTCCACCGTATGCTCCACCGTGTCCTCTAGACGATCCTCGCAATGGAAACGCCCGGACGTATCCTCCCGCTTTATCCTGAACAGGAACCCACCGAAGCACCCATGCCCGGTGAGAACCTGCGTCAGGCGGAAGGTGAGGACGCCGTGGCGCCTCTCTATCCACTCCTCAAAGAGGTTACCGCCGCAATTGTGGCGTGCCCAGCACTGGGTTGCGACAATCGTACCCGCCATGTCGCCAAGCCTTACAACCAGATAAAATCCCAAAAGAGTTTAAGAGCGTGATATTTTAATGAGTACTACACATAACATCACGCCTTGTTTCCCCGAAGGGTTAGGCAGAGATGTACCTTTAGTACACCCACATTTCGCCTGTTATGTTTAAGTCCCATGTAATAGGGGGCGAGTCTATTGCCATCAATCGGGTATAAATCCAGACTCCGGGCTGCTAATGCCAAATTCCTGATGGAAAAACCTAATAACACTTTGCCCGACCTGGGAATCGAACCCAGGACCTCATGCTCAGCAGTAGCGCTTGCTACCACTAGACCAACGAGGCAGTGCTGAGACTGACTGTATGAGTACTGCTTCCGAATAAACACACATAGAGTTAATTCTATATCTCAAATAGGCTATTAGTATACGATAACTATCGTTCTTTTCTTGACAGTTAGTTTACCAAATCGTTCAATGTATCAATTAATTTTAACACTAAACTTTAATTAAATGCATAATTACACTACATTGTATAATTACGGTATTTTAATTAGCAGTTAGCTTTATTTGATAACAATATAACTATGTTTGTTTAGCTTTAGCAATGCATATATTAACAATGCGTTTGTTAATTACTACCTCGGTTGTTTAGTTCCTGTTAGTATTCTAATATTATATTTAAATTAACTTTTGCGCTAATAATCTGTATATCTATGTATATAAAGTTCAAAGTCCTGATTAACTGACTTACGGATATATCAACGCACAGCCTATACCGCTGGTCTTAGAGACATTAAATTTAGATGGTGTGTTCTTTGTGAAGAGTAGGTATATACTGAGAAAGGGTTTTTTGAAATTCCATTCCTAAGAGGGTGAAATGGGGGGGGCTTTGGATTTTCTGTGAAACTTTTTATTCTCTGGGTCGGATAAGACAGAGTAAGCAGTGCGATAAGACACTGTTTACCTGGATTAACACATAGGGTACTTTTAATCACGGTAGTACGTTCCTTTGGTATATTTTTCGACATCCACGCGGGTGAAGCCGCGGGCAGAAGCTAGTATCTGTATATACAAAGGCAACCGTTACTGACTGATTGATCTATCAACACACAGATCAAACCACTGAACGGATTGCGCTGAAATTTGGCATGCAGATAGTTATGATGACGTAAGCATCCTCTAAGAAAGGGTTTTCCAAAATTTTCCACCCAAGGGAATGAAACGGGGGTCCAAATTTTGTATGGAGAATCACGACTAGATAGACGTTTTTATCGGAAGCTTTTCAGAAATACTTCTGTAGATAAATAAGTAAATGTGTGTTGTTTTCGACATCTACGCGAGTGAAGCTGCGGGCAAAAGCTAGTGATGTTAAAAATGATTAGCAGAAGTGTATTCTTGTTTTACCGTAAAACATACATTTGGTTTCCCATGTTTAAAGAATTTTCAAAAGCGGAAAATTCTCTCAAGATAATCCTCTACATTTGTTTGTAGAGTCATTATGAAGAAGAAAAATTTGTGAGTCTGTACACACAAAAAAATGTTTCTTTTTTGTAATATTAATATAGAAGAAGCACGGAGAGAGCAGTGGTGGCCCAATGATTGCAGTCTCGAACCCAGGAAGGCACTTTTCTTTGTGCTATTAATATCATCACCACTGTTCTCAAAACGGTGAAAGAATCCATCATGTCCTAGAACCAAAACAAGAAAAGTCATGTGACATCCACCAATCCCCACTAGACCAGTATGGTGGATTAAGGCCCACTCGCTTTCACAGAGCGCAAGCCTCTATACTATAAGCAGTAAGAATATTATAGGCTAATTTTGATTAAATCAATTAAACATACAATAAAAAAAATATACGTGTTAAGTTTTAAATGGCTGAACCAATTTTGGCTAAAAACACTACTTAAAAACAAAAACCCGCTTCACCCGTTTAAGAGTAACGGTGCCACAGACTGACACAGATAGCGCTCCGCCCAGAGCGGGAGAAGTCAATTGATGATTTCCCATCCTGAAAAAAAAAAAAAAAAAGTCCCACTCGCTCTTACAGAGCGCAAGCCTCTATATAAGCAGTAAGAATATTATAGGCTAATTTTGATTAAATCAATTAAACATAAAATAAAAAAAATATACGTGTTAAGTTTCAAACGGCTGAACCGATTTTGGCTAAAAACACTACTTAAAAACAAAAACCCGCTTCACCTGTTTAAGAGTAACGGTGCCACAGACTGACACACGGACAGGCACAGATAGCGGTTAAACTTATAACACCCATCTTTTAGCGTCTAGGATTAAAAATCTGCCTCAGCATATGCCTAGTTAAATTAAAAGTTGACGTTTTTAGACGTAAAAGGTCGTGCCAGTTCAACGGTCTTACGGAACGCTCGCACTGTTTAGTATGTACTTGTGTTATGGTAGCGCCATAATTAGGTCACAGCGCACTCTGGCTTTGTACGACTGTGACGGAGAATGTGCTCGTGTTTGTAGGAAAGATCTTGTTTTTTACTCGAAAATGGAAAAACTTACGCATGTTTGATGGGAGACTCATGAGGAGATGCCCTAAAATATGGTGGTATACTGTTGCAGAAATATACGGTGGTTTACCTTATTGGTGATGATATTCAGATAGGTCAAGTGCGTAGTACTCGCAACCGGTGTGATATATGAACATAAACGAAGTTTTTTACGTTTTTTAGTTTCTGCTTACTTCCTATGGCGCTGGGTTTATGTATGTTACTCATGTTTATGCTCTATAGCTTAAATATAGTTCTATACTTTGCAAAAGTTTACAATTGAGATAGCAAGTTACTTCCAGAAAAGAAATCGCCTGCAATTTAAGAAAGGAAGTTCGTTGAATTTGATTTTTTTTGTACATTTGACGTTGTTAAGAATGCAGTTTATAATAGAAAGGTTATTTATGATTAAATTTAGAATTCTGTTTTCTTTTCGCGTTGACAATACATCAATATTTTACTGTTCGTGGTAAACTGTCTATATTATACTTTATATCGGTGGACCGATGACCTTGTGAGGGCTCCAAGAATTTGTTGGCTGCGAGAAGCACACAACCGGTCGAAGTGGCGATGCTTGGGGGAGGAAATGTCCAGCAGTGGACGTCTTTCGGCTGAAATGATGACGTTTATCATAATGTGTGGACCCTTTGTGAAGCCATGTTTATTTCAACGTTACAGGCGTAGTTCATGATCGTAAAGAGTGCAGGTGAACGGTAATTTGAGGCACTCTAGTGGTTGGAACATAGTTTGATCTGGAGTACAACTTCTCACTCTAACTCGCACCCCAGTACGATTTTTTATACCCCAGTACAACCCTCTATTATCGACAAAAAATCTAACAGGACAAACCTCATAACATTTCGTAGACCCGAAAACCGAACCCACTTATCCATTTGACTAATGGAGCGGTTAACCGAAAGTGGGTAACCGGAAAAGCTACGTCAAATGGTTGGCACATGGTTTCGGCGCAAATTAGCATAAGCTGCGAAATTCTATGTGTCAACACAAATATATTCCCATAAATTTTGTTATTAGAAACTTTTTAAAGATGTCTATATGTTTGGTATTCAATTACGCGTAAACACCTGATGGAATTTGGAACTTATACTGGGTGACTTTTTTTAACGTCTTGAAAAAGGGGTGTAATAGGTTAACGGAGTAGAAGCTTTTGGCATATAAATTTTTATAATTTTTATTTTTGAATAACATGTAATGAAATTGATCAAGCAATAAATACTACACATTTAAAGTAACATTTTCATACTAGAACAACAAAAACAGAAATTTGGAAAAAATAAAAGAAAAAAATTAATTAAAATCTATCTAAACTCAAATCATACGCACACTACTCAATGCGCGGCATGTATCAATGATTTTGTAGCGCGGTTTTACCCTTTGAAGCAGGCCGATAGGCGGCCAAATTGATCTTTCACAGGCGCATAAGCCGCACACGCATCCCCGTCCGCCCGCGTCCCGCGCTCCTTTAGTCACCTGCGATGAATCTGAAGGCCTTCCTGCCTTCTATTCTAGTTATACAACACACTGCATGAAGGTCGAGACGGTAAAAAATGTCATCCGGTATAGACCATGTCATGCGTGTGAATCTATGGCATGGCATTCATGGTCATGAAATAAAAGTATTTAATGTATGAACAAAGAATACTATTTATCTGCGTCCATTAAATAGTTTTCACAGAATGCGATTCTGTAGTTTCAAACTTGGATGGCTTTGATTACCGATTTCCACAAACGCTTGAAAAGTGCGGTTTAAACAGATGATGACATATATGTATTAGGAGATAAACACAATTACATAATTAGTAGAAGGAGGTAGAAAATAAGCAGTCAGCCCTGATAGCTAGGCAGCGCCCGTCTTGATGTAAAAAAGTTTTACCACTAGAAATAATAACACTGCGTGACAAAAAAAAATTTTTTTCAATAACATTGATTTAAATAGCTGATTTCTGTGAATTTGGGCCTGCTGAACACGAATATATTAATGAATTTCTTGTATCACGTACCATTTCTATTTTTGTAATTAAATTCAAAATACAGGTGACTAAACATGTTTATATTTGATATGAAACTTTTACACTGTCTTATTTCATTTGTGGAAGTAAAATTTGTCATAACTTTGAAATGGTACGTGTTACAAGAAATTCATTCATATATTCGTGTTCAGCAGGCCCAAATTGACAGAAATCAGCTATTTAAATAATGTTATTGAAATTTTTTTTTTTTTTGTCACACAGTGTAATCCATAGTTTATATTTATAATACATCTTTTATCCACCATCATCTGCCTAGGCTTTTCCAACTATTTTGGTGTCAGCTTTCAGTTTAATATGTCTAAGTATTTTTAACCAACTTCAAATAACTTTTTACAAAAAACAAAAAAAGTAACAACCGACTCCCTAAAAAAAAAACACTACAAAGTGAAAAATAACTTTAATTTCGAAAGTCTGTGTCTTAGGATCTGTATTTAAGGTTTTTTTACCACCGACTTCCGAAATTAAAGTTATTTTTCACTTTGTAGTGTTTTTTTTTTAGGAAGTCGGTTGTTATTTTTTTGTAAAAAGTTTTTATATTTAGGGTGACTGCCAATCTTAGCTCCACAACCCACAGTTATTGGGTAATACGATACTTCATGGTAAGTTTGGTTGTCAGATTTCTTCTGGCGATAAAAAAACTAAAATCACGTACGAACACTTTTAGAATACGCTTTCAAAAGAATTAAAATAGGAATTTTGTTTCGAAAAGACAGAGTATTTATGGCAAGGTATTGCCGTGACCGCGAAAGGGTGGAATAAACGAAATAACTATCCAAACACAACAAGGTGTTTTGTTATTTGATTTGGTACTGAAAGCCCCTAAGGCTCTCCTAAGAGCTCTTGCAGTACCAACTCAGGAATAAATGTACTTTTTTTTTTCAGGAAATCTCACGCAACATTATATTTATTCGGCCTAAAGTAACCTACGAAACGCTTTGATTCCAAATATTTCCGATTCCTTTCAGCTTCTCCTTGACTATCACTACTCACTCTTATTAAGTTACAGGCTCTTCCTATCTCCGGCTCGCCAATAATGTTATCAATAAAGACTTTATTTATTTATTACATTTCTTCTAGCAATGCGATGACTAATAATTTGATATTGGGGTTCAATGTCAGGAGCAATTTATTACACAAATTGATCCTTTTGCCAGAACTTAGGATTGGGGGGGACTGTTGGTTTTGGAGTAGGTACGGGGAAAAACAGAGTGTTTTTGTACGTAAATTGAATGAGATTTCTATGCCATCCAGTCGTAACAGGAAATTCTAAATAAAAAGCTCTTCTACTAAAATAAACAAAATTTGATTACGTAATTTGCAACAGAAAAAAAAAAAAACATTAAAAAGCTAAATATTTTTGTACGTTACTGACATACAGTAGAGTCTTCCAAAACATTGTTATCGCACTATGTGACCTAAACTTGCACTTAAGTCACGGTGTTAATATAAAAAAACAATTATGTACGACAAAATGCAATACATCATTAATGAAAAAGAGCTTTTTTGGTGTTGCGCCCAAAATTTATAATAAAATACCCGAGGTCAGAAGAAGCATGCCACTAATAAAATTCAAAAATTGTTTTTCTAAATTACTGGTGGAGAAATGTTACTATGCCCTAGATGATTACCTAAATGATAAATCACTGTAACAACTGTAACTACCTATTACTCGTAATTATCCAATATTTCTCATGCATGTTTTTTATTATTTTATGTTACTTTTTGTTTTATATGCCGTAACATTACAGTCGTTTTACAACGGCAGCCTACTTTATGTATCCAATGACTACTACACATCCATAAGAAAAAAATGAACATTTGAATAACTAAAAAAATTAAAATATTATACATTATGATGACGTAGTTTGTTTGATATTTTGTCTCATGGAAAATTGAGATGGAATGATCTAGTCGACTTGTGCGCTGCGTAGGTATGTATGTTCTCTACCATATGATACGTAAACATTATTAACAGGATTTTTCATAATTCTAGTGCATTATTTATTTTTCTAAGTAGGTATTTTCTTAATTGGTAACAATTTTTTAATCACACCCAGAGGTATATTATGTCGGCTACATTCAGTGGACAACCTTTGTAAGACGACTAAAATTTCACGATGTATAGTGAGTTTGGTTTATTTTTATGATAATCTTCACTGACATTTTTGTATGTCATCAATGGCAAAACATAGCGCTTCATTTAATTATTAACATCATTTTTTTTTGCTTGGGATATCATCAAATGACATCTACCACTCTGGGCGGAGCGGGAGGGCATGTCAGACTTTTACTGAGTAAAACCCACCCGTGTTCCTTCAGTTGCCCATGTGCCGGGGCCACGGTATGTCTTTAGTGTTGCTGACATCTCTTTGAGGCGCGCGTGGAACACAACGCGCCGTCGATGCGAGCCTGGTCCTAACCGCAAGTCCGCGCCTCCGATGGCCGGGAGTCTGCGATTGACTCCCGACGCCCGGGGCGTCTCCTCCTGAGGCGGCTAGGGACGTGAGGGCGCAGAGACTGCCACTCCCTCACGCGCCCCGCCTGCTCCTCGTTTTTTTAACAACATAAACCATATTATACGAAAAACTTAAATTTTCAGTGCTTTTTTTTGTGGGCCTATGTTATTAACACCTTGACTGTACCCTATGTTTCACAAATAAATAATTCTGATTCTGTTCTGTGACTTAAGTAGTCTATACATAGAAGCGTAACTTAAGTGTGGGTTTATGTCACCCTCGCTATAAAATAGTATTCAATTTATGTGACTTATGTATTCCTTTATCGCATGACAAGAAATTGGTGCTAAATATCAAAGTCACGTCTTGTAATACTGCCATATGCTTGCGGGGCGAACACGACTTCTGTTATAACCTTGAGTCACGCATTTTATCATGGCTTTTGTGATAAAAATTGTGACTCAAGTCTATCACAGTAGGCCGTTGTACCTGTATATTGTCACAATTGATTTTGGACGAACTAACGCAACGGTTTTTAATTCTATGGTTATGCTTAGTTACCTAGACGGAAGAAAATTTTTATATTTACCCAATCAGAAAATACAACCACTATTTATTATAATTACATCTAAAATCTGGCCTGTTAGTCTAGTGGTTAGTGACTCTGACTGCTAAGACTGAAGTCGTGGGTTCGATTCCCACCCAGGGCAAATCTTTGTGTGATGAGGACAATTATTTGTTCTGTGTCTGGGTGTAATTTATCTATAATATGTATGTATTTAAAAATATATAAGTATATTATTTATCAGTTATTTGGCTGCTATAGTACAGGCTCTGCCTAGTTTGGGACCAGATAATGTTGTGTTGGTTGTCCTAAGATATATTTTATATTATTATTATATTCAAACCACACAAAAATTCAAATAGATTTAAAACCGCAATCTTTTCAATTACTCATTTCTTCAAATTTCAGCCAATTAAGACACTTGAAACATTCAAACATAATTCCCCTAGGAATGATTCATAAATAAAATCGCTATGCACTTAAACAGATAGTAGGCCAGCTAAATATAAAAGTGGAAATTCTCAAGCATTGCTCGTCGACTTATTTCAATTTGCAACGTTCGTCTTGTAATTTGAGCGCCATACTTACCGCGATAAAATTATACGTAGTAGAGTTGCTGGATGTGGCTGGAAGGGGTTGAGCGTGGTTGGTTTGAAAGGTTTGTTAGGAATGAGCGTGGTTTTGGGCTTGAATTAATGTAGGCACTCTGTAGTAAGACATTTACACATGTGCATGTGTTGCTATAAATTGTAAAAATCATGCTTTATTTTTCAGTTTTCTAGTGCGTTTTTTCGGATGACTAAAATAACATTACACAGATTTATATATTTTTTTAAAGATTTATTGATTAAAAAAAATAGCGCCCTACAATGCTTTAATTTTGGACGTTAGGTTATACCCCAAAAAGATAGCCTCAATTATGTTAGATTAACCTACTAAAATGTAGTAAAATATTCCATTTGACGACTATCCAATTTAACACACTACAGTGTCGCCAGAATCCCCGTTAATAACCATAATTTATTAAAATAGATCGCATTTGTAGTTTGCAAGTTATAATTACACGAGGTGAGGTACGCACGGTAGTATGTTCCACAAAATAGATAAATGTGAACAGAAGGCACACTCCATAAAACGAACAGAAACGCACGGAAACATAGACACGCTTAACGTATGGCGAGTGCAAACGCACTCACGACCAGTTTTTATTTTTGAAATAAAAATAAAGAAAGAAAACACGTTTATTTGCGGTAAATATGACGGAAAGAAAAACTTAACACAACAGAAATATAAAAAAAGCTGGGGAAACTATGCGTCACATCCATGAAAAACGGCCACCGCTCAGAATATTACTGCGACCCTATGCGAGACAGAGCCCCAGAGCTTTTTTGTGAATGGCATCTTGTTGATCAACCTAGGAGGCTGCTTCACTGGGCTTTTCTTTGAATGCCGTAATTAATGGCTTCCAGTCAGGTTAAACAGTTACAAACTTACCGACTACACGCTAAGGATACCCCCTGTGGGGTATGGACCTCGGCTTGTCGCTGAGGGAGAGCACAACGGACAAACTGGCTCGATCAAGTTACTGTGATTCGTTTGTGATATTTTTGTGAATAGCCCTGCGTTAGCGTCTATTTATGCGTGCGCCTCTTTTTACTGTATAGAGTTGGTCTTCTGCACCTCTCTTATGTGGTGGTTGTTCCTGGTTTAATCACACTGCTCATATTTAATGTTGTTATTTGAACAGTTTACGGTACAGAAAACTGATTTTATGTTGATGTTACTGCACATAATACATAATGGTTATACTTATCTCTATTCCCGGGGTTTAGCTGAGGAGTATACAGGGAGTATCACGAATTGGCCACGTGGAGGGAACGTGTCTTCCCTATATACTGTAGATAGAAAAAGATACGAACTGCTTTTCAAATAATTTTAAATAATTACCTAACTGGACCGGAAAACGAATCAGCAAAATGTGACAATAAACACCTCTAATTTTACTGGACCGATCGAAAAGCTCAATCGTCATTTGTTTCTATTAAATAAAATAGGATCTAAAATAAAAGGAAAAACATGAAATTTAACAGTAATTTAAAATAATAAGGTACGTTTAACCGCAACTTATAATCAATTTAATTGATTAAAACAACATTTTGTAACAACTGCGTATAAAACCGGCGTAATAATCGTTTTTAGTCCAGACACAATCACTTTGTTGTGTTACAAATAATTTCATATGAAATTGTGAAAAATAATACATTTCATTTTGTGAAATTTAACATTCAGATGACGTTTAAATTTTGACAGCCCTTAATCAGTTTCGGTTAAAAGATTAATTAAATGTCACCAGGAACGTCACAGACAATAAAATACCACGTAATGTTTACGAAATAATATGTGTAATCAAATTACAAATACTCTATTACAGTTTTTTAATTCTAAAACTTGCTATGCTAGCTCAAGATACCAATAATTGACTTAGACTAAACTATGAATGAAGAACTTTAATATGAAACAATTTAACTTTGTCTAAGATAACATAAGTTATTAAAAGCTGATCTAAGAGATACTAGATGTAGTGTAAGCAAGTATTGTCGTATTAAGTAAAGCTAAGTAATTGGCTTTAACTTAAAGCAACGTACATAGTTACTAAGTGTATTTAGAGTCAAAGAGAATTGCTGAGGACTGTATATGTCAGTGTGAATTTTGGTCTGTAAGTTAGACGTTTATCTATACTAGCTAATATAGACGCAAACTTTGTTCGTTTGTGGGTTGTATTTATTCCCATGGGTGTCGCAAAGGGCGACTATGGGACTTACTAGAGAATGGGTAGCATTTTCTATACATTTTACCACTCTACTGCGATCGCCAACTCGCCTGCCAAGCGTGGTGATTATGGCAAAGCCCTTCATATTGGGGGATGCCTAATATCCAGCAGTGGACGTCTTACGGCTGAAATGATAATGGTGAAGTTGTAGGGATAATCTCTGGAAGTAAAACTGGAACTTGTTGCATTTGATCGCCTAGTTCTTGAGGAAGGTATTTAACATTATGCTATGACCCTAAGGAGTTAGAAAGAACCTGAAGAGAAAAGGAACTAATGTCGCCGGTGGGCGATGCAATGTTTTAAGATATTATACTTTACGTTAAAACTAGAAATTTCACGCCGACAACGTTGCGGGCAGAAACTAGTATTTGATGTTATTATAGTGATGCAATCAAAAGTTTATCTTTTGAAAATTAATTTAAATTACCGATTTTTCAGTAGTCAAACATTTTCTAGAACTCAAAATAATATACACATAAAATCTGTGTCTATTTCTTTAGTCTCATAAAACGAGCTACATATCCTATGAGACTTTAGTTTTTTAGTTCCATATGAGAGAAATGTGTTACAAGGGCGAAATTCACCCCTTAATATATATATGGCGAAAGCAGGAAGTATATTAAGGGGTGAAATTGCTGTATATTTTCAAATTATGTAGGTATCTTTTTTATCCTGGTGTCAGATGTAAACAGATATTGCCGTCAAATATTACGTGAATAAGTCGTAACCATTTGGCTTCAATAATAAAATGCCAGTTTTAATAAACAAAAAATTGGACTTTTCTAACCAAACATGACAGTAAAATTAAGTTCATTTTTTTTTCACCGCGTGATCTAATTTTTGATAACCTTATATATGTTTCAATTTAACAGTTAAGGTTTAATCATTTATTACAGAAGGCTAAAAACTAAAATACAGATATACTAAAATAAATAACTAACTATACAAATAAATACAAAAATAAAGGACACTTAGGCGTCGAAGTACTCGTCCGCATTACTGTCATCTGGAAACATGCCCAGAAGACTGACAGCATTGCCACGTTGAATGACAATGCTAATTCTTTGGCTAAAGAATGACCAAGCCATCTGGTCACGTGAAGTGTCGACCAGTCGATGAGAAATTTCCTTAAAAAGGAGACGCGCACTCGGGCCCCATGACCCGAGCGTTTCAACCCCAAACGGCAAAAAACTGTAGTTACCAATACTCAATATCTTTATTGCTTTACCATAATGTGAACTTTGGTGGTAACCAATTAGGTTACAGCATTTGCGCCGCTTGACAGTCTCACCAGCCGCAGCAGTGGCGCCAGCACAGCCTGCTTTAACTTCACATTAATTAACACACACATTTATTTCATGAAATGTAGCGACTTCGTTATTTTTGAGGTTTCATTTATCTATACTAATATGAAAGCTGGAAATTGTGTTTGCTTGTTTTTTTTGTTTGAACGCGTTAATCTCTGGAACTATTATATTTGAAAAAATCTTTATGCAATTGATAGCCTAGTTCTCGACGCCGGACGGTCAAAGCTACTTTATATCACGCTTTGATCCTAAGTAGCCAAGCAAAGTGACAACAAGTCAGAAAGAACGCTGAACGAAAACGAAGGAACAGCGCGGGCAAGGGATGCGATGCGACGCAGCGAGCCAAAGGAATTTTATATAAAACTATTTAACAAAAAATTTAACCACCGAAAAAACTGAAAAGCAAAATATAATAAACCTTAAAATTATGTGCCGACTCAAAATTTTAAGGTTTATTTATTTATTTATTTATTTAACCATTTATGCACACATATAAATAGACAAATAGAAAGGAACAGAAAAATATGTACAAAGGTAATGCTTATTTCTATTGAAATCTCTTCCAGCATACCTGCAATAGGAGAGAATATACAAAGAGATGTAGACAACGTGTGTAATAGCAGATGAAAAATAATACTATAATTATTATTATTTTTTGCTTTTAAATTTTTTCGGCGGTAAAATTTTTTGTTAAAAAGTTTTTATTTTATAATTTTTTGTGGTTTTAATATACTAATAACGGGGTTTCTGGTGGACAGTTGTACACGTCCACCAGAAACCCCGTTATGAATCTAGCTAACGACCCGAGAGCTAGATTGACTCGACACTACACTGAAGATATCCCGGACGTCAGCTTGTACGAGATTAGGATGTCTCTGAAGCAGCTTAAAAACAACAAGGCGCCGGGTGATGACGGAATTACGGCTGAGCTCCTGAAGGCCGGCGGGAAACCAGTTCTAAAAGCCCTTCAGAAGCTATTTGATTCCGTCATACTCGAGGGCAAAACGCCACAGGCATGGAACAGAGGTGTGGTGGTACTTTTCTTTAAGAAGGGTGACAATACCCTACTTAAGAATTATAGGCCCATCTCACTTCTGAGCCATGTCTACAAGCTGTTTTCAAGAGTCATCACGAATCGTCTCGCGCGCAGGTTTGACGACTTCCAGCCTCCCGAACAAGCCGGATTCCGTAAAGGCTTTAGCACCGTAGACCACATACATACGCTGCGGCAGGTTATACAGAAGACCGAAGAGTATAACCTGCCTTTCTGCTTAGCGTTTGTGGATTACGAAAAAGCCTTCGATTCGATCGAGACCTGGGCTGTATTGCAGTCTCTTCAACGGTGCCAGATTGACTATCGGTACAGCTGGGCAGCGTTCGGGAAGCTACGCAATATCTTCTCGTCCCACTTACCGCAGTGTCTCAAGACAAAAGTCTTTGACCAGTGTGTGTTGCCAGTGATGACATATGGCACTGAGACGTGGTCGCTCACAATGGGCCTCATAAGAAGGCTCAAAGTCACCCAAAGAGCAATGGAGAGGGCTATGCTTGGAGTTTCTCTACGCGATCGAATCAGAAATGAAGAGATCCGTAGGAGAACCAAGGTTACCGACATAGCCCGAAGAATTGCCAAACTTAAGTGGCAGTGGGCAGGGCACATTGCTCGCAGAACGGATGGCCGATGGGGCCGGAAGGTTCTGGAGTGGCGACCGCGTACTGGAAGACGGAGCGTTGGAAGGCCTCCCACAAGATGGACCGATGACCTGGTGAAGGCCGCAGGAATGCGTTGGATGCGGGAAGCACAGAACAGGTCGAAGTGGCGGTGCTTGGGGGAGGCCTATGTCTAGCAGTGGACGTCTTTCGGCTGAAATGATGATGATGATGATGAATAATACTTGGTAAGGTATACCCTATCCAATAAAAAATAATTATAAAATCGGACTACTCTGTGTAAAGTTATGCGTGTTTATACTTAATAATCAGTGAATGAACAATCAATCATCCCCTGTTTTCCGACCCTAAGGGTTCGATTTTGTTTTCCAAATTTATATGGGACCACTTTCGGAGTATACCCTTTCCAATAAAAGAAGAATTATCACAATCAGACCACTATGTAAAAAGTTACGCGTGGTCAAACAAAAAAAAAATGTGTATAAACGCGTCGAATTAAGAACCTCCTCCGTGAAACGCGTCGAATTAAGAGTTTTTTTTCGTCGGTTGAAAAATGTAGCAACAAGCCCCCCTACACTCGGACGTAAAAGTGTCGCAACGGATTTTTCACGTATTTGATCTTAATCGCACTAATAAGAGAGTTGAAAATTGAACATGTAATTTATCGACGCACTAAGTAGCAGTCTCTTGTATTTTCAATGCTCGGTTCAACACTGAGAGCTTAAAATCGTGGTCTTATTTTGGTAAATACGAGTTTATACACCGTGACATTTTAATCGTGTTACAACGGCAGCCCATTTCATGTATCCAATGACTAGTACTCATCCATAAGAAAAAATAAAATACATTTGATCAACTAAAAATAAAAATATTATTCATTAAGAAGACGGAGGACGTAGTTTTAAATTGATATTTTGTCTCATGTAAAATGGAGATGGAATGATCTACTCGACTCGTGCACTGGGTAGATATGTTCTCTACCATATGATACGTAAACATTATTAACAGGATGTTTCATAATTCTAATGCATTATTTATTTTTCTTAGTACCTTTTATCTTAATTAATGTTAACGATTTTTTATGACGATGTATATTATGTCGGATACATTGAGTGGACAACCTTTGTAAAACGACAAAAAATCACGGTGTATATGTACTAATTCCAAGCAAACGAATTCACGGGGAAAAGCTAGTCTCAAAGACAGCGTAATTAAATTCCTTTGTAATTTCATCGAAACCTAAATAATATTCATCATAATTAATTTGAGGATGTATTCGATAGCTTTGATTTTAGTAATTAATGTTTCGTCAAAGGTAATTTTAATTAGTTATGTCGAAATGTAATAGCTCTGTGGTTTGTACTGTCATGTGATATTGTTTGGAACTGGAATCGTGTTTCGGAGAAACATATTTAGGCTTAATTTTAATATGTAAGTTCAAGTATCAAGGTCATAGGCTTCTGGTTGAACTGCCAGGGTCGTGGATTTTGCCAGGGTCGCGAGATTGTTCGAAAGACTTACTGTGGCCCTGACATGGGCAACTGAAGGAACACGGGTGGGTCAGTCAGTAAAAATCTGACACGCCCTCCCGCTTCACCCAGAGCGGGAGACGTCTTTTGACGATTTCCCACCCAGAAAAAAAAACTTCTGGTTGAAGACTTAGGGGCTGTCTCCACGGGCGAGAGAATCGCGGCGAAAATATCGTCGTGCCACGTATTTCTATACACTCTCTATGAACGCGTCTCCACACGGCGATGTTATCGCGGCGATGCGACGAGTGGCAATGTGCGCGCGTAACGTCGTCGTATCGCCGCGGTATCGTCGCTACTGGTGGCGCGCACGCCGCGCGCTCGCCGCAGAACGTGGCGCTCTCGCAGCGAGCGCGCGGCGGGCGCGCTGTAATGTAATTTATTGACTGAGACACTACTTATTTCGGTCTCGTGTGGCACCTAACTGAACTCTTTCAACAAAACTATTGCACAACGCCTCGTCGCGGAAACACGGCGATTCCGTTACGAGTCGTCGTGGGTATGCGGCGATTCCGTTACCAGTCGCGACGATACGCTGGCGGAATAATCGCTCGTTCCTGGAGACGACCCGACGATAGAAGCGCGGATCCGTCGTGATTCTCTCTTTCGTGGAGACAGCCCTTAAGTCAACATAATACGGACGTAATAAAATAGCAGCGGGATTTTTTCGAGCACTAACTCCTTAGACAGTCTAAGAAGTAAATTTAAAATAGAGAAAAAAAAAGTAGGTTTATTTGACACAGAAACATGTGATCATTATTTCTGCCAATTTGGGGAGCTTTGCCATAATCACCACGCTTGGTAGGCGGATTGGCGATCGCAGTATGATAGTAAAATGCATAGAGAACGCTGCTGTCCGTTCACTAGTAAGTCCTTTAGTCGCTTCTTCCGATACCTACGGGAAGAAATGGGAAACATGAAACATGTGCTCATAAAAAAAAACAAGTAAGATAATTGGGATAAAAAAACAAAACACCCAACAGGAATAGATGACATGACTTAACTGTGATAAGTTGGTTTCCACTCACCATGATGCTATGCTTTCTGATCTATCAGATTTATCAAAAATAAACCACATAATAGACTTATGTTCTGGTTTATCCAGTTTAGAAGCCCTGTAGAACTTGTAATTCGGATCAAACACATAAGACGATCGTTCAATATCACCCAAGAGGTTTGACATATAAATTGTACTAGACAGATATATTAACGGTATTTGTAAAACCGTCTGATCTCAAGAAAGGCTACACTCCGCAAATATCGCACATATCGTATTTGTCGCTACAATTCTAAGCCTTAGTTGATGTAACGAAGGTCAAAAGTAATAGTAATTTCGCTATTTGCTCTATTTTGATGTTTGTTCGTGGCGATATATCATTATTTGTATTTTTTTTATTTACTCTGGCTAATGGACTGTTTTCTATAGATTTTTTTTCTAAAGATCTACCAGACTACTTTGATGAAGAGCTTTTATTGTGTCAGAATTCATCATGTTTCTTTTGACCTTTGATGTAATTGCGTGATATTCTCACAATACGCCATTTTGATAATTCGACAATATTCATCGCTTTATTTATGCTGTCAAGCAAACGATTAGATCAAACAGAAGAAGTAATGGATTACGTATTTCTTTACTTTAAAATCCTTAAAATAGAATGTCGCAATACGTAATTGGAGAGCTGAAATTGTTTTGTCAAGGTTTTGTATTGAAAAGTGGGAATGATAATTCTTCTTCTTAAATAACACGAAAAAATGTATGTTAGTATATACTAAAATATGACAGAGCAGGTGACAGGGCATGCGGTGCAAGATTGGAGGTGAGCTATTGTCTGTGAAGAGACGCCTAATATACACCGAAGGTCTGAGCCGTCGATGAATCCCATTTGTGAAGGTGGATACATACTTGCGCGCTACGAATGATATTATAATGGTCACCAAAAACTCACTTACAAAAAAAAGTATTTCATAAACGAACCCATTTATTTATTTTGTAAAACTAACAAACATTCATTACGCATATTCAAGCAAA
Source organism: Aporophyla lueneburgensis (assembly GCA_932294355.1). Lineage (NCBI taxonomy): Eukaryota > Metazoa > Arthropoda > Insecta > Lepidoptera > Noctuidae > Aporophyla > Aporophyla lueneburgensis. The sequence goes on along the minus strand of OW028751.1, from coordinate 26,011,544 downwards.
ACTAAGAATTCTCTTCTTAAAATTCCAAAACCCGAAAACTAACCCTTTTACACGAAGCCACATCTAGTAATGTGATGCCAACTTATCCGTGGCTCGCGTCGGTTGCGATAAAATTCTTTATGCATCTACCCTCGGAATCGTCTCAGGATCCAGTTTCATTACGTTAACGAAATAATTCAATTATGCTACCCTCTACTCGCTGCCGGTGAGACCTCGCCTCGGCTTCTCATTCATTTGAATTTGGCTTCTGATTATTTTTTATTGCGTTCACGCTTTCAAGTCCGCGTTTTGGCGTTTTGGGTTTACGTTTCAGTTTTAAGGGTTGAGTCTGAGTCGTTTGTTTTAGAGGTTTGTTTGTTATAAGAAATAAGATACTGTTGATTTAAATTGATCCGCTGCCGGGGTAATTGCGTTACTCATCAACTTTTGGAATTGCTTTAATTTTGACAGTAGAACAACATTCATTTGCGTAATTTACGTTATTAAAGAGACAATTTTTTTGAACATACAAGGCAATGGATAAGAAGCAATAACCTTCAAAATGCTTCCGAGTGTGGAGTAATAAGGGTGCAGTATATCTGCCAGGGTCGCAAGATTTGCTCGAAAGAGATACCGTGGACCTGGCATATGGGCAACTGTACGAACACGGGTGGGTTTTAGTCGGTAAAAGTCTGACACGCTCTTTCACTCCACCTTAGAAGATATCATTTGATGATTTCCCACCCACAAAAAAGGGTGCAGTATTTCATTACTTCTATTTAACTCATTAATTTGCTTAAGATCATCAATCTATCACAAAGTAGTTCAAAAGTACCTTTTTATTAGAGCAAGAGAGCAAACAAGTCAGTTTTTTTTTCTAGTTGTAATAAATGGCAATGGCAAAAAACGAACAAGCATTATTTCAGCAGGAAATAGTACTTCGTTTGATTTTTCCTTTTGATCCAATTCAAGATAAAAAGAGCCAAGTTTCCCCCAAATTATAATAATAAATAATGAATTTTCTGAAACCAAAGCGACTGCTGAATTAGGGCAATGCAATAAAAACTCGAGTACCTACTGTAAACTTAAAATATTTGGCAAATATTATCAGAACTCTTTCATATCTATCGATTTGGTGCAGTTTTATGATTAATCCCGTTCCGAATTTTGAATTCAAAAGAATCATTTGTTTTTAAATTACTTATTTTTTCCTGTTTGATTTTTGGTAACAATTGGCCACTGTTTCCGCTTTTTATTCGATAAAGAGGATGAGTAAAAAGGATATACACCAGCAAGATATTTTCTTTTAAATCTTCAGCTCCTCGAAGCTAGCTTTACTTCAAATATGTTATGTTAATATCGATTGTCAACTCACTCCAGAAGATACTTTGTCGACTTATGGAGAAAAGCAATTGAAGGAATGTAGGATGCATGAGCAAGCGGAGTGAGCTCGAAAATTTAAGGAGCTCGTCTCGAATAGGTTAAGCTCTCTATTAATATATTAGGCGTTTTCGGATATTTTTTAGTTCTGCATGTTTTTACATCTTTGGGCAACTGTCTTCCCGATAGTATGTTTTTTCTTTCTTTCTTTATTGCTGAGTAAGCCTGCTCTTGAGAGCAGTAGTAGTCGTGAGTTCGAACTCAAACAGGACCTTTACTTTGTGTATTTATGCTACCGCAACTCCTCTTAAAATGTTGGTGGAAAACAATGTGAGAAAAAGAAGACATCTACCAACCCGCAGTGGGCCCGCATGGTAGGATTACAGACCACTCTGTCTCACAGAGAGGGTACCTTTGTCCCAGCAGCAGGAAAGCAATAGGTTGCTTGTGAGTTTGCTCTTGACCGCCTTCAGGTCTGGTGGAAAGCGATTAGGTCTTAGATGATTTGCCTAATATGGCGCTTATGATAGTTTCTTCAGGGTTCATTCTTCTGTGGGTAAGATCATGTTGACTCTGGAAAAATTGCAGAAATACTCATAAAGACTTCTTAAAACTATTATTAAAGATACTTAAAACACGCATACTTCTTCAAACGATGAGATCTAAACGTGAACAGAACGATGCATTTATCCTCAAAGAAATTATGAATATCATAAATGTGAAGAAACTGGTCAATACGTCATAAAATGGACATAAAGTTTAGCACAGGGAAAGACCGTAAAACATGATGCGTCATATGGAAGATAGTCTATATGGGTATACCGTCTTATCAATAAAATGGACAACACTTATAGGGGAAATATAACTAATAATGGGACAGTTTTATTAGGTTATATGCATTTTATTTTCTTGTCTCGTACCGATATGAGGGAATAGTTTATGCTGTGGTATAAATATTTGCTAGTTTGCAAGGCGGGTAAAGCGTTCGTCAATTTGAGTGAAGTCTGGTGAAGCAATACAATACGGCTTTAAATTAAAATTCGTTTATCTATGTCGTTTCAGAGTGTTTACAATTTTTTTTTTACAAAATACTTCAAGTGGTTTAGTCATTGCAGTTTGTCAAAAATGGCAAATCTAAACAATTTTGTTTCCACAAGTAGGTACACTGTACAAATACTTTTACACGTCGACCATTTTTTTTAAACGATGCTGAGGCGTTTTCTGTCTCTACTCTGACAAGAAAGGCCGAAACCATCTCAGAGGTCACAGTCGGTTTTAAAGTCCAGACATAATCTTGATAAGATCATGTGAAGGCCTTGTAAATTGGATTCTGAAATGGTATTTTCAGGAAAGAACCACACAGATTGAGTGGACCTGTCCAGTCAGTCCACGCATAAGCCAGTATCAGTTAATCGCCTCTATTTAGTAAGTTTGTAAAAAAGCACTGTTTTTGTTTTGAGGTTACTATTTATTGATTGTTTCAAAATACTCCTATGCATTGTATTATATGTATTGCTAATGTTTGCGTGTAATGGCGTATTGTAGACCCCATATTGTTACTTTGTTATTGATCTCTACTTGACTTACAGATTTGAGTAATTTTTTTTCATTCAATTACTTTCAGGCAATTTTCGGGTGGATTAATAGATTGAGAATAAGAAGCTTAATATATTTATTTGCTCAAACATGAATGCAAAATCTTAAATAAGAGTGGTTTGGGCGTGAAATAGGGTATTATAATATTTGGTTTACGATTATCATGCTGAATTTTAGCAAACAGGCCGACAGACTAACTAAAGGAAAGTGGCTACCATTGCATAATACAAACTGATGTAACGTCAAAGGGTCTAGCTAAGAGGTTGGGTCATGTTTGATGATTTGTTGACATACTATCATAGAAAGTTGCTAATGCCCATGTGCTTAACGCAATACCATAAAATACTCTACAAGAACTCTGCTAACATAAATCTCTGCATGAAAATAGTTCAAACGTAGTAGTTGTGTATATTTTTATTTGACTATCGATTTGAGTGAAGGCGATTCTTTACAGTGTCGTGACTCCGCGCTGTTCAAAGTCGTCCGGGTCACGGCGACGCGATGTAAGGGTTGGCACGCTGGCTTTAAAATGTTACACTATTATGTTGTTATGGAAATGTACACGAAATATTTGTTGAACATATTTTTATATATTAGTAAGAGCTGGGAAACTGGGAAGTGTTACTACCAAACCTATTGCAGTAGAGCATCGTCAACATATTCGGGTTTAAAGGGAGTAAGGGTGCCGAAGTAATTATAGACATAAGAGATCGCAGATTTAGATAGATAGATAGATAGATAAAACGTTTATTTGATGCACAAAAAAGACGCAACACAACATACAAAGCACGACGAAACAATAATTGATTGGGATAACAAATTAACGAACCTGATACAAAATGCCAATATACAAAGATAAAACAAGAAAGGAAGACATGATATAGTAATGATAACACTTTGTGACACAGATTAAAATTCAAAAGTAAAATAATGTGCGGTGGAGTAAAAAGTGCGGTGTGCGTCTCAAAGTTGCACCAAATGGGAGTCCAGCTCAGCATGTGTCAGGTAAATATACCGGACGCTGATATTCTGCTGGATCCCTGCAGTGACCTACGGACATCGAGCAGATGAGAACAAAATGGGAATCATTTCACGGGATTTGTCGCTAGGATAGTACCACTGATGTTGCAAGGGAGTCATCGAAAATAAGTTCCAGACAAGTCGTATGTTAGTTTGGCCGTAAGTCGAGAGGCACGTATTCCTGCTAACTCTTTACAACGTACTTTGAACTTTTTATTCGATTTCGACTTCCAGAAAATGTAGCCCAGTGGTATCGGTCCCGACATACGAGATGTACCTAATCGTGAGGAAAGTGGCATGACCTGGAATCAAAAATTCGAAGACAATGTGAACATCTACCAATCCACACAGGGTCCATGTGGTGGGTGGCAGCCTACCCTTCTCACTCAGACAAAGCTTGTCGCAGCAGTGGGAACACCATCGGTTGATAATGCATTTTTTTCGGATGGGAATAACTTCCCGCTCCGCCCAGAGCGGGAGGGCGTGTCCGACTTTTACTGACTAAAACCCACCCGTGTTCCTTCAGTTGCCCAGTTGTGTCAGGGCCAGGGTAACTCTTTCGAACGAATCTCGCGACCCTGTTCGGTTGATAATGCTTGTGATGCTTTAAATCTGTGCTAAATAAATGTATGATTAGTTTTCTTTTTTACTTCTTGAAAACATCGAGCAATATTTTTATGTGCCTTTTAATAGTATTTTACCATAGTGAGTAAATTAACATTGTAAAGTCGCGATTATATTGAAAGGTAACAAGATGGTTTTGAAAGGTTGATCAACAGCTCAATAAATTCAATTAGTGCTAAATATTAGAATTACAGGCTCCGTTCCACTTTGACAGTTCACTGAACACAATTAGCGTTATCCATAGTTGTTTCAAACATAATTGAATTTCATTTGAAATTGACAGGTACAGACTGATGTTTTAATTAGGTTTAGTAATCTATACTAATAATAATCTATACTATAATATTATAAAGCTGAAGACTTTGTTTGTTTGTTTGTATGTTTGTTTGTTTGTTTGATTGAACGCGCTAATCTCAGGAACTACTGGTCCGAATTGAAAAAATATTTTTGTGTTGGGTAGCTTATTTATCGAGGAAGGCTATAGGGTATATAAAACCACGCTGCAACCAAGAAAAGCGGAGCAGTAATGAAAAATGTCGCAAAAACGGGAAAAATCGCACGGGTAGGCGATTCGACGCAACGGGAAGGGTCAGGGGAACAAGAAACTTGACGCAGACGAAGTCGCGGGCAGAAGCTAGTAATATTATAAAGCTGAAGAGTTTGTTTGTTTGAACGCGCTAATCTCAGGAACTACTGGTCGGAATTGAAAAAATCTTTTTGTGTTGAGTAGTCCATTTATTAAGAAAGACTATAAGTTATATAACATTACGCTACAATTAAAAAGAGTGGAGCACCAAACGAAAAATAGACGAAAACTGGCAGGAAATTCGATGCGACGGGAAGGGGAGCGAAAATTTGACGCGGACGAAGTCGCGAGCAGAAGCTAGTAGCTAATACATAGAAGCCCGAAAGTTTGACAACCGGTCTTACCAAGAGGTATCGTATTACCCAGTTACTGGGTTGTGGAGGTCAGATAGGTAGTCGCTCCATATAAAATACTGGTACTCAGCTGCATTCGGTTAGACTGGAAGCCGACCCCAACATAGTTGGGAAAAGGCTAGACAGATGATGATGAATAGCTAATATATAGTAAGCGACCGCTTAACAAGTTAAAATATTCAATTCAAAGAAAAAAGGAATAGTAGGTAATAACAATAATATTTTAGGACAACCAACACACCGAATCCAAACTAGGCAGAGTCAGTACAGTACCATTGCAATCAGATAACTGATAAATATAATTATACACTTCTAAATACGTATCCATACTATATATAATATTATAAAGCTGAAGAGTTTGTTTGTTTGTTTGATTGAACGCGCTAATCACAGAAACTACTGGTCCGAATTGAAAAAATCTTTTTGTGTAGGGTAGCCTATTCATCGAGGAAGGCTATAGCTAAATAACATCACGTTACAATTAAGATGAGTGGAGCAGTAATGAAAAATGTTGCAAAAACGGGGAAAATCGCACGGGTAAGTGATTCTACGCGACGGGAAGGGTTGGGGGAACAAGAAATTTAACGCGGACGAAGTCGCGGGCAGAAGCTAGTTATAGATAATTTACACCCAGACAGAACAAATAATTGTGCTCATCACACAAAGATTTATCCTGGGTGGGAAACGAACCCACGACCTCCGTCTTCGCAGTCAGGGTCACTAACCATTAGACTAACAGGTAAGTCAGAATAAAACGTTTACTATATTAAATTATGTAGGACAATAAGTAACTATTTAAGTATCGATTTAACTTTGGCCTATTCTTTAGTTACGTGACTCGACGCCATTTTAACTTGGGTCACGATGACGTCACATAGGGCTGACATTATATTCAACTGAAATGTTGTATATAAATTAATTTGATAGAGTAGCTTATTTTAATTCCGTTAAAAGCCTGCATTGCTGGATGTCCTGTCTTCTTTAGCTTTCTATTTCCTTCTGTTTATTAAAGTTAAAAGACTATCATTTCGCTTGTAACCATTTTAGTATTTGGCCAATTTGTTGTTTGATATTTGGCACTTGTCCCCTGCGCTGCCCAATTCTGACAGATACAATGAGTGTAAATATTCATTCGTCATAATAATTAAACTTTTATATAGATTCGTACCTTTTTTTTTTTTTTTCAGGGTGGGAAATCATCAAATGACTTCTCCCGCTCTGGGCGGAGCGGGAGGGCGTGTCAGACTTTTACTGACTAAAACCCACCCGTGTTCCATCAGTTGCCCATGTGCCAGGGTCACGGTATCTCTTTCGAACAATCACGCGACCCCGGCAGGCATAGGTCCTAGTAGACCCCGTCACTGCTGCTGACATCTCTTTGAGGCGCGCGTGGAACACTACGCGCCGTCGACCCGAGCCTGGTCCTTACCGGGCAGCGAGCTACCCATTGCTCGCCGCCCGCATAGATTCGTACCTTACAAGGATTTAAAGCGTAAACGGGAGAATTGATAGCGGACTCCCGGCTACCGTAGGCGCGAGCTTGCGGGCGACGAGCAATGGGTAGCTCGCCGCCCGGTAAGGACCAAGCTCGGGTCGACGGCGCGTAGTATTCCACGTGCGCTTCAAAGAGATGTCAGCAGCGCTGAAGGGGTCCTTTAGGACCGATGCCTGCCAGGGTCGCGAGATTGTTCAAATGAGATACCGTGGCCCTGGCATATGGGTAACTGAAGGAACACTGGTGGGTTTTAGTCAGTAAAAGTCTGACACGCCCTCCCGCTCCGCCCTGAGCGGGAGAAGTGATGATTACCCATTAAAAAAAGCCTATACAATGCGAGGTCAGCACAAACTGGGAATGTATAGCTTTAAATGTAGCCGTGTGTACATAAGCGCCCCTCCCACGCTGTGTCGCCTCTTCCACTCACAGCATCACAATGGTCACGTGATCTCCGAGCCGTTGAACTTGACAAATCCTTTAAGAATCATCATCATATCAATCGTAAACGTCCACTGTTGGACATAGGCATTTCCGAATTTGCGTGGGGTTTCCCATAATCGCCACGCTTGGCAGGCGGGTTGGCGATCTCAGTATGGTGGTAAAATGCGTAGAGAACACTGCTGCTCATTCTCTAGTAACTCCCTTAGTCGCCTCTTACGACACCCATGGGGAGAAATGGGGTGGTGCTATTCTTTACGTCTGGCACCACACGGTACAGCACGGTAAAGACTGTACCTCTAAGAATAGATTTTTTAATTCCCTTTTGTATGATATAAGGTAAGTACTTATTTTATACTTGTCATAATTACCCTATATTTTTTATCTTCCTATTTTCCGTTCTCTTAGTTTCTCTTCTAACACTTCATTAGTACCAACTGCAATATAATCTAATTAACCGCATCATACATACTAATTTAGTTGTTATTTTTAAAGCTTTAACCTGCCAGATCAAGGTGACTTTTAGTACCGTGACTTTGCAACGTTGAAGACGCCCGCGTCATGGTGACGCCACAGAATTGACGCCGTGACTTCAAAATACATTAGTTACCCCAGACAATGCAATTATAAATTTAAGTCTGATTTTTTTGAAATACGCGTGTGGGTAATTGCTTTACACATGCCTACGATACGAAATAATGTTAAAGTAGACTGGCTTCAGACCTGAAAATATTTCAGCAAAGAATTCTTTAAATCGTAAAGTTTTCAAAAACATTACCAGAACGGCAATTCTTATAATTAAAAACGTTCAAAATCTACTCGCAGTCTCATCTTAGCGACATTCAAATGTCAAAAACTTGTCAAAAATGTACCGAGACTTGAGGTATTTTTGACAGAGTTAGACTGAGATTCGAGTGTGAACATTCTTAAAATTACAAGAATTGTCACTTTGATAGTGTTTCAAAATTATAATAAGGTCTTATCATAAGCACACTAGCTTTGCTAGGACATCCCCCCCCCCCCCTCACTCTGAGATGGATTGAGCCGTTATTTATTTATTAAAACTTTATGCACTAGTAAAGAATACTGTACAAAGGCGGACTTAATGCCTGAGGCATTTTCTACCAGTGAACCTTAGGGTGATGCAGAGACAAAACATGGCCGGTATATAGGAAACAACTAAAAAATACAAGAATAAATACTAACACATAGATACACCACGTTATCCCCCACATAGGCCCAGTGTGAGTTGATGTCACATTTGTCGAAAGTTTTGTTCTAAGAACTGCTGGTTACCTTAACCATTTTGAGAGTAGTGATGACACAAGAATATACGCAAAGTAAAGGTTTGCCTGCATGGGTTCGGGGTTACGACCTTACAGCTCGGTAAATCGTGGACCGATGACCTGGTGAAGGCCGTTGGATGCGAGAAGCACAGAACAGGTCGAAGCGGCGGTGCTTGGGGGAGCCCTATGTCCAGCAGTGGACGTCTTTCGGCTGAAATGATAAAGTCGTGGTTAATTTCAATGGGCCGCCTCTATTCTCAAAAATGCCTTACAAACTTACATATGAAAGCCATGTTTTAATATCTCTGAATGTGTGAAATAGTACGTTTTTACACAGCATTTACTAAATCGTTTGAACCAGAGGGACACCTCTCGTGATTTTGTCTCTATTTGTCAAAAAAAAACCTCGTGTTTCCATACATTTTTGACATTTTTCTGTCGCCGAGGTGAGACTGCGAATAGAATTTAATCGTTTTTAATTACGAGTATTAGATTCTAGTAATAAACTGCAAAATATTTCAGCCACTCATATGTAAATATAACCGAGCCATCTTGCAACTGTAAGCAAAACTTATTGTAAGTCGGTAAAAATATAAATAACGTGAAGAAACCGGCTTATACCCGCGATGTAGGGCATGCAAGAAAGGCGTTTCTGAGAGATAAATGTACATAATTTATCAAGAGCGTCGATAAAAGAAAACATAGCGAGTAACCTATAAAGCGTATTTTTCTTTACTTGTCCCATTTCGTAAACAAATATGGCGTACAGAGATTTTGATATTGAGATTTAAATGGTTAATTCGGAGCTGTTTTTGAAAAAAGAACAAAAATAAGACGTTTTGTTTGATTTAAAGAGTGTTTGATGGATGTAATAGCTTATTATTATCCTACTGTGTCTTCCTTACATTGTACTATATCTTCTCGCGTCTATACACTTAGATCTTTTGAACTACGTAATGGATTTTAATGCGGTTTTTATCAATATACAGAGTGTTTCAAGAGGAAAGTTAATATGTATAATACACGGGTGACGCTGTGGCAAAAGCTAGTATCTAGAAATCTCAAAACCTTTATAGGCAGGTTTTTGAATTGTCATAGGATTCGATGATTCAGAAAGACGAAGCTAGTTACAGTCAGCTAGCCAACTTTGGCTTTGACCACTCTCCAAAGCGTAGTAGTTTCCCGTGGAAAAGTATGGGCAAGAAATTCCATGGATACTCTTTTATTTAAAACTAGCTTTTGCCAGCGGCTTCGACCGCGTGGAGATCGGTAAATATCCCGTAGGAACTTACTACCGGGATAAAAAGTAGCCTATGTGTTAATCCAGGTTATAAACTAACTGAATTTCAAATTTCATCCAAATCCGTTCAGAAGTTTTTGCGTGAAAGAGTAACAAACATCCACACATCCATACAAACTGTCACATTTATAATATTAGTAGGAAGTAGGATTGTTATATTATAAAAATCATTCATTTTGAACCGCCATCATTATTTGTTTACAGAATAGGACATCATAAGAAAAATAGACTATAGTTCCGTAATAAATGGGACTTATGTAACACTTCGATAATGGTGGTAGACTGGAAACTAGAATAATAGAACGTTAATTTTCCTCATATTTATTCAGCCCTTGGCCTTTTCCGTTCGCTTTTCTCGAATGATCTAATAGGTTCTGTACATGCTAATAACATGATTAATCAACTTGAAAATTGTGTGTATAAACCGTAGAGGTCAAAGGCCTCCCTTTCCGTTTGCCACTCAACTCGATCCTGACCTAATAAAGACCATACCTTCATATTCGCGTTAAGTTGGTCCCACACGAGGAAAGGATACTTCATTTACACAAGGTGAAAGGAACTCCATAGTTTCTCTTTTAAAACGTTGTACAATATTTTGTTTAACTCGCCAGCCCTAACAACGTGACCTACTTGCGTACATTGACTTGTGTGTCTACTAGCGCCGTTTGTGTCGGCGACATAGCGTGAAGGTGTCACTGCCTGTTTGCTCTTTTGTCTAGCTTTCAAATGAATGTACTGATGTATAGTTAGTATGTATGTAGTAGAACTGTTGAGGGCAATGTGGTTGGAAGTTAGATCTCTACTGTGGAATATGGAGTAAATTTATTTGGAGGACAGTTTTCGTAATAAAATGCTTCTAATTCTTGTCACAGATATGATATATATTAGCGACAGTCATTGTCAAAGATTTGTCTAAAAGTAAGAAAGTTATAGGCTGTTTTGACAGACGGAAACTGAGGTTAGAGGTCGACCTTAAAAACGTACGGTTTTTAAATCAGGTCTCAGTTTTCCGTTCAGGAGATAAAAGAAAGACTTTAAGAGAAAATTAAGCATATGAAAGATATAGTGTGACAAACAGAGACATAGTTATATCTTTCTTCTCTCTCATGTAATGCAATGTGCTTAGACATGACGCGTCCTTGAAATTTTACTCTGAATTCTTATCCAATTATTATTGAATTGTCGCAGAAGAATTTTCATAAAGAAAAATTAGTAATTTGTTACAAATGAAAGACAAGCATTTTTTCACAAACAAACCTAGAAACCTACTTAAAAATAAATGACAATATTGTTCAGCAAAAATACAGCGTTATAATGAATGATATTTAACGTAAATTGATATGCCAATACCATTTTGTAATATTACAATGAGCACGACGTGATTTTCCTGCTTTTAGTAATCAATTGAAACGGCGCCAATGGCATTGACAGGTGTCAGCCATTTTGGATAACAAAGGAACCGACGCGTACAGCCTAGTTGACTGGACAAATTCAAACAGGCTCGTAATCGTAGTTTGTCTATGAGATTATGGCAATGGTGTGATAATGTATTAATATTTTGTATTGATATGTTTGTTAATACGGCAGCATGATCTGCCATTTTAAGCTGGATAATTGCAAAGAGTATTTTAAGGTACCATTCTGAAAGTAATTGTTCAAATGTGTGGGATTGGGGTTTTAACAAAATATATGTTTGTGCTAGCTTTTGCAAGCTCTCATGAAATTCTCAATTCGAATTCCGATTTATTTTGAATACGCTCACGACTAAACAAGCATTCTTTATTTGATACAAGTTCCAGCCCGTGATGTTGTTCGCGTGAAATATCTTGTTTTAATATAAAATACCACTTCAACCGCGACTTCGTCCGCGTGAAATGTATTAATTAGCTCATTTTACTCCTGAATAATGTCGTTTTCCAAAGGTGAGTTTTTGAGTATATTCATTACAAACAATCATATATTACCTCTTGATTATATTAGTGTAGATATACTATAACACCGCATATGGCCGGCCAGCGACAATAATTTGTTTTCTCTTAGCTTTCTGACTTTTTATTATTTTTAATCGGCTTCTTAGGATCGTAGCGTCCTGTCAGGGTTGCGGAATTTTTCGACAGAATTACCGTGGCCCTGGCAAAGGCAACTGAAGGCACATGGGTGGGTTTTAGTCAGTAAAAGTCTAACACGCCCTTCTGCTCTACCCAGAGCGTCATTTGATGATTTACCACCCACAAAAAAGGTCGTTAAATAGCCTAAAACCTTCTTAAAGAATCTTTCATGTTGATCCAGAGACTACTCCCTCCATACAAACTTAGAAACAAATAAATTTTATCTCCTTATAATAGGAGCACAGTTAAATGGATAGAACTATCTTTAAACGGTAGTTTATAGCTACATTTTCGTATATTTCGTTTTTTTTCATCACCTCATAACGAACAATACTATTAAAACATGTCTTTTTTATCGTCATCATTGCTCCGTTTTACGTTTGACACGTAAAAGTTTATTGGTATATCAAAATATATCATTCACTCTTGATTATTTGCTTTTCGCTTGCAGGTACCGTGCAATAAACCGAAAAAGATATACCGTAAAACCGTAATGGAAATATCATGCCAGGTATAAACTTTCGACAGCTGAAAAAACAAAAAAAAGGCCTTTAAAAAATGTGCAAAAATAAACACATACACCAATCATTGTCGTTCTTTTATTCGACTGCGCGATCGCATAGTGTTATGTTTTTACGCATACCTACTTACAACACATACATAAATTCACTCGTTCTTCCCAAGCGAGTCGGCAGAAACTAACGCCACTTGCTTCGATAGTTACATATTATTTTTGCTTCGTTTATGTCCATACATCTGGTCATACACGCACGCTGGTTGCCAGTATCAGTGCCGCTTGAAGAACATCACCAATAAGATCAATATATTACATTCTCCTAGGGCGTCATCTTCCGGCGTGTCTAGTCACATCTGCCTCGTAAATACCTTTTGTTAGGCGCTTTATATTGTGTTAATGATTTATTTATTCACTACTACTCTTAGAACGGTGAAGGAAAACATCGTGAGGAAGAGCACGCCAGCCTATCTTTCTAAGACATGTCTCCTTCTCACCGAGAGGAAGCCTGTGTCCCAGCAGTGGGAACATTATAGGCTGAATATGAGGGCAAAGGGGGCATAAAATTTCTTTAATGAAACAGTTGCTTTGATTTACAGTTACGAATCAACAAATCTCGTAGTCAAAATCATCAATCGTACCTATCCATCCTCTGAAAAACTGACGATGGATCTGAAGATAACTAGTACAGCTGGTAGGTATTACTTTTATCGCTATAGACATCTACAATGGGTAGGATTCGTCACGTCTACATAAATACGTGCTTACTGGAGAATACGTGAAAGCTTTGTGTTTAGCGTCATTATTTTATATGTCTACAAGTTTTAGCTGGCAGAAGTTAGGAAAATCAAGATTTTTAAATAGGTTTAGGGACAATGACGCCAGTTACGGACAAATAGTTAAGTAATAAAAAACTTTTTTACAAAAAAAAACAACCGACTTCCTTAAAAACACTACAAAGTGAAAAATAACTTTAATTTCGGCAGTCGGTGTCTTAGGATTTGTATTTAAGGTTTTTGCCACCGACTTCCGAAATTAAAGTTATTTTTCACTTTGTAGTGTTTTTAAGGAAGTCGGTTGTTTTTTTTTGTAAAAAAGTTTTTTATTTTTAAATTTTTAGTTTTGGTATCTACCCCGCACTAATTCCAAACAAACAATGCATATTAATGCGATAGCAGAAATCGCGGTTGATTTGCCGTCATTTTTTAAAGAGTTCCGGTGTCTGTCTCCGGAACTCATTATCAGATCTACATGAAATTTATATGGGACCATTTCGAAATAAACCCCTTGCGAACAAAAAAAGAATTTTGCAAATCCGTTTATATATGACGGACTTATGGCCGAACATACATAAAAAAAAAAAAAAAAAAAATATAAACATCCGAATTGATAACCTCCTCCTTTTTGAAGTCGGTTAAAAATCAACTTTATAAGTTAGAGGTAGAAATCCGAAGCCTGCCGGGGCCCTGCAAGTGATGGACCACGGGTAGGTTTTAGTCATTAAAAGTCTGACACGTCCTTCCGCTCCACCCAGAGTGAGAGAAGTCATTTGATGATTTCCCACCCAGAAGACAAAGGAAGAAATTCTTCAATAATCGCATGCCAGCCTTTAGAGCGAATAAGGCCGAGCCAAAATTATTCAGTTTTTACAAGCATTTAAAGTGAACTAGTGATCGCCCATTGGTCGAAATTCGACCGTACTTCATTTGAATAGAAATACATGATTAAATGAAAAAATATAGATAATAATAAATATAAAAAATAATATGGCTATATTTGACATTCAGTAACATTATAGACAAATTGTTGACACTGTGCTACTGTGGAGAGGGTTCGCTGGCGGGATAGTGATGGCCAGGACCAGGACGTAAGTGTAATGAGTAAAGAATACTTCTTCAGGACTCTCTTTTTTATTTTCTTAATACTTCTTAACTGCTGGATATGGAACAATATGGAATGAATTATCACAGAAATTTGTTCTGTTTTTATAGAATTTTTCTTATTATTTTTAATTAATTATGACCGTTCCAAATGTCATAATTATAACCAGCCCGTACAATCTATGACCAGCCTTTACAATCGTGAGGCATACAACCTCTACAGTTTGCACACGACACTAAGTTTTGTATGGGAAACTTACTAATGCCATACTTGACACTCCCCATAAGACCACAAAAAATATTTCTTAGAGATCTAAACTAAATTCCTATCGTCGCTAATACGAATAATATTAAAGACAAATATTCTCGATATGATCATAGATTTTAAAAATGAAATAGGTTTTATATCTATAAAATTAATTTATTACCTATGGTTATACTTGACATTCAGTAAGACTATAGACACAAAATCAGGCTTACCAACTTAGGGGTTTTCCCAAATTTAGGGGGTAAATAAGAGGATTGAGATTTTTTAGGGGCGTTCCATTTTAGGGGTATTCTTAGGGATTTTTTGCCATCTTACATTTCTCATTGTGTTTTTGATTACAATAAAAGTATTAGCGACTTCTAGTACGGTTCCTCGATACTAAGAATGCAGAGTGAATGATTAACAAATGTCGCGTAATAAATATAGACAAATATTACTACTGTGTGCCGGTCTATGATTACTGAACATTCGTTGGTTATTTTCATAATAATTTTTAGCGGATTTTTTTAGTAATTGTGGCAATTTTATGGGTTTTTAACTTAAGCTTTAGGGGTAAATATTTCTGGGTGTTGATAACACTGCACAAAATAATAAAGACAGATTTGGACCATAAACAAAAGAATATCTATGCATGTGTGTATTAGATACACGGTAATGAACAGTAGTGTGTGTAACGTGTTATTTATTGAAAATAATGTATTTTAACGCATAATTTAAAAAAAAATATTAGTATTCGTCACTCCTTCTCTGTATAAACTATAAGTGTGCGAAATTTCATACTCCTCCGTCCGCCCAATTTTCGTAAAAAGGGATCCAAAGTTTTCGCTTCACGTATTAATATATAGATTCTCCGCGCGCATTATATAGTGCTAAATTCCACTAAAGTGACCACACTGACAGTTTATGACTGTTTTGGATGTGCTTATTGCATTCTGCTTGAGTTCGAAGCCACAACCTACGACTCCTAAGTCAGGTCATCATTGATCTGATTGCACTAATATCAGCACAAATGTTATAGCTTTAAACGAGCAAGTCTTGTATATATGTATACACCGTGAAATTTTAATCGTCTTACAACGGGAGCCCACGTCATGTATCTAATGACTACTACACATCCATAAGAAAGAAATGAACATTTGAATAACTAAAAAATAAAAATATTATTCATTATGATGACGCATGACGTAGTTTGAAACTTATATTTTGTCTCATGGAAAATGGAGATGTCTAGTCAACTCGTGCACTGGGTAGGTATGTTCTCTACCGTCTGATATATAAACATCATTAACAGGATGTTTCATAATTCTAATGCATTTTATTTTTCTTCTTACACTATTATCTTAATTAATGGTAAACTTTTTTTAATGACGCGTAGAGGTATATTATGTCGGGTACATTGAGTGGACGACGTTTGTAAGACGACTAAAATGTTACGGTGTATATATATATATAATCTGAATCTCGGAAACGGCTCCAACGATTTTCATGAAATTTAGTATACAGGGGGTTTGGGAGGCGATAAAACGATCTAGCTAGGATTCATTTTTATAAAATGTCGTTTTATTCGTGTTTTCAATGACCAACTTTGTCGATAATCAACTTGAACATAAACTTATTATTTTAAACACAATTTACCAAAAAATACCGAGCGAAGCTCGGTCAACCAGATATTTTTATTTTACATACCGTGTGCCATTTATTTGGATTAGCGTTCAGACAAGAATTATAGATAAACATTGACATAGGATACTTTGCTCAACAGACGATGTTGGTACACTCCAGTATCGTATAAATCAACAATCGCACCCATCCTCTGAATGACTGACGATGAATTCAAAGTTAAGTACTACATCTCGTAGGTATTACTTTTGTCGCTATAGGCATTTAAAATGGGTAGGATTCGTCACGTCTACATAAATACGTGCTTACTGGAGAGTACGTGAAAGCTTTGTATTAAGCGTCATTATTTTATATGTTTACACGTTTTAGTAGGCAGTGGTAAGGCAAATCAAGGTTTTAAAGTAGGATAAGGGCCTTTAAAGCGAATAAGGCCGAACTAACTTTTTTCAGTTTTTACAAGCATTTAAGACGAATTTTCCGCATTACCATAAAAAAGAACCAAAGATAGACAAAGAGTAACTATTATAGTGTCTATATTCCACTAACAACTCTAAACTGGTTTGGATGTGCTAATCGCTTTTAGTTGCATTAGTAAAATTACATAAATTTATTTTACAATATCGTAATTGGAATGTTTCCACTGGCAATGTTTTACTGGGACACAGGCCACCTCTCTTCGAAAGGTAATGGGTTTTATCCATACGCGGGCCCAGTGCAGGTTGGTAGATGTCACATTGACTTAAATGGTTGATTCAAGGACACGTTGGTTTCCTCACGATGTATTTTTTCCCCGTTTTGAGAGCAATGGTGGTATTTACACAAAGTACAGCCCCTGCCTAGGTTAGATCCCACGACTTAAAACTCCTAAGTCAGGCCATCATTGATGTGATTGCACTAATATCAGGATACATTTTATTTTACATACCGTGTCGCAAATATTTGGATTAGCGTTCAGACAAGAATGATCGATACACATAGATACAGGATACTTTGCTCAACACACGATACTGGAGTGTTCCATGTTTAGCATAAAACCACACTTGCTTTTACAACTAAAAAGCTAAACCCAACAGCTAAAACATCAAACAGCGTTCAGAAGACAGGGGGGCTCCTACCGCGCACCACTAGTTTAAATTCAAAACAAAGTGTTTGAGAAGTTGCAAGGAAATCGGCTAGAAATATCTGACCTGCTAGAGATTTAGCTTTGCCAGCATCGTATAGAGTTTTCCCTTTACGTTTTCCCGTTATTGTTCTTTACGTTAGAATGGAAAGACTTGTGTTGGGTAGCGATTAGTCTTTGCAAAAGCGTAGTAGTGGTTTTGCTATGAATAAAGTAGAAATTCATTATAATCAATAAAAAAAATATATCTTAGGACAATCACCACACCGTTATCTGATCCCAAACTAGGCAGTGCCTGTACTATGGCAACCATACAACTGATAAACATACTTATATATTTCTAAATACCTACATATTATAGATAAATAACACCCAGACACAGAACAAATCATTGTGCTCATCACACAAATATTTGTCTTGGGTGGGAATCGAACCCACGACCTCGGTCTTAGCAGTCAGGATCACTCACCACTAGACTACTAACAGGCCAGTCAAAAACCGAAAACCGACTTCATTAGTTCTTATGTATTAACTGTCGAAATACGTACTATGGGTACCTACACTTCTACCTAGCCGTTCTGGGAATACGGGTATGTTTATTAGATCAAGGCATATCATCAATGCGGGTCGGTACAATATCCAATCTACCATCTAGCTTCGGATATCTGAATCGAACTGTATTCAATTAAATGTCATGGGTTACCGACTCCCAAAATTCACTGTTTCGTATTTATAGAGATACAGCGAACAAAGTGCGTTATTTTGAGTTGAATTAATAAGTTTAAGTTGTTTATAATTTTAAGTTGTTTTTAATTTAAAGTTATTTATAATTTTAAGTTATGTATGAAAAACGAGTGCTTCTCGCCATCAAACTGTAAAGTTTGGTGAGGGAAATATGTAAAAATAATACTTTTATGTGTAAAGGTAAATAAATAATAATAAAAAATGATTCGTTTGATTGCATCCTTCGAGGGCTTCAAGTGATATGTCTCTTTTATTAAATGATAAATGATTTTATTTCTGTAAGTAGGTTTGTATAAACACTTTTACACGATAATGATATTTTTTAAAACTAGATGGGGTCGGCGTTTCCTAACTGACTACTCTGAGAAGAAAGGCCAAAACAAACTCAGAGGTCAAAGTCTCTATTAAAGTCCAGACACAATCTTGGTCACATCATGTGAAGACCATGAAGATTGGTGACTGAAATAGTCTTTTAAGGAAGGGTCAGACTGAGTGGACCTGTCCAGTTAGTGCAAGCATTTTTCACTAATCGGGCAGCTCAACTCAGAACTTAAGAAGCTCAACAATTTGACGAAGAATACCAAAGAAAGCAAATTTGGGTAAGGCATATAAATTACTCAATCTGCTGATTACAACTTACTGAGAAAGAAAGAAAAGTAAAGAAAACAAAGTTTTCGATATGGATTCTCAACATGTGGTTAAAGTATTGCCAGATAATTTAATTTGACTTTGTACCTTGTCTTGTTTTTTCTCTGCCAAGTCGTTATCGTTAATATTCCGAAATTTATTATTCAAATGTAACCCAGGTGTAATGTGTTAACCAGTAACTAGGTTGGAGTTCACATAGGCAGTAGAGTTACCACGTAAAATACTGGTATGCAGTTCTCCCGGTTAGACTGGAAGCCAACCCCAACATAGGTGGGAAAAGGCTACGCTATGATGAATTTAAATTACCATTCAGAATTTTCTTACCAAATAGTGCCATGTAAATTTTAATACTATGCCATTAAAATACTCTTGCTTTGTAGTTTTTTTTCATACTTATAACGAAGAGTCATTTAGAGGAAGAGGCAACTCAAGCACACTTCATTAAAACCCGTTCTCTTTATTTTACTGCGTCCATTAGCTGGGACAATATTTTCCACTCTTTGCCTTTAAAGCTTAGCTTTTTATTTTGAACGGCCATATATGAGTTTCTTTATAGCAGGACTTGCTTTTGCCCGCAGGTACGTCTACGTGATGATTGTCAGAAAATATCATATTAGAACCTGTGAAAGAGGTAAGAGTACATGTGGTTGACATAAAGACTGCTTTAGTAGCTTACTATGGTTTGGTCGCATCGGTCTTGAGATTTGGAATCATGTTTTGGGGAAACTGCAGTCTAAAAGATAAAATTTTTAAAGCCCAAAAACGTTGTGTGAGAGCAATGTGTCATATTAAACCTAGAGATAGTTGTAAACCACTGTTCAAGTCATTGAAATTTCTAACTTTTCCGTCTCTATATATCTTGGAAATGGCAGTTTTTGTAAAAAAGAATAAAAGCCTGTTTGCTAAGGTTTCGGACACCAAGAAAGGTCCCGTCAGAAGTCAGTACAAAAACCTTTTAACTGTCGGTAGCTATAAAACAGCACTTCTCCAAAAAAGTGTTTTTTGCATGGCTCCAGTTATATTTAATAAACTCCCAGATAGCATAAAAAATGACACACTGCAAAATTTTAAAAGTAAGCTTAAGGCTTTCTTGGTACAGAGGTGTTATTACTCGTTAAGTGACTTTTTTAATGACACTATGTGTGACATATCAACTGTATAATTTTATTGACATTACTTAATTCTATTGACATGATTTAATTTTATTGCCACTATTTAATTTGATTGACATTATATAATTTTATTGACATTATTTTATACTCCTTTGTGCATGACTTAGACTTGTAATAATAATTTATTAATTGATTAACTTTTTCAATATTTGTTTTATTATTTGTAAAATTTTTGCATGCCGAAACTTAGGCAGAATGTACTCGGCTCATTATATTTCTATAACAGCTATATTGTAAAATACCTGCATTCTATGCGAATAAATGATTTCATTTGATTTGATTTGTGCCAAATTCGATCCAAGTCGGTTCAGCCGATTTGTGCTATTTCGGAACATACAATATAGTATGGAAGCATTTTATCATATTATGTATGACGTTTGAGTGACTGGTTCCTATTTCCAATCGTTTCTTTATCAACGGTTGATGGATGCCAAAATTGTTTTGAAAAGGATAATTAAACCAATTAAAAACATCCTCAAATAGTCTATCTTAAAATTTTAACAGTTGAGTGATTATTCCCATATTAAGTAAAGCGTGAAAGCATCTAGATTTGATAAATAGTCTTGATTCAAAGAAGATCTTTATAGTTATGGAAGTTTTTTTGTTCGTTCTATCGTTTCTTCTCCATAAAAATCTGCTACGCTTTGGGATGGGTAGGTAACTAAATAATTTCAGCCGAAAGACGACCACTGCTGGACATCCACTCTCTTAATGTGGGGGTGTTCCTGCCGGGGTCGCGTGATTGTTCGAAAGAGATACCGTGACCCTGGCACATGGGCAACTGATGGAACACGGGTGGGTTTTAGTCAGTAAAAGTCTGACACACCCTCCCGCTCCGCCCAGAGCGGGAGAAGTCATTTGATGATTTCCCATCCTGAAAAAAAAAAAAAAAAAAAAAAAAAAAAAAAAAAAATGTGGGGGTGTTTGCCATACTCGCCACATACTTGGCAGGCGGGTTGGCGATCGTAATACGATGGTAAAATGGGTAAAGAAAATTGCTGCCCATTATCTAGTGTATAACTTCCGTAGTCGTTTTTTGCGATACCCCTGGAACAAAATTTATTTATTTTGGGCTTTGGCTTCTCAACAGTGAGTAAACTGTTACTTTATAATTATGACATTGTAACCTTAACTCTAAGTGCCTCACCAGTTACAGAAAAGCACCACATGCACTAGGCACCATGCACAAAATGGGGCGGTGCTATACTTTACGTCCGGCACCACGGAAAATTTAAAAGTGCCCGACACAAATTCAGACTACGAGCTGCTACTGACAAATTCCAAATAGAAAAGCTCAATCTGACACGCTCTCCCGCTCTGCTCAGAGCATGACGTCATTTGATGATTTCCCATCCAAAAATAAAATGGCCATCCTGTTCAACAGAAGCGATTGCATTACAACCATGTGTATATTGTTTGGGCCACAAACAAAAGTAAATTGCGCTTTTTACTTCCAGAAAGAATAACAAAACACAAAGTTGTTTATTCTCTAGAGAACAACAGAACAATACTTGGACACGTTTCAAGACTACAGTAAGTTCTGTAAGTGTTGAGTAAAGTTCACAAGAAGACTGTGTAGGTATTGACATCTTAGTCCATACTACGGGAGATGCAGTCTCTTTGCAGGATCTTATTTCATTTTAAAAGGGGACAAGCGAAATAGGGAACTTTTGAAATAGGGTTAGGAGATAAGCTAATCTGTCTAGCCTTTTTACATTGAAAAGCCTTTCAGTCTAACCGGATGCCGCTGATTACCAGTATTTTTTCAGTAACACTGCGTATCTGACTTCCACAACTACCGGGTACACGATATCCCTTGTTTAGACTGGTTGTCACACTTTTGCACCTCTGATTACCGGTAACGACTATCCAAGATGTACAAATGACCGCTGGGACCAACGGCTTAACGTGCTTACCGAGGTACCAACCTGCCTCGATTTCTAGTGGATGCGCACCCATCTACGAACCGACCGCGACAAGCGTGGCTTAACTTTAGATTGACAAGTCCGGCTGTTATTATTTAGTCACGAGTGTCATTCGAAATAGAGGTTTATAGAAATAGGGATGTATTTAACAATGAATGCTCTTTCTACGTAGGCACTCATTTTTTATTACGGTTTTATAGCAAATGAATATAGGTCTGCAGTAAGCTGCAGTCATGCCCTTGCTGCCCTCTACCAGCGATGCCCTAACCCGAGGTCCGGCCCTACAGGGGATGCTCTTAGCAAGTAGTCGCTCTAGTTTTAAGTTTTTAAACCCTGGCTGGAAGTTTTTTATTTATTAAGGTAGTTAAGAGAAGTGTGGTTAAGCAGCCGACATCCTCATAGGTTGACCTGCGAGAAGTTATTCCAAAACAAAATTTATCTGCGACGCCAGATGGGCCACTGGAGTCTCAATTTAGGATGATGAGAGTACTCCAATGAGCCACAATGAAAGAGGGAATATGCATGTGATTCAAATAAAGGTTTTTTTTTTAAACTGTATTACATCAGAATTATGTCTTCATCAATATTATTAAATATAAATTAATTTTTGAAGCAGATAAAACTGTGGGAAATTCAAATATTTATAAAAGCGAGCCCAATGGGTCAAAGCGATTGTGACGAAAACGTCTATGGCGACAATAAATGTCGATGTGTACAAATGAGTGTTTGCGATTCACTCTGTTGTCCATCACCGCCAAATTGGAGGGCGTTGAAAATTCCTCGGTTGGATATTTTTGATTTTTAAAGCATTTTGAATTGTTTTTTCAACCGACGAAAAAAAAACGGAGGAGGTTATCAATTCGACGCATATATATATATATATTTTTTTTTTATGACCATGCATAACTTTTTGCATAGTAGTCCGATTGTGATAATTCTTTTTTTATTAGAAAGGGTATACTTTGAAAATGGTCCCATATAAATTTGGAAAACAAAATCGAACCCTAAGGGTCGGAAAACAGGGGATGATTGATTGTTCACTCACTGATTGTAATGTATAACCAAACATAACTTTATACAGAGTAGTCCGATTTTGATAATTCTTTTTTTTATTGGATAGGGTATAATAAAAATAAAATTAAAAAAAAAAAATATTCTCAGGCGTCGAAGGCCCATAGCGTGTTAGTTTTACCAAAAAACTTACAAACTGTATTAGTAAGAACATAAACTAAAACAAAACAAAACAAAAATACAGCATTCAATAAGAGGAAGATTTATCAAGCCCCATATCTTTCATGTAGCTTGATAAACCTATCCATTGTAGGCCCTTCTAATCTATCTGACAAAACCTTCAGAATGCTATTGCTGCTCCACCTTTTTTTTTCAGGATGGGAAATCATCAAATGACTTCTCGCGCTCTGGGCGGAGTGGGAGGGCGTGTCAGATGCTATTCTCCCTCACTCTGCGCATCAGTGATGCCACTTTCTTACGCATGATCGCGAAATAATCGTCAGTATGCGCGTCAGCGAACATCCCTGATGTACTACAGTAATGCGGGAGCTTCAACAGCGCCCTGAAGGCATTGTTATATCGAATGCGCTATGTGTTGTCTGTTTTTTGGGTATGATTAGCCCACAGACTGCTGGTGTAAAATATTTTACAAAACGCCTTAAAAAGTGTTATTTTAACCGGTGCTGAACAACCAACAAACCTGCAAGCCAGCATATTTCCCCTCACAGCCATCGCTCTGCGCTCTCTTTCCATATCTGAGTCATCTTTAAGATCCTTCGTAACAATATGGCCCAAATATTTAAATTCTGTTACCCTCTGCAAATGTGTCCCGTTTAGATCTACGGGAGGAACATTTGAGGGGCTTTTATTTTTTCCTCTGAACACCAACAGTTCACTTTTGTTAGGATTATATTTTAGCCCATGCTGCTCGGCGTATCATTCTCAAATAGTGAGCAGTTTCCTAATTCCACCGATTGTGGGGCTCAGCAGCACCGTATCATCTGCGTAGCTTAAGTTGTTTACACTTACTCCGTCTATATGGCATCCGACATGAGTACTGCTGAGCTCCACAAGCAAGTTATTAACATAGATATTAAATAGCTTCGGGGAAGTTAGACCTCCCTGTCTAACACCACATTTGAGTTTATGCGGGTCCGACAGTGCATTGGACCATTTCACAAAGTTTTTTTGCTTATTATACTAGATAGATAATATTGACACTAATGCTGCAGGGACTCCCGCTTCCCGAAGCTTCTCCCATAAAACCTTATAGGACACCAGGTCAAAAGCTTTGGAAAGGTCCAGGAAACAAGTATACACTGGGGTTTTTTTGTCTGTATAATATTTGACAGTGTGCTTCAACGCGAGTATTGCACTCTCAGTAGATAGCCCAGTACGAAAACCAAACTGTGTGTCGTGAAGTTCTGTATAATATCTACTGAGGTGCGCGTCCAGCACACTATCAAATACTTTGGCTATCACAGTTGCCAGTGAGATTGGCCTATAATTCCCTTTCTCTGCTATGTCTCTTGACCGATTTTTTACAATGGGCACAACTCATGTATCCAGCATTTCCTGTGGTAGGTAAGAATGCCCCATACATAAATTAAAAAACATAGTTAAAACTCTTGGTAAGTGTAAACCCGCATTTTGAAGGTGCTCAATATGCTGTATACCTTGCCAAGTATTATTAGTACATTAAAGCCACAAAAAATTATAAAATAAAAACTTTTTAACAAAAAATTAAACCGCTGAAAAAACTGAAATGCAAAAAATAATAAACCTGAAAATTTTGAGTCATCGCTGAAAAATCAATAAACAAAGAGCACTCAAATCGCCGACTCATAATTTTAAGGTTTATTATATTTTGCATTTCAGTTTTTTTCGGCGGTTTAATTTTTTGTTAAAATTTTTTTTTGGCTTTGAATATGGGACAATGTAAACTATCATTTTTTAAGTATATTCATATTCATTCTTTGTGCAATGACACCAACACTACCAAATACCGTTACGAAGATGCTAATGCTGTTGACGTGACTGAGTCCTAGTCAAAACTCTCATAAATCGATACAACAAAAGAGATATCGGATGCTGTTTACATATACTCTGCTTCAATCCTTAAGCAGTCGACTCATTCCTGTTTAAAAGTTTATTACCCCTTCTCAGATAAAAAGATTAGTCGATCAAACAAGACAGAGCGTTATCAGGAATTCCCCCCTTTATAAGAATATTAAACTAAGCACGTTTAGTATCGTACTGCTAATAAATTCACGATACGAGAATTCACGAGGACGAACATAATGAGCTCCTCCAATTTATGAGCAAATCTATATACATACGTCTTTCTTTTCAAATACTTGACAGGGAAAAAGCTTTTGACTTGAAAGGAAATGAAGATTGTTACGAGAATTTGTTAAAAGGAATGTGAGGAGTGAGTGTCGCAAAAAAGTTAATAAGAATTAGTTATGTATTGTATGCTGAGAGAAAAAATGAAAGATGAGTGCGGTAAGATTTTTTCTGGCAGTGATAATGTTTTTTACAAACGTTCAAAATGTAGTAGCAAGCTAATTTTAAAGTCAATAAAAAATAGAGCTATTTTTGTGAAGTTTGAAAGATCATAAAAATGCGAGAATTGCCTTTGTGTTACTAGAAACTGAGTTAGTAAGACGAGATCTATGGATATGAATGCAGCAAAAGAAGTGGAGTTGTCGAGCTGCTTGTGAAAGATTTCGTTCGGAGAAGTATTACTACATGAATGATACGATAATTATTGATGATATAATAATTAAATGATAACAGAACAACTGCATAAATAGTGAACGACATTTATGTACCTTTCTGGTATTTTTGCTAAATTGGTGAGGCACACTTAAACGCTAGGTTCTGTCATCGCACTTTATACTTTTCATTTGATTGTACTATTTTCTTTTTTGTAATGTATATTGTAAGCCTTTTGCCTCGAAAAACACGTTAAGCCGTTGGTCCCGGCTGCCTTTTGTAGATCATAGACAGTCGTTACGGGTCGTCAGAAGCCCGAAAGTCTGACAACCAGTCTTACCAAGGGGTATCGTATTACCTAGTAATTGAATTGTGGAGGTCAGATAAGCTGTCGCTCCATGTATACTAGTATTTAGCTGCATTCGTTTAGACTGTCGACCCCTATATGGTTAGGAAAAGACTTGGCAGATGATTGTGAAGATATTGTATGCCTTTTTGTATGCGCTAAATAAATGTATTTTCTTTCTTTTTACATGCTTTATATTAGCTTCACTTGTATGTTTGTTTGTATGTTAGTATGTTCGTTGTAACCGACTCCTTATAAAGCGATTTTGACCCACTTTAAACGACCAGATTTCATTCAAACTTTGCACACCTGCCAAAGACCGATGACAATGCAATAATTTCATAAATTTGTCCCATTATCCTTGCCAGGGTTACCAGGACAGCAAAAAACTGTCTTCTAAAACTACGCTGACATACGTCACAAACTACGCTGACATACGTCTCAAAATTCGAAACACCCTAAAAATAGAAAATAAATAATTCACCCCACGCTTTTTTTCCATTATTTTCTACTTTTTAGTTTGGTTTTCAATGAACGCGTGTTTTTTAACCTATTATTTTTCTGACATATTGTAACATTTAACTACCTATTTAATTTCATAAAATTGTTTTCTTGTTATGTTAGGAAACTCGTTGGCACAAACTAAAATACAGATCCAAAGAAACAAACTTCCGAAACGATATTATTTTTCACTTCATAGTGTTTATTTTTGGTAGTCAGTTTTTTTTTTCCGAAAAAAACTTTTTATTACATACATTTTGCATTTTCT
Source organism: Aporophyla lueneburgensis (assembly GCA_932294355.1). Lineage (NCBI taxonomy): Eukaryota > Metazoa > Arthropoda > Insecta > Lepidoptera > Noctuidae > Aporophyla > Aporophyla lueneburgensis. The sequence goes on along the minus strand of OW028751.1, from coordinate 25,984,644 downwards.
TAGGCAAAAAATGGTTATTAAAAGTTACATAATCATTCCTTCCTCGTTTGAAATCTTTGTCAACAAACAAACTAACGTATCGTTAACATTAGAATGTCGACTGTCCAAAAAGTCAATTATAAGTTTTAATTGGCGTCCAGCAATCCGGAATAACGAGGATCTTTCCAGAAATGAGGATTGCCAGAATCAAAATATATTTGAGTCAAAATACTTCAGATTCAAATTACGATGACATAATATTATTATATTGATATATGGGATGGCCCACGGGGTACCGTGTGGTGCCGGACGTAAAGAATAACACCACCCCATTTCTTCCCGTGGGTGTCATAAAAGGCGACTAAGGGACTTACTAGAGAATGGGCAGCAGCGTTCTCTATGCCTTTTACCAACATACTGCGATCGCCAACCCGCCTGCCAAGCGTGGCGATTATGGCAAAGCCCCCCAAATTGGGGGAGGCCTAAGTCCAGCAGTGGACGTCTTACGGCTGAAATGATGATGAATGATGATGATGGGATGGCCCAGTTACAAACTTCTGTGTAATTAGTTCCTTATTTGTGTAAAATATGTTAATAATACATTTATTTAAGCACTTATTCTTATTCATTCACATATTTGGAGGTCAACGACCGCTGTTAGTGTTGTTCCTTGAAGTATGAATTGGAAAAATAAATTGAAAAAAATGTTTTACCGTGTTTAGATATGTGTAAACTTCACTCGATCTGTGTGTTGCCAGACTTAAAGAATAGCACCATCCATTTCTTCCCGTGGGTGTCGTAGAAGTTCGACGAACTAAGAACAAACTAAGGGACTTACTAGAGAATGGGCATTCCTCTAATCATTTTACCACGGTATTGCGATCACCGATTCGCATGCCAAGCGTCGCTTATGCCCAGAAATGATGATGAAACTTATCGTCTCAGGACGTTTGTGTCTGAAGTGAACATAAAGAAAATAGGTTTTATGAACTGATATTTCAAGTGAATACAATAACCGCGGTCAATGACACCACAAAAATAAAATTTTATTTTTGTTTTATCATGTTTAGCTATCGTTACGCGTCGCATTTGCAGAGTTTAACTAGCCAAGTTCCTACAAAATGAGTGTATTTCTTGTACCTACTTTTAAAATTAAAATAAAAACTATTGCTTGACATAGGTGTCCCTCAATTAGTTTATTATCGGCATGCGTAGCAGGCGGTTAGGCGATCACAGAATGATGTTTAAATGCATAGAGAACGCTGCTGCTCATTCTCTAGTAAGTCCCTTAGTCGCCTTTTACGACACCCACGGGAAGCAATAGTATAGTGCTATTTTTGACGTACAGCACCACACGGAACAATTCGTCGTATTCATGTTTTTTTTTTCTATTTCTCCAAATTTAAATTTCATTCAATCTTCTATTTCATATTTACAATTACAACTGAAACTCCCTTTCCTCATACTCTCCAAGAGCCTCTTATCAATTTTGACCCAAACGATAATGTAAAAGAAAAAAAAGGGTTGAATTAATCTCGAATAGCGGGCTTAAGTATTTAATTGAATAATTTCGTGCAGAATGAAGTTGAGGGTAGAATCGTCCAAAGAAAATTAAAAATTTTGCTGACGATGAAAACGTGAAAAGTATGGAAAAAGTAATTGTATGAAATTTTTCCTTTTTTTCTACTCTTCTGGCGTTTCCAGGGATTATTGCCAAGGTCTGTTTTGATGGGGGAACTGATTAAGCATTCATTAGATAGCGAGGAAAAAAATCTTTATGCACAAAATAATAATTATATATAATTATATATATAATTATATATTATAATTTTTTACTTTGGAAATACTTTTGTTTACAGTTTACGGAAATTATAATCTAAGAGTTAACCTTACATAAAGGGGCAATCCTCGTAATTTTAAGAACGTTCTCAGTTTCAATCTGTCAAAAAACCTCGAGTTTCCATACATTTTTGACACTTGATTGTCGCCGAGATGAGACTGCGACAAGGTTTTGAACGTACAGACGCCAGCAGATCAAGCAACTACAATCTGTCAAATTTCTTTAATAGATTTTCAACTTTATTGGAAGAATTTGTCAGTGTCGGGTACCTTGATGTGCTGGCGTCTGTACTTAATTACGAGAATTGTCCCTCTGATTTATCCTGGACTAGGTTTACAGAACAAGGTTTGACTTTGTAAGGATATATAAAGGTGTGTGATGAAGCCTTCTGTATTTTAATGACATGCTGTAAAAGAAATAGGTAAATAATGATTAGTGGTTGATTGATGGTGGTTGGTGGTATTAAAACAACCGTTTTAATAATAAAAAATACGAAATATAAATAAACATATTTCAATAATCGCATTATTAAAAAAAAAATGCTGATTGATTGTTATACATTTTGAAATGCTTTTCTATGAAACAGCGTTTTTTTTTGGATATTTGACGAACATTCTTTGCACTATGGGGTTTAAAATCATGTGCTGTATTCATGCTTACAGTTTGCGCGCCGATGTCCCTGTCACCCTATATACATTAACATAATCCATCATTTTTTAATATTGTTCTTTTATTGTCTTGCAAACTTTTCTTGCCAGTTTTAATTGAACTTGAATGTAATAAAACAAAGTTTTCCACCTCTAAAATACAAACATACATAAACTACAAAAAGATATAACTCCTCCTTTTGGCTTGTTGTAGTCGGGTATCCAAATAACTACCCAAGAATCCTTTCAAACTCAAAGATCAGATTTGATCCAACGCTTACTTCAGATTGAAGTTTTACGAACATGTATCATTTGATCCGCTGAAGGGAAGCCCGTGAACAAAACATTTATATACGGATCCGTGATGTATGTACAAGAGAAACGTCAATCAGCCGTGATTGATGTAACTCACATGACGGAAAAGACAGAAGGTCCTTTAATTTCTTATATCTAATTTCGGTGCAGTTCGAATCGTGTGTCTGTTTTTGTGGAAGCTACGCTCTATTTCTGGTTTGTGACCATTATTGCAGAAACTTTCGGTTCCTTCGTACAATTTGACCTTCGTCTACATACATCAGGGGCAGTTGTGGCCAAATGTTATCGGCTACGATTCACGAGCTGTAGGTCTTGGATTCAAACTCAGGCGCTTCAGATTGTGTAAATTATTTAATCACCACTGCTCTCAAACGGTGAACGAAAACTTCATAAGTTTCTTTCTTTTTTTACCTCTCAAAGACAGGAGACCTGTGTCCCAGCAATGCGAACATTATAGGGTGGTTACGCTGATACTCACACGGTCCCATCAAATCGTATGGTTAATGTGTTTTAGCGATGTATTTTTTAGTTTAATGTCTAGTTTTTGTTGACCTTACCTTCTGTTATCTTCGTGTGTTGTGTCAAAACCCTTTACTAACCTAAGGGGGAGAAACATCAGTAGTGTTTGTGTTTCTGAGCTGCCTTTTATTTGTAGCAAAGGGTATACGATGTTATATGGTACATACACATGTTACATGTGGCGTGGTTTTGTTCACTGTGATCTAATATGATGCTTTAGGATCACGTTTCTGGCATTGTCGTGACTAATCTTATTTAAAGTCTACAGATTTGGACCATATCTACTGGCTGATTCTAATTCCGGGCCTCCTGCGTTGAAATTATTAGACTGTTATAAAAAAAACTAATTTCCTTCGAAAAAGCAGTGCCTACACGATCGAATGTATAGAATTGCAAATGTCTTTTTTAATTAGTTATATCTTAAACCATTGGATATATACTGGGCTGTAAGCTATCTGTGTGCCAAATTTCATTCAAATCCCTTCGACCCGTGTTGTGTGATTGAGTAACAAACATCCAAATATCCATAATATCACATTTATAATAATTACTAGCATTTGCCCGCGACTTTGTCCGCGTAAATGTCAGCTATCGCGGACGCAGACGAAATCGTGGAATAAAAACTAGCCTCCTCTTTTGGGGCTTAAAATTACCTCGTACCAAATTTCATCAAAACGTTTCAGTGGTTTAGTCATGAACGCATAACAGACAGACCGAGTTACTTTCGCATTTATAATATTAAGTATAGAAACATATTAAGCATATAAGAATAGATTATAGTAGGATTATTATATGGTGTACCTAACTATCGCAACGTCTGCCCCCATTGCGGACGAACCTTAATTATTTATCCTGTCACGTATGCTGTTCCCTGCAATACGTTATATAACATGAACGTGGTTATCTTTTGCTAATCCATCACAATTAGGAGCAGCGCATGTATCATAACCTCGTGGGAACCTGTTGAGGGGGTAATATGGTTATAGATCAACCAACATGATATTACACATAATGTCATTCATAACTATATGTCTATTAACACGTTAACTGCCATGGCTAAAATCAAAAAAAGTAAAAAAAAAATCTTAGTGTTATTTCACTTTAAATAGATTATTTATTCCATAAATACATTATTCATTCCAAAAACATGGCCGCCAGGCAGCAACGAGATGTTCAGTTTTTGTACGTGATGTCGGTCATATAGGTAGTCCGACAAGGCCTGAATGGCACAAAAAGTGTCGGACACATAGTCCGACATGGAAGTTAACGTGTTAATCAAATAAATTACTGAACCACTTACTTTTTTTAAATTATTAAATTTGAGGTTTTTAGCTAAAACTTAATCACCTATACGTAAAAATATAAAATCACACCTGTCGGCCGGCTGGACGGCCTTACCCTTCGGGCTTCAGAGGTGCATCTATAATTCACCCACATTTCTCAAGTAATCTTAGTAGGGGGCGAGCCATATTGCCATCATGTGGGCACTAATCCGGATACAAGGTTGCTACTGAGAAATTCGATAAGGAAATACTCATTAACTCTTTGCCTGAGCCGGGAATATAACCCAGGACCTCATACTCGGCAGTAGCACTTACGTCCACCAAAACAAAGAGATTGATAAATAAAAAAAAATAAAAGGTTTTTTTAAACAGCAATTTTATTATATTTAATTTGAAAACTTAATCGAATGGAAAGAAAATTTGAATTTCACGGGCTTCAACAAGCCCGCGAAATTCAAATTTTCTTTTGCAATTTGCGTGTCAGTGTCAGGTTGTCCTGCCAGGGTCGCGAGATTGTTCAAACGAGTGGGTTTTAGTCAGTAAAAGTCTGACACGCCTTCCGCTCCACCAAAGAGCGGGAGACGTCATTTGATGATTTCTCATCCAAAGAAAACGACTGTGTGTGGAATTAATTATTATTCGCGACCTTAAAGATAATTAAAATAATTAATACAACGCTCAATCCTATTGAATGACTATTTCAAGAAAAAGTCACTCAATGGAGTCATTTGAGGAGCTTCCCACTTAAGATGAACTTGTTACAATCCGCTCATAGACGGTAGACCATTCAGCACTTCTAATAAATTAATTAGTCTTTATTTTTCTTGAATGAATGAATCATTCAAGAAAAATATTAAGCAGCTTAATTACGAAATTTTCTGTACTGAAAATAATGAATAATTTATTTATGAACTTTAATTTCTTTCTGATGAATTCACCATAGGATTGCAATTTAAAAAGCGCCAAAGATTATGTTCATTCAAAGGATCTGAATAAGGAAACCTCTTATAAATGTTGGAATTTGAAAAAAATCTCTTTTCGCAACGAACATTGTTCGTATTTCGTTTTAATTTTTCTTTACACTTAATAATTTTGAGTAACAGCTTCATATTTTAGGGAGAACTTGAAGAAAGGGTTCGATTTTCTGATAGTGATTAAAAATAAAAATTATTTTCATAAGCAAAATCCAAATTAATCAATTATTTATCAGTAGGTATTGGTACTGTTTGTTATAAAGGACTGTATTGGCGCCGAATTACGCCAATCAGGGAGTGCGTCATTATTGCAAGCCTTCATCGATTGGATCATTCCATAGATTCGATATCTACGGCTTTATGATTGGTTACCACTTTTCTAATCGTGGCAAAGGCAAAACTTTGGCACGCCGCGCCATCTTCTTTTTGCATCATACATACTATACTCGCTCTGGTCGCCGTTTGCCATCAGGAAGATTCTATGCGGACCAATAATTTCCGCAAATCGTGACTGTCATGCTACAAAAGGTAGTTCAGTGCAGTGGGTGGAAATTGGAATGTCATTAATGATTTACCTTCCTAATCTGGTGTGAAACAGGCATGCTCATCCATATACTCAAACCAGTACAAAATACTCTATAACCGCGTTATCAGACTGCTTGTCGAAGTTTAGTTATAAAAACTGAACTCAGTACCACCATAGTTGATTAAAATATCGGACGATTAACTGTTCACCATATTTCATAAAGTATTTTACTCCTGACGAGTTCTTAATTAATTCAATTGTCTGCCAAAAGTAAGTAAATCTAGCTAAAGCGCTAACTTTAACTTATTATTCCTAACCCTGTAAATATCTTCAAGAGAACGTGTTGAGTCTTCAGCATAAACATTTATTTGTTTAAGCAAAGTTCTTGAGCGAAACTTTATATATAGTTTTTAATAGAATTTATCAACTAGTAGAAACACACATTTACACTTAAGTGTTTACACAAATGCAGATAATAAGAAAGTCTGAAAAGTTTTGATTAAACACCTACACAAGTTTTCATATAAAGATTTCGCTAAACTGAAGCAAATCCCGCGCTATGCAGAATAACATTCGCATGCACTTATTTTGTCAATTAACTTGTAAGGAGGTCGAACACCTCCATGGCGGGGACACTTCACTGCTCTCGAAACGGTGAAGGAAAACATGAGTTAACTGACGTGTTCTAGAATCACAATTCGAAAAAAATATATTCACCAACGCGCACAGAATTACAGCCTACTGCCTCTCTCAGAGAGGAGGCATGTTAAACAATTGCAATGAGAACATTGTTGACTGATCATGCTATAATAGAAAACTATGCGAGCAGTCCTGAAACTGCAGCACCTCGAGATCTAAGTTGAGCTTTAAGGTTTTGGCATGTTATTGCACCAGTCAGTGCACTCTAATCTAAGTGGCTCATCATCATCATCATCATTTCAGCCAAAAAACGTCCACTGCTGGACATAGGCCTCCCCCAAGCACCGCCACTTCAACTGGTTCTGTGCTTCTCGCATCCAACGGATTCCCGCGGCCTTCGCCAGGTCATCAGTCCATCTTGTTAGAGGCCTTCCAACGCACCGTTTTCCAGTACGCCGTCGCCGCTCCAGAACCTTCTCTGAAATCTGTGTGGTTCTTTGCACAAAAGTCTATTTTAGGAACTAACCTACATTGCTCACACGATCTGGCCAAAATAATATTTAGGCTACATTCGACAGACTTTGACCCTTTTTTTTTTTTCAGACTTTTACTGACTAAAACCCACCCGTGTTCCATCAGTTGCCCATGTGCCAGGGTCACGGTATCTCTTTCGAACAATCACGCGACCCCGGCAGAGACTTTGACCCTTGAGTTTGTTTCTTCGTTATTTTTGCAATCCAGCTTATATTTAAATAATATGACGAGCAAAAATTATTCCAATATCCTATTACAGAATAAACAGAACAACAAAATCATACAAAGGTGATTCCGAAGTCGCATGACTTCGGAATCACCTTTGTATGAGCAGACCTTACTCTTGTTGAATATTTACTTTTCGTATGTTTCTATTAAGTGCGGTTCCCGTATAAGGACTGTCTACACTATCTATTCCTGGGGGTTTTAAAGGTAGATAGTCCACCTGTGTTCTTAAAATACAACGTAAAACGTCCCTAGTGGATCAACCAAGCCTTGGGCTGTAAAGGTCAAAGTGCTACAAGAAAATCTTGTATCCTAATTTAACAGAACATTTATACGATCTTATTTCTTCGATAATATATTATGTATAAGTGTGGGCAGTGTTTTTGTAAGCATAATCAGAATAAAGTATTCCCCCTTCGGGGACACAGGTCTCCTCTTTGTGAAATGGAGTGGGTGGTATAGCGGGGCTTCCATCTCGTGGGATCAGTGCGGTTAGAAGATGTCTTAATCAAGTTTTCGATGTCTTCTACATAACGTACATAACACCACGCCTTGTTTCTCCGAAGGGTTGGGCAGAGGTGTACTTATAGTACACCCACATTTCGCCTATAGTGTTTAAGTCCCATGTAATAGGGGGCGAGCCTATCCTATTGCCATTAACTACCTATTCAGATCCAGACTTCGGGCTGCTACTGAAAAATTCCGGATGGAAAAACACTTTGGCCGACCTGGGAATCGAACCCAGGGCCTCATGCTCAGCAGTAGCGCTTGCTACCACTAGACCGAGGCAGTCCGATGTCTTCTACTTTTAAATAAAAATAATATTAAATTAATTAATTGCCTTTTATCAACATTTTGTAATTTGTGGGAGATCTGGAGTCTAAACCAAGCCCAAGTCAGTATTTTAGAACTCCAGGTCCTCCACTATGTCACAAAATAAAGGTTGTGAACGTGGTTCAATTGATAGACGTAAAAAAGTACACAAGAACAAAGTGTCTTCCCCTTAATAGAGACAATAAGAAAAGTGTTAATGGACACATTCTTAGGTTTACTCTTCCTAGCAAATTAAGTTAGAATTAAATTACTCATTAGCTTTAGTATTAAGCTAGATTGTATTTTTTTATGTTGTTACCTTATTGGGATACATCATATAACAAAAAAAAAAAAAAAAAAAATTGATAGACGATATGTGTGTTTGCGTGTGTGGGTGCTTGTGTGTAAGCCTACATTTATTGTACTTGGAACATTTCGTAAATATATTATTATAGTACATATCATCACCTCATTAGGGGCCATCCATAAACTACGTCACACGTTAAGGGGGAGGGAGTCGACGAAGTGTGACATTATGTGACAAGGGGATGGGAAGATTCCTACATTTCGTGATGTCACATTTCAAAATCAATTTTAATGTAAGTACTAAGTAAAACACATATTCGTATGATAGCTATTGCCCCAGTGTCGAGGCATACTTGTTTAAGCGATCATGTGGCATTTGTGGTCTATATTTTGCATCATAAAGGCCACTAATCAACACAAGCAAATACATAAGAAACAACAAGTTTAGCCCATCGTGAAAATTCGTTTTCAAAGATTTTCTGCTAGACGTGCCAGAGAAATTCTTTGTTTGGATGATGACGATGATGCTGTATGGTTCGATGAGAAAGATGTGGACACAACGAATATTCCTGACATTAACAACCCAAACGAGAACAAAGTGGCTGCTATGTCATGCATATGCCTACCTATATGGACTCAAGATGATTAAGTTTGATCTTAAATTAATATAATTAATCGATTTTTGTTTTGTTGATTTCTTGTACTGTTTGATGTGATGTTCATTTTATAAAAAAAAAAAAAAACATTTATATTTCGGAATTGCTGTTTTAATTCAATAATTATTTGTAGATGTAAAAAAAAGTCGTGACGTCACACTATGGCGGGGGGGGGGGGTCTCACAAATGTGATCAGCTGTGACAAGGACGGGGGAAGGGGTCAAAATCATGAAATTCGTGTGACGTAATTTATGGATGCTCCCTTATCATCTACCCAGCCTTATCGTAACTATGTTGGGTCGGCTTCCAGTCTAACCGGATACAGCTGAATACCAGTACTTTACATGAAGTGACTGCCTATCTGACCACCACAACCTAGTTACTGAGGAACACGATACCCTTTAGTAAGACTGGCTGTCAGACTTTCGGGCTTCTGACAACCCGTAACGACTGTTAAAGATCTTCGAATAACAGCCGAGACCAACGGCTTAGCGTGCTTTTGAGGCACGGATGGATCATGATGTGTGAAGACAGCCACCCATCCACGGACCAACCGTGGCAAGCGTAGCTTAACCTGATTGATCGAGCTGTGCGTCTGTTATTACTTAGCCACAAGCCGTTTCATTAAACAAGGTGCAGTTTTGGATTTGCAAAACATTTTAGGAGGTAATTATGTTAGTGATTCTCGACCCGAATCAACAATGAAATGGGCAGATAATTTTTTTTTTCATTTTATTCTTATTTACGGAAGTTAGTAAGTGTGAATTCTCTTTTTTAAAACGCGACCAGTCTGTACGTGTCCTTAAACTACGCTTTCACACACACACAAACGCAACCGACATTTCTTTCATAGATCCTAAGCCCGAGGGTTATTAAGAGAGTTATTCTGAAAAAAAATAAAATCTAAAAATCTAAAATAAAAAGTATTATTGATTATTGACTTAGTATCGTATCATTATATGATTATTTACGAGTCTTATAACAACCTCCTGAAATGTTTTGCGGGTTTAAAACTGCATCTTGTATACATATACCTAGAGGAATAATACTATTCGTAAAACTAGTCAACTTCATATGTGTTTCTGCAAACGGACTAAAACTTAGGCTGTAATATGCTACGATACTAGTAACAACCATGTTACGATATTGCATCTTGATTTTCTGCATGCAAGACAAAAGAATAATAGATATGCCAGAAACCGTGCGTTGAAAATTGAAATTCTGTTCCGTTATAATAGTCGTGACCTCAAATCCCGAAAGTTGACAACCAGTCTTACCAAGAGGTATTGTATAACGTAGTGACTGGGTTGTCGAGGTCAGATAGGAAGTTTTCAACCTTTTTTCTCTAATTATGAGAAGTTATTTGCGACATATATTTTTTTTTTACACGTCAAGTAAATTTTCATGTTTATGTTTGCGATAGAAGCATGAAGCTCCGATTAAACTGAAGGGAGTGAAGTAGTGATGCGACTGTGCATAGAAATAGTTTTAATTAATAAGAAGTCTCGCGATTATTAGCGTCAGTTAAAACATCTCCGTATAGTAAAAAGTAAAAAAAGTAACACATTTTCAATATGAACACAAACAAATCGACATAGATTACAGTGAAAACTATGAAAACTACGAAAGGTAAAACTGTGTCGCAGCTATCAACGCTCGTCTAAACATAAGAAACACATAGTTTCAGACAACAATTAGTGCAGGTTAGCTAAAATAAAGATCGTAAACATTCCAAATAAATAGAGTATGTGAGAGTGAGCGTGTGTGTGTGTGAGGGTGTATGGAAGTGAGGATGTGTGCGAGTGAGAGTGCCTGCGAGTGAGGGTGCGTGAGAGTGAGGTTGTGTGTGAGTGAGGGTGATTGTGCGTGAGTGTGTTTGTGAGTAAGTGGGCGTGTGCGTGAGTGTGTGTGTCTGAGTGAGTTTATTTGTGTGTGAGAGTGTGTGTGAGTTAGGATGTGTGTGAGTGAGGATATTTGTGAGTGATGGTGTATGCTTGGACTAGTTAAGTCTTGGACAAGTTTAGTTAAAGTTAGTCAACACAGTTGGGGCGAGTGAATTTCTTTCCACTTCTCGCAAAGGGTTCACTTCAGTTGAGCCAAAGCTTGAAGACAGGCAACATAAAGTTATTCGGACCAATTCTGCAAAGGAGACACTTAAGATACAATACATTTTAGAAATTACTGCCCACTATTTTACTGCTAAAATTGAAACATAAAGGAAATTTAATTTCGGGCCCTAAAGAGTTTGTATTTTGTTAAAAGAAAATTCATTTAATGTGAAACCTTAAAGTTTTAGGTCTTTAATATTTCGAGACGGGTGTCAGACAAAAGATCTTTATTCTAGTTAAGGCTGTAGAAACAGGAGTACTTATTTTAAGTTTATAGGTGTTAACAAACTAGGGTTTTTGACGTTAAATTTGTTTTTCAGTACCCACTGTTAACTAAAAGGATTGCTTTTTACTAAAATAAAAAGGATGGGATTACTTGAAGCAGCAGCAGAAGTTTGTTGAAAACCAAGGTATTAGGTAGATTGTGTTGAGGATTATTTAAAATGAATAACAATGCTTTAGGTTTAATTAGCAAAATTAAATTTTCTCCATCTTAACTTACAACATTCAAGGAGGGGGTGTTTTTTTTGTGGGTGGGAAATCATCAAATGACGTCTCCCGTTCTGGGCGGAGCAGGAGGGTGTGTCAGACTTTTACTGACTAAAACCCACCCGTGTTCCTTCAGTTGCCTATATGCCAGAGCCACGGTATCTCTTTTGAACAAATCTCGCGACCCTGGCGGAGGAGGAGGGTGTGGGGACAATATTTTTAATGAAAACCAATCACGGTAGAAATATTGGTATGATGTAGCGTGTGGTATTGTTTCCTGCGTCGAAATGTTGCTATTGGACTTTGATGTTCGTATATGGAGCAGCAGTTCGCCACAATCTATATATATATAAATTAATCCCTATTTCCCTTGGTCACCCCATCACGCGTGAACGGCTGGACCGATTTCACTTTTTTTTTTGTTGTTGTGTTTGTTATTGTCAGGAGAAGGTTCTTATGAAAGAAAAAAAATTAAAAAATTGCGCGGAAAGTTAGAAAATTTAAGAACACTTATTTAAGAACACAAAGTCACCAAACATGGGTGTTTGATAGCTACAAAACGCTTTATGTCTTCGAAGTACCAGATTGGCATAATTTGGTAGGAGCTCATCTATCATGGGTGTGTGATAGCTTTCTCATAACTTGGTCTAACATGAGTATATGGTACTTGGTGCTCTTTGCTTTGTGTAGGTGGGACCTGATAAGTTAACACAACATTTATTTATTCTGAGGCGGTACGAAGTTCGCTGGGTCAGCTAGTATTTAATAGATTTGACAAATTAGCTTTTGTTTTGACAAATTAGGTGTTGACAAGACCCGTGATAGGCACCCTAATTTCGTTCATAGAACATATTTTAAATACCAATCCAACGCACTAGAAAAAAACTTAATTCCATGCTTTAAAAAAGTAGTTTGCTCTACACTGGAAATAACAGAATGAATGTTGTTGAGCTGTCAAAAAGTACAGCATTGCCCTTAATCTGTTACTACCTTACCCCACAGACTTTAGTTAAATTCAGCCTTAATTTTCGATATATCTCAAAGAAATCTTTACAAGTAAGCTCGATATAATCACTACAAAGTATAAAAATAAAACCGGCCAAGTGCGAGTCGGACTCGCGCACCGAGGGTTCCGTACAAACCTGTAGGTATTCTCGGTTTAAAAATATTTTTTTTTTAATTTTTATATTTTAGTTGATTGAATGTATGGTAAATTGCGGTTTACGATTTATGACGTTTTAAAAAAAAACTACTCACTCGATCTCGTTCAAACCAATTTTCGGTGGTAGTTTACATGGTAATGTACATCATATATTTTTTTTAGTTTTATCATTCTCTTATTTTAGAAGTTACGGGGGGGGGGACACACATTTTACGACTTTGGAAGTGTCTCTCGCGCAAACTATTCAGTTTAGAAAAAAATGATGTTAGAAACCTCATTACCATTTTTAAAGACCTATTCATAGATACCCCACACGTATGGCTTTGATGAAAAAAACATTTTTGAGTTTCAGTTCTATGTATGGGGAACCCCAAAATTTATTGTTTTTTTTCTACTTTAGTGTGAAAATCTTAATGCGGTTCACAGAATACATCTACTTACCAAGTTTCAACAGCATAGCTCTTATAGTTTCGGAATAAAATGGCTGTGACATACGGACGGACGGACAGACAGACAGACAGACAGACAGACATGACGAATCTATAAGGGTTCCGTTTTTTGCCATTTGGCAACGGAACCCTAAAAACCGGCCAAGTGCGAGTCGGACTCGCGCACCGAGGGTTCCGTACAAACCTGTAGGTATTTTCGGTTTAAAAATATATATTTTTTTTTAATTTTTATATTTCAGTTGATTGAATGTAAGGTAAATTGCGGTTTACGATTTATGACGTTTTAAAAAAAAACTACTCACTCGATCTCGTTCAAACCAATTTTCGGTGGTAGTTTACATGGTAATGTACATCAGATATTTTTTTTAGTTTTGTCATTCTCTTATTTTAGAAGTTACGGGGGGGGGGGGGGGGGACACACATTTTACCACTTTGGAAGTGTCTCTCGCGCAAACTATTCAGTTTAGAAAAAAATGATATTAGAAACCTCATTACCATTTTTGAAGACCTATTCATAGATACCCCACACGTATGGGTTTGATGAAAAAAAAAAACATTTTTGAGTTTCAGTTCTATGTATGGGGAACCCCAAAATTTATTGTTTTTATTCTATTTTAGTGTGAAAATCCTAATGCGGTTCACAGAATACATCTACTTACCAAGTTTCAACAGCATAGCTCTTATAGTTTCGGAATAAAATGGCTGTGACATACGGACGGACGGACGGACAGACAGACAGACAGACAGACAGACATGACGAATCTATAAGGGTTCCGTTTTTTGCCATTTGGCAACGGAACCCTAAAAACCGGCCAAGTGCGAGTCGGACTCGCGCACCGAGGGTTCCGTACAAACCTGTAGGTATTTTCGGTTTAAAAATATATATATTTTTTAATTTTTATATTTCAGTTGATTGAATGTAAGGTAAATTGCGGTTTACGATTTATGACGTTTTAAAAAAAAAAAACTACTCGATCTCGTTCAAACCAATTTTCGTTGGTAGTTTTCATGGTAATGTACATCATATATTTTTTTTAGTTTTGTCATTCTCTTATTTTAGAAGTTACGGGGGGGGGGGGGAGACACACATTTTACCACTTTGGAAGTGTCTCTCGCGCAAACTATTCAGTTTAGAAAAAAATGATAATAGAAACCTCATTACCAATTTTAGGGTTCCGTTGCCAAATGGCAAAAAACGGAACCCTTATAGATTCGTCATGTCTGTCTGTCTGTCTGTCTGTCTGTCCGTCCGTCCGTATGTCACAGCCATTTTATTCCGAAACTATAAGAGCTATGCTGTTGAAACTTGGTAAGTAGATGTATTCTGTAAACCGCATTAAGATTTTCACACTAAAGTAGAAAAAAAACAATAAATTTTGGGGTTCCCCATACATAGAACTGAAACTCAAAAATGTTTTTTTTTCATCAAAGCCATACGTGTGGGGTATCTATGAATAGGTCTTCAAAAATGGTAATGAGGTTTTTAATATCATTTTTTTCTAAACTGAATAGTTTGCGCGAGAGACACTTCCAAAGTCGTAAAATGTGTGTCCCCCCCCCCCGTAACTTCTAAAATAAGAGAATGATAAAACTAAAAAAAATATATGATGTACATTACCATGTAAACTACCACCGAAAATTGGTTTGAACGAGATCGAGTGAGTAGTTTTTTTTTAAAACGTCATAAATCGTAAACCGCAATTTACCATACATTCAATCAACTAAAATATAAAAATTAAAAAAAAAATATTTTTAAACCGAGAATACCTACAGGTTTGTACGGAACCCTCGGTGCGCGAGTCCGACTCGCACTTGGCCGGTTTTTTGAAGACCTACTCATAGATACCCCACACGTATGGGTTTGATGAAAAAAAAACATTTTTGAGTTTCAGTTCTATGTATGGGGAACCCCAAAATTTATTGTTTTTAGGGTTCCGTTGCCAAATGGCAAAAAACGGAACCCTTATAGATTCGTCATGTCTGTCTGTCTGTCTGTCTGTCCGTCCGTCCGTATGTCACAGCCATTTTATTCCGAAACTATAAGAGCTATGCTGTTGAAACTTGGTAAGTAGATGTATTCTGTGAACCGCATTAAGATTTTTACACTAAAATAGAAAAAAAACAATAAATTTTGGGGTTCCCCATACATAGAACTGAAACTCAAAAATGTTTTTTCTCATCAAACCCATACGTGTGGGGTATCTATGAATAGGTCTTTAAAAATGGTAATGAGGTTTCTAACATCATTTTTTTCTAAACTGAATAGTTTGCGCGAGAGACACTTCCAAAGTGGTAAAATGTGTGTCCCTCCCCCGTAACTTCTAAAATAAGAGAATGACAAAACTAAAAAAAACATATGATGTACATTACCATGTAAACTACCACCGAAAATTGGTTTGAACGAAATCGAGTCAGTAGTTTTTTTTTAAAACGTCATAAATCGTAAACCGCAATTTACCTTACATTCAATCAACTGAAATATAAAAATTAAAAAAAAAAAAATTTTTAAACCGAAAATACCTACAGGTTTGTACGGAACCCTCGGTGCGCGAGTCCGACTCGCACTTGGCCGGTTTTTTTTCTATTTTAGTGTGAAAATCTTAATGCGGTTCACAGAATACACCTACTTACCAAGTTTCAACAGCATAGCTCTTATAGTTTCGGAATAAAATAACTGTGACATACGGACGGACAGACAGACAGACAGGCAGACAGACAGACATGACGAATCTATAAGCCTAAAAACCCTAAAAACTTGCTTCCCGCTGTCTGTCCCTATGTATGCTTAGATCTTTAAAACTACGCAACGGATTATGATGCGGTTTCATTTAATAGAGTATTCAAGACAGAGATAGAGTGATTCAAGCGGAAGTTTTATATGTATAATATGCGAGCGAAGCCACTGGCAGTTAAATTTGTCAATTTTGTGTAAATTCTGATCCTGTAACCCGTAAATTTGACATTTTATTTTATTTAAATTCCAACTCTGTGATCTGTTTTGACATTGTATTTTATCTCAGCTCTGTGACTTATTTCTATTTTGTTGATGACATTTTATTATTTTCTGCACAGCATTGTCACATTTTAAATTAATTTTTGTAAAATGGGTTGTTATGCCTGAAATAAATGAATTTATTTTTATTTTATTTTAAAAAGCTAGATACAAATTTAAAAAAAATATTGCCTCTACAAGCAAGCATACCTACCCACTACTATTCTACTAATTTACCAAATAAACAAAAATGAATACTCTCAGTATTTCTTGGGTTAATTCATAACAAACTTGCATAGTTCTGTTTAAATCCACACCACCTCGACCTCTTAGCCAACAGCCTCAGCTTTTCACGCTTCACTTTTTCAAATCGAGACTCCATTGTCCGCCATATTGAATCAGAGTCCCTTTCAAAAATTAAAGCAGTCTCTGTGGCTGAGCAAAGACAATAAGTCTCCAACGAAATCAACAGTGTTCAAAGAGGTTAAAAAGATTCCGCCTCCTTTGATATGTCGTATTGAGTTTAGAGTTCAGACAGGTACTAATAATGTCTTGTAATTGGGTTCGTCTTGTTGTTGTTTACAGATCAAACAGAACAATTTTGTAGGAAACCAGGTAAGTGTAATAAAGCTTTATTTACGATGTATAATGTGAGTCAAAGAATTTACATACGTGAGTGAAAGCTCATTTTAGTTTCAAACTTGAAAATTTGTCATGAATTTTTGAGTGAATTTCATCGACACAGTTTTTGTTGCGTAATATATTTATGCATTTATTTAATTGGGGAAAACAATCAGTTATGCTCAGTTAAGAAACTGAACTGTTTGTTTGCACACGAGTGAAACTTTAAAGGTAAAAAATGTTTAAGAAAATAAGTACATTGCTGTTTTTAACGACTCTACTATCCTTCTTCTACTAATATGTATTATAAATGTGAAAGTTCGTATGTTCGGATGTTTATAAGTCAATGTCGGCAAAAGGGGTGAAAGTGTGGATGAAATTCGGCACACAGGTAATTTGTAACTCGAATAATAACATATTATACTTATTATCCCAGTAATGCGTACCCGTAGGATAATTTTCAACCTACACCCGATTGAAAACTACACACAACATCACATAAAACATATAAAAATAAAAACACACAAACAAAAAACAACACAAAAAAACACACACACAAACATTCAAATAAAAAATAAACTGAGTCACTAATTAATTTTATCAATGAGCTTCTAAACTTACGTTGGATTTATGCTTCTGCACGGTCCTGTCCCAAGTAATATTGGAATGATTTTGTACTTTGGAGTAGAGTGAATTTAATTGGATTTGTAAAGTAGAAGGCACTATTACCAGCCACCTTGAGGATGTCCTTTCCATGGGATACTTTTTAATTTGTTCCTACGGCTGTGACAACCAGGAGAGGTGAAATTATTTATTATTTTTTATTATTTTCTTCTCTTATTTTTAACGAAATAAGAGAAGTTTTTATGTCAAGCCATCTAGTTGCTGATAACTACAAAGATGATAGAGATCTAGAGAAGGGACTGTAGAGTGTTGTCAGTGTAGGAGAAAACCCGTACATTCAAATCGAATCAAATCAATCAAAAGTCATTTATTCAAACTAGGCTGAGAGTCAGCAATTTTTGAACGTCAAAGTTACATAAGACAGTCCCCCCAAAACGCCCGCCCTTCGACACTTCCTAGTGCTTTAGCTGGGAAGAAGAACTGGCACAACAAACTCTCCAGCAGCACAGCCGTCTGTTAAGTTAGAAGAACTTGATTATATACAATTGTAAATAGTTAAAATTAAGAGACACAACAAAATATAATATGTTTCAAGTTTATGCCGAGATCGACGCGCAGCGCATGAATAAAATCGTCATCTGCCTAGCCTTTTTCCAACTATGATGGAGTCAGCTTCCAGTCTTACCGGATGCAGCTGAGTACCAGTATTTTACATGAAGCGATTGCCTATCTTACCTCCACAACCCAGTGACTGGGTAATACGATTCCCCTTGATAAGACTTTTGGGCTTCTGACGACCCGTAACGACTGTCTAAGATCTATGAAAGACAGCCGGTACCAACGGCTTTACCTACTATTATATAAATAACTAGCTTCTACCCGCGACTTCGTCCGCGTCAAATTTTTGCTCCCCTGACCCTTCCCGTCGCATCGATTTGCCTGCTAGTTTTCGTCCATTTTTCGTTGCTGCTCGCTCCTTTTGAGTTATAGTGAGTCAACCTTAAA
Source organism: Aporophyla lueneburgensis (assembly GCA_932294355.1). Lineage (NCBI taxonomy): Eukaryota > Metazoa > Arthropoda > Insecta > Lepidoptera > Noctuidae > Aporophyla > Aporophyla lueneburgensis. Next base: position 25,965,938 of record OW028751.1, on the reverse strand, counting down.
AGATAGACATATGCTCTCGCGCACTTTTTTTTAGAACTTTTTAAAAGGAACAATTCCGTCATACATAATTTTTGCGTTACTTTAACCGTTTACGCAGCGCACGCAACGGAAACTCTCAAAAGGAATAAATTTACCCCGTTTTTGCAACATTTTTCATTACTGCTCCGCTCCTCTTAGTTGTAGCGTGATGTTATATAGCTTATAGCCTCCCACGATAAATAGGCTACCCAACACAAAAAGAATTTTTCAATTCGGACCAGTAGTTCCTGAGATCAGCGCGTTCAATCAAACAAACAAACAAACAAACAAACTCTTCAGCTTTATAATATTAAGTATAGATTCTACCTACTATTAGATGAATAATATTCTACATGTCAAGCGAATGAATAAAATGTACAATTTTATGTCAACGATCAGTAGTCACCTAAAACCAAAGACTCATTCGCCGCGAGTCGACCAGTTATCACTTTTAGGTGTTCTTTCAATACACAAATTCAATCAATTTATCTTTGTTTCATTTAAATGTACCTTATCCATATAGTCAGTTAGGGCGAATATGTTGACCCGAAAATTTTCACGATGTACAGACCCCAGCACATCAAGGTATTCGAAAAAGGTCAAGTTCTCCCAATCAACCTTTAACCTAATGCTTAAGCGATAAAATTGAAAATCTATTAAAGTAATTTGACAGATTGTAGCAGCTTGATGTGCTGGCGTCTGTACATACGCAATTGGTTGCTTACTTGCAGTTGTGGCTAAGTCATAAAAGCCACACGGTTTGATCGATCAGGCTAAGCTACGCTTGCCGCCGTTGGTTCGTGGATGGGTGTCCGTCTTTACATTCCAAGACCCTCGGTGCCTCGGAAAGCACATTAAGCCGTTGGTCCCGACTGTCATTCTTGGATTTTTGACAGTTGTTACAGGTCGTCAGAATCCCGAAAGTCTGACAACTAGTTCAATCAAGGGGCTTCAAATTACCCAGTAACTGGGTTGTTAGATAGGCATCCCATATAAAATAATGGTATTTAGCTGCATTCGGTTAGAGTGGAAATGGACCCCAACATAGTTTTGAAAAGGTTAGGCAGATAATGATGGTGTATAGACACAATTAAAATAATTATATTTAAAGCATACCACTCTAGTCGAGAGCCCTGTGGTTTACATAAATATTTTCCAATGGTTTACAATATGGTGCGTTACGTATCCAATACAGTAACGCATTCTGGGTATTACTGCGATTATCGCGCTTCTGTAGTCCCTCGGCAACATTGACTCACGACCAAGGAATCTGCGTTGCTAATCCACAGGCTGTGTGACAATCTGTTTTAGTTATTAAGTTTATGGTTAACTATTTTGCCGACCGCATTGTCGTCTGAATAAATAAAGATTAATTAAAAAAATATGTTGCCATTTTGATGACCGACGAAAAATTTCTACGTTTGGGGCTCTAGGATCATGTGCTGAATCCACGGTTACAGATTGCACGTTGATATCCCATTATTATCATATGCAAATATTCATATAATTGGAGGATACTGTAAAAAAGAGAGAACAATAAGAATAAACGTGAATCGTCTGCGTTATTATGATCTGAAACGGCGATGTCATCCTGCCACCGTGAATAAGCTTGTTTAAAGATAATAGAATGAACAGTACAAGGCTAAAAACATCAACCAAGCTTCACTTCCCATATTTATCTAGTACCACAGCACAACTTTATTTCAAAAATCCAATTACTACACGCAACTGAGAGAAAAAGCATCCAAATCTTTTAACTTTTCTTTGGTACAAAATTCTGGAAGCTATCCAGGCATCCGAGTCTAGAGTCTACATTAAGCTGGCTTTAGATTTAAACTGTACGAATATGTCTCATGCGATATCCTTGGTATAGGAATGAAGGATTTATTTTTATTCAGTCTGGAAGGAACCGACTTTTTGTTTGTAAGCAATTTCAATCTGTTGAAATTTTAACATTTATGTTGGGCGATGGTATTTGATGGTGGCCCATCTGATGGTTAGTGGCTCCTGGTGTTTACAGACATCTGCATCCTGGAGCAGGTATTTAGGAGTAGTAGTGATCCAGTAGAAATTGCCGCGACTTGAAAGACGCAGGTTCGAACTCAGACAGGCGGTTTTCTTAATGTAAATTATTTAATCAACACTGCTCTCAAAACGGTGTAGGAAAACATCGTGAGGAAACTGACATGCGCTTTTCTTAGTGTTAACTATTTCATGACCAGTGCTCTCAAAACAGTGAAGAAAAACCGGCCAAGTGCGAGTCGGACTCGCGCACCGAGGGTTCCGCACAAACCTGTAGGTATCCTCGGTTTATGCATAAGGTTTATGTTTATGAAATTAAATGGTTTTTTTTAATTTTTATATTTAAGTTGATTGAATGAAAGGTAAATTGCGGTTTACGATTTATGACGTATTAAAAAAAAAACTACTTACTGGATCTCGTTCAAACCAATTTTAGGTGAAAGTTTACATGGTTATGTACATCATATATTTTTTTTAGTTTTATCATTCTCTTATTTTAGAAGTTACGAGGAGGGGGACAGACATTTCACCACTTTGGAAGTGTCTCTCGCGCAAACTATTCAGTTAAAATGATATTAGAAACCTCAATACCATTTTTGAAGACCTATTCATACATATCCCACACGTATGGGTTTGATGAAAAATGTTTTTTGAGTTTCAGTTCTAAGTATGGGGAACCCCAAAATTTATTGTTTTTTTTCTATTATAGAGTAAAAATCTTACTGCGATTTACACAATACATCTACTTACCAAGTTTCAACAGCATAGCTCTTATAGTTTCGGAGAAAAGTGGCTGTGACATACGGATGGACAGACAGACAGACAGACAGACAGACAGACAGACAGACGGACAGACAGACAGACATGACGAATCTATAAGGGTTCCGTTTTTTGCCATTTGGCAACGGAACCCTAAAAACATGGTGAGAAAAATGTTCTAGAACAAAAATTTTAATACATGTGCTATCAACCAACTCGCACTGGGCCCGCATGGTGATTTACAGCCCACTCCGTCTCAGAGCGTGAGAGGTGGCTCGTGTCCCAGCAGTGAGAACTCACGATCAAAAACCCACGGCCCGTTATCACAGCGCCATCACTGTTTTCCAGAATGAACCTAAACAGGTTCATTTCGACATAAAAAAAATATAAAAATCCTCAATATTCAATCACTCAAATAATCAAATCTCAAACTGAAAAAAATGTCCACAAAACGTCGATGCCCACCTGTTTTTACAATTCAACGTTCAAAGATTGATTATTTCCATTCATCTGTAATCTTATTTCGAAAAAATGGCGGACTTGCAATTTTTTAGCGACAAAAAAAAAGACTTTATCGGTCCTTTCTTCCGTGAAGCGTAATATAAGGCGGTTTGCTCATTGAAGGCAATGTGCAAGTTTTAATTTGCAAAGATGGTTTTTAGTAAAATATAACGTTGCTTATTTCATTGGTTCATTGGTGCCGGACGTGAAGAATAGCACCAACCCATTTCTTCCCATGGATGTCGTAAGAGGCGATTAACAAGAAATACATAGAGAATGAGCAGCAGCGTTCGCCATGCATTTTACCACCATACTGCGATCGTCAACCCTCCAAATTGGAGAAGCCCTAAGTCCTGCAGTGGATGTTTTTTGGCTGTAATGATGATGATGATGGTCGTTGCTTATTTATGTGAGAAGTTGGAGATACGTTTTAGATCTCAATCTTAGAGTTTCAAAAATCTATAAGCCACTATCTAACTTTTATCTGAGGGACAAGTATAATATGAGGTATAATACACTTTTCCACTAGATGGGATTTTTGCGAAAAAAAAATCACGTTCCAAAAGTGCTGACCCTAAGCCTACTTAGAATAAATTTCATTTGATTTGATTTATTTGCACTCGCATCTTCCTGGTAAATACATTTTGTTAGCCACCATTCTTCTTCTCCTTCGTTTTATGATTTTCTTCTACTTCTGGTCTAAAGGAATATTTTTAGAAAATAAAATACGTGAGCGTCCTTCTTATAAAATAATTCAATCAAAAATAAAATAAGCAACTATGCATAATAAAAAGCATTGCATATTCCTTGTTTCTGATTTCCTATAGTGTACAACCAGCTTAACGAAGAGCAATCCGCCGACGGATTTCCTAAGACGATATGCGCCGCTCCGAGCAATAAGTGTTGATAAGGAACAAGTACTTGCTCTGAAGGTTCCTGATAATATGGCTTTTGTTTTCATGTCATTTGTTTATAAGACCGTATAATAGTATAAGAGATACCCGTTTTGTAATTATGGCCAGGAAGGCTAATTTAGTATTTGATGGGTGTAGGGCCCTCCTCTGGTGAGAATGGTGATATCTGCCCGCATGCGGCTGACCAAACGAGTAGGTATCAGCACAAAGTCGAGCTATATATAAATCAGCTTTCCTGGCGATGTATACTAAAAATACCTACGGCTATCTTTTGCAATATAAGCAGTAGTCTAGGTTTTTGAATGAAACAAATGAAGTTATTTGACTGACCTGTTAGTCTAGTGGTTAGTGACCCTGACTGCTAAGACTGAGTTCATGGATTGAATTCCCACCCAGGACAAATCTTTGTGTGATGAGCTCAATCTTTTGTTCTGTGTCTGGGTGTAATTTATCTATAATATGTATGCATTTAGAAATATATAAGTATATTTATCAGTTGTGTGGTTGCCATAGTACAGGCTTTGCCTAGTTTGGGATCAGATAACGGTGTGTTGGTTGTCCTAAGATAAGATGTTATATTATTTGAAGATCTGATAGACAACTATTATGAAGCCTATTCAGGACATAATAGTTAAACATAGCGACTTTAAAAGAAACGTAACTATTAGGTATAGAAAATATTACACTTATTGGAGAAGTCTAGGTCGAGCAGAAAGACCTCTTGCCTTAGTAGTTTAATAACTGATTAACAAAGCAAAGCAATGCATTAAAGTAGTGCTTGGATAAAATACCCCTTTAACATAACATCACGCCGTGTTTCTTCTAAGGGTTGGGCAGAGGTATACCTATAGTACACCCACATTACGCCAGTTATATTAAGTTTAATTTAATAGGTGGTGAGGCTATTGCCCCAACTGGGCAAAAATCCAAACTACGGACTGCTACTGCGAAATTCGTGATAGAAAAATCCAATAAAACTTTGCCCGACATAGAAATCGAATTCACTACCTCATGCTCAGTAGAAGCGCTTGAGACCAATAGGCCAACAAAGCAGTCCTTTTATAGGAAATGTAAAAGGCTATAGCAGGATTAAAACGAAACACGAAAAAATCCGCTTAAATATCATACATTCCGTTAAGCTAAAATCTGAACTAAAGCAAGTATGCCTAATTAGCATTTTACACGTGCCGTTTAAAATCGCTTCATTTGGTGTCCGTATCCTTTTACAAAAAGATTTTCACTCTATCTTAAAAAAAAGAACACTTTAGAGCAACTCCTGGCAGGAAAAAAATGGCTGCGTGCCGATATAAAAAAGAACAATACAGACATGTTAAATAATTTTACATAATCCGATGACTCATGTATGTATATAAGTATCTATTATACAGGATATATATGATTATTATATATATTTGTTAAAGTAATTTGTATTTTGCACCAGTTACAACCCCATTTTTATGTCCACGCAATCACTGTCCATTCCAAGGTTGCCTGGAAGAGATCGCAGAAAGCGATAAGGCCGCCCATTGTATGTTTTTATTGTTAAATGTTTTTTTTATGTATTTTCTGGTGTACAATAAAGCATATATAAATAAATATAAATAAATAAGAAGGCAAAGCACATACAATATTTTTTTGCCATACTTTTATTCATTATTTACCTCCTACTATTGTATATTGGCCAGTCAACGATGTTGCCTGACTGTCCAGGGTTTGGACAAAACGATGAGTATCAACATACTTAAGTGTACATAGCAAAAATGGAAGCTAATATAATGATTATCATCATAATCGGATGCAGCTACCAGTATTAAACATGGAGCAACTACCTACCTTACCACAACCCAGTAACTGGGTAACACGATACACTATAATATGGCTTCTGGCTACCCGTAGCGACTGTTAATTTGCTTTCTGAGACACGGTATGTAATGGACGGTCAACTATCCACGGCGCGAACTTCTTACCTTGAAGTCGTGACGCCAATATAGCAAACTTATAAAATGTTAAGATAACTAAAAAATTTAAACACCATTTTAAACACTCGTCGTCGTCATCATTTTAGCCAAAAGACGTCCACTGCTGGACATAGGACTACCCAATGTGCCCCCAAATTGAGGGGAAGCCTATGTCCAACAACTAAAGTTATTTTTCACTTTGTTGTATTCTTTTGGAAGTCAGTTGTTTTCTTATTTAAAAGAAAGCTTTTTGTTTTGTTTATTTAAATATCATTATCAGTAATAGAACACTTTTAGAGACAATGTAATCGATTATAGAAACTCTAGAACAAATAGGATCATTTATCAAAGAGAAAAGAATACTTAACCGAAATCTCTTAAGTTAAAACTCTAAGACCAAAAACGTGTAATATCCCAAAATTTCTATGACGTACATACTAAGCCAAAGTCAATGAACCAATCTCCTTTCTTAGCAAACACTTCTTTTTTACCCTCAATTGCTCAGCTTTAAGATAACAAGCTCCGAGCTATTTTGTCCATCGCCATAAATGGGGTCTTCTATAAAATCTACTTACATGGAAAAAATACTTTTTCAAGGTGAAGGTCATTGAGACCGTCCTCTGGGCTCACTAAGCCTCTTTGTATGCAACCATCGAAGCAAAATGATTGATAAAGATAAGAGACAACGCTTCAAGAAAAAAGTGCCGTCAATTTAATAAAAAATGGTCAAGTTTTTCTTAGTGTTCAGCCGTAGGGTTCTGCAGAAGTAATTGACTAATTTTAATATTTTTGTTTTACAAAAATGGGCAATTCGTTCGATTTATAAATTAAGTCCCAGATACTCCCTCAGAGACAAATATAAAGAGATTAATATAATGACTGTGCCTTCTCAGTATATTTATGAAAATCTGCTGTATGCACATAAAAATATTAATCTCTTTAAAAGATACAGTGATATCCATAATGTTAATACTAGAAACAAACAAAAATTTGTTGTTCCTAAGATCAGGCTCAAGAAAATAGGTGGCTCGTTTAGATGCCAATGTATTCGTTTTTATAATAAACTTCCTAGCCTCATTCAAGAACTAAGCCTCAATAAATTCAAATCTTTTATAAAGCGTAAATTATGTCAGAAAGCCTATTATACTGTTAAAGACTATATTGAGGATAAAACGGCCTGGGATTGAACTGCTCCAATAAATCTACACTGAATGTTGTTTTATTATTATTATTTTGCTATTCTTTACTCTTTTTTTTTTTACTATTTCACATGACATGAATATTAATTGTATGAATATTACTTTGATTATTGAGAATTTGAGGACTATGTGGGTCACTGTGTCACTTTTGACTATGTTCTGGCAGTTTGAGTAGTTAGTGGCAATATCTGTGTGGTTCTTTCATCAAAAGACCATTTCAGACACCGATCTACATGGTCATCAAATGATCTGACCAACAAAATTATATCCGTTTCTTTTTTTTATATATACACATTGACATTGATAATTTTTTATATATACAATGACATGAATATTTACTTTGTAAAGTATTGTATTGTTTTAATTATTGTGAATGTGAAGACTATGTGGGTCTTTTTTTAAATCTTTTTTTTCTTTCGTTCTCAGTAATCACGATCTGGCAGTTTGAGTAATTTATGTGGCCTACCCAAATGTCCTTTCTTTGGTACTGTTCGTCAAAGCGTTGGGCTCCTTATTTTCCAAGTTGAGCTAAACGATTAGTGACAAATGCTTGCACTGACTGGACAGGTCCACTCAATCTGTGTGGTTCTTTCTTCAAAAGACCATTTCAGACACCGATCTACATGGTCATCAAATGATCTGACCAACAAAATTATATACGTTTCTTTTTTTTATATACACATTGACATTGATAATTTTTTATATATACAATGACATGAATATTTACTTTGTAAAGTATCGTATTTTTTAATTATTGTGAATGTGAAGACTATGTGGGTCTTTTTTAATTTTGTTTTCTTTCGTTCTTAGTAATCATGATCTGGCAGTTTGAGTAATTTATGTGGCCTACCCAAATGTCCTTTCTTTGGTACTGTTCGTCAAAGCGTTGGGCTCCTTATCTTCCGAGTTGAGCTAAACGATTAGTGACAAATGCTTGCACTGACTGGACAGGTCCACTCAATCTGTGTGGTTCTTTCTTCAAAAGACCATTTCAGTCACCAATCTACATGATCTTCACATGATGTGAACAAGATTATGTCTGGACTTTAAAAGAGACTGTGACCTCTGAGTTTGTTTCGGCCTTTCTTCTCAGAGTAGTCAGTTAGGAAACGCCGAACTCATCTAGTTTAAAAAAAATATCATTGACATGTAAAAGTGTTTGTACAAACCTACTTACAGAAATAAAATCATTTATCATTTATCATTATCATTTACCAATAATAATTAAAGAAGCTTATGGTTAAATGTTAATAGCCGTACGGGTAGGCTGAACGTCGCTTCAGGTGGTGATAGAGCTTGTCACGGTCGGTTTGTAGATAATTACCAACCATTACGTAAAGTACCATTACGTATTTATACAACACTACTATATAATAACTGATTTAAGTTGCGGGTTAACGTACTGACATAATTTAACTCCGTGCATAACACATCGTCAAAACACCGAGTTATCATATCCACTCGACGTCCGTATGTCACTGCAGAGATGCAGCAGAGTATCATCGTCAGGTGTATTTGCCTGACACATGCTGAGCTGGACTCCCATTTGGTGTAATCTTGAGACGCACACTGCAACTTGTCATTTGAATAATGTCATAGTATGTCAACTACCTTTATTTTAAGTTCGTTTTTGTATTTGGAGATATAATGGCACCGTGTTTTGTTTTGTTGCTGTTTTTTTTTAATTATTGTTTTTTATCATTTAATTGTAGTTTTAGATGTTGTGTTATAACTTTTGTGTGCCCTAAATACATGTTTTATCTATCTATCTGAAGAATCCCTCCTTACTTTGGAGACCACGTTAAGCCACTGTCATTCATAAACTTTTGACAGTCTTTACGGGTACCGAGACACCCAAAAGTCTGACAACCAGTCTTCAAAAGGGGTATCGTGTTACCCAGTAACTGGGTTTTAGAGGTCTGATAGGCAGTCGCTCTATATAAAATACTGGTATTTATCCGACCCTATCATAGTAAGGAAAAGTCCAAGCAGATTGAATATTTTAAATGAATGGAAAACTATAACTAACCTAGGCAAAATTTAAATAACACTCACCGATCTTTTTCTCTCGTGTCGATACGAGTTACATGGAAATTGCTCGTGCCTTCGTGAAAAGTAGCAATGCTGACTGGCCAGAGTGCATCGGCCGTATTGAGTATTTGAATATTCGAACGCATACCAGACTCGTAACAGAGCATACAATTTTTATTTAGATTTGGTATGACCGTATACATTCGAGTTAGTATCGTAACACAATTGTATTGTCTGTTTATGATCGGTTAAAAATATAGTAAAATATATTGTTGTAAATTTTTAATGTGGCGAACAGTATTCCAAAATGGTTTGCTTTTTATGAACAGTTTCTTTTGAGTTTTGGAATTGTTCATTAAACTGTATTTCCAAACAATGTTCTTTTAGTTGTTTTTAACTGACGAAAAAAAAACGGAGGAGGTTCTCAATTCGACACATATTTTTTTTATGTATAACCACGCATAACTTTTTACGTAGTAGTGCGATTGTAATAATTCTTTTTTTTTTATTAGAAAGGGTATACCCCGAAAGTGGTTTCATATAAATTTGGAAAATAAAATCGAACCCTAAGGGTCGGAAAACAGGGGATGATTGATTGTTCACTCACTGATTGTAATGTATGACCACGCATAACTTTATACAGAGAAGTTTGATTTTGATAATTCTTTTTTATTGGATAGGGTATACCTTGCCAAGTATTATAAAATAAAAAAAAATAAAACGCCGAAAAAGCTGAAAAGCAAAAAATAATAAACCTTTAAATTTTGTGGCGGCGCTGAAAATGCAATGAACAAAGATCACTCAAAGCGTCGACTCAAAATTTCAAGATTTTTTTTGCTTTTCAGTTATTTCGGTGGTAAAATTTTTTTAACGAATGAAAATAAAGCATGTATGAAATAAGACCTCTAAGAGAGGTCACCTTTCGACTAAACGGGACCTAACATAATTAACAACCTTCCCTGTTTGAATACGGAACCCTAAAATAATATTCGGAGGAATCAACTTATTTTTATAACAGCCTTTTTGCCTTAAATGAGGAATAAATGTTTAAGTCAAATTTCTTTTGTCTGTTTTCTGAAAATAATGAACTTGCTATGGTACAAAATAATTATTTATTGGAGTTCCTGTTCCGTGACTTTCAATTATACGCCTTTGTATTGTTAATTTGTTTGGCATGTCTTTTGTTTTTAGTTATACGCGAGATTGAAGGGAATTTGTGTGTTTTTCCTTATTTCTATGTGTTGTTATGTTGGAAAGAAATTCGTGAATAATTTATCAGTAGTTAATTGCCTAATTTTCTTGATTCAATTTCAAGGTTGAATTTATATTCGGATGGGGACTAAGTAAGTACCTGATTATTAATGAAACGGAACAGATTTTTTTGAATATACCTCCCACATATGTTAGATAAAACATCTCTTGTGGTGGCAGAATACGTCATTAATTTTCTTCATAAATACTTAGAAACAGAAAATAATATATTCTGCTCATAATAGCTAAGCTAGGGAGGAGCTAGCGCGGAGGAGTCTTTACATACCAAGACTCCTCCGTGCTTCGGAAAGCACGTTAAGCCATTGGTCCCGGCTGTTATTTGTGAATCTTTGACAGTGGTTACGAGTCGTCAGAAGCCCGAAAGTCTGACAACCAGTCTCACCAAGGGGTATCGTATTACCCAGATACTGGGTTGTGGAGCTTAGATAGGCAGTCGCTCCATGTAAAATACTGGAATTCAGCTGCATCCGGTTTGACTGAAAGCCGACCCTAATAAGTTCGGAAAAGGCTAGGTTGGGGAAAGGGGGATGACGTTCTAATCTACGCTTCGTTCTCCATCTGCAATTAAGTATACTACTCCTTTATTTATGTGTTCGTTTACAATGGGATGACGATAAATTGTGTATTACTTAGCGAGAGCAATAAAGCCGTTGCTAAATTAACCAGATAACATTACCGGTCCCGCGATAGGATTGATTGGAAAATTGGGTAATAGTATGTTTGTTATATGTATACTATAAAAGTACGACGGGCATTTAGAGCGGCTTTTTATTTCATTGAACCTCAATTAATATGGCATTTAGAGCAGCATGTATTTAATCGAAGTTCAATTAATTTGCATAACTTTTTAACAAAACCTTTCAATAACCGTGTAAAATGTTACCCCATATATGTAAGACTGGTTGCCAGACGAAAGTGTGGCTTCTAACCACCTGTCACGACTGTCAAAAATCCACGATCAGCCGGTATCAATAGCTTAACGTGCTTTCCGAGGCACGGAGGGGCCTCGGTATGTAAAGATGATCACCCATCTACGGTCTAACCGTGGCAAACTTAACTTAACCAGTCAATTACCGTAATTACAGACACAGTTAAAAACCATTGTGTCTATACCAAATGTGGTATCTCAGGGACTTAGAGGTTAATCTGTTCTACGAATCCGTGCGACTGTTTTTACTTTACTTAGCCACAAGCCCCTCTCTTTCAATTTACTAAATTATAACGTACACAATTCCAAAAACCAAGACTAATTTCATCAGTTAATTGTATTAAAATATCCATTTTGTAATTATAACCAACATGTGTATCTAATATATCTAAAAGCATGCCAAAAGGCTTTCATTATTCAATTAACAACGATAACTTAATTTTTAAACAAAAATTATACTACAATTGATTTTTAAATTATTGAATTGGCATCTATTATGCCTGATGGAAAACGACGGATGAAATCTCTGATGGGTGTAACGTACCCGGAAGATGTCAGTTCACTCTTACTATGAAGGCAGACTCGTTAAATGTGGAAGGAAACACAGACGCTGGCAGAGAGCTTACTGCAAAACAACAGTCTTTTCACCTCTTCTTCTTAGCTAAAGCACTAGGAAGTAATGAAGGGCGGACGTTTTGGTCACCAAGTGCTGACTCTCAACCAGTTTCAAATAAATTACTTTTAATTTTTGTTCTTTGTATATGGAGAACGAACGAGGCTTGGGTACTTGGCCGGCCACGGAAGCGACTGGCTAGCAACAAGTTTGCAGCTCAAAAACATACAAAAGATTACCTAGGTAAGCAAAACAGAGATGCATATTAGTTGATTGCTGAAGACTAATACACGTATTTGAAATCATTATAGAGACCTATGTCAGTTGAAAGACATTCACTGTTGGGCACAGGCATCCATCAAATAGGGGGGTTTCCCATAATCACCACGCTTGTAAGACGGGTTGGCTTGGCGATAGGAGTATGGTTTTTAAAAAAGTGTAAAGAACGCTGCTGCCCATTCTCTAGGAACTCCTTTAGCCACCTTTTACGACACCCACGGGAAGAAATAGGATGTTGCTATTCTTTAAGTCCGAGATCACACGGATAAAGGAAAATTACATAATGATAATTATAATTAACTGCATCTCAGAAACAGATGACCGGTTCCGAAACCATTTTCAGATAACAATTTTCCTAACAAAAAAGTTTAAGTAAAGGCAGAATTAAAATGCAAATAACGCCCCGGAGGAGGGTCGAAAATGAAATTAGTTTATTAAATTAATTAAACATCAAGACACTTTGGGGAGTGAAAATGCTTGTGTTATGTTTCTTTCTTATAATAATAATAATAATTGTTATTCCAGAGGGAACTGTTTGTCTTTTTAGCTACTTTAAACGTCCTGTTGACATGCTGCTAAATGGATTATGTTTAGGAAAAATCTTTGTTGTTTTGAACGGCCATTGAACTGAAAAGTTGGTCTTCAGTTTGATCTATTAGCTTTTATTTTTCGATTTAAACAAATTGTTGTAAGCAAGTGTTTTTGTAACAAATAAACCACATGAGTGGTTTTGGCGGCATATTTTCTTATTTAAGTTATTTTATCAGAAAATTTAATGTGAAATAGTTTTAGGGTTAAACAAACTTTATCACTTGAAGCATCCAATAAATGCGTCAATAGTTTAGGCGTGGAAAATAATAAGTATATGCAATTGCTACGCCATAGCTAATGCTGCTACGCAATAGCTAAAGCTGCTACGGCATAGCACGTAGCGTAGCTCAAATTCGTCGTAGAATATAATTATCCTACATTAGAATTGGCGTTCAAAAAGAAGCCTTTTTAATCAGTCTATTGTTTGTTCAACACACAATCATAGAGATTTACCTTACACGAACATTTTTCCAATTTTTATTTTCTAAATGTTCAAATATATTTTAGAAAATTCAAGACCAATGTTTGGAAACAAAAGCGCGATAATTTAAACTGCCGATAACATTGCGATGTCATCCACACGGGCCGTATTCGGTATTCCAATTAACTTTTATCCAGGTCGACGTTTGACGGCCATCATAAATAAACTGTTCTGTTTACATTTTCTACAATATTTAGTTTAGAGTTTTAGAATAAAGTATTAAGTTGAGAAGGATTAGGTGTTTTTTGGAATCTTACACACATAGCTGCGGTTTATGAATGCCATTATGTATATACTTCATTTGATAAAATAAAAAGCATGATTGGCTTCATCATCATCATCATTACAGGCGTAAGACGTCCACTGCTGGACTTAGGCCTCCCCCAATTTGGGGGGCTTTGCCATAATCGCCACGTTTGGCAGGCGGGTTGGCGATCGCAGTATGGTGGTAAAATGCTTAGAGAACGCTGCTGCCCATTCTCTAGTAAGTCCCTTAGTCGCCTTTTACGACACCCACGGGAAGAAATTGGGTGGTGTTATTCTTTACCTCCGACACCACACGAGACATAGAGGCTTACCCTATACACATATACCTATATACATAGAGGCTTAGCCTAACATAATCATCATTTCAGCCGAAAGACGTCCACTGCTGGGCATAAGCCTCCTCCAAGCACCGCCACTTGGATCGGTTTTGTGATTCTTACATCCAATGTTCCCACTGCTAGAAGACAGGCCTTCTATGAGAGAGAGTTGTCATTTATATTTACGCTCATCCAGAGTAGGTTAGGAAACAGAGAAAAACAATATATTTTATCGCCATAGAAACATGTGCATGTATAAAATTTCGTATTTCTACTTGGTAAGACAAAACTTGAATGACTAGTTGTTGCCCACGGCTTCGCCTACCTGGCTGTCGGAAATTATCCCCACGTACCCACGTGCTACCGGGACAAATCTTGGATTGTATTATGTTACTCCTTATAACTCATGTGAGCTATGTGCAAAAATTTTGATAGCCGATAAAAAAAAAATTAAAGATATAATTCAAAATCAAAATTAGGAGTAGGTAATTCATTCAAATTAGGTTTAGAATTACATGGCACTTTTGGAATGTTAAAATTACATAAGACAGCCTTAAAAACACCCGCCCCTAACAACTTCCTAGTGCTTTAGCTGGGAAAAAGTTACGCAACAAACTCCCCAAAAGAAAAATAATGATCTGAAACCAATCAGTCTATACAAGTAAATAAAATTTAGGTTTATGTTTGTAATGTGAAATTAACAACTATGTGTTTACCGGTTGTCCCATTACGTCTTCTGTGACAATAATAGTCTAATATCTGGATGACCGAGCTTTGCTCGGTATTTTTTGGTAAATTGTGTTTAAAATAATAAGTTCAGCCGGCTTACTATGACTTTTTCATTTGCAACGCTACCTCCTGGACCATAACGTCAAACCAAACACGTCAAGCCAATGACTTAGTGTTTCTTAACAACGCCATCTGTTGAAGTAGCTTTAGTGTTGTTGTGTCGTTAAAGCAGTTAGTTGCTCCGAATAAAAAAATAGTATTATTAGTCGCCAATAGATGTCAGGAACAGTCATATTTTTCAGTTTATGTTTAAAAGTTGATTATTGAAAACGCGAATAAAACGACATTTTCTAAAAATGAATCCTAGCTAGATCGATTTATCGCCCCCGAAACCCCCTGTATACAAAATTTCATGAAAATCGTTGGAGCCGTTTCCGAGATTCAGATTATATATATATATATACAAGAATTGCTCGTTTAAAGGTATAAGATAATCAGAAACACACAGTAAGCAAGCATGTTGTATTCTTATGATCGTTTATTTCCTCGCTGAAAATAAAAATTTTCCTTGCAGTGAAAAAATTGATGTATAAAGCTGAAATCGCTACTGTCCAAGTTTGAACCAACCTTCTTGCTCAAAAACCGAACCCCTCAACCTTCGTGCTATCACGATCACCCTTATCATCAAGATAAACAATCCCAATTAACTTTTATTTAACTGGCTGCGCCCTTCACGTGTCATTAGCCAGAGTTAGGGGCGCACCAGACGCGCGTGCGCCGGGCGTTCGGGCAGCGGTAACGCTTATGTGTTTACAGGCCATTTATTTTGAATGTATCGGCGCACAGTTATCTTGATAGGGCTTTATATTGGTTGTGATGGGCTGTATGGGATATTCATGGTGTAGGGGGTTTGGTAAGTGGGTAGGTAGTGTTGTACTGGGTGTTATTTTATAAGGTAATTGTCAATGGGTCATAAAATACAGTGCATTTACAAAATACAATTGCAGTATTCAGATAATTTTATGTCAGACCGGACATAAAAAGCCACAAGATCAAAATATGGTTTGACCAGTCGGCTTATGTATTAACTAGCTTCCGCCCGCGACTTCCTCCACGTTAAATTTCTTGTTCCCCTGACCCTGCCGTCGTGTCGAATCGCCTACCCATGCGATTTTCCCCGTTTTTGCAACATTTTTCATTACTGCTCCGCTCCTCTTGGTTATAACGTGATGTTATATAGCCTATAGCCTTTTTCGATAAATACGCTACCCAACACAAAAATATTTTTTCAATTCGAATCAGTAGTTCCTGAGATTAGCGCGTTCAATCAATCAAACAAACAAACAAACAAACTCTTCAGCTTTATAATATTAGTATAGAAGTATAGATTAATACGTGAAGCAAAACCGTTGAACACCTTTTTATTAAAATAACGAGAACAGTAAAGAATGAAATGTGGTACAGTTAAAGTTTAAATGGAGAAGGAGTGCAGAAAGCTAATATATTCTTGATTAAAGTTTAAATTACTTATGGTTGAATTTCGACTGGGCTACCACTACGTACGTACTAATTATTTCTTGATTCTGTATCATAATACGTCTGGTACGACACGGTTCCGTGTGTAAACAAAAACACCATCCTATTTTTTCCCGTGGTTGTCGTAAGAGGCGACTAAGGGACTAAATAGAGAATCGCAGCAGCGTTCTCTATGTTTTTTTACCACTATACTGCAATTACCAACCTGCCTGCCAAGCGTGGCGATTAACCTTTAAAAGGTACAGGCTGGAGGCGATCGGCGGTGGCGACCTCTCGCGTCTGGCCTTGGTGCGAGCCATGGTACGGAGCGAGAGGGAATGGGAAGCCGTCACCTCCTTCTGCGAAGCAGTAATGCTCGCGAAGGAGGAGGCGGGGCGCGTGAGGGAGTGGCAGTCTCTGCGCCCTCACGTCCCTAGCCGCCACAGGAGGAGACGCCCCGGGCGTCGGGAGTCCATAACGGACTCCCGGCCACCGTAGGCGCGAGTTTGCGGGTGGTGAGCAATGGGTAGCTCGCCACTCGTCACTGCGCGCCTCAAAGAGATGTCAGCAGCAGTGTAGGGGTCTACTAGGACTGATGCCTGCCGGGGTCGCGTGATTGTTCGAAAGAGATACCGTGACCCTGGCACATGGGCAACTGATGGAACACGGGTGGGTTTTAGTCAGTAAAAGTCTGACACGCCCTCCCGCTCCGCCCGGAGCGGGAGAAGTCATTTGATGATTTCCCATCCTAAAAAAAAAAGGTACAGGTAAAAATATTAAAGGTTACATTAAGATCGTGTTCAGTAGAGGATATTCAGTTGTTGAATTAAGAAAAAACTCTTCAACTTTAAAAATACATAACATAACGTGACGCCTTGTTTCCCCGAAGGGTTAGGCAGAAATGTACCTTTAGTACACTACTAACTTACTACCACTTTAGTACCCACATTTCGCCAGATATGTTCAAGTCTCATGTAATAGGGGGCAAGCCTATTGCCATCACCCAGGCACAAATCCAGACTCCGGGCTGCTACTGAGAAATTCCAGATGGAAAAAATCCAATAACACTTTGCTTGACCTGGGAATCGAACCCAAGGACCTCATGCTCAGCAACCCTTGTGACCACTAGACCACAACGAGGCAGTCTTTAAAAATAATACCAATAAATGCCTTCTTCATCCACCTGAACAAATAAATGAAAAACATACACCCTTAAAATCATAAGTCAACTAACAAGAAAACTTTTCCATTAAAACAGCTATTTAAAAAGTCAGAATAGATTTTCACATCAGCAACTCTTTATCAATTCTACATCGTGAAAGCGTGTCGTCCGTCTGACTTTTATCGATTCCACTTGATATCGGACATCGATTCCGTTTATTCGAGTATTCGATTAGGCGAGAATCGATTTGGGTCAGGGTTGACGTTTGACCTTTGTGTTTTGGGATGTGTCAGTGTCACTTCACGAGAGCGGCTAAATATTTATGTTTTCATCGTTAGTTTTGACCGTGACTGTTTTGATTTAAAATATGGATGTGGTATTGGTATTTTCTAGTTAATTGAGGTCGGTTTTCTTAATTGGTAGTTAAGTCATTGTAATTATTATTTCGAGAGTGGTGGTGGCCGAGTGGTAACGACGAAAACGGTGAAGGAAAACATCGTGAGGAAGCCGGAATGTCTTAGAACCAATAATTCGAAGACATGTGACGTTTACCAACCCGCACTGGGCCCGCGTAGTGGATTATGGCCCGCTCCCTCTCACCGAGAGGAGGCCTGTGTCCCAGCAGTGGGAAGATTATAGGCGGATGATGATGATGAATTATTTGGATTAACTTATTAAGGATTTTGTGTCTTTTGTGTTTGATTTATTTCTTTATTTGTTGTTTAAATTTTCAATGTCTAAACAGTATCTAATTAATGGGTAAGGACTCTTTGGGCGTTTTGTGGTACTGTCTTATGTAATTTGGACATTTTAAAACGTCTGATTGTCAGCCTAATTTGTATAAATGACTTTTGATTTATATTTTAACCACTGGTGACTTGATGTTTGAAGAAGCAAAGATTGTCGCGAAAACTAATTAACAAGTAGTAGTAACTGCGTGAATTTACAGTCTAATAAATAAGAAAAGGAGGTAGTATATTTCAAAGTTCGAGTTCTTATATGCTTGGTAAAATCTTATGAGTTAGTTTGAACTAGTTTAATTCCGAAGATTTCTTAAAGGTCATATTGCTCGTGGAGGCGATCGGCGGCGGCGACCTCTCGCGTCCGGCCCTGGTGCGAGCCATGGTACGGAGCGAGAGGGAATGGGAAGCCGTCACCTCCTTCTGCGAAGCAGTAATGCTCGCGAAGGAGGAGGCGGGGCGCGTGAGGGAGTGGCAGTCTCTGCGCCCTCACGTCCCTGCCGCCGCAGGAGGAGACGCCCCGGGCGTCGGGAGTCGATTGCGGACTCCCGGCCACCGTAGGCGCGAGCTTGCGGGTGGCGAGCAATGGGTAGCTCGCCGCCCGGTAAGGACCAAGCTCGGGTCGACGGCGCGCAGTGTTCCACGCGCGCCTCAAAGAGATGTCAGCAGCAGTGTAGGGGTCTACTAGGACCGATGGCTGCCGGGGTCGCGTGATTGTTATTCAGCACCGAAATTGCGTAACACACTATCAATCAAAATCTGTATAATTTTGAAGTATCTGGGAATATTTTTGAATAACACCAATTACAGGCAAGATACTAAACTAAATGACTAACTATACAACTAGTACAAAAATAAAAGATAATTTAGGCGTGGAAGTACTCGTCCGCAACACTCTCATCCGGCAACGTGCCCGGAAGACTGGCAATGCTAATTCTTTGGCCAAAGAATGACCCAGCCCTCTGGTTACGTGAAGTGTCGACCAGTCAATAAGAACTTTAAAAAATTAAATTAAAAATTTAAAAAACCCCCGACACAAAAACCTAATTTCCCTTTAAAAAGTAAAAAATAACTCAATCTTAAAGTACCTAAGAATGTATTAATAATTAAACAAAAAAATACGCCGCGTTGGGGGACCGCTTCAAACCTAACAATTTAATTACCAATAGTCTTATTACCTAACTAAGCAGTCAACGACGTCTGCACTCGCGAAGCGGTCCCCCAACGCGACGTTTTTTTTTTGTTTAATTATTAATACATTCTTAGGTACTTTAAGATTGAGTTATTTTTTACTTTTTAAAGGGAAATTAGGTTTTTGTGTCGGGGGTTTTTTAAATTTTTTATTAAATTTTTTATTTTGTACTTTTTATAGGTATATACATAATATAATGTAGAATCAAACGAAGTTAAGAACACTCTCGATTAATTCATCATTATTCTCTTTCAGTGCGCTTTCATTTGAGACCCCACTCGATTATATTTGCCGACATTCGGTTACTCTTCCCCACTTTCCCCCCCACAACTTTTAAACGGCTTAACCGATTTTCATCAAACATGTCTAAGAACACTCGCAGATAAGTCACTTTTAATACATATTTTTTTTTATTGAAATCGTATCATCCGTTCGGGAGCTATGATGCCACAGACAGACAGACACACAGACAGACAGACAGACAGACAGACAGACAGACAGACAGACAGCCAGACAGACAGACAGACAGACACGTCAAACTGATAACACCCCTCTTTTTGCTCTATTCTCTCAAACACAAAATGGATATTTGAACTAAACGAAGTTAGCCTAATCGACCTATAATGTCTTATGCTGGGACACAGACTTACTCTCGGTGAGAGGGAGTGGGCCGTAATCAACCACGTGAGCCCAGTCTGGGTTGGATATTGTATCTTCGAATGTTTGGTTCTAGTACAGACGCCACCAGGTCAAGCTACCCGAAACTGTCAATTTTTCCCAATGAACCTTGAACCTAATGCTCTAGAAATAAAGTCGAAAATCTATCAAAGAAATCTGACAGATTGTAGTAGCTTGATGTGTTGGCGTCTGTACATGCCGGTTTCCTCACGATGATTTCATTCACCGTTTTGAGAGCAGTGGTGATGAAATATTTTACACAAAATAAAGGGCCTGCCTGGGTTCGAATCTATCTAAATCACGGCCATTACCAATGGTCCACTACTACTATCTCCAGTAAGTTATCACGCATAAAATTAAAACAGGTCCAAAAAGTGACAATTCGAGTCACGACCGCGACCTTTAGTATCGTGAAAATACCCACTTTTCGTTGGCCAAGCTAGTTTTGAATATTAAATACATGAATATTCGAATATTCGATACGTGGTGCGAATGCTAATACGAGGGGATCGACTAGTTATGCGAATTTCGATTTTGTGTTTGTTTTAATAATGCTAGTCATCGTTTTAGAGATTGTAATCGGTTGTGTTCGGTTTTAGTTTTATTTTAAACGGTTTTTGCAGAGTTAACTTTATTAAGCGTATGCTATCATGGTTTCATCGTTTTGTTTTTGATTGTTTATTTATTAAACATTACACACGTTTTTGTTTCGTACCTTTTGTATTTGTAAGCAGTTTGAACAGGATGCTATCTTTGAAGCAGAGTAAGTTATATTCTTCTTCTAGGTGATTAGACGGTATTTCAAATCTTGTTGGCCCAAATTTTACCACTCTCAAAGCATCACCGGTGGCACCGTAGAGGTCACTTAGGTCGACTACATATTTTCAGCCACAAAGGGCAAAATAAGAGGTGGAATGTTTGTTATGAACTTTCTTCGATAGCACTTTATGACTTACCAAAGTTTGACCACAATCGGTTCAACCATTTGAGACTTATTTCGAGACACGATAATGGATTTTGAAATAGATAATAAAAAGTTCCTGCTTCAAATGTTCTCACTTTATCTTACTGGCAACGATCAAAATATAATATCTCGTGAAGCAAGGTTTCATATTGTCAAAGATAATAAAATTTGCCATCACGTCAAACTATCACTGTTACTTGGTTGACCAACCGCAACCAACTGTACTTAGCGCTACTTCTCCACATTAATTTGCGCACTGCCAACGTGTAGACTTCTCATCCAGCGTCTACGTTCTCATCCATGTAGAATCCTTGATCCATCAAACCAAGCGTAAACAGGCATCTTCTGGGCTTGCTCTTTTAGTTACAGACTTCATTCGTCGCATGAAAAGTTGAGCAATATTTTTTTTCTGTTTTCACTTTAACTTAAAAGCAATGATCAATTTAAAGCAACATTGGAAACAATGTTCATATTGTCAAAGACAATAAAATTTTACATCTATCAGCACGGTACCATCCGCAGTTGCTCGATGTACCAACTTTTCGCACTTCTCCTCTACATTTATTATAGAAATGATAATAAATGTAGAGGAGAAGTGCGAAAAGTTTGTCCTAAAGTGTGTCTCTCTCTGCCAGTTGTTTGCATTCCGTTCTACGTACTTTTAATCCTTCAAAGTAAGACGGAACAGGTATTGTATGGGCACGCTCTTTCAGTCGTTAGTAGGACCTTTTGCAAACAAAATTGTTATCTAGCTTTCTATGAAACTGAATATTGATATACGAGAAATATATATGTGTTTATCAAGTTTCTCAGAAGAAAAACTTTGTACATAATAAAGGTACTTATGACTTCAAAAGATGGATGTATGTAGTCTTTTCTTTTGTTTTCATATTTTTGCTGTCTAGAGCAGTATTGGCCCATTATCGACGGTCTTGACTAACGAGTTGTACGTCGTGGGTTCAAAAACAGTCTGGAGGGTAATCACCGCGGCTCTCAAAACGGTGAAGGTGTAGTGTGCAATCAACCTTATAATATGTAACCAGCCTTATTTAATATAAATGTAATCCATATAATTGTTTATTCGTTATAATAAAGATGAGTATTGATTCAGCTCTCGGTCTTTCAATATCTCCTCAAGATCCCGCCTTACATGGCGACCCTGCCAAAGCGCGATGGCTGTAATTTGAGTTGTATAAAATACCATTGCCCATATATGTATGTGTGACTGGGACTTAGTACAAAATGTTCGGTTACAACTCTCCAACGTCGGTTATACGATTAGTAATGATCACCTGAGGAAATGGGTACCACTACATCAAAGGAGGAGGTGATCCTTGCCCAGAACGCCGCTGGGGGCAACAACCAGGCTTCAATAGAAGAGTTGAGGGCACATATTGGAGTTACAAATATAATCTTACTGCTGATCCTCACTTTGGTAACGCTTGCGTCAGTCTATGCCATCTACAGAATCTATAGAAGATGTCACCTTCAGTGGATTGACCAGCAGATACACCATCATTCTAGGCGACGGTCGTTTCTTCGCAGACTTCCAAAACCGACCGTAGGCGTGGACAACGGAATAGTGTGATGTGAGAAAAATTGTTTGTGTTTGTGCAGTGCTATACTAGAAAATACAAGTGCGGTCTAGTGCGGTCAACAATTCAATAACAATGACATCAATTTAATATTCAACAAGACTCCGTGTGGTGATGAAAATAATATTTTTTTAATGAACTTTAATCTAGCATTAACCTAAGTATGATAGAAACATGTATGCAAAAGAAGATTCAGCTTTTATTATGGTAAGTTATGGCAACTAAGTTAGAAAATTTATGTAGTGAGATTAAAGAAATAAGAGTTCACACACAAACAAAACAAACAAAACACATCGAAACATCGTGAAAAACCATATCCTGTAACCTAAAACTCAAAGACATGTTACATTTACCAAACTGCTCTGTCTTAGATGGAAAAATTATAGGCTGATTTTTTATATATTATTTTAGTAGGACTAGTCCGACTTGATGACCTAGATAAGTGGCAGTCGCTTTAAAAGTGTTTCGTATTTCTAGAACAACTTTCAACAGGTTTGACAAAAACATTTAACCTTGCGTCCATCCAATACATAAAGTTATCCAATGCAGTAAAAATAAAATAAATACCCGTTTTACCATCCATTTTTATTGTTTGTTGTTATAGCGGCAATAGAAATACACATTCTGTGAAAATTTCAACTGTGTATATATTACAATTTCTGAGATACAGCGTAGTTGATTGTATACACCGCCATTTTAATCGTCTTACAACGGCAGCCCACTTCATGTAACCAATGACTACTACACATCCATAAGAAAAAAAAATGAATATTTGAAAAAAAAATAAAAAAAATATTATTCATTATGATGACGTCGTTTGAAATTTGATATTTTTAACCGACTTCAAAAAAAGGAGGAGGTTTCTCAATTCGACCGTATATATTTTTTTTTTATGTGTGTTCACCGATAACTTCATTATTTATGGACCGATTTTGATGATTCTTTTTTTGTTGGAAAGGAGATTTTCCAAGGGTGGTCCCATGATAAGGAAACCAGGATCTGATGATGGCATTCCAGAGAAGTCGAAGGGAACCTTCGAAAATCATAGTGGTGACTAGTGCGTTTTTTATTTCTTTCATTAATAATCTTAAAGCACTACTATTTCATGAAGGTCTAAAGTTGCTCTGATGATGAAGCCGAAAGACAGTCGAGGGAACTCTTCAACGACTTACAGCAAATACCCGGTGTTTGGACTTAATTCATTTCTATTGATGAGAACTTTGCACCCATATGGGCTATAAGTGCCATTACAGGTCTGATGATGGAGACCATAGACAGTTGAGGGAATTCCTCAACGATTTACAGCAGTTCCCTATTGTTGGGGTTACTTTATACGGTTTAAAGTGCCAATTTTATTACTACTACTAGCTTCTGCCCGCGACTTCGTCCGCGTCAAATTTTTACTCCCCTGACCCTTCCCGTCGCATCGATTTGCCTGCTAGTTTTCGTCCACGTCGTTTTGAGTTATAGTGAGTCAACCTTAAAAGATAGACATATGCTCTCGTGGACTTTTTTTTAGAACTTTTTAAAAGGAACAATTCCGTCATACATGATTTTTGCGTTACTTTAACCGTTTACGCAGCGCACGCAACGGAAACTCTCAAAAGGAATAAATTTCCCCGTTTTTGCAACTTTTTTCATTACTGCTTCGCTCCTCTTAGTTGTAGCGTGATGTTTTATAGCCTATAGCCTCCCTCGATAAATAGGCTACCCAACACAAAAAGATTTTTTCAATTCGGACCAGTAGTTCCTGAGATTAGCGCGTTCAATCAAACAAACAAACAAACAAACAAACAAACAAACAAACAAACAAACAAACAAACAAACTCTTCAGCTTTATAATATTAGTATAGATTTAATTAAGGTTCGGAGTTGACCTGATGATGGAGCCGAAAGACAATCGAGGGAACTCCTCAACGATTTACAGCAATTACCTGGTGTTTGAACTTAATTAATTTCTATTGATGAGAAAGCTCCCATAAAGCTTATAAGTACCATTACAGGTCTAATGATGGAGACCATAGACAGACAGTCAAGGGATTTCCTCAACGATTTAAAGCAGTAGTAAAGTATCAAATTTCACCTGGTGATTAGTGGTATAGGAATTAGTGCGAGTAGATACCATAACTAAAAAGTAAAAAATAAAAACTTTTTTACAAAATAAAAAACAAGTCGGATTTTTATTTTGTAAAAAAGTTTTGTCTCATGGAACATGGCGATGGAATGATCTAGTCGACTCATGCACTGGATAGATATATTCTCTACCGTATGATACGTAAACAATATTAACAGAATGTTTCATAATTCTAATGCATTATTTATTTTTCTTAATACCTATTATCTTAATTAATGGTAACAATTTTTTAATCACGTCTAGACGTATATTATGTTGGATAAATTGAGTGGACAACCATTGTAAGACAACTAAAATGTCACGGTGTTTACTTAACACACTGTACTAAGACCAAACCAACTAGTCTAGGAGAAAGTCCTAACCTATTCCATGCTTAAACATAACTCCTTAGTCTAACAATGGCATACAACTAATATGAAAGTCTATCTATCTATAAGTTCGGGCTAAGTTCAAACTTCTAGTGCACTAGCATCTCGTACTAAGTCCCAGGTACTAAGTTAGGACGTGCAACTTGCAAGGTACCCATGTAAGATGTAATTGTGCTGAGGTTCTTAAGATGGCGGGGTTCAGGTCATGGTTAAAACCTGTATGAGCAGTCTTAAAATTTTGGATAAATGATTGAATCTGGTAGAATGTTTTTATACGTTAAGGTGAATGCTCCAACCAGCCCGCGAAATTCGAAATTTCTTGCGTTTTTTGCCATTTGCAGGCCAGTGCTAGGTTGTATGTTGATTAAAATAATTATTATTCGCAACTGTAAGACGTATGTAGTTACAGAATTATAATCATCAAAATCACCAATACAACCCTCCAAGTTCAGAAAGGCCTAGGAACAAAAAAATAACAGAAAAAGTCATTCCTACAGCTTTATGAACTTAGAGCGTTGTGTTGATGATTTTGATGATTATAATTCTGCAACTACATATGTCTTACAGCCGCGAATAATATTTTAATTAACATACAACCTAGCACTGGCTTGCAAATTGCAAAAAACGTTTGAAAATTTGAATTTCGCGGGTTGGTTGGAGCATTCACCTTAACATATACATAAACTCACGCCTCATTCCAAAACTTTCAAGATCGGTTTCAATACCATTTAGATAAATAAATACATCTGGTAGATCATTTGTCCGTGTGGGGCCGGACGTAAAGAATTGCACCATCCCAGTGTAGTAAGAGGTGACTAATGGACTTACTCTCTAGTAACTCCCTTAGTCCTAATGCATAGAAAACGCTGCTGCCTATTAGAGAATGGGCAGCAGCGTTTTCTATGCATTTTACCATCAAAATTGCGGTTGCCGCCGACAAATCCGCCTGGTAAGCACGACAAACCCCCAAATCGGGGGTCTATGTCTAGCCGTGGTCGCCTGTCGACTAAAATATCGATGATGATGATGAGTAGATAATTTTGTTTATATACACATATAAGCTCATGCCTTTCTCCCATGGCGGTAGACAGAAACTAGAGAATGACATTAAACGCGACCCTTATATACCTCTTTTGTTTCGTGACTATTCAAGCTTCTTGGGGCGATTCCAGTATTTTGATAACATTGGAGGAGCATTGCAATGTCTCCGTGAAAAATAAATATCTCTCGATTTTCTCCACATTTTTGACATTGATCGTCGCTGAGATGTGATTGCGATATGGATTTTGATCGTTTTTAATTACGGGAATTGGACTTTAGGTCATTTACATTCTTTTAAATGTAATCTGATAGATGAATCAGCCAATTTTATTTATTTTTTATTTTAGGTAATATCTACCCTCTTATTTAGAAGTCTTCATATATATTGTATATATATAAATTTATCGGTTTATTAATGTACAGACGCCACCAGGTCAAGCTACCCGAAACTGTCAATTTTTCCCAATGAACCTTGAACCTAATGCTCTAGAAATAAAGTCGAAAATCTATCAAAGAAATCTGACAGATTGTAGTATCTTGATGTGTTGTGGCGTCTGTACAATAGATTCATATAAAAATATAAAATTGCACATTATCTTTTTTAATTCATATAAGGGTGGTGTATCAGAATCCAGTATATTCAAATCTACTCTCACTACCATTGTCTTAGTAAAATTCCAGGATATTTTTTTATTGTTAGTTTCAATCGATGATCACTTTGAACAGCACAGATCCTATCAACAGATAATTACCAAAAACACTCAATCAAACGAACACCGATACCGGTACCGATACCGAGACCCAATTAGCACCAAGTTTTTCCTCTTCATAAAATCGACAGGAGAATCACGACACGCTAATTGGCCTGTCACAGTCCCTTACTGTGCTACGGTTACCGCCATTTTCGAGGCCCTACCCAAAAATTACGGTCTTCCCAGTAGGGTTACCAAGCGTTCCGATTTGTCCAGACTGATCCTGTTTATGGACCTCCGTGGTATGGTATGGTATCAGTTCCGACTTACAAGTTGTAAGTCGTGAGTTTCAAGCTGTGCTTTACTTGGTGTAAATAATTTCATCACAACTGTTCTCAAAACGGTGAAGGAAAATATTGTGTGGTAACCAGCATATCCTTGAACCAATGTTTCGAAAACATGTGACATCTACGTCCACGCAATGGACCCGCGCGATAGATTACAGCCTTTTTGAAGCGTGGAGACCTATTTCCCAGCAGTGGAAACATGCCATAGGCTGATAGGTTGGTTATAGGCTGATTAAGAATTCGGACTTTAATAGTGTTTAGATCAAAATAGAGAATAGAAACATAAAAACTTAATTTCCAGCATTTTGTGCAGCTGCAAACTAAACGTCACGCGCTCGTATTTCTTGAAGATGTGCATCCTCATTTGGTTGGTAATACATAAGTTTCATCTAATATGGGACGAGCTCATTGTCATCAGGCAGGTACATCTAGACATCATACTCAACAGTTACGGTTGCGACTACTAGGCCAATGAGGCAGTGAAATGAAGAAGCTACCAACCGAGGTACCGAGGTTTTTGTTTGTTCTGCTCTTTGTCCGGACTTGTCAAACGAAATGGGAACCCTACCTCCGAGTTTTAATTGGTCCATTTGATTATTGGACGAAAGTTGTTAATTGGTGTCATACCTTCGTAGCTGCCTCTTTGTATAACTTGGGGTGGGACTGACTGTAGACTGGTTTAGGTATAGAAATCTATATATATATAAATGAATCCCTATTTCCCTTGGTCACGCCATCACGCATGAACGGGTGGACCGATTTCACTTTTTATTTTTTTGTTGTGTTTATTATTGTCAGGAGAAGGTTCTTATGAAAGAAAAAAAAATTAAAAATTGCGCGGAAAATTAAAAAAATTAAGAACACTTATACCCTAACTAACCTAACCTAACTTGGGTGATCGATAGGTAGAAAACGCTTTATGTCTTCGAAGTACCAGGTTGGCATAACTTGGTAGGAGCTCAACTAACATGGGCTTTATGTCTTCGAAGTACCAGGTTGGCATAACTTGGTAGGAGCTCACCTAACATGGGTGTGTGGTAGCTAGAAAACGCTTTATGTCTTGGAAGTACTAGGTTGGCATAATTTGGTAGGAGCTCACCTATCATGGGTGTATGGTAGCTAGAAAACGCTTTATGCCTTTAAAGTACCAGTTTGTCATAACTTGGTCTAACATGGGTATATGGTACTTTGTGCTCTTTGCTTTGTGTTGGTGGGATCTGATAAGTTAACACAACATTTATTGATTCTGAGGCGGTACGAAGTTCGTTGGGTCAGCTAGTAATATATAGATAGGTAGGTAGGGCTAGGAACAGTAAAATAGAAGCTGCGTCCTAATTGCACTAAAATCTCAATGATTTTGAAGAATATTGCTAATTCATTTCTCCATATGTTCAAAAATTTGTCTGCTCTACACCGTAAATAGCGCAATGAAAGTTGTTGAATTGTGTGTTACGTAATTATCCCAACAAAGTAAATAAAATATGGAACCACCGCTTTTTTTTGGGTGAGAAATCATCAAATGACTCCTGCTTTGAGCGGAGCGCGAGGGTGTGTCAGACGTACCATACCAACTCCACCACCATCACAACTCCTAACACACACTCCCACACACCCACTCACACTGCACATTTAGACATGCTTAGAAGGTGCTAGCATGACATCCTGTTTGTTTCTAATGCATAAAGTGTTGTTATCAAAAAATTGTATATCCGTAATTGGCTGTAAGATAAGTTTATTTATCCTAAGTGAAATTGTTAAAGAGCTGTCAGTGGATTTTGTGATTAAATAAATAAATAGACTTTTACTGTATAAAACCCACCCGTGTTCTTTCAGTGGCCTGTGCCAAGGCAACATTAACTCTTTCGAAAAAATCCGCGACTCTAGCAGCCATTGGCCCGACTTTCATAGTTATACAAATAACAGAGGAGTGTACGGAGGAGTCTTGCTTGGTTATGGTCACCCATCCGCGAATAGACCGCGACAGTGGTAGCTGTTATTACATAGGTAAATACCCCTCATGCAAAGATCAACGCAAGCAAACCTGCACTAGTAGACCATATAGCGAGCATAATCTGTAAGGCTAACATGGTCTGTATTTCTTTAATCATATAGGAACTAAGCTTGAGAATTATCAAGTCCAATGATGTTATTGACAGGCCTATTAGTCTAGTGGTTAGTGAGCCTGACTGCTAAGACTGAGGTCGTGGGTTCGGTTCCCACCCAGAACAAATCTTTGGGTGATGAGCACAATCACTTGTTCCGTGTCTGAGTGTAATTTATCTGTAACTAGCTTCTGCGCGTGACTTCGTCCGCGTCAAAGTTTTGTTTCCCTGAACCTTCCCGTCGCATCGAATTGCCTGCTAATTTTTGTCCATTTTTCATTGCTGCTACGCTCCTTTTAATCGTAGCATGATGTTATATACTATATAGCCTTCCTCAATAAATAGGCTACCCAACACGAAAAGATTTTTTCAATTCGGACCAGTAGTTTCAATACAAACAAACAATCAAATCTTTCCTATTTATAGTCAAACGGGATAAAAAAAAAGTCTCCTGGCTCTAAGCTACCTCCCTACCAATTTTCAGCCAAATCTGTTCAGCCGTTTTTGAGTTATAAATAGTGTAACTAACACAACTTTCTTTTATATAAGGCTTCGCCCGCGGGCTTTGCCCGCGTGGAGGTTGGAAATTATCCCGCGGGAACATACTACCGGGATAGCCTAGCCTATGTCCTTGCTCAGGCTCTAAAATATCTGTGTACCAAATTTCATTTAAATCGGTTTAGTAGTTTTAGCAGGAAAGCGAGACAGACAGACAGACAGACAGAGTTACTTTTGCATTTATAATATTAGTATGGATTGTTATGGTTTAGTTTTTTTTTTGTCAGTCCCAATATATCCTTTTTTAAATTAAAATGATTAAGTTTGCGTAGTGTTTCGGTTACCAAGAAACAGAGAGGTAATTGCATAACACACTATCAGTAGGAATCGCTTTCAGTTTGACAGTTCCACAACATTCATTGCATTAATAACGTTGCTAAGCAGACCAATTTTTCGAACATACAGCAATGGATTAGAAATAATCTTCAAAATGATTCAGATTCTTAATAGTGTTACGCAAATAGGGTGGAGGCTGTGTCTAGCTAGGGACACACTGTTAAATCTGTGTTTGTTAGAATTCGCTAGTTCCGGCTATAAATCATGGAGCTTTGACAGTCATGACGGGTCATCAGAACCTCGAAAGACTGACAACCAGTCCGACTGGGGTCTTCGTATTCTATCGTAATACATAGTGACTGGGTCATGGAGGTCAGATCGGCAGTCACTCCATGTAAAATACTCGTATTCGGCTGCATTCGGTTAGACTGAACCTCAACATAGTTGGTATGTACTAGGCAAATGATGACATCTTATCACACAAGTATTGGTTATGTATGTAACTACTATCTGCTTTAGTTAACTACTAAAGGCGTGTAGGTAAAGCCAAAGTGTGATATGTGAATATAATTTAACATTACGTCTCCGTACTTTCTCTAAAATTACTTAATCTCACTTAGAATAAAATCTTCCTTGTGGTGCTGGACGTCAAGAATAGCACCATCCTATTTATTCCCGTGGGTGTCGTAAGACACCTCTTAGTTACCACTAAGGGACTTGCTAGAGAATGGGCAGCAGCGTTCTCTATGCATTTTAGCACCATACTGCGATCGCCATACCGCCTGCCAAATGTGGCCATTAAGGAAAACCCCCCTAAATTGTTGGCGGCCTATGTTTAGCAGTGGACGTTGTTCGACTGAAATTATGAATAAAATACGTGATGAACCTAAAATTGAGTCACTCTTCTGCCGTTTGAGAATTAATTTGAATAAACCGATTTAGATCGGCCCTTGAACATTTATATTAATTTAGTTTCGACTACTTTAAGTACCAACTTTCGGGCAATATTAATACGAAATATTAAAGTGTTTGGTCTAGTTTTAATAGTCTATGTTTACGAAATATTATATTTTGTTGGTGAGTCTTTAATTTATATTAAAGTGTTATCTATTTTGATGAAGCCATTAACATTGGTCCAATTTATTTTAGTCAAATTGGCCCAGTTTAGATTGGGCTATTTGAAAGTTTTTAGTTTAGATACGTAGGTATAGATGTCGAGAGCAGTGGTGGCCCGGTGGTCGTAGGTCCGAACCCAAATAAGCGCTTTCATAATTAGCCTATGATGTATCCACGGCTTAGACACAGGCCTCCTCCCTGTGAGAGGGAGTGGGCCGTATTCCAACACGCGGGTCCAGTTGGTAACTGTTACCATGTCTTCTTCGTCAGGATTGAGCCACTTAGACGTACTGTAACTTTTTAAGGGTAGTAGTACAAATTCTAGGATCGGGCCTACAAGATCTACTATTTCACTATACAATTTTGTTTGTACCTACGCATGTTTGCATATGAGACATGGGTTCCTAATTTATACAGATCGTAGGTTTCTATCAATGAAGTAAATTTTTGTAATCAGGACTTCCAAAGATCTTGTATCTTATAAATTTTACCTCTACTAATACTTACACATTAGTTAAGGTAATATAAATGACTAGAAATCCTTTCGATTAAAAATGATTAAACCGTTATCCCATTAGGAACAATAAACCATCAAAACGAGCCTACACCGTAGTATTATTAATAACGAATAAATAATTATCGTTATTAATTTGTTGCCGACATTTGGAGAGACCTCGCCACTCACTCGCGCCGCCCGAATAAATTGTATTTTTCCGGTCATTGATGGTTTACAATGAATTGTATGAGTTATTTTATTTTAGTTAAATTTCCAAGTTTGAACAAAGGCTTTAGTTAGATATGATAAAGTTCAAAAAATCAATCAGCTCAGCCTATCGTAGTCCCTGCCAGGGTCGCAAGATTTGTTCGAAAGAGTTACTGAGGCCCTAGCATATAGACAACTGAAGGGACACGGGTCCTGCCGGGGTCGCGTGATTGTTCGAAAGGGATACCGTGACCTTGGCACATGGGCAACTGAAGGAACATGGGTGGGTTTTAGTCAGTAAAAGTCTGACATGCACTCCCGCTCCGCCCAGAGCGGGAGAAGTCATTTGATGATTTCCCGTACAAAAAAAAAAGAAAAAAGGACACGGGTGGGTTTTAGTCAGTATTAGTCTGACACGCCTATCCGCTCCACCCAAATTCAAAGTCAAAGTCAAAGCATTTATTTCAAATAGGCCCAAAAAGGCACTTTTGAACGTCAATAGTTGTATCAAAACTAGCTGACCCGGCAAACGTTGTTTTGCCATATAAATAATTTCCTAGGCGGGGATAACTAATTAAATGACGATTGATCAGTTTTCGACCGGAGAGGAAAAATGATTAAATTACTAAAATGGCTATTAAAAAATAAGGGTTGATCGTAGAAGGGTGAAAATTAAGGATTGTATGTATTTTTGTATGTTGTATCATAAAAAAATAGAAATTAAAAACTTTGTCTAAAAAATAAAATTTAGGGTTGGACTACCCCTAACATTTAGGGGGATGAAAAATAGATGTTGGCCGATTCTCATAGATACCGGATAAGCACAAAAAATTTCATCAAAATCGGTCAAGCCGTTTTGGAGGAGTATGGCAACGAAAACTGTGACACGAGAATTTTATATATTAGAAGATAGAATTGATTCTAGTCGCCCCTTCCAAAAGGTAGATTCGTATGGAGAAGAATGAGCAAGAAACTCCACCGTTACTCTTTTAAAATGTTTTCAATATTTGTATACAATATTTATATAATCATAATTATGTGAAGACGATGCACCTAAAATAAAATTACCATATCACAACAGGTAAAAAAATTAAAAAGAAGCAAAGAGAGATGAATTAATTATATGATAGATACATGGTGCCCACATACTTACAAATATTGCAAGGCGAGAATACAAATTTCGTCATATTTTACAAGTTACAAATCAGTGTATGAGTTATAGTAATCATAGAATGTAAATCAGGGTCATAGGGGAAAAATAAATCTAATACAATTAAGTTAGCAACCAGTTTGATAAACTCTAAGACTGTCCTATGGAGCGAGACCAGCATGTTTCCAAGCATTCTTATCTTGGATGTAATCCTCTAATTTGTAATAAGCTCGTTTATAAAGTGTACATACTCTTCATATGATTTTTAAGCCTCCTTTCATTTAATTACAATATATCAGAAGGAATTTTGTTGTAGTATTTAACACAGTACCCCATAAAAGATGTATGTACTTTTGCTAATCTGAAAAATGGTTGATCTATCTTGTCTTTATTTCTAATATTAAAATTATGTCTATCGCTTATTTTCTTAAAAAGATGTAGATTTTTTTTTACATACATAATATTTTCATAAATGAATTGGCAAGGTACGGTCATAATATTAATCCGTTATAATTAAACAGTTCTCTGAGAGATTCGCGGCGACTTAGATTATAAATGGCTCTGAAAGCTCTCTTTTGCAAAATAAAAATGGATTCAATGTCAGCAGCCCTACCCCACAGTAAAATGCCATACGACATAAATACATAATGCTGTGGAAGTAGCTAAAATAGACCAAACGCGCGGTTTCTACATCTGTTAACTGTTTTATCTTTCTAACAGCATAAGCAGCCGAGCTTAGCCGCCCCATTGTAATTTCTCGTCTAGCGTGATTCCTAGGAAAACCGTTTGATCATTAAATTCCATTTTATCCCCATTCAATAAGATGTCACATTCACTACTTCTGACATTAGGTAATTGAAATCGAATACATTTGGTTTTATTTTCACTGTACCAAATTATTTACTGTAAACCAGTCTTGGACCTGAAGAATGGAGTTATTTACGTTGTCAAGATTTTGTGACCATCTGTCGATTTTAAATATCAATGATGTCTCATCTGCAAATAACACTATCTTCGGTTGGTTTGGAAGTAAATGGGGTAGATCATTAATGTAAATCAAAAAGAGGAATGGACCCAATATCGAGCCTTGAGGAAGGCCCATTGCCATTTTTTGACCCTAATGAGTTTACGCCGTTTACTTGGACTTTGACCGTTCTATCTTTCAGGATGATGATCTTATTAAGTCAAGAGCTGTATTTCTAATCCCATAGTGCTCTAGTTTCAGTAGCAGTGTCTCATGGTTTACGCAATCGAACGCCTTAGAGAGGTCACAAAAGATTCCAATGGCATCTTGTGCTTCTTCCCAGGCGTCAAAAATGTTCTTTATTAGGGTGACACTAGCGTCAGTGGTACAACGCCCTTTGGTGAAACCGTACTGGTGTTCATGAAAGATGGAATTTTTATTAAAGTGACGTAACATTTGATTAAGCATCAACTTCTCAAACATCTTACTGAGAACTGGCAGAACTGACACGGGCCTATAATTGTTGGGCTCTTTACTATCACCGGATTTAAACAAAGGAACTACTTTACTGTGTTTCATTAGATCCGGAAAGACTCCTTGGTGTACACTGGTGTTAAATATGAAAGCTAAATAGGGTGGCCAGGCTAAGGCAAGCTAAATAGGGCCCAGAGCGAGAGACGTCTTTTGATGATTTGCCACACACATAAAAACCCTATCTTAGTCCATTGCTGAACAGAGGCGTCTACTAGGCAGCGCCACATCACCCTGTTCTCCGTTTTCTACATCCAGTCTGTCCCAGAAACTTACTTAAGCTCGTCAGTCCATTTTTCTGGGGGACGTCCCACACTACGCTTGCCTATACTTGGTCTCAATTCCATATGGTTTAGCTATGGTGTACTAATTGCTGGTCTCGGTTTCTTAGTTCGAAATCAAATATACTTACGTCAATGTACTAATTAATGATTTGGGGCAAATAATTATCAACCTTATTGGGAGCTAATTTTCTATATAATTGTTTGAGCCATTTGGTGACAATATACTAGGGTATAGGAGTCCGAGTGACTATCGAGTGTTTCGGGACATCGCTAAGCGGTTGGTCGACTTGAGTTACTAGGTCTGCGCGTCTGCCCTTCGAAATATTTCTACTTAAATTTAGGCAGGGAATATGTTAGAGTCCAAACTCGCACAGTTTTTAATTGACGCAAAGTTACATTATTTAAAAAAGGCTGAATTTAAAGCATTAAGGTATCAAAGACAAAGATTACACACATTTCTTCTGAAAATAGCAGCACGAGTATTGAAGATGTCAATACAGGTAACAGGTACAAATACCTAAACATCATAGCATCCACTTCCGCGTTATTGGGGAATCCCACCGATCTACAAACACACTGAGAATAATGTTGCTTTCATTGTGCATTGTTACGAAAACCAAATACGTGTGCCAAATTTCAGAACGATAGCTTCGGTCGAAGTGGGTGAAATATTTATGCAAAATTCCAGGACATACAAGTGAAGCTTTAAATAAAAAATCCCATAAAAATTGCTTAAAAACACACTGTTGAAAACCTTTCGCAGCTTAATTGTATCAACAGAGCTTCAACCATTATCGAAAACTAAAAAAAAAAAACACCATTGAAAACATATGTACACCGGCAAATATCATTTTAAATATTCAAACGAAAATATTTCCAAAAATACATTTGGTCATAGAAATCAATAGTTGGGTATCAATTTTTCATAGGCGTCACAATTCAAAAAGCTAAATAAAAACCAAGGGATTTGATGCAAAAAACCATATGACGGTATGCATGAAAAACGTTTGGTGAAAACTGTGCAACGTAAATACCGTAAGCGGAATTTTGGCATATGTCAACGTTCGAGCTAAGCCGAATGAGGGTATATGCATGTAGGTTTTAAGGACGATTTTAGAAGATACATTCAGCCTTTGGGCTATTCAGACTATAAAGTGCCGGTCTCTTCTCGGTTTCGTCTTTAACAGTAGTCAATAATTACAAAATATCTCATACTGAGTAAATCGGAATAACCAAACTCAAAGCATTTGAAATAAACCAATTACAGGAATTTCTGAAGGTCAAGGGGTAGTAGGTATCTGTGCCATTCCAAAGCCTGCCTGTACGTGAACGCACTGATAGAGGAGTTCAGCAGCACCCGTGTCGGCTGCCATATTGACGATGTCTGTGTTAACAATATTAGTTACGCGGACGACATGGTGCTGCTGAGCGCCTCGGTGTGTGGTCTGTCCAGGTTGCTCAGTATCTGCGAGCGTTACGCGCTGGATCACGGTTTGCTCTATAACGCAAAGAAGAGTGAATGCATGGTCTTTCAGGCCAGGGGTCAGAGCTGCCCAAATTCTGTTCCACCTATTACATTGAACGGTGTGATGTTAAACAGAGTTCACCATTTTAAATACCTCGGGCATATCGTGACCGCTGACCTGAGAGACGATGCGGACATCGATAGGGAGCGGAGGGCGTTGTCTTTGAGGGCCAATATGATCGCCCGCAGGTTTGTTCGTTGCTCGGGGGCCGTCAAAGTAACTCTTTTCAGAGCATTTTGTACGTCCCTGTACACAGCCAGCCTGTGGGTTTCATATACCCAGAAGCAGTACAACGCTCTCCGAGTCCAGTATAATAACGCGTTCAGGGTGTTGTTGGGGCTGCCCCGGCACTGCAGTGCGTCGGGGATGTTCGCCGACGCCCGTGTCGATTGTTTCTACGCGACGATGCGAAAGCGGTGCACATCTCTGGGGCGCAGGCTCCGGACCACCTCCAACACCATCCTGAGTGTATTTGCGAATAGGTTTGACTGTCAGTACATTAACCATTGTTATATGATTAATGTACTGACAAACAAACAAATGACTCAGAGGCAGCTTTACTAATTATTACTAATTATTTTATTTTAATATTGTTTTACTTTACTGTTAATTATAATTTTTAATTTAATTTTATTGTTTTTAATTTTAATTTAATTGTATTAATTTTAATTTTTGTTTTATTAATTTTAATTTAATTGTATTGATTTTAATTTTGATTATATTAGTTAATTAATTTGTTTTCAAATATATTTAATGTAATCAAATTGTAAAAAATATGATCCCCATGTAGGTTGAAATAAATTATATTCATTCATTCATTCATTCAAAGCGTAGTAACCTGTGGAGAAAAACGGGTAAGAAACTCCACAGATACTCTTTAAAATGAAAATCTTGTTACAAAAAAGATACATGGTAGCTAAAAGCTGACCAGTCCCCACTGACGGCGCCCCTTCACGAAAATGATATATGGATCAGCATCATAAACCTCAATCATTTTGATGGGAACTCCAATTAAGTTCCAGCGAGATCTTTGAAGATATTCAAAAACCTACAATTGACCCACATTGCTGATAACGTCCTCTTACTGAGAGAAGAGTTTGTGTCCTTGTAGCGGGAATATTGTAGGTGGAGTTCGCTTATATTTATGCTAGACCAAATCACTATTATACGGTAAACCGAGGCACAGACGGCCAGAATCCATCAGACATACACTAAATACCATCATTCGCGAAGACCACGGCACTGAAACAATGCCCTATAAAGATAGACAAATTTAAGGACAACTGAATCCAGAAATAATCCTAAAGATAGAACCACTCGATCAATAATAATTCATGATCAAAAACCTTCAATATCATAGCTCGTTGACATCGCCTGAAGAACCATTCAGGCCGGAAATAATACCACACAAGCACATCGTCGGAAGATCAGGAATATTGAGCGATTGCCTTCACAAAGCCATGCGATTATTATGCGTATTCAATACTTACAATAAGTACTAACTTAGGTTCCTATTTCGTGCGAAGAATTCTTATTCTGAATGCGATTATCCGTTCAGAGTAGAAATATCTGTATGTGTTATGTATAGGTATAGGATTTAGCGATTCGTGATCGGGATAACTTTGAAGCTTAAAATATGGGCGATTTTTTGATGAATGTTTTTGTATATTATCGTATTAAAAATTAGAACATAGACTGCTGGATCATCGGCACGGATAGATCTATCAGGTTAAGCTATGCTTGCCGCGGTTGGTCCGTGGATGGGTGTCCTTTCTTTATAAACCAAGTCTTTCTTTATATGCCTTGGAAAGCCCGCTAAGCTATTGGGCTACTTGATTCTATACAACAGTAGGTATGCACTACGAGATAGAGAATAATAAATTAAATAATTTGCCATACATCGCCTAGCCATGCCATAATAAACATAACTAGCGAAATGTGATTTTACTAAAAAGCTCTCATTCAATATCATCATTTCAGCTAAACAAAGGCGTCCTCAAATTTGGGAGTGTTCGCCATTACCGCCACGCTTGGCGCGCGGGTTGGCGATCGTAGTATGGTGGTAAAACGCATAGAGAACGCTGCTGACCATTCTCTGGTTAGTCCCTTAGTCGGCTTTTACGACACCCACAGGAAGAAATAAGAAATGGTCGTAGTGATGGTGATGATTGTGCTATTCTTTACGTCTAGCACCGCAAAAAAAATCTGTCTTCCCCATAAACTAATACAAACGTGATTTAAATACAAAATCCAGGACTTAAAACTCCATAAATTCCGACTCCATTCGTAAAACAATAGGTAAGTAACAAAATGAAATACGATTGTAAGTTTGTCATGGATCTGGCTAATGCGGGAATCACTGAAATTGACGTTCGGTTCCAAGCGTGGGTTGAATCGGCAATCGTCGCGCGTCATCGAACCGCGCTATTCGCTTTGTATTTTGCTTTGATTTTTAGAATGAACAACGCTATGCGGGACGATATTTAGTGTACGAATATTTGGCACGTGGATATTGTATTTACCTATACGCCCATTACAGTGGTCTTTATCCAGCAGTGCTCAATCATTGCCTAGCATTTTTGCCAACTATATTGGGGTTGGCTACCAATCTAACCGGATGCAGCTGAATAGTATTTTACAGGGTATGACTGCCTATCTGACCTACATAACCCAGACACTGAGTAACACGATACTCCCTTGGTAAGACTGGTTACCAGACTTTTGAGCTTTTGAGTATCCCTAACGACTGTCAACGATCTAAGAATGACAATCGGGACAATCCAATACAGTTAATCTACTTAAATTAAGTAAGTACGGTCCGCAACCGTTGTAAACTACAACTATTAACTTACAACCACTTTTTTAAATTATTTCTTACATACACTCAAACAGTGATGAAGGTGCTTGTGATTAAGGTATAACAGTTCGATCGATCAGGTTAACTACGCTCGCCGTATTTGGTCCGTGGATGGGTGACTGATGATCTTTGTTCATTGATTATAAATAATAAATATCTTAGGACAACCAACACAACATTATCTGATCCCAAACTAGGCAGAGCCTGTACTATGGAAACAAACTTAAATATTTCTAAATACATACCTATTATAGATAAATTACACCCAGACACAGAACAAAAAATCGTGTTCATCACACAAAGATTTGTCCTGGGTGGAAATCGAACCCACGACCTCAGTCTTAGCAGACAGGGTCACCAACCACTAGACAAACAGGCCAGTCAGATTGTTTTGTGTTAATAATTTTTTTACACCAACTTTGTAATGCAAACTTGCAAAGAGGTCAATTTGTTACCCAGTGACTTATCTATTTTGTTGTTAGTACATATCCGAACATTAGTTTGAAGGTGGCATTACAATGGTCCTTTGATGAAACCCCTCGAGA
The DNA here is from genome assembly GCA_932294355.1 of Aporophyla lueneburgensis. Taxonomy (NCBI): domain Eukaryota; kingdom Metazoa; phylum Arthropoda; class Insecta; order Lepidoptera; family Noctuidae; genus Aporophyla; species Aporophyla lueneburgensis. The sequence goes on along the minus strand of OW028751.1, from coordinate 25,926,019 downwards.
TCAATTAGCTTGGTAATCAACGGCGGTCTGTAGTTTATGACGTGTGGGGCACGAGGTTATGTTTATGTTATATAACTTCAACATACAATATTACTAACGCAAAATCACATATCAATAGGGTAATGAGTTAGAAGCATACAACAATGACCAAAACTAACTTTTTTCAAGCTAACTGTTATTATTAAGAACATTGTGTTGACCCTAGACCCCATTACTTCATGCATTTAAAATTCAGTTCTATTGCCTTGAAGTAGGATTCAATTTTCTTTGGCCGAAAATATAAAATTTTGAAAAAAAAAAAAACCGGATATTCAAAGTTACTGAAATTTATTCAGTGTTCCATTATGAAGAAACTACTTTAAGGACTTCCGTTAATTTTATTACATCTTGCATTTATGCTTCGCATGGTGCCGGTGTTTGCTATGTTTTGCAAGGTTGCGGTGCGTCTACCTCGCAGCGGTGCAACTTCAGAGCCCAATCATATAACTTTTTACAGAGTGGACCGATTTTGATAATTCTTTTTTATTGAAAAGGGTATACCCTGAAGGTGGTCCCATGTAAATTTGGAAAAAAAAATCCAACCCTACGGGTAGGAAAACAGGGGATGATTGATTGTTCACTCATTGATTGCAATACATAACTTCTTACAGAATGGTCCGATTTTGCACTCAAAGCGCCGACTCAAAACGACTGGTGGGGTTTATTATTTTTTGCTATTCAGTTTTTTATTTTTTTTTTAAATTAATTTAAATACCTGGATTTTCAATATTTCATTAGCAATTTTTAATTAGTAGTAGCTTTAATTTTGTTTTTAGTTTCTCTTAATTGTATTGTTTCGTTATTATGCTCTTACAGGGTTCATATTTTTATACGTTGATTTCAGTTCTTTGTAAAATCTGTTTTCACAGTATGGAATGCAATAAATGAATATGAATAACTCCATAGCACATTTGTGTGAGGGAGACGCAGTCTAAGGCGCCGGGTACTCAAAAGTAATTTCAATACCAAACTGAAATCAAAACTGCACAAACTGCAATCAAATTAATCTGCTCACGAACTTCAATTGTTTCACTAACCCATAAGCTTTAACAGTCCACTCTGTTTAGTAATAGACAATCAACCAGCTTTCGAACAGTTTCAAACGATATTACAAACTAAAACTTCTGAGCGTCAATAAACCCTTATTGACGCTCAAAAGTGCATTGTAGAATAGTGCTTTAATGACTCAAAAGATTAAAATCGAAAATCGATAGTACATACATAACATTAATCCTTTAGTCCCCGACAGGTTAAGCAGAGAGTGTTCCAGTCCCATGTGATAGGGGCGAGCCTATTGCCATCTACCGGGCATAAATAGAAGCAGCGGCCCTGACATACGATTTGTATGTCGTGGGTTCGAACGTAGGCAAGCGCTTTGTACTTTGTGGCAATAATTTCATCAACACTGCTCTCAAACGGTGTAGGAAAACATTGTGAGGAAACCAGCATGTCATAGCACCAAAAATTCGAAGACATGTGACATCTACCAACCCGTACTGAATCCGTGTGGTGGTTTATGGTCCACTCCCTCTCTCTGAGAGATGGCCTGTGTCCCAGCGGCGGGAACAATATAGGCTCATTATGCAGGAAACAAATCCAAACTCCGAGCTGCTATTGAGAAATTCCTGATGAAAAACACTCAAAGATTTGCCCAACCTGGGAATTGTATGTCAAAGTCAAAGCATTTATTTCAAATAGGCCCAAAAAGGCACTTTTGAACGTCAACAGTTACATGAAAATAGAATTGATTCTAGTTGCCCCTTCCAAAAGGTAGATTCGTATGGAGAAGTATGGGCAAGAAACTCCACCGTTACTCTTTTAAATGTTTTCAATATTTGTATACAATATTTATATAATTATATGTGAAGACGATGCACCTAAAATAAAATGACCATACCACAACAGGTAAAAAAATTAAAAAGAAGCAAAGAGTGATAAATTAATTATATGATAGAAACGTGGTGCCCACATACTTACAAATATTGCAAAGGCAAGAATACAAAATTTCCTAATATTTTACAAGTTACAAGTCATTGTATGAGTTATAGTAAACATAGAATGTAAATCAGTGTCATAGGGCAAAAATAAATCGAATACAATTAAGTTAGCGACCAGTTTGATAAACTCTAAGACTGTCCCATGGAGCGAAACCAGCATGTTTCCAAGCATTCATATCTTGGATGTAATCCTCTAATTTGTAATACCTAAGCTCGTTTACAAAGTGTACTCTTAATATGACTTTTAAACCTCCTTTCATTTAATTGCAATGTATCAGAAGGGATTTTGTTGTAGCATTTAACACAGTACCCCATAAAAGATATATACAGCGTTTTCTTTTTAGGGTTCCGTTGCCAAATGGCAAAAAACGGAACCCTTATAGATTCGTCATGTCTGTCTGTCTGTCTGTCGGTCTGTCTGTCTGTCTGTCTGTCTGTCTGTCTGTCTGTCTGTCCGTGTATGTCACAGCCACTTTTCTCCGAAACTATAAGAGATATGTTGTTGAAACTTGGTAAGTAGATGTATTCTGTATACCGCATTAAGATTTTTACACAACAATAGAAAAAAAACAATAAATTTTGGGGTTCCCCATACATAGAACTGAAACTCAAAAAAAATTTTTTCATCAAACCCATACGTGTAGGGTATCTATGAATAGGTCTTCAAAAATGGTATTGAGGTTTCTAACATCATTTCTTTCTAAACTGAATAGTTTGCGCGAGAGACACTTCCAAAGTGGTAAAATGTGTGTCCCCCCCCCCGTAACTTCTAAAGTAAGAGAATGATAAAACTAAAAAAAATATATGATGTACATAACCATGTAAACTTCCAAAGAAAATTAGTTTGAACGAAATCCAGTAAGTAGTTTTTTTTAATACGTCATAAATCGTAAATCGCAATTTACCTTCCATTCAATCAACTCAAATACAAAAACTCAAAAAAAAAAACATTTAATTTCATAAACATAAACCTTACGCATAAACCGAGGATACCTACAGGTTTGTACGGAACCCTCGGTGCGCGAGTCCGACTCGCACTTGGCCGGTTTTTAAATGTCCCATTGATGGGAACGCTATTGAGTGTAAATTAAATTGGTAATTTGTGGACACAGATGTTTGAGTAAATGAAGTGTTGATGTGCGGGCTGATGAATGAAACACAATATTACTCGAGTAATTTAAATGAGAATTTCAAGCTTTGTCTCTGGAATGGCAATACACCTGCGATCCTTCTGGTATTGTAGACACACATAAATGGGGATTATCATCAGGTGGACCGACTGTTTGTTTGCCACTCAATTATCTGCCTTAACGTGTTGAGTTTAGGAGATACTTTGAATCAGACATGGTATAGTTATACATGTGTGCACCGTTATTGTTGTTAGGACACACAAAGTCACGAGCGTTAAAATCTAGAACTAAGATCTAAAATCTGACGTTTCATTTCATGCTGTTTTAAATAACGTTTAATCGTATTTCGCTGCATTGATAAATGAAGAACATTTGGTGTTGTTAATGTTCAGCAATTATGTAAAACCGCCAAACGTTGTTCTGTTGTTTGAAGTTATGGAGGTGTTGTGTTAAAAAATTGCAGTTTTGAAAGATACCGGACTCCACAATGCATCTGCGAAATATACACCTAATTATAAATAAAGATAAGCACAAAAGTTTTCGAATATACTAAAACCGATAAGACAAATAGTATGAATGTTATGGTTTTCTCATTATTGTAAACTAGCTTCTGCCCGCGACTTCATCCGCGTTAAATTTCTTGTTCCCCAGACCCTTCCCGTCGCGTCGAATCGCCTACCCATGCGATTTTCCCTGTTTTTGAAACATTTTTCATTACTGCTCCGCTCCTCTTAATTATAGCGTAATGTTATATAGCCCATAGCCTTTCTCGATAAATAGGCTACCCAATACAAAAAGATTTTTTCAATTCGGACCAGTAGTTCCTGAGATTAGCGCGTTCAATCAAACAAACAAACTCTTCAGCTTTATAATATTAGTATAGATTATAGTATAGATTTTTGTTCTAATTGCTGTGAATTGAAAATAAAAATATGTGTATAACGTACTTATTATAATATTTTCAGTTGTTTATACAACGCGCTATCCATCATTCAGTCACGAAACTATTTCCTAACTACAATAGTTGAGTACTCCATTTGTTGGCTTCTCTATGACCAAAAGCTCATCGAGTTTGCACAATGGTATGTGAATATAAATGTATTTTAAAACACCATGGGTTCCCTAGAGAAGGTGCGTGCACTAACTAGAACAAAAGTTATTTCGATTGCAGTTCAGCGGATGTGACTATTTTTGTGGAAGTCTGATTGACAAATTGTATGTGAGCCTTTGGAAAGGATTTGTTAAGTTGATGGGATAAGTTTAGGGGTTTTAATAGCAGTTGCAAGTTTTTTTTTTGGGTGGGTGGTCATCAAATGACTTCTACCGCTCAGAGCGGAGCGGCAGCGTGTGCCTGACTTTTACTGACTAAAACCCACCCATGTTCCTTCAGTTGCCTGTGCCAGGGCCACGGTATCTCTTTCGTACAAATCCACGACTCTGGCACCTTACCCTCGTCCTCTCCTCCTCGATATTCTTATCACAATTCCTGGTCTGCTTATCATAATTCAACAAATGAGGTATCATTGGAATCGTATTGATCGGCCGCTGATGGCTAGCTACATAAAATCTCAATAAATTGAACATAGCGCTCTAGGGGGCATAAAGTCTTAAACAGTTTTTTTTTTCAGTAATGCCGTGTTGGGTATGGGCTTGATTAGCACATTTTATATACGTATATATATGAATATAACATTTTAAAGCATAATTTCAGTAGTAGGGTTAACTTACTTTTTTTTCCAAAAGACCGACTTACAATACACAATAAATACTTTCGAATCTTACACTCAAATTGAAAAGAATAAATAAACATTAAAGATGCAAGCAGCAGCAATATTTATTTTAAATGCCACTGCTTCTGAATAATGTATTGCATTCGCCTGCATATCCGATCAGATATTATCGAAGGCTGAGATAATCAACATAATGGATATTTTTTATATGGCAATCGGATTCAAATTAATCGTATTTCGACGATGAATATATTAAATGTTAAATTTATAATTGTAGCACGTAAATTCGTATATTAATTGCGTAATGGATTGAATGCATCCATTATAAAATTAAGGTATGAATGTAAATGGGATGCTAGAAACGGTTGTGATGAATAGAAGGTAGGTACTTACCTAATGTTTTTTTCTGTGATGTTTGACATTATAATGACGTATAGCTTTTGCCCTTGACTTGGTCCGCGTTAAATTTTTGCTCCCCTGACCCTTCCCGTCACATCGAATTGCCTGCCAGTTTTCGTCCATTTTTCGTTCCTGCTCAGCTCTTTTTAATTGTAGCATGATGTTATATAACCTATAGCCTTTCTCAATAAATAGGCTACCCAACACATAAATATTTTTTCAATTCGGATCAGCAGTTTTTGAGATTACCGCGTTCAACTAAACAATCAAACAAACTCTTCAGCTTTATAATATTATATACAGAATTTTCAACTGTCCATGTGTAACTGAGCATTGAGAATCCAACAAAGTGTATAACTCTATGCGCTTCTCAAAGCGTTAAAGATCCAGTACGCAAAAATATCCGCAGCGATATTATTACATAACGTCGATTTACTTTAACGTCGTTTTGTTATATATGAAATACATGGCTAAAGATACTTGTCTTTTAATTGGTGACGTATAGCATTAGTAGGTTGGGATGGCTTTGGGGATATTAAAATTACCTACTCTTGGACAGGCGTCTATGAAATTATTCGCAAAAATGAATTAAATTAAAGTGTCTGCGAATTAACATTTATTATACTGTCTGTTTGTTCCGTTTAATCTCCGCACCGGAAGGATGGATCCAAACGGGAGTTTTACTAGTGTACAGCTGATGTTACTGCGAGTAACAGGCTTTTTGGCGCGGTATCACTTTCCTGTGGGACAATTACTGGTATCCATGCGGGCGTGACCACGGGCACAGCTAGTTAAAATATAACTCCTAAAAAAATCACAAAAAGACATCAGTTTTCGAGATCAAATCAAAACAGATTTAAATGTTATACTAAAACCAAAATCATACCTATATTAAGCACTTTTTTAACATAAGTACAACACTTCTTTTAAAACACCACTAACATTCATTACACTTCCCACCAAAAAAACAGCATCACACCTTAACATCTACAAAACGTGTAGCGCTCTGTTCAAGTTAGTCTTAAACTCTCATATCTCACTCCTCTGAGACTGCTACACAGTGTAATTGCCTCTGTTACCTCCGACGTACCTCCGGGAGGCTGCGAGAGGTCACGTAACTAAGATTTATGCGGTTGCTTATGCTTTGAGGTCCGAAATTCTGCTTAGCTGGCTCGCAGTGTAATGTAGTAAGGGTCAAGGTTAGGATTGCGGAAACGCAGAAGGTAAAAAGTATTTATGAAATACTTTTTATTATGAGATCTTCTTATGTCATGTTCTTCTACTTTTTGTATGCACGTTTCTATTTATTGAAACTTTAGGTACGAAAAAAAAAAAAAAACTGTACAAAGACGGACTTAATGACTGAGGCATTTTCTATCAGTCAACCTTAGGGTGATGCAGAGCTGCCAGGGTCGCGAGATTGTTCAAAAGAGACACCGTGACCCTGGCACATGAACAACTGAAGGAACAGGCGTGGGTTTTAGTCATAAAAGTCTGACACGCCCTCCCGGTCCACTCAAGAGCGGGAGACGTCATTTGATGACAAGCTTGGCAGGTGCAACTTAAAGGATAGATAACTCGGGAAATAATAAATAGAGACGTGTAGTACGATGAAACGTGTTTCTATGGCAAATAAATGTATTTTTCTCTCTTTCTTATGATAGTTTGTTCAAAAAATTCTAAATTTCATTTTTATTTCCAAATCCTGCCCTTATTTCAGTTTATTTGGGGTCGGTGCCACATGTATTTTTATTCCATATTTCCTTATTAGTCATCATCTCAGTAGTCACCCCCCCCTTTGTATCCACATCAACATTCACACAGTCAATCAATCGATTCATCTATACTATATATTATATATAATATTATAAAGCTGAAGAGTTTGTTTGTTTGTTTGTTTGATTGATTGAACGCGCTAATCTCAGGAACTACAGGTCCGAATTGAAAAATTATTTTTGTGTTGGGTAGCCTATTTATCGAGGAAGGCTATAGGCTATATAACATTACGCTATAACTAAGAGGAGCAGAGCAGTAATGAAAAATGTTGCAAAAACGGGGAAAATCGCATGGGTAGGCGATTCGATGCGACGGGAAGGGTCGGCGGAACATGAAATTTAACGCGGACGAAGTCGCTGGCAGAAGCTAGTGTTAAATATGTAGGTAATGATGTATAGCAGTGAAAATGTGAAGGCAATGTTGTTGAATACTCTTCCCTTGCTTCTTGCCAAATTGAATGATTCTAGTTCAACAGTACCCCTATCGATTTTCAATAATTCCGAGTGTCAAAATGTATCGTATAAATGGTCGTATTTTTTCATTGTGTTGACTTAAAAGCTTGATTAATCCCGAGCTATATGAAGTTGTAAATCTACATATTGTTATTAATTTCAACTCAATACCTTCCCGCATTACTGAGAAAAAACTTCTTGATAGACAGACAGATGGAAGGACAAAAATATGATACTATAAGAGCGCTCGTTTTCGCTTTTGAGGTACGGAATCCGAAAAATTACATGTTATTAGGTGAAAGATGATATCTGACACTGATAGCACTCCATGGATTTCCACTACCTTCACAAGTCTAGGTTTTAAGAAACCAACCCATGGCATGCTCTGCTGGAGCTCTTATGATGACAAACAAAACAATGCACCAACTGAACCTTCTCTCTACCTCCTACCGTACGCCATTCTTGTCCAAGATTTTGTTCAAGTCAGCGCTCGCAATAAAAGTACCAACCCGGAATGAAGAATCCCCACAGTAACTAATCCGGGGCGTCCGGGAAACGTGTCGAAACCGTGTCGGAAAGACGGTTAATCCCCACTACTGTACTGCCGGCTGTCAGGCGGATTATACTACAAGTGTTCTTTAAAACCGTCAGTGAGATTGGGAATAAAATATGATGCGAGAAGATTTTTGTTTCGTCAGCGAGAAAATGACAGCGCTACAAATGTTTTGGTGGATGTTGAAGAATCTAGAAATTAGCACATTAAAATATTTGAAACTAGCTTCTGCCCCCGGCTTTGCCCACGTGCATGTTGAAAATTATTCCACGGGGACGTGTTACCGGGTTAAAAGATAGCCTATGAAAAAACATAGGCTATGTCTGTATCAAATGTCATGAAAATCGGTTCAGCGGTTTATTCGCGAAAGTGTAACAGACAGAGTTATTTTCACAGTTAATATTAGTATAGATAATATAGATATAGGAGTATAGATAGTAATATTAATTTAATAAAGTAGGGAAGTAGGGATAGAATCAAGCATCTATACATTTTTTAATATAAATGAAAGTCGATATTCGTGTTTGTCTGTATGACCGCATGGTACTCCTTAACTTCGCATGAAATACATTTCTTATTCTTAGACGCTGTAACAGCACTAATAACTAATACGTTCCTACCTAAATACAAGGTAAGTCTTAGTGGTTACCAATAATTCGAGCTAACGTCTGGCCCGACGCCTCTGGTGTACATTCATGCAATAACTCCTAGATCGGTTATGTATTCGAGTACCAGGCATACACGATGATTGACATTCGATTAAGCTATGCTCTCGATTCTAAATTCGTGTATAATTAATATCATTGGTAATGGTAACCACCGTATGCACTATGTATGTTTTTCCTTTCTTTTTGATTGTGTTATTATGTTATCTTTAAGAGCCCCATAAATGTTTTGAGTAAAAGGAATTTATTGAATCTATACTATATATATTATATATTTTATATTATAAAGCTGAAGAGTTTGTTTGTTTGTTTGTTTGATTGAACGCGCTAATCTCAGGAACTACGGGTCCGAATTGAAAAATTCTTTTTGTGTTGGGTAGCCTATTTATCGTGGGAGGCTATAAGCTATATAACATCACGCTAAAACTAAGAGGAGCGGAGCAGTAATGAAAAATGTTGCAAAAACGGGGAAAATTTATTCCTTTTAAGAGTTTCCGTTGCGTGCGCTGCGTAAACGGTTAAAGTAACGCAAAAATAATGTATGACGGAATTGTTTCTCTTAAAAAGTTCTAAAAAAAAGTCCGCGAGAGCATATGTCTATCTTTTAAGGTTGACTCACTATAACTCAAAAGGAGCGAGCAGCAACGAAAAATGGACGACAACTAGCAGGCAAATCGATGCGACGGGAAGGGTCAAAGGGAGCAAAAATTTGACGCGGACGAAGTCGCGGGCAGAAGCTAGTAAAAAATATACATATACTTACATAATTTAATTGTATTGAATGTTCTTTAGAAAGGTCAGGTATGACCAGATACATAAACGTATACAAAGTAATAGGACTATGTTAGGATCGTAGATGTGGTGTTCGGTGGCCAACACCAATGCGAAAAGAAAATATACGTATAAAATTATCTACAACAAAACAGTGATATGATTGGAAACGCCTCAGGAGGACACATAGTGACCTTATTGGTGAAGTTCTTCAGAAAAGTCAGGTGCGTAGTACCTACTCGTAATCGTGCGTGTACGACTAGTTACGAACCTAACGAGGCAAAATGACTATTTAATGATCGTAGCATGGAGTGTTCTGTTGTTTCTGCCTGCCCTCATGGGAAAAAGGTGTGAGTTTATGTATGTATGTAACTAGCTTTTGCCCGCGGCTTCGTTCGCGTTAAATTCGGGGTAACACGTCACCTTTCCTGATTTAGAACACAGCAGAGAACTCGGAACAGAATGTTATTTTAATACGCTATTGTAGACGATATTATATGTCATTCCATTTAGGGATAGAATGTAAAGATTCTGGGCATTGGACACCCGCGAACATGTTACATACAATTGTTCATGGGAAAAGCATGGCTTTTCTACGTTCACCTCAGCCACTTAAAAAAGAAAAAAGTAGCCTATGTCACTTTCCATCCCTTCAACTATCTCCACTTAAAAAAGTCACGTCAATTCGTCGCTCCGTTTTGCCGTGAAAGATGGACAAACAGACACACACACTTTATGATACACATTGTTAATATTAGCATGGATTTAAAAGTACAATAAAATATGTTCTATAAAATAGTCCCCCATACCGAACAATATGATAACTCATTTGACGATCCATTCCATTAAACATTGTACTTTGTAATTTATTTTAATTAAACCACAGCAGTCGAATCAGTGGTCTAAAGTAGCGGTTATTTTATGATGTTGAATGAAAATTGGCTTACTACCCAATTATGGGTATTAGTAATTACCAACAACTATCCATTTTTATTCAGGCATTTTCATGGCAATGACTTACATATGTTTTTAATTAACTAATTATAAACAGTCCCATTTTTACACGCTTTATATTAGCTTCACTTGTATGTTTCTTTGTAACCGACTCCTCATAGCGCGATTTTGACCTACTTTAATAATATAATAATATCTTAGGACAACCAACACACCGTTATCTGATCCCAAACTAGGCAGAGCCAACCAATGGCAACCAGACAACTGATAAATATACTTATATATTTCTAAATACATACATATTATAGAGAAATTACACCCAGACACAGAACAAATAATTGTGCTCATCACACAAACATTTGTCCTGGGTGGGAATCGAACCCACGACCTCAGTCTTAGCAGTCAGGGTCTAACCACTAGACTAACAGGCCAGTCAATCTTTAAACGACCAGATTTCATTTTAACTAAATGTAGGCTTATCGAGGACCGATGACAATACTATAATTTCATAAATTTGTGCCATTATCCTTGCCAGGGTTACCAGGACAGCAAAAAAACTGTCTTCGAAAACTACGCTGACATACGTCTCAAAATTCGAAACAACCTAAAAAATAGAAAATAAATAACAGTTTAAAAAATCTAAAAAATACGCTTCCATAGAAAACCAAACTAAAAAGTAGAAAATAAAATCCTGATATCAATAAAAAAAATACCTTAAAAAGCACCCCACGCTTTTTTTCCAGTATTTTCTACTTTTTAGTTAGGTTTTCTATGGAAGCGTGTTTTTTAGTTTTTTTTTTAACTATTATTTTTTACCCGTGGGTATCGTAAGCGCCGACTAAGGGACTTACTAGAGAATGTACAGCAGCGTTCTCTATCCATTTTACCGCCATACTACGATTGCCAACCCACCTGCCAAGCGTGGCGATTATGGAAAACTTACCCAATTCCAGCCTATGTCCAGCAGTGGATGTCTTTCGGCTGAATTAATGATGATGATGATGAAGAAAGGTTATTCACTAAATTATTTAATATTAAATATTATATCTATTTAATATCTATTTATATATTAATAATCTATATATATATATATAATAATCTATTTATATATATTTAATATTATCATCATTAGCATTCTTTAATAAGTGTACATTTACCACGATTGGATAATGTTGACACAATTCGCGTCAATGCATTTACTTTTTACAAAGCTGTTAATTTTTCCATAAGAGCCATACAAAATCTTTCCATGACACTCGACAACTTTCTTCCACTATCGTTTTCAAACAAACGTAAAAACTTGTTCCTTCCGATACGAGGTTTATACCACCCTGAAAAGTTTATCACTCTATGGGCCATAAAACGGAGCCTATATAATTTATAACTATATTAGTATTACATTCACGTTCAGAATTGTGTGAAGTTTTGGATATACCTTTAAGAGATGTAAGGGTTCAATGTTTTTTTTTGGTACTTCGAGCTCCCCAAGGTCCGTCACTTCGATTGGTTTTGTACTTCCCGCATCCAGCGGATTCCTGCGGCCTTCACAAGCTCATCGGTCCACCTTGTGGGAGGCCTTTCAACTCCCATTCCACCATACCCTTTACCATTTTTATCGAGGCGGAATTGGTTTGTTAGCTCAACTCGACACTAACGTGTCGTGATATCAATCATTCGGTTTGAATGACGCGACTCGGCATCGAATTATGTACAAAGGTACTCTAGTTTCTTGTAGTAGGTACTACATACATCTACGAAGTCCTGAAATCCGATTTCAAAGGTAACCTACCTACGTAAGCCACATGAGACGTTTCAACGTTCTCTCTACAGTTGGTAAGAGGCAACCTTAGTTTTTTGTAGGTGTCTTTAAGCTGGTTGAGGTAACTACTGTCTGCCAGGCCAAATTTCGACCTATTGAGCAATTTTCCTAATTTTATGAACGTTCATAGTCTCATCTCAGTCTCAATCTGTCAAAAATGGAAACTACCTCGAGTTTCCACACATATTGGACGCAGTTTTTGGCATTTATTTATTTAATACTTTACGCACAATGTACAAAGGCAGACTTAATGACATTTGATTGTCGCCGAGATGAAACTGTGACTAGTTTTCGAACGTTTTTAGCACGTTCTTATTAGCTTCACCTCTAAGTTTGTTTTTATGTATGTTTGTAAGTATGTAACTATGTTTGTTACCGACTCCTTTGGACTTGATTTTGACCTACTTCAAACGATCAGATTTCATTTAAACTTTGTAGACTTATCGAGGAGCAATGGCAATACAATCAAATATATGAAAGTCGCCGCAATGCAGTGTTTGTTACCAAACTCCTCCGAAACGGCGGTACCGATTTTTATGAAATTTTGTGTGCTTATCGGGTACGTCTCGAGAAACGGCCAACATCTATTTTTCATACCCCTAAATAATAAGGGTGACCCACGCCAAAATATTTTTTTTTTCTATTTTATTTTATTATGATTTAGCATTGAAAAATACACACAACTCTAAATTTCCACCCGGCAAAACAACGTTTGTCGGGTCAACTAGTAATTTTATCAATTTGTTCCATTATTCTTGCCAGGGTTACCAAAAACAAACAAAAAAGCACTATTCCGTAGAAAACTAAACTAAAAAGTAGAAAATAATTGAACAAAAAGTTTGTTTTTCTATGGAAGCATGTTTTTTAAACTATTATTTTTCGTTACGAGATTTAGCCTTCTGTTTTCAAACATTTCACATAAGAATAAGGAAATATCATCATTCTCTACCTCCTCTTGCTCTAGAAAACCACAAAGGTTGTCAATAAAACTCAGTAGATCATATTATAGCTCATAAAAGCTTCTGTTATTGCCCCTCATAAAATTAATATGTGCCGCGTTATACTAGGTAAATTGTGGGTCCTTAGACATTTTATTTCTACTCTTTTTACGACCCCAACACTATAGTAAGATTTTCTCTTTTATTGTTATTTTGCACCTTATTATATGTTACTATAGGGGTTCATTAAAAGAGCTTTTAATAGTTTCCTTGGTATATTAGTTTGCATCAGAACTATAACATATCCGATAATACGTGGTTGTTTCGTAAAACAAGCTTCTACCTGTGACTTTGTCCGCGTGCAATTTATTATTCTTCGACCCACTCGTTCACGCTATTACATAGTTTTTGATTCGCGTTCTTATTGGCCTTTTTATTTTTGCTGCTTTGTTGAAAAAGTTCCTAGCGTGATGTTAAATAGCCTGAAGCTTGCCTCAAAAAATCGGTTATGTATCGTATGTAATCGGTATGGTACTGGTAGTTGTAGAAATTTGCGTGTTCAAACTCTACAACCTTATTATTAGAAAGTATTTACGAGTTATGTATGTATGTGTACATCTGTCGACCCGTTCGAGGAATACAGGCGTAATGTTCAAGACACATATTTCCCACCACAATTTTCCTTATACTACAACTACATATGTTCTACTAAATACCTAGTAACTCCTCTAAAGTTCTGTGGTCTAGCACTTAATGTTCCTCTCGACTTTCAGTAGGCTTGCCACACATTTAACTAATGCCACTTCAACTTCATTTACAATTAGGCCACGATAGTAATGTAATGCTAATTTCGTGTGACACCAGCCTTGTGGATGGAATTAGAAGTTGAAAGGCTACCTAGACCAAAAGCTAGTTGAAAGTTTATTAAATAGACATAAAAATGGGTTATTCTAAACAAACAAGACGCATCTTACTCAAAAACCGGCCAAGTTCTGTCTGTCTGGCTTCGCACAATGATGAGTTCCGCAGTTGTGAAGAATTTTTCCCAAGAAATTTAGCTTTGTAGTTGAATTTACATCGATATGCGACATTCCCAACTGGAATGTATAGTTTGTTATCGCAAAATAAACTTTTTATAAGCTATAACTAAAAATTACCATATTTTCGGACTTTTTCATGTACTTGCGCTGGGAGGCCTTGCTTCTAGCGAAATCTTAAGATTCTAGGTAAACAGAAAGTACCCTATAGGTTATAGAGATATAGAGATTCACGTCGGCGTGGAGCTGTGTTTAGGAAAGGAGACGGATACGCTTCCATACAATTTTGGGCCTGGATGTAAAAAGATCAAAGTGATGTCAATAGATAGGTACTATATTATAAAACAATCACTGAAAATTTTGTAGATTTTGGCAATCTGAGAGCAGAGTTAAAATAGATTTACGAAAAGTGAGGTTATGCAACAATCTACACTTAACATCTGATTTTTGAAGTGTGATTTGTATCCATACATCCACATCGCAGACAAACAATACGGTGGCCAAGCTGTCTAGGTTCAACAAGAGGTGGTCTTTGAGCCAAGATCCAGCAAGCTTGGCAAACATGGTCACTGGGGTTTACCTAAAAGATGTAAAGTGTTTAGTAACAGATAACATGATCACTTTAAAAAAATCTCAGTTCAGTAGTAACTTAGTTCAACGTAATGTATCTTCATAGGCCTTTTAAATCTTTACCTATGTATCTATAGTTTATTATTTTGGTAGTATAATGGTGACAAAAAACGCTGTAAAGACTGCAAGCCAGCGGGGTAGACGTTGGTGAACTAATAAATAGGAAGTGAGTAAGTACTTACAGATTGTGGTGCACGCCATTGACGAATCACTGCTAAAATCATTTCGTCATCTAAAGCTCGACGACCTATTGTATTACAGCGATTAGTCGCTATGCCACAATTTACGCAACGATCCATGGTTTCAATTCTCAATCGATAGGCCATTCGTGAAATCCAAAATAACAAGTCCAAGTCAAACGTTTAAGCGGGGTTCTCAGTGTCCGGTATGGTAGCAAAGGTTGTACAACGAGGTAGATCAGAAGTCCGTAGAATGAAAGCCCCCTGCTTTCATTCTACGGACTTCTTCGAGGAAAATATCAATAAAACTATGAGAGGAAACACACTCAAAACGTATACGCAACGCAAACGATACAAAACAAGTGAGTTGACCATGCCTACATGACACTGACGTGTTATGTAGGCATGGTCCGATATATCAAAAATGAATTCAAAATCCGATTTCATACAAAAATCGATTCGTATCGATTTCTCAAACTTGAAGATTGGATTTCAAAAATCTTCCTAGCCAAACCAAACGCTAACGATCTATCATCAAACGAATCGACAATAAATCACTGAATCTCATCACCGAACGAAATCCAAACGCAAACTGGAATTTGTTAGAAATTCGCTTTCTCTCTTTCTAATTAAACGTAACTTAGCAGGAGTAAAAAAGATAGCGTGTATTTTGTGATTTAGATTTCGGCTTTCGGAAATCTAACGGACATTATAATGCGATCAATATCATCTTTACTGTATTTCATTTTCGAGATTATACGTTGATGTATTTTGGTTTATGGTTCAAGGTTTCTTGGAACGAGGCTTGGCGCTATGGAAATCAGATTTCTAAAAACGGATTTTGAAATCTGAAATCGGATAAATATCACTTAGCGCTCAAAACCAAAAAAGCCCATGCCTAGTGTCATGTCATGCATATCATGTCAAAGTTAGCACAGACTAAAAATACAACAATCGATTGGTAAACGTGGATCAATTTATTTTAATTATGTAGATATTTAATCGGTTTTAGCTGTTCAATACGTTAATTCTAATACATTTAGTTATTTTAATTCAATTAATCATCTAGTGAAGGCATTTTCTTAAATAGTATACACCCTGTTACGTTAATCGATTATAATTTAATCGGTATTCCATTTACTTCGTAACCTTAACTTAATTTTCTGATTTCTCATTTTCCAGATTGTAAATGAAGTTGATTTTTCAGATTAATCCAAAAGAAAAATATAACCTTTTTTTTTAAACTATATCTCTACTTATTACAATTTGGCCCAGAAATGCCCGTCTCCTTTAGTTTTTAGATTTCCGTTTCCAAATGGTGGCACCATTTGGAAACGGAAATCTAAAAACTAAAACGGGACCCTATTACTAAACTTCCGTTGTCCATCCGTCCGTCCAACTGTCCGTCAATTCGTCTGCCTGTCAGCAGGCTGTATCTCATGAGCCGTCTCAGATAGACGGTTGAAATTTTCAATATATATTTCGATTGCCACTGTACTAACAAATTATATAAGTAAAATAATTTTAACAATTAAAGAGAGACGAGGGTCTCCATACTTGAAACGTGTTTTTCGCACTCACATTTGGCTGTATTTTTATTTTTTTATTGAGTAAGGACCGATGATAATCCGTTTGAATCTTTAAATTCATTAGTCTACCTTTAGGTCCTCTAATTAAAAATATTCCACCATAAAGGCAGCCCGGTGAAAAGGCTCTACCTTGTTCCTAATCTCATCCCTTTCAGCCTAAAATTAATCCTACCCTAAATAACTGAAATACATAAAACGGTTCTTTATTTATCCACCACATATTTGCCTAAATGAATCACAGGTACATCACGAGGTGGGGATTGCGAAAAATGCTGAATTTCAATCCCTCTTGGGTTTCGGTCGGCATTCCGATCATTTACGAGCCTCAATATACGAGTACCTACGGGTTTCGGATTATAGAATAAATGGATATGGTAATTGGTTAATATAAAAGGCGAATGATATTGAAAACTCATGATGTTTCTTGGTCTGTGTTTTCTTCTGTATCAGTTAGAGTAGAAGCTAACCCCGACATAGTAAGAAAAAGGCAATAGAATTTTTAATAATAGATAAATATCATTCTAACTGTTTCCTTTTGTTCAAAAGCTCATACTTACCCAGTCCGAGGGCTTGAGGCGCTGCGTGCTGAAACACAGGCTATAAACCTAGTTCGGCAGCAGATGCTATCAAAACATGTATATTCTTATGAGGTCTACCAAAAAAAAAAATAGAGAGACTGAGTGTTTAGTGCCTAAGTACGAATTTGAATGAAATTTCGCACACAGAAAGATTATAACCCGGATTAATACATACAATACTTTTTAACCCGGAAGTACGTTCCCGTGAGCTAATTATCGACCTCCATGCGGGCGGAGTCCTTGGCAAAAGCTAGGTGTACTGTAAATGCGAAATTAAATTGGTTTGTTTGATACGCTTTCACATCAAAACCACTGAACAGATTTGGATGAAATTTTGCACATAGAAAGACGATGACCTGAATAAGGACATAAGCTTTCTTATCCTGGATTACAGACGAACTCACGAGAAACAGTTAGTACAATATACAACATTAATTTTTGTTTATGCGAAACCCGAAACACGGGTCTAGTATTTTTATGTAAAGAATCTATGAAAAAAAATTCAAAACTGTATCATTAATAATCACAAAGTTATAAGCTTGATAAGTTACCTGGTTATCCACGCAAAAACATATGCAGATCACCACAAACAGCTAGTGTACGTACCATTTCCGTGTAATGGACGTTTGAATACGAGAAAGACATGATAATTTTAAAATCGAAACAAAACACTAAGGCCCGCGACTTGGAAGCGTAATTAAATATTTTTGGTACAAAATATAACATGGTGTAAAAATTATTGGAATCGATTCAGTTACTGATTCTGAACAAACTATATTCAGGTTTCGCATATACTAAAAATAATCTTGTATATTAATATTGATTCCATGATGTCTAATAGTTATCTGCATAGGAATTTGCAAGTAGGCCAGCAAGCAGTGATCTTATTCGTGCGTTGACAAGTTGTTAGAATATTGTGGCAAATAGTTGCGGTTGTAAACTATGTGTTATGATTTACTGGGTCGAGAGAACTGTGGTATTTATACTGAAACCCACAAGGTCGTAGGAAGGACTTAATATGCTGCCTTGTGAGCACCGCAGTAAGTGATCTTCATAAGTACATGAAATCATGTCTATTATCTCCAAAGGATTAGGGATAGGTGTACCTGTGGTATACCAGTATTTCGTCAGTTATGTTTAAGTCCCATGTAATAGGGGTGAGCCTATTGCCGCCGACCAGGTACTAGTCGAGTCTCCGGGCTGCTACTTAAATATTCCAGATGGAATACCAATACCACTTGGCCTGACCGAACCTAGGACTTCCCTCATTCTCTACGTCTTAATAAATATCTGATGGGCAATCATGGCCTAGTGGTAGCCGCCTTTACTTACATGTCTTTGGTCGTGCGGTTGAACCCAGGCAGGAAGATTAGTTTGTATTTTTTTCTTCTCAAAACCGTAAAAACTGGCATGTCCCAGAACCGAAAACATTTGAAGATATTTGCCATGATTTACCGACCTGCATTGGGCTCACATGTTTCATTACGGCCAACTAGTTCCATTCACTGAGAAAGGCTTATTTCCCAGCAGTGGGAACATTATTTGCTGATTATACTAAACCTACTCATTCTCG
The DNA here is from genome assembly GCA_932294355.1 of Aporophyla lueneburgensis. Taxonomy (NCBI): domain Eukaryota; kingdom Metazoa; phylum Arthropoda; class Insecta; order Lepidoptera; family Noctuidae; genus Aporophyla; species Aporophyla lueneburgensis. The sequence continues at coordinate 25,907,210 of OW028751.1, read as the reverse complement.
ACAGCTCTTTAACCGCCCGCCGATCCAACTTCAAATCCATAAATAAAACGAACTCAATGTTCCAGAAGTTTCGAGTACAGCATCAGCTAGCGTCCCAGCGTCACTAAATTAAGTTAGGTGTAGTGAAATTTATAGTGCAGGAGCTAAGCTAACAAGTTAAGCGATGGTGCGTACAGCTCTTAAAACTTCCTCCAGTCTGTGGTAACAAGATTATCTACTGGCTCTCCGACTGAGTTAGTTCGGATTTTGTAGTTCCGTTACAGGTCACGGTTGGAATTTTTTATGGGATTTCTGAGATTGTATTGTTGATTATACAGAAGGTTTTGTGTTGTAAGTTATAGAACAAAATATTGATTGGTGTTGTTGCTTTGATTGATTGTGGCTTAGTAATAAGAGCCTCACGGGTAGATCAATCAGGTTAATTAAGCTACACTTTCCGCGGTTCGCTCGTTGAACGGTGACCATCATTATATACCAAGACCGAGGAGCCTCGGAAAGCATGTGAAGCCGTTGGTCCCAGATTTGTTCTTGAGGCGTCAAAGGCCGAAAATCTGACAAAGTAACCTTATCAAAGGGTATCTTATTTACCCAGTAATTGGTTTGTGGAGGTGAAATAGGTAGTGGCTCCAGGTAAAATACTGGTATTCAGCTAAATCCGGTTAGACTGGTAGCCAATCCCAACATAGTTGGGAAAAGGCTAGGGATATTGTTTTCTATGATCGGTTTTGGATGTTAGGAACAACTGGAAAGGTTATATGGAGGTTAATTACTTCCATAATTGTCCCAGATAATATAAAAAAAATGTGAGAAGAAATGCCATATTATGAGGATGTCGTTTCTGGTTCGTAGTACTCGCAACTGATGGACGTATATGACCTTTTTATCATCAAATGACGTCTCCCGCTCTGGGCGGAGCGGGAGTGTGTGTCAGACTTTTACTAACTAAAACCCACCCGTTTTCCTACAATTGCCTATGCCAGGTACACGGTAACTCTTTCGAACAGATTTCGCGAGCCTGGCAGGTTTTATATGACCTAAAAGCCAATTCTCGTAATTAAAAACGTTCAAAATCTAGTAGCAGTCTCATCTAGGCGACAACCAAATGTCAAAAACTTGTTAAAAGTTTATGGAAACTCGAGGTATTTTTGACAGAGTGAGTTTGAGGTCATACTGTGAACGTTCTTAAAATTATGAGAATTGCTCCATTGATGTATGAATGTAAGCAAAGCAAAAAGGAATATGTAAGGATTGGCAACGTTCTGTAGTTTCTGCCTATCCCCGTTTCTGTTATACAAATTTAGTAATTGGTATCTCCAACGCGACTTGTGAGGCGGGAACCCTTGACACCAACAGATATACATAAATACGTACATGGGGATATGTCTGTTGATTTCGGAATCCTCCCAAATCTAGCCAACAGATTGGCTTTACAAATTCAAATACGTTAAGACTTGTGGATTCAAGATGCTTCATCTAGAATTCCCTGTGTTGTCGCCACTAACAATCTGTATTAAATGTAATCTACAAGATTATTTTTAGTATATGCGAAACCTGAATATAGTTTGTTCAGAATCAGTAACTGAATCGATTCCAATCATTTTTACACCATGTTATATTTTTTACCAAAAATATTTAATTACGCTTCCAAGTAGCGGGCCTTAGTGTTTTGTTTCGATTTTAAAATTATCATGTCTTTCTCGTATTCAAACGTCCATTACACGGAGATGGTACGTACACTAGCTGTTTGTGGTGATCTGCATATGTTTTTCCGTGGACAACCAGGTAACTTATCAAGCTTATAACTTTGTGATTATTAATGATACAGTTTTGACATTTTTTTCATAGATTCTTTACATAAAAATACTAGACCCGTGTTTCAGGTTTCGCATAAACAAAAATTAATGTTGTATATACCTAATAATACGTGAAGTAAAACTTTGTAGTCGTTTTACGAAAATTACGCGGACGGAGGAGAATAAAATTTTGTACAGTAAAAGTTTATATGGAGTGTAAAAATCAACATTTTTGTATAGTAATGCATTACAAATGTAAAACATAATATACATACTACCAGGCGTTTGACACACACACTCACACACATATATACTCGTTTATTTATGGTTCGTGATTGTCGTTATGAGTCGTCAGAAGCCCGGAATTCGGAAAACCAGTCTTACCAAGGGGTATCAGCCAGTCACTGGGTTGTGAAGGTCAGATTAGGCAGTCGCTCCATGTTAAATACTGGTATTTAGCTGCATCATGTTGGTTAGACTGAAAGCCGACCGCAACATAGTTGGGAATTGGTTAGGCAGATGATGATTTATAGTTAGAGTTTGTGGTCAAACTGAGAAGTGGTTGTGGTCGAGTTTCGACCACTGGGAAACCATTAAGTTACTATAAATAAATACACAAACTTTCAGTTTTGATTTCTTTTTTGTTTTGGACTTGCAAATATGTAACTTCACCTCTATGTTAGAATTGTAATGATTACAGAAGTCACGATGATGTTCTATTTGATATTGCATTGCACTGGTGTCCAAAAACCTTCATCTTCTTTGCCCTCGCCTCTTCTCGTTAAGTGGGGTCGGCTTTCTTAATCATACGGCACCATTGCTGCTAAGCAAGCTGGTAAGCATCGCCACCTGTGAGGCCTAGCTTTTGCATACCCTTCCAGATCCATGTAGTTTAAGGTCTATCTCTCCCTCTTTTTTTATTAGCGACTAGCTTCTGCCCGCGACTTCGTCCGCGTCAAATTTTTGCTCCCCTGACCCTTCCCGTCGCATCGATTTGCCTGCTCGTTGCTGCTCGCTACTTTTGAGTTATAGTGAGTCAACCTTAAAAGATAGACATATGCTCTTGCGGACTTTTTTTTAGAAATTTTTAAAAGAAACAATTCCGTGATACATGATTTTTGCGTTACTTTAACCGTTTACGCAGCGCACGCAACGGAAACTCTCAAAAGGAATACATTTTCCCCGTTTTTGCAACATTTTTCATTACTGCTCCGCTCCTCTTAGTTGTAGCGTGATGTTATATAGCTTATAACCTTTTTCGATAAATAGGCTACTCAACACAAAAATAATTTTTCAATTCGGACCAGTAGTTCCTGAGATTAGCGCGTTCAATCAAACAAACAAACAAACTCTTCAGCTTTATAATATTAGTATAGATATAAAGGCACGGAGGATGGACGGCGCTACTGAGGCCAGCCCAAGAATAGGTGGCAAGATGACCTAGACGCATACGGCAAGGGTTGGATCAAGGTGGCCCTAAAAAAGGTCATCATCATCATTTCAGCCAAAAGACGTCCACTGCTGGACATAGTCCTCCCCCAAGCTCCGCCACTTCAAACGGTTTTGTGCTTCCAGCATCCAGCGGATTCCTGCGGCCTTCACGGGCTTACCGGAAGACGTAGAATTGGAAGGCCTCCAACAAGGTGGACCGTTGGCCTAGAAAAGGATGCCTGGGAGGATTTGGGGCAGGCTTTTCCTCAGCAGTGGGACAGCGTAGGCTAATAAAAAAAGCTACTGTATCACGATATGTTCTACGCATAATATGTCCGTTCCACCTTAGCCTGGAACTTGTAATTTTCTCAGTAAAAGTCGTTACTTTATAACTCCCGATCATCAAATGACGTCTCCCGCTCTTGGGCGGAGCGGGAGGGCGTGTCAGACTTTTACTGACTAAAACCCACCCGTGTTCCTTCAGTTGCCCATGTGCCAGGGTCACGGTGTCTCTTTCGAACAATCTCGCGACCCTGGCAGGCATCGGTCCTGGCAGACCCCTTCAGTTCTGCTGACATCTCTTTGAGGCGGGCGTAGAACACTACGCGCCATCGACCCGAGCCCGGTCCTTACCGGGCGGTGAGCTACCCATTGCTTGCAACCCGCAAGCTCGCGCCTACGGTGCGAGCTTGCTGTTCGTTTTGCACTTTGTCTTTGAGAGTACTCATCCAATGTAACATGTGTCCAAAAGATGAAAAGTTTTAGTTGTTATCGATGGGATTCTCATTGGCAAAAAGGACGGGATTCCATACAAACTTTCACCCCGATGATTTACTATGTGACATTGCATTAAACCGCTGACAAAAAAAAAGCTTATTTGTGCGCGATGGGATGTCCCGATGGAAAAAAATACGATATTCCATACAATCTTGCAGCTCTATTTGAACCGTTTATTGGATGAGTTTTCAAAATGGCTTGCTTTGTGCTCAATTCTTTAAAAAAGGAACTCTTGAAGAAACTTCTTTCATTGTTTTGTATTCCGAATGCGCCTGCTCTTGACCTGATGAAAATTGCTTTTTACGCTTCTACTCCTAGCGGTTTTAACTGTGTGCTGTCTCTCAGTCAATTTTTGTTTTTCTAAGTACATTAAAACCTTCTTATTACCTAAACCTGTGAACATTATCTGTAATATTGTTGTAAATGCCAAAAAAACAGCGTTCAGCTAAGCAATACAAATACCAAAAGTCTTTACTGATTTTTAATATTTTTTTTTTGCTAGCCTACACTGTCCCACTCCTGGGCAAAGGCCTCCCTCTACTTCTTCCAATCATCGCGAAGCCGCGCGTCCTGCTGCCAGTTTGGATGGAACCTATCCAGCTCGTCCCGCCATCTCCTACGTGGTCTGCCGCGACCCCGCCTCACTGTCTCAGGACACCAGCTCTGTGTTACTTGGGCCCACAGTTTGGCTGGCATGCGACAAACATGTCCTGCCCAGTCCCATTTCAGTTGGGCAGCCTTTTGAGCCACGTCAGCTATCTTTGTTTTAAAGCGCAGTATTGTGTTTCGGACGCGATCCGTTAATTTAACCCCGAGTATACTGCGCTCCATTGCTCTTTGGCAGACCTTGAGTTTAGACTTCTGAATGTTAGTCAAAGACCAAGTCTGTGCACCATAGGTTAAGACGAGAAGAATACACAATATGTCCATGAGCCTGCGTTTCAGTGACATAGGCAACTCACCCTTCAATAGATCTTTCATGGACCAGTAGCTCTTCCAGGCGTTTTCAGTTTGTCTTATGACTTCTTTATCTTGCCTCGCCTGGAAAGAGACTACTTGACCTAAGTAAAAGTATTCTTGGACATGTTGTATTATCTCCCCGTCTACTTTTATGATTCCAGGTGATGCGTTACACATAACTTTGGTCTTCGACATATTCATCTTCAGCCCAACCTCAAGGCTTGCAAAATTGAGTTCTTGGAGCATCCGTTCAAGTTCAGTGGCTGAGGATGAAAAGAGAACAATGTCATCGGTGAAACGTAGATTTGTCAGTCTCGCTTCGCCAAGGACAATGCCTTTTTCCCTCCATCAAAAGGCATTTTTAATTTAAATCTGTAAAAAAATTTGAAGTTCTATATTTTACCAACCGACTCGTGCTCACACCCACAGCATCTCGGGCCGTTGCCCTCAAAACAAACGAGATTATTCCAGTAATCAGTAGTTTTGATTGTTTATTACCTAATAAAAATTAAAACAAAATTTGACCTAATAAACATCAACCATCGGGGCAAGCTAAATAATACCATATAAAAATGTGAAAGCATGTTATTTAAGATGTCCGTACATTTTTATGAAATAGCTCGCGTATGTATGAAATAGCTTTACCATGGCTTATGTCTTAGCTGTACCATGACTTATAGTAGGGTGACAACTTGTTGAGCGTTTCGAAAATATGCGTGTATAGTACACGCGGTATTTGGAAAACAATATTAATGTTATAATTTTCTTGTTGCAGGTAAACATCTTTTACATCATTTTGAGGCGTACTGCAGGTTAAAAAAAACATAATGAAAATCTGTAAGTATACTTTTTCACGAAAACAACGTGCAAAAGTTATATGTATTAAATTAATCGGATACTTATAAATTTATAAAATTGTTGAAAACTTTAAATCCTAAGTGCGGAGTTCACCAACCAAACCACTTTCAAGAGCTGTCAGCGTCAATATTCCACGTAAATTAGCATACAAAAATGGTTTTTATAAAAAGACAATTCGGTACCAACAGGTTTTAACTAAATTAGAAATTTCATCAGAATTCGTTGCGCCATTTTTGCGTGATTGAATTACAAACATCTAAACACCCAATACAAACTTTTTCTTCTATAAGACCATAGTAAGATAGTAGGATTGACGTGTAAAATTGTTTGTACAAACCTAATTACCGAAACAAAATTGTTTATCATTTGGCGATCTGTTCCAGAAAGGCCGCTACCTATTACAAGTACTCATAGAAATAACCAGTTTGAACGCAATCTCTACATTTCCATTCAAACCATACTCATGAAATGAACTCCATTCAACAGTAAGACAGTAACTGAACTGAACACAATACGCGCGCATTCCACGTCTCACTAGACACCAGTCATTTATCTTAGCGCTCGCTTTTTTTCGCTCATTCCGCTCTAAAAACAACTAACCATTTACTCAAGTTACTTCGCATAGGAAAGAAAGTACTGGTTTTTATGGAAATAGAGACTGGCCAAGATTTTACTGTTTGACATGATAATATTAGTTCTAGTGCTTAAGTAAATACTTGGAATGCTTGAAATGGTTGATTTTTCATCGAGAAACGAGCTGTTTAAGACAAGTTTATGCAGGTCATGGTGAAAATGATAAGTCAGTCTGCAAAGCTGATAATAATGTTAACTGTGTAGAGTTTACCCTTAATAGTGAATGAATTTAGTTTAATTGTTAATTAATTGTGAATTGGTATTTTAGTAGCAAGCTAAAAAATCTTCAAAGTACGTATTGAACCACGCACAATGAAGGGCTCCGTAGTTGGGTTGGAATGAATATGTTCAGCTCAGTATTGATTTTACCAGTCATAAAATAAGTTTGTATTGTATAGTATTTTTCAATAAATTATATATTATTTCTGAGACGGTAGCCGAAAATATCAAAAATAAATATTTTAAACACTATGCGGTAACCGAAAATATCCCAAATCATCTAAAAAAACTATTGACTTAAATAAAAGTCGCCTGAAAACATTAAAATCCTTTTAGATATGTTCCACACGCATAATTTGCATTGATATTTTTTGTTTATCCTTCGGTTCATATGTGAAAAGTGTAGTTTTCCGTGACGTAATTTTTCAATTTTCATCGAAACAGTGGTAATCCTCAAATACACATCCTACTCCTTTTTGAAGAAAATTAACAAACGAGCAACACACAGATATACCCTCTAATTGAGCCCTGGAATATCAAACAATATATTATAGTTTGCATACAATTAATCCCCAATCCTTAGAACATGATCTGTCAATGGATTAATCTTTCTAGGAACCCTTTGAGGACCTCTATCGGTTTGCTTACAAACAAAGGAATACAGGGTTTTCATTATTGTTCATAGAAACTCTATAGACAATATTATCTTCAATGGCTTACAAGAAAGCACAGATTGACAAGTGACAATCTCTTTTAAAATCGCTTCATAGGTCGGTTCGGATCTAAAACGGCTTTCAAAAGGATTAATATTTTCGATAGCTTAGAGCAGTGGTAGCCGAGCGTTAAAGACGTGTTGAAGAGGTTTGAACCCAAACTGGCACTTTATTTTGGGTGGATTCCGATTATGCTATATTGTAACTTTTAGACTTTTCCATCATTGTCACCGTAAATAGAATATCACTTTTCTATACCCTCAAAGGAGTCGATACAATTTGTCTAATTTATTTCATCACCACTAATCATTCAACAGCGAAAGAAAGCATCATGAAATTGAAGAAGAATCTTAAACCTATAAAACTTAAGCATATAAGCTGTGCTTTACAAGGAACACTAGTCCAGAGACCGCTCTCTACAGCCCATTCTTTCTTACAGAGATTAATGCCTTTGTCACACTAGTGAGAACTCTATAACATACTGGTAATGTTATGTAAATGAATTCACATCATATTGGTATGCATATTAACTAATAGACAGCTTATTAGCATGATCCGAATACGTTATTAATTAGGTATTATTAATGGATGGATAATGGACTAATGGTTCTGTGTGGTGTTTGACGTAAAGAAAAGTACCACCTATTTGTTCCCAGTGGGTGCCATTAGAGCCGAATAAGAGGGTTACTAGAAAATGAGCAGCAGCGTTCTATATGCAGTTTACCACCATATTGCGATCGCCAACCTGCGTGCCAAGTGTGGCGATTATGGCTGACCCCCCCAAATTTGGGGAGGCCTATTTCCAGCAGTGGACGTGATGGAACTTTCGCGTGATGGACCAATGGTTACGGCCACGCCTCTCATGCACGAGATTGTGGACTCAAAACTGAACAAGTACCGATACTACTTATTCAGTTGACAGCTGATCGCGATCGCGTTCGGGTGTTTGTATTCGTGCGCACGGAGGGCATTGCCTTATTGAAAATGACCTCTAAAGTGTTAAAGTGCAATAACTGTAACCTAGTTGTTAATGAAGTGCTATCATTCATTCAAAATAAAATGGATGTAATGGATGAAGAAAGCCTCGTCGCTGTATGTGCATCTGCCTTTTCGGAGGAAGATATTAAAGAAGCAAAAGCTCTGCTTTTTGAGTCGGTAGCGCAGTGTAGTGTGTTACGAAAGGGTGATCGTAAAACAAACAAAAACTTGTACGATATAATAACCCTTCTGAAGGAAACGGATCCGGAAGAAATACCCGTTTTTGTTGCCCGAGATCTTCAGAAGCTACCGCCGGTAACTTTCGACCACATTGATGTGACTAGACTACTGAAAGACATTGTTTTGATCCAGAAAGAACTGCGGGAGATACAGGAGAAGTGTTATACTAATGTTCAATTTTTCAAATTTCGAACTTTAGTTGTTTAAACTCATCTACCGTCACATGACGGTAGATGAGTTTAAACAACTAAAGTTCGAAATTGATAGTATGAGGGCAGAACAGAAAAAAATGAGCAATATTGAGCCGAATGTAAATACGAAGAGGGGTGCTTATTGCATGCAAGATAGTTTTAATTGTAATAGCGGACCGATGGGCTTTATGCACTGTACGCAAAGGTCAGTGACCGAACATGTGTCACCAACAGCTCAAGCACAAGTAAAGGAGTTGTCCAGAGAGTCCTCAACTATACTGTCTCCCTCCTACGCTAGCAGAGCGAGATGTACATCTATCTCGCTCAGGCAACGCGCGTCATCGGAATCATCACAGTCCAGGTGTGCGCGTGGAGGCCACCGGTAAGTCAACTGCGGTTTCGAACGGTGCGAAATCAGCGTTGTTGCCGTCCAGTGAGGCGCCGGCGCCGTCATCGTATAAGCAGCCGGCGCAAGTGGTGGGGTGCGGGCAACAGAGTACCGTTAGATGCGCGCGTAATGTAAGCACAGTGGATGATACCGCAAATGTAATTAGCGTGGATGGACAGAGAATGGAAAAGGAAGGCGACGAAGGGGAATGATTGAAGTGACAAAGCGTCGCTCAACGAGATTTAAATGGAAACAAGGATGTGCTCCGGTAGACTCGTCGTCAAAATTTAGAGCCGCTGACGTAAAAATTCCATTGTTTATATACAATGTTTCTAAGGAGACTACGGAAAAAGATATTGAAGATTATATCATGGCGAAAACTAGCATTTTAGTGGCACCAGAAAAAGTACCCATGAAGTACTCAAAGGAATATGACTCGTATAAATTTTATATTCCTAGAAGTAAGTTCGACTTATTTGTAAAAGACGATTTTTGGCCAAATGGAATATTTTTTAGAAGATATATAATATTTAAGGATAGACAGAAGTACTTAGCCACTAGAAAGGAACGGGAAGAAAAACGTCAAAATGGTTGCGACAAATAGATTACTTAAACTATTGAGTTTTAATTGTAGGTCTATAAAGAGATCAGTAGACTGTGTAAAAAAAATGTGTGACACTGCGGATGTTATTGCACTACAAGAGACGTGGCTGCTACCTCACGATCTGTTTTGATTTGATCTATCTCACGGATATCCATTGTGATTTTGCGGCGGCGGGCGTCTCAGGGGTAGACACTGCTGAAGGAGTGCTGCGGGGAAGGCCCTATGGTGGGGTTGCCCTTCTATGGCGAAAGAGTGCATTTAGTGTCGTTGAGATTATTAAGTGTAATAGTGTACGTATCTCGGCAATCAAATATGTGAATCAGTGCCAATCAATGTTAGTGTTCTCAGTGTATATGCCTACGGACTGTCAGGACAACCTATCTGAATTTACTGCGTGTCTCTCGGAAATAAATGCGGTAATTGATGATTATAATGTAAATACAGTATTTATTATGGGTGATTTTAATGCGCATCCGAAGGAATTGTTTTTAACGAAATGTTAAACTTCTGTAAGGAACAAAGTTGGTCGTGCGCTGACGTAGATTTGCTACCAAGTTGTCTGAACACTTACACGTACTTGAGTGAAGCTCACGGAACTGTTAGATGGTTAGACCATTGCCTGGTTACGTCAATGGCATTTCAAACAATTGAAAGTATTAAGGTGTTGTATGAAGTTTCATGGTCAGACCACTTTCCGCTAGAAATAACATGTAATCTTAAGACTATACCAAGTAAAACTGTTGTAAACGGAGAAATAGATAACAGAATATTATGGGGGATACGAAACGATGAGCAGATTTGTCAATATAGGGAGCTGTGCAACGGGGCACTACGTAATATAGACTTTCCAGTGGAATTGCGGGACTGCTGTGACTATATATGTGACAATGTAGATCACAGGCACATAATTAACGCATTGTACGCTAATATTAAGTCTATCTTGTGTGGTGCTTCTGAAAAAACTCGAATTGCCAGTAATATTAGTAAAAAGACATGTATTGTAGGGTGGAACACGCACGTAGATGAATCACACAGGATGGCTCGGCTTAGTTTCATGAATTGGGTTTTACAGGGGAAGCCACGCGCGGAGCCCCAGTATTTGAGTATGTGTGAAACACGAAAAGAGTTTAAGAAGAAATTGAAATGGTGCCAGGATAACTCCGAGCAAATAAAAATGGACATACTGGCGGCAAAACATGAGGCCAAAGACTTGAGTCGTTTTTGGAAAAAAACGGGGCACTTGAATCCTAAGCCGAGTGTTCCTGTGAGCGTCGACAGTGCAGTGGGACACCAAGATATTGCAAATGTTTTTAAAGATATGTTTACTGTAGACCCACTGCCATGTGTAAGTAATCATTTAAGTAAACCATACGTCAGACCTGGTGAGAAGTACGCTCGAGTTATGCCAGATGACGTGAAAAATGTCATAAAAAAGATGAAACGTGGAAAATCACCAGGTCATGACGGTATAAGCATTGAGCATCTGCGTTATGCAGGTGTACATCTGCCCAGAGTCTTGAGTCTGTTGTTTAATTTTTGTATAGGGCATTCCTTTATTCCTGATGACATAATGAAAACAGTAGTAGTTCCAATTATAAAAAACAAAACCGGGGATCCATCTGACAAGCATAATTACCGCCCAATATCATTAGCCACAACCATGGCGAAGGTCCTCGACAGTCTCATGAACGCGCAGCTAAGCGAACACCTTCAGATAAATGACTTGCAGTTTGGCTTCAGACCCAACCTGTCAACGGAAATGACAATTATGTGTCTGAAACAAACTGTAAGGTACTATACCGACAGGAAGACACCAATATACGCGTGTTTTCTTGATCTTTCGAGGGCCTTCGACCTGGTGTCTTATGATGTTCTTTGGCATAAACTGCTTGAAGAGACCACTGTGCCGAGGGAGCTAGTATCTCTCCTTAAATTTTGGTACAGTAATCAAAAGAATGCTGTCAGATGGGTCAACACACTGAGTCAGGAATATCATCTGAAATGCGGTGTTAGGCAGGGCGGGTTGACCTCCCCCAGTTTGTTTAACCTTTTTGTTAACCAGCTGATTGGCAGGCTCAGCGGAGCCATGGTCGGATGCTCAATAGTCGGAAAAATGATCAACAATATTAGTTATGCGGACGACATGGTTCTGTTGAGCCCGTCAGTGAGTGCGCTTAGGACACTTCTTAGCATTTGTGAATCGTATGCGCTGTCACATGGACTCAAGTATAATGCAAGTAAGAGTGTTCTCATGCTATGCAAAGCAGGGAACAAGGCCCCCTCAAACGTGCCGCCAATTAAGATCGGTGGAGCGGCACTAGTGAGAGTGGCTAAAGTAAGATATTTGGGTCACATGCTGACAGATCGGCTACAGGACGATGAAGACTTAGAGAGGGAAAGGAGGGCGTTGGCAGTCCGCTGCAATATGTTGGCCCGCAGATTCGCACGATGTACCACAGATGTAAAACTGTTACTGTTTAGAGCCTTCTGTCAGTCTTTCTACACGTGCAGTCTGTGGATCAACTTTACGCGGCGGGCTTACAACGCCCTACGTGTTCAGTAAAATGACGCTCTGAGGGCAGTGTTGAGAAAACCTCGGTACTGCAGTGCTTCCGCAATGTTTGCTGAGGCTTCCATCGATGATTTCTTCTCCATCATTAGGAAAAGAACTGCATCGATGATGGGCAGGGTCCGTGGTAGCACCAACACTGTCCTAAGAACGTTAGCGTGCAAAATAAACAGTCCGTTTACTGTTTACTGGGCAAGTGTACACCTGCACAGAAATAGGAAATAGACTTAGTTATTATTGTGCACCTTGTTTTGTTTACTAACAAATTACTAACACCCTTTTATTATTTTCTTTGTGTGTACTACTAACAACCCTACTAACGCTATCTTTGTAAAATGTATGGACGTATGTCTGAAATAAAGATAAATTATTAAATTATTATTATTCAGTTCATTTGTACTGTGTAAGTTTATATTGGATTATACTGGCACTGGTGAAGAAAACACATCGTGAGGAAACCTGGACTTAAAGGACTTAAACATAAGGCTGAAATCTACAAGCCGCCTTGAGCAAACGTGGTGATCAACGCATGCTTCCTCTGAGAGACGAGGCCCTTGGCCTGCAGTGAGACAAGCATTATGGCTGTCCCCGTTACTTGGTAGTGCCAAAAATCATTCTCCTTTCATTAAGAAGGGTTTGAAGAACAGAGGTGTAAAGTTCACTCGTCTTCCACAATAAAGGGAAAAATGACACAACTGGGTGTTGTGACTGGTGGGCCTGGCCGTTTTTTTTTTTTGGTAATAACATCTTGTAGGTCAACCTAAAAAGTTGTCAGTTGCTTAACGTGATTTGCCTCTAGCTGCCTCAATAAATCAGGGCTTTCAGCCAGAGCTTAACACATGCTAAGGGTACAGACCTTAGACCCTGTGGGATCCTACTACGGTCGCGAGATTTGTTCAAAAGATATACTGTGACCCTGGCACATGGGCAACTGAAGGAACACGGGTGGGTTTTAGTCCATAAAAGTCTGACACGCCCTTCCGCTTCAACCAAGAGCGATGATGATTTCCCACAAAAAAAAAAAAGACCCTGAGGGTTACGGACTTCGGCTTAGGGCGTCCCTGGAAGGGCAGTAAGGATGGATTGAATCGAAGTGATAGTTGCGCGGTAAACTCTCCTTGTGCTGTGCAGGATTCCGTGATGTCATTTTGATGCATTTGCGCATGTAGTGTGGTAGATTCTGCTTCACAGTTAAACTCATTAGCCTTTTAGGCGTTTAGAGAGTTACTCATCAGTTGGTCATTTATAATATTTGCATGTCTAAAAATCGTTATACATATTTTCGGTTCGCTCCCACAGAATCGATAGCAAAGTTCCCGTATATACAATGATGACTATTTTTTTAAACGGTTCAGTCTATTTGCACTTCGAATGAAAACAAATAGCACTGTTTTGGCTGGCTGTTTGTTCAAGCATTGGGACAAACTGAACTTTTTATATGTTTTTAGTTGAAAGTTTAGAGAGCAATTTAAAAGCTTCAATCTAGGGATTGTGTGATAAAAATTGCCATGTATTTTTCTGACAATTAAATTGACTATGCAGAAACTTAGTACAGATGAATTCAAATAAACATAATCAGTACGAGTATATGATGATATAGAGAGAAAGGGGGTGATAACCGAGATGACAACTAATACAGAATTGTGGAAGAAAAAGATATGTTGCGCTGACCCGAAATAAATTGGGATAATGGCTGGAGAATGATGAGTCAGTCTGAGTTAGACTAAATTAAGTTAGAGTAATTAATTTAATTAATTAATCATTAAATGAATTGAGTAAATTGTGTTGCGAAAACATATAAGCTTGAAAAAATCTACTCCTCATATACTCCTAGCCTAGGTCTCACTGGAATGAACCGCTGTGAGTGTCGTTGAAAATAAACACTATGTCACATATCACTCGAGTGAATGTTAATTTTTATTTATTTCACGTTCACACGATACCGACAAAGTAACACAGGAATTAGCGTTCAACTGGTCCTGTCACTTCATTTTTCGATCATTCGGTGGGCGAGTGATAGATGTCGAGTTCTGAAATCCTGCTGGATTTAGGTGCTTCGTTGGATTAGTTCACTAATGAATTCACGTTTCATTTCAAGTGAAGTGTACAGCACTAACTTTTCGAGGTTTAACATAGAAGTGACAGAGAAAACGCTTTTTGCCCCCGAAGCAACCACCAGGTGGTAGTGTCATAACTTGGTATGAGCTTATGTGTCAGCTAGAAAACGCTTTGTCTTTAAAGTACCAGGTAGTCATAACTGAGTAGGAGCTTATCTAACATAGGAATGTCAGCTAGATAACGCTTTATGTCTTCGAACTACCAGGTGGTCATAATTCGGTAGGAGGTCACCCAACCTGGGTATGTGTCAGCTAGTAGAATATAAATAGTAGTTAAAAAGCGTGTTTTTTTAAACTATTATTTTTATTATGCACTTTAGTAATCTAAATGTACTTTTTAATTACGTAGTCATCAAATTTGAACAAACAACTAATGAAAAGACATTGCCCGCCGATGGGCCCCTTATTTTCAGTGCCGGGCAGAGACTATTTACTTCTCAAAAATTAAGTCGTAATTTTATAAGTCCAATTTTATTTTATCAACATCTCTTTCACCCTAGCATTAAAAACCGTAACTAATAATTATTTTATTGAGTCAAAGGTAGTTCTGCCATTAAAACTTAACCTGAATGTTGTCAAGATAGACCACAGATTATGTCAATTAAATGGTAGTAATCGATTGAAAATATCGATATATTACTATTCCGCCGACTAAAAGTACCAGAGATGTTTACAATAGCTTTTCTCCGGTCATAATCTAGGTCCCATGTAACTGATTAGACGTATATTCAAATCGCGGATTAAAATAAGCAGCGGGCGGGTTAAAATAAAAAGAAAATAGAAATAGGTAGTAAATAAACTAAAACACGAAGGAATTGTAATCTGAGAATATATACCTACATATGTCGTGGTCAGATCGCAGAATTGATTACTTTATGATGTGACTAGCCATTTCATGAATTAGTTGCATTTCATGATATGGCCAATTAAAACTGGCTAGATTGTTTAAAAATTAACGTTTGATGATATCTCAATTGACGTTTCGATTTGAAATTATTATCGATTTGAAATTGTTATTCACTTTTAGTAAATAGTATAAATCATATGCAAAAGTATCTCTTTAATTATGTAAATAGAAAGCAAGAGCTTGTTTTTTACAAAGAGAAACTGTTTACAACTGTTGCACAAACAGCAAAATATCAACACTAACAAAAGTTACCACAAAACGGTCACACCACAATTGTTAAAAATCGACTTTTATCAAATCGATTTGGTAAATCGATCAACAAAATATTTAACATGGTCACACCTACCCCGCGTTCCGAATCACAATAACATCGCTGTTAGCGCGTCAAGAAATCGCCACGCTCTACGGAAGGGTTGTTTGGCGCGCTTACATACATCGATTTTGCGTAACTCGGAACGCGACGAGAGTAGAAAGATTAATCTGTCAAATCAGTACATCATTCAAATTGTTTATAAGTGGAATCTCAATTTCATCATCTTTAAAAATTACATTTCTCTGAAACTAGGGTGAAAAACTGAAAATTGATTTCAGGATCTAAAAAGGTAATTTTTGTTCTTCAAAACCAAGTTAAAACCACCGCTGCCCGCGTTTTTTTCCAGGGGCCCATATCTCCTAACAAAATGGGCAATGTCTTTTAACAAACCGTTAAGTCAAGTTCAAATCTATACATATAATAAAACAGTAAAAAAACTGTGTCTGTACATTGAATATATTAAAAAAATAATAATTGATGGGGGTTTAGAAACAGTAATAGAGCACGAAACCAAAAAAAAAAATCTGTCTGTTTGTCTGTTTGTTTGTACACGCTAATCTTCGGAACTACTAGACGGATTTGAATGTTTTTTTTTTGTTGTATAGGTATTAAGTCTGGGCAAGATATAGGCTATTTATCTTGGAAACTTGAACACCTGATGCAGAACCGCAACAGACCAGCTAAACTATAAGAGATACAAAAATGGTACCATAGCAAAAATTGTTTCACGTGATGAGCATTTTCTGCTAAGAGTAATACATTTGAAGATCTGGAACACCTGATGTGGAACTCCAACAGCCCAGCTACACTATAACATATATAGGAATGACGTCTTAGCAAGAGTTGTTCAACCTGATGAGCACTCTCTGTTGCTGTATAAAATTTGAAGATCTGAAACAGCTGATGTGGAACTCTAAGAGCCCAGCTACACTATAACATATATAGGAATGACGTCTTAGCAAGAGTTGTTCAACCTGATGAGCACTCTCTGTTGACGTATAAAGATTGTAGATCTGGAACACCTGATGTGGAAATCAAAGCTATCACTAATTTCACTGTATAATTATAAAATAACATAAGCTGGGAGTACCTCCACGTGGTGAAGGCGGTAACAGTTTAGGACTGATTTTCGATGAAAATTCTATGAATCATTGAAAATTTGACTCTACTGGCTAAAACTCTCATTTATTATTTTATTTTATCGAAGAAATATACCTTCGGGCTTATGTTATTTGAGTGTTTAATTTCCTTTTCCATTTATCTTCGTGACACGGTAGCCTACCCGGTAACGCAGAGGAGCAGTCACTTAGATTTTAATTGATCAGGTATATTCAGAATAAAACTATAACCATGCCTAGAAAGAGGTCAAATCTTTCCCAACGTTCCAAAGGAGCTAAAAGATTGAGGATCATAAGATCCCAAGAATCTACCGAAGAGCGTCAGGATAGACTTGATGCTGTTCGAGAACATCAGGCTGCAACTCGCTCTGTAGAAACATCTTCGGATCGCGAAGCTTGCTTGCGTTCTCAGCGTATTTATGCATCTACATCCAGGTCTCTAGAGACCAGTGAAGAATATGATGCGCGACTGTCCGCTGATCGTGAACGTCATGCATTGTCTCGCGAGTCGGAGACGTTTACGGATAAAGAATTGCGCTTGAGTTCTCAGCGTATCTATGCATCTGCTGCTAGGTCTCTAGAGACAAGTGCGGAACATGATGCACGACTGTCCGCTGATCGTGAACGTCACGCATTGTCTCTCGAGTCAGAGACGTTCACTGATAGAGAATTGCGCTTGAGTTCTCAGCGTATCTACGCATCTGCTGCTAAGTCTCTAGAGACAAGTGCGGAACATGATGCGCGACTGTCCGCTGATCGTGAACGTCACGCATTGTCTCGCGAGTCGGAGACTGATAGAGAATTGCGCTTGAGTTCTCAGCGTATCTACGCATCTGCTGCTAAGTCTCTAGAGACAAGTGCAGAACATGATGCGTGACTGTCCGCTGATCGTGAACGTCACGCATTGTCTCGCGAGTCGGAGACTGATAGAGAATTGCGCTTGAGTTCTCAGCGTATCTACGCTTCTGCTGCTAGGTCTCTAGAGACAAGTGCGGAACATGATGCGCGACTGTCCGCTGATCGTGAACGTTACGCATTGTCTCGCGAGTCGGAAACGTTCACTGATAGAGAATTGCGCTTGAGTTCTCAGCGTATCCACGCATCTGCTGCTAGGTCTCTAGAGACAAGTGCGGAACATGATGCGCGACTGTCCACTGATCGTGAACGTGGCAACATATAGGCTATACATAATTTATTTTGGAAAATGAACACCTGATGCAGACCGCAACAGACCAGCTAAAGTAAGTATAAGAGATATAAAAAAACCGGCCAAGTGCGAGTCGGACTCGCGCACCGAGGGTTCCGTACAAACATGTAGGTATACTCGGTTTATGCATAAGGTTTATGTTTATGATATAATTTTTTTTTTTAATTTTTATATTTGAGTAGATTGAATTAAAGGTAAATTGCGGTTTACGATTTATGACGTATTAAAAAAAACTACTTACTGGATTTCGTTCAAACTAATTTTTGGTGGAAGTTTATATGGTTATGTACATCATATTCTTTTTTAGTTTTATCATTCTCATATTTTAGAAGTTACGGGGGGGGGGGGGACACACATTTTACCACTTTGGAAGTGTCTCTCGCGCAAACTATTCAGTTTAGAAAAAAATGATATTAGAAACCTCAATACCATTTTTGAAGACCTATTCATAGATAACCCACACGTATGGGTTTGATGAAAAAAAAAATTTTTGAGTTTCAGTTCTTAGTATGGGGAACCCCAAAATGTATTGTATTTTTTCTATTTTAGTGTAAAAATCTTAATACGGTTTACAGAATACATCTACTTACCAAGTTTCAACAACATAGCTCTTATAGTTTCGGAGAAAAGTGGCTGTGACATACACGGACAGACAGACAGACAGACATGACGTATCTATAAGGGTTCCGTTTTTGCCATTTGGCAACGGAACCCTAAAAATGGTGCCATAGCAAAAAATATTCCACGTGATGAGCATTTTCTGCTGTGAGAATAAATTTGAAGATCTGGAACACCTGTTGTGGAACTCTTAAGTAAAACTCTTAATAACATATTAAGGAATGACGTCTTAGCAAAAGTTGTTTAGTCTGATGGGCATTTCCTATTGACATACAAAAATGAAAGATCTGGAACGAGTCCAATCGTCTCGCTCATCCCTTTGTTTTCACGTCCCCGGGCCTTAGAATTCTACATCAGACGTTTCAGATCCTCGATTTTGACGACCCCGTTGTCGCTGGCATAAGCAACAGGATCCGTGTACGAAGTCGCGGGCAGAAGCTAGTGAAACATAAAACAAAGCAGCCATTCCACTTTTAGCATCAAAAGCGTCTAAAATTAGTTTACAAATCGATTTTGGTCCATTTTAGTACGGAGTAGGCGAGGGCTGGTCCTTAAATAAATATTTCGGTCCTTTAGTTCTACAACATGTAAGTTATTACGGGTTTAAGGTGCCAACGTGTGCCGCAAAATGTTTGAAAGTTTTTCTAAGCCAGGGATATGTCGGTTTTATCTTTGCATAGAATTCTCGTGAGAGTAATGTTGTAAACGCCATTTACATTTTAAAAAGGTGTTGATTAAAGTAATGTTTGTAGATTAGATGCTGGAAAAAGCATATCAGCCTATATTGATCTCACTAGTGGGACACAGGCCTTCTTCTCTGTGAGAGGAATTTGGTCATAGTCTACCACGCGGACCCAGTGCAGGTCCGCCGCAGGAGAAAACGCCCCGGGCGTCGGGAGTCGATAGTGGACTCTCGGCCACCGTAGGCGCGAGCTTGTGGGTGGCGAGCAATGGGTAGCTTGCCGTCCGGTAAGGACCAGGCTCGGGTAGACGGCGCGTAGTATTCCACGCGCGCCTCAAAGAGATGTCAGCAATACTGAAGGGATCTGCTAGGACCGATGCCTGCCAGGGTCGCGAGATTCGTTCGAAAGAGTTACCGTGGCCCTGGCATATAGGCAACTGAAAGAACACGGGTGGGTTTTAGTCAGTAAAAGTCTGACATGCCCTCCCGCGCTGCCCAGAGCGGGAGACGTCATTTGATGATTTCCCATCCAAAAAAAACCAGTGGTATTGGATGTTATATGTCTGCCCATTTTTTGATTGTAGAACACATAGACTATTGTAACTGCATAATTATAACAGCTATCAGGGTTATGATTATGTCAAATGACTTTTCACTTCAAAGCCTTAAGTCTAAGTCTACCTCGATAGTTAGTGTTCCTTCAGTGACTTTAAATGGAAAGCCAAATAAATACCAGTGGCATGTATTCACGAAGGAACAATGCGACTAGTGTTATAAAGAGCGGAGGGTGTTGGCGTTTTGATGTAATACGGTAGCACGCAAGTTTGCGCGTACGAGTAACGATATTAAGGTCGTGCATTCTAAGGTACACTATCAAACCCTCTACACGTGCAGCATGTGGGTGAACTTTACGCAGAAAGCCTACAACATCCTGCGAGTGCATACAATAACCGTTGTAGAATGTTGATGGGGCTTCCGAACTTCTGCAGCGCTTTGCATATATTCGCGGAAGTCCGTGTTGACGATTTTCAAGGTGTTATGAGGAAGAGAACAGCGTCAATAATGGGAAGCTCCAACAGCATCCTAGAGACATTATTTAACGAAGTTGACAGTTCTTATATTTTATTGTTCTATTTGTATTGTCTTTCACCCGAGCCCTGATGTCAGCAAGCAATGGACAATATTGTTAAACTTTAAAAAAAATGAATACGGGGCTTTTGGCTACTTTGTACACACAGCTACAAGGCAAAGATATACATTTCCAGTTGTACCTGAACTCGCATTGTATTTTTGGTATAATGAAAAGTAACTTATACTGGAAATGTATAGTTTGAGTTGTCGCTGTGCGTACATGTGCATTTTTTATTACCATTTTATTTCATTATTCATAATGTTTATTTTGTTTGTGCATAATCAACTAATTTTCTTTCTTTCTAAATAAGGCACTGGGGCAAGTCCCAACGTGTGTTGGTTCACGTTATTTTATTTTTACTAGCTTCTGCCTGCGACTTCGTCTGCGTCAAATTTTTACTCCCCTGACCCCTCCCGTCGCATCGAATTGCCTGCCAGTTTTCATCCATTTTTCGTTGCTGCTCCACTCCTTTTGATTGTAGCGTAATTTTATATAGCCTATAGCCTTCCTCAATAAAAAAGCAACACTAAAAGATTTTTTCAATTCGGACCAGTAGTTCCTGAGATTACCGCGTTCAAACAAACAAACTCTTCAGCTTTATAATATGAGTATAGATTAATACCATACTTTTTAGGACTTGTTACTAATAGATACATACTATATGGATTGGGAGAACTAACTTGTATTTTGAAATATATAACATGTTATTTAAACTACCAACGCACTTTTTCCCCAGGCTAAAATCATACAACTGATAGAAACGCAGAAAACACAAAATAAAGCATACACAATACTGCCGATTTCTCTCTTACAATAATAATATCACGACCCAACAAAAACTCGTTTGAATGTAAAAACTTGGGCTCCTAATTTGGAAATCATGTCATCAAAAGATTATCTTGGATTTTCCACTCTTTAGGCGCCGCCGGCTGTATTTATAAGAGGATTACTGTTGTGATCCTTGTACTGACGACGAACGAGATAAGTATGCAGGCAGCTAAATATATCCTAGTTTTTTTTTTACTCGACAGCGGCGAAACGCAAAAGTATATCTATTAGCCCTAACCTATTGGGCACGCCACAATTGCGGCGGTAAGTCCCCTCTTTGAGGGGTGGATAGAGAGGTGTCACGGCGTCCTCACCTTCCGCCTGACGCAGGTTCTCACCGGGCATGGGTGCTTCGGTGGGTTTCTGTTCAGGATAAAGCGGGAGGATACGTCCGGGTGTTTCCATTGCGAGGATCGTCTGGAGGACACGGTGGAGCATACGGTGGAGGTGTGCCCTGCCTGGGCGGAAGACCGCCGTGTCCTCGTGGAGGCGATTGGCGGCGGTGACCTCTCGCGTCCGGCCCTGGTGCGAGCCATGGTGTGGAGCGAGAGGGAATGGGAAGCCGTCACCTCCTGCGAAGCAGTACTGCTCGCGAAGGAGGAGGCGGGGCGCGTGAGGGAGTGGTAGTCTCTGCGCCCTCACGTCCCTAGCCGCCGCAGGAGGAGACGCCCCGGGCGTCGGGAGTCCATAGCGGACTCCCGGCCACCGTAGGTGCGAGCTTGCGGGAGGCGAGCAATAGGTAGCTCGCCACTCGGTAAGGACCACGCTCGGGTCGACGGCGCGTAGTGTTCCACGCGCGCCTCAAAGAGATGTCAGCAGCGCTGAAGGGGTCTGCTAGGACCGATGCCTGCCGGGGTCACGTGATTGTTCGAAAGAGATACCGTGACCCTGGCACATGGGCAACTGAAGGAACACGGGTGGGTTTTAGTCAGTAAAAGTCTGACATGCCCTCCCGCTCCGCCCAGAGCGGGAGAAGTCATTTTATGATTTCCCATCCAAAAAAAAAGCCCTAACCTATAGTATAAAAATGATGTTGCGGTTGAAAATTCTATTGACATAAAAGCCATGCCACTAAATACTCAGATGCACAATGTAACCTTCAAGTAGGTGACCAGTCCTACAAGTCTTTTTGGTGACAGCGTCCCTACAAGTAAACAAACAATTACAGAATTGGGCCTACTTGTAATACGAATAACTAAATTCGTTTAGATAGGGCTAGACAAATTTAAAACACCCTTCAGATTCTGTTCAAACTTTGAAGATACAGAAGAAGAGAGGGCCGGACATAAAGAACAGCACCATCCAATTACGTCCCGTGACTGTCGTAAGAGGTGACCAAGGGACTTACTAGAGAATAGACAGCAGTGTTCTCTAAGCATTTTACTATCATACTACGATCGCTAACCCGCCTGCCGAGCGTGGCGATGATGGCAAACCCCCCGCAAATCGGAGGTCGCATTTCAGCCGAAAGATGTCCACTGCTGGACCCTACCAGCAGTGGACATCTTTCGGCTGAAATTATGATGAAGATGATCAGAGACAGAATGAAGTTTTAAAAGTGCAAATGGGTCTTAGCTTGTTTTCATAGATAATTCTCTAGTTCCATGATAAACTCACTAGTTTTTTTTTGTGGGTAGGCAATTATTATATGATGTCTCCCGCTCTAGGCAGAGCAGGAGGGCGTGTCAGACTTTTGCTGACTAAAACCCACCCGTGTTCCTTCAGTTGCCTTTATGCCAGGGCCACGGAAAAACTTACAGGTTAAATAATCTTGTGGCACTATACCTAGATATAGTCTGCATACAAATCTGTTTTGACGACTGTACTTTGAGTTTTGCTCTCGAATGGCCAGGATACAAAGTTAGATGACAAAGTTTTGGTACTTTAAGAGATAATTAGGTGGTTCAGCAAGTTATATGGTGGTGGGATTATGGGGCTAATGTAGCGAGAGATTTCAGTGAAGTTTTTGGGTCACAGTTCTAGGGTTGTAATTACTTATATGTCAATAGCCGGAAGGGATTAGTCGTACTTTCAAAAACAGCCCGTCGAGCTTTTGATATATTCCCATTTTTCTGTCATTATTATTAATTATTCTCCAAGATGCAAAATATCTTTTTCTTCATTAATACATTTCTATATTAGTTAGTCGTCGTCGTCCTTTCTAACCATATCGTCATTCACACAGTCCATATATCGTTTATTTGGTCTGCCTCTACTTCCTATAGCGATCGCTTTTCTGAGTGTATAAGTAATATTTGATGGGTCAATATTTACACTGTCCTAGCCAACTTTTTTAGATCGTCGGTTCAACTAGTTGGGGGGCCTGGAAGAAAGGGTGTGACTGCAATAGGCAAATGATTGAAATAGTAACACTATTAAAAAACCGGCCAAGTGCGAGTCGGACTCGCGCACCGAGGGTTCCGTACAAACCTGTAGGTATTCTCGGTTTATACATAAGGTTTATGTTTATGAAATTAAGTGTTTTTTTTTTATTTTTATATTTGAATTGATTGAATGAAAGGTAAGTTGCTGTTTACGATTTATGACGTATTAAAAAAAAAAACTACTTACTAGATCTCGTTCAAATCAATTTTCGGTGGTAGTTTACATAGTTATGTACATCATATATTTTTTTTAGTATTATCATTCTCTTATTTTAGAAGTTACGGTAGGGGGGGGGGGGCACTCATTTTACCACTTTGGAAGTGTCTCTCGCGCAAACTATTCAGTTTAGAAAAAAAATATATTATAAACCTCAATACTATTTTTGAAGACCTATTCATTCACGTATGGGTATGATGAAAAAAAAAAATTTGAGTTTCAGTTCTAAGTATGGAGAACCCTAAAATTTATTGTTTTTTTTTCTATTTTAGTGTAAAAATCTTAATGCGGTTCACAGAATACATCTACTTACCAAGTTTCAACAGCATAGCTCTTATAGTTTCGGAGAAAAGTGGCTGTGACATACGGACGGACAGACAGACAGACAGACAGACAGACATGACGAATCTATAAGGGGTCCGTTTTTTGCCATTTGGCAACGGAACCCTTAAAAAATGGGTCCTTGCTTGACATTGATGGCTACCTAAAAATGGTTATTTGTTATTCTCGGATAACAGACTAAATATTGGCAGTAAAAAAAAAAATATTCTTCACTATCTGACTGCTGATCAAAGGCCACTCCAAAATATTTCCAGTCGTCCTTTTCTATGGCTACCTCAATATATCCTATAATTTTTGATTTACTTGTAAGCAAAATAAACGACATAAATGAACTTATTTTTTAATTTCGCGAAAAAGGGGCTTGTTGGACGGACAGACGGACAGACAACGAAGTGATACTGTAAGGGTTACAATTTTACCTTTTACAGGTACGGAACCCTGAAAACTGTTCACAAGGACTAAAAACTTAGTTGTACTGTCACATAATTGCAATTTATCAACCTAATACATTACGAGGTACCTACAATAGTAAGTACGCACTCATCGGATAAGAGGGAATGGGCGTAAAGGAATGAAGCAGAAAACCTTATAAATAGGACCACTTACGCCTTTATCTACTGAGAGAAATGAGAAAGGGACATAAAATAAAATCTTACATTTCTACTGCGAGATGCAACCATCCAATACATATGTATGTATACATATATTCCGACTATCTGAATTTAGTGGATGAAATTTTTATCCCGGGATATATTTTATTCAGGATATTGTTTGGCGGTTCACGAACTCAGTTTTTAGTACTAGGTTGGGCTCTCAACCTCGTATGTAGAATTTTCAATGATTTCTTTAGAGAAAAAAATTATGTCTGTGTATTCAGCATATAATATTCCCACTGCTGGGACACTGGCGAGAGAGGTACTGGACTTTAATCCACTGAATCCCAGTGCGGATTTGTAGATGACAGATACCTTCAAATTTTTGGTTTTTAGACATTTTCCGGTTTCCTCACTATATTTTCCTTTACCGCTTTTTGATAGTGGTGATGAAATAATTTACACAAAGTAAAGCAACTGTTTGGGATCAAACCTACGACTTAGGACTCGGAAGTTGCGGTTGTTACTTAACTGCACCGCATCAAAATCCGTTGCGCAGTTTGGAAGATAAACGCGATCAGAAAGGTAGACACGAATAGCGACATTAAAATTATTGACGATATGAATACGACCCACTGTTGACCCACAACCCTGACCCACTGTTGTTCGATTAGCAACCATAACAACTATAAAACAACGACTAAAAGATATCTTCATTTTAACTCACCACTCATAAATATGAAAACAACACGATACCACTGGCCACTCAGACAGACCATATGAATAAAACGATGCCATTAAACAGCTTTAAAAGTTAAATACTTAATCATGCATTTGTGGTATAAGCTGTACGATTTCGATACCGAATGCTCTTTCGAATCGATTATATATCGAATAATTCATTTTATTTATACTCGTTTCACTTTGCGGGTTTGCGGTTCTGCCAAAATGCTTTCGCAAAGAATTGATGTATGAATGAATGGGACAAAAATGACGCCGTAATGGTAGATCATGGATAGACTAATGTGTTTTTGGGAGGAAATAATTTATCACTTGTGCTGGGAATACCTTGAGGCTCGAAGCTAGAAAAATCGGCTAAATATTGTACACAAACTGAAAAAAGTATGCTTAGATGGTTTGGTCATGTTGAGAGGATGAATGAAGGACGACTCACAAAAGGTATTTACAAGGCAGATGTGAGTGGAAACACCGGGAGGGGACGCCCTAGGAGGACATATAGTGACCTTATTGGTGATGTTCTTCAGAAAGGTCAGGTGCGTAGTACTCGCAACCGGCGTGTGTGTATGACCAATTGTATGAACCTTAAAGAGGCAAAAGGAGTGTGTAGAGATCGTAGCAGGTGGCGTTCCGTGGTTTCTGCCTACCCCCATGGGAAAAAGGCGTGATTGTATGTATGTATGTATGTATTGTACACAAAGGGTACCTTAACGAATGTTACAATTTTTTTTTTAAACTTGTTTCTTGAATGGAGGTTAAATATTATAAAAATGGCAATAGAAATACAAATTCTGTTAATATTTCTGCTAATAGGTACCTATTATGGTAGGGACCTATTTTGGTTCTGGGGATACAACCCACGGACAGACAGATGGGCGGACGGACAGCGGAGGCTTAGTTTTAGGGTTCCGGTCGCGTTGGTACACTTTGGGTACGGAACCCTAAGAGTAAGTTGGACGTTTCTATTATAATAATACTAGGGATTGCATGGTATGGTTCTTACGACCTAACACAAAACTGATTATTTTTACTAAATATTAGTTTGTAAAAGAAAATACCTTCAGAAATAAATCCTCAAAATAAAGGTGAAAACCGCATCAAAATCCGTTGCGTAGCTTTGATGAACAACGTGGACAGACAGGCAAACACGCATTGCGACTTTATATTCATGCATTGTAGTGCAAATTCAAGTTCGCTCTGCGCGCTATGGAATGGGCTATACTGAGAATTTCTTTGAAGGAAGGATTAACTAAATCATCCGGAAAAGAACCGGAGTTACCGACATACCTTGCAGAGTAAGCAAGCAGAAGTGGTTGTAGAATGGCCATGTCTGTCAAAAGACTGCGTATCGGCAAGTACAGTGTGGGACGACCCCAGCTAGATGAACCGACGACTTAAAGAAAGTGCTGGGACTGACTGGATGTGGAAGGCGGAGGACAGGGTGTTGTGGCTCAGCTTGGGGGAGGCCTATGTCCAGCAGTGGACTGTGATCGGCTGAGTTGATTGATTACAGTACTCTACCTCTCTCATATAGGCCTGTATTCCAGCAGTGGGAATCTATAGGCTGATTATGGTGGTATGATGAATGATGTATTGATCTGAAATGAAAATTAAAATGTATTTACAAAGCCCATCATAGTTTAAATAAAATAAAAGAGTAACGGCATTTTTTTTTAAATAATTAATGGTTACATTGTGTAACTCTGGCTTTCCATGACTTTATTTTAAATTCAAAATAGGAACAAAAGAACTGCATGAATCCGGTAGCCAGTATATCATTCGATTACCACTGCTCCAAATTCAAAATGTGTTTGTGTATAAAATACGAATCAAGCGACGCAAACATAGCTCTACCTCTTTCTAGCATATCAAATTCACGTTTGTGGGAAAGAGAAGTTTTTTTAGCGTTCAATGGCTGTATGTAATGTCAAAAAGATGGGGAAAACATATTACTTTTGCGATCAGGGTGACGCTTATATATTGTTATTGGCAATTGAATATTATTTACCTACACTGGAATGTTTTTTCTGCATACCTTTGCCTCTTAGGATAGACGTATGTGTACCGTAAAATTGAATATTGCTGGTATCAGTGATAGTTGTTAGTCAATATACAAAAAGAAATATTTCCTTTCACTTTCTAATATCTTGACTGTAAAAGCAAATAAGTGGGTTCTTTGTTTCTTACCTTATACTTAAGTCAGCTAGCCTCATCATCTGCCCAGCCTCTTCCTAATTATATTGAGGTCAGCTTTCAGCGACCCCGAACACCGGCCACACGGGCCTAAAGTGGGTTGGTAGGTATGTCACAAGTCTTAGATACTAAAGTTTATGATATCTTAGTACAGTTTGTATTGTTTAGGTGTAGGTGTACGACTACGGTTTTAAATTTAACAGGATGGCTCTTAGCCTAAAACCAGCAAACCATCCAGACACTTCCAACGATACCTTATTTGTCAAATTATTATAAGTAGAAGTTGTGAGGGAACTGATGAACAAACATACATACAAACCAAAATCATAACTCTTCTTTTTAATCACCGACGCAAAAAGAGGGGTGTTATAAGTTTGAATGCTATGTGTGTCTGTCTGTGGTACCGTGGCTCCTAAACGGGGGAACCAATTTGGGTGTGATTTTTTTATTTGAAAAGAAAGCTTTTTAGCGGTGGTTCTTAAACATATTTTATTAAAACCAGTTCAACCGTTTCGACACGACAACCTTGTGATCAAAACATTACCGAATACTGTTACGTATTGAATTTCAAGGTCCAATATGTATTTTTATTTTAGTTTTTAGAGGGTTTTATTTTGGTCGCAGGTTCTCTAAATTTTTCTTCGCCATAGTCGGGTAATAATGTCGTCATAATCTACACACCAACCCTCACTGGGCCCGCGTGGTAGATTACGGCCCAGTCCTTCTCACCGTGAGGCCAGTATCCCAGCAGTGGGAACGGTGTAGGCTTATTATGTAATCTACATCTTATTTATGAATTACTATCATTTTTGTAGATTATTTTATACTTTTTGAATGTGAGAACATTGTAGACCTGTAGATTATTATATGTTCTATTTCATTAAGTACCCGATACTTGTTGACAAGTTTACACTGTCCTCCCATACCTCTTTTTTTTTGTTTTTTTTTTTTTTTTTTCAGGATGGGAAATCATCAAATGACTTCTCCCGCTCTGGGCGGAGCGGGAGGGCGTGTCAGACTTTTACTGACTAAAACCCACCCGTGTTCCATCAGTTGCCCATGTGCCAGGGTCACGGTATCTCTTTCGAACAATCACGCGACCCCGGCAGGCATCGGTCCTAGTAGACCCCTACACTGCTGCTGACATCTCTTTGAGGCGCGCGTGGAACACTGCGCGCCGTCGACCCGAGCTTGGTCCTTACCGGGCGGCGAGCTACCCATTGCTCGCCACCCGCAAGCTCGCGCCTACGGTGGCCGGGAGTCCGCAATCGACTCCCGACGCCCGGGGCGTCTCCTCCTGCGGCGGCTAGGGACGTGAGGGCGCAGAGACTGCCACTCCCTCACGCGCTCCGCCTCCTCCTTCGCGAGCATT
This sequence comes from Aporophyla lueneburgensis, assembly GCA_932294355.1. Taxonomy (NCBI): domain Eukaryota; kingdom Metazoa; phylum Arthropoda; class Insecta; order Lepidoptera; family Noctuidae; genus Aporophyla; species Aporophyla lueneburgensis. Next base: position 25,878,095 of record OW028751.1, on the reverse strand, counting down.
ACTGCTTCGCAGAAGGAGGTGACGGCTTCCCATTCCCTCTCGCTCTGTACCATGGCTCGCACCAGGGCCGGATGCGAGAGGTCGCCGCCGCCGATCGCCTCCACGAGGACACGACGGTGCTCCGCCCCTCCCATACCTCTTAACACTGTAATTTGAAACCCTTGTTAAAACCAATTATTTTTAAACAAGTAACCGGGGAGTTCCTTGCCGGTTCTTCTCCATAGGAATCAACAAATTGGAACCCTGCACCTAGCTTCTGACGTTTTATAAGTACTCTTGTAGGTTTATCTATCTATCTAACTAGCCTGTATTGTCCCACTGCTGGGCAAAGGCGTCCCTCTCCCTTTTCCACAGAATTCTGTCTTTTGCTGGTACTGGACTTTCGGTAGGAGTCAAACTCGTCCCGCCATCTTCGTCTTGGCCTGCTACGATGTCGCCGACCGATTCATGGGACCCAATTGATGGTTTGACTTTCAGACCTTATAAGGAACACAACACTGCGCGCCAAAAGCAAGGTGTCGCCCAGAAAGCTGCCCAGCTCAAGCTGAACTGGGACGGACATGTCTGATGACAAATGTGGGTTTACGTGAAATATTTTAATTTTGATTTTTAACCGACTTCAAAAAGGAGGAGGTTATCAATTCGGGTGTTTATATATATATATATATTTTTAATGTATTTTCAGTCATAACTCTGTCATATATAAGCGGATTTGCAAAATTCTTTTTTTGTTCGAAAGGGGTTTATTTCGAAATGGTCCCATATACATTTCATATAGATCTGATGATGAGTTCCGGAGACAGACACCGGAACTCTTTAAAAAATGACAGCAAATCAACCGCGATTTCTGCTATCGCATAAATATGCATTGTTTGTTTGGAATTAGTGCGGGTTAGATGCCATAACTAAAAGAAAAACGTTTTTACAAAAAAAAAAAAAAAAACAACCGACTGCCGAAATTAAAGTTATTTTTCACTTTGTAGTGTTTTTAAGGAAGTCGGTTTATATGAAATATTTTAATTTTGATTTTGACACACTCCAATAGTTGACCATCTGCTGAATCCGAATCGTACCGAGGGCCTCGTTCCCCCAAGTTCACAACAACGCAATTCCTGTTCCCCCCAGTGCAAAGTTGGGAGCGATTTGTACGCACCAACTAATTTGTTGGTTCCTGTGTTTGAATCCGAGCGAGATATTATTATTTGTTTTGTTTTTAAGGTGATGATATAAGTAAATGGAATGTGGGTGAGTAATGGGCGTATTTATATGGTTGTATTATATTAATTACTGTATGTAATCGTTTATTTATTTATTTAACCATTTATGTACACACTAGAATATGATAGAAAATTGGTAGAGAGGTGATGCTTATTTCTATAGAAATCTCTTCCAGCATACCCACGATAGGAGACAAGATAAAAATATGTAGACAGCGTGCGTAAGAGTAAAAGAGAAAATAAAATACATATAATAAAAACCATTCACTTAATAAAACACAACAAACACTTATACTTTTCTTTTTTCTTTATTTCCAGTCTTAAAATACGAGCGTGAAAGGTTATCGTAAAAACAGTATTTACTTTTAACGTTGCAACTTTATTCAGGAAAACTCTGATTGTTAAGCAGATAAAATGACTTTTATTAGAGGAATATCTCATTATGTTTCTACTAATAATAATGACTTTATTCAATTGCTTCTGGTCATTATTCCAGTGAAAGTGATGTTCAACAATGTATATCATTTACATTGTTATCGAAAATATACAGAAATCACATAGCAAATCTTGTGTTGTTAAAACGTACGATACTTTAACGAGTAGCTACGCGCGTAGCAATCGTAGCGCTGATGATGCTACGGCGTAGCCACTTGTAGTAATAGCGTAGCCCCACTTACTATCACTACGTAGTATAAAACAGAGTCACTTCTCTCTGTCTGTCCCTATACAAGATATGCTTAGATTTTGATGTGATTTTTTTTAATAGATAGAGTGATTCAAGAGGAAAGTTTATACATATACCTAATACGCGGCCGCGAAGCCACTGGCAATAGCTAGTACGTTATACAGTTAACAATTATCAACTGTGCCATACAAAACTTCAATACCCACTCGACCCAAACGTATGGGAGAGCTGATCACTCTCTCACGATTACGATAGACAATGTGATATCACATTTGGATTGACATTTGGAAGGGACTAGTTAACAATCTCAATTATATTCAATGTAGACTGGTTTCTTGTTTTTTGTCACCGCAATAATATCCTAATACCGAAGTTGTTACCGTTCAAAATACATTGGACTCGTTACAAAGCCTTTTTAGACCAAAATTTTCTTACTTTCACCACACAATTTTCACCTTTTTTTTTCATAAAAATGTTCTAATTAAAACAAGATGTCTCTAGATTTGCTGAAACTTTTTCATTTACCAAATTGTTCCTAAGCTGCTGTGAAGTTTGTAATTAGTTTGTGCTGCGGTACCTACTTTTAGTAGATTTTGTTATTATTTTATCAAATTAGTAGGAAAAACAATGTGTTGTTTGGAATCAGTTTTCTAACTAGAAGGGTTGTTTTTTCTTGTTGTTGTTTTAATTTTTTTTTGATAATACATTTTTTTTAAATTTGCGTACTTCTGTATTCACTAAATATCTATACTATAATATATAATCTATACTTAATATTATAAAGCTGAAGAGTTTATTTGTTTGTTTGGTTGAATGCGCTAATCTCAGGAACTACTGATCCGAATTGAAAAAATATTTTTGTGTTGGGTAGCCTATTTATTGAAAATGGCTAAAGGCTATATAACATTACGCTACAATGAAAAGGAGCGGAGCAGCAATGAAAAATGTACAAAAACTGACAGGCACTTCGATGCGACGGGAAGGGTCACGGGAGCAAAAATTTGACGCGGAGGAATTCGCGGTCAGAAGCTAGTTATATATAAGCTTACATAATTAAATTAATAATATGTACAGACGCCAGCGCATAAAGCTACTACAATCTATCAAATGTCTTAAATAGGTTTTCAACTTTATCCCTAAAGTATTAGGTTCAAGATTGATTGGGAAAATTTGACAGTTTCGGGTACCTTAATGTGTTCGCGTTTGTACATTCATATAAAGAAATGAGATAAAAAAATCATAGGGCATCAAACAATTCGTGCGCATAGCTGTCAACAGGAAAAGTGCCCTAAAGCATGGTAGGGTTGCCATGATCTATGGCGATGCTGAATCTATATCCAAAAACCCAGCCCTTCTGGTTATGTAAAGAATCGACAGAACTTGAGCAAACTTCTACCGTTTATGTCTAAGAGAAGAGGAAAACTGAGGTTTTAGTCAGAAGAACTTAAAGTCAAAGTAAAAAAATAGAATAAATTGCAGTTGTCCCTTTCAAAAGATAGTTTAGGAGAAGGATGGGAAAGAGATTCGATATAACTCCCCGTTCTCTCCAAATGGGATGGACAGAATAAGGCAGCCACAGATACTATACAAACCCTCGATGGGGAAATGCTCTCGAGTATAAAAATGTTTCTTAATATGTTTTCCTGAATGATCACAATTTAAGAGAATATACATTACTAGCTTCTGCCCGCGACTTCGTCCGCGTCAAATTTTTGCTCCCCTGACCCTTCCCATCGCATCGAATTGCCTGCCAGTTTTCGTCCATTTTTCGTTGCTGCTCCGCTCCTTTTAATTGTACCGTGATGTTATATAGCCTATAGCCTTTCTCAATAAATAGGCTAATCAACACAAAAAAAAAATCAATTCGGACCAGTAGTTCCTGAGATTACCGAGTTCAACCAAACAAACAAATTCTTCAGCTTTATAACATTATTAAGGATAGACAAAGATGAACTTCATATGTTTAGCCTGAACATATTCAAAGAAAATGAACACAAAACACACATAACTCCAGAAATAGAAAATTGGCAAAATCGCATTAGTGAATTGAAAGAGTGACAATGCCAATTTAGGTCAGTTATAGTACGCGAGCTGAGACGTTGCCGCTTTTCTTAAAGGCGCGTTTACACGAAAAACTTAAATTGTTCAACTCTCGATAAATATGAACTCAAGACATTATCAAGCTAGTTAGCGATTATTGCTATAGATAACACAAGGTTGAGCAACTGAGTGTAAGAGTTAACTGAATGAACTGATCATTCGCTTACTCGGTCAACTAAATTGCGCGATTTTTCACGATTTACGGCATTTCTACGGTTGTATAATACAATAATAATTTATTTATTAACAACAAAAATATTAACATTACACCAGCCACATTGCGTAAAAAAATGTTAGTAGGTTATAATGAAAATAAATGGCATCACTTGTAGTCAAACTATATGAACCTGTATAAATGTTAATTGTTATAGGTTTTTGTAATTAATTATATATAATTGAGCAGTGATGGTTCAGTGGTAATAGCCTCAACTTATGCGTTGTAAGTTTTTGGTACGAACCCAGACAGTCAGTTTAGTTTGTTTAAAATTATGTTATTTCCACTGCTTTCAATATGGTGAAGGAAAACATCGTAAGAAAACCCGCACGTCCCAGAACCAAAAATTCAGAGACATTTGACATCTACTAACCCGCACGGAGCCTGCGTATTAGGTTTTGGTCCTCTCACTCTCAGAGAGAGAAGGTCTGTGTTCTTGCAGTGTGGGAAAATGATATGCTGATTATGTTTATAATTGCCGGGGAATTGCGTAACGTGTGTGTCTGTGTTAGCCTGTATAAATTGATGGTATAAAAACTTTTTTTTTGCGGCAGCTTTTTGTAATCAACCTCCTCGACCATCTCTAGCTGTATCACTGCCAGGCTAAGGCCTCCTGCAAATACCCTTTACTATGTACAATAATCATTCCTCATGTTAACCGTAGTCACTTAAGGCAAGAAGCTTTCTTACGCGTAAGAATTATCTTTTTATAATATCAGTTGCATCGGGCAGGTCAACGGTCAAAAGGTTGCCGACTGCTTAACTGGGCTTGACTATGGGTGCCTCAATAAGTCAAGGCTTAAAAACCTCCTTTCTAACCAAATCATCAATCACACAGTCGGTCCACATAAACTAGTCCTTGTATAATTGCTCCAAAAATTACTCGTGTGCCCACACCTCAAGGGTTATACGCCGCCGATCTTTGGTGAGTGGTTCAAGTGGAAGTAACGTGGGTATGGCTGCTGATTGGATGACGTACCCCTGACGTACCTATACATAGGTACCTGTTTGAGTGTGTAGTTGGGTTTACGTTTCTACACGTGGTAAGCCAATTTACCTACGTAAGCTGATATTTAGGATAAACATTGTGGGGAAAAGTATCTCACTTTGTTAAAATGTTAATGAAATGTTGAGTAATAACTCAACATTTCACTAACATTTAAGACGGAAGATTTTTTTATCGATTGACTGATCGTCGGATTATACCTACTATTTTTTCTACTGGAACGGGTTTATTTCTAAAATAAATACCTTGACACTTGACAAACATATACTTTTTTCGATATATATATTACTAGCTTCTGCCCACGACTTTGTCCGCGTCAAATACTTGCTCCTTGACCCCTCCCGTCGCTCGCATCGCAGCCTGCCAGTTTTCGTCCATTTTTTGTTGCTGCTCCGCTCCTTTTGATCGTAGCGTAGTGTTATATAGCCTTCCTCAATAAATAGGCTACCCGAATCAAAAATAATTTTTCAATTCGAACCAGTAGTTCCTGAGATTAGCGCGTTCCACCCCCATTTTAGGGAAGTGGAGGGTTAGAAAGAGACAAGAAACGAGCCTATGTCACTGTCCATCCCTTCAACTATCTCCACATATTTATTTGATGAGTGCAAAAGAATCAGATGATAGGTATTTTAATGCAATAATTATATCATCATCATTATCATTTCAGCCGTAAGACGTCCACTGTTGGACTCAGGCCTCTCTCAATTTGGGGGGCTTTGCCATAATCGCCACGCTTGGCAGGCGGGTTGGCGATCGCAGTATGGTGGTAAAATGCATAGAGAACGCTGCTGCCCATTCTCTAGTAAACCCCTAGGTCGCCTTTTACGACACCCAGGGGAAGAAATGGGGTGGTGTTATTCTTTACGTCAGGCACCACACGGTGTTAATTATATGTGCTAGAATATCATAATATTTATGAGCACATTTCAGAAGATTGGTAACAAAATATTTTTACATAAAGCATCTATTCCCATTTTGCCAAACTAATATCACGAGTTACATAATTTTAAAATGATTTAATCATTACACTGTTATGAAAAAAGTTTTCTATTTCATTACACGTTTCCTTGTATGAAAATGCCTTACCATGCAAAGTCTCAACATTATTTCCCAAAAAAGAAAACAAAAAATACTTGCAAACAACAAAAAAGAAAGTGACAAAGTTTGTATATAATATCCATAATATGCTGCGATACAGATCAAGATTAATGATCGGCGTACACTTTCAGAAAGTAGGAGTGAAAGCGAGGGAATGTATCAAGATTATTATTCAAGATGTTCACCGTATTGTATCGAGTTTGGTGCCATATTTATTATGTTACGAGGGCAAAATGGAGAATTAATTTGAAGAGAACTTATTCACCTGTTTATCTTGAGGTTATTGAAGGTTACAGGAGGTCAGAGAGCGGTCGCTCTATGTTAAATACTGATATTCAGCTGCATCCGTTTAGACTGAAAGCCACTTCAATACACTTGGGAAAAGGCTAGGTATATGACGATGATGATAGTGATAGAATAGAAATTGGCACTCACTTAAAATATTAATCGAAAAGATATTATAAAAAAGAAAATGAGTGAACATTTAATCTACGAGATAATTTTAGACATTCAGTGAACCTTGGTGTTATCTAGAGAAAATGTGTTAGCAAACAATGGATTCTTATTCTCAATAATGTGTTCTAACTTATTAATACGACGGTTTTTTTTTTGGTTAAACACCACACTTTAAATCTTCTGATATCTCATCGTTCAGGCGTAAAAATCTATAAAAGACCTAAAATAAAAACATGGGCAGTCATCTATCTACAAAAGAACAGAAATACTAATCATGACATAAGATTTCCTCCGAGCAAAAATCACCCCACGCACGAAGAACATTTCAAATCAAAAATAAAACTCCCACACTCAGTATTCACCTTCACCAATCCATCAGTTACACATTACTTTAGTGTACAAGCAGGCACCAATGTATACAATAAGCACCGAAGCACAGACCAATCAGCTTGATCCAGCGCACTGATTGACGCTCAATCAAGTACTTCCGAATTGAATGCAGTTGCCATAGTGATTGGCAATCTGTAGCTTAACGACCGAAACATGTGTCCTAGAGATGATTGTAAATCTGATTTTGGAACTAAATCATCAGTCCTCTGCCTTTATTCCAATTTTTATGAGGACGGTGCAACATATATTTTTTTTCATACTTCTCTATTAGTCGTGATCTCCGTAGTCATCGATATTCTTAAAACTCACGTTCTCAAAACTTTCCTCACATCATTTTGAAACTACATGACAGAAGGAAATTTTGTTAGCAACATTGTGCCCCACTGCTAGCAAAAGGCTCCCCCTTTTTCCTTCCAAACTTCCCTGTCTTGTGAGTTTTTTGGCCAAGTTGGCCCCGCAAAGCTTATCAAATCGTTACAACACCTTCGCCGTGGCCTACCTTGACAGCGATGTCCTTCCTTAAGCGTCCAGTGAGTAATGATCTTTGCCCATCTCTCCGTGTGCATTCGAGCGTCGTGTCCTGTCTTCTTCTTCTGCCTCAGCCTGACTATTTTTCTCCAACATACGCAACTTGAGTAATGGAGCGTGGGTTGGAGTTTCTCACTCGTGACCTTGAAATAAAACCCTAAAAGATTTTTTTTCATTTCGAATCAGAAGTTTCTGAAATAGCGCGTTCCACCAAACCAACTCTTCAGCTTTATAATATTAAAGTATAGATCCTTTCAAGCCCTGCTTACCCCCTAACTTTACACTAAAACAACAAACACTCGTTGTCCCTTTAAGTAATATGTTTGTACAATAATAACCCTTATACGTGCAGGTGGCACAAGTTTTGTCATCAAAACGTTTATAGGTATCTAGGGGCGTCCAAATTGTCAACAAATGCCTATCTTCATACGTCACATAGACTAGGCGTTTGCTGTGGTTTTGTTGAATACAATAATTTCATCTATACAAATATTATAAAGAGTATTAATTATATTCGCAGAGTTTATTATTATTTTTTATTTGTATAGTTAGTATTATATTTATAATCGGCGGGGATATCTCTGTAACTGCCAGTCAGAATTGAAAAAATCTTTTTGCATTTGATTGCCCAATTTTTGAGTAAGGTTATAGGCTATTCAGCATCACGCTAAGATTCTAAGGAGCCGAGCAAAAAGAAAAAATGGGATGCGACGCGGCGGGTCGGGCCATCATTTTAAGCCAACGAAGTCGAAGGCGAAGTGCTAGTTTATCTATATTTCCTGCGTAAAGCCAGTTCTCTTCTGCCAGGGTCGCAAGAGTTACCGTGGCCCTGGCATATGAGCAACTGAAGGATCACGGGGGTCGTGGGTTTTAGTCAGTAAAAGCCTGACACGCCCTCCCGCTTCGCCCAGAGCGGGAGACGTCATTTGATGACTTCCCACCTACAAAAAAAAGGCAATTCTCTACGTCTTTCAATATGTTTTTATTACATAAGGTGAACGGCCTCTTTATTCTACAGATTGCAAGCACTACCACCGAGAATAAGGCCCTGAGTTCAATTCCCAGTTCGGACATTTTAATTGGGTTTTTCCATTAGGAATTTGACAGTAGCAGTCCATGAACTGGATTTGTAAACAAATGACGTCAATATAGTTTCGCCGCCTATTACATGGGACTTAAACATAACTGGCGAAATGTGGGTGTAGGTACTATAGGTAAACCTCTGCTTAATCCTTTGGGGATTATAGTCGTGATGTTATGTTATGTGGGTAGAGATAATATCAGGCAGATTACGTGGTTACGATCGTCTTTAGACACCTACAATAACAAGGGTTATACCGATGCATTGCAAACTTAAACAGTAACACTGTATGTGCCATGTGCTATTAAAAGTCCATTTATACATCTTATTAGCTTTTGCAAGCGACTTCGCCCGTTTACATATAGGTAAACCTTTCTCTTGAATCACTCTGTCTATTAATAAAAACTGCATTAAATTTCGATGTGTAGTTTGAGCAAAGCGTACAGACAAAGGAAGCGATGTTTTATACTATGTAGAGAAGAATCAAAAAACATTTAACAAAAAAAAAAAAAAAACAACCGACTTCCTTAAAAAAAAACACTGCAAAGTCAAAAATAACTTTAATTTCGAAAGTCGGTGTCTAAGGATCTGTATTTAAGGTTTTTTGCCACCGACTTCCGAAATTAAAGTTATTTTTGACTTTCTAGTGTTTTTTTTTTAAGGAAGTTGGTTGTTTTTTTTTGTTAAAAGTTTTTATTTTTAACTTTTTAGTTATGGTAGATACCCCGCACTAATCTAATCGCGTTATTCGTTCATTTGTCACGCAAATACTTAATGCAAATTTAAGACTTATATGGTTTTCACATGGATCACATTTTCCGAATGGAACCAAATTAAAATGGAACCATTCGGAAAGCACCAGCTTTCAAATAAAAAAAGAATCATCAAAATTGGTTCACCCAGTCAAAAGTAATGAGGAACATAAAAAAAAAATTAAAAAAATACAGACGAATTGATAACCTCCTCCTTTTTTTGATGTTGGTTAAAAATAAATAAATGTTTTTGGGTTTAATCTTGGAACATTGATACACAAAAACCAATGGTAATAATTATCTGAAGGTAATTTTACTTTTTATAAGGTCATCATCTGCTTAGCCTTTTTCCAACTATGCTGAGGTCGGCTTTCTGTGTAACCGGATGTTACAATACTTGTTATATAGTACTAGCTTTTGCTAGCAGCTTCGCCCTCGCGGAGGTCGGAAATTATCCCGCGGGAACATACTACCGGAATAAAAAGCCTATGTCCTTTCTCAGGCTCTAAAATATCTGTGTAGCAAATTTTATTTAAATTGGTTCAGTAGTTTTAGCAGGAAAGCAAGACAGACAGACAGACAGACAGAGTTACTTTTGCATTTATAATATTAGTGTGGATTTGTAGAAACACAAGGGATACGAAAAGGGCCACCAATGATTCAATTCCGTAGTAGTTGCAATGAATAAATATGACATTTGAAAAAGTCATAGTAAAAGTCAATGTAGTTATGTAAGTAACATAACTACATTGACTTTTACTATGACTTTTTACTACCAATTAGATCACGGATAATTCCATTGGAAATTCGTCCCATATAAAGTAAATTCCTTTGTCCATCCTCAAATTACCAGGAAAACAGTAAAGTTAGCTATAAATAAAGTACTTGAATTAAATAGACAGACAGACGCACAATAAGCAACTGAATAGTTGACAAAAGGTCGTATAAACACTCACAGAAGTGCTACCTAGCTTTCATATATTACTTCAAGAGTTCGTGACGTCATCTACCCTCTCAAACGAATTGATGCCCTGGGAATCTAATATAAAGTGTTTTTTTGTCTGTAGGTATAACCTGAAAAGAAAGGAACCGTTTTGACAAGTGAAATCGTTTTGGAATCTTAAAGTGTAGTTTACGTTAGGTATGAAGATTAATAGGATGATTTGGATCTAGGATTTTGAGTTTGAGCGCTATTCAAGGCGCTGCCTAAAGGTAAGACAGCATGAAACGTTCAGCTTTTTGTCTTACAGTTAGGCCTAGGTGTAGTTTAGCAAAAAGTATTTTTCGTCGCATATTTGAAGATTGAGAATTTTCACCGTAAACAATCATATTTTAATTAAATTTTAATAAAGGGAATTAATCCAACTTAAATTGAACTTAAAAATGATTTCACTGAACCATGCATTTATTTAATAATTTAATCAAAACTCCAAAATTGCTTGTATTTTGGTGGTCATTCGCTTCAATAAAATTGCTATTTTGAACCTTATTTTTTGCCGCGATGTGCTATTGTCTAACACCTAAAAAAGCTTCTTATCTTACCTCAATTCAACGAATTCGTTTTTAAATGTCACGTCACGTCTCGCCCTAAGGGTTCGAACTACTTTCTTATTTACGATTTTAGTTTCACAGTCCGTAAATAATGATAGGTCTCAAGTGATAGGTTGAAAGAGGTCACATAGGAGGACTTTACCACCGAATAATATATGATGTCTAGCGCCAATAGAGACATTTAGACACATATGAATGAAGAGCATTGTCTAGGGTTTCAAAATACGTATAATCTGCTAATAATGTTCCCAGTGTTGGGACATAGCCCTCCTCGGGGCTGTGATCCACCACGCAGGCTTAGTGTCGGTTTCTGGACGTCACGAATTTTTCATTCCTGCACGCGTAGCATGACCACCGTAGAAATGGGTTTTGTCGACGGAAGAATAGACAAAATTACAGACTTTAGAAAGATTTGTACCGTTTTATGCTGGCGTAGCATGGCAATTCTATCTCTATTGTACCAAGAATGACGTGCTGGACATGCCAGTTTCTTCATCGTTTTGAGAGCGGCGGTGATGAAATATATAATACCAAGTATAGCGGCTATCTAGGTTCGGACAATCTACAACTTTTAAGTCAGAATCGATACCACTAGGCAACGTCTGCTTTAATTTAATTTATTAGGGACAAAAACAGTTACATGTAAGAGCAATACTAATAGCATTCGAGATCTAAAAACTATTTCCCTTTTCAAATCCCGAGTAAAAGAGCACTACCTTTCCTCATAATTGTGTGTATTTATATATATATGTATACGTATTTATTTGTATATTTTAGCTTTATGTATTTATTTAAGTATATGTTAATTTCTTGCATTATATATGTATAAGTATAATTTAGTTTAAGACTTCACATATTCATATCTTCTCTTCTTGTTTTCACACACTATTGTCTACATTTCTTTTTCATTTCTCCTTTCGCAGGTCTGCTGGAAGAAATTTCTTAAGAAATAAGCAGTACCTTTGTACTCAATTGTATTAATATGCCTTATCACTCTGTTTTTTTACTGTGTGTACATAAATAATAAAATAAATAAAATAAATAAATAAATAAATACAAAAAACCCTTAACTTAGAATTACAAACATGTAACCCACACCACTGTCCACATATTAATAAAAAGAATAAAAAGAAGTGAAAGACAATATAAACAAAGAAAAATATGCGTGTGATAGCTATAACATAAAATAATTTAAACTCCATTAATATTACCCCATTTTAGACAGTATATTTATAACCTTTTTCTTGAAAAGTTGGTTTGAGAGAAGGAATATGTCCAATTCCATAAAGTAAATGTTGTATGCCTCTATAGGGCGACGAAGGGGCGCACGTTCTTCGGCGTTGGTTTTGCACATGTCTGTGTAGAACAGTCGAGGCACGCGCACTCCCCGTTGGATAACAGTTCTAGGCACTATGTAGCGTAATTTATTTACTAAGTGAGGACAATCGAACCTAAAAATATGTATTTATCACTTCTTGTGTTTGTACGCCCAGATCTTTTAAACTACACAACGGATTTAAATGCGGTTTTCGTCAACAGAAAGAGTGATTCAAAAGGAATTTTATACGTAATTAGCTTCTGCCGCAGCTTCACCTGTGTGGTTGTCGAAAAATATTCCACAGAAGCGTACTACCGGGATTAAAAGTACCCTATGTGTTAATCATGGTAAAAAATTTCTTATCGCACTGCTTGCTTTGTCTTATCCGACCCAGAGAATAAAAAGTTTCACAGGAAATTCAACCCCCTATTTCACCCTCTTAGGGATGGAATTACAAAAAATCCATTCTTAGTGGATACCTACTCTTCACAAAGAACACATTCTGCAAATTTCATGTTTCTAGGACCAGCGGTTTAGGCTGTGGTTGATATATCAGTCAGTCAGTCACTCAGGACTTTGAATTTTATGTATATAGATATGCGGGCGAAGCCACTGGCAAAAGCTAGTAGGAAATATAGAGAGTAGAGAAGTTCAAATACAATTTTGATATCCATTGATCGAGTTTGCGTGCCACTTCGTCTACATGGTACTCGATCTCGGAAGAATATTTATTTAAGTCTTTGGGACTAGGGCCTCTTGAAATATTCAGAGGCGCGTTGCGTTGCTATCATGAAATATATCAAAATCTGTCATAGGAGCTTCTCAGAAATCATATATTATTAAGAATTAGGTAACACTTACAGTATTGCGTTGCTTTAATATACGAAATAATCATAATTTTCCTATCCTTTTGTATTGGTAAAAACCTTTGTCAAGGCAATAGTTTTAGGTACCTACTAATTTCAAGCTCACGTATATTTTCCATGGGGGTTGGCAGAAACATCAAAACAACAAGGTAGTACTCTCTACAGCTTTTCCCGTGACGTTCCGCGTATCATCATGTGCGCAACTTTTTCCTTACCATGTTGGCATCGACCTCCAGTCTAACTAGGTGCAGTTAAATACCAGTATTTTACATAGAGCGATCGCCTAACCGACCTCCGAAAACTAGTATCTGGGTAATACGATACCCCTTGGTAAGACTGGTTTCGGGCTTCTGCAGACTCGTAACAACTGCCGAAGATCCTCTAATGACAACCGGAACCAACAGGTTCACTCACGGCTTCACTACATAAAAAAAATATGTCAAAATGTGTAGGTAAGAGTAGTTAGACAGAAATCATAGAGCAGTTCCAAGAATACTACTGTCTCCTTCCAGTTCAGATAAATGCGATCGAAAATTAAATCTAGCATTCACATTTATTTGCTGGTGTAAAAATTAAAGCGGCCAAGCCGGACTCGTACGCAAAGGGTTCCGTACTGCCGTGCAATATTTAACAATATTTTTATTTTAAACGTCTAAATAAATACGTTTCTTGTATGGGACCCACTTCTATTTTGTAACCCAATGCCTCCCTTTTCCTTTTTCACATAATAATGTCTTCTGCAAATGGCCAGTCTTTTCGTAAGGAAGCTCGTCAAGCCATCTTTAACTAGGTATCGTGCGTTTAGTGGGACACAATCGGTGGCTCAGTTTCTTAGCACAGATTTATTTTCTGTTCAGTTTTATTTTAAACTTTATTTTATTTTTGTTGTTGTTGTAGCAGCCAGTGGAGCTCACACTGTGAATTTTACGTGTCTACCTGCCAAGATTAAAAAATACAGCCCTGTGACAGAAATGGATGGATGAACCACGTAGTCTTTGAAGAATTCCATTGGCACACTTTGAGCACAGAACCCTAAAAAGAAAAATGGCCGTTCAGTTTCCAGCTCACTCAATAGAGACTTGTTTCACCAGATTCCTGTTAGAATGTCTTCGATATTTTTTAGTGTCGTTAAGAAGATTCCCGGTTTTATGTATGTTTTATTGGGCACTTTTATTTAATGGTCAATGGAATTGTTACGATTGTGGAACGTGACGCGAGTATGTCTTTATAGGAATTAGATCTTTCTTTGCTTCAGTGTTTTGAGTTCATTTTCGTTTGTTGGGTACTTATCGATCAATGAAATGCAGTGTAATGTAATCAGATTTTGCGAATGAATGAAAGCTAAAACCGATAAAATAGTAATATTTAGTTGGGGCGTGTGGCTAAGTGATAGCAGCCGCACGGATCGATCAATCAGGTTAAGCTACCCTTGCCACGGTTGATTCGTGGATGGGTGACCATCTTCACATACCAAGACCTTTCCATGCCTCAGAAAACACGTTAAGCTGTTGGTCTTACCTGTCATTTGCAGCTCTTCGACAGCGGTTACGGGTCGTCAGAAGCCCGAAAGTCTGACAACCAGTCTTACCAACGGGTATCGTATTACCTGGTAACTGGTTGTGGCGGTCACACAGGCAGTCACTAAATGTAAAATACTGGTACTCAGCTGTTTCCGGTTAGACTGGAAGCCAACCCCAACATAGTTGGGGAAAGGCTAGGCAGATGATGATAGTAAATATTTGGTGTCTTTGCCATTTTATCTATAAAAACAGTCTGTGGATAATGAATGTGGAGGAGATCCTTCACATTTATTATGCGCAGAGTCCAGTTGTGAAACTCTCTGCCTGCGTCAATATTCCCTTCTACGTTTAACCAGTCTGCCTTCAATACAGTGAAAACTCCATCATACATTTAGCTCATACTTGTCTTAATCTAATAATATACAAAGTCTAACTGTAAGAATTGGGGGGCCTGGTGACCCGTAACACAGGTATTCAATACCTTCTTCGGGCACCAGTCTCTCACAAATGTTATTATATATTTTTAATTAGTTTAAGCACTTTATGTACCAACCTGCAACATTTGTGATGAGAAAATAAATTTAATTTTATGTTATGTTAATACCAGTGAAGAGGCAACTTCTGGGCCTCATAGACAGATGGTTCTTCCATAGAGCTCATGCATCACTTTCCATCAGGCGTGATTGAAGTCAAGAGCAGAGTCGCCGTTCAGCAATAAAAAAGAATCAAAACAAAGAGTTTTCTATCCTTCTAGTTTGTTCGACTAGTTTCGGTCAGTAACAAAGATCATTAGCATCATCATCATTCAGCCGAAAGACCTCCACTGCTGGACATAGACCTCCCCAAATTTGGGATGGTTGGCCATAATCGCCACGCTTAGCAGGCGGACTGGCGAACTCAGTGTGGTGGTAAAATGCATAGAGAACGCTGTTGCATACTCTAGTAAGTCCTTTAGCCACCTCTTACGACACCCACGGGCAGAAATGGGATGTTGCTATACTTTTTTTTTTCGCCGTATGGAAACACCCATACGGCGTATCCCGTGGGCGTATCCTCCCGCTTTATCCTGAACAGGAACCCACCGAAGCACGTCCATGCCCGGTGAGAACCTGCGTCAGGCGGAAGGTGAGGACACCGTGGCGCCTCTCTATCCAATGTTGCTATACTTTACGTCGGGTACCACAAGGAACATTCACATATCAGTTATAATCATTCCTTGAGTAGAAATCTTATTACATACATCAAAACACTAAAAACCTCAATACCATTTCCGATCAATTGATAATTGAATCCCCGACAGATCGCATCAATAAATGCCAGGACTTCGTCTTTGACGCTATCTAATAAACCGTTCCGAGCCGGGACGGGAATTCTTTAAGCTGCTGAAACCGGTACGGCTTCGGAACGATTCAATTAAGTGTCGGAACTGCCGCTCAGGGGACATGTGTGTTGTGGTGTTTATATGTAGGTGCTCTGACAAGTTCTGCGTCTATAAGTTCAAAAGATCGAATCAATGACTGGATGGCAGCTGCTTTGTAAAGAATTATGGGTTTAAACCCATAATTCTTTACAAAGCTTTACCCAGTTGACGGGATAAGTTCCAAAATGGTCACACTGAAAAGATAAAAGTTTCTTGGTAGTTCAAAACTATATCCATGAATCATCATCATGAGATGATTTCAGTCAAACCGGCTACAGTTGCATACCAGTATTTTAGATAAAGCGACTGCTTACCTGACCTCTTCAACTCAATTAAAGGGTAATAATACAATACCCAGTTGCCATTACCCATATTGGGCCAGTTGGCCGCACGTTGGCCGCGACTTGCAAGTCGTGAGTTCAAACCCAAGCAGGTGCATTGCTTAGTGTAAATAATTTCATCGGGACTGCTCTCAAAATGGTAAAGGAAAACATTGAGAGGAAACCGCCATGTCTTAGAACCAAAAATTCGAAGACAGTGACATCTACCAATGCACTGGGCCCGCGTGGTGGATTATAGCCCACTCTCTCCCTCCCAAAAGGAGGCCTTTTTTTTTTTTTTTTGTTTTTTTTTTTTTTTTTTCAGGATGGGAAATCATCAAATGACTTCTCCCGCTCTGGGCGGAGCGGGAGGGCGTGTCAGACTTTACTGACTAAAACCCACCCGTGTTCCATCAGTTGCCCATGTGCCAGGGTCACGGTATCTCTTTCGAACAATCACGCGACCCCGGCAAAAAGGAGGCCTGTGTTCCCAATAGTGGGAACATTGGAGGCTGATGATGATACCCGTTCGTGGAGTTCGTTGTTCATCTTTCGGGTTTCTGACGTTAAAGATCGATGAATAACAGCAATGATATTTTAGTCTACTTGGTGTTCAAAATATTTAATTTAAATCATCGATCAAATCTTTATCTATCTTCGCATGTTAATAATTATTATTTGGTAGGTATCCACTTTAATGCGTTTTGTCTCTGAGGCAAATTTCAGAGACGAAACAATATATTATATCCACCTTCCATTTTTGTTACAATACGCGTAATATATTGCTCTGACTCCCGCTATATGCTGACATAACCTACAACCAAAGAATAATAAAACTGTATAGAAGCGATGAGGTACTTTCTTTTCTAGTCTCCGTTCTGTAAGAGGATGTGGGCAGTAATACACTAACCTGCCTCGATGGAGCATGGTGGCTGCCACATGTCTTTGAAGTTTTGCCCAAAACCAATATTGTCATTGATCGAACGTATAAGGCACTGCCTGGCAAGCAATTCTCTGGCTTTTAAAATAATTTGTGGAGGCATATACATCGCTAGATGCGAACTACGCAGCATAGTCACGTCATGCAAAATCCTGCATCGTGCAAGCAGAGCGTTCCATAAGTAGCGCGACTTATGCAACGTCCCGACATCATTCATAACAGCTGTTTGGTCAGCGGATCCTCTCTTTGCTGTAGAGGATGAGTGAGCTATACCCTCCGTTTCCCACAGTTCTATAAACTTTCTTGTTCTATTCTCAGTCTCAAACTGTCAAAAGTTATTTTTTTTATGACAACGTTTCGTACGTTTTGTAATCTTTTGGTTCTGTCCGTAACACACTAGCAATCATAATCTAAATATTTTTATAGGATACCACTTATTCATTGCTTCATATCATGTTCGACAAAATTGATCGTTTCAACAATGTGAATAATGCAATGAATTTTGTTTAACTATCAAAATGAAAACCGCGGATGATTAGTGTGTCACGCTAACAAACTTTTTAAACGAAAACATTAAGAACCCTTTACAGCGAGAATTTATTTTGTATTTATTTCAATTCTCTGCCTACTGCCTAATTTCCCGAATAAGAGTAAATCTGTGAAGTCTTATTACCGTTTACTTGACGTTCAAATGATAAAATTACATGCCTTTAAATCCTGTATTATACGTTGAAAGGCTTTTACGGAGAATTTAATGTCGAATGTAGGTACTTGTATGGAGATTGTATTGAGATAAACATTGAAAGGTGGAACGAGTTTGATGTGTGACAATAATTGTTCACTTGTAAAATGAAGTGTTTCTTTTTACGGCCGTTTCTGAGTAGGTTCCTAACATTAAGGGCGGTTTTAAATAGAAAATAACACACATCAAAGTAACACAGGTTGTTTTTACTAAACTAGACCTGGTCTTAATTGGCACGAGCGAACCATGTATTGAAACAGTAACACTTAATGTATGATTAGAGTAAATACGTTTTTGAAGTGAAAACTTTTTTAGCGGCGTTGTGCACTTTTTTTGTAATGGGTAAAAAATGTTAAACTAGCGTCAGGACACGTGACCTGATCGAAAATTCGTAAGACGGACGGAGAGTGATTTTTCTGAGAGATGAACTTTTAAATGTAATATAAATTGTCGTGTTTGTGTACGATAGCGCAATAAATAAATATTGTATTCTACCACATAAATGAAAGTACTTTTATACTGATAATTAAAGCAATTCGTGCAAAATTATTCCCTAAGCATTCCAAAATATCAAAATGCACAACGTTAATATTCAAGTTTTGACTTCTGCCGGCACTCCTGGAGTGCAACCCGTCGTTTTTTTTTTTTGGGAATGCTATCTCGAATTTCCTGCCGGTCTTGTCTGTGGATACCTTAATAAATTAAGGGCTGAAGCCAGTGCCTACTGACTACTCGCTAAGGGCACCTTTTGTGGGGTACGGACCTCGGCTTATGGCATTGCTGGTGGCAGCAAGGGACGGGCTTGATGGGAATAATTATTATTAAGGGACAAATTTAAAGCTACAGCCTCAGCAATGCGGGTTGCTCGAGCAATGGTCGGGGTGGACTTGGATTGGGACACGACGGGCTTCGGCGGCAAGGATAGAAGAACGGCGTTCTGTGACAGTGTGTCTTGAGAGTGGTAGTGAGTTTACTTCTCTCCTGGAGAAGGGTTGTAGCGTCATTGGGAATGGTTAGGGTATGCCTCGGTCCGCGAATCCTACTAATGCGGTAGGGAGTGTGGCGGGCGGCTGCCGCGATCATGGGATTGGGCTAATTTACTGACGGCAGAGTTGAAGAAACGCCTGGAAAGGCGTTTCATGAACTGCTGATGTGGCAGAATACCAGTATCCAATTACCAAGTAATACGATACCCCTTGGTAAGACTGATTGTTAGACTTTGGGGTTTATGACGACCTGTAACGACTGTCACAAATCCGCGAATGACAGCCAGCAGTGACGGCTTAGCGTACTTTACATTGTCACCCACTCACCACAAAGTACAGTAACTAGATTTGCATGTGTTTATAGAAAACTTAACCACTTTCCATCGGATCACCTTGGCCTGTTTATCAACCGATTAAAATAAAAACCAAATTGAGCAAAATACATACCTATTATGATGATTCTACACTTATCTATACATCTATACTCTATACAAATAAATAAAATTGGAGTGTCTGTTTGTAATATTAAGATAACCACTTTTTACTAAGTGTATATGGATGTAATACACGGCACATATACCGAAACAACATTTTTTACAATTTTTGTCTGTCTGTCGGTCTGTCTGTCTGTCGGTTTGTTCCAGCTAATCTCCAAAATGGCTGGACCAATTTTGGTGAGACTTTGATTGGCAGGTAGCTGATATAATAAGGAGTAACTTAGGCTACTTTTATTTTAGAAAAAATCTTTTATTTTAGAAAAAAACCTGCGTTAATTTCCGACATCCACGCGGGCGAAGCCGCGGGCAAAAGCTATATTACCTAAAACTACAACACTACACTACTACTACTACTACTACTACACGCACACAAACAAACACCCACACACACATACATACACAAAAACCACACTACTACTTATAACCAGCAGAATGTGGGTGTACAGGTACACATCTGAGATACCCCAACCCATCGGGGAAACAAGACGTGATAATGTTAACCACACTTAAACTCAATATTCGCCTTAGCAAAATAATACCCACATAATACATTTATTTTTATCTCACGAAAGAATACAACCTCACGGTTACTTTAATAATAATTCCCCAGCATTTCCTGGCACAAGAATATCACTTCCCCAAACGAATGCCATCAAAGGGGAAAGGTAATTAATATTTACTAACCTACCTATCTACCCTTTAGTTACTAAGACGTCGTGATATTGTTGTTATTATTCTGTTGTAATGTAAATAACTAAATTGCTTTCGAGGTTTACATGCTCAAATATGAGGATTATTGGAAACTATCTGGTGCCTGCTATTTCGTCTTCTTGTGTTTCATCACTATTTAGTACAAATATACATAAATGCCTTCTTCCTATCATGAAGATACTTTTCTAGCTAATACCTTTTAATCGCACAACTGTACTTTTTTATAATCGATCAAAGACTAACACGGACTACATTTTGTCATTTAAAATGACTTTTGTACCTCACCTTGAAATAACTATAGTATCATAACCGTTATTTATCAGAACAAGAGGCCGATTCGAGCTAGTTTCTTCACTGTTGAACATTTTACTGGTCGTAAATGTGTGTTGCAGGTGAGAAAAAAATTGCTGAAGGTGTTTATTGTATTAAGGTTGAATTTGTCAAACGAAACATTGGACAATCTCTAGACACTTGTTGTCCGCACGATGTCAGATAGTCAAGAGAGCTGCGCTACGCCACTGTGGCGCTCTCATCGACTCGCACGAACGTCAGGCTAAATGCTGTCTGTCAGGGTCGCGAGATTGTTCAAATGAGATACCGTGGCCCTGGCATATGGGTAACTAAAGGAACACGAGTGGGTTTTAGTCAGTAAAAGTCTGACACGCCCTCCCGCTCCGTCCAGAGCGGGAGAAGTCGTTTGATAATTTCCCATCCAAAAAAAGGTTAGACTATGTCGAAGCGCCCCAACTTCACACTTGAGTTTCGTTTTTCATTTCCATGGAAGGTGGATAGGCCTTTAGTGAGGGATGTAGCATGTATCGTTCCTGTTGCACCGTCTTATCTTCATGGCTCGGATTGCTGTGCTAGCGCTGCTGCTGTGGCTGCAAAAAACCTTAAGCGGCGCGGGCGTTAGTATATTGACCGTATTTGTAATTATATTTTTGAACCTTTCGGATTTGAAACCCTCAGGCCATGGGGTCCGAGTGCCCGTGGTATTTTTTAATGAAATCTTGAAACGGCTGGTTGACACTTCCTGTGACCCAAGGGGTGGGCTTTACCTTGGTATGTACAGTCTGTGCTCTACATTATCTGACCCTCCCGGTATGAACGACGCTCACATAGAAGTGCTAAGTCCCGCCCCATTTAAATAAATCATCTTGTTAAGCCATTTTGGTCATTATCTTGTTAGCGTTAAGATTGAATTGCGTATTAACAAGTAATATGTTTGTGTTTACACGGCTACTACCTAATCGTTAATTTCGCTTATTCTCAACAAGTTACTGTGGCTTCGCGGTTCGATGCTGGATTGACGATGCATGGTGTGTGAGTTTGAAATCACACTCCACCTGTTAACAATTTCTTTTTTAAATTGTTTTCATTTTATGATTTCTACCATATTTCTTGCATTATTACCGAACTGGTGATATGATTTTCACCTAACGAACATATCTTTCAAACAAGTGGGTAAATAAAGAAATCTTTATGTCCACAGAACTTATAATTACCAAGGAAGTAAAATATATTGACTTCGTGGGGTAGATTGAAGTAAGTTGTTTTAAGTGACACAGGTCAATCTACGCCTAATAGCAGTGACAAAGCAAAACATTGGTAAAACGTTTGACGTAGATCGTGAAAAGTAACATTAGACATGTCTTTATTGATTTTGTTATGTGTAAACAAAGCGTCATGTCGCAATCTACTGATTATACTAGACATAAAATAATAATTATGTTTACATGAGCAAAATGGTGAAATCAAAGAGATTGTTCGTAGTGTTAATATATCGGTAAGTGTTTTAATTTTTAATTTTACTCTTTGAAATTGACCTTTATAATTTGTTATAGCCTAGTAATCTTGTATTTTGCTATTATTCCATTACACCCACTCCCTACAAGTTAGCTGCACGTTTCCAAAATTGTTAATAAGTTTTTTTCTTTTGTTTCAGACGAATACAGTCAGGTTATGGTTAAGACTTTATGGAAATACTGAAAAATCTTCAGTGCAATCGTCCAGGAGCAAATCCCATGATGTATATCGTATAGTCACGAATCCGAACGCCACCAAACTACTTATTGTTGCAAGCCATATGCAATGTCCATTGATGCCTATTCGCTTAGCTGCAATTAAACATAATATTTCTTACTACCTTGTCTAACCATCGGTAGAATGACCCTGGGCTACTGCAGCACATGAGAGGAAAAGATTTGTGCTGGAACATGGTGCATACGTAGCCGCTTATAGCAAGTTATTGGAGATGATGCGTCACGCCACCACTCACTTATCTACATAAGTATTTTTAAACACATTAAGTAAGTGAATGCTCAATTCAATGAATGCTAAACCATTACAATGTTACAATTTCTGTGGTGATGTTATTGTTATAAATGGAAATCCATTTTTCTGTTTAAATAACATGTTGATTCACCACATACTTATACCTATAAAACTGTAAAACATTTCACAAATTACTTAATCACAGTTAATGAACTGTTTGTTGAACAATAACTAGCTTACCGATGAGTCCTCATCATAACATATATCGTTGTTAATAATATATGTAAGAGAAGAAAGTGTTGTGGTTATTTCATTGATATTGTTTTATATAACTTATTAAGTAAATAGTTAAGTTTGAATGTGCTACTATAAAATATATATTAATTTTGAAACTATGAGCATTTACTTACTTTATTTACTTAAGTATTTTTTAATGAAATAATAAATATTTTCTTCAATAATGATGTTATTTTGTTCCTAAACAAACTGCCTATCTAAAAAAAACATTTGACGCCTAAAATATTTAAAGTAAAGTAAAAAAAAAAACATAGAAAAAAACATTTTGAACAAAAAGAAGTCTTTAGGTTATACTGGTTTCGAACCTGGACAACGATGCTTATCTATCTGAGTTAATGACCATGAGACCAATTCACTTCTTATTAGGTGACTTCAAATTAAATTTTAGTTGTGATGCTAGACGCAATATTTTATAGAATTTGATCCATATGATATAGACCATTAAGTTCATTATTGAAAAACAAAAAGCAGCTATTGAAATGTATCACGGAATTAAATATTAAGCATTGACAGCTAACAGTGGTGTTTTTATTATAATTTTATGTTAATCCACCCTCGATTGGGTTATTTCTGGTAGTCGTATTGCATATTCTTCAGCCTTCAACCTTAACGACATCTAGATAATAATGTTAAGTCATTTTAATCATTATCTTGTTGTAGTTAAGGTTGAAAGGCTTATTAAGAAGTATTTATTATAGAAAGACCGATATGAATTTCGAATAAAAAACTTATTTTGTAAACAGGTGGGTAAATAAAAAATCTTTACGTTAAAAATAAACAACAAACTTCTAAGCATTGTCATGCTTAACACGTTGAGTGCCGATCACGCGGTATCACGTGATTCGTCGGCTCTGTATTATGGCCGATCACGCGTTATCGCGTGCTTGCTACTAACAATTTTTTGTTTGGCTCTCAACGTGTTAAAAATGTTTGTTAGCAAATAGTTAACTTTGAATGTTACAGTAAAAAAGGTAATTAATTCTGAACTATGAGCATTTACTCACTTTATTTACTTATAGTATATAGTATATTTTAATTAATAAAGATTATCATTTTTTTGCAATGATTTTGTTTCATTCCTTTACAAACTGCCCATTGAAAAACACATTTAAAGATTCGTTCCTTAGAGAAAAGTAAAAAAATATAAAAATAAACAAAAGAGAAAAGTAAAAAATATAAAAATAAACAAACCATTACGAACAAAAAGTAGTCTATAGGTTATGTTGGTTTTGAACCCAGACAACAATTTGTTTAATGACCACGAGACCAAATGAACTCTTACTATTCTGTCTTCAAATTAGCTGTTAGTTGTGAGCTGGACGCAATATTCTATAGAATTTGAACCATATAGTAGGTATCATTAAGTTCAATATCGCAAAATCACAAGCAGTTATTAAAATGTGTCACAGAATACTAAGCGTATACAGCAAATTGTGATGTTGTTGACGCGCGATTTTTTTGTTAATCCACCCTCACCTTGGTTGTTTTAAGTAGTCTTATTGCATTTTAATACTCAACCTTTTAATCCTCTCAACCTTAACGACAGTAGGATAATAATTAAAATCGCTTGACAACATGATTTATCAAAATACCCAAAGGAGTTTCCAATCCACGATAAGGATCAAATTCGCTATTATTCAAGGAAGTTTTACCCACTTGTTTAAAAGATATGTTCGTTAGGCGAAATCATATCAGAAGTTCTATAATAATGCAAGAAATATGGCAGAAATCATAAATGAAAACAATTAAAAAAAGAAATTGTTAACAGGTGGAGTGTGATTTGAACTTACGCACCGTTCATCGTCAATCTAGCATCGAACCGCGAAGCCACAGTAACTTGTTGAGAATATTACTTGTTAATACGCAACTCAATCTTAACGCTAACAAGATAATGACCAAAATGGCTTAACAAGATGATTTATTTAAATGGGGCGGGACTTAGCACTTCGATGTGAGCGTGGTTCATACCGAGAGGGTCAGATAATGTAGGGCACAGACTGTACCAACGTGGTAAAGCCGCCAGTCTCTTGGGTACATTACCAGTCGACAGATGAGGGTGAATTTTTCGACGCTATATTTTAGTTTGTGCATAGTTTTATTAAAGTTAGGCCATAATTTTGTTATTGTTATTATTTAAATATAAACATAAAGTATAGTTTTTTAAAGTTTGACTCAAAAAGTAACAAAGAAATACTGTCCACTGACGCATCCAATAGGTCCTCATGTATGTAGGTGTCAGTGCATGCGGTGTCGTGTTCTCTACTCGCTACAGAAGTTGGTGGACGCTAGTGAAAGTCCCAAGCTCGTAGTCAAAACACTAAGAAGAAGAAGGCCATGAGCTGCGAGATGGGGGGGTGAGCCATTGTCTGTAAAGAGACGCTGCATACACACCAAAGGTCTGAGCTGTCCATAAATTTCTATCCCGTTGTCCTTGCTGCGGCCTACTTGGGTACGAAGTCTATTTTCGTCTATCACTTTCAAGTACAAACATACATACATGAACTGATGCCTTCTTCCTAGAGAAGTAGGCAGAAACTACAGAACGCCACCTGCTTCGATCCTTAGGGGCTGTCCATTAATCACGTGAGGCTCGAAAGGGGGGGGAGGGGTCCATAAAAAATATATCACGTGTATTTTGTTTTATAATAGGCTAGATGATAGTTATACCTGTATTTTATAAATATAAACAAAATAAAGATTGTAGGCACTAAAAAATACACGTGATATGGCGGGGGGGGGGGGGGGTTAGTCTTAAACCTCACCATGTATCACCAAGGGGGAGGGGGGGTTCAAAAATGCCAAAAAAAACATCACGTGATTAATGGACGGCCCCTTATATACTCGTTGTACTTGTCTCTAGGTTCCAGGCTACCCTGACATTGGCTATATATTAACACTTTCGACTCCACCCACTTTTCTTAAAATCATAAATGTCATCCCGCTATTAATTTTGAAAGTAGACCCTCTAGTAGGGTCACCGGCATTAAGTTTGCGTTAAATTGAACCCTCCAGGAGGGCTCTCAGTACTGAACGCCTTAAGGATAGCAACGCAGCAGTGCTGACTTTGGTATTGCAGATTTCTAAAGGCAGCGCTGGTTCCTATCAGATGAACCACTTATTACTAACACAAAAAATAATAAATTTTCTGTTTATAAAAGTAAATTTATTCTTCAAATCTGTCATTTGTCGAAACGGTTTACTTTCTTAAATTAAATATTTATAAACACATTCTATTATGGAGACTAATATCCACTCTGAGAGTGTCATATTTTTCATCACAACTATAAAGGTATGAGCACACAATTGTAATAAAACACGTAGGTAAGCATTTACTTAAGTGGCGTGATAAATGACTATACATCATATTAGGATAACAAATGACGACAGTGACGCTGTCACGTCTCCAACAACTCTGTGTGTACTCGGGTTTACTTTAACTGATATTAACTTTATTACCTTTAGTATTATTTTTATGGAATTAAACAATATTATGGCTTTTATTTACAGTGTATAAATCATATTATATAAAATCAAGAGACAATTTCTTTCGGAGTCTGTCGTGGAATCCATCTCGGAATCTATTAAATTGAATATGTGACTTATAAGTCACTGATTGTCCGCTGTTTTAGCATGAATTTATTTGTTTTTTTTTCTTTATATATATTTAGTTGTTGCTAATTTATCATACAGCATAAAACATAAAATTCTAGTATTTGGCTAAAATATATATTAGATAATCACGAAATACAACTAGAAATGTGACTTTTCCAGCACGCGCAGAATGAACGCCCTTAAACATTAACATGGTCATTTCTCCTTTGCTTCATTCTAAATATAATCATCAAAACCCACACATATCCTACTCTATGCACGTCACAAGAAGAGTTATTATCCAATGATTTATTACTGTCATGACCTTCAGCGTGACACGTGTCACGTTGTGTCACGTCTGTCTGTATTGTGTGTACGCGGCTTTAACCACTCTATGGAGGGTTGAATTAAGTGTCGTAATAAAAAAAGTATCTGGCTTCCATTGTGGTGAGGAAGGGTGCAGTGTGCAATGGAGTGACAGATAAAGTGTAGAATGTTTTAATGTTGTTTGTGATGAAAAATGGTGCTGTTATGGTAATTGGTGAGGATATTGTACCTCACACTTTGTTATACACAAACCAGAGCAATATCTGGAAGAAAGAGCTTCACAATATTCTCTAGTAACAAAAAAAAAAAAAACACAGACAAGTTGGAGCTGCTGTTGAGCCTGCTGATCTCTTTATATTCACTTTTTGTCTCGCTCTAGGTATTGTGAACGTTACAAGTATCAAAATGAATGAATACGAGTTATTTTTTGTAAAGAATAAATTATTGAGATTGTAATTAGTGTCCTATAGATCTAGACACGCGGCAGCGTGTCAAGCCAAGTTCAAGTAACAGAACTGGCGAGCAGCACCGTGTGTAATATTACACGAAACATTTGGAGCCACTTTTGACCCCCTCATAACTCAAAAACTATTTCACATAAATCACATAAACGTGTCAAATTTGGCTCATATAGTGAAACTTGCAAGATACATATGTGCTCCAAATTTCATAAACATATCTCAAACGGTTATTTAGATATTGATGTCCAAAAATCGTCATTTTTATCACTGACTGACCTATAGATCAAAACTCTAACCCAGTTCCAGATGACCTAGAAAGTTCAAATTTGGCATGCAGATAGGTAATTAGGTGAATACAAAGGAATAAATCAGAAACTGGCAAATTTTTATCATTTTATTATAATTTTTCACTTAATTGATTCTATTAGAAACACTTATAACAAAAACGATTTGGTATTCATTTTGTTATAAATATGTTATAAATAAGTACCTACTAATAATTTATGTACAAAAAGTAATGAATCAGCCAGCCTTCGCAAGTTTTATCTACTTGTCGGTTCTTATTTTATTATTCCGAAAATTTGGCTTGCTGGTAGAAACTAGCCACCGAACATAATAATTCGTATATGAGAACTAGCCAAGTCAGGACTGACCATTGAACTTGGCACCCATTTAGATCTCACTTATTTTGTCGTTGAAGTCAACAACCAAGGCATATATCATTATATTGAACTTGGCTCTCATTTCACATTTATGTTTTTGATGGGATTCACTTCTACCTAACCTTTTGGAGACTTATGGCGTGATGTTAGGGTTTTTAAATGTTAAACTAGTTATCTTTTTTCTCCATCATGTTTAAACACATTTGTTAGTTGTTAAACAAGGAAGTAAACAGCTCTAATGGACGCGAAGAAAACTTAAACGACAATAGAAAGATAGATCACACCATTAACTTCAAGACACAGAGTAAGAAATTTCACAGCAAAACTTGCACCACTTTTACAGTATGACAACGATCTCATACACTAAGTTTTTATCCTATACTCAGATCAATGTGAAAACTATCTACTTCTAACTTTATAGTAGAATGGTTTAAGTTAGAAAAGTAAATTTACTTTAAAAGTGTAATATCACTTTACATGAAATTTATCATAGAACTTAGTTGAAAAATGACTTGAAGCTTCAGCGAGGGTCTTTTAATAATAGATGGAAACTTAGAGAGTAATACTTGGTACGTAGAGCGATTGATGGTTTTAGTCGTGGTTAGGTATGCAGGTTTTACGTAATATATTCACACATTTTTGCGAACTAGCTGTTAGACTTCGTTTTCGTGTATTTTTCACCGACGAAAAAAACGGAGGAGGTTCTCAATTCGACGCGTATATTTTTATGTATGACCACGCATAACTTTATACAGAGTAGTCTAATTTTGATAATTCTTTTTTTATTGGATAGGGTATACATTGGCAAGTATTACTAGTACATTAAAGTCACAAAAAAAATAACAAAAAAATTAAGCTGCCGAAAAAACTGAAAAGCAAAAAATAATAAACCTTAAAATATTGAGTCAGCGGTGAAAAATCAATGAACAGAGATCAATCAAAGCGCCAACTCAAAATTTTAAGGTTTATTATTTTTTGTGTATTCCATTAAGATGGATGGATGCATGAAGGGTTGGTGAAACGATATGGGTGTATATATTTTCATAACAAGAACCATCCATAATCAGCCTATATTGTTCCCACTGCTGGTAAACAGGCCTCCTCTCAGTGAGTGGGCCGTAATCTACCACGCGGGCGCAGTGCGGGTTGGTAGATGTCATATGACGTTGAATTTTTGGTTCTAGGACATGCCTGTTTCTTCACGATGTTTTCTTTCACCGTTTTGAGGGTAGTAGTGATGAAATTATTTACACAAAGTAAAGCGCCTGCTGGGGTTCCAACCCACGACTTACCACTCGTAAGTCACTGCCGATACCATTGGGCTACCATTGCTCCCAAAACCCCTTCGTGCCTTGAAAATTACGATTAATCGTTGGTTTTGGCTACCATTCCTGGATCTTCCAACAGTCGTAACAGATCTTCTGATAACAGCAGGCGTAGCATGGCCAATTCTATCTCTATTCTACCAAGACTAGACAAAGTTCTTTCTATTCAATTCGCCATCTCTTCGGCCCAAGCACGGGGCGACCCGAAGACTCGGGTTTCTATTAAGACAAAGACAGTTATTCTTTCCATAGCAAGAGAGTGGTAACTAATGTAATTAAGGTGGATCCGCTAAGGACTCTTTAATTGAAAAGTCATACAGCGGGATTAAACGGTCTTAGAGTATTGTATTGAAGAAATTAAAATAACCCTGTAAAAAAAATGCACTCCCAACTGAAACTCTAACTCAAAAGTAGAGAAAAATTAGTTGCCATGCTCGAAATCGTAGAATTTAGTCGACTGAAGAATATAAATATTTTCCTTTCCTTAAGTTTTAACATCGCCGTGCCATTTTGTCTATTCTTCCGTCGATAAAACTCGTTTCTATGGTGGTCATGTCTTACCAAAGGATATCGTTTTACTCAGTAACTGGGTTGTGGAAGTCGGATAGGCAGTCGCTTCATATAGAAAGTATTCAGTGACATCCAGTAAGACTGGAAGCTAAACAAGGTTGGGAAAATGCTAGGCAGATGATGTAGATAGATAATATTAAGGGACAGATATCCACACAAAACAATGGTTCGACCTGTTGTCTTTTAAGTTTAAGAATAAAGGAGCTCAAAAAGGATGAATAAAAGGCAATTGCATGCAGCGGAAATGAGAATGCTCAGAGGAATGTGTTATACACAAAGGGATAGAATAAGAAATGGCGTCTGAAAGTGAGTGTTGCGGATGTTAGCTAAAAAGTCCTGAACATTTTTTTTTACCAGTATAACAGATATAACCAGATATAACATCACGCCTTGTTTCCACAAAGGGTTGAGCAGTGTACCTATAGTACACCGACATTTCGCCAGTTACTTTTTAAGTCCCATTTAATAGGGACGAGACTATGGCCACTAACCGGACACTGCTACTGACAAATTCCAGATAGAAAACCCAATAACACTTTGTCCGACCTTTGAGTCAAACCTAGGACCTCAGCAGTAGTGTTTTCGACTACTAGAATAACAAAGTAGTTAAAAGAGGTTTTTTTTTTCAGGCTGGGAAATCATCAAATGACTTCTCCCGCTCTGGGCGGAGCGGGAGGGCGTGTCAGACTTTTACTAAATAAAACCCACCCGTGTTCCATCAGTTGCCCATGTGCCAGGGTCACGGTATCTCTTTCGAACAATCACGCGACAGTTAAAGGAGGTTATAGGTCGTTAAATTCTGTATTTATTTTACTCTAGATTACAGTGGCACATTTTATAAACTCACTAAAATAATAATACCCTCCTATCACTGTCAAACTCCCTTTCCGTCATATTTCATCCCGTGGGTGTCGTAAGAGGCGACTAAGAAAGAAAGAAAGAAAGAAAGAAAGAAAGAAAGAAAATACATTTATTTAGCACAAACTCAAAGGCACACAAAATAATACATAAAAAAAAAACATAAATTAACAAAAAAGAAATCAATAAAAAGTGTAAAGTGCGATGTTAGAAACTAGCATTTAAGTGTGCCCCACGGCTGCGCTAAAAAGGTTCAGTTCAGCAAAAATGCCAGACAACTAGTGCCTGACGGTGATTTTCAACTGGACCTGAAGTGTGAGCGGACGGATGTAAATCAGTAAGAGATTTATCTAATCAATTATTAAGAGATTTACTAGAGAATAGGCAGCAGTGTTTTCTATGCATTTTACCACCATACTGCGATCGCCAATCCGCCTGCTAAGCGTGGCGATTATTGGGGTAGGCCTATAGCCAGCAGTGGACGTCTTTCGGCTGATATGATGATAATTATGACTGTCAAACTATTACTGTGTGACAAATATAAGATGTCATGTACAAAAACAATTATTTTTCCCGAGTAAAACTCACGGCACGTGTTACAAAAACCAATCATTAAGCCTCCGTTCCAACAATTCCTTCAATGTAACGAGATAAAAGCGTCCAATCAAATTGCGATTATGGAATTTCAAGATCAAAAGGCCTTTCTTGAGAATTGAAGGCTTACAAAAGCATCAAGATCAAAGGCCTAACTAGATTGTTGTGACATTTAATCTTTTATGAAATCCTGGTGCGCCTAACGATCGAGGTCAGAGATCAATTGAAGGAATTAATTTTAAAACGGATAAAGCAGAGATCAGAATTTGGCAGTCTTTCTATTTTTATGAAAGGCAACTTAATGATCATGTCGGATTGAGGGCTGCATTATTTGGACTACTTGGGAAAGGGCTCGTAGCGAAGTATAAACAGGCGTAAGTATCGATTGTTAGTCCTCCTTTCATAGTCTAAGTTATTTGAATTTGGTATTGTTATGTATGTAATTTATAAGTTTTCACACCTAATTTACCATGGAAGAGTACTGATTTTCCATTGCGAGGATCGTCTGGAGCATACCGTGGAAGTGTGCCCTGCCTGGGCGGAGCACCGCCGTGCCTCAAAGAGATGTCAGCAGCATTGAAGGGGCCTGCCAGGGTCGCGAGATTGTTCGAAAGAGATACCGTGACCCTGGCAAACGGGCAGCTGAAGGAACACGGCTGGGTTTTAGTCAGTAACAGTCTGTCACGCCCTCCCACTCCGCCTAGAGCGGGAGAAGTCATATGATAATTTCCCCATCCAAAAAATAAGAGTACTGATTTCCAAGATAAAAGCTTTTGTCTAGTTTGGCATTCAGGAGTTCATATAGTTTTAATCGCCTACTGACCTGTTATCTGTATACTAGTTCTTAGGAATATTAAGGTACAAAGGCTATATTTTGTTGTGCCGAAGGTTCTAGTTTTCTGTGTATGAACAAATCAATCAATTAGCCTAGTCTTTCCCCAACTGCATTAGGGTTAGCTTCCAGTCTCACTAGATGTAGCAGAATTCCAATGATTAACATGAACTGACTGCCTATCTGACATAACCCAGTTACTGGGTAGCACGTAACCCCTTAGTACCTGCCAGGGGCGCGAGATTGTTCGAAAGCGACACCGTGATCCTGACACATGGGCAACTGAAGGAACACGGGTGGGTTTTAGTCAGTACAAGTCTGACATGCCCTCCCGCTCCGCCCAGAGTGGGAGAAGTCATTTGATGATTTCCCATCCAAAAAAAAAGGCTAGACTATGTCGAAGCGCCCCAACTTTACGCTTGAGTTTGGATAGGCCTTTAGTGAGGGAAGCAGCATGTGTCGTTCCTGTTGCACCGTCTTATCTTCATGGCTCGGATTGCTGTGCTAGGCTGCAGAAAACCTCAAGCAGCGTTAGTATATTGACCGTATTTGTAATTATATTTTTGAAACCCTCAGGCCATGGGGTCCGAGTGCCCGTGGTATTTTTTAATGAAGTCATAAAACGGCTGGTTGACACTTCCTGTGACCTAAGGGCTGGTCTTTACCTTAGTATGCACCAACGTGGTAAAGCCGCCAGTCTCTTGGGTACATTACCAGTCGACAGATGAGGGTGATGTTTTCGACGCTATATTTTAGTTTGTGCATAGTTTTAGTAAAGTTAGGCTAAAATTTTGTTATTGTTATTATTTAAATATAAACAAAAGTATAGTTTTTTAAAGTTTGACCCAAAAAGTAACAAAGAAATACTGTTCACTGACGCATCCAATAGGTCCTCATGTATGCAGGCGTCAGTGCATGTGGTGTCGTGTTCTTTACTCGCTACAGAAGTTGGTGGACGCTAGTGAAAGTTCCAAGCTCGTAGTCAAAACACTAAGAAGAAGGAGGCCATGAGCTGCGAGATGGGGGGTGAGCCATTGTCTGTAAAGAGACGCCGCATACACACCAAAGGTCTGAGCTGTCCATGAATTTCTGTCCCGTTGTCCTTGCTGCGGCCTACTTGGGTACGAAGTCTATTTTCGTCTATCACTTTCAAGTACAAACATACATACATGTACTGATGCCTTCTTCCTAGAGAAGTAGGCAGAAAATACAGAACGCCACCTGCTTCGATCCTTAGGGGCTGTCCATTAATCACGTGAGGCTCGAAAGGGGGGGGAGGGGTCCATAAAAAATATATCACGTGTATTTTTTTTTATAATAGGTTAGATGATAGTTATACCTGTATTTTATAAATATAAACAAAATAAAGATTGTAGGCACTAAAAAATACACGTGATATTCGGGGTTAGTCTTAAACCTCACCATGTATCACCAAGGGGGAGGGGGGGTTCAAAAATGCCAAAAAAAACATCACGTGATTAATGGACGGCCCCTTATATACTCCTTGTACTTGTCTCTAGGTTCCAGGCTACCCTGACATTGGCTATATATTAACACTTTCGACTCCACCCACTTTTCTTAAAATCATAAATGTCATCCCGCTATTAATTTTGAAAGTAGACCCTCTAGTAGGGTCACCCGCATTAAGTTTGCGTTAAATTGAACCCTCCAGGAGGGCTCTCAGTACTGAACGCCTTAAGGATGGCAACGCAGCAGTGCTGACTTTGGTATTGCAGATTTCTAAAGGCAGCGCTGGTTCCTATCAGATGAACCACTTATTACTAACAGAAAAAAAACTGTTTATAAAAGTAAATTTATTCTTCAAATCTGTCATTTGTCGAAACGGTTTACTTTCTTAAATTATATATTTATAAACACATTCTATTATGGAGACTAATATCCACTCTGAGAGTGTCATATTTTTCATCACAACTATAAAGGTATGAGCACACAATTGTAATAAAACACGTAGGTAAGCATTTACTTAAGTGGCGTGATAAATGACTATACATCATATTAGGATAACAAATGACGACCGTGACGCTGTCCCGTCTCCAACTTATACTTTAACTGATATTAACTTTATTACCTTTAGTATTATTTTTATGGAATTAAACAATATTCTGGCTTTTATTTACAGTGTATAAATCATATTATACAAAATCAAGAGACAATTTCTTTCGGAGTCTGTCGTCCACGACAGACTCTGAAAGAAATTGTCTCTTGATTTTTCCGAGATGGATTCCAATCCATCTCGGAATCTATTAAATTGAATATGTGACTTATAAGTCACTGATTGTCCGCTGTTTTAGCATGAATTTATTTGTTTTTTTTTTATTTATATATATTTAGTTGTTGCTAATTTATCATACAGCATAAAACATAAAATTCTAGTGTTTGGCTAAAATATATATTAGATAATCACGAAATACAACTAGAAATGTGACGTTTCTAGCCCGCGCAGAATGAACGCTCTGAAACATTAACATGGTCATTTCTCCTTTGCTTCATTCTAAATATAATCATCAAAACCCACACATATCCTACTCTATGCACGTCACAAGAAGAGTTATTATCCAATGATTTATTACTGTCATGACCTTCAGCGTGACACGTGTCACGTTGTGTCACGTCTGTCTGTATTGTGTGTACGCGGCTTTAACCACTCTATGGAGGGTCGAATTAAGTGTCGTAATAAAAAAAGTATCTGGCTTCCATTATGGTGAGGAAGGGTGCAGTGTGCAATGGAGTGACAGATAAAGTGTAGACTGTTTTAATGTTGTTTGTGATGAAAAATGGTGCTGTTATGGTAATTGGTGAGGATATTGTACCTCACACTTTGTTATACACAAACCAGAGCAATATCTGGAAGAAAGAGCTTCACAATATTCTCTAGTAACAAAAAAAAAAAACACAGACAAGTTGGAGCTGCTGTTGAGCCTGCCGATCTTTCTATATTTACTTTTTGTCTCGCTCTAGGTATTGTGAACGTTACAAGTATCAAAATGAATGAATACGAGTTATTTCTTGTAAAGAATAAATTATTGGGATTGTAATTAGTGTCCTATAGATACACCTCTACCTAACCTTTTGGAGACTTATGGCGTGATGTTAGGGTTTTTAAATGTTAAACTAGTTATCTTTTTTCTCCATCATGTTTAAACACATTTGTTAGTTGTTAAACAAGGAAGTAAACAGCTCTAATGGACGCGAAGAAAACTTAAACGACAATAGAAAGATAGATCACACCATTAACTTCAAGACACAGAGTAAGAAATTTCACAGCAAAACTTGCACCACTTTTACAGTATGACAACGATCTCATACACTAAGTTTTTATCCTATACTCAGATCAATGTGAAAACTATCTACTTCTAACTTTATAGTAGAATGGTTTAAGTTAGAAAAGTAAATTTACTTTAAAAGTGTCACTTTACATGAAATTTATCATAGAACTTAGTTGAAAAATGACTTGAAGCTTCAGCGAGGGTCTTTTAATAATAGATGGAAACTTAGAGAGTAAGTAATACTTGGTACGTAGAGCGATTGCTGGTTTTAGTCGTGGTTAGGTATGCAGGTTTTACGTAATATATTCACACATTTTTGCGAACTAGCTGTTAGACTTCGTTTTCGTGTATTTTTAACCGACGAAAAAACGGAGGAGGTTCTCAATTCGACGCGTATATTTTTATGTATGACCACGCATAACTTTATACAGAGTAGTCTAATTTTGATAATTCTTTTTTTATTGGATAGGGTATACAGAGTCAGCGCTGAAAAATCAATGAACAAAGATCAATCAAAGCTCCAACTCAAAATTTTAAGGTTTATTATTTTTTGTGTATTCCATTAAGATGGATGGATGCATGAAGGGTTGGTGAAACGATATGGGTGTATATATTTTCATAACAAGAACCATCCATAATCAGCCTATATTGTTCCCACTGCTGGTAAACAGGCCTCCTCTCAGTGAGTGGGCCGTAATCTACCACGCGGGCGCAGTGCGTGTTGGTAGATGTCTTATGTCGTTGAATTTTTGGTTCTAGGGCATGCCTGTTTCTTCACGATGTTTTCTTTCACCGTTTTGAGGGTAGTAGTGATGAAATTATTTACACAAAGTAAAGCGCCTGCTGGAGTTCCAACCCACGACTTACCACTCGTAAGTCACTGCCGATACCATTGGGCCACCATTGCTCCCAAAACCCCTTCGTGCCTTGAAAATTACGATTAATCGTTGGTTTTGGCTACCATTCCTGGATCTTCCAACAGTCGTAACAGATCTTCTGATAACAGCAGGCGTAGCATGGCTAATTCTATCTCTATTCTACCAAGACTAGATAAAGTTCTTTCTATTCAATTCGCCATCTCTTCGGCCCAAGCACGGGGCGACCCGAAGACTCGGGTTTCTATTAAGACAAAGACAGTTATTCTTTCCATAGCAAGAGAGTGGTAACTAATGTAATTAAGGTGGATCCGCTAAGGACTCTTTCATTGAAAAGTCATACAGCGGGATTAAACGATCTTTAGAGTATTGTATTGATGAAATTAAAATAACCCTGTAAAAAAAATGTACTCCCAACTGAAACTCTAACTCAAAAGTAGAGAAAAAATAGTTGCCATGCTCGAAATCGTAGAATTTAGTCGACTGAAGAATATAAATATTTTCCTTTCCTTCAGTTTTAACATCGCCGTGCCATTTTGTCTATTCTTCCGTCGATAAAACTCGTTTCTAGGGTGGCCATGTCTTACCAAAGGATATCGTTTTACTCAGTAACTGGGTTGTGGACGTCGGATAGGCAGTCGCTTCATATAGAAAGTATTCAGTGACACCCAGTAAGACTGGAAGCTAAACAAGGTTGGGAAAATGCTAGGCAGATGATGTAGATAGATAAACTTAAGGGACAGATATCCACACAAAACAATGGTTCGACCTGTTGTCTTTTAAGTTTAAGAATAAAGGAGCTCAAAAAGGATGAATAAAAGGCAATTGCATGCAGCGGAAATGAGAATGCTCAGAGGAATGTGTTATACACAAAGGGATAGAATAAGAAATGGCGTCTGAAATTGAGTATTGCGGATGCTAGCTAAAAAGTCCTGAACATTTTTTTTTACCAGTATAACAGATATAACCAGATATAACATCACGCCTTGTTTCCACAAAGGGTTGAGCAGTGTACCTATAGCACACCGACATTTCGCCAGTTACTTTTTAAGTCCCATTTAATAGGGACGAGACTATGGCCACTAACCGGACACTGTTACTGACAAATTCCAGATACAAAAACCTAATAACACTTTGTCCGACCTTTGAGTCGAACCTAGGACCTCAGCAGTAGTGCTTTCGACTACTAGAATAACAAAGTAGTTAAAGGAGCTTATAGGTCGTTAAATTCTGTATGTATTATACTCTAGATTACAGTGGCGCATTTTATAAACTCACTAAAATAATAATACCCTCCTATCACTGGCAAACTCCCTTTCCGTCCTATTTCTTCCCGTGGGTGTCGTAAGAGGCGACTAAGAAAGAAAGAAAGAAAGAAAATACATTTATTTAGCACAAACTCAAAGGCACACAAAATAATACAGCAAAAAAAAAACCATAAATTAACAAAAAATAAATCAATAAAAAGTGCGATGTTAGAAACTAGCATTTAAGTGTGCCCCACGGCTGCGCTAAAAAGGTTCAGTTCAGCAAAAATGCCAGACAACTAGTGCCTGACGTTGATTTTCAACTGGACCTGAAGTGTGAGCGGACGGATGTAAATCAGTAAGAGATTTATCTAATCAATTATTAAGAGATTTACTAGAGAATAGGCAGCAGTGTTTTCTATGCATTTTACCACCATACTGCGATCGCCAATCCGCCTGCTAAGCGTGGCGATTATTGGGGTAGGCCTATAGCCAGCAGTGGACGTCTTTCGGCTGACATGATGATAATTATGACTGTCAAATTATTACTTGTCAAATACAAGATGTCATGCACAAAAACAATTATTTTTCCCGAGTAAAACTCACGGCACGTGTTACAAAAACCAATCATTAAGCCTCCGTTCCAACAATTCCTTCAATGTAACGAGATAAAAGCGTCCAATCAAATTGCGATTATGGAATTTCAAGATCAAAAGGCCTTTCTTGAGAATTGAAGGCTTACAAAAGCATCAAGATCAAAGGCCTAACTAGATTGTTGTGACATTTAATCTTTTATGAAATCCTGGTGCGCCTAACGATCGAGGTCAGAGATCAATTGAAGGAATTAATTTTAAAACGGATAAAGCAGAGATCAGAATTTGGCAGTCTTTCTCTTTTTATGAAAGGCAACTTAATGATCATGTCGGACTGAGGGCTGCATTATTTGGACTACTTGGGAAAGGGCTCGTAACGAAGTATAAACAGGCGTAAGTATCGATTGTTAGTCCT
This sequence comes from Aporophyla lueneburgensis, assembly GCA_932294355.1. Taxonomy (NCBI): domain Eukaryota; kingdom Metazoa; phylum Arthropoda; class Insecta; order Lepidoptera; family Noctuidae; genus Aporophyla; species Aporophyla lueneburgensis. The sequence goes on along the minus strand of OW028751.1, from coordinate 25,839,489 downwards.
CCTTTCATAGTCTAAGTTATTTGAATTTGGTATTGTTATGTATGTCATTTATAAGTTTTCACACCTAATTTACCATGGAAGAGTACTGATTTTCCATTGCGAGGATCGTCTGGAGCATACCGTGGAAGTGTGCCCTGCCTGGGCGGAGCACCGCCGTGCCTCAAAGAGATGTCAGCAGCATTGAAGGGGTCTGCTAGGACCGATGCCTGCCAGGGTCGCGAGATTGTTCGAAAGAGATACCGTGACCCTGGCAAATGGGCAGCTGAAGGAACACGGGTGGGTTTTAGTCAGTAAAAGTCTGTCACGCTCTCCCACTCCGCCTAGAGCGGGAGAAGTCATATGATAATTTCCCCATCCCATCATGTTACTAGTTCTTAGGAATATTAAGGTACAAAGGCTATATTTTGTTGTACCAAAGGTTCTAGTTTTTTATGTATGAACTAATCAATCAATTTGCCTAGCCTTTCCCCAGCTGCGTTAGGGTTAGCTTCCAGTCTCACTAGTTGTAGCAGAATTCCAATGATTAACATGAACTGACTGCCTATCTGACATAACCCAGTTACTGGGTAGCACGTAACCCCTTAGTACCTGCCAGGGGCGCGAGATTGTTCGAAAGCGACACCGTGATCCTGGCACATGGGCAACTGAAGGAACAAGGGTGGGTTTTAGTCAGTAAAAGTCTGACATCATGACAAGATAAGCCCTCCCGCTCCGCCCAGAGTGGGAGAAGTCATTTGATGATTTCCCATCCAAAAAAAAACCCTTAGTAAGACAATATCGGAAACTTAAGTAAATGTTTTGTTATGTTTATACCCGATCATATACACATAATTTAATTTAAAAAAATGACGCCTGATACAGCACTAAAACATAACCTTGCATAGAGAGGAGCTCTTGATATTAAAAACTCAATTTATTTTCTGACACTATGTTGTTGACAGATTGTTGTTTTTTTTTTGTTGGAACATTATGGCACAGAAAATATATTAGAGATGCTAGCTGTTGACCGTAACGTAGACGTCACCTCCGTGTATTTAATTATTGTTTTGTACAAATATTCCTGAAGGAAAAATCATCATCATCTGCCTAGCCTTTTCCCAACTATGTTAAGGTCGGCTTCAAGTCTAACCAGATGTAGCTGAATACCAGTATTTTATAAGGAGCAACTGCCTATTTGACCTCTCTACCCTTTGGTAAGACTGCACCCCTAGCCAAGTTGATAATCTGCAATCGTTAACGCTAGTCGCTTATCGTTAAGTCACGTGGTTAAAACAAACGAATAGAAAATTTGTAGCCAAATTCACATCGTTCAAAATGATAGAATGATTTTTTATCGTTTCTACAATGTTCAACGCTAAATCTTTTGTTATAATGTGTCGTTTTTCTGAAGACATTGTAGAACGAGCGGCCGACTCAGGCGCGTCAACATGGCTACCAACTTATCGTTTTCTATAATTGCTGACACCGAGGCGTTACCGATTAGAGAACGGAATTCGACACGAAACGGTTGTGACTTGGCTAGGGGGGCTGGTTGTAAGACTTTCGGGCTTCTGACGACCCGTAACGACTGTCTAAGATTCACAAATGGCAGCCGAGATAAACGGCTTAACGTGCTTTCCAAGGCACGGAGCAGTCTTGGTATGTAAAGATGGTCACCCATCCACGAAACAACCGTAGCAAACCTGGTTTAACCTGATCGATCGATCCGTGCGGCTGTTATTACTAAACCAGAAGCCTGGATGAAAAGTAGTCTACTTATATCTTTCTCTAGATTCCAGGTACCTAACTATCAAATAATTCAGTGGTTTAAAGAAGAAGAAGAAAGAAGAAAATACATTTATTTAGCACAGTTGAAAGGCACATAACAGTTAGTTATACAGCAGGAAAGAGTAAAAAATAAAATAAAAAGGTGTAAGGTGAGATGTCAGAAACTAGAATTACAGTGTGCCTCACGGCTGCGCCAAAAAGGCCCAGTTCAGCAAAAAAGCCAGACAACTAGCGCCTGATGCTGGTTTTCAACTGGACCTGAAAATGAGGTGACGGATGTAAATCAGTTTTATATCAAAGCTGCAACGTAATATGTGTATGCATTTATAAATTAAATAAATTTGAAGCGGACAAAAAAATAAGTAAATAATTAAAATAAAATACATAGTAACGATACGATATGTACATATGGATATAGTTAGTCAATCAATTTAGTATCTAGTGTAAATAGTTGTATGAAGTATTGTAAAAAAATATGTAAGTAAACAAATAAACATTTGAATGCACAGAGTGACACTGAATAAGACTGCAAATAATCGGCTGGTAAATAAATAAGCAATGCGGATGCATGATGATGTTTAGGTGTACTGGAAGACGTAACGTTGGAAGGCCTCCCATAAGATGAACCCGGTGAAAGCCATCGGAATCCGCTGGATGCAAGAAGTATAGAACCTGTCAAAGTAGCGGCGCTTAGGGGAGGCTTATGTCCAGCAATGGACGTCGGCTGAAAATATAAGTGGTATAAGCGTAGTACAGTAACAGATAGAAAGACAAACAGTCACTTTCACATTTATAATTTTAAGTATGGAGTATGAATTCGGTTCGTTCTAGCAATTCTTTTTTAGGCTACAAATGTACAAAAGTTGCATTTTATATTTGTATTTTTATAAGAATTCCGAAACTAACAACAAGGTAAACAAAATCTACCACGCGTATGTATTCAAGTTAGGTACCACTTACGTTGTAACTCGAGTTTCGGTTCAGTACACTTACGCATAAGAAAACATACCGAATTTTGGCAACAACGAAAAAAATAAACTGCTATACGGAAGGATATTCAAAGTAAGCCAACTTTAGAAATACATTCTGCTGATCAATAAATACGAATATCTGCGGATTGAAGCATAATTGCTTTTAACCTCTTTCAAAGGTTTTCAAAGGCCGTTTGACTACCAATACGTGTTGTGGGGTTCACAAAACGCTGCGTAATCAAGATAAGTCGGACCCCAAGGGTTACGGAACCCCTGTTTTCAAGGGGGCCTTTAATTTGTTTCATGTAATAAACTTTATTGAAGTTTGTTTCATTTTCTTTTTACTGTTTATTGGAGAAGTGCTTTAGTGATGTGAATTACGATACGTTGATCTAGATTGTATCTAAATAATGGTAGATTCAATATTCATGAAATATTTTACTTTCATTGTGACGTTTCTTGTTTAATTTAATAATATGGATATGATTGGAATGTCAAAAAAAAAACTTGTAGAGTAGATACATGAAGGTTAATACAAGGAAGAAAAAGACGTGGATACAAAAGATAAGTTCACTCCTATAACAAAGAAATTACCGAACGTACTTCCGAAATAAAAAGTATGTTTTGTGTTAATTCAGATTATGAACTATTTGTGTGCTTAATATTATCCGAATCCGTTGGGCTGTTTTTGCGTAATTGAGTAACAAACATCCAAAGTTTTACATTTATAATATTACTAGCTTTTGCCCGCGGCTTCGCCCGCGTAGATGTCGGAAATTATCGCAAGAGGACGTATTACTGCGGTAAGAATGTATTAATCCATGTTATAAATACATAAAATTACGCCTTTTTCCCATGGGGATAGGAAGAAACTACGGAACGCCACCTGCTACGATCCTTACATATCATGTGTGTTTGATGTACTTAAAATAAAACTAATAGTATTCAGAGTAAGAAGACTGCGACATAGGCAGTGGCGTGCACAGGGTTTTGTGACCGGGTAGGCAATTCAAAAAAAAAAAAACGTGTCTCGTAATTGCTCAAGTTAGTGAAGAAAAATTCACTAGGTGGTTTAAAAGGTTGAAATGGCGATTTCCTGATGATGATAATTCTTTTTCCGTCGAAAGCACAGAAAGATGTTGTACTCGTTGTTGACTTTGTGTGTTTCTTAAATAGGTATGTGAGAATACGTTTTAATGAAAATGAACGTTCTGTCGATGCGCTGCTTGCTTGGAAAAGTAACAATAAACTTCGCTAAACGTAAAACTTCTTCATAACACTTCTCTCAATACGATAATTACCAAATGTATTTATGTTTGAACAAGCCGCGGGATAGAAATCATATAAATCTGCAAATCCCGAACAATTCCACACTGTATTCGAACTACTAAACTAGCAAGGAAAACAAAATAATTTAAATGTGTGTAAACAAAAACACAGCCGGTTTTATGTTTCTTAATTATTACTATGAAACTTACGAGTTGCATTACCTCTTTGCTGGGTTAATTCTCGTACACTTCCCTTTAGATACACTTTTTAACAAACACACATTTTCAACACAAACAACATTTTGAAAAAAAAAAAAAAAACTTACTTACAAAAAGCGTAAGTAAATCGAAAAACTAACACAGTTAAAAAAAAACTAGTTGAAATAAGCAACAAATCGAACTAAATATTAACGTTTGTAAATGAATTAATCACAACAAAACTCAGTCAAAATAAAAACATAAAACAGCGCGCTCCACTAAGAAATCAATATGGATCCTTTCGTAAACAAACGATTTCTAAATTTTGACAACTAAAACGTTGACAAATAAAATTGTATCATTGCGAATTGGAATTTGCTTGAGGTTACGTAATATTCAACTTGATCGCATAATACTCACAGCGCACCAATAATGGCGTATAGGCGTCCCACCCGTGATTGGTTAGCTTGGCGCAGGGAAGCCCGCGATTGGATATCCTGCGGCAGGAGTTCGCTTTATTACGCTTTATTAGCGCGCTTCTGTGTGACATGTGCAGACACGAAAATGTAGAAGAAATTACCACTACATGCGTACATTTATGAATGAAAAGAAGACACTTTCGATCGCTGCCTGCTTGCGCCGCGAGTACATTAATAGAACCGTATGAACGTTGCTTCTCATTTATATTAGGCGTTTAAACTTTTGAATAATTTTATTACTTAGCATATTTTCTTTATTATTGAAATATTAGTAACTAGTCTAGATCTAAGTCTAGGGTCTGCAGTGTCTTTTTGCCTATATGGACCGCACGCCACTGGACATAGGGCTGGATTGAATTGAATATAAGTCTTCCTGGTTTTTCTTAACGTTCCTATTCTACCTATATAAACACTCAGTTATTTACCAGACACCAAATTAAACATAGTTATAAGAATAGTACTTTGGCCAGTGGCTTTGCCCGTATAGCTGTCGGTAAATATCACCCGGGAAACTACTACCGGGATAAAATATCTATGGTATGCTATATATGGTAAGTATCCAGGATAACCAAAAATCCAAATCCATCCAAAAATCTAAACATCTAAGCCATATTTCGCGGTCTCTTACTTGGAATAATACAATTAGCTTTATTTTGAGTACTTCGAACACACATGATGATATGCATTTACTATGAAGCCCAAGTAATATGAATTACAATCCTATTAATCCTGCACTACCCGACCGCTACCAACCGGGACGGCCGGACGCGGGAAGGCCCGCTAGCCACTCTGCGGCTATTTTATTACAATCTCTGATATCTTCTAAAATATTAATTTTAATGATATGCTGTGAAGGGCAATTTTGATCTACATGAAATGCAAAATTTATTTAAGCTACTTAATTGCATAAGGATTAATGCTGTATTGCTTAAAATCGCATTCATAAATAAGCCATTATTTCTCGTAAAAAGTAAAGGATAAAAATGGTTATTATGGGTTATCCCTAAGAGTTAGACATATGCCATTGCGGATTTTTTTGTAGAACTTTTTAAGGTGTACAATACTGTAGTACATTATTTTGAGCTATTTCGTAGGGTTCAGCCAGCGTTCGCAATGTAAGCGCAAAAAAATGTGTTTATTTATGACATCACATTAGAAACCTCTAAAATTATCAGCGTTTCTTTACTATATTATGCACGTTATATACATATAAACCTTTCTCTTGAATCACTCTATCTATTAAAAAAAACCTGCATCAAAATCCGTTGCGTAGTTTTAAAGATATAAGCATACATAGGGACAGACCGACAGCGAAGTGACTTTATTTTATAATATGTAAAGATAAAGATAAGGATCATGAAAATTTTTTGAAATTCGTAGAAGCGCACAGTTAAATCCAGAAAACATGTTTGGTATAACTAAATGAGATAAATAGCTAAACCAAATCAAACACACAGTCAAACAGATTTCGGATTTAATATTCCACTAAGCAAATCATTCACCAAAGTTTGTATCGCCAACAGTGTGACAAACATTGAACATGTTTTACAAATACGCAATTCATTAATATTGGTAGTCATATTCACAGAATTATACCCATGAGGGTTGTAGTTACACCAATGTATGATATTTGTTATTATGTTAGCGCGTTTGTAGCCCCCAAAGGGGTAAGTAGAGATGTGTTGATGAACATGGGAATGTCCGATTACGTACGGAATTAAATAATGCGACAAATCACACCTGTAATATTTCTAGGTAGTAGGAATTTACTGATGGAAAAGTTATAATTTTCTAAATTTAGGGACCGAAAATTGGCTTTGACAAAGTGGCGGCCCAGACCGACAACGATGACGGAATACTCAAAAATGTGTTGGATTTCCATCATCATTTCTCATCTCTCATCTATAGCGGGGTAGGCTTCCAGAGGACCCAATACAATTTTCCAATTGCGGGCATACAGACCTACTGTCTGTCATCATCATCATTATCAGATTATAATGTTCCCACTGCTGGGATACAGGCCTCCTCTCGGTGAGAGGGAGTGGGCCATAATCCACCACGCGGGCCCAGTGCGGGTTGGTAGACGTCACATGTCTTCGAATTTTTGGTTCTAAGACATGCCGGTTTCCTCACGATGTTTTCCTTCACCGTTTTGAGAGCAGTGGTGATGAAATAATTTACACAAAGTTATGCGCCTGCTTGGGTTTGAACTCACGACCGTAAGTCGCGGCCGTTACCACTGGGCCACCACTGCTCTCCTACTGTCTGTATAAAGGATTGAGCCATAAGCCATCACGCAGGTCTAGTGCGAGTTGGTGAATGTCACATGTCTTCGAACTTTCGGTTCAAGGACATGATGGTTTCATCACGAGGTTTTCCTTCACCGGTTTCTAACGGGAAATAATTTACACAACGTAAAGTCTCTGTTTGGGTTCGAACCCACAACTGGGCCGCCACTGCTTTCAACAACGTGGGATGTAAAACAATGGCAGGTCAATAAGGTAGGTAGGTAAGGTATTTTTTTTCATTAAAGTAAGAACACCTGTTTGACGCAACTCTCATAATTTGTTTGTGTGTACCTGTGTTCATAAAATGAATAATACTGCAGCTATGGTTGTGCGAAATATTTTCATTATAATTAAATATTTGCTTTAGAAGTGATCATGTGAGTGACTGCTCTTTGTGTTCTTTCGTTTCATGGTTAAAATCAGAAAAAGTCACATGGGCGCCAGGCAACAACAACACGTTCCGATTTTGTACATGTTTGTCGGTCATATAGTCCAACAAGGCCTGAATGGAACAAAAAGTGTCGGACACATAGTCCAACATGGCAGTTAAAGTGTTAAAATTAAATTTCAATGTTCTTTTGGCTGTATTTACAGATTTTCTCCAGTTGTGGATATTTTTCTTAAGAAAAAAGAAAAGTAAATGTGAAGTGAATAAAGTTAATATTATCCCTTTCATCATACGCCTTGATTAAATTTATAGTAATTTCTGCTCACAATTTATTCGTCAATATAAAATAATTAAACTTGGGTTAACCGGTCAATTACCGTAATTACAGACACAATTAAAAAACGATTGTTTACATACCAAATGTGGTTTCTCAAGGACTTAGAGGTTAAAATTGATAAAAATTACTTGGCACGTATTCTAGCCGAATACGTGCCAAGTAATTTGCTGTATTCCCGTTCTTTCCGTGTGTTGCCGGACGTAAAGAGTACCACTATCCCATTTCTTCCTGTGGGTGTCGGCTAAGGAATTTACTAGATAATGAGCAACAGCGTTCTCTAAGCGTTTTAAGACCATACTGTGATTGCCAACCCGCCTGCTAAGCGTGGCGATTCTGGTAGAGAATAGAGATAATGTTTTCTGAAGTGTTTTTTTGTGAAAAGGATTTTTTTTAATATTTGCATTTAGTTAAGTTTTCACGCTATAACGACATAAGGGATTTGGATACTGCCAGGGTCGCGAGATTGGTCGAAAGAGATAACGTGACCCTGGCACATGGGCAACTGAAGGAACACGGGTGGGTTTTTAACCGACTTCAAAAAAAGGAGGAGGTTATCAATTCGACTGTATTTTTTTTTTATTTTTTTTTTATTTTTTATGTTTGTTACCTCTTAACTTTTGACCGGGTGAACCGATTTTGATGATTCTTTTTTTACTTGAAAGCTGGTGCTTTCCGAATGGTCCTATTTTAATTTGGTTCAATTCGGACAATGGGGTATGTGTGAAAACCATATATGTCTTAAATTTGCATTAAGTATTTGCGTGACAAATGAACGAATACTGTATGTTTGTTACCTCATAACTTTTGACTGGTGAACCGATTTTGATGATTCTTTTTTTATTTGAAAGCTGCTGCTTTCCGAATGGTCCATTTGGACAATGGGGTCCATGTGAAAACCATATAAGTCTTAAATTTGCATTACGTATTTGCGCGACAAATGAATGAATAACGCGATTAGGTAAGTGCGGAGTACCTACCACAACTAAAAAGTTAAAAAATAAAAACTTTGTAGTGTTTTTTAAGGAAGTCGGTTGTTTTTTTTTTTTTTTGTAAAACGTTTTTATAGTCAGTAAAAGTCTGTCACGCCATCCCACTCCGCCCAGAGTGGGAGATGTCATTTGATGATTTCTCATCCAAAAAAAAGGGGATTTTGATGAAAGCCACATATAGGTAGTAAGATATTGATAATTAAATTTATGCTATTAACCACGTTAATTATGAAATGTGTAGTATTTCCAACCTCGCATACCCACACTTTTTGTTCTAACTAAAATAACATTTCACATCAAAATTGATTGCCTTTATCTACCCTATCAAAAGGTACGATTTAGAATTATTCGGTGCTTGTGTAAGGAATCTTATTAACATCTTTATGATTGAAATTGATTCAGATGTGTGCGAATTGATTCATTAATATTCATAGGGTAGCTAGAGGGTTAGATCAGCATTGTTCGAGATAATAAATCTGCTAATAGGTATTAGGGAAGCTGCTATGAGGAATATTAAAGCTCTTCTCAAATTAAATCTCATAAGACAGGGTTGAATATTTATACCATCTATACTTATAAAATTATGAGGATGAAGAGTCTGTTTGTTTGTATAGATGAACGTGCTAATCTCAGGAAATTTTAGTTCGAATTGATTAAAATCTTTTACCCGCGGCTTCGCTCGCGTTAAATTCGGGGTAACACGGTTTCCTTTTCCTGATTTAGAACACAGAAGAGAACTCGGAATAGAATGTTATTTAAATACGTTACTGTAGACGAAATTATATGTGTTTCCATCGATCCCCTACTCAATTTTTTTTTTGCTCCATACAAATTTCTACCCCTCATTTTAGGGAAGTGGGGGGTTAGAAAGAGACGAAAAGTAGCCTATGTCACTCTCCATCCCCTCAACTATCTCCACTTAAAAAATCACGTCAATTCGTCGCTCCGTTTTGCCATGAAAGACGGACAAACAGACACACACACTTTCCCATTTATAATATTAGTATGGATACTGGTTTGATAAATATAGCCACAAGCAATAATAACGTGAGGGCAATGAGCTGTTTTAAAATCTTTCTTTTCGTTGATATTAGATCATCATCATCATCATCATCATTTCAGCCGAAAGACTCCACTGCTGGACATAGGCTTCCCCCAAGCTCCGCCACTTCAACCTGTTCTGTGTTTCTCGCATCCAACGTATTTTTGCGGCCTTCACCAGGTCATCGGTCTTTCTTGTGGGAGGCCTTCCAACGCTCCGTCTTCCAGTACGCGGTCGCCACTCCAGAACCTTCCGACCCCATCGGCCATCTCTTCTGCGAGCAATGTGCCCTGCCCACTGCCACTGATATTAGATATTCGATACAAAATGTAGACTATTGAAAGTGATCATCTCTTGGACTTATACATACCAAGGTTGTCATTAGTCTGGAAATGGCACTGTTATATTGGTTGACATGTGATGCTTTGAATGCAAAAAAGCTACGAAATGCTGCGGAAAGTTTTGAGTATAAATACAAGGAACAACCAAATAAATGATACATTGACTGTGAGAAAGATTATATGGCTAGAAGGGAGGTGACTATCAAGAAGACGACTAAAGACGTATAAAAGAAATATACATTTTCGTTGGTCCCAAATAATAAAAATGCAAGAGAATGATGGTGGCAATATCAGAACCCATAACCTCACACAAGGGAGAAAACCATCTTTATTGATAATGGCAAACATTATAAGGATATTTTCAATAACCGAACACGTTCCTTTTCCAAATTCCACAAAACTGTCATAAAACGTAATCCCAGCCAATATATATGAGCATAATGCTTCAAATTCTTCCCTGAATTGTCTCGATAAAACCCGAAATTAACCGAAAGATATAGCTGAAATAAAATCTCATTCAAATCGGTCCCCATTTGCTATCTTTGCAATAATGAGCATTACGTAATGCTATATCGACGGTATAAATCCGTTCGACGTATGAATAGATCCAAAGATAATTAAGGATGCCTTCACACAAAATATTGCCACAGTTAAAACGGCTAAATTAAAATATTCAAAAGGCTTTTAAACCGGTGCCAGGCAAACTGGGCAAGGGTACGATTCCATTGGAAAACGAAGCGAGTCGGGTGTTTGATTTTGTTTAGATTTTTGTATAAAAGGCAAATTCTTTGCGGGATAAATGTTTTGATTATCTTTGGCTTAATGGTGTGCACTGAGTCAAATGAAACGGGGAAATTTGATGTTCAGAATAATACTTGTTTATTGTTGGTGCCATTTTATAGACCAGCATACGATAATAGTGTTTTATCATCCAGTTATGTTTTTCTGGATGCAACGGTCATTGCAAAATAAATCATCCAGATAAACGAGTTTTACTGTTACGTTTTATTTTCAGGATAATGTTAAAATACACGAACTATTTCTAGGTTTATGTGTTTCAAAATATTTAATATTCCTGTCACGTTCTTTTATATAGTAAACTAGTTGTTACCCGCGACTTCGTCTGCGATCTAGGATAAAAAGTAGCCTATATCCTATCAACCAGGCTAGATCATGGCCTGTCTGTACGCCAAATTTCATTCAAATCCATTAAGCAATTTTAGCATGAGAACATAACAAAAAAAACAACTTACTTTCACATTTGTAGTTAGGATAAATGGTCTACAATTAAACTACATTATCAAATATGGTCGTTGTCAGGTGACATTGGTGGATTTAGGCAACCAATTGCTATCAGGTGATAGCAATTGGTTGCCTAAATCCAAGTAGCAAAGAACCCAACCAAGTAATCCTTGCTTGTAACATACCATTGACATAGAGGTGTACCTACAGTACACCAACATTTCACCTGTTATGTTTAACTTCTATCTAATAGGGGGCGAGCCTATTGCCATCAACCGGGCGCAAATCCAGACTCCGGGCTGCTACTGAAAAATTCCAGATAAAAAAGCCCAATAATACTTTACTCAACCAGGGAATCACACTCAGGACCTCATGGGCAGCAGTAGCGCTTTCCATCACTAGAAATTTTTGTGTAGGCAGCGGAGGCAATGCCTTGCTTATTCTCCACAGAATTTCACGTACGTTCTAGAAATTCCAATAGACTATATCAAATATGCTATCCAACACGTATCTCAAGTGGGTCTAAAGTAAAATTGATGACCTCAGACGAGTGGCTCTGACATCTTGCAGAGATTTTATGGTCTGTTCTCAGCTCATCTGTCTGGTGAAATTTGTAGCTAGGTGACGTGATTTTGGTCATCTTTGACAATCACTATAATTATATTTTGGGGAGAATTAACGGTGAAGTTGTCTGAAATCAAAATGTATTCTTCAAAATATGTATGTTATTGTCTCAACGTGTTGGTAATTATTTTGTAGGTCTGTGTTCTTGTATTCTTTTGGCAACTATACTAGATGTAATAGTCTAACATACATCATTATTAAATATCTGGTTGACCGAGCTTTGCTCGGTATTTTTTGGTAAATTGTGTTAATTATCGATAAAGTTGATTATTGAAAACACGTATAAAACGACATTTTCTAAAAATGAATGCTAGCTAGATCGATTTATCGCCCCCGAAACCCCCTGTATACTAAATTTCATGAAAATCGTTGGAGCCGTTTCCGAAATTCAGATTATATATATATATATATACATATATACAAGAATTGCTCGTTTAAAGGTATAAGATATCATCGTCGTCATAATTTCAGCTGAAAGAAGTTCACAGCTGGACATAGGACTCCCCCAAAAGTAGGGTTCGGCATAATCGCCACGCGATCACATTATGGTAAAATGCATAGAGAACGCTGCTGCCCATTCTGTAGTAGTTATGTAAGGCCCTTAGTCCTGCCGGGGTCGCGTGATTGTTCGAAAGAGATACCGTGACCCTGGCACATGGGCAACTGATGGAACACTGGTGGGTTTTAGTCAGTAAAAGTCTGACACGCCCTCCCGCTCCACCCAGAGCGGGAGAAGTCATTTGATGACTTCCCACCCTGAAAAAAAAAACAAAAAAAAAAGGCCCTTAGTCGCCTCTTACGATACCCACGGGAAGAAATCGAATGGTGATATTCTTTACGTCTGACACCACATGGAACAATTCATAAATTCATAATTATTATGCTCAGACCCAATGAATTTCTTCGATGTATATTCTTGATATATGATATTTCTTTCATTTATGACACAGGGTGACAGTATCTATGAACACCACTGCTTTGACATTTTTAGTCGGTTATTATTTGCTGTTCCATACGTTTTGCGTACAACCCAGCTACAAGATTCATCAGGCACATGTCTGGTGAATTTTGTGACTGGGTGAATTGATTATGGCCATCTTCAACAATCACCATAGTTCTATATTACTCAAGATTTTAGTATCACTTTGGCATTCAGTTTCATAACTTTATTCACACTGAACTCTACTTGTTGAACTTTATAACGATTGTTGATGATAATTCCATTCATTTTTAGAGGAGAATATAGTACGTTCGTGTTAATTTTGATATTATATTCAGTGTTTACAACACCAGAGTGGTCTATTAATAGGTACCCAATGACCCAAAAAACATTTCCACTTAGCAAATTGAAACCGGAAACATCGAATTGTAATTTGTAACAGTACAATAATCTCGATTATTAAACTAGCATGCCAAACTGAATAATATTAATACATGAAAGGACCGTGTACGAAGCAACAAATTTAACTCCTAATCCTGATGTACACATCTGCTATCTCTGTCTTAGTTAACATTTTTGAGGCTGCTAAAGAAGGATGGAGAATCGCTCTCCAAAACAACGGAATCGAGGCCCAAAACCGTTTCCACTTCCCCATCTCGCCCCAGATTAAAATACAAATTTACTCATTGAATACGTTTTACAGGCAGATTACCTCGGTATTTATATCCTGCTTGTGTGTCGGTAACGTGTCGTTTCTAAGCTTTGTACTTTTTGTTATCTAAATAAAGGGTTCTGGTTGTCTAGAAATGTAAATCAGTATTTAAACGTCTCTTTGTTTTTTATTTGTGTAAAAATCGACTTTTCCACATCTGAACATCAGTTAAATATCATAGACAGGCAAAATATTGTTGGTTTATAGGCCCTCAGTTAGCATAATATCTTATCTTATACCTTTAAACGGGCAATTCTTGTATATATAATCTGAATCTCGGAAACGGCTCCAACGATTTTCATGAAATTTAGTACACAAAGGGTTTCGAGGGCGATAAATCGATCTAGCTAGGATTCATTTTTAGAAATGTCGTTTTTAAACGTGTTTTCAATAATCAACTTTATCGATACTAAATTTATACATAAATTTATGTTTTTTGTTGTATTGAAAGAAAAATAACAAAATGTAATTTGTATTTAAATATAATTTCTAAAAAACACAATTTACCAACAAAAAAAAATGATTAATACCGAGTAAAGCTCGGGCATCCAGGTACTGTTTATAACGTTCCCATTGCTAGTATCTTCGAGAGGGAGTGGTCTGTTTAACACCACGTGGGTTCAGTGCGGGTTAGTAGATGTCACATGTCTTAGATTTTTAGATGTAAGACATGCCGGTTTCCACACAATATTTTCCTTCATCGTTTTGAGAGCAATGGCGATGAAATTATTTACACAAAGTAAAGCGCCAGTCTCCCTGCCGGGGTCGCGTGATTGTTCGAAAGAGATACCGTGACCCTGGCACATGGGCAACTGATGGAACACGGGTGGGTTTTAGTCAGTAAAAGTCTGACACGCCCTCCCACTCCGCCCAGAGCGGGAGAAGTCATTTGATGATTTCCCATCCTGAAAAAAAAAAAAAAAGCGCCAGTCTGAGGAATTATAAAAAATATTTATATACCTACAATTCTAAGTCGGGGTCGCCACTGGGCCACCATTGAGATTAGTTATACCTTGTTTTCTACACTAGTATAATACTATAGAGATTTGATTGTTTATATAAAAAAATAACTATCTATTGCAATTTTTGGAACGAAGTTCCTTATGGCGCGTTGCGAAAGAGCACTAGACGGAATTAAGAGAAAAAGTTGTAACGACACTTTTTAAACGACTTAAAAAAAAACCGGCCAAGTGCGAGTCGGACTCGCGCACCGGGGGTCCGTAAAAACCCTCGGTGCGCGAAAAGGTATCCTCGGCTTATGCATAATGTTTATGGTTATGAAGGTTATGAAACGATTTAGGTTTCTTTTTATTTTTATATTGAATGAAAGGTAAATTGCGGTTTACGATTAATGACGTATTAAAAAAAAAACTACTTATTTGATCTCGTTCAAACTAATTTCCAGTGGAAGTTTATTTTTTTTTTAGTTTTATCATTCTCTTATTTTTGAAGTTACGGGGGGGGGGGGCACATTTTACCACTTTGGAAGTGTCTCTCGCGCAAACTATTCAGTTTAGAAAAAAATGATTTTAGAAACCTCAATACCATTTTTGAAGACCTATTCATAAATACCCCACACGTATGGGTTTGACGAAAAAAAATTTTTGGGTTTCAGTTCTAAGTATGGGAAACCCCAAAATTTATTGTTTTTTTCTATTTTAGTATGAAAATCTTAATGCGGTTCACAGTATACATCTACTTACCAAGTTTCAAGTGTCCCTTGACACCTCTAAATTTTTTTAACTCAAAAATGACTTAACTGATTTAAAAAAAATCACCTATGGAAAGTTACCTACATTATTCCGAAGTACTCAATGGTCTAACCATAATTGATGGTTTTCTAAATACACTAAAGCACATTAATAATATTTGGTCAAAAATCGAATAGATAAACTACAAAGGTTACGTTTCAGATTTGTATGAAGATCCAAAAGAATTATGACTTTTAATATTCAATTCGCAGAAAACGTCTTTTTTAAAAACCTTTTACAATAAGTACCATTAAGTTTCGTACTTATTTGAATTCTAAATACAAATCCCGAATTGGAAAGAATTTTACTTAAAAAAAAATTAAGTCACAAAAAAAATCTGAACGCTTATAAAATATTTAGATCGAAATAGATGTATTGAACTTTCATAGGAAATTTCTGATATCAGAATATTGTAACTAAGTTTTCTACCTTATAACATGTACACCAACGAGACTAATCAAATTATTATTAAGCATGTTCGCTTCCCTAGAGTAAAAACCCCTGGGAAAAACAGCGTCAGTATTCCACGGTTCTTTTCTCTACTGTTTTTATGAAATATTCTCGTCTATCCTCATGGGTGTCTTAAGGAATG
The DNA here is from genome assembly GCA_932294355.1 of Aporophyla lueneburgensis. Taxonomy (NCBI): domain Eukaryota; kingdom Metazoa; phylum Arthropoda; class Insecta; order Lepidoptera; family Noctuidae; genus Aporophyla; species Aporophyla lueneburgensis. The sequence goes on along the minus strand of OW028751.1, from coordinate 25,823,560 downwards.
ACTGAGGGATAATACCAGAAGAATTTACGGTAAACTTGTATTTAATCAAAATGTAATCTTTAAAAATAAGTTGTTGTCTAAACGTGTTGGTAATTACTTTGTGTTCTGATATCTTTTGGAGATAACGCTAGATTTAAAATTCTTGGCTAAATAATTATGTGCTAAGACCTAATGAAGTCTTTTACTATATTCTTTCTTCACTACATAATAAAAAAACAAAGTCGCTTCCCTCTGTCTGTCACTATGTATGCTTAGATCTTTAAAACTGCGCAACTGATTTTGATGCGGTTTTTTTTAATAGATTCAAGAGGATGGTTTATACGTATAATACGCGGGCGAAGCCGCTGGCAAAAGGTAGTTCAATATAATTGTAATATAATAATCTTACTAATATTTTAAATTTGAATGTTTGTATGTTTAGCTGTTTGGATGTTTGTTACATAATCACGTAAAACGGATAAACGAATTTAAATGAAATTTGACACACAATTTTTACGCATAGCCGCTGGTAAAAGTAAGTTTATGTATAAAATGCTTTTGCTAGCGGTTTTGTCCGTGCGGAGGTCAGAAATTATCCCTGTGTAATCTAGGTTATAATATCTATGTTGCAAACATCTATGTCTTAATCTAGGTTATAATATATCTATGTTGCAAACATCCAAATCGGTTCCGTTGTTTTTGCGTGATTGAGTAACAAATATTCATACAGTTAAAGATACAAACTTTCAAATCAAATGATTTAGTTGAGTGTATTATTATTTTGAATAATTTAATCTAGACACGCGGTAGCGTGTCAAGCCATAACATTTACAAATATAATTAGATATAAAATTGAATAATAGATAGATTACATTAAATATTACATCAGTGGTAACTCTCTCACTACGAACATAGCCCTTATTGCAACAGCATAACGGCGCTATCAATGGTAAATTTTAACCACCTAAGCACAGTGGGCCGTACATTCACACACAAATAAATTGAATTGAATTCTGTGCCCACCCAACTAGGGCCACAAATAGCAAAAAAAATTTTTTCTCGAAAATATTTCTTCAGCGAAATCCTCACTCGTAGAAGCGGCTGAGCCATCTGAACTTGATTAAATTTAAGATTTTGATAGCTCCATAAAAAGGGGGAACTGCTCCTCATGATAATAACCTGGTGGATGGTAGAAACACGGGTGAATTTACTGATGCTATTTGCATACGTTAATACTGTCCTGGATATTGTCCAAAAGGGGAGGTATTTGATATAAATGTATCAAGGGGGATCAAGGTATTTGATATAAATTTGATTTATAGAAATGCCTTATTATGTCATATTGATCATGAGATTACAGAATAATGGGTTTTTGATTTATTGAGTCCGGTTCCGTGTGTTACTGGACATGAAGTATATATAAATAAATAAATAAATGAAGAATAACACCATCCCGTTTCTTCCCGTGTGTCGTAGAAGACGACTATGGATGGGACTTACTCAGCGTTCTCTATGCATTTTACTAGCATACTGCGATCGCCAACCCGCCTTCCAAGCGTGGCGATTATGGCAAGTTCCATGCCTTTGGGGCAGGCATAGGTCCAAGAAGCGAACGTCTTATGGCTGAAATGATAATGAACATACTTGAGAGAAAATTTATATTCGTCTTCATTACTCCAAGAGGGACTAGAATTACCTTAATATTGGCTTTTGCCAGTGGCTTCGATTGCGCGGAGGTCAAACATTATTCCAAACAAACCGGGATAAAAATAACCTATGTTATAAACTATTTGTGTACCTTTAATTCAAATTAGTTTCTTAGCTAAGAGAGTAATGAACATCCTACACCTAAATATCCAAACTTTCACATTTATAAAATTAGTAGGATTTATTAGCTACTAGCTTTTTCTCAACGGCTTAGCCCGTTAGAGGGCGGCTATTGTCCTACGGGAACGTCCTACCGGGATATCAGGTGCCATATCCCATGTGTTAATCTAAGTTATAAACTATCTGTTTGTCATATTTCATCCAAATTCACTCAGCCATTTTGGATGATTGAGTGACAAACATCCAAACATTTATACTTTCATATTTATAATATTAGTAGGATGTTACTATCCTACTAATATTATAAATGTGAAAGTTTACGATGGCAGTTTTTCAATAACATTTATGTCATACATTTTCAACCCTATTTAATAAAATCCCTAGCCATTTTCTCGAGTATAATAATCTACTTGATATCAAGTTAATATCTGACATCTTTGTGGTCTTCGCTAAAATATCTTATAAAAGAGTGACGTAATCGACTTAGATGTTTCTTAATTAAGCCATTTGTAATCCTTGCATTTGAATCATTCTTCATTTATCAATTCATCTTAATCTGGCAGTCTGGATAGTCATTGGGCTTGTGGCTAAGTAATAAGAGCTACACAGATTGATCAACAGCTTATAATTGCCGCTGTTGGATCACGGATGGATGACCATCTTTAGATACCAAGACCCTCCGTGCCTCGGAAAGCACGTTAAGCCGTCGGTCCCCCGTAGGCGCGGGCTTGCGGGCGGCGAGCAATCGGTAGCTCGCCGCCCGGTAAGGACTAGGCCCGTGTCGACGGCGCGTAGTGTTCCACGCGCGCTTCAAAGAGATGTCAGCAGTACTGAAGGGGTCTGCTAGGACCGATGCCTGCCAGGGTCGCGAGATTGTTCAAGCGAGATACCGTGATCCCGGCATATGGGCAACTGAAGGAACACGGTTGGGTTTTAGTCAGTAAAAGTCTGACACACCCTCCCGCTCTGCCCAGAGCGGGAGAAGTAATTGGATGATTTCCCATCTAGAAAAAAAAAAAAGACGTCCACAACTGGACATAGGCCTCCCCCAATTTGGGAGGCTTTGCCATAATCGCCACTCTTGGCAGGCGGGCAGACTCCTTCAGTATTGCTGACATCTCTTTACGGCGCGCGTGGAACACTACGCGCCGTCGACCCGAGCCTGGTCCTTACCGGGCGGCTAGCTACCCATTGCTCGCCACCCGCAAGCTCGCGCCTACGGTGGCCGAGAGTCCGCTATCGACTCCCGACGCCCGGGGCGTCTCCTCCTGTGGCGGCTAGGGAAGTGAGGGCGCAGTGACTGCTACTGCCTCACGCACACCGCCTACTCCTTCGCGAGCATTACTGCTTCGCAGAAGGAGGTGACGGCTTCCCATGCCCTCTCGCTCCGTACCATAGCTCGCACCAGGGCCGGACGCGAGAGGTTGCCGCCGAGTAGTGGATGTCTTACGGCTGAAACGATGATGATGATGATATAGATAGACTGGAAGCTAACCCTAGCACCGTTGGGAAAAAGCTACGCTGGTGATGACTCTGTGAAAATTTCAACTGTCTAGCAATTTTTCTTCATGAGATATTTTGCCCGCTGACAGACAGACGTATGGACGGACGGATCCCCCAACCGTGTGGAGCGGAGGTGTAGTAATAGGGTTCCGTTGGCACCCTATAAATACAGAACCCTTATAAGTAGTTAAAAGTTTTTTAGAAACCTGTGATTATAATTATATCCTGTCCATATAATATTTTAATACTGAGATAAAAAATGGCCTCCAAATAATGGCAAAATTTGATTTCAGACAAGTTACTTACACACCAACTTGCAAAAAGTATTTCAAAATCTTCACTCGCTCAGTTTGATTCGCATGTTTTTGTCAGATTTCTTCAATGTTTTTCATGAATTTATTTCACCTAGCGACGAAAATATTTTTTGTTATAGCAACTTGTGGACATGCGTAGGTATATTTGGATCTACTTATTGGATTATACCAGCTCATCCCTATTCTGATGTTGATTTGGTAAAATAGATTCAGGGGTATGAAACTTTCTGTTTTAATCCGAGGTATTTAGGTCTCTTTTGATGATCTGCAAACAGGCAAAGGTTGGGATTAATAATATGACCTGCTTATTTTGTGAGTGATTAACATAATCTGCTTAAAGGTTTTCAAACTAAGTGGGTGTTAACTGGCCTATCGAGATATAGATGAATAGGTAAAGTTTACATAACACGTAATATCGTGAGGAAATCGGCATGTCCTTAAACCAACAATCCGAAGACATGGTGCTGCTGGGGAGTTTGTTGCGCCACTTCTTCTTCCCAGCTAAAGCAGTGAAGGGTGGGCATTTTAGGGGATTGTCTTTTGTAATTTTGACGTTCGAAAAGTGTTGATCCTTAGCTTAATTTGAATAAATTACTTTTGATTTTGATCATGTGGAATCGGCCAACCCACACTGAGCCCGTGTAGAAGATTACGGCTTACTTTATCTCACCGAGAGAAAGCCTGTATCCCAGCTATGGCAACGTTGTAGCGGCATCTATACAACCACATGCGAACTACGCGTCACACTGAAGTCATGCAAATGCTGCATGGTGCAAGCAGAGTTATCGCGAACCTAGCATATACACTGTGACATTTTAGTAGTCTTACAAATGTTGTCATCTCAATATACCCGACATAATCTACCTCTAGGCGTGATTAAAAAAATGTTACCATTAATTAAGATAATAGATACTAAGAAAAATAAATAATGCATTAGAATTGAGGGGTGTAATTTCAAAACCCTCTAAATCATCCTGAAGAAATTTTTCACAAGAAGATTATTTTGAATATGTTGTGCTAAACTTAATGCAAATGACAATATTTGATATTAATTTGTTTGTCATGGCAATCCTAAAAAACGTAGAAAATCTAAAATATCTATGTGCATTTTCAATCAAATTAAAGATTAAAATTTATGATAGAGGAGTTTGCAAGCAACTTGCCATTTTAGCAGATTTTGAAAATCAGCTGTCATACCATAGAGGGGTTTGCATCTAACCTTATACTGCTTGGTGGATGACGTTATGCAATAAAGTCGAAGACTTTATTGCAAAACTTTGTAATTGAATCTATGTAGCTAAGGTATAAAATCACAAAACAAACTACAAAATATTTAAGTATTAAAGTACTTTTAATGAAAAAAAAAAAAAAAAAAAAAAAAATATGTCCATCTGTACATATTTAACTTTGTTTTTTTTTTTTAGTAAAATATTGTCACGATTTTAATCATCAATGTTGTTGAATAAGAAAACTTGATAGCGACCTCTAAATATAATTTATAAAAATACAGGAACCTATTCTATGTACTCGAAATACCTTGAAATTATACTCACTACATGTTGCATAAAACTTTTAATTGAACTTTTTATGAAGTTTTAGGGAATATTTTATTAACCTTTTTCGGCGCTCCTGTTCTCGTTTCCAAGATTGTGGATTTCGTGGACGTTTCCGAGCATACTTAGGATCACATTTTTTTACGAACTGCGCAAAATCTTCCATTATTTCTTGTGAATTTCAATTAAAATCCGCGAGCAACTATCAATAACATAAATTAACTAAAGTCGTCATACTGTTGTAAAGGTCACGTGACACAAATGCGGCGCTGTCATTGGTCTATTTTATTTTAGTGGATTTTGATTGTAACATAGGAAATTTTAGCGGAATATGCAACTAACATTACTTTTAAGACTGACTTTTACCATGTATTTAAGTGGGTTATGAAAGTTAAAATATAGACATATTGAAGGTAAAATTTAACTCTTTATTTTGGTGCAAAAATATGTAAATGTGTATGAAGTCATTTTAGGGGGTTTTGAAATTACACCCCTCAATTATGAAACATCATGTTAATAATTTTAATGTATCATACGGTAGATAATATACCTACCCAGTGCACAAGTCGACTCGATCATTCCGTCTCCACTTTCCATGAGACAAAATATCAATTTAAAAGTACGTTCTGCGTCTTCATAATGAAATATATTTTAATTTTTCAGTTATTCAAATGTTCATTTTTTTCTTATGGATGTGTAGTAGTCATTGATACATGAAGTTGGCTTCCGTTGTAAGACGATTAAAATGTCATGGTGTATATAACGTCCCGACAACTTTGATGCTAAAAGTATTATTTTCTACAGTTTTCCATTGTATTGTATGTTAATGTTTTATTCTTACATAAGTAACATGACGACATGATGTATGTTACATGTGTTTGTATGCAGTCTATTTCATACATAAATCATTCAAGATATCATTCAATCATATATGAAACTAGCTTCTGCCCGTGACTTTGTGCGCGTCAAATTTTTGGTTCCCCTTACCCTTCCCGTCGCATCAAATTGCTTACCAGTTTTCGACCATTTTTCGTTGCTACTCCGCTCCTTTTGATTGTAGCGTGATGTTATATAGCCTATAGCCTTCCTCAATAAATAGGCTACCCAAAACAAAAAATATTTTTTCAATTCGGACCAGTAGTTCTTGAGATTAGCGCGTTCAACCAAACAAACAAACAAACTCTTCAGCTTTATAATATCATCATATTATAATATTATAAATAGTATAAATGAACTTAGAGATATCTGTTATTAGTGACATGAATAGTGATTATAATTCAGTAAGTATCAGTGTCAGTAAGACCGCTTCTACCTCAAAGCAATTATTTCTAAGTATAAGAATGCTCTAGATATAAACACATACGTCTAAGGATCATGTTAATGGGCACTTAAACCAAAGATTTGAATGAAAACAACATCGTGTGGCATAAAATGGCGCATTAACACCCGCAGGTGGTGAAATCCTTGATTGTAATTACAAAATGGTGGCGGTAATGGTGTGGGTTATTATAGTCATATCTGCATGTGTTTCAGTTTCTGGTTTAGGGGAAGCGCCAGGGTAAGAAATTCAAAAATTCTTTTTTTTTTCGTCATTTGCAAGTCAGTGTCAGGTGTATTGGGTGATTGATTGAAATATACCGACTGTAAAATATTTGGCTTTACAGAATTATATTCGTTAAAATCATTAATACACTTCATTTAATCGCAATTAATCCTTTTTTTTTAGGAAATTTTAGCTTTATTTCTTGTGTTACATTGGCGCATTCTTTTTAAGATTTAAGTTGTGTTTAAATTTTTGGCTTCTTTGTTATGTTCAGTGTATTTTAACATAAAACACGACATCACACCTGGTGATTCTTAAAGGATTTTGCATGAAGGCTTTACAACATCGCACATTGGCCTAGGAATTGCGTTCAACTTTACAATGTGTGAGCACTCCTTTTTTTTGGATGGGAAATCATCAAATGACTTCTCCCACTCTGGGTGGAGCGGGAGGGCATGTCAGACTTTTACTGACTAAAACCCACCCGTGTTCCTTCAGTTACCCATATGCCAGGGCCACGAAATCTCGTTTGAACAATTTTGCGACTCTGGCAGGAATAGCAATGTTTCGTGCTTGAGATTTGAACCTGCAATTTTATATACGACAGGCGGTCTTGAAACCTCCAGTCTATTTAGACTGTGAGCACTCCTTATAATCATCTGCAAGAACAGAATTACGTTTAACTTCTTCCCTATAAGATTACTTTCAAAACCCAATGGAATACACAACATACTCTCAAACATATGGCAAGTTTAAACTTTAAAACCGCTTACTTAAAAAGTCACGTCCCCAAGTAAAAGGTCCCGTATGTCTAACAAGTCCTACGTTACATTATCATGCATACAACGAACTTCTCTGAGATAAGCCTTAACTAATTAAGTTGAGGGCGGTCCCTTTTAAAGCTCATTAAAATTAAATGTTGGCTGGCAACACTGATGCTCGATTGTTGGCAACATTGAGCGGTGCGTGGGTGTATGTAAGTTGATGTTATTAATGTCACGTATACCTAGGCAACAAGGTAACCGACATACCCCGAAGAATTGCCTAATTTAAGTGGCAGTGGGCAGGCCATATTGCTCCATAGCCAATGGGACCGTCGTAGGAATCCGCTGTATGCGAGAAACAGAGTATACGATTTTTTTTTCACAATTTGGGGGGTTTGCCAAAATCGCCACGCTTGGCAGACGGGTTGGCGATCGCAGTATGGTGGTAAAATGTCATAGAGAACGTTGCTGCCCATTCTCTAGCAAGTCCCTTTGTAGCCAAGAGGCTACAAAGTAAGAACGACACCCACGGGAAGAAATGGAATTTAATCCACCCCGATTTAATTAAACAATATGAAACTGTGTTTTAAACAATATGAAACTGTGTTTTAAACCGCATATTTCTATTTACCTCTGATTTTTTATCTGCTGTTAAACATAATGTTGTGAAAGCTTAACTCACCAAACAACATACATCGTTACATAAAAATCATTCAACAGTTTAAATTCAGTTGCCTCCCAAAAACTGAGAGTTAATGTTTATGTAGCTTTATATTCTTGTCTAGCTAGACTGAAGTTTCTTTCTCTCTAACTCAAGACTTAGTACTCATCAACTCAGCATTATTATTATTTTCCATTCCTATCTAATTTTTAGAAGAAACAAGATCAACAATAATACACACCCACTTTAGACAGCACAACACACTCCAGTCCTAAGATACGACACGACAATCTAACACTCGCGACATCAAATTAAACCATAAGCGAGCACTAACCACACTGCCTTACAGTTAGTGAGCCGGGAATTTATCTACCCCGATTTAATTAAAGGTGGGTATAATTAGAAGGAATGGCTGGAGGGTCGAGAATTAAAGCGCATAGGTGAACGACTTCAACGTACTATGTGGAATTTTGTAATTTATGTTGAGAGGAACCGTGTTTTCGTGTTTGGTCCTTGTGATTTAGACGGGGGTTGAGAAGTCGTACAGCTGAGACTAAGTTATTAGATGATTGAAAAGATTGTTTTGTCATAAAGTATGAAATAAAATCATCAATAGGATGTAATGTAATAATTTTTAGTACTTAAATAGTTTAGCCAGTGGATTTGCACGCGTATTATATGTATAAACCTTCTTTTTGAATCACTCTGTCTATTGATGAAAACCGCATTAAAATCCGTTGCGGATTTAAAAGATCTAATCATAAAAACACGGGAGGCGACGTTGTGTACGTATACTATGTAAAGATGTATTTCATTTAGAAGCAAATTCAGACGTATTAGTTAGATACAATTATTGGCAGTAGATACAAACTCTGGGGGTGTATACAGTTTTGGTTTCAAACTGAGGATGAATAACAACATGATTTGACAGTTGTCGCTAATATTGATGAGTTTGTGTCCGTCCAAAAAATTGTACCTATCACTTGTATTGACGGATCGACTACTTTAGGCCAGGCCATATTTTTTGATTTAGAGAGTAGACTCCTTGGACTTACTAAACGGCCTTGATAATATTATTTGTTATACTTGAAAGAGTTATATGAGATAGTGGTATGGTCACGTGAAACGGAGGAAAGAGGAAAATGTCGTGATGAAAGCTTTGAATCTGAATGTCGATGGCTATAAGAGTATAGAGAGACTAAAGAAACGATGGATGGACTGTGTGAATTATGATATGGATAGACAGGGGGTGACTACTGAGATGACGACTAATAGAAAGTGTGGAAGTAAGCGACATGCCACGCCGACCCCAAATAAATTGAAATAAGGGCAGGAAAATGATGATACTTGAAACTGTTCAGAAGAAATTAAAATTGTGTTTAGCCAAAACTGATAGTCGTCATCATTTCAGCTATAAGACGTCCAATGTTGGACAAAATCTAGCCTCGGCCAATCTCCACCAGTATGACCAGCTCCGTGCTTCCCGGATTCAGTGAATTCCTGCGGCTATCGCAAGGTCATCGGTCCTCCCAACTCTACGTCTTCAGGACGCTGTCGCCACTCCAGAATCTTTCGGCCTCATCGGCCATCTGTTCTGCGAGAAATGTGTCCTGCCCACTGCCCCTTAAGAGAGAGATATCTTTTAAAAAGAGAGAGAAAGATGGTAAAAAAATCAACATTTATTTTCCGAATGATTTTTTACTAGGTATAGGTGTGGTCATATTCTATTTTGTATGATATCAAAATAAAATTACCACCGATATTTTTTTCTTATTATATTTTTTGGTGACAAACAATGCCTATCCGATTTCATATCCCATTGTACCCTAAAATAGAACATACCCTGAAAATATAACTAAAACATATAAACAAGATACACTTACGTGGTCTATCCGAACTACAGAAAAAACTCGGCGGGATTGTAGATAAAAATAAATTAAATAAGGCTTACGGTAATCCTAGGTTGAACACACATTCGACTACAAATGTGTGTGTGTGTGTGTTGTGAACACATGTATTATCTTGTAGGATATGTTTGTGTGAAACATGTGATCATGAGTTCTCGGCTTATCTGTGAAGTTTTTGTTTGTATTTACAGTTTATGTTTTTTTTTGTTGTTTATCTTTTATCAGCCTTTCTGTTTATTGTATAAGAAGATTAAACGTTGCGTGATTTGCTAAATATGTTTGTATTATTTTTGTTCGGTTAGGTACTTTGTTAACCGTTTTGAATTGTTTGTGGAACTACATTCAGGTAAAAAGTTATTAGGTTGGTGCATAAGTTCTTGGACACTTGGATTTCATTAAAAAATTTCTAGGTTTTAATTGGGTAACACGCTAGAATAATATATCATTCTACAGAATGTTCTAGGAGCTTTACGCCAAGGGGTATAAAAGGGCGCGCGCGTTCCGAGTTGTTCAGTTTAGTTCAAAATGGAACCGCGTCAACTACGAGCGATCATGCTTTACGAGCATAATCTAGGAACGAGTGCAAGGCAAACGGCCGAGAAAATTAACATGTCGTTTGGATAAGGCACTATTGCTCATTCCACAGTGAGTTATTGGTTTAAGTCTTTCGATAAGGGGGATACGAGTTGTGAAGACAAACCTCGCTCCGGTCGGTCATTTGTCTTCGACGAAGACCTTCTACGCTCACATTTGGAAAGACATCAGGATGCGACTACCAGGGACTTGGAGAAGGAACTTGGGTACGACCATTCCACTATAATTCGGCACCTGCATGCGATGGACTACCACAAAATAATGAGTCGGTGGACACCCCACGCTCTGACAGACACCGACCGCGCAGCACGCGTGACCATCTGCGAAAGTCTCCTCTCCTGCAACCACACAGACAAGACTCTCAGGTCCATTGTCACTGTCAACGAGTCCTGGGTTCACTACAACAACAAAACGCGGCAGGCCTATTGGGTTCCACGCGGAGAAAGGGTACCAACGGAACCAAAGCCAGATCGTCATGGACATAAGATAATGCTATCAGTTTTCTGGGATTGGCAAGGCATTCTCTATTGGGACCTGTTGGAAGAGAAGTAGACTATTCATCATCATCATCATCATTTCAGCCGAAAGACGTCCACTGCTGGACATAGGCCTCCCCCAAGCACCGCCACCTAGACTATTAACGCTACTATTTACAGAGAGCAACTGCAAAAGTTAGCCTCAGAAATAGCGAGTAAGCGTCCAAAAAGGCTGTCTGTTTCACTTGTTCAGGACAACGCTCGACCACATATTGCAAAGTCTGTCCGCCACATTCTGGAAAAGCTGAACTGGACAGTGGTACCTCACCCACCATACAGTCCTGATATTGCGCCATCGGACTATTGTCTGTTTCGGGCTCTAAAGTTACATCTAAGAAAGAAGAATTTTGAAAACTATGAACACCTCTAAGACGACATCGCCGAGTTTTTTGACCACCAGCCTCCAGCTTTTTGGGAACTCGGCATAATGTCTTTGCCAGAGAGATGGTTACATGTCGTTGAACATGACGGTCATTATATTGTGGATTAATATTTCTTTAATAATAAATAAATTTACTTTCAGGTAAATGAATCAAATCAAATCAAATCAAAATATTTTTATTTCACATAAGCCTGCAAGGGCACTTATGAAACGTTAGAAGCTAGGTGCACGGTTCCAAATTGTTGATTCCTATGGAGAAGAGCCGGCAAGAAACTCCACGGTTACTCTTTTAAAAATAATTGGCTTTTACAATATTTTCAAACAACAGTTTTAATAGGTAAGCGAGAACAATGTAGGACTGTCAACAAGTACTACTAAAATCACCAACCAACCAGGTACTTAATAAAATAGAAAATTGTCTACAGTCTACAAGACCTACAACATTCTCACATTCACAAAATATAAAAGAATTTACTTAAATGATAGTATTACATAAATAAAACATAATAACCTATTTAAACCAAATGTCATTGTTGTTATGACAACCAATAATAAAGAGGTCAAATTAGAATTGTAAGTATATAATGTCAAATTATGAATAGAGTATGTCAAAGAAGAATGTAAAAAAAAAACTTAAATAATGTACATCGTCATTTGAGAGCAGTTAATAGACATTTACATGGTCATCCTGTAATAAGCTACCAGGGAAGCCACATGTGCAGACGGAGTTATTGCCAAACTTCCTTGTCTTGAACGTAGTCTTTTATCTTATAATATGCATTTTTGATAAGGACACGCTTAATGTGTGATTTGAACTTTCCGTAGCTAAGTTCAGTAACCGACTTTGGCAACTTGTTATAGAAGCGGATACTGTTTATAAGAAATGATTTACTAGTTTTGGTTAATCTAAATTTAGGTATCCCAATTTCATTTTTACTTCGAGTATTTATATTATGGAAATCGCTTCTTAGTTTGAAGAGGCCTAAGTTTTTGCGAACATACAAGATACATTCTAAAATATAAAGAGAAGGTAGAGTCAGTATATCAATTTCTGTAAATTTGATTCTAAGAGACTCGCGAGGCTTCATTTTATAGATTGCGCGGATTGCCCTCTTTTGTAAAATAAAAACTGAATCTACGTCAGCTGCCGAACCCCACAGCAGAACGCCATAAGACATAATACTGTGGAAATAAGCAAAGTACACTAATCTAGCTGTAGCTATATCGGTCAACTGCCTTATTTTTCTTACTGCATATGCAGCTGAACTTAATCTACCTGAAATTGCTGTAATGTGGGCACCCCATTGCAACTTTGAATCTAACGTAATTCCTAGAAATTTAGTTTCCGAAATAACATCTAGTTTATTGCCGTCAAGTTTTAAATTTAGATCTACTTGGGGTACATTTGGTAATGAGAATTTAATACATTTAGTTTTGCTTGCATTAAGTAAGAGATTATTAGCTGCAAACCATTTTGAAAGAACAGCTAGACCCTCGTTCACATGTAAGACATCCGTATCTTTTCTATCTATTTTAAAAATAGGAGAAGTATCATCAGCGAATAAAATTATATCCGAAAAGTTAGACATCATGTAAGGAAGGTCATTAACGTAAACTAGAAATAGGAAAGGGCCAAGAATTGAACCTTGGGGTACGCCCATCTTAACAAGAGACCCCGAGGACGTCACCCCGTTAACATTTACTTTTTGCTGCCTGTTTGATAAATAGGAAAGGACAAGATCAGCAGCTTGTCCACGAATTCCGTAATGGTGTAATTTACAGATCAGAGTATTGTGGTTAACGCAGTCGAACGCTTTTGAGAGGTCACAGAAGATGCCAATTGCATCCTGAGATTTTTCCCAGGATTCCAAAATGTGACTGATGAGTTGTACTCCCGCGTCAGTCGTTGACCTACCTTTCGTGAAACCAAACTGCCGACTATTTAAAATCCCATTAGAGTTGAAATGAGCTAACATCTAGTCCAACATGATTTTTTCATAAATTTTGCTCAATTCTGGTAGCACTGATATGGGTCTATAATTAGAAGGATCAGTCTTACTACCCGATTTGAAAATTGGTACTACTTTACTATGTTTCATTAAATCAGGAAACGTACCGCTGTCTAAAGATTGATTAAATATGCCTGTCAGGACAGGAGCAATTGTGTCAATGATATCTTCAAGAACCTTAACCGAAATCCCCCATAAGTCTTCTGTGTTTTTTATGTTAAGACTTTTAAATGATTTTTTAATCGTGGCAATAGAAATGGGTTTGAATTCAAAATTAGGAATGTCCTTACTGAAGTTTTCTTTAAGAAGAGATTCAGCTAATATAGATGAAGAGGGAAGAGATTTTGTAACTTCTATTGGAATATTGGTAAAGAAATTTTCTAGTGTCTCAGCAACTTTTAACTTATCTAAAATGGTTTCATTATTAATTTTTAGAGACAATTCATTCTGACCTCGCTGTTTTGTGTTTCCAGTTTCTTTATTAATTACCTGCCACACAGTTTTTATTTTAAAATGTGTTTGAGTGTCCAAGAACTTATGCACCAACCTAATATTTAATTTTTGACCTTTAAGACATTTAAAGCTTCCCGATGTTCAGTGTGCTATACATGTATAAGTTTAGTTATCTCTTTTCGACTTTCAAGTTATGGGAAGATTTAAATCAGCGAGTATGAATCAAATCCACAATTTTGCTTCTTTTTAATGGTCGATGATGATCTTTACAAAAAAGGTCGTTAGATTCTCTCTACCTAATACCTTAGCTCCTCCACCGGAATCAGGTCAAATTAAAGCCCACATATGCTCAGGTGAGACGCCCAATTGCAACTGCCCATTCCTGTCATTGGTGCCTGACATTAAATACTTAGGAGTCCACTTGGATCATGAACTTAGCTGGCAACCCCATATTGAAGCCCTCTGTACAAGAATCAGAAAACTAATCTATATATTTAAGGAGCTAAGGCACTCTGCTGGTCCCGATCTAGCTTTAATAGTTTACCAGTGCCTCTGTCAATCAATTATTTTATACTGTATGCCGGTTTGGGGCGGAACCTACAAAACATCCCTACTGAAAGTTGAAAGAGCTCAAAGGGCGATCTTAAAAGTCTATAATGGACCGGGTGCCTAAACAATTCATTTTTGATAAAAAATACAGAATCCAGCTTCACGAAAATCGCCGATGTGAGGGTTTGCGCCCCACTGAGCTGCGCATCTTCACGGACGGATCAAAAACAGACAGTGGCACAGGTGCTGGAGTCTTCTCGCAGGACTACAACATACATATAGCCACACCATTAGGAGTTCACAACACAGTTTTCCAGGCGGAATGCATTGGGATCACTCTTGCCGCCTCAGCCATCATGGCCAGGGCAGTTAAAGACCACTCGATCCGCATACTCTCAGACAGTATGGCTGTTCTGCAAGCGCTGGACAGTCACTCGATTGATTCTGGGTTAATATACGAGTGCCACCAGCGCCTCAACCAGGTGGGTAGCATCAATAATATAACCATTCAGTGGATAAAAGGACACAGCGGTTCGCTTGGTAACGATGCCGCCGATGAACTTGCCAGAAGGGGGTCGAGCATGACACCGGTGGGACCAGAACCCATCGCGCCACTCCCCTTTGGGTTTCTACGCTCTCTGGTAAGAAAACGTACCAGGGATCTACACTTTAAGCAATGGGTGGACTAAAGTGATTGCAGGCAGGCCAAGGAGGCTTTACCTACCATCGATGCCCGCCTCACAAAACAGGTCCTTCGGCTAGACAAACGACAGCTGCGTATGGTTACAGCAGCAATAACTGGCCATGGGTCTTTTAATAAACATCTATTTGTCATAGGAGCTACAGACAGTCCGCTGTGCAGGGCCTGCATTGAGGACGACGAGACAGCAGCGCACGTGCTTCTAAACTGCCCGGCGATCGCCACATACAGGGCCAAGTACTTCGGTAACCCAGGTACCCTACGTGAGATAGTCAGCAACATCAAGGCGTTGCTGGCCTTTCTCGAGGAGCTGGGGTGGATCGAATAACCGATTTCCCACCCGTACGCAAAATACGCGCTCAGACGTGGAGTTGCGGAAACCAGCCCGTTCTACCTATTACCTACCTATTACTGTATGCCGGTTTGGGGCGGAACCTACAAAACATCCCTACTGAAAGTTGAAAGAGCTCAAAGGGCGATCTTGAAAGTCATTCACTTTAAACGCAGAGACTTTTCGACGAACCAACTTTATTCAGAAGCCAAAGTATTAACGGTAAGACAGCTTTTTGTGCTCCGCGCCGTGCTGCGCAAACACTCTACGCTACACCTAGACCATTCTAAGCTGAAAAAACGCAAAGGCATGCCTGTGTGTGATATAGTCCAATGCCGTTCCAAGTTTGCCAGCCGACAATATGCGGCAACTAGCTCTCGACTCTACAACAAAATTAATAAAATTATTTCCATTTACCCCCTGACTAAACATGAAGTTAAAATCAAACTTACAGACTGGTTGCAGAAGCTAACATATGACGAAACCGAGAATCTTATTACAATTGTCTCTTAATAGATCTAATTACTGTATTTAAATTAAGGCGTTGTTTATTTTTTTTTTTGTTATCTGTAAGTACTTGCATGACACTTAATACAAATTGTATGCTATTATAACTGGAGGAACTTTGTCTCCTAAAGCACAGGTTTTTGGCTTAGTTTAGGAGGCATCAGTTTGCCTTTTAATGTGACTCTATTTTACAATTTTTTTTTTCCTTAATGTGTACTTATATTAATTTTTTCTGTCTGTACAAATAAACATTTTTATTTTATTTTATTATTATTACAAGAGAACTTAAAATGAATTTATGTCTTTTTATTAAAATAAATATACTTACGTACAGAGTACGCGTGGGTGGTTCTATTTTTCTATCATCATCATCATTTCAGCCAAAATACGTCCACTGCTGGACATAGGCCTCACTCAATGTCCGCCACTTCGACTGGTTTTATACTTCCCGCATCCAGCGGATTCCGCGGTCCTTCACAAGGTCATCGGTCCACCTTGTGAGAGGCTTTCCAAGGTTACGTCTTCCGGCAAGCGGTCGCCACCCCAGAAACTTTCAGCCCCATCGGCCATCTGTTTTGCGAGCAATGTGCCCTGCCCATTGCCACTTAAGTTTAGCAATTCTTCGGGCAATAACTTTGGTTTTCGATATTTAAATAAATGAAATAATCAATCTGCGTAGCCTTTCCCCAACTGCTTTGGGGTCAGCTTCCAGTCTGACTAGATTCAGCTGAATACCAATATATATCTTGAACCGATTGCCTACCTGACGCAACCCAGTTTCTGGTTAACACGTAACCCCATGGTAAGACAAAATCGGAGAATTAGGTAAATGTTTTGTTATGTTTATACCGGATCACATACACATAATTTAATTCAAACATGGCGCCTGTTACAGTACTAATAACTTTAGATATAAGCTCTTGTTACAGGAATATCAATTTATTTTGTGTCCCTAAGTTGTTGACAGATTAATATTATTGTTAACTAGAATATATCGAGTCAGAAATTATTATACAGCTAATATTAGATTTCTGACTCTACCCGCAACGACTGCCAAATATCTAAGATCTATTTATATTGTACTAGCTACTGCCCGCGACTGCGTCCGCGTGAAATTGATCCACCTAATCGCATCCCATTGTCTTCCCGCGCTGTCTCTAAGCTTAGCGTTCTTTCTTACTTTATATTTTCCTAACGGCCCTAGCATGATGTTTATTAGCTTAGCCTTCTTCAAGAATTTAATCAAATACAAAAAAAATATTTTTGACTAAGTATTCTTAAATAAGTGTTCTTAAATTTTCTAATTTTCTGCGCATTTTTTAAAAATTTTTTCTTCATTAGAACCTTCTCCAGACAATAACAAACACAACAAAAAAAAAAAGTGAAATCGGTCCAGCCGTTCACGCGTGATGGCAATTGGCAAAATACGGGATGTCAATTGACAACGAAACAAAAGCGTGAAGTTGGCGCGCTTCGACAGTGTCTAGCCTGATGTTCGTGCGAGTGGATGAGAGCGCCACAGCGCGCAGCGGCGTGGAGCAGCTCTCATGACCATCTGACATCAGCTACGCAACAACTGTCTAGAAACTGTCCAACTTTTCGTTTGGCGAATAAAAATATAACCGAAAAATCAGTTATCATCTTCAGAGTTTTTTTTTTACCAACACATCTATACTCAATAAAATTTTCAACGATGAGAAATCTAGCTCCAATCGGCTCTTACATAAATATAAACAAATATTAGTCTTAATATAATTTTCTCCTAACAGCTTCTAAAATAGAAGTCTATTTTAGTCCTGTGGTATATGTTGTGGGAAAAGTGTTAATCAAGTCTGGTGAAACTTTCATAATCCGCAGATTATTTGAAATATTACTTTCATGTTCCCTTTGAAGGCCATTAAGCGGGTTATTTAGATTTCAGCCATTACCGACGTTTATATTTAATTGCGAAGTAAATAGAGATTTAATTTTTAATCCGGAGCTAATTATAACCGGGTTGTTTTTTATTTACTTTATCTCGAGGTCTCTGAAAGCTTATGGGTTCTATTTAATCTGGGTTGAATTGAATATCATGTTTTGTGATTGGACGTTATATTTTAAAACAAACCTTGTAGTCGACGGCATTTCCAAGAAAACAAAAAAAACTTCCATGCAAACTTTCATCCCCTATTTAACCCTTATACGAATTGTTCGCTGCCAGGCCAGGCCTCACCATCGGATTTTAATAGCGCAGTGGAAGTTATGATGGTGGGGCTCTGGAGACAAGAGTGGCGTACGAACTTGTCCGCCGTGCGCGGAGCCGAACAATGATATAAGTACAATTACAACACAACAAACAAAAGAACTCACCTGGTAGTAGACGAACACTGCTTCTGGGGCCTACCTGGATTTATGTATGTAAGTGAGTGTGTATTGTATTGTGTTGTGACGTTATGAGTATCTCCAGGTTACAATCCGCTGCAATACGCCCTGCTACCAGGACATGCGGTCTTCAAACACTTAACCTCAAAGTTTCAACAAAGATATATCCAAACTCAACCCATATTATTTCGTCAAATTGGGGTTATTTATGCACAAAACAACTGGGTCATGACTGGTGTCCACAAAACGACCGATTCTCAAGGATTAATTTACAAAAACGTCGCGGAAGTAAAACGGCGACATTGCTCCCTTGTTCAAGCCAAAACCAAAGAGAAGTGTCAAGTGTCAAAAAACTGACAAGTCAGATGTCACTCCGTTCGGGCGCGTTCCGTTAGGCGCATAGAGTAACGAATTTAAACGGGCCGGAACACGAATCAAAAATCTTTCCTTAGTCATTATAATACATTGCGACTTACTTAAATACCACAAAAAAAAAACACATGCTGTTTTAGGAATTGTGGATTTGCCCCTTAAGAAGTTTAATCAGTAATCGAAATTGAGCTATGTTCACAAATAAATACGATAGGTAATACGGAAATAATTACATTTATATTATGTGTTGTGCAAAATTGTTTGCTTCTCTAGACTTAGTAGTTTGGTCAGTTGTCTGTTGGTAAGTGAATGAATTTGTGAGTTCTATAAAGTAAAATAACAATCTACACAGCTATATTTTGAACAGACTTGATTTTGATTACCAGCGACTTGCCAGAAAAAACCAGAACAGCTAACATGAGGGCTGACGACAGAATCTAGACATTTAATCAAGCTTTACAGGAAAACCACATCGCTAACGTAATTGATTTTCTTTTTACGACCTTGAAAGTTAAAGATCAGAATACTTAAGTCTTCAGTTAAGTATTTTTCACGGGACCTGTTCCGCAAGTGAAGTAGGCAATAAACATATTTTCAGTTCAAAAACATAAACATTTTAGTGGTAGTAGAATGTCTTGAGAAAGAGTTTAATCTGGAGTGGTATTACCACTATAACTATTTTCCGCTATGAACTAGAATAGTTGTGACAAGCAAAATTTTAATTATAATTATTATTTTTTTTATTATTATTTTTTACTAATTTTTTTATTATTATTATTATTATTATTTTTTAATTTTTTATTATTATTTTTTTAATTTTAATTTAATTTTTTTTTTTTAATTTTTATTATATTGAAATCCCGTATGGGAGTAGCACATTATGACGTGTTTTTTTTTTGATGGGAAATCATCAAATGACTTCTTCCGCTCTGGGTGGAGTGGGAAGGCGTGTCAGACTTTTACTGACTAAAACCCACCCGTGTTCCTTCAGTTGCCCATGTGCCAGGGTCACGGTGTCTCTTTCGAACAATCTCGCGACCCTGCCAGGTGGATGACTATATGGGAGTGGCACATTATGATGTGCGAAAAATGAAATGGCTAGGAAGGAGGTAAAAACTGAGATGACTGCCGATGGATAACATCGTCCTCTGCTTAGCCTTTTCCAATGATATTGGGGTTGGCTTTCATAATCTAACATGATCTCATCATAAATATTACAATGCCAATGTAGATACACTTTCATTTTTTTTTATCACATTTACGGTTTTTCCTGTTCACCAATTTTATTGAAATCTTTAATAATATCAATAAATAAACTTGAATTATCTGTGCGCAATTTCAAAATAACTAAGTACACAGATTTTTTTACAAAATTTTTGATGGAACTTTCCCTGGCAGAAAGCTAATGTTATAAAGAGCAAAATTGATCTTTGTCCCTGTTGCACGTTCCCGTGGGAGGATTTTCGACATTCAAGCAGGCATAGCTGCGGCCATTGCTAGTTGGTAATATGATACCTGGGAAGAAACCACATCTTCTATCTATATATATAAAATTCAAAGTCCTGAGTGACTGATATATCAATGCACAGCCTAAACTGCTGGTCCTAGAGACATAAAATTTGGAGAGTGTTCTTTTTGAAGAGTAGCTATCCACTAAGAAAGGGTTTTTAAAATTCCATCCTTAAGAGGGTGAAATGGAGGGTTGAATTTTCTGTGAAACTTTTTATTCTCTGGGTCGGATAAGACAAAGCAAGCAGTACAATAAGACATTGTATACTTGGATTAACACATAGGGTACTTTTAATCCCGGTAGTACGCTCCTGTGGGATATTTTTCGACATCCACGTGGGCGAAGCCGCGGGCAGAAGCTAGTTATCTATAAAACGGCAAAAAAATCACGTTTGTTGTCTGTGAGCTCCCTTAAACATTTATGTTATTCTATTTATTTTTTTGTATTTTTTGTTAAAGCGGCATCAGACACATCATCTGTGAAAATTTCAACTATCTAACTATCACGGTTCATGAGATAAAGGTTGGTGACAGACGGACGGACAAACGAACAGCGGAGTCTTAGTAATAGGGTCCCGTTTTGCCGTTTGGGTACGGAACCCTAAAAAAACGGACAGGTTTTTCTATGGTAGAAAGTGAAGAAATTAAGTCGCCGACTGAGCAGCGGGCATACTTAATGGCTTCATGAAATTATTGGAGCTTTACCGAGCGATGGAATTAATTTATATTCTTTTTCTTTTATCATCTTTTACCTTTGATGGTATGGCGTTTTACGTATGCATGCTTTATCATGGAATATAAATTAAAGAGGAAGTGTCTTTTAATCTATGGTAATGTCACAAAATCTATTATCTGTGTGCGAAGCATGGTGATAGCTATACTCATCCGCTTTAGAATAGGTTAAGGATTTTAGCGTGTACCTACATACCTATCTCAAGTAAAAACAGTGGGAACCATTTCGAATCAATGAACTCAGCCTGTCTTAGTCCACTACTGGACGAAAACTTCGCTTAGGCTGCACCATAAACCTCTGTCCTGCTACTTTCGGATCTAGTCTGTCCCAGCCACTTTTTTAAGGTCATCTATCCATCTAGCTGGGGACATCCCTCACTAGGCTTGCTGATACGCTGTCTCCACTCGAGGACTCATCTGCTTCTTCGAAAAATATGACCGTTTCAAATATAGGTGGCAATAATGACACCATCTGTTAATCACTCTCCTAACTCCTAATCAAAATAACCTACCAACCATCATATCTAAACCTTCACTAAGATTATTCCACACTTCAAACAAACAAAGTAACGTAACTACTCCATAGCTTCAAGCAAATATAACGTCTATATTCATACACATTATAACGCACTTTTCTCGTTTGTCTGTGTGACCACGTTGCTCTTAAATCTACGCAACTGATTTTGATGCGGTTACACTATTAATGAAATAATTCATTCTTGAAAATTGTTATTAAACTTATAAACGGCTATCGGTACTTTATGTTCATATTATTCACTTATTTTTATCGTCAAATGCATTTTTATAAATACTTCTAACGCAATTCTACATGAATAGCAGACATCTTATTTTTATAATTCGCAGAAATGGATAGTGACTAGAAGACGACTACCATTCGTGGAGTATTGGGTTAAAAAAATAGAAGTGCAGTTGTCAATAAAAATGAGTGGGTATATTAAATCCCCTACCGTCACTAGTAATACGTATTAATGTGAGCTATTCTATTTCATGACGTGAATTGAAAATACTTCACTTATTACAAAAAGAAAGACCAAAAAGTTAAATTAGAAAACGTCCTATCAAAACAAAAACCTGTAAAAGTAAAAAAATATCCTTATTGGCCCTTGAAGTTTACTAAGAAGTTGTGGATAGTATATTAATCAAAGGACTCACTAAATATATATTGATCAAGAATCACTAAAAAGCCTACTTTTTAGCAAAAAAAAAACTTTATTACAAAAAAAAAAACAACCGACTTCCTTAAAAACACTACAAAGTGAAAAATAACTTTAATTTCGGAAGTCGGTGTCTTAGGATTTTTATTTGAGGTTTTTGCCACCGACTTCCGAAATTAAAGTTATTTTTCACTTTGTAGTGTTTTTAAGGAAGTCGGTTGTTTTTTTTTTGTAATAAATTTTTTATTTTGAAATTTTTAGTCATGCGATGTGAGGAGATGGAGGGGGTTTAGTCAAACACTATGAGGTCCGTGTATCAACTAGTAAGAACTAACTTTAATGTTGAACGGTTCAGTTTATATACATAATATGTACGTGATGTCCTTCTACTTATTCGATGACATATCTATCTTAACTTATTCTACATATGTGCTGATGTACATGTACGTGATGCACGTGTATGATGTACGTGACACCACACCACATCACCCTTCTTAGAGAAAAAAAAAAAAAACTAAGTTACATTGTTTTTTTTTTTTCTATCACACGAAAACTTACATTCTAACTTTTACAATACAACTTCGTTCTATTTTTATGAACTACGTCTACTACGGCAGCGAGAGGTGCAGAAGGCGGTACAGATGGCCTAACCGGGAGCGCGTGGAACAGCGGAAGTAAGTGTCTGCGATATTTTAACTCGAGTGTAGTGACGTGTGCCGGCAAGTGATCGTGATGATTTACCGGTTTAGAGACTATATTGTTTTTAAATGGAAGTAGAATTAGCAACGTTATTACTTCAACTTAAGTCGTTAAGGGAGTCTATCGTTAAATTAGGTCCTAGTAGACGGAAGGGTGAAAATTTTGATAGGAAGATAAGCGAAGTAAAAACACTTCACGGTAAGTTTAAGAGTATAATTTCAAGTTGTAGTAAGTTTTCCGAGGAGATAGTGCAATTAGTAGGGAAGATAGAAAAATTGTATTTAGATACCATCAAGTTTGAAATTGAAAACAGAACCGAACTGAAGATGGGTTCCGAAAGGTTTCCGTGGAAATGGCTATAGGCGGCACGTGACAGAGAATAGGCACGTGCAACAAAGGAGTGTTGGGCGTACGTATAAAAATGAGCGTGTCTGGCATAATGGTGGGATGCGCGGACGTAGCAATAATGCGCATCGTGGACGGCAGACTCAGCAAGGTCGGCAGCGCGTAGCATGTTTAGAACATGTGCGGGCTGATGCTGACTCAGGCACAATGTCAATGTCGCGGAAGCATGAAGACGGGGAAGTGAATGAGACGCAGTTTTTTCGAGGTTAAACATGTGTTAGCATGTAATAGTGTTAATTGGGTTAATTTTCTAGTGGATAATGTAGATTCGGAATGGTTGGTAGATACAGGTGCGTCAATATCAGCTATAAAAAGCAGTTACTTGAAGGGGAATGTTTTGTGCAGTAAGGTAGTTAAGGCAGAATTAGTGGTTAATGGTGTAGGAGGTAGTTTACGAGCTGTAGGTTATGTTTATTTGAAGTTAGAATGCGGGCAATGTTTGTTCGAGCATAGATTTTATGTATTTGACGATTTACCATGTAGTTCGGTAGGCATATTAGGCCAGGACTTTTTGCAGAAGTATAGTGGTATTGTAGATTTTTCGGGGAACAGGTTGTCTCTTAGAGATCGTGAGCGGCGGATGGTTTCAATGCCACTGAAATCCTATGATTACTTGTTAACTATTTCTCCGCGTTGTGAGATGATTAAATATATTCCCGTTAACCGAGCGCAAGATTGTGTGGTGTTTAGGAAGGAATTGCGTGAAGGGGTATTCTTAGCCAATGGGGTAGCTAGATCTAAGAATGGGATGATGCCCATTAGGGTTTTGAATACGACATCTGAGGAAGTTGTTTGTAGTATGTCCGATGTGGAGGTTTTTCCATTGAGTGATTTTGATTGTTGTAGTTTTGCGGAGTCAGAGGTGAACGTTAAGCGGGTTAAGGAAGTATTTTCTTTGCTTAAGCTAGACTATTTGAAAGCCGAAGAGCGGTTGTCGGTTGAGCAAATATGTGCTAAGTATCCAGATGTTTTTTGTCTTCCGGGTGATAAATTAGCTGTTACGAATGTGTATGAGCAGTCGATACGATTGAAAAAGAATGTTACTCCAGTTTACAGGAAACAGTATAGGATACCTTATGTACAAAAGAGGGAAGTTGATAAGCAGGTGCAGGAGATGTTGGATAGTAATATTATAGAGGAGGCGGTTAGTGAATGGTCTAGTCCTGTTTTGGTAGTTCCTAAAAAGGCGGTATTGGTAATGACGAGGGCGCAGCGTAAACAATCGGGAGAACTGAATGATTGTGATAGGAGTTCTGTGGGATCTAGGACTGATCACCCTAGAATCGTAGAAGTTCTTAGGAAACAAGGAAATGATATTGAAATATGTTTCGGTGAATGGAAGAAAATGTTACGTAACACTACTGGTAGGAAAATATTTTCAAAGTCGCGCAAAATAATGTATATGCCAGGAAACTCGAGTATTTATATAGACTATGAATCTTTATCAGCATCATCGCGAGACGAGTTGCCGAAAGACATAGTAACTTTTTGCATAGGAAATGGCATAAAAGAGGTTGTTGTTTTGAAAAATCGTTATAACGTTGAATTTATTACAGAAATGGCCAAGTGGTTGAAAGAAAATAGTAATTCGGTATGTGGAGATTTTAAGATATGCATAGTGAAGAGTGTGCGGAGAATAGAAGACAAAGATGAGAAGAAAGTCATTTTGAATGATTTTCATATTTTACCTACGAGTGGTCATTCGGGGATACGCAGGATGGTAAATAATATAAAGAAATATTATTATTGGCCGTCTATTGAGAAAGACGTAGTGGAATACGTTGGTAAATGTGATAAGTGTAAGAAACAGAAGTTTTCGAAACATGTTAGAGAACCAATGACAATTACAACAACTGCATCTTCATCTTTTGAGAAGATTTATTTAGATATAGTAGGTCCACTTGATAGGGATGAAAGAGGTAATGTTTACATATTGACTCTACAATGTGAGCTAACGAAATTTGTCGAGGCTTATCCGTTACAGAATAAGTCCGCAGATGAAGTAGCAAAAGCTTTAGCAGAGAATTTTGTTTTGAGATATGGAATACCAGGAACAATTGCTTCAGATAGGGGTTCTGAGTTCATTTCAAAAGTGATGGTTAAGCTATGTAATATTTTAAATATCAATAAAATCCTATCAACATCATATCATCATGAGAGTATAGGATCTTTGGAGAATGTTCATAAAACTTTAGGAGCATATTTAAGAATACAAACGGATAACAATCCATCGTCGTGGAGTTCGTGGATACCGTATTGGTGTTTTTCATATAACACAACAGTTAATACTGTGACAAAATATACTCCTTATGAGTTGGTTTATGGTAAAGTTTGTAGGTTACCAAGTAGTCTTAAAGGTGATAGTGTTGAACCTTTGTATAATTTTGATGATTATCCTTTAGAATTTAAGTACAGGTTACAAAGGGCTCAGAATGATGCGAAAGAAAATTTAATAGCAAGTAAGTTAGTAAGGAAAGATTGTTATGATAAGAATCTCAATTCTGTAACTTATAAAGAAGGTGATTTGATATTAGTAAAAAACGAGATAGGCAATAAATTGGAACGTATTTATAATGGACCATTTGAGGTTGTTAAGGATGAGTCACCAAATGTTAAGATTAAATATAAGAATAAAGTAGACGTAGTTCATAAAAATAGAACGAAGTTGTATTGTAAAAGTTAGAATGTAAGTTTTCGTGTGATGGAAAAAAAAAACAATGTAACTTAGTTTTTTTTTTTCTCTAAGAAGGGTGATGTGGTGTGGTGTCACGTACATCATACACGTGCATCACGTACATGTACATCAGCACATATGTAGAATAAGTTAAGATAGATATGTCATCGAATAAGTAGAAGGACATCACGTACATATTATGTATATAAACTGAACCGTTGAACATTAAAGTTAGTTCTTACTAGTTGATACACGGACCTCATAGTGTTTGACTAAACCCCCTCCATCTCCTCGCATCGCATGGCAATCGTATATGCTTCTGGATTCTCCCCGGCTTGCGAAATGGTAAGGCCCACCATTAACCTTTCTATCTCGGCTCCAAAATCTGAGACCGATTTCCCATTTTGCGTAGCGCGAGCAAGCTCGGCTTGCATTGCAACGTCCGACCTCACCGTCAACAAATGCTTCTTCATATCCGCTAACAGACCTTCCACCGTCGCGTAACTAGAAGACAACCGCATTTTAGCCCCCGGTGTCAGTCGCGTGCTCAGTACGAACTTAATCAAAAGCGTACTGTCTTCCTTCTCCAACATAGTACTGTATAACTCAACAGCATCAATCAAATCCTGGGTCACCTGCTCAACCCCAGTCATCTTAGGGAGCAAGCTGACCGCCGTTTTCAACGAAAACCTTTCGGAACCCATCTTCAGTTCGGTTCTGTTTTCAATTTCAAACTTGATGGTATCTAAATACAATTTTTCTATCTTCCCTACTAATTGCACTATCTCCTCGGAAAACTTACTACAACTTGAAATTATACTCTTAAACTTACCGTGAAGTGTTTTTACTTCGCTTATCTTCCTATCAAAATTTTCACCCTTCCGTCTACTAGGACCTAATTTAACGATAGACTCCCTTAACGACTTAAGTTGAAGTAATAACGTTGCTAATTCTACTTCCATTTAAAAACAATATAGTCTCTAAACCGGTAAATCATCACGATCACTTGCCGGCACACGTCACTACACTCGAGTTGAAATATCGCAGACACTTACTTCCGCTGTTCCACGCGCTCCTGGTTAGGCCATCTGTACCGCCTTCTACACCTCTCGCTGCTGGACCTTCTCTTCTACCCAACCTTGGTGGCACCTCTTGTACATCCGGAGTGCTACGCCAGCTATCACTACCGCCAAACACACGGCGATGAACAACAGTATAGCGCTCATCGTTGTCAGCTGCTCCTGCGTCACCGTCGCGGCATTTGCACCACCCGATGCCGTCTGGGCGATTATCACTTCTTCCTTCGACGACGTCGTACCCATGGCTCGGAACTATTGGCTTCGAACTGCCTGCAGTAACTTACTCCGAGCCTTCGATCAAGCTACTAGAACGCCATCCAGTCGACTGGCAGGGTCGCCATGCGATGTGAGGAGATGGAGGGGGTTTAGTCAAACACTATGAGGTCCGTGTATCAACTAGTAAGAACTAACTTTAATGTTGAACGGTTCAGTTTATATACATAATATGTACGTGATGTCCTTCTACTTATTCGATGACATATCTATCTTAACTTATTCTACATATGTGCTGATGTACATGTACGTGATGCACGTGTATGATGTACGTGACACCACACCACAATAGTATCTACCCCGCACTAATTCCAAACAAACAATGCATATTTATGCGATAGCAGAAATCGCGGTGGATTTGCTGAAACTTATATGGGACCATTTCGAAATAAACCCCTTTCGAACAAAAAAAGAATTTTGCAAATCCGTTAATATATGACGGAGTTATGGCCGAACATACATAAAAAAAAAATATAAACATCCGAATTGATAACCTCCTCTTTTTTGAAGTCGGTTAAAAAATCGCACCCAAATCGGTTCACCCGCTTAAGAGCCCCGGTGCCATAGACAGACACATATAGCGGTTAAACTTATAACACCGCTCTTTTTGCATGGGGGTTAGAAAATTACACTAAACACTAATCAAATTCTAAGTTCCAAATCAAAATATCCTACAAAGCATTACATGTGAACCCTCACTAAGATTATTCCACACTTCAAACCAACAAGATTACATACTCCACAGCTCCAAGCGAAGATATATCACCCAACTTGTTATATAAGCAAGAAACAGGAATTTAATTTACCCGGTATAACGGTAAATGTAGTTACGGTTACCGGTAAGTTATCCCGGTAATGACTTTCGAGAGCCTTTACGGGGTAAAGGGTAGGTGAAATTGCAGGGGGTGTGTTAAATGTGTTTAGTAGTGCAAGTAGGGGGTGACTTGTGGTGTTTATGTCGAATGGCCTAGTAGTCTTGATCCAATGGGATGCGTGTTATACAACGTGTATCATAATTAACGCAATACCTCATTTATAACCTAATTAGAGTATTGAGTTAAAAGCATAATACAATGACCAAAACCAATTTTTTAAAGCTAACTGTTATTATGAGGAAAATTGTGTTGACCTGAGCATTACTTTATCCTGCCGGGGTCGCGTGATTGTTCGAAAGAGATACCGTGACCCTGGCACATGGGCAATTGAAGGAACACGGGTGGGTTTTAGTCAGTAAAAGTCTGAAATGCCCTCCCGCTCCGCCCAGAGCGGGAGAAGTCATTTGATGATTTCCCATCCAAAAAAAAAAAAGCATTACTTTATGCATTTAAAATGGAGTCTTATTGCCTTGAAATAAGATTGAATTTTCTTTGGCTAATCGGGGGTACTTAAGACAAAAAAAAATTTTTTTTGAAAAATGCCCATACTCAAATAACTGAAATGAATTCAGTTTTTTTTTGCTATAACATAAAAAAAACCGGCCAAGTGCGAGTCGGATTCGCGCACCGAGGGTTCCGTACAAACCTGTAGGTATCCTCGGTTTATGCATAAGGTTTATGTTTATGAAATTAAATGTTATTTTATTAATTTTTATATTTGAGTTGATTGAATTAAAGGTAAATTGCGGTTTACGATTTATGACGTATTAAAAAAAAACTACTTACTGGATCTCGTTCAAACCAATTTTCGGTGGAAGTTTATATGGTTATGTACAACATATATTTTTTTTAGATTTATCATTCTCTTATTTTAGAAGTTACGGGGGGGGGGGACACATTTTACCACTTTGGAAGCGTCTCTCGCGCAAACTGTTTAGTTTAGAAAAAAATTATACTGGAAACCTCAATACCATTTTTAAAGACCTATTCATAAATACCCCACACGTATGGGTTTGATGAAAAATTTTTTTTTGAGTTTCAGTTCTAAGTATGGGGAACCCCAAAATTTATTGTTTTTTTTTCTATTTTACTGTAAAAATCTTAATGCGGTTCACAGAATACATCTACTTACCAAATTTCAACAGCATAGCTCTTATAGTTTCGGAGAAAAGTGGCTATGACATACGGATGGACAGTCAGACAGACAGACAGACAGACATGACGAATCTATAAGGGTTCCGTTTTTTGCCATTTGGCAACGGAACCCTAAAAAACAGAAAACAAAATATTATTAAATGTTAGTTTTTGAGTAACTAGCTTCTACGAGTAATCTATAGTGGTATAGTTTAGATTACTTGTTCTTGATTCTATCCTTTAGCACCGCATAGCCTGTCCGTGATTTTACTTCGTTTGCTCTTAATGTTATTTCTGACTTCTTTTTCTCTTTACTAGACTGCCTCGTTGGTCTAGTGGTAGCAAGCGGTACTGCTAAGCATGAGGTCCTGGGTTCGATTCCCAGGTCGGGCAAAGTGTTATTGGGTTTTTCCATCTGGCATTTCTCAGTAGCAGCCCGGAGTCTGGATTTGTGCCCGGTTGATGGCAATAGGCTCGCCCCCTATTACATGGGACTTAAACATAACAGGCGAAATGTGTACTACAAATATAGGTACACCTCTGCCTAACTCTTCGGGGAAACAAGGTGTGATGTTATGCTATGTTTTTCTCTTTATTCCTTAGGGTCGTAGAGCGATGTTCGTATATAATCTACTAACTTTTGCCCGCGACTTCTTCCGCGTCAAAGTAGGTTATCGCGGACGCAGACGAAGTCGCCTATATCCTTTCTTGGGGTTCAAACTTACCCCGTACCAAATTTCGTCCGTTCTGTTTCGTTCCGTTCTGTGGTTTAGTTGTGAAAGCGTAAAAGACAGACAGAGTTACTTTCGCCTGAAATTATTCAGTATAGATAGTATAGATATTAGTATATATACCTTCTCCTCACAAATTGAGCAATCAAAAACAAAAAGATTTTTTCATATACGACTTGTAGTTCCAAAGATTATAAATTGTAAATAAGCATACCATTATTAAAGCACCATTTTAATATGGAGTTTGCATTTAAAAAGGATGTAAGTATATAAAAATAATGAGATAAAAACCTTATATTTTTATGATGAACATTCATGACTTTTAAAAGTAATATACAACTGCCAGTGGAAATAATAAAATGACTTAATGGTGTATAAAAAAATAAATTTTAATGTCCAGCGACGACTCGTAAAAGTAAAGTTAAATAACCAGGTTCTGCCATTATCTATTTTATTATATTCGCTTTTTACCTTTTTTATATTTCTCTTTTTGTTTATGGCCGCTGTTTTGAGTTAAAAACTTGGAATTTATGAACAGGTACGATTTACTCTATGGCCCTAAAAATCAGGCGTTGTTTGACAATAACTAGCGTCGTCATCATCATCATCATCATCATCATCATTTCAGCTGAATGACGTCCACTGTTGGACATAAGCCTCTCCCGAGTTCCGCCACTTCCACCAGTTTAGTGCTTTTCGCATCCAGTGGGTTGCTACGGCCTTCACAAAGTCATCGGTCCATGTTGTAGGAGGGCTTCTTACCGTAACTTTACCATTTGAATATAACCTAGTTATAACTAGGTTATATTCAAATGGTAAAGTTACTAAAATCACTTTAAGCAAATATCATCACGGCGAACAGTTTTTTTTTTCGGGAACGACATCTTGCAACTTTACCTATAAGGTTACCAAGGTTACCATAGGCAAGTCCGGCTGGTTAGCCGGACTTGCCTATGGCTATGGCCTTATACCTGGTATAAATTAAGGGCTCCAGCCAAGGCTTAAAAACTTAAAACTAGAGCGACTGCTCGCTAAGGGCACCCCCTGTGGGGTTCGGCCGTCGGTTTATGGCATCGCTTGTAGAGGGCAGCCAGGGACGGACTGGATAGGAATGATTATATGATGTTAAGAACTGATTGCGAGGAGCCCATCTTAACTGCGATCAAGAGCTGTTTCGATATTCCAAAACAATGATAACATTTAGTTGTGCTGATTCCTTTCAATTTCCCCGTTGGTCTAGTGGTAAGTGACCCTGACTGCTATGCCGGAGGTCGTGGGTTCGATTCCCACCCAGGACAAATGTTTGTGTGATGAGCACGATCATTTGTTCTGTGTCTGGGTGTAATTTATCTATAATATGTATGTATTTAGAAATATATAAGTATGTTTATCAGTTGTCTAGTACCCATAACACAAGCTCTGCTTAGCTTGGGACTAGATGGCGTCGTGTGATAGTTGTGGAATATTATTATTTCCTTTATTACATTAAAATACATATTGATTACATTTTTAAATATCAAAATATTAAAAAAATAAGAAAACATTTAAAAATATAAAAAATAGTAGCCCACCGGTATCGGGAATAGGGTCCAAGCTACTGGTGGTCAGGGCTGCTGAGAGAGGAACCTCCTGACAATACGCGCCGTGTCCAGAATTACTGCTTTCTGTATCAGGCCCTTAAGCCAGCTGCCTAACGAGAGCCTCCTGAGATGTTGATCGAGGCTCTTAGCTATTATGCCATTGGCCGTAACGACTATCGGCACAATGACTGCTGTATCCACATCCCACATGTCGACAACCTCGCGAGCCAGGTCAAGATACTTCATCTGCTTATCTTTTTCAGCTTTCACGAGGTTCTCGTCATGCGGGACTGCTATATCAACAATCATTGCGCGACGCTCTAATCGATCTATCACCACTATATCTGGCTTATTGGCAACAATAGTCCTGTCAGTGATGATAGATCGATCCCAATACAACGTGATATTATCATTTCCGAGAACTGGGTCGGGCAGATACCTATAGTATGGTACTTCTGATTCCACAAGGCCGTATTTCAGAGCAAGTTGCTGGTGGATAATCCTGGCTACAAGGTTGTGTCTATGCAAGTAGTCTCCGTTAGCCAGAATAGAACAGCCAGAAATAATGTGTCGGATTGATTCCCCCGGACGGTGGCATGCCCGACAAATGTCAACCGTGCCATCCTTCACAATATATTTCCGGTAGTTGTTCGTCATCATAACTTCGTCCATAATTGCAAAAACAAAACCTTCGGTTTCTCCAAATAGATCTCCGAATCGTAGCCAGGATACGGACGCTAAGAGGTCTACATCGGGTCCATGTAGGACCCGGTAAAGCGTCCGTGAAGCTCCTTGCTTTGCCATACTGCCCTGCGATCATTAGTATCTAATACTTTAGGTTTGCGCCAGTTCTCGTTAGCCAAGGAGAGCGGGGTAAGGCTCTTGTCCACTGAGACCACATCTCGGTGCATCCCCACGTCGGCGTCTAGGAAGTATTCCCTGAGACTGCATACCTCACGGTTGTGCAGGGTCTTAGCATTCAAGAAACCTCGACCTCCGCACTTCCGCGGGATATATAGACTCATCACCGATGAACGTGGGTGATGCATTCGATTTGCTGTCAGCAGTGTGCGGACCCGTCTATCCAGGGCGTCAAGTTCCGTCTGAGTCCATTTGAGTATGCCGAAAGAGTACATCAAAACCGGCATGACCCAACCGTTGAAGGCGTGCACCTTGTTTCCGCCTGATAAAAGACTTTTTAATACTTTATTCAAGCGGCCAAAGAAGCGCTCCCTCAACGATTGTTTCATGTCAGCAGTGTTGATACCTAACGCTTCCGACATACCCAAATACTTGTATGTTTCGACTGAGGCAAGGGATCTTAGGTGTATGGAATCCGAGAGTTGGGTTCCCTCGGATTCCACAATCTCCCCTCGCTTTACATGCATGACCGCACATTTGTCCACACCAAATTCCATCCTGATGGCGCTACTGAAGGTTTCAGTTACTTTCAGTAGCTCCATCAGTTGCAAATTGTTGGGGGCAAAGAGTTTTAGGTCATCCATGTACAGGAGGTGAGATATAACCTGATCACCTCTCCTCAATCGATAGCCTATACCTGAATCCTCCAGCAGTGTGCTAAGAGGATTCATGGCTAGGCAGAACCAAAGTGGACTCAAACTGTCGCCCTGGAATATACCTCGCTCGATCCTTATCGGTTCGCTGTTCCTCTGGATATGTCGACATCCCGGATAGCGAAGGACTGTCCTCCACTGCCCCATACATGACATCAAGAAGGTGCGCAGCGTTGTATCTACTTTGTACAACTCCAGCACCCTCTTGAGCCAGGTATGAGGCACCGAGTCATAGGCCTTCTTATAGTCTATCCAGCATGTTGACAGATTCCTTCGGGAACGACGAACCTGTTGACTAATGGTCATATCGATCAGGAGCAGCTCCTTAGTACCGCGGGACCCGTTCCTACATGCATTTTGAGAGACAGACAAGATAGAGTTTTTGTCAATATGATTGTAAATTTTAGCTCTCAAAATGGATGTAAGAATTTTATAGACCGTCGGTAGACAAGTGATCGGTCTATAATTTTTGGGTTCCACGGTGCTACCTGATTTATGGAGCAGGTGGGTTATCCCTGTTGTTAAGAACTGAGGCAACGACCCTGACTCTAAGGCTGACTGGAACTGAGATGCCAAGCGAGCGTGTGACTTTTGGAACCACTTGATCCAAAAGTTGTGCAGGCCGTCCGGTCCTGGAGATTTCCAGTTAGGCAACGGACGGACTGCACAGACAACATCTTATTATATTATTATTATTTTTCTCTTTATTCATTTTAACAAACTTATAAATTATATTTTTAAATATTAGAATATAAAATAAAAAACATTATTATTATTATTATTATTTAGTGGTGAAATTTGCTCTAGAGTTTTATAAAAAAACTCTTCGTAAAATCAAATATAAATATAAAGTTTACCTGCCGTAATGTTTTCAAAAATACCTTTTACCTGACTTAATTAGATTTAATTTTAAGCTGGGTACTCTTCAGCCTCTTTATAATAATGTTATCTGAGTGAGATTACTTTAGGGTGAGTACATACAAGCGAGCATCAACTCAAACCGCACTAGCGCCGTTGACTTCGGCTAATAGGTTCGAAATGCAGGCAAGGGTGAAAAGTTAAATAGTCTGCCTTGCTGTTGAACCATAAGGGACCTATTGCAGTGTTGCAAGTGTAAACTATCCTAATTACGGAAATAGTATCTAAAGGTAGTAACAGATTTCAATTTCGAAACTTTTGTCACATTATAAGCAAACTAGTTTTTGCGCGTGACTTCGTCTGCGTAAATATCGGTTATCGCGGATGCACACGCAATCGCGGAATAAAAAGTAGCCTAAGTCCTTTTTAGGGGCTCAAGCTTACTCCGTTCCAAACTTCATCAAAATCTTTTCCGTGGTTTAGTCGTGAAACCGTAACGAACAGACAGACTTATTTTCGCATTTATAATATTAGAGGAAGTATACATAATTAGCTTTTGCCAGCGGCTTCGCCCACGTGGAGTTCGGAAATTATCCCGCAGGAACATACTGCCCGAATAAAAAGTACCCTATGTGTTACTCCAAGCTATAAACTATCAGTGTGCCAAATTTCATTTAAATCGGGTCAGCAGTTCTTGCATGAAAGAGGAACAAACATCCATTCCATCTATCCATCCATTTGACTGGCCTGT
The DNA here is from genome assembly GCA_932294355.1 of Aporophyla lueneburgensis. Taxonomy (NCBI): domain Eukaryota; kingdom Metazoa; phylum Arthropoda; class Insecta; order Lepidoptera; family Noctuidae; genus Aporophyla; species Aporophyla lueneburgensis. The sequence continues at coordinate 25,788,666 of OW028751.1, read as the reverse complement.
TAGTCTAGTGGTTAGTGACCCTGACTGCTAATACTGAGGTTGTGGGTTCGATTCCCACCCAGGACAAATCTTTGTGTGAAAAGCACAGTTATTTGTTCTGTGTCTGGGTGATATGTATATTAATCAGTTATCTGGTTGCCATAGTACAGGCTCTGCCTAGTTTGGGATCAGGTAACGGTGTGTTGGTTGTCCCAAGATATTTATTTATTTTTATCCATATATACAAACTTTCGCGTTATAATATTAGTAGGACTAGTAGGATTGATTTTGGAACGTTAAAGCACCTGCCATACTCCATAGTTAGATATATGTCTTCGTCACTATCTGTCCTAGAATTTTCCTATTCTCAGAACAAATTAAGACTTACTAATACTTCTATCGTGTATTTAGAATAAACTTGCTGTTGCTGTGACATCAAAAATTAAAACAGTTGATGTCTCAGTGCGTTGACGCCGTGACTTTTCAATGTAACTGCTGATGTGGCTCTGCCCTTAGTCTGGGTATTGATAGAATTTCTCTAAGTTAATATTCAGAGCGAGTTTTTCTAGGTTTCTATCTATGTATTTACTTACTGCTGGAGGTAAGGTAGTAGATAGTTACTCAAGTTCTTGAAAGAAATGAATGCTTTTAAGAAGAAATGAGCAATATTTCTGCTTAGCGCAAAAAACCGCAGTGCTTATAAGGAGTAATAGAAGATATTTTCTCTTATAATACTAGTGCAGTTGGGTAAGTTGAAAAAGGTTCTATATTACCAATTAATATACTTTCGAAAAGTTGAAAATTGTTTGTGATGATCCTGAAAATTGGTATCCTGTAGGTTAATGTACTCGCTGCTCGTCACAGGCTTGTGTTTTCTTTTATTTATTCAGTCTTTTTCTTTAAATTTTGTCTAACAAGCTACTGGAAGTATTAATCAAGGACGAGCCGTGGTGATCCTGTGGTAATGGCCCCAACTGACACATTGTTTGTCGCAACCCAGGCAGGTGCTTTACTATGTGTAAATAACTCCATCACCATTGCTCTCGAAACGGTGAAGACAAACATTGCAAGGAATCTGGCATGTCTTAGAACCAAAAATTCGAAGACATGTGACTTCTACCCCGCGTGGTGGATTACGGCTAGCGCCCTCTCATAGAGAGTAGGCCTATGTCCCAACAGTGGGAACATTATACGCTGATTATGCAGCAAAGATGAGAGACAATGTATGATCACTTCAAACTACTCAAAAAGAATAACTAATAAAAAAGTTACCCAAAAGAAGTGCCTAAAATACTTTACCAAATACATGAAAACGATCAAACGTGTCGAATATTAAGATTGGTAGCGCCGAATTGAGTTGCGTTTGTCACGTATCCCCAATGAAGTGTAAAAGCCTGTTAGCAATGCGGTTTCGGTACCTCGGAAGCCTACCCGCTTTCACGGCGAAATGAAAGCTTGTGGCAAGTTTAAATTTATATAAAAGCCTTCGTGGGAAGTGAAAATAAATTTAATTTAATGCGAATTTTGTCATGTGGTCGTGTGTTAAGTGGCGTTTTTGTATGTGACTTTATAGGTGTGGGAAAATGTAAGGATATTCAGTTATGAACATCATATTTTCAGCCGAATGACATTCACTACTGGACCTCCCGCAAAAGGGGGTTCTACTAAAATCGCCACGCTTGTCAAACGGGTTGTCGGTCGCAGTTTTGTGGTAAAATGCATAGAGAATGCTGCTGCCTATTCTTTAGTAAGTCCTATAGTTATCTTTTACAACCCACGGGGAGAAAAGCGGTGGTGCTATTTTACGTCCGGCACCCCACAGAACTTTGTAGTTGCGTAGCAGTAAATCTCAAAAAAAATTGACAGGTTTTATTTATTTACATCTCTTTTTATTATGTTTCAATAGATGGAAAAGCTAGCAGTAGCCTAAATTAAGTTTAGTTGAACGACCGAATACCAGTACCTATCATCGTTTACGTTTTCAACATTCTCTGTAATCTGTGAAAGACTTTCTAGCTTTGTAGACAGCCCTAATATTTGATACATCATCGTTCCAATAAACTACCCGCATCTTTCCAAAAATAAGTGTAGTTAATATCAGGATTAGTCGCAGCTGCGGGCCCCGAGCATTTGTTTGTTCCTAGTGACAGATCTGGTCATCCGTAACCATCTTGTGTAATCAATTTGGCTACTCTGTCCTCGACAGTCGACCAACAAACACAGACCTCTGAGATTGTTTCTAAAGCCCCGATTTCGTAGTAAAGAAAAGGCGATGAGGGGGGCAGGGAGGTCAAGATAGCTGGACTGTTTGCAGATTGACCGGGCTGTACGTGTTTTCGGCTTCCTTCATTTTTCTAACGATGTTTGTTCAAGCTCCACTCGATATTGGGGGTAAAACAAACAGATACGGGAGGCTAAACTAGCGGTTTGACCAATCGAGTTAGAAGTATTGTTGTTTATTTTGGTGGAAAACAATGCGTTTTCTTAAGCTTTTTGAAGTGAAAACTTCGAGCCGTGTACAGCGATTTTTGGTAGAGGCAAAACCTTTGGGTTGGCGTCACCGACATGCCAAGGTGTACGTGTTTTTGTCGCTTCTGTCGGAAATCCATCATTTTTTTATGACCGTGATTCTGGCTATTGTTTGGAGATATAAAGAGCCGTATCTGACTACAGTTTTACATTCAAATATAGATTATTAAAAACATTTAATTATAATTATTTATTATAAAAATCAATGTTTGTTTGTATTGTATACGCTGCCATAGCGTTAATCCGTGCTTACACGCTGGCGGAAGGTTATAGGCATAGTGCTATTAACTTACAAGCAGCATCGCGTGTTAGCTAGTATATTTTAAATACATTTTAATTTATTTTATTGGGGAAACTTACAGCTTCATCATCATCATCAATTCAGCCGAAAGACGTCCACTGCTGGACATAGGCCTCCCCCAAGCTCCGCCACTTCGACCGGTCTTGTGCTTCCCGCATCCAGCGGATTCCTGCGGCCTTCACAACTTACAACTTACTTATACAATACTTTTAAATATTAAATTAGTGGCCATTTACAAGTTTTTACTAATAAACTGAACTGTATGCAACTTCCATATATTTTAAGAACAACAGGGAACAGAGTTTTTTGATTCACTGGTACTGTGTGATGCCAAACGTAAAGAATTTCACCATCCCATTTCTTTCTGAAGGTGGCGTAGAGGGCGACTTAGGGACTTACTAGAGAATGGGCAGTGGTGTTGTTCTATGCATTCTAGCACACTTCACAATTTTAAATTAGGATGATATTTTACTTGGAGTTGATGACATGGCAAATAATTTGAGGCTATGTACGGCACTTATTAGTTAGTTGAACACTTATTCTCCAACTCCACTTTAAAACTTCATTCCCAAATCAAAAAGAGTTTTACGAAATAAACGACAAAAAAAAAAAATGCATTCATCAATGTTGAAATCGGACTGCCCAGGGCGATGTCATTAACAGCTATATCCACATGTCAACCTTTATTCATTCATTTATATTCCCTTCATACCTGGCTAACGAGAATTAATTCGACCCAACCGTTTTTTAGACCCAGCGAAGCCTAAAAATGTATGTACGATGTATGTTATTAGTTCATACGATGTCCTACACTAGGGTGCGTTCACATCTGTGTGCAAACGTGAGCGTTTTTGCGGAGATTATTCGGTGTCCTTGTTTTTGTACCGAACTTCTAGAGTTGTGTTTACTGCCGCTACGTTTGTGGTTTTGTTTAAGTTAACTTAGAAATTATTCCAGTAGGATGAATGACAAGGTCGGGAGCGGCCGTGGATTTAAGACGTTAATTAGTTGACGTTTCGTAGTAATTGATGATTATAAAGTCCTTTTTAACTGACTTCAAAAAAAGGAGGAGGTTATCAATTCGACTGTATTTTTTTAAATTTTTTTTTAATGTTTGTTACCTCATAACTTTTAACTGGGTAGACCGATTTTGATGATTCTTTTTTTATTTGAAAGCTGGTGCTTTTCCCATTTTAATTTGGTTCCATTCGGACAATGGGGTCCATGTCAAAACCATATAAGTCTTAAATTTGCATTAAGTTTTTGCGCGACAAATGAACGAATAACGCGATTAGATTAGTGCGGGGTATCTACCATAACTAAAAAGTTAAAATAACTATAATTTCGGAAGTCGGTGGCAAAAAACCTTAAATACAGATCCTTGGACACCGACTTTCGAAATTAAAGTTATTTTTGACTTTGTAGTGTTTTTTTAAGGAAGTCGGTTGTTTTTTTTTTTGTAAAAAGTTTTTTATTGCCTCATAATGTCACACTGCCATCGAAGGGCTTGTGGCCTGATCGATCAGGTTAAGCAACACTTGCTATGCTTGGTTCACAAATACGTGACTATCTTTACATTTCAAGATCCCTCGATGCCTCGGAAAATACGCGCTGTCATTCATTGATCTTTGTCTGTCATTTCGGGTCCTCAGAAGCCCGAAAGTCTGACAACCAGTCTAGCCCAAAGGGTTTATTTATTTCGACGGTTGAAAGGCTATTTGATCTAAGCGACATTTGCTGAAAGTTGCAGGAGAGTGATACAAAGTTTAATACAAAATTTGTATTAAACTTTGTATCACTCTCCTACAACTTTCAGCAATTATAATACAGTTTTTCCAAAATCCACTCACTAGTTCTTTTATAATGATTTTTTTATTCGAAAAATAAAATTTTGTATCACTCTCCTGCAACTTTCAGCAAATGTCGCTTAGATCAAATAGCCTTTCAACCGTCGATTTATTCATTTATATTTTGCTTTATTTTACACCAGAAAATAAATTTAAAAAAACATTTAACAATAAAAACATACAATGGGCGGCCTTATCGCTTTCTGCGATCTCTTATCTTCGTTATATCGTATTACCCAGTAATTGGGTTGTGGAGGTCAGATAGGCAATTATACATACGTACATAAACTCACGCCTCCCATGGGGGAAGTCAAAAACTGCAGAATACCACCTGCTACTATTTTTACATACCCCTGTAATATATTGGTATTTATCCGAATTGGGTCCAGTCTATGGAAGCCGACCCCAATATGGATGGGAAAAGTTTAGGCAGATGAAATGTCACAGTGCCATTACAAATCCTGCTACTAATTGTAGTAAATATAATACAACATACTAAAACTGCTGTTATGTACAACAGAGATCAATTACCCTATGTTCATCCGTTCGTCTGTTCGACCGTCGCATTCATGCACTAGATGTGCACGCACCCTTACCAGCCAGGGGTCAACAATATAAAGCTGTATGTACAATAGCACATATATGTGACTGCCCGACACATTTCTGCGTCATTGGTGCGTCCCTTCCGTATTTTTCTAGCCGCATGACAACCCTGGTACATTATCTTTACATCTGTTATGTACGCTTGTTTGAAGGCACAGGGTTGTCAACTTTGGATGGACACGTATTAAATTGAGGTTAATTAAAATTTGACGTGATTATTTTTGTGGGAGCCTGGGACACCTGGTTACGAAATAACATCACGTTTGTATTCTATGTAGGAGTGGACAGAGGGATACACATTTTGCCAGTTATTTTTTAGTTAATTGGAGGCTGAGAGCCTTCTACAACGTAATTTATTTAAATATTATGTACTTAATAAATTATTTAAATAGACTGGTCTGATAGTAATTGAGTTGTGGTAAGGACACTGGTTAAACATTGATGTTCAGCCGTATCTGGTAAGACTGAAATTCAACCTAGACCTAGTTGGGTAAACTCCAGGTAGAAGAATTTTCTTAAGTTATTATTAAATTACTAGTTCTTTCCCGCGGCTTCGCCTGCGTGGATCTCTTAAAATATCCTTCTGTAACGTACTACCAGGATTAAAACTAGTATCTGTGTGACTAATTTTTTCAGCCGCTGTTGTGGCAACCCAAAACATTTAGTCTAACGGAAAAACAAAATATATAGTCAGCATTAGACTCGATCGCACACTTCGAAGCGATTTCCTTTCTTCATGGACAGTTTTAACTTAATAACTATTCATTATATTTATTAGATATATAAGTATATATATTGTTTACCAAATTATTTTTAACCTTTCATTGTAATTTCGGGAAAACTCAATGAAGTCTAAAAAAGTCAAATAAATTCATTCTAAAATCTAGGTTGTACATTCACGGAAAATATTTGTTTATTAAAATTTTATTCATCTATCAAAACATGACAATTGTGTTTTGCATAAACTGACAATTAAGTTGGTAGTACAGTTTTAGTAGACTTTACCTAATTCTATCTAAAAATATATTTTTGTTTTTAACCAAGCATCTAATATAATTGGACGTTTAAGAGACGAACTAATCTAGTAAACCCTCAAGTTGTTTTTGGAATAGTCCGCAGTATACCGATGGGATCAACCGCTGAATGTACCGTTTCAACTTCAAACGACTGGAAAATTACCGATTAATAAAGTTAATTTAAACTTATGTTTGGTTATTTTGATTATTGTCGAGTTTCCGAGTTCCGGGACTTCGGGTTTATCGTGAGATACCAGTTTGAGTAAGGAGTTAAGGATTACTTTGGATGTTTTTGGAAGTGTTATTTATAAAGTTTTATTTGGAAGCGGATTAAAGTAATGTTTAAGTGAGATGGGGATTTTTTTAATGAAATAAATTCGAGTTATTTTTGTTCAAAGGCCAGGTTTGCAGGAACATTATTATTAAATGCGACGGTTCCTGGAGTTTGCTACTTAACCCTTTTCTAACTGACGGTACTAATTTGTACCGGGTTATTCCCCGTTAATTATTTCGACAATACGATCGCGCATTACGTATTGGACACTGACGTTCTTTTCGAATACCACTACCCTAGCCAATCACAGTGATTTATTTAAATTTTGCCTATATACCGCCCGCAACTGACACTTTCAAGTAGCGACCGCACGCAAGTGACAGTTTCGGATTTGAGAACTGCGGATTGCTTTTGTTTTAGAAAACATTTAAAAATAGAATGGACGGGGTAAGCGTTATTTGTTTTATATTATTATTTAAGATTGTAGTTTTAACTATACAATTAATATGGTTTTAGATTATTATTTTAAATTTCAGTGCTAAAATAAAGATAAAAATTTACAAATATTTATAAGTACTGTCAGTGGTTTTGATTGATTTTTTTGATAATAAAAATCTAAAAAAAAATTTTGGGTGGTATTTTTACCTTCCTTATTAATATTATAAAGTTAAATTGAGAAATATCTTTCAAAATCTCTAATCCGGTAGGAAAGGGTTAAGAATCGATTTTCATATATAAGCCCGGAGTCCTGCCAGGGTCGCGAGATTTGTTCGAAAGAGATACCGTGGCCCTGGCACATGGGCAACTGAAGGAACACAGGTGGGTTTTAGTCAGTAAAAGCCCTCCCGCTCCATCCAAGAGCGGGAGACGTCATTTGATGGTTTCCCACCCACAAAAAAAAAGAAAAAAGAGCCTGGGGTATGAAAATTTATGAGGAGTAAAATCAAACTTTCTCCGTTACGGTACGTTATGTATTATGTTATGTTTACTAATCTATAAATTTTATAATCGTTCGTAAGGATTAAACTCCAGTCATGTGTCGTAGCTAACACAAACAATTTATATGGTGCATAGGATTTTTAATAGTATCAGTATTGAGCCAAGTATTGATAAATCCAATAGAGCGTATCACACCGTACCAAGAATAAACATAGTATTGCATTTTGAACTCTCTTAACTACGGAGTGCGTTGAAATTCGAGTGCGCGACAAAAACTAACCCATGCAATTTGCGCATTCGAATTGGGAACACTTTTATAATAACCAACACTTCATAGTAGAACAAGATGTACCTAGTTATAGAGTTGTGAGCAGAAATTCCAATCTTGCTACGGCGTAGCGCAGAGAGGTCTACGCGACTACGCACTCGTAGCACGTTTGCTACGCATAGAATTGTGCTATATTTTCGACGTTTCTTTAGCATCAAAAACACTTTTTCCCTATCAAAAATATCATAAGACTATATTATGTAAACAAGGCTTTTAATGTAATGTTCGAAAGTTATGTAACAACACTCAAGCCTGCCCATAACCAGCAGCGTTCCCCTACAATATAATATTGTGTTACCAAGTAAATGTATAGACGGTGGACATAATTCGATTTTCATACTAATGTCCCCCTTTGAAGTGGTTCCCCATCGCAGGACGTACTAACGAACCAACGTACAGGGAATTTATGGGGTAATGTTGTTATAAAATGTGGGGGAAATTGTAAATGATTGACTTGAATATAACCAATTTTCCGACCTTTCATGGCTTGAACTCTTATTGAGTCGTGCTTGCCTGGCTCACATATTAATTACGTTGAATATGTTTTTTTCTGTTTTAGGACATAAAGAGTTGGATGGTTTGAATATTTAGAAACAATTGAATATCTCGGAGACTGGTCTCCGAACCAGCCGTTACCACTGGTGGTAACGGCTGCGACTTTCGAATTTTATTTAGGTCGTAGGTTTGAACCAAAGTCGGCGTTTTACTTTGTGTAAATTATTTCATCGCCTCAGCTCTAAAAACGGTGAAGCATAACATCGTAAAATACGCGGCATATCCACATCGTTTCGAAGAAGTCATGCGTTCCAACCCTTACTGTGCCTACATGTTGGATTGGCCCTCTCTTCCTCTCATCATGAGGAGGCATGTATCCCAGCAGTGGAAACAATATAGGCTATTTATGCTTAATCAACAAATTTATAAAGAAGCATGCTATTTTAATTTCTCCCTGTTGCTTAAATCCGACTACGGCGAAGAAAAAAGCAGGATTATGATTTATATTATTAATAGAGTGTCGTTTTTTTTTATAATATACAGGGAAGGGGCTATACTCTTTTGCCGATCTCTTTTGTACACACAGGCACGATGATGTGTAAAATATTATAAAAAATATCTATCTAAAAACTTAAAATTTTAAGCTAGATATTTTTCACAACATTTTTAATAGCACTGTGTTATCTAAACACGCACTTAATTCACGCATTTCTATGACTTAAGTTGTACATTTGTATACAGAACAACTTAATTAAATCAAACGTTTCTGTATAAAATTGTAGTGTAGGTGTATGTCACACGTGCTTTAAAATAGTAAAAGATACTACACGAGTTTAAAATTGTCGGTACATTCTACGATTACCGTATCGTAATGTAGATACTATATTTGTACAAATTTCAAGCAAAAATACCCTTACTCCTTTACCAACCCTAACTATTGACCTAATTCGAACAACTATGTCAACTAAACCTATAAATCAGACATCCCAACATTCCTACCAGACTCTCTGCCTATTGTCCATACCCTCAAACACTTCCTACCATTACTATTTACCGATTAAACTCAACACAATATCGTTAGTCTATGAAACAATAGAGAAAATACTGAAGTTCAAAAGTCGTTTAAAACTTCGTTCGTAATGCAATTGTTAGTTTTGTAAGTCCGCGTTAAATGGAAGTCGGAATTTATCAATTTTGTTACAGAAATATTGTTAAAGATGGTGCGGTAACGAGTTCTAATGAAGTTAATTGTTTATGAACAATTTATTGAAGAGTATTCTAACTTTTGAAGATGGGTAGAACAATGAAGGGTATCAATACCTTAGTAGGTTAAGATTATAGCATTCCCGAAGGGTTGGACAGAGGTGTAGGTAGCTTTATTTTACAGTATATGAAGACGAAGTAGGGAATCCTAGGATGATTTCGTTAACTAAACAAAGAAGATGTTTTGTAATGGAGAAAAAAATTGTAGCTGCATGAAGTTCTGTACTTATAAATAAGATTTTGCTTCGTTGACGTATATACATACATCTGGTCATGCACGCCGGTTGCGAGCACATGACTTTTCTGAGGAACATCACCAATAGTGACAGTGTATGTCGGTCATGTCGGTAAATCTTTTCCGTGTGATGCCGGACGTAAAGAATAGCACTATCGCTTTTCTTCCTATAGGTGCCATAAAAGGCGAGTAAGGGACCTACTAGAGAATGAGCAGCAGTGTTTTCAGTGGATTTTACCATCATATTGCAATCACCAACCCACCTGCCAAGCGTAGCGATTATGGCAAACGTCCCCTTTTTTTGTCCGTCGTCGGCATCTCTCCCAGCGTTTTTTTTCCCCTCCGCGCTCACATAGAATGTGTAAATGAATTATTTTTGCTACCTCTTCATTGTCATTTTACTCAATCTTTATCGAGAACTGCTTCCTCTTTCGTTAAAAGATTAACCCAAAAACAAGGTCTGAAGCAAAGTTGAGTGCATGGATAACCGTTTTTTCTAAGTAATGTCTTTGCTTTAAAGTTCTTATTTATTACATTTTCTGTATTTTTCTTCTGTTCTCAAAAAATAATCCCAATCAATTCTCACTCAAATTTTACCAGTAATGGAACAAAATTAAAAAGATACGAACATCCCTTACTATTTTTGGAACACGTACAAAAATCCGACATTCATGACACATTTCCGACAGCCGGGCTCCGACACAGGTATCAATCAACGGTATTTTTATTTGCAAAGGAAATTCATACGCATTCATCATTCGTCATGTTTATTGCTGATAAGGGTGGTTTTTTTTTTGTTGCCTTTTTTAAGGTGCATGGTATAGTCCAATTCAAACTTTATGACGACTCTGAGGTACGCTAGTGAATTTGATTATTTGAAAGGCTACTTTACCTAGCCAGTTGACTGTGCTCGTATTTTTTCATTATGGAGCCTATCTTCGATTTCTAACATCGTTTTGATTATTCAGGTAATAGAACTTCTGCGTTTGTCGAATATTTCATATGCATTACTACGTCACCCAAACCAATCATTCCCTCTACCAGAACTGAGTTACAGAACTTGTGCTTTTTTGAGTTATAACGAAACATATTTCAAAAAAATAAAAGGAAATATTTTTCTTGGCGATAATCAGGAAAAAGGAAACAAAACACAAATAAAAGCAAGACCGCTCAGTAAAATATTATGACCCTGAATGAGAGAGAGCCCCAGCACTGGTTTTGAGTGACGACGGCGTTGAACTGATGATGTTAACCGGTCAAAAAAATCCACATCCATACTAATATTATAAATGCAAAAGTAACTCTGTCTATCTGTCTATCTCGCTTTCCTGCTAAAACTAATGAACCGAAATTAAATGAAATTTGGTACATAGATAGTTTAGAGCCTGAGAAAGGACATAGGCTACTTTTTATTCCGTGACTTTGTCTGCGTGCGCGATAACCGACATTTACGCAGACGAAGTTGCGGGCAGAAGCTAGTAAGGAATAAAATAAATACAAAGTTCAAAAGTTATATAGTAAAACAGAACATTAATTTGTCTACCGATATACAAGTCTAAAACACTCTTCCTCAAAAGCGATATCAAGGGACATGGTACCACCGATCCATCCAAATTATATCCAGGGCGAGTCTGACAACTGTTAGGGCTGATACCCGCCCGTTGTTTCACCCCTGAGACGCCCAATGTCCCAGTTAATTATGAAACAATTAGGATTTCGTTGGCACATCCCCGAGGTGTAGTGCAAATTGGTTCCTGGAAATTTGATGTGGGTGATATTGTTTTTTGTTTTGTGTGGAATTGAAAAAGGGAGTGTAAGTTTAATGAATGAGTCATGTTATTTCATCTTCCTGATCATCATTTAGCCAAAAGACGACTACAGCTCGACATAGGCTTCCATCAAGCTCCACGACTTTGACTGGTTATTTGCTTTCTGAATCCAGCAGAATCCTGAGACCTTCACAAGATCATCGGTCCATCTTGTGAGAGGCTTTCACACTCCACGTATTCTGGTATGACGTCGCTATTTCAGTACCTTTCAGCCCTATCGGCCATCTGTTTTGCAAGAAATGTGCCTTGTCCACTGCGACTTAAGTTTGGCAATTCTACGGATTTTGTCGGTTACCTTCGTTTTACTACGGATTTCTTTTGAGGATCAAAAGGAGGCCTCTTGTAGTTTCTGTCCACCCTGTCACTAGTGAAATGCATGTTTATGCATATGTATGTATTTTTAAGATATTTTGGTAACACGTGTTTTCACAAACCAATTGCAGTAATAATAAGTACGAATTAAAAATACAAAAACATGAAAGAAGGAAAATGCAGCAAGTAATTTAAGATCAACTAGTTAGGGAGGTGGCGAGCATTTCGGTATATGATTTGCACACGTTTGACGTCGAGGTGGATTGCAGTTTAAATCATTACGAATCGATTTGGTCTAATCAATTAAGGTTCTATGTCGCTGCGTTTTCGCGTTACAGTGGATTGAAGTTGCTTAAAAAAATCGAGGTATTAAATCATTTGCACATGTATGCCTCTGGAGAACATGGTCACAATCATCTTGGAAACGAAGAAAATCGAAGAGGCAGACATTCAGGACTCTGCATTATCATGCGACGGAGTTGTAAAAATGTCAAAAAAACAAGCTCTACTAAGTCATTAGCACGCGGTTCTCATTGCGCCCATTCGATTCAGCATGACTCTGTGGATTTGAAAAAACATGTGGCAGACACTTTGCTCACTGATTTTCAGCTGTATAACTGTTTGAAATTCACGGAATCAAGGGACAGCGAGTATTGCATGGGATTATTGTTATTGTTTATAGTTTTATTCTTATAATTTTGTTTAATATTATCCTCTAAACTCACGGTAACGATTAAACTTCTGGAGCTGAAATCTATGCAATCATATTTTTTCGCAATGTCAAGCAGAAACGAAATGCGCTTGGAACTCTAATTAGAAAGTATTTTTTTTTTTATTGCATGCTTGAATGTAATCTGAATAGGATTAGGATCTGGATAGGAACAGTCTTTAACTTTTTAAATCACGTTTTATTTGTGTAAAATACGTATATAGATATAGAAATAAGCTGTATATAGATATACGCTCTATACATTTAGTTTCACAATACGGAAAAGGTCGGAACTGAGTTATACCGTTCTCACTCATATTCCCAAAGAAAAGAGAGACACCACGAAAGGATCTATGGGGATATTTTATACCTGCTTGGTTTGGCGCGAGCGTCGGGTTGAAAAAAGTACATCAAATGGTCTGCCTTTGGAATATCAGAGGCCTGAACGTCTGTCTCATCGGTTTTCTTGGTTTTCATAAGTAATTCAAACATCTGTCCAAGAGGCAGACGTGTGCGCATAATATAGCATACCTTCATTTTTTTACATTTTTGGAGAACTGTCAATAGACAACGCAGAGGCAACATATTGGCAGACTATTTTTCCGTGGTTCTTCTCATTGTTTTTAATCGAACAATTCAAATCTGCCAAGTGTGCACTTTGTATACAGTTTTTTAAATCATAAAAATAAATAAAAAATTGAATACTACAAAAGTCAGAGCCCTGTATGTCTGCCTTTTCGATTCTTTGTGTTTCCAGGATGACTGTGATCATCAGCCCCAGCGGCAGACGTGTGCGCATAATATAGCACACCTTTTTTTAAACATTTTTGAAACGCTGTAAATTTACAACGCAGCGTCACTATGGTGGCAGACGAGGTCCTTGATGTTTCTTAGGGTATAATTATCACTATTAATAACGTCTGCCTTGTGTGCTGATCATATCGAAATTTTGCTCGCCACCTCCCTAACTAAACGATTTGTATAACTAATTGAACACCACTGAATGAAGAAAGAAAATTCGATTATTGGTATATTGGGTTTTGCTCGAGGCTAAGTCCATGTGAAGGTCGATTTGTAGACCACTTTATTTCCTTAAGGACCTACTATTTGTTGACAGGCCTATACAATCCTCCATACCAATTTATGCTTTAATTTAAAAACATTGCAAAAAACAATTATTTTTAAAAGAGTGACCGGTGTTTCTTTCTGGCTCGTGGACCGATTGGAACCATGCACCTAGCATCTGACATTTTATAAATGCCCATGAAGGTTTATGTATTAAGTCATCTATACTTATTACTTTTTAATATCATAGAGCTGAAGCGTTTATTTGGTAATTGCTAATCTCCGAAACTACAAATTCGAATTGAAAAATTATTTTAGTGGTCGGTAGCCCATTTATTAGGGAAGGTTAAATGTTATATACTATCGCACTAGGACCATTAGGGTCTGAGGCGTTAAAAAAAGGGTAACACTAATACGTAGTACCCACACGGGCAGGCGATTCGAACACGCGGACGAAGTCGTGGGCAGAAGCTAGTATGAATATACATCCTCATTTCCTTATAAAAATATATCCACAATTCCGCTTTCTGCATCCAAATATCGTCTTACGAAAATATTTTTGTTCTGAAAATCGTGAACGTATACCACCTACTCTTGCAAAACAATACATTCTAACAGTAGTAAGCGATCATAAGCTTTAGGACAAAGTGGCATTCAGGTGAGAATATTTTCTTGTTTCATACTTTCATTACATGTAATTGTTTAGATATATTTTATAGGGAGCAGTGGTGGCTCAGTGGTATCGTCTCCGACTTCCGAGTTGTAGGTCGTGGGTTCAAACCCAGGCAAGTGCTTTACTTTGTATAAATAATTTCATCATCCCTGCTCTCATAGCGGTAAAGGAAAACAACGTGAGGAAATCGACAAGTCCTAAAACAAAAAAATCGAAAGTCGAAGTCATGTGACATCTACTGACCTAGATTGGTCCGGCGTGGTAGATTACGGCCCACTCCCTCTCCCTGAAAGGAGGCCTGTGCGCCAGCAGTGGGAACCATATGGGCGGATTAAGAATTGTATAGAGGTAGGTAGATAATTATTAATGTCACAGTATAAGAACACGAATAACAAGAGGAGACTTATTTGCTTCTCATATATTTTACGTATCGATATATTCTGGACCGAAAATGAATTATCTCCTAACATTTTTCATGCACCTTAACACCATTGCCCGGATCCCAAGCGCCCTATCACATTTACTCCGACTAAAATCAATTTGACATATCCGAACGCGAGAAAGGAAGTGACGTCAGCCGTCACCAGCGGCCATCAATCATAACATGACAAAGTAGACGCATCTATCTGATGCTACTTAATGACCTTTGTGCTGTGATTTTTGCAAAAATACACTTCCCATCTCTTTTTCACTTTATAAGCTTTCTGCTGGAGTGAACGCGATGGACAGTGTTTTGTCAGCTCGGCGAAGCGGAGCTAACAGAGTCGCCCGGAGTGATGTTCTTTTTTTAAATTTATCGAAATCTTTTTGTTGGGTTTTCTCTAATCGTAGATGTCCGTTGTCATAATCGCTTTCGTTGTCTTTTGTTTTTTTTTTGGAGTAAAAGGCGTTTAGGCTTTATTGCTGGGGAAGCGATAAGGGGTCGTGTGGCATACTTTTTACTGAGCGTTAAAGTTGGCACAAAAGACTCTGTAGAGATTAACTGACAATTTATATTATTTGAACCTTTAATTCGTAGATTATGCTATGAGGAGTGTTAAAGGAGAGGTGTGTGAGAGGTGACGAGTCAAAGAAATTTTGTTGTGTGTGTGTGTGTGTATTTATCAATGATTCCACTATTAAGAGTCCCGTTTTCATCGTGAAAAAAATAAACATTGCCAACTTTTACTACCATATTCAATTGGCAAACTCATTCTTAAAATGTACACACAAGTTTAACAAATTAATAGTTTTGAATTTACCCGTAAAAGCTGATAAAATACGTAACGGTCTACTTTGGTATCCATGCTTTTCATGATTAAATAATCTACGAGACATAATTTAAAATGTAAATTTGCGAAAATGAATCATTAGAAAACAATGGATGATAATAAAAAAATAATAATAATATTCCACAACTATCACACAACGCCATCTAGTCCCAAACTAAGCAGAGCTTGTGTTTAGGTACTAGACAGCTGATAAACATACTTATATATTTCTAAATACATACATATTATAGATAAATTACGCCCAGACACAGAACAAATGATCGTGCTCATCACACAAACATTTGTCCTGGGTGGAAATCGAACCCACGACCTCCGGCATAGCAGTCAGGGTCACTAACCACTAGACCAACAGTACTGGCCAGGCCAGGCCAGGCCTGTCTGTGGTCTGTATGATATCTGAATAGAAAATTGAAACTTTTGGCAAAGTGTTCAATTATAAATCAGTGTAGCCTTTTCTAAACAATGTTTGGGTCGGACTCCAGTCTAACCGGATGCAGCTGGATACCAGTAATTTATTTAGAGCGACTGCTTATCCGACCTCCACAACCCAGTTACTGGGAAACGCGATACCCCTTGGCAAGACTTTGACCACGGGTTCAACGCACCCTTAAAATGTTCACCACGTAAATGTGAAGTTTCCAAAACTTATATGAAAAAGCAACGTTGCCAACACTTTTTCGTCTGTTTACAATTCGTATTGAAAAAGTTCAATGTACTATCTTGAAACTTCGTATTCACTAGTTGTTGAGAGAAACTTACGTAGGTTTTCTTCTCTTGGTAGAATAATATTTACTTTTCTGTGGAATAAATGTGCTATAACGTATGCATGCGCTGAAATACTACGTTTGACACTAGGCTTAGATAAACAAGATAAACATTTTAGTACAGTCAGTACCCTGCATTACCTGGCCCTTTTACCTCATTTCTTTTGTGTAGGAGTAGTGTTGCAAAGGACTCGAGTCCTCGAGTCGTAATTTTTAAGACTCGACTCAATTATGCAAGACTCAGTGTGCTCGAAAGGCTCCAAGTCTAGAGTCAAGAACTCGAGTCTTAAAAAGGACTCGAGTCTTAAAAGGACTCGAGTCTTAAAAGGACTCGAGTCTAAAATGAACTCGAGTCTTAAAGAAAACTCGGAACATGAAGATAAGACTTGTAGCTCATCATTCGAAAAGACTCGAATAAAAGGTGATAAGTTCAAATGAGTGGTTATAATACAAAAAAAAATTGACGAGTTATTAGAGTTTTTTCGAATGATGAACTACAAGTCTCATCTTCATGTTACGAGTTTTTCTTTAAGACTCGAGTTCATTTTAAGACTCGAGTCTTTTTTTTAGAATGACTTGGTCTCGGCTTGACTCTAGTGTCCGAGCCTTTTGAGCACACTGAGTCGTGCATAATTGAGCCGAGTGTCTAAAATTAAGACTCGAAGACTCGAGTTCTTTGCAACACTATGTAGGAGGGGTCAGGTAATGTTGGGCACTGACTGTACTAATAGAAACTTGGTAACTCACGCCTTTATCTCATGTGGGTAGGCAGAAACTACAGAACGTCACCTGCTACGATCCTTACATACTTCTTTTGTTTAAGTTCATACATCTGCATGTCGCCGTCAGTTGCCAGTACTACGCACGTCAGGTACATAGTACTCGTAATCGACCTTCCGAAATACATCACCAATCCTACTAATTCCTAATAATATTATAAATGCGAAAGTTTGTATGTATGGATGTGTGGATGTGTGGATGTTTTTACTCTTTCACGCAAAAACTACTGAACGGATTTGGATGAAATTTGGAGCACAGTTAGTTTATAACCTGGATTAACACATAGGCTACTTTTTATCCCGTTAGTACGTTCCTACGGGATATTTTCCGACCTGCACGTGGGCGAAGCCGCTGGCAAAAGCTAGTAAGGTCATATGTTCTCCTTAGGCGTCCCTTTCCGGCGAGTCCAGTCGTATCTGCAATTCATCCACTCAACATGACCAAACGATGTAAGTACCTATACTCTTTTCAATTTTTAAAACGCACCGGTAAATGTTTGTAATTAAAACTGGAATATTGGTTACCATGCAACGTAATGAATTGACTGCATGGTCGTTCCGATCCATGCTAGCAGTAGGTTGCTGCGCTTTCGCGGCGGCGCCGTTACTCGAAGTCCATACCGCACAGGGCTCTAAGCGTGTAGTTGCCTTAGTTTTAAGTTTTTAAGCCCTAGCTAGAGGCCTTTATTGATTAAAGAAGCCACATAAATAACGAAAATAAAATCGACCTTTTTGCAATTGCGTCTACATAAAGTTTTGACTAAATTGTGTTTTGTTATTAAAAATATTAACTTATTACCTGACCATGCCAGTATATTCATTGACCCTTAGGAAGTATCAATGAATAAAACGGCCAATAAACTTCAAAGCTATTTCATAGAAAAAATGAGAGTTACCGTACCTCAAATAATAATATTTCAACTAACAAACTCGTGGGCCGAAATAACACCTAGGTACATACGCAAATACACATAGAGACTGACAAAATGGGCCACGTTGTTCAAGATCTTAGCTGGAACTTGGGAATGTGCGCGTGACAATGGCTGGATGTCCCAACTTGTATATATCTCTCATATTTTACTTTGTAAATGTTTCGCTTTTGTTTTTAGTGCAGTGTACTGTTTTTCTGGCCGAATCTCCGTGTGCGACGTGGAATTTATTGTTATGGGTCTCGTATGGTGGTTTAAAGTGTAGGGGTTTTCACTGCGGTTTGCCGGTTGGATCATATTCTCTAGCATTGTTAAAGGTTGAAATAGTAGCTCACTTTGCTATTTTCTTTGTTTTAGTTATTCTATTTATGATTAACTAGCTGCGCGTTTCACCCGCATAAGTCATGATCCCGTAGTATTATCAGGACAAAAAGTATCCTTTGTTTTATTCCAGTAAATTTTTTACGGGTATCGTCAGTAGCGACACGGATATGATTATGCAGTTTCACAAAATCAGTTTTGTAAAATACAGAATAACCTGAAAGCCTCAGTAAAAAATCTTAATTGTGTCTGATAGCGTCATCAAAATAATTTCAGCCGAAAACGTCCACTGCTGGCCATAGGCCGCCCCCAAACTCTGCAACTTCGACCGGTTGTGTGTTATCCGCATACAACGGATTCTTGCGGCCTTCATAAGGTCGTCGTTCCGCCTTATGAGAGGCCTTCCATCTCTGCGTATTCCAGCACGCGGTCACCACTCTAGAACTTTTCGGCCCCATCGGATATCTGTTCTGCGAGCAATATGCTCTGCCTACTGCCATTTAAGAGTGGCAATTCTTGGGCTATGTCCGGTAGCTCCGCCTAGAGATATCTTCATTCCTGATTCGATCACGTATCAAAAGTCCAAGCATAGCCTTCTCCATTTCCCTTTGGGTGACTTTAAGGTTTCTAATAAGGCCCTGATAATGTAAGAGTCTGATAGTGTACCGAACTGGAATTCCCGACCTGAATTGGAGACTATGGTAAACTCCACAAGTTTACCATCCAGCGTCTTATATCAATATAAAATGTAATGCACATGACCAAGGAGAGAACTGAACGACGAGCAGTACCGTCATGACACATCTGTTTAATTGCTTTTCGGCTATGGCTAACCGGTCTGGAACCAGGCGTCGAGTAGGCGCTGGTAGGAAACCGACAGGTCCAAGAACCAAACATTCGAAGACACATCAAATCTTCCTACACGCACTGGGCCCACGTGGTAGATTAAGGTCCACTCCCTCTCAAAGAATCTCTCGAAAAGAGGAAGCCTTTTGACCCAGGAGTGGGAACATTATAGGCTGAATATGTCAGACTTAAGCTAATCACATAAACACGTGTTTGGTCAGTGAGTTCATTTAGTTTTTAACTAAACCTGTACTTTCATAGTGTGTATTTTTGCAAAGATTTAATTAGATTTCGACGGTACAGAAACATGTTACCTCTACATTGACTGCGATAAGTAAAATTGTTTTACTTTATACTCGTTTTACAAACAAAACTCAACGTAATTGAGAGAAATCCGAACTGATTAAATCTACAGAGGTTTTGGAAATTAAATATACCAATATTGAATCACATTTGGCTTTACCATTTGTAAATAAGCACGCCAAATTTAATAAACCAAAAACTCTACACATAATAATTGAATAATATTGAAAAATAAACTACAGAAATCTGGCGCAAGAAAATACATTCCCGTATTGAATGGTGCTTACAGTTTAAATATGTAACTTAGCAAAGGAACTCTTTATTGAGCCAATATTTACTTGTTACAGGTACATTGGCGTGGGGCCAAAGCTGTACGTTTAATAAGTGACCGACTTTATCACCGTGCTTCGGAATTTATGAACACATTTCGGTGTGAGGTGAGTAGGTGGTTTTAAGTGTTTTAGCATATTAGAGTGAGGAGAGAAATAAAAACCTGCAGTTAAGTCACGCTTTTCTGTGACTTAAGTCCATCTTTATATATAAAAACGTGACTTAATTGCAGGTTTTGGTCAAACGTGCTATAAAATAGTAAACGATACCTAATAATATAATATTCCACAACTATCACACAACGCCATCTAGTCCCAAGCTAAGCAGAGCTTGTGTTATGGGTACTAGACAACTGATAAACATACTTATATATTTCTAAATACATACATATTACAGATAAATTACACCCAGACACAGAACAAATGATCGTGCTCATCACACAAACATTTGTCCTGGGTGGGAATCGAACCCACGACCTCCGGCATAGCAGTCAGGGTCACTAACCACTAGACCAACAGGCCTGTCACGTAAGTAGTCCAGACTTAAGTAGTCCATTATTCCTGTCAGGGTTGCGGATTTGGTCGAAAGAGTTACTGTTGCCCTGGCACAGTCAACTGAAGGAACACGGGTGGGTTTTAGTCACTAAAATTCAGACAAGGGAAGCGGGAGATGTCATTTGATGATTACCTACCCACTAAAACAAAATAGTCCATTATTGCACAGAGTGGTACTACCGCATCCAATAATTGACTACTTAAGTCACACGTACCGTTTCATTAAATGAAATTCCATTCCATGCTACCAATTTTTTTCTGTATATTTATAACGAGTAGCGTGTTACGCTTAAGTTTTGGTAACGTATCAAAAATAAAAAGTTATTTATTCAAACTAGGCTGAGAGTCAACTTTTTTTGAACATCAAAATTACATAAGACAGCCCTAAAAAACGCCCATCCTTCACCACCTATTGCTTTAGCTGGGAAAAAGCAGTGGCATAACTAGTTGTCTAGTCACCACAAGCAGTACCCGGTCACGAGTATAACGTAAAGATCAACCATAACCCCCTTTGGCATGTTTTAAGGAAGGAGGCAACCTGACCTCCGAAGCTACAGAACTTGTTGCCAGTTTCTCAAAATATTATGATTAATTACTGAGTTCGCTAGCTAACTACATGCTGCAATACAACTCATTAAAAACATGGTAATGAGTAGATTACGTCAACAATTTTCGATGTCTGTTTACGTGCATAACTGTAACTTGTAAATATGCATATTAAAAATCTTTTTATACGAGTTCTCAATGCAGAGACTTGGTCGACATTTTTGTGACGAACTCATGGGTTAAGGCTACCTCTGTTCTTCCAATAGCACTTCAGATTCTTACAAAAACAATGTTGAAAGAGACTAACAGTATTTTACCTTTTATTTTTGTGGGTGGGAAACCATTAAATGACGTCTTGCGTCTAGCGTGTTAGACTTTTACACACTAAAACTCACCCATGTTTCTTCAATTGCCTATATGCCAGGATAACGGTAAACAATACCATACCTAAGTACTCATTAACCAACCTACCCAACGCTTAAGTTAGTTACCACCAACTCCCGCTCCAACAATTTACAGCAGAACAATAAGGTGTAGACACTATATTGCCCAATCCGATACTAAACCTCGAAGCAATACGTTTCAGCATTAATAATTCACAGTTTCCAGGATGTTGTTCAGTTCTCACGTTAAATTGGATTAAGTGCATGTTTGCAGTTTGCACGAGCTTAAACTATACATCTTAGGGAGTAATAAAACCATCAAGTAGTTTAGGAAGCCCGGTGCACTAGTGGGCAGGCTGCGGTCTTGCAGAATGGGTAGCGTTAGTTTATGGGTTCAGTGGGCGATTTATCATGATGAGATTCTTGTCACGCATATGTATATTTATAAAAAACTAGCCATGCCTACAGCTTCACAAAACACTGGACAGTGCTACGGGGATGTAACCTAAGTCAGTGACATCAGTTATTTGCCAGTGAACGTCCTGTCACAATTGGTTCAGCTATTCCGGAGTTTAGTTGGAACAAACAGATAGACAGACAGTCAATAGTTACAAATAGTTTTTTTTGTGCTATAAGTACCGTAAATACTTTCATATACATTTAGTAAAAAGCTGTAATTTTGACAATACTAGCAGACACTAGAATTTTATTCATTTTTATAGATAGTTTAGTAAGTAAAGTGTCATTGGGTTTTTCCATCTCGATTTTTTCAGTAGCCACCTGGAGTCTGGATTTGTGCCCGGTTGATGGCCATAGGCTTGCCCCCTATTACGTGAGACTTAAAAGTTACTGGTGAAATGTGGGTTTACTAAAGGTACACTCACATTTCACCAGTAACTTGCCAACGCCTCTGCCCAACGCTTCGGGGAAACCAGGCGTAATGTTATGTTATGTTGCATATGCCGCATGGTTGGACGGAAGTGTGCCTATAGTACACATACATTTTGCAGGTAGGGAGCGAGCCGATGAGCAACAAAATCACAAACCTAGACGTGAGGCTACTAACTGCGAAAATCTAAAGAGAAAAATCCATTAAAACATTGACTGATCC